>OZ034801.1:43734752-45232252 GCA_964028335.1 Altica lythri
CGCGGCACTTGCTGCCTAGGGTATTTAACTCTTCTTCTGGTGTTTTATGTAAATTCTGTACAAAATCAGTGCACACTAGGCACTCGGCCGTTTTTTGGGTCGCTAAATACGAATATGATAATGGCGATGGTCTCCGAAACACCTAGTGCTTAAGACGGACCTCGTCTCCAGGAATTTTATGCAAATTCGATACAAATTTGTGTGCACTCGGTACTAGGAGGTTTTTGTGGTCGCTGGACACGAATATCATATACTGATTTTGCCAAATCATTCACATACAAATTTATGAATCCGGGCGCGTGCATAGAAGTATAACTTCTGCCGGCAGTCCCGCTGACTGCCACAATCGTTTTTCTTATTAAAAAGATTGTTGGTAAAAAAATTAAATTATAGAAAAATTTGCTGTATTTTATCTGATTTAAAGGAAACCTATATAAAACTCATACACGAACCTTTGATGTACATGTATTGTGACCATCGTTTCAAATTGAATTCGTTGCATTTTTGTCAAATCCTTTGACGTTAAATCGATAAAGTCATTTAAAAGATCCAAAAACCTTTGATTTGTATTTCGCATAATATTTTTGTCTATTCTACATTTCTTAATTGCATCCTCAGATTCTTTGGTCCAAAGAATTTGTACACCAACAAGTCCTGCCTATAAATAAAAAAATAAAATTATAGGGTAACTTTTTTTACATGCATCTAAATACACCAAAAAACAAACAGTGATAATATTCTGATTCGTATAAACTATCAGTAAAGTATTTAGCAATAGTTTTATTGAAAAGAAAGAAATCTGTAAGAAAATAAAAATGACAGTATACAGAACCATCTTCAAACCAATATTAATATGTAGAAGTGAAAGTTAGATTATAACAGATACTATAAAAAAAAATACAGACTCCAGAACTAAAATATTTTCGATAGTAAAAGGAATGCCCGGATGATATATGGTACAATATAAAACATGGCAATCAAACTGCCTCTGACGCTCTTTTAGAGCCATCATCAACAAGAAAAAATAAAACTATGCCTTATGGAAGATAGAAGAATCGAAAAATTTCTACAGCAACAACAGAAATATACGGTACTCAACAGCCTTATTAAACATCAATGCAGACAAGCTAAAGAGAACTGGGTAATTTCAGAATGTCAAGAAGCTGAACGCCTGCATGCTCTACACATGACTCTGTAAACCTTCATAGAAAAATAAAACAAATAACTGGCACGATAAGGAAAACACCAATACCCTCCTCAAAACACGATGAGAAATTGATTTTAGATTCTGTGGATTTATGCAGCACATGGAAAAACTATGTGCAGTTGTTGTTTGAAGATCAAAGAGAAGCCATAACACCTGTCAACTGAAAAGGCCCAGAAATTCTTGAATCTGAGGTTCAGCAAGCTCTAAAAACAATGAAAAGTCCAGGTCACGATAATTTGTCTGCAAAAGTTCTTAAAATATTTATCCCTCATCACCTCACATATCTGTTCAATCAAATAAACAACTCGGGCAATATTCCAACTGACTGGCTAAAATAAACATTTGTAACAATCCCCAAAAAGACATCTTCCAATGACTGTAATGATTATAGACTTATAAGTCTTATATGAGTCATGCTCTGAAAGTTTTTCTTCGGGTCATACATGCTCGAATATACTAGAAATGTGAAGAAAGAAACGGAGAAACACAATTTGGCTTTAACAAGGGATTACGTACAAGATAGGCTCTGTTTTCAATCAAATTACTGATTCAAAAGTGCTATGACCAACAAGATGTCTGTTTGCTTCATAGATTATCAGAAGGCTTTTGACAACGTGAAACACAATATCCTACTAAATAGACTACTCGAAATAGGAATAGACACCAAAGGCATCAGAATTAATCAAGAAATAGATTGGAATCAGACAGCGGAGATAAGAATCAACAGAGACTTAATCACAGATACTTTTAACGTCTGTAAGGGAGTCCGTGGAAAAGATCTTTCAAATGGATTTGGAAGGAGAAAGTAGAGGAATTAAGGTCAACGGACTTCCAATAGACAATATTCGGTATGCAGACGATACGGCAATTCTAGCATAAACTTTGGAGGATCTTCAACACATGGTGGACAGGATTGATGTGATAGTTAAACAATTTAGACTCACGATTAACGCCACCGTTTTGACGATTGGTGGAAATATCATAGAGCGTGTATCACGTTTTAAATATCTTGGTGCCACGATAAACGAAAGAAGGGATTGCGATGAAGAAGTTAAACTTAGAGTCAATTACGCCAAAATAACATTTTTCAAACTTAAAAATTTCATACTGGGTCGCAGCCTCCCAATTACACTTAGATTGCACGTTATTAAGTGCTACATATGGCCCATTTTACTTTACGGCGTTGAGACATGGTCTCTCAAGATAAGAACTCTGAACCGCATCGAACCATTTGAGATGTGGATTCTTAGCAGACTTTTACGCGTGCCATGGACCGCACATACCACGAACGAAGAAGTTTTGATAACTTCAGGATGCGAACGATAACTACTGAACATCGTTAAAGAAAGAAAAATTTCCTACCTTGGCCGTATTGTTAGAGCAAGTAAAAATCACTTTCCCAAACTTATTTTGCAAGGGAAAATAGATGGACGTCGTGGTCCAGGAAGAAAGCAGCATTCCTGGCTGAGAAATATAATAGCCTGGTGTAACATCAGAGACGTAGCCACCGTATTTCGAAGAGCCGAAAATCGGACTCTGCACATGATTTGAAGAGTACAGAGAAACGCTAATGCGCGGCTAAGCGCAGGGCACACGAAGAAGAAGAATAATAGTTATTTATGTATCAAGGGAGTTATGAGGATGTTAATTATCGAGGGCAACAGGTTGCAATCCCGAGGGACGCTAGTCCCGAGGGATTGTTAAGTTGCACGAGATTATTAACATCCAATAACTCACGTGATAGATAAATAATTTTATTTCATACTAATTAAATGTGAAAACCAAAATTTTCTGGTTTTCAAAATTAAACCAACGTTTTTTAATAATTAAGTAGGCATGATTACTATGGATATATCGACTGACAAATTTGTAAATAAAAATTTGTCAAATTCATTAATTTGTAAAAATGAATGAAAACATGGAGAAAAGTGAGATTTCAGGCGATTTATTACAAAAAGCTGAGAAAGCTCGTGCTGTACTAATACCGACAAAGTCAGAACCGAAATATAAAAAAGAATATGACAAGTTTCTACAGTGGCTGAAAGTTAACCGTATTGAAAAGAAAAATATAACTGAAACCATAATGTTGGCGTACTTTCAAGACATGGTATGTGTTTATTCTTCCACGTTCTAGATAAGTGATATTGATTTACTTTTATTACAGTCTGAATCGTACAGTCCTAATTCCCTGTGGACTAAGTGGTCCATGTTAAAATCAATGATGGTAATTTATAATAATACCGATGGGAGTAAGTTTCATGAACTGGAAGCGTTTCTCAAACGAAAAAGTAAAGGCTATGAACCAAGAAAGTCAAAAGTGTTCACTAGGGATGACGTTGTCAAATTTTTGAAGAATGCTTCTGATAAAACACATTTGTTACACAAGGTAATGCATTAAACCGTAAAGTATTGCACATTTATTGCTCTATTGTACAGGTGGTTCTGATTATGGGTTATTTCGGAGGCTGCAGAGGTCAAGAACTTCTAAATATGAAGATTAATCATATTGAAGATAGGGGCTCAGTTATGGTGGTTGATATTCCAGAAAGTAAAACAGATATCCGTAAGAAATTTACAATTGTAGAAGAAAATGAGTTTTCCGCATTGAGCCTGGTGAGAAAGTATATGTCTCTACGTCCATCGGGTCCAGAAAGATTTTTTCTAACGTATCGCGAACAGCGTTGCACAGTTCAGCCCGTTGGAAAAAATGCATTCGGAAAAATTCCTAGCAAAATTGCTAGTTTTTTGGGTTTGCCAGATCCCGAAGCTTTCACCGGACATTGTCTGCGGCGGACTTCCGCGACTGCCTTGGTCAATGCAGGAGCAAATATGACGACGTTGAAAAGACATGGTGGATGGCGAAGTTCAGCTGTAGCAGAAGGGTATTTGGCCGATAGCATGGAATTAAAGAAAAAAACTGCAAGAATGTTAGCTGGCGTGTCAGATGAAAAAAGTGAGGCATCAACATCATGTCTGACTACAGTAATAGACAGTAGTAATAGTTTAACGAAAAATTCTTGCAATTCGGGCAACAATTTCAGTGGGAAATTCGACAATTGTAAATTTATTTTTGTAAATACATTAGAGGGAGTTAAGGATTTATAATTGCCCAAGGGAGTTATGAACATGTTTATAGTTACGGTAACTAAGGATTTATTTGTTTATAATGTATTAGTATGAAATAAAAGTAATAATCAGATTAGATAGATTCCATTTAATCTCGATTTACATTTCAGAGTTTTATAGCACAGGAAAACATTAAAAAAAATAAGGAAAAAGCAGGCAATAGGTTTTTTGATATTCGTTATAAAACAAGGTAGAAGTGAGAAAGTGGCAGCTGTGAATAAATAGCTACTTTATACTTGACTTTAAACAAAATACAAACTATATAATTCTAAGCTCAGTAAAATTGTAAATATTAATAAACAGCTACACTAAAAGAATCTACAAGTGTTTTATAATAAATAAATACTTTTAGTCAAAGAAACGAAAGGAAAACACGTATTTTTCTCTGGGAAGCGTTTATAAAAAATTATAACATTTATTAGCTGAGCGCTTTCGTCCTAACACCGGCCATCATTAGAGCTAAAACTATAAAATAAAACGGTACAATATAAAATTTTTAACAAACAACAAATATAGTAACTTACGTCCAAAGGTTAATCAATACCCCAGAAGTGAAAAAGGATCAATACAGTCGTCCAAAAACTGCCAATCCACTGGAGAAAGCATCTACCGAGGGATAGTTAATAAAAATGCACATCAAACATTTAAATTATTGCAAAGTTGAAACTTCCAAGCTCTTTGAAGAAGAGCAAGGAAGGGAAATTAATGTTAAATACTGGAGGTGTAGCAGTGTGAAGCATCTAAGATAAAATTAAGGAACATAACGGACAAAAAGAGAGCTTGAACTTAACATTAAAGTGGTTAAAGGCAAATTAAGTACTGAATATAATAAACGGTGAAAGCAGCCAGCAGCTAGCCAAATCACATCTACCCAGACGAACATGATGTCGAGAAAAGTTTAGAGGCTAGTTAAAAATTGAGAAGGAAAAGAAGGGACTATTTCATTAAATACTTACCTGACCACAATATTGAGTAAATCCATTGACAAAGTCATAATATGGATCGTGAAAGCATTGCGCTTGTGATGCTATGACGCCTTTAACAGTTTCTCTAACCATATTTAAAAGACTGTTTAGCCAAATCTCCACACCTCCTGAACAATGTACTGGTCTATCGAACCAGACTTTTTCTTGTAAATCAGAATTCATTGCAAATATCGTATCACCTCTCTTTTCATCAAAGTCAACCTATAATAAATAATAAATAAAAAAATATACTTTTGCTTTAAAAAACCAATAGAGTAATTAAGTAATAATTAAATCAATAAACAGAATAAACTTATGTGAATTGTTTCTAGAATCGACGAAAAGAGTACAACAATATTTTTTTTATTAAGGATGTCCTCGTAGGTATAGACCTAAATACAAATGTACTGAGAACATCTATTGGGGCAGAAGAGACAATTTATTAATTTGGGATTTAAAGGCCTGCAAGTTAGGACGAGTGGGGAAGACGTGGGAAGGTAAGGAGTTCCATAATCTGAAGACCCTGGGGATGAAGAAACGATCGAATCGATCCGTTCTCGATGTCGGGCATTGACCAGTATAAGGGTGCATGGAGTTGGCACGTCGCGTTGCTCTGGCTGGTGTGACAAGTGGAGGCATTATAGAGCGGAGTTCTTCTGAGCAAAATCCGTTTATGTATCGGTAAACCAAGGAAAGGTCAGCTACTGCTCTTCGGTGGGATAATGGGGCTAGTTTTTTTGGTGAAACTGGTGTCATTTATTAGTCGAACTGCTCTTCTCTGTATTACATCAAGAACTCCGAGCCTTGACGGAGCCGCCGAACCCCATACATTCGAGCAGTATTCAAGATTAGGTCGTATTAGGGCTTTGTAAAGAGTAGCTAAGTTGGATGGAGAAAAATATTTCCGTGCTCTAAACAGAAAGCGTAATTTCTTTCCTGCTGCAGTTGCTATGGGCTATGGATGCAATATGTTCGTTCTTGTAAGTCCTTGGAGATCATTATACCAACCAGCGTCATGGAGTCGCCCACTACTAATGTCTGATCGTTGATGAATCGCATGTTTGCCTCTTGTTGGATAGGCAACATGTCTTTGTCTTTTCTTTCATATTTATAATTTATAATCGTATCTATATTTTCATTTAAAATTAGCTATAACTTTTAAGCCCATAAATGGTAAATAACACAGTAGACATCTACACGATCTTTCCGAAGGAGTTACTTCAATATTAATATTTATTTTGCAGAATATTCAAATGAAACAGATAATAATTTGGCAAATTTCATTGATTCGTGAGAACAAAACTGTAGTTCTACGAAATATCTACAAAGTAGCTTAACAGCATTTAAAAACAACATTTAAAAGTCGAGTGATTTTTACCTTTTAACAGTTATATGAATAAATTTGTCACTATTTTAATACAAGAGAAAGTCAAATAATATAATATTAGATTAAAGTATTATTACAAGAAACTGTAATAGTGTCTTATTTAATAAAGCGAGTTATCAATCAACAAATGTTGCAGAATAAAGAATATTAATTATTCTATCGCTTTACGAGTTTTTGAAAAACATTTTCAAAGACATTGACCATTTAACTAAGAAGAAACAACTACTTCCCGGGCTATGTGCCCCGACGGATATTCATTATACCCCGTTTGACTTTGAAGTATAATTCAATATCCGTCGGCGCACACAGCCCGGGAAGTAGTTGTTTCTTCTTAGTTAAATGGTGAATGTCTTTGAAAATGTTTTTCAAAAACTCGTAAAGCGATAGAATAATTAATATTCTGCATTCTGCAACATTTGTTGGATAATATTATATGCTTAATTTGATCTGTAAATTTGAAATATAAAAAAGAATACCTAGAACTGTGCAGGGTGTTGTAAATACAATAACTTGTTACCTTATGCACAGCATCAAACAAACTAAGCAAATGTGGTTGTATAGAGGAAGGATTTGAACTCTGCCCCAATATTTCCAAAAGTACTGGATCGGAAATGAAGAAAAATCTTGGGAAAAGTAATCGTTTGTTCTCTGAAACAAAATGAAATTTATAAAAAATGAATTAAAAAAAATTGTAATAAATTTACCCAAATATCCAGTTAAACTTTTTTGACACGTTTCCAATTGCTCCAATAAGTGAGGTAGAAGTTGACCCATGGTTTCATCTTCTGTACAACAAGCTACAGCATTAGGAGTTTCGTGTGCTCTCTGCATTATTTTTTGCCACGCTTTATCTATGTTCTAAAAATTAAATTCAATTAAACATGAAGTATAATTTAAATTTTTTTAGTTTATACGCTAAATCGTTTAGCTTCTTGTGGCAACTGTCTCGCAATATCGCCACCTACAAATACAGCCTCTAAATATACCCACAGATTTTGTACAATTATCCATTTTTCCAAAATCTCAGATGTATCTACCAATTTATGAACCCAAAGCTGAATTTCTTTCTTAAATGGTGCATTATATCTATAAACAAATATTCAAAATTAAAATTAGGAAAACCTTCAATATCAGATTGTAGAACTAAAAATTTTTGCTGAATTAATTAACAAAGTTACCGGTTACTTAAGAGAGAATTCATAATCATTAAACTGTCTTCCAGTATTCCAACTATCTCTCCTGTTTCTGCAGGTTTCAGCAAAAGTTCACCTCTAGTCTTAAAGTGAGAGAAACTCAAATCTACAATGGCCCAATCTGCTATAACCTGTTTTAGTTTCGCTTCAATATCCTTTTCTTTGACTGCGCTTACACAAATATCTTCTACCTCATCTTTAAAATTCAAAAGTGGAGCCTCCATCACATTTTTCAAAGTAAAAGAGGGAGACTCTACGTCAAAGTTGTAGCCAGTTAATGCAGTTAAACGTTTCCAATGTCGTTCTTTCATAGCCTAAAGTAATTAAATGTATATTTATAAAAAACTTTGGATTATATAATAAAAAAATACTTTATTAGCCATAAGTTCCAGCAAAGGACAAGTTTCATTGAAGTCATCAATCTTCTGTTTCAATTCTATGAAGGCAGGCCAGTCTTTCATCCCTTTTGGTAATTTTCGACACCTATAGGAAAAGTTTTAAGAAATAAGTTTATAAAAATAAATTAATGATACAAAATTACCTATTCTGAAAGTCTTGCAATTCGGCAAAAATTACTTCAATATCAACATCACTCCAAGGTATATCAAAGTAACCGTCGATACTATGATTAACTGCCAAGTATAATCCGTAGAGTTTATTAAGTAAATTAAATTCTTTCTTTCTCTTGTGCAATATCTAAAAAAATACAAAATATACTCAATGTGCACATATAATATTAAAAAGGAGGTACGTACAGGATAATCGTTAACTTCCAACCCAAACAATCGCTCTCCGCTACCAAACATTTCAAACTTAGCCCAAAGATCATCAAATTTATCCTGAAAAGCCAATACTCTATCGCTAGCTTCTCTAGCAGGCAGACCAGGGACCATTGGACCTTTTACATCGAAATCTATATCAAATTGTTCTACCTCTTCTTTGAATTTTGCAACTCCAGCAGTTAGTTCCTCTAAAAGTGGCCCTTGAATATTGCATATATCTTCTTGGACTTGCTTTGAATGATTAATCATATTTGTAAAGTTAAATCTCAGAGATTCTACCCTATCCGTATCTTCTTTAGATACATCAATATTGTAACGAGCGAAAGTTGAGTAGGCATCTTCAATTAATCCCAGACCCATATCCATTTCAATGAAATGTTCTCTTACAACTTCCAAGCATGTCATAGCTACTCTGAAATTATTGATAAATAATGCAAACAAATATTTATGCAGTTTATACAGTGGTTAAAAAGTCCTCAAAATCCGACTCGTAAAAGTTTTCTCCTTAAATAATCTGTTAGATAGTAAGCAGTTTGGTTTTATTGAGAACAAATCAACCAACGATGTAATTGCTAGGGTGGTAAATCAACTGTATGGATTTATTGATACCACGACTCCTGTTATGGCGGCTATCCTGGACTTGACGAAAGCCTTAGACATGATTTCACATAGTCAACTACAGACCATAAAGGCCAACGTGATGAAGCGATTGGAGGCCTTTGAAATGTGGGTATTTAGAAGATTACTTAAAATTCCCTGGACTGATTACACAACAAATGTTGAAGTATTAAATCGAATGGGCAGAGAAAGAGAGTTGTTGCCAATAATAAAAAGAAGAAAAACTGCTTATCTGGGGCATATATTTCGAAATTCCAAGTACCAGTTCTTAAAGCTTATAATGGAAGGAAAGATAGAAGGAAAACGGGGCATCGAAAGAAAAAAACACTCATGGCTTAAAAACATCAGGGATTGGACAAACCTCGATGCCCATGCACTCTTTAGAGCCACACAAGATCAAAAGGAGTTTGCCAGAATTGTCGCCAACATCCACTAATTGGATTAGGCACCTTAAGAAGAAGAACTACAGAATAAATTGGAGAAGTCTTTTGGAGTAAGAGGAATTGGACTCAATCTTATTCAAAGTTAACTGTATAATAGAACGCAGCAGGTCAAGGTCGATGACACTTACAGCTCTGTTTTGGGTGTTCGTAGGGGGGTGCCACAAGGTACAGTATTGGGGCCGCTATTGTTCCTATGTTATATCAATGATTTTCTGTACCTCGACGGCATTGGTGAGGTAAAAGCCTTTGCTGACGACACCGTTTTGGTTTTTAAGAGTGACAGTTGGGAATCGTTAAGAATAATGGTGTCAAAAGGTCTTTTTATTGCTAAAAATTGGTTGGACTCTAACTAGCTTTTGCTCAACAAAATCAAAACAGTCATTGTTCCCTTCGCAAAGTATAACTTCAGTTTGCCTCCTTACAACACCATAAAAACTCGTTACGAATGTGATTATTTCGTAACAGGGCACAATCAGCGGTCTCAAAAATGTACCTGTAAAGAAAATACTGTTCTTCCTAAAAACAGTACCAAGTATTTGGGTATCTTTATAGACTCTGCTTTAAGTTGGTCTGAGCAAGTAAATTATATGTGCAACAAACTAAGATATGTATTTAAAACCCTGAGCAAATTCCTAGATATTGGTAGATTAAAAATGGCTTATTACGGGTTAGTTTACTCAGTTTTAAAATACGGTTTCATTGGGTGGAGCGAGGTGTACAACACTCATTTAGAGATAATAAAAGCAAACCAATAGACTTTCCCACCGACGAATTATTTGAAATAAGTGAGTTACTAACCATTCGCCAATTATACATTAAACACATTCTAATTAGTTTGTTTAAGAAAAAGATCCGAGCGGAGAGTATAAATCACGCCTTTTTAACACGTAGTATATCTAGACACAACGTCTATGCACATATTGCACATGGTGCAAAATCACGCTTTGGTCAAAGATACTACGCCTTTACCTTTACAAAACTCTAAATATGCTTGATGTCGGTATCAAATTATCATCATCACTTGTCACTTTAAACAGACTTGTTACAACTTGGATCTGTTAACAGATTGGAATTTTTGTTTACGTAAGCACAATCTTAAAATAAATTAAAAACCAGTTGCTCCTCTGTGATTCAGTACCCCTGTTTTCCTTCCTCGTCAGACTATTAGTTTTTTCTAATATCCTGAAAGTACTTTACTGATTATGTGGCTCTTGCTACTGAGCCACAAACAAGGTCTACCTTCTGTGGCAAAAGGTCATTTTTTTGTTTCAATTAATAGGATAAAATTTATTAATTTACAATTATTGTATTTAATAATTATCTACTTTAATGTACTGATGTTGAGGTAAATAAATTTGATTTGATTTGACTATTGATGACGTTAAATAAGACCTTCATGCATACACAACTACAGGCAGCTTTCAGTTATTTGAACGAAAAACAATTAACGACAGTATCTCTCACATCTCCCTTTTGATTGTTACAGGTTGTGGTCAACTAGAAGAGAAGTCAAGAAAGACAGCATTTTTCCTCACAACAAAGAGTTTTTGAAGAGTTACATATTTATGAAATTAACGTTAATCTAAGTTGGTAATCCACCTAAGTTATACAAATATTAATCAGTACAAATTAGTAAAATGCATAAAGTGTTGGGAACAAAAGATATAATGAAATATCCTTATTTATTTGACAAGCATTCGAGGTAGTAAAAAAAGGATTTTTATATAAGTTGAAGAAGAAATTCAAGAAGATAGAAGAAGAATTAATTTACCTGCAATCGTCTAAATCTTTTATCTTCTTACTTAATATCTTCTCTTGCGCTTTAATGAAATCTACCATAACTATTAGTTTTTCTTTGTAGTTATTACCTAACTTTCTACCTAAAATATATTTCCAAGCTTCCGATTCAACTAAGAGTGCTAACTTATATTGTTCTGAAAAGTTATATAAATAATAAATATAATAATTTTTCGAATCTATAATAAATATGCACCCATGATCACTCTTATAGAACCAATATCATGATTTTCTGGTAGCTGCCTAATAAATTCAGCTCGGTTATCGTATTCTTTAAATCGTTCTGAAATTTCAACTATTAATGGATTTGTGTCACAAAACTGTTGAATTTGATCTTCTCTGTCTTCTGCCCATAAGAAACTCCATTCCAAATATTTCTAAAAGCAAAAAAGCCTATACTTAGTAATGTCTAAGCTAGTTATTAATTACTTACCTCTAACAAAATATCTACATCTGGTTTTAATAAATTCATTACTCCTTGTAGACTCAGACTTACTCTGACAACTTCTTTATTATCACTTACTAGTTTAAAGTAATTGTTTTGTTTTATAGCATCTTTTTCCATTTCAACATCTAGAAGGTTTTATATATGATATTAATTTTTCATTATTTAAAAATGATATGTGACTATCAAGCAGCTCTATGATATATACTATTTATTACATATCCGGTTGAAAATTCATTGCCAATATATGGAAACAGAACTAATTGCGGAATATACTGTGTTTCGTACTTGCATGCACATGCGCCGGACATTTGGGGAAAAGGGAAGTCGAATTTTTCGATCAGTAAGAACAATTGTGTATCTAGTAGGAAAAGCGATACATTCCCGGACGACAATGTAAATTGTTGGCCGAGGCGTATAGCCGAGGCCAACAAACATTGGAGTCCGGGAATGTGCTTTTACTACGAGATACACATACTATTTTTTCTGAAATCGCATTAAATATAATAAATAAATAAGAAAGTTTTATATATGCATAACTGTTTTTGATTATCATCGTATTTTCTATGAAACCGTTTTGTTGACATTGTTTGTTAATCATTGTTTATTAGTGACACAAAAGTGTCAATTCGGTTATATATTGCTTAAAATATTTTAAATTAAATTTAAAATGGACAGTGACGATGATGTCCAGAGGTGCAATACGCCTCCAGAGTTACTAAACACTGCTACTAATGTGGTTTTAAATTTATTGCCAAATAAAATATCAAGGCGCAAAATATGAATTTGCTTAAAAACTTTTTATGGATCATTCCCATACACAGGTACGGAATAGTACATTACGTAACGAGGGCGGAAAGCAGGTGATCCCATCACGAGTGCGTTTGTCGCGTGAGCCGAAGGCGAACGCGATAAAAAGCACGAGTGATGGGATTATCTGCTCACCGCACGAGTTGCGTATTCTATTTTTCATCACTCCGTGAGAAAAGCTCTTAAAGTTGTCTAAAATAAAAGGAAAGAAAGATAATAAAAGTAGTATTAGGTCTGATGCGGCTGCACCGCGAAGGCGCTGAAGGAGTGTTGATGGAGGCGGGTCCCCCCCATTAAAACAAAAATTTAAGTTAAGAAATTATAACATTTTTATTAAAAAAAAACACTTTTTTATTACAAAATTATGCATAGTTATGAATCTTTGTTAAATACGTTAAATGTAATATTTGAACAGTTGCTTAATTCTATAGACATATTTTTTTAATTCAACTTAAGTATATTAGATAATAATTGAGAATCAATAAAATCTTTATTTAGTAATGAAACGTTTGATTGATTATATCGTGGTGCATTTACTACCGCGTTATCAGATGCAAGACTATTAGAAAATTCATCCTCAATTTCTCTTAATTCACTTTCTATCTCATTTATTTTTGATTGGGAAACAATTATCAACTCTGTTTCGGTCGTTAATTGCTTTCCACACCGTCCTGCATGTCCGAAAGCAGTGTTTTCCGCACGGAGTGAGGAAAAGTTTTATATTTCGTAACGTTGAAGGAAGCAATGCTTTCCGCACGGTCCTGCATGGTCGAAAGCAGTACTTTCCGCACTCGTTACGTAATGTACTATTCCCGTACAGTACGGAAAAGTTCGTTGCCCAGCAACGGACTAAAATACAAGAATAGTGTATTTTGCGGCTCGAATTTGATCCGAGAAACTAAACATTTCCAAGCGATTTCAGAAAAAAAATGTTTTCTTAGTTACTGATCATAAGTGAATTGGTGAAAAGCTGTACTGATTTTTAAGCTATACCACTGTACAGTGCAACGCAAGTGAGCTTTTCATGGTTTCCCTACTAAAAAGATGTGTACACTTCATTACACTGGAGAAGTGATCTTAGGAGACAACAATACTTTACTTTCTGTGTTAAAGATGCAGATTGGATTGTTGATGTTTGAGGTCGCTGCTATACAGTATAATAACTAAAAAGTAATGATACCTTCAATTTTTTCTTTCAATTTGACCAGAATGACGGAGAAACTCATTATCAACAATTGAAACATAAAAAAGTGAAATGCCTACTAAACCAGCTAGTAAAAAATACCTAAGAACAAAAGTAGAAAAAGATGAAGATAAACTCAAGAAGAAAAGAAACACAATGAAAAATATAGGAAGAGGAAGATATAAAAAAGGCTACAGCACCGTCGACTACCAAAAAATAAAAATATTTTTACAATTACATATAAATTAAACAACCATACCTCCTCCTTTTTTTCCTTTCATAGCAGATTTTATATTTCTGTCTTGTCCCCATAGTTGTATATATTTATAGGAATCCAAAATACAGCTCAAAGTTTGAGCAAAATAATTTTGGTTTTCCTCAACACTCGGATTGACACTATTTGAAGGAATTTGTAGAATCATTTCTGTCAATAGTAGTGGTGGCAATTCTCCCAAGCTGCATAAAGAATAATTTATTAAGTATTAATAGCTATAATTTACAATTTTAGATTTGTTAATTATTTTTAGTTTCTTTACCTAGTTGCTCTAAGTTTTACATTCTCTAATGACGATTTAGTTGCTCTAACTAAAGCATCCACAAATTTCCAATTGAAATAAGCAAACATATCAGTACATCCTTCATAAATAGTATTCAAATCGTATGGTATACTTCTATCGACTTCCTTAAAGGCTAAAAACAGAATCGAATTGAAAATGATTATAATTTATCACTAAAAATTGTTAAGTATTCACCTGGATCTTCAAATAACAGAAGCGCTGAAGCAGATCCTATAGCTTTGAGAGCTTTATCTGGATCCATCCAATTGTACTTACTAACTTGAAATTCTGGTTCATCTATACAGGTTACGAATTTATTTACCAGTTCTATAACACATCTTTCTACTGCGTAAGATTTCAGTTCTAACTCTCTTGCTGAAAATGTATTTTTGATAATGAATAATGGAAATGAAAACAAATTTAAACAATAAAAGTTTCTCGGATGATTAATTATAATCGGGCACAACACACGAAGTAATGCACTAATGTTAATTTGGTTGTCCCATATTAAGGAATAAAAACCAGTAATCCAGACTGAGTTTTTAATGTATTAAAATGAAAACCCTAGTACTTTGGGTGCATTACTTCCACCCAGTGTTTTAATACTAAACCCTTCTTATAAGCATAAGCTAGAGGAATTTGGTTGAGTATATTTCAATATTCCTAGGTTGTGTCAATATGATAAACTAGCTGTACCCGCGACGTCGTTTGCGTGGTGTGTTGACAGTTATATAAACATTTCTCTCCCGACTTCGTTAAAGTGGTGGGGGGAGAAATATTTATACACCAGATGTTAAGTTAAAAGAAGACAAATACATCAGTGAAAACTGCATTCGAATCAGATCAGTAGTTTTCATGTGATGCGCGGACGGACAGACAGACAGACAAAAATCTAACCACATTTTTGAGTTCTATATCGATGTAGTAACACCCCCCGATAATTATTTTTTAAATATCTTTAATGTACAGAATTTTATTATATGTACTATAGATTGTTTTTCATGCCCCCGCCACCACCCTTGTGGATGGAATTTCGTAAAATCCGTTCACAATTAACCTCATAATTATAAAAATAACTATTTCGTAAAGTTTCGAACCTGTAGGAGTTATGGTTTTAATTTTTTTTATTTTTTTATTTTTTCACGACCCTGCAAACCCCCTTGTGGGTGGAAATCCGTTCACAATTGACCTCAAAATTATAAAAATAACTATTTTGCAAAGTTTCAAACCTGTAAGACTAGATTTTAATTATTTTTTTCCGCCCCACAACCCCCCTTGTGGGTGGAATATCGTAAAATCTGTTTACAGTTGACCTCAAAATTATAAAAATAACTATTTTGCAAAGTTTCAAAACTGTAGGACTTATAGATTTTAAGTTTTATTTTTTTAACTTCCCGCTAAAAAAAATTAAAAATTTTTAACTTCCCGCTAAAAAAATTAAAAATTTTTTTAAAATCGGGAAGTTATTGGTTTCACCCCGTTTTTCGAAAATCGAGTTTTCATCGGATCTCAACGTTTTGAGGTCTTAGGAACCTCCCCTCACTATTTTTACGAGGGTGTCTGTATGTCTGTATGTACGTGTGGATGTGTGTGTGTGTGGATGTATGTAAACCTCTTATAACTTTTGAACGGCTTGACCAATCGGAATGAAATAAAAAGCATTCCAAAGAGTTCCATCTAACTTAGATTCCCTGTAAGTTTGAACCGATTCGAGCCAGTAGATTTCGAGAAATTTCAAAATAACCGAAAAAAACAATTGGTAAAAATGATGTTTTTTGGGCATATCTTTTTGGCTATTGCATCGATCAATTTCATAACCTAATCAGGTCTCAAGCTTAAAAAGCCACGTCGAATGCCGTTTTGCAAATTAAAATCGGCGGATTAGTTCGTGAGATATCGTTGTCGAAAAATTTCAAAAAAAGTGTTTTTTTTTCAATAACTTAGAGATTTTTTGACTAACCGATTTTGCACTCCCGGTAACGTTTTTAGGTCTCAAAAACTGCGTAGAATGCCATCTCGAACATCAAAATCGAATAAGGCGTTAAAAAGTTATGGCTTTTTAAACATTTCAAAAAAAGTCAAAAACGTCAAAATACGTCACGTTACTATAGCTTTGCGGTTAAAACTAGCGGGAAGTTGCATGAATGGCCTTTAAGGTCAACCTCTTTTCAAATTTTTTTATTTTGCATGCCCCCGCAACCCCCTTGTGGGTGGAATTTCCTAAAATCCGTTCTTAGCTGACCTCTGTCTTTCCTAAGGAATATTCCTACCAAGTTTCAAGTCGATCGGCCTTATAGTTCCAGAGATATCGTGATGAGTGACTATATACATTTTATAATATCCCCTGCAACCCCCCTTGTGGGTGAAATTTCCTAAAATCCGTTTACAATTGACCTCAAAATTATAAAAATAACTATTTTGCAAAGTTTCAAACCTGTAGGACTTATAGATTTTAATTTTTTTTCACGCCCCTCAACCCCCCTTGTGGGTGGAATTTCCCAAAATCCGTTCTTAGCTGACCTCTACCTTCCCTAAGGTATATTCCTACCAAGTTTCAAGTCGATCGGCCTTATATTCGTGATGAGTGACTATATACATAGAAACTCTCTTTTATATAATAATAATAATAATAATAATTGTCTTTATTATTTTCAAAATATAAATATAAATGTTACAATGAACTAAATGTAAAGACAGATTAATTGAAAATTAAAGGCGAAGTTCAGCTTTTATGAGGCATTAAGCACCATAAAAGTTGCTCTACCACTTAAGTCGTGGGACACCAGGTAGGAACGAAGTTCCTTCTGCTAATGTAGAATCGACACTACTCGCTTGTGTATACGACTGTAGCCCCTGCGCACGTCTCATTTAACGGTTTTATTCCACGCAAATAATTCCACGGACTTTTTCTTACGGTTTTACTATTACATTTTTTTCAGTTCGGCCGCGCAGCCAAGCCTGCCGTAAGGAACTTCGTTCCAATAATGTATACCTTATGACTGACTTTACCAATCTTAAATTGACAATAATCTAAATTGTACATAATTCTGAGAATATAATTATACAAAAAGATTTTTACATCTTTCTAACAAATCCGATATAAAAGAGTACTTACTGACTTTTTGTCGATGTTTTATATTAGCTTCTAAAAATTCCGGTCCAGTAACAGCATTTGGAGGTAGATAAGCCACACTGGTTAGTGATATACCCTCAAGAACTTCATCTACACGAGCTTCTTTCATATCTCTTACTTCTTTAACAAACTGTTCCACAGAATCTAATATTTCATTAACTTCTTCACAAAATTCTGGAATTCTCATTGAAGTCCAAGTTAATGTGGCAAATGCAGGCATAAAAGCATCTTCCATTTTTAATAGGAAAGGCCTATAAATTAAAATAAATCAATACTATATTATTTAAAATATTAATTAATTTCTTTTATATTGTTATCAAAGCTTAGTTCTAAGTAACATTGTAATACGCTAAAATAAAATATTAGAAAGTTGCTAACGATCATGAGAAAAATTCTACACTTTATAAAAAAGTGTTTACATAAAAATTAGTTGTAGGTATATATGACTAGTTTTATCAAATATAAACTAAAATATAATGTTACACACATCTGAGATACTACTGAGAGCAGATATTCAAAACTTATATGGGCCAGAAAAGATTTCTAATCTGCTAGAGAAATAAGATGTCTATACTTGGACTATTATAACAGGATAAAATCGTTCGATATGAAATTATAATAGGAACAATTATGCAACATAGTTTTTCCGAAAAATCTACATAGGTATATCGGATAAAAACAAAAATCGCAATTTTATTCGTAGTAGACTCTGCAATAAGTATGCTAATAACTGTAAAAGCTATTGTTCATATTTTTAACTTCCCGCTAAAAAAAATTAATTTTTTTTTTAAAATCGGGAAGTTATTGGTTTCACCCCGTTTTTCGAAAATCGAGTTTTCATCGGATCTCAACGTTTTGAGATCTTAGGAACCTCCCCTGACTATTTTTACGAGGGTGTCTGTATGTCTGTATGTACGTGTGGATGTGTGTGTGTGTGTGTGGATGTATGTAAACCTCTTATAACTTTTGAACGGCTTGACCGATCGGAACGAAATAAAAAGCATTCCAAAGAGTTCCATCTAACTTAGATTCCCTGTAAGTTTGAACCGAATCGAGCAGGTAGATTTCGAGAAATTTCAAAATAACCGAAAAAAACAATTGGTAAAAATGATGTTTTTTGGGCATATCTTTTTGGCTATTGCATCGATCAATTTCATAACCTAATCAGCTCTCAAGCTTAAAAAGCCACGTCGAATGCCGTTTTGCAAATTAAAATCGGTTGATTCGTTCGTGAGATATCGTTGTCGAAAAATTTCAAAAAAAGTGTTTTTTTTTCAATAACTTAGAGATTTTTTGACTAACCGATTTTGCACTTCCGGTAACGTTTTTAGGTCTCAAAAAACTGCGTCGAATGCCATCTTGAACATCAAAATCGAATAAGGCGTTAAAAAGTTATGGCTTTTTAAACATTTCAAAAAAAGTCAAAAACGTCAAAATGCGTCACGTTACTATAGCTTTGCGGTTAAAACTAGCGGGAAGTTGCAAGGATGGCCTTTAAGGTCAACCTCTTTTCGAATTTTTTTTTAAGGATGTCCTCGTAGGTATAGACCCAAATACAAATGTACCGAGAACATTTATTGGGGCAGAAGAGACAATTTATTAATTTGGGATTTAAAGGCCTGCAAGTTAGGACGAGTGGGGAATACGTGGGAAGGTAAGGAGTTCCACAATCTGGAGACCCTGGGGATGAAGGAACGATCGAATCGATTCGTTCTCGATGTCGGGCATTGAACAGTATAAGGGTGCATGGAGTTGGCACTTCCCGTTGCTCTCGCTGGTCTGGCAAGTGGAGGCATTATAGAGCGGAGTTCTTCTGAGCAAAATCCGTTTATGTATCGGTAAAACAAGGAAAGATCAGCCACTGCTCTTCGGTGGGATAATGGGGCTAGGTTTTTGGTGATACTGGTGTCGTTTATTAGTCGAACTGCTCTTCTCTGTATTGCATCAAGAACTCCGAGCCTTGACGGAGCCGCCGAACCCCATACATGCGAGCAGTATTCAAGATTAGGTCGTATTTGGGCTTTGTAAAGAGTAGCTAAGTTGAATGGAGAAAAATATTTCCGTGCTCTAAACAGAAAGCCTAATTTCTTTCCTGCTGCAGTTGCTATGGATGCAATATGTTCGTTCCATAGTAAGTCCTGGGAGATCGGTATACCAACCAGCGTAATGGAGTCGCCCGCTACCAGTGTCTGATCGTTGATTGTAATGGATAAGTCGCATGTTTGCATCTTGTATAGGATAAAGTCCAGGCGCGTCATATGCATTAATTAGTTCAATATTTTTAACATACTCGGTTCATTATTGGATGAAAATACTGGATAAGAATAGTATATTCTGTAACAAGGTTAGAATGAAAATTCGATATGAGTGGAAAATTCCGAACGCGAGCGTAGCGAGCGAGAGGAACCACGAGTAAATCGAATTTTCATTCTAATCGTGTAACAGACTGTATTTCCTCCACGACCATGTAATAATTCTGTTTATTTAAATTGAAATTTGTAGCAAAACAATAATTAGAACGTCGCACTGACAAACTGAGTGACAGTTTTGAAATTCATGGCAATCGATGTTATTTGTTGAGCAATTACAGAATGTTATTACATTACAGTTATAGAATGGCAATACATGCAAAACACATAAGAAGCAAGTTTTTTAGAATATATATTCTATCTCAAGAGTGAGAATGAACACTTTCTATTATTAAAAATGAAGTCGGAATTATTACATTCATTAATGGTCGTGGAGAAACAATTTATTCCTATCGCGGGCATCTTCCAGTTGTTTTATTTAGGTGGAAGACTTGGAAATTTAAAGTTTAAATAAAATGTAACATTATCTACATAACAACAAAGCTTTTGGTAAATATATAAGACGAAATCTGGTAAAGCGTTTTATGGTATGCTATATATTGTTACATTGTTACCTTTTTGGACATAATCTATATTAAAATAGTTCATATATTATGTTAATCGTGTTACTTACTTCATCATTGGCAAAAATAGAATAGGGATATTTGATCTTATTTTATCATTTCTCCATACAAGCCATTTGACATATTCGTAAGATTTCATAATTTTTTCTTTGCAGAAAACCAACACTTGCCCCACATCAGGAACAGCTAAATATATTCAATATTATTTTATGAAATGTTAAGATTAGTAGATAAATGGGTATAATATTTTGAAACTAATGAAACATATTTATATAGTCTTTTGGAAGTGGAAGGACGGTATGAGAAATCTGAAATCTGATTGATTGTGATTAAACAGAAATATGTTCAAGAAGTTTTTAATGTGGAATTAAATTTTACAAATTTAAACATTTTCATTATTAACGTTAATGCTAGTTCAACTTTAAGGCTACTAATTTTGAAATAAAAGTTAACTAATCAATATTCTTACGTAGGTTAAGTTTAAATATATATTCAGATTCTCTGATGACTTCAATAATATAATTGTCAAAATTCACTTGATAACGTTTCGTTTTTGGATGTTTGGTTAAAAGAGGTACTAATAAGCAATTTCGCACTTGTCCTGCAAATTTATACCAGGCTTGATGGTATATATTTTCATAATGCACAAAGCACATCGACATGGCATTGTAGAGTTGAATACATTTTTGAACTTTACGATGCCTCATGACCTAAAAAAATATTGACAACAAAGTACAACTAACTAGCTGATAATAATTACCCGTTCTTTTTTTCTAAATACATTCATTGGCATTTCCATCCTGCTGTAAAAATGTCTTATCCACATAATTCTACCAGCAACTGGTGGCATATTTCTTGGCAACTGTGGAGTTTGTCTTTCCTCATTGTATCGATCTCGTAAAATTTCAAGTTCTGCGTAATATAATAACATCGCTTCAAGGTATCTTTCCTCCAAATGTAAACATTCTAATTCAAGTTTTTCAAATCTGAAAACCGATCCTGTATATGCACAATTTTGTATGTATTTTAATTTACCTTTTCAACAATCTTAAAACATTATCAACATCAGTCATTTTTGAAAGAGAAGCTCCAACAAATTCTTCTAATTCCCATTCGGTGTCAACAACATTCTGTCTAAATTCTCTATAGTCTTTTTGAAAATATGGTTCTCTGTGATTTAAAGCATCGTACTCCTGGGTAGATATATTGGCAAAAAATTCTATAAACTTTTGAGCAAATACATCAATACCTTCAATGGTACTACTTTGAAGGATAGAGTATTTAACAGTTGTTTTTAAGACAAATACGATTTGTTCCATACGGCGTTTTAATGACTCAAATTTACCGAAAACATACATTTCAGAACATTCAAAAGGATTTTCGCCGTTTTCCACCATTACTTTTTTCGTTTGCATATAACATTGGTAGTATTTTAAATACAAATCAAGACATGTCTAAAAATATTTTTTTTTTATATAAGTACCTACTAGTAACTAAAATATATATTTTTTTTTCTCGATGATTACCTTACACATAAGTTTAAAATATACATGCCTTAATTTTATCAAGAACTTCAACCTTATATTGCTTCCAGATAGGTTTAGTTTCATTACAGTTTAAATAAATCCGACATCTTCTAAGCATCTGATTAGAAATTTTTACCAAAATTGCTGTTACATTTCCAGTACTGTTGTAAAATTTAGATGTAGTGTACACCATTCTGATTGCATTTAGAAGTGGAGGAATATGGGCTGGCAACATTGGTGGATCCAATCTGTAGAATGGTTCCCAATACTTTTCCAAGGAATACAAATATTTTACATTATCAGAACCTTCATTTCTAGTCTCGTACACCAACTGAACTTTGGTTCTCCAGTCCTGAAATTATTGTATCGAGTAAATCGTTGATGTAGCATTAAATCGAAAATATAATAAAAACTAAAATTCATATAAAATTTTCTGGTTTATTTAATTTAGTTTTATACGAATACAAATACTATTATTTATTGCGATTGGTAAAAAGTATTAAAACTTTTACTACCGATACAACATCAAAAAAGGTATTAGTTTTGATGCTCACATAGGTTCCTGTTCACAGAGGTCAATGAATGTTGCGTTCTATCTGGTAAACATTATTTGAGACCACGTCTTTGCGCCCTTTACAGGAAGCCATTTAAAATTCATGCAAGATTATGCTCGATGGCATATCGCAAGATCGTTTTTTAGTTACTTAGATGACGTAAATATTCAAGTGATGGATTGGCCACTGCGAAGCCCAGTCTTGAAGCCGATCTAGCATTTAGGAAACTTCAAGAACTGGAACTTGCCGTTCTGTTACAATTGAATAATATTTCTAAAAAAACATCCAAAACTTTGACCTGGATGATTACAATACAAAATAATACAATGAAATATAAAACAATTAAACTACCCTATTATCGTATGTGACAATATCTTCTACCAACCCAGATTTTCTCCAAATGCAATTCATATTAATTTACTTAGAAACTAGATCTTATAGTTAACATTATAGGGGATGCAATTTTAAAGCATAAACCAGCTTCTATTATTGCTCACCCAAAACAATAAGCAGCAGTATATTTATAAACTATCATTCTGAACATACACTAAAAATGAAAATTAATTTAATTCTTAAATATAGGATACTAGCTGTACCCGGCGCGCATTATGTCTTACGACTCTGAGGTCTTACGTATAATGCTTAAACTTAAATGTAACAGTAAATTGTATTGGTTAATGATCCGAAATACTTTAAAAGAATATAAATACAAACCTTTAACATTGGTCTATTGTTGATAAACTCTATAAATTTAATAAATGTTTTGCAAACTGGTGTTTCCAAAAACTCTACAAGTGAAGTAAATCTACATAATTGTCGTCTCCAGTATTCAATTTCGGCAACAGGTCCCACAAATTCATCCTCACTTCGTAGTTGTCGAAATTGTACCAAACTCTGTAAATAAGGTAATAACAATAGGAGTTGTAAATAATAAACTGTAATAATGAACTTTGCTGGATAAAAAACGCCTTAAATAACTTATAATTAAAGTTTAAAATTGTTAATAGAATAAAAAAATGACAGGGATTATAGTATATAGACTATTTCAAAAATTCACTCAACTATATATTTAATCTATTAAAACACTCAGTATAAAACCTCGATAAAAAAAGGTTTCGGACATCTAACATTCTGGGAATTAAGGCCCAATAAAGAAGAAAGAGTAACAGAGCGTGACAGCAGTACTTCAGTATGAACCTAATTGAGATTTATATAAGGTGAATAGGATGGAGGAACAGATATATTTAAGAAACTACCATTTTTTTAGCGGCAAATCCTGTTATAGACGCAACATATAAATGGCAATCTAGGATACATTATTTTTCGTAGAAAAAAAAAACGATTTTTAGAAACATGTAGCCGAAATGATATCTTGAATTACTCATAAAAATTTTCGTATGTATCCCAATTTTTACCTTTTCAATTTGTTTGTACCAAATTCTGACTGTAGATTCTACTTTTTGTCTAAGTGGTGGATTAAAATAAGCTTTTTCTCTTTGAAAATCACCATCAATACCCTCCAACACTTCTTGATCATACTTAAACTCAACTATTCCACTTAAATCGCTTTTAATTCCTAAACAAGTAGAAAAAGAATAAATACATACATACATATATACAAATATAGGTATATATCTTATTATGTTTGATCTATGGTTATAAATTTTTACTTACTATCAAGATAAGTAATAAACGATTCAAAATCTCCATCAAAGTTAAGCTTTTGCACTCGTCCAACTTCTGTCTTTGGCAAATCTCCCCAACTAGTAAAGTGTTGTAATACAGGCTTAATTAAATTTGCCAGAACTTCATATGCAAGTACTGGGAAATTAATTGCACCTTGTTGAGTATCAAATGTAACAAAAAATACTTCCTAAAAAACCAATATGCAAGATGTTGTAAATATGAAACAAAAAAAGACTTACATCAGCGACATTACGGTTATCAAGGGCACTATTAGTTAGCTTGTACACAGCAAAAGTCTTGTCTCTTACACCATATGGTACTCCGTTAGTAACATATAAACGTTGTATCTCTCCTTTTGCGTTTGGATTACTTCTACCAGTTTCTGAAATTAAAATTAAGTTTAACATTTATTTTTCTGTTTTTGTAATTAAGGTTCAAAAGTAACAGAATTGAATACAAAGTTATCGATCATCAATATTTTTTGCTAATTCGGAATTCCGGCTTGTACTTAAGCACCCACCAAAATTTTGCTACCCCATCGGTGTTAAATCTAACAATATAAACAAAACTAGCCTTCGCTATGTCCACAATCCTTCCATTTGTTTTCAATTTCAGAGGAGCTGTTACGGTGGCATTGTGGAAGGATCTTGTCAAAGATATTTTATCTATGGATTGGGTGGGTTGTTGTTTTTTTAGTAGAAGTATTAATATAGATATGCAATCTGTGGTATTGTCGCGGGTCTTTGATCCCGTAAGTCTTTTTAGTATACATATATGTCACTTTAAAATTTATCCATCACCAACTTTATTTTCATCTTTTGATGAATGCACGGCTCATGAGGCGTTACCTCGCTCTGAGGCGTTCCGAATGAAAAATGATATCCATACAAAATGTCTATCAAACAAATAAAATTAAAATTTTCTTTTGAGAAATGCAACAATTCCATCAGTATTTTCTTATGACGTTGCACGTTCAACTATCGTCAGTAAACCGATTTTACAGACAACCGATATTTTTCCATAACTGTACTTTATTCGGTTTCTAACATAGTCGTACGTTTGTATGAAAAACTTTTCCTTTTCTTACAAGAAACATTTGTCCCATTTATATTTTGTTTTGATATTTATTTATTACGTCACTATCAGAAGCCTCTCTATCTTCTGGTTCATTAATTAATCTCTGATGGAATTTTCAACAGATATACCGAATAAATAGTAATGATAATTCTAATAAACGTTCCGTATGAAGTTCATGTTTATAATTAGTGTTTATGTTAGGGACTATTTTTGTTTTTAGTCTCTTTAATATAGAGCGATTAATATTTTCTACCTCCCCATCGACTTGTTGCCAGCATGGACGGACTTGTAGTAATGAAATATTGTGGTGTAGGCATTTTTTTTTTAAATCCTGTGGTCCATTAGCACTTCGAATCGACTTCGGTAGCCCCACACGAATAGAAAACATCCATTAGTCAGCTAATAATGTTGATTTAAAAAAGATAGTCTCTTAAGATATTTAGAAGTAATCAATTGATACTATTAATTTCTGTTCATTGGGAAAAAGTTCCATAAGATCTATGTCTACATATTTCCATGGTCCATTGGAAAACTAATTAATTAATTAACACGAACACAATGCATTCAAAAAGAACAATTTAAATCTTGTAGATGGTGCTTAAATAGCCTTTCTATTTTATCCTTATAACTTCACTTGAAAAAGTACATTTTATAAACATTTTTACGGACTTAATACGTTTGCGTTTGGTTAAGAGTCAGTGCTGCTATTTAGTAAAATATGAAGACGCTAATAAAAAATTACAATATCCTGGTAAACAGCTCTTTACATCTGACACTAAGTGTGTCAACATATTTTACTGGTGAGAGTTGAAGAAGAAATTTTAAAGATTACATTTTCTTACCAATTCCAAATGGTGGTCCCATTTGGTAATAAAACAATACACACTTAAGTCGATCTTTATCGCTAAAGGCAGTTAATAAATCAATATGGACTGGATCGTCGACAACGTACTCAATAAGTTCATTTGGATCCATGTTTAAATATATTGAAATTATATCACAAACATGTCTGTGACTACCTTGAAGTTCTGAGAATCTACTGTTTCTTGCATCTTTATATTTTTGCTACAGAAAGTAAATACAGTGGTTAAATATAATTTGCATTTAATAATTTCCTTTTACTTACTAAAAAAATGCTGTTATAAAATAAATGGTAAAAATATTCAAGATACATTTTTAAAACCTTCAAACATTTTAATTTTCATAAAATTTGTACACATGCATATTTCAATAAAAAACTGTTTTTTAATTTCATTTTTTTAAATCTGAATGTTCGATCCGATAGCATGAATAGAGTCATATTTTTTATATTTTATTTATGATTTCTATTTAATTTAAAAAAATATTTTCATAATTTTGGTTTTAATCAAATTTAGAATATTTTTAGAAAAATCACAAAAAATTGTTAAATTTATTATAATATTTTTTTACATAAAATAAAATAAAATCAGAAAAAAATGAGAAACAATAAAAAAAAACATGAGAAAATCGTAAAAAAATGAAAAAATAAGTTTAAAAAACGAGGAAATAATAGAAAATTTAAAAAATATATATGATAAACTAACTAAAAAGGATAAAAGTCGCAAAGGGAAGCCTGAGGGAAGGAAAACCCTCAAGCAGGCGTCAACATCCAAACAGGTACCTCCAAACAGCCTGGCTTCCAGCAAAAACGCAAGCGGACTGAGCCCACTATCAGGACCTTAAAAAAAAGAAGGTGGAGGTGGGAAAAGAGACCATCTCAGAAAAGAGCAGCTACACGTCTACTTTTAAGATAAAAGGAGTTTCCATCCTCCCCAAAGGGATATTTGAGAATACCCTCAGTGCGGACGAGCAAACTTTGGTGGAGGAGGCGACAGTAGAATATATTTCGCCGGATGGGAGCACAAGCTCCAATTCGGTAGAATACATTTCAAACCGGGTATAATCATAGTCGATTGTGAAACACCACAGTGTTGAAAGTACCCCGTTAAAGAAGTGGAAGGAAGGGAGTTCAACATGTAGGGGAGAAGATATCCCCAAATAACATGTTATCACGACCTTCCTTCACAGATGCTAATGGCTATCAGCTGAGAAATTACTTTAGTTGATTAAAACCAAAAACGAAGATCTGAGGACGGACCAATAAAAAATTCTCAGCCTAAAAGAAGAGGCTGCAGGGCAAATTTGAGAGCTACGATCTATTAAAGAAAGGGGTTTCACATTCCTCTACTGGTTCGGGAAAATTCCCGTTCACGGTCTCAGGAGGGTAGAAAAAAAAGGGAAGAAGTAAATCTGGGGACCAGAGGGAAACTCAACATCGAAGTAAGTGGGGACAGCTCACCTAGAGAGGCACAAAGCGATGCCGAAAGCATCGGGTCCTTTCACATCTCTGACCTTTATGCCCAAGCCTCTGCAGATAAGACAGCAATGAAGATTGGAGACGTGCATGACAATGACGCCACTCTCATAGGTGACTCTGACAAGGACAATACACTTGTTGGGAGTGAGAAAGGAGGGAGGAAGAAAAAAAGCATGGGAATAAATATTTTTCAGCTAAACGCCCATCACGCTATTCAAGGACGTCTATTAGAAACCATATGGGAATTACACTAATTCAGGAACGACAAGTAAGAGGACTTGCAATTAGAGTCAAAAAGTTGAAATACAAAGTAAGTAATTCGGACATACCTAGAGCTTGTGTCTTGGTAAGTAACAGTATTAATAATTGTTGAGTTTCAGAATTCACGACCTCGCTCCGATTCAAGCTAAGCTCGAGTTCTAGACAGGACATCAAAAAATTATAATAGTCTTATGCTACTTTGCAGGAGACGGGACTACACCGCCTCCAGAATTGCAAAAACTAGTAGAAACTTTTATAAAGAGAAGCTATAGTGTTACTCAAAGGATGTGATGCCAATGCTTACAATACCGTATGGGGAAGCACATAAGTACACCTACAAAAGAGGTGAGCAAATCTTAGAATTTATTCTCAATAAAAATATTATTCCACACTGTAGCCCTACTTATGTAACAAGAATAGGAAAAGAAGTGCTAGACTTAACACAATAGAGCCAAGCGTAACGGAGATCGCAGAGAAATTCAGAACCTACTATAAAGAGATCAAAAATGCTAAAAGAAAGAGCTTCAAGAAATTCTGCGAAGTAATAGAACCTACATCCTGCTGCAAGGCACACAAAGTTCTGGCAAAATGAAGAGTAGACACAGTAATGGCATTGCAAAAGTCACAGAAAACGAAAAAGAACAAGCAATGTTCTTGTTAGAAACTCACTTTCCTGGAGGAAAAATGACTTCAAAAAATACGAGTTATCAAATCAAATGACCAACCAGGGAAGGCACTGCAATGGCAAAATACATATGCAGTGAAGAACGAATGAGATGGGCGATGAACATACCATTTAAAACCCCTGGAACTGTCCTACAACAAGGGTAGGAAGCAATTATTCCTCATATGATCCGAATCAGTCGGACCAGTTTTGAACTAGGATATATACCAGAAGTATGAAAGAGGGCCAGGATCACCTTTATCCTAAAGGCAGGGAAACAGGCATTTGACAATAATCCACGTGAAGCTGTCAAAAGTGCACTCAATGATAGAGGAGTAGACAGAACGACTTCCACCTGGTTGTCACTATGGCTGTCTACAAGAATCACAGAATGAAGATGGGCTAAGACCCTATCTCCATCAATACGACCATTGGTTGCCCGCAGTGGAAAAGTCCCCGCTGATGTGGAGTCTTACTGTGGAGAGTTGACTCTGGCAATTGACGGAACTAGGTATACTTAGGAGTATTCCGATGACGTGGGTAGGTAATCGTTGCAAGAACGAAGTGTAAAAATGTCCTCTGTGACATAGAACAAAGAGGGCTGAACAAAGCAAAGCAATAGTGTAAATCGGTGGAACTTAATATCCACCCCATCAAGACCACTTTAGTAGCCTTTACAAAGCCATCAATAAAATAGGGACCTACGATATGATTTTCAAAATTTCCTACCTAACCTAACCTAAAAACCGTTAAAGAAGTGGATAGAGAAAAATCTGAAAGTACTGGAACGATCTAGAAGGACTAAGGCAACCGAAGACGCTCCTGGCAAACTATAACCAGAAGAGATCTTTCAGCTGTCTAAACCTCAGTAAAAACAACCTCCGTATTATAACGGGAATATTAACCACTGCTCATTAAGAGGAGACATGAAGAAACTTGAGATTGGTATATAGACTCTGTGAGGAACCTAATTACATATACTCTCAGAATGCATTGCATTACGCAATTACGTAATAGACAGAATAAGAATAAGTATAGCTCTGTAACATCGTAATGCAAACCATAATATCCTCAACAGTAATTTGGAATATGCTATGAATGTGAAATTGTGCTACAGAAATCATAATCGATGAATTTCTATTTGATACAGGAGTAAGCATTATACAAAAAAAAAACATTTTCTCCAACGTATATAAATAGTTTAACAGACTAACAGAGACACGTACCAATTTTTCTTTTACAGATTCTTGAAGCGCCAAGTAGGTGGCACTTGATCTAACTTTTTTAGCTCCTAATTGCTTGGCTATTCCCACCACCATGCTTAAGTCATTATCGGAAGCATTATCCCCCATCTTTATTTATGGTTGTATTAAAATCTGCAAGTATTATTTAAAATTATAATGGTGCAATAAGAATATATGTAAATACCTGACCTTTTAAAATTCTTTAAAAAAAAGTAATCATGTTATTCAGTATACACATGACTTTTTTTGTGACAAGATTTTTAATTTTTATCAATTTTATGCTGTGTAACTAGATCAAAATTTATTTATATGAGTTGCCTAAACAAGATATACGTATGAGACCAATTGGAATTTTTAGTGAAAGAAATGAGTGTCATTAAGGCACTATAAACATAAGGTATTATCATCAGCCATGTTTAGTCCAATGTCAACCACAAAACCAGAGATAATAGAATAGATGTGTTGATGCCTATTATAAAGTTGGCAACAAGTTCCGACATCAGCGCACTTTAAAACTTAACTTCTATACCCTTTTTATGCTTTAAGTACCTGAAATTTATTTTAAACTAAAACCACTTATAGTACTTACTTTGTCATTATATCGTAATAAGTACTTTTTCGCTCTTCTGCTACCAGCTCGTTTAGTTTCCATTTTCACCGCTATAAAATACGATTGCACGTCTGTTTAATTTGTCTATGGTCTAGCACGTGAACTGAGTGACATTTGACAAAAAATGGCTGATGATAATACCTATATCTATAGTGCCTTAGTGTCATATGTTCCTTTATAGTTTATAAATAACATAACCTTGTATTTCTAAATATTGTCAAAGTTGTTTTCTCCAAAATTTAATAAAATATGCCTACGTTTTATATAGTGTATTCGTAAATTTTAGCTCAATTGCAAAATATTTAACTTAAGATTAATAATATGATAATATAAGAATAAAACCATATTTAAAAAGTTAAAATGGATTCAGAGAAGGTAACAATGCTTCGGTATAGAGGGTCAAAACTGAGCAAGGTAAAAAAATTAGATATGTTTCCTAAAGTAGAAGAGCCTTTTAAAGAAACTTCGTCTGTAGGTGGCACTTGTAGGTAGATAACTCAATAAAAAAGACTAATATTACATTGCATATGTTTTCAGTTTCCATTATCAGCTTTCTTATCATCCTATGGTTGTTGTATTCTGAAATTAATTATTATTTGGATAGCAAGTTTATATTCAAATTTGCACCTGATGTTGATTTGGATGAACAGCTCAAGATTAATATTGACATAACCGTTGCTATGCCTTGCCATTGTAAGTATAAGCTTAAAAAAATGCACCCCTTCCCTTAATATATGGTGTAAGTATATCGGTAAATTCGTTGCTGACGGATCCTTGATGACAGATAGCTGCATTCACAATCCAATACTGTCAGTTGTATGTATATTTATGTGTTCGGTTAATTATTATTATAAAAAAAACGTGTGGAACTCGATTAATTCCGGTGGAAGCGAATCATGGATTCACATATCTGGTATACTTTAAAGTGGGTTCAGTGGAGAGGAAGAATGAGTTAGCTTACTCCGATATGGGAGCAACGAGGAATAGGCAGGCCAGGGTTAGTTCTGTTACTCATTTTTGTAACGATTTCTGTCCAACACCCAACACCTCTTTCGAATCTGATTTAACAGATATTCTGAAAGAAAGGATTAATTATCTACTTTAATAATGTCAACATATAAATACAATCACACAATTCACAACGTTGTTTTCGCTTGTATGATTTCGTATCGTGTATGCGATTTATCTCTCATTAAAATGGTACTCGTAAACAAGGATATATATATTTATTTATTTATTCCACAGCCAAGTGGAATAAACTCGATAACGAATAAATGAGGGAAAAACGCCGATTTGCAATTATAAATGCGCATTTTTTTCAAAAAAAAATTGTGTAGGGTATCATGTGACAGTGGCTAATACCAACTTTCTTATTTTAAATGTAACCCCCTGTATATTATTTATTTTTTGGATATAAAGTTTTTTTAATTTTATTTATGGATTTATTTAAGACAGTATAAATGACAGATGTTGAGCAGTAAAAGGTCGCAATATACTGTACGCATTATCTCACTCGCACTCGCTTGAATATTCATGCCCCGTGCTCGCACTTACGATAGACTTTCAATGTGTCTGGCAAGGTGTAAAAACTATCAAAACTGTCTGGCTACTGTTTTTTAATATCTTCTAATAGTCCTCCAAGTAACATACATAAAATTCAGCTTTTATACTATGACGAAAGTATAACTGTAAAGTGTCTGGCAATGGACGAAGTCACTTCTAATATTATTCTCAAGAAAATAACAAAAAAATTGAGATTTATACTTTAACGAATTCGAGGTACTATTTTACACCCTTTTGTTACCTGTTACGTGCCAAAGTAACCACCACCCAAATTTCATAGTCTCTGATCGTTCTTACCTGTGTTTGGGATATGCTTAGAAAAAATTTCAGGTCTGGGCGTCGCTGGCTCTTAGTCTAGAACGCAGGAATAGTTGTTGCTTACTTTCTCAATATCAATAGTTATATGGGAAATAAGTATTGTATGGAGTCTAATGTAGCGAATTTGCGAAATTAAATACTTTTATGTCAATTTTTGTAATAAATCTGAAAACATTCATATTTCCGAACTAGTTGAAGATAGGTTAAAGACATTGCACATGAATTATGACTAGAATTTTCTGAAAAATCCAAAAAATTAACGATATCCGGGGGGTTTCATTTGAAATAAGAAAGTTGGTATTGGCCACTGTCTCATGACACACACGCTCTCATTTATTCATTATAAAACTCCCATTTGGCTGTTCCATACTGTATATATCCATCAGACCCTCACGACTCACGACTTGTACCTTTCTCGTACTACCTTATATCATTTACGGACCTACTTATTTGTCTTTATTATTAGCTTGTAAAATGCTTTAGGCGTAAACGAAGTTAATGTTAATCGCCTATAAACCTATAGCACAGATAAGAAAATATTTTGTAAGAAAAGTTTATAGTTTGTTTTTTTATAGTTATAGGAGCTGATATATTGGATTCCACTAATCAAAACGCATTCAAATTTGGAAGTTTAGAAGAAGAGGATACATGGTTTGAGTTAGATCCGAATCAGCATATTCATTTTGACAATAAAAAACATTTTAATTCTTATCTCAGAGAGGAGTATCATGCTATTAAGGTAAACTATCGATTGTTAAATATTTAATTATTCAGAAAAAAAAAACAGTGTTATAAATACAATATTGTAAACGAATATATATCCTAGACATAAAAATTTTTGCTTAATATAATGAAATTTTTTCCTATTAGTATTTATTTGATTTCTAACTAACTTGAATACATTTAGGATTTACTATGGAAGAGTCGTTTTTCTACTTATTTTGGAGACATTCCTGCCCGTACTCAAATACCTGATAGACCTCATGATGCCTGCCGTGTATATGGAAGTCTTATTTTAAATAAAGTCGCCGGCAATTTTCATATAACTGCTGGAAAAAGTTTACACCTACCTAGAGGACACGTTCACATTAATGCCTTTATGTCAGAAAGGGACTATAATTTTTCTCATCGAATAAATAAATTCAGTTTTGGTGATTCAAGTCCCGGAATTGTCCATCCATTAGAAGGAGATGAACTCATTGGAAATTATGGTAAGTAGAACGGGTATTGATTCCTTCTTTACTGGTTTTTAGTATATAAAAGTTGCATCAAATTGAGACTAATATAAACTCCGTTGATAGAAATTCTCAATTTTAGTTACAAAAAAATATCAAAGAGAAAATTATAAGAATAACCATATCAATGTATCATATTTTTATTTTCCAAGAAAACACTTTTTATTTTTACAATTTTTTTAGGTCGTACATTATTCAATTATTTTATTGAAGTGGTACCCACTCGTGTTAATACATTCCTCACCACAGTGAATACTTATCAGTACAGTGTTAAAGCTCTTAGTAGACCCATAGATCATGATAAAGGTAGTCATGGGATACCTGGTTTATTTTTCAAATATGATGTATCTGCTCTCAGAGTTGATGTTAAACAAGAACGAGATCATTTAGGTACATTTCTTGCAAGGCTATGTTCGATTGTAGGAGGAGTTTTTGTGTGTTCAGGTAATTTTTACAACTGTTAATTAGAGGAAGTGTGATTACCACTTCATTTATTATAATTTCAACAGTTTATTTTTTTAGGTATTATTAATAGTGTGGTACAAACTCTGTTAGATTGGTTAAATAAACTTATTAAAAAAGGAAATATTCAACCTACAACTGATACGACATCATTGGTCAATAATGCTGACGATCTTCCTATTAAAGTCTCATAACCCTTTTCATCAAATTTCACTGTTTTTTTACGTTGTTATTGTAATGTATTATGCACAAATTGGTAAATAATATATTATTTTTTTATATTGTCACCAAATTTATTTATAAAAGATTATCAACGCAAAGCTTATTCTAATTGCAGTCTATTCACCAAACGGCTAGACAGTACTGTATGAGTAGTACATGATTAAATTTATTGGGAAGAACGTTTTCAGGAAATTGTAAATAGTTCTCTAGGATCATATATATATTCACGATATTCCGTGTAGAGTTACGTCGCAACAGTTTTCTATACCCAATTTTTGAATGGATCATTTCCAATTAGTTCCTACAATTTAGATTCTGATGTGACCCTAATTTACCCTTGGCTAGCTCCTGGGTTCGTGGCTTCCTTCTGAGTTTTATTAATTCCTTCCAAAACATAAATTCAGGGCGTCCAAGTACAGACAAACAAATAAAAACGCAAAAATTAGTTTCAGGTAGATTTATTATATCAATTTAAAGTTAAAAAATTTAAAAAAATATATTAATTAATTCTCTTATCTTTATTTATTCTGGCTTCTATTCGGTGGAGCTTGACTATCTGTCCTCAAAAATTCTTTCCTACTTCCAATCAAGGGTGGTCAGGACTTTTCTTAAAAAAGAATCTCCTTTAATAAAATATCCCGGGATGGTTTTTCCTTTGTGACTACTTCTTTGGTTAGGTTTTCAAAATGGTTGACGGCTGTCAGCGATTCTTAATTGAATTGAAAAATAATTTCTACTAGGGCCCTTCTTGATTTGACAAATTTGACAATAACCTTAATAAAGAAATTATAATCAAAACTCCAACCTTTAATAGTTTACAATAAAATATATTCGCTATCTGGTTCTCCATATTTTCGAGAAAAAATTAATTATGTTCACATGTTTATATATTTTATGATCACAAAAAACTGACTTTTACGATAGCAAATGTATTTGAAATTAAGTGTTAGTAAAATTTTAAAATAACAAATTCACCGCAATTTGGATAATTTAAGACAAATAAAAATTTATACTGAAGCAAAAATTTACTTACTTAACCGAAGGGCCGAAGTAATCAAATAATGTTTCTAGTTTGGTGAAGAAACGGTGTGAAAATGAATCGAACTAGCTGACGAAGAAAATAATTCGACCGTCTCCCTCCACGACGACGCGATAAACTTAAAATGAATACCAAATATAGTTAGGTGGATTCCGGCCCAAAAACGAACGTTACACTGAAGCCATTTTTCAACTTTATGACATTACAGCACTGGACATTTTTTTCTACTATCGAGATATACTCTAGCCATCTACTTATTTATTTATTTACGGCATCCGCCATTATTTTCTAAAAGAAAACAATAAAAAAATAGCATACAGATGTAACAAATAAAACTAAAGTAAAACTAAACAATGAGAACATAAGCATCACGGTCACTCATATCTTATTCTAGATTTAAATATGGGCATTGAATCATTAAATATATCAGTATGCATCTTTGACTGATATGTATTATAAAGTCTCTGGAAACGAGTAAGAGGAGAATGATATTCATAATTGCTGGAATGATAGTAAATATAAAATAAATTATGATGCCAAGTGCGGTTGTCAGTGTTCAAGCAAATACTGCTTAACAATAAAGGAGAATCAATGTGACCATTTACCAGTTTATAAAGAAAACACGAATCATAAAGTATACGGCGATCCTGCAGTTTTACTATATTTAACTGAGACATTACATTCACATAAGAGAACTCTGAAAAAGTAATACGGTCTTTGTGATATGCATAATAACGAGCGAATTTAATCTGAACCCTCTCCAAGGCATGATTGTGACAATAGTAATAAGATGAACAAGACACTTTATACGCATTCTCTTATTTTAACTAGTTCTAGTGTAGCTCTTATGAATTTCCACACGACTATTTGTCGGTGTTTTTATCATTTTTTTTACCTTGGTCTTCCCTCAATATATCAGTATAGTAAAATAATTGTATTTTATAATTTCCTTATGATACCTTTTTGAATACTTATCTTTTTAACGGTCTTTTGTTTGAAAAGTAAGATCTTTTATCTGTTATTATATTTCTGATATGATTTCTGTTCCAGTCTGTAGTTGAGTCCTTATTATGTTTGAAAGGAGTTTGAGAAACATTCCAATAACAAGCGTGTGTCGGATAAATTTCCGTAATGTATTCTAATTTTAAATCCAGCTGCAGAAAACAAATGGTTTACGACAATTTACTTAAAATTAAATGTTGATTTTGTCTTCATTCGATTATGGATGCTAAAACTGTTGAGGTTGATAATTTCATATTTCGTGTCAAACAAATGGATTAACGACCTTGTTCTTGGCGTTCTTTTTTTTAATCCTTGTGTCAGCCAATCTATGAAACCGTAAATCTTTAAAATATGGATCATGTTTTTTTTCGACTTCTTTCACAAATAAATCCTGAAAGTTAAATATTAATTAAAGTATACTGTTCATATAAATAATTATCCAAAGTTACAATATTGAACAAAATAAATATTCCTAATGGCTATTATTTTAGAAAATCGGTTTTATTTTTCTATGAAAAAATAAATTGTGTTCTGCCACACATGACCGATGCTGAGATTTTTGGTAGTCAAATTGCATAAAAGCAGTGCAATATGTCGGCTTTCTGGAATTGAAGGCCTCATACAAATATAAAATCTCAATTTGTCAATACTAATAAAAGATGTTAAATAGGTACTTACACAACGAAGAGTCAAAAAATCTTTCCCCTTTACAGTTTTTGCCTGAAACAATAAGAATTCTTAGTGATCCTAGTTAACTATTTTAACTTTAACCGGGTGAGGAAAGAAATTTTTATACAAAAATCAACACACCACGCGAACGACGTCGCGGGTACATCGAAATAGATCCCAAAAATGTGGTTAGACTTTTTTGTCTGCCTGTCTGTATGTTTGTGCGCGCATCACATGAAAACTACTGATCCGATTCGAATGCGGTTTTCACAGATGTATAGTCCATTTCATCGTTTTTGGCCGATTTAATATTAGAAACCACTGAAATAAGATTAAACTGTCATCCAAGTTACCAATGGCGGAGAGTTTTTTTTTTCTAAATAAGGTCGTAAGTTTCTGAATCTATCAGTGTGGTTTGACATCTACAAAAATATGACATTAATAATGATTAAATTCAACCCTTCAACAACGAGCCGTACATGACAATTACTAGGAATGTGAATCAAGTCAAGACTTCCGTATTGAATACTTTTTATCTACCGGTGAAACAAGATGCAGTTACGTAAGTGTTGGATTAAAAAACAAACGTCCTCATTAAAATTTTTAACTTGCCTGTATCTGAGAGAGATGTAACTATAAATTTACTTCGAGTATGATTTCTGTCATCGGCCAAAAACGGTGAAATGGACTATATTTGTCTTCTTTCAACTTAACATCTGGTGTATAAAAATTTCTCTCCCCTTCCTTAAATGGGGTGGGGTAAAAAAATTTTATACAACAATCACACGCCACGCGAACGACGTTGCGAGTACAACTAGTTAATTAATATATTTGTTCCCAAATACGTTTACTTTTTAACACATTGGTAGCAGAACGTAGTTCTAATACGATAAAACATATAAAATGGCTGCTTTAACTTATCGTATAGAATCGTTGGAAAAAGAAAATTACGACACATGGATTGTACAGGCCTAACCGTATTAATTAAGAACAATTTATGGGTGAAAATCGGGACCAGCAGATAATCCTGCAGACTACGATCGTGAAGTTTTAATGGCACGTTCAGAGCTCTTATTGTTAATATCTTCACCTAAATCAAAACAAGTAAAAAATTGTAAGACTTCAAAAAATGTTTCGGATCACAGAATAAGTCTCTCTGTTATTAACGTCATGCTATATGTGCTTAGGGAGAAAGTGAGTAAGTGTCACATGTGGCAGGAGTAGAACTTAATGACCGATAAGCGATTTGGTAGCTAGGCATTCATAGCTTAGTTGTTAAAGTGACAGCGCGTAGAGCTGAAGTTTGAGAGTTCGAGTCTCGCTGGATGCGACATTTTTTGAATATCTCCTTAATCTTATTTAATATATTCTTGTTTGTATACCTTCTAAAAACTTTCAAAAATTTTAAAAACTTATTAACTATTTTATTTAACATTTCCAATATGCTATTGTTTTCATTTGCAATCCGCCAGGTGCCGTGGTGTGCAAAACATCGTTGCCTGGATAAATTTGGTAATTGTAAAATATCATTTCTTTCGTTCATATAGTGCGCCGCCTAGCATTGTGCGCCTAATTTACTCCCCAAGTACTAAATCCAGCTCTGTATAAATAGTCACGTGTAAAAATAACTTGCATAAGCCATCTATGAGAAGAAACCTACATTTATTTTGAAATCTATTTTTTTAACTGTAAATCGTATTTAAATGACAGTGTTATAAGTAAATTATATATTTGTATAGAGAAAAATGTTTTACTTTAGAAAATAATTCCAATTATTAGAATGGATATAAATATATAACAATCTAACTAGTAAGTGTACATATTATAAATGGGCGAAAATTAATTATTGTGGATCTATTATCTTCAAGATTTCCAATTGTACATAAAATTTATAAAATGTCTGAGACAAATTTAACTTTTACATTAAATAATGGGACTGAAATACCAATGGTTGGATGTAAGTAAAATACGTCGCAGGTTGTATATTTCGTCATTAAGTATATCTTTATAACTTTTAGTAGGAACTAATGGAATTAATGGCAAGGATATTACATTACAGATTTTGGATGATGCTCTGAATTTTGGTTATCGCTTAATTGGTAATATATTATTATGTATATACATTTAATTTTTTGACAACAAAAAAATGAAAGGTTTTTGCCAATTGAGGCGTGACCACTAAAATTCGAAAATGAAAGTTTTTAAACTCTATTCCGCGGGAAATGATTTTCGAAAACCAGAAACAATAGTTTTATCACTTTTTCTCGTCTCTAATTAAAAAAAGTAATAAAAAAAATATGATTTTATATATATATGGATAGAAATTTTTCCCCTGGGTCCCTTCCCAATCAATAAAATATAACGTTGTATCGTTTGCCTCTTCGGTTACTATTTGCTTCTGTCTTTATTTTTAATTATAACTTTTTTGATTATTACTCATCATTTTCATCTGTTATAATTAATTCAAGCACACGTAATATTGATGTCAAGTGAGTACCTATATATTAGTATGTTACTACCCAGCAGGGTGGTTTCTACTGTGGTCCATGTTTTGCGCTTGAATGAAGCGAGCCCCTCCTGCACTCACGACGGTATTATATTTTTGTATATTTTTTTTGTCGGACAATAATATTTTTCATCAAGATATGTCTTACATAACATGTTAATTTTTTTTGTCCGACAAGAGGTAGTAAATATAGAGGTCGCATGAAATCGTCGACTTTGGACCGTACGTGTCCGATTGCTGGAGTGCCCATTAAAATTTATCTGACAATATTACCAGTTAATTGTAAGTATTTTTATCAAACAATCCTGCAAAAATCAGTCGTGAGGGTGCAAATTTTATGACTTCATAATTATGCCATCTTTGAGGCGTCGGACGTGCAAAAATACCCCCTTTAATTGTCCGACAAAATGATTTTCTTTTTTTGTATAAAAAAAACTTCTGATTGTCACAAAATATTCATGGAGGTCATAAATAGACGATTTTTCACTGAATTCCACAGAAAACGCCCCCCTCTCGAAAGTTTTTCGTAATAGAAAAGTTGTCCGACTCGATACGAATAATTGAATAAATGAAGTCTCATGGTGATTTAAAATTTTTATTTCAGTAAGGATGTTTGAAAAGTTTGGTTTGTTTTTTTTTAGATAAATAAATTACCTAGTGACGGGGGGAAAAATAAGTTAGTTTAAATTTGATTTTGAGAGGAGACGGATGAAAAATATGTTTAATGGTTTAAGTGTTATAGTTAAGTTAAAATGTTAATAAAAGTTTAAAAAATTAAAATAGTGGCAAGTAATTTAATGGTATAAAATTATAAACAATATAGAAGGAAAATTATAAGGAACACACGACCCAGAAACCGGCACGAATAAATATCACAAAATAAGTATATATTGAGATGATATTAGTTACTATGTTATATTAAATAAGAATGTAGAAGGAAAATCTAATGGAAAGTAGAGAAAGGAGATTTTCTTATTTCGAGTCAGAGCGCAAAATTAGTAACATTGGGATTGATTATCATCATCTTCTTCATAATTCCTAAAAAAGAAAAAAGAAAATAGAATAATAAGAAAAAAAATATACAAATACATTTCAAAGATTTTTATTTAAAGATTCAAAAATGATTAATCTACATTATATAAAGTTTTGATAATTATGAAATTGATAAATGGGTAAAGTAGATAATTAAAAGTTTATAAAATTGCCAATACGTTAGTAATCAAACATTAATTTTAAATGAATTAGGGGTGTAAGTAAATGAGAAAATTAAATTATAAAAAAAAGACATCACAAATAGTTAAAATACATGTTAAAAAACTTCTACTTACTTTTAAATTATACGTATTTACCAACCATATTCTAATTTATAAATAGTTCAAATGCCAAATGAAATATTCTGAAAAAGAGAAAATTATTAGTTTGTAGTGCTAGTAAATTTCATAAGAATATAAAAAAGAATGATCATTGTTTTAAATTGTAATATTGAATCAAGAATTAGATTTTGTTAAAAATTTTATTTGAATAAGAAATTAGTAGGCGATTAGATGGAAAAGATGTATAGATTTAAGTTTGTTGAATTTGTCATTTGTTTTTTTGTTGATTCTGATAGAATCTCACTTGTTTTTTGGTTGTTAAAATGGAAGTTGTATTAAAAATTTGCTCCGTAGAAATTTTGAGTTTTTTTTGAAAGTATTGAGAATAGAAAGTATTAAAACAGTTTAAAGTATAAAGAATATCCCAAGGTAACCAGAGGAAGCAATTGGTAAGAGAAATTTATATGATTTTATGAAGAAATAGATATTTCAATTTATGGGGCTGAGCACTTTATGGTATAACTGTATTTTAATTGAGTTAAAGAAGATTAAATTAATATTTAACAAGAAAGAAAGTCATAATTACACTTACCAGAGAAGATAGTAGTCATCCATCGCTTGGTTTTGAAGAGGAATTGATTATTTGATCTTCATAAAGTTTCCTGAAATCTGTGCTGTATTGGAGGAAGAAAGTAGATTGTCCTAAGAACTGAATCCTGATTCCTGAAGAGGAGTAAAGCTTCACACAAATGGTAACAACTTTGCACTCGTTATAATAAAGAGTTTTATATGTGTTTGATTTTTGAAATTTTGATGAACATTTTTATTTCACTGTTTTATGTATTTAACTAAATTATTTTTATTCACTTTTTGTTAAGTTTAATCTAAATTGCTCAATAACTCAAGTCAGAATACTTCATTTTATATATTTGATGCATGTTTTAGTTTATCAACGGTATCTTTGAAGTTTGACACATTTTCAATTAGAAAGGTTAGAAATTTATATGCAATTCACGCCTAGAAATATTGTTGGTCTAGGATAGTGCGGTTATACAGTCATTTTATTGCAAATTTGTGTATTCACTGATTTTGAATCTATACTTCATTTAAAAACTAGGAGGAGTGATTTGAAAAGCCAGACTTACAGCCAAATAAGTTACTAGAAAATTTACAAGGCGGCAAATTTAAATACATTTCTTTCATTTAAATAAAATTGAAAATAAATGTTTATGGACACTTTATATATGGTCTAAGATGGTCACAAAGTAAACTTACAATAATTATATTAAAAGAAGAAATCAATTAACAAAAGTCACCATTATAAATATTTCACACTTTGAAAACATAACCTATAAATGTCACAAATTACTTGATAAATGTAAGTGGCAAATTTTTATAGTGTAAACTTGCCTCCAAATTAACCAATAAACAAACGCAAGTGTTGCCAACTTAAATTCAAATCGCTCCTCCTAGTTTTTAAATAAGGTATAGTTTGGTTGAATATTTGAACTCTGACCTTGACATAAGGGAATAGCCGGTAGCATATTTAATTAATCATATTGGAAAATAATTACACTGAGTTAATTCTTACCTATTCACTATTTATATTTAAAATTTAAAATTAATTAAAGGTAAGGAATATTTTATAACATAGTGATTGATATTATCAAAACATATTATTATTATTCATACATGTTATATATATATATATATATATATATATATATATATATATATATATATATATATATATATAAGAATGTTAAAATAAGTTTTTCAAAAAGTTTGAAAACACCACAGAAAAATGTAATATATACAATAGTAATAATAATGTAATAGAATAAAAAAAAAAATCCTTTAAAATTTAAGATTTTATAGAAAAACGATACCCATTATTCTAAATTAATCAAATATTTTACGTAAATCGAATTGTTTTTACATATTAAAAATTTCGTGCGTTTATGTGGTATAATTGTTCACCGATAGTAGGCAACACAACTTACACAATGCGATAAATTGTTCTGAAATTTTAAACAATAAAATAAATAATAATACTTTTGTACTTTTCTTATCATCAAAAAAATATTAAATATGCATATATCAATTCAATAGGTAACTCAAGAATGTCAACATTAAATTTTAAATTTCCCGCGTATTAGTTATTTTATTGAAGACTTGCTCCTTGTTTTGGTAACAGTGATTGGGTATTAAGAATAAAGGCATAAAGGATTGAACTTGTTTCTTGTTTTGGGTGTGTTTTGTGTTTGTGTGCACACAAGATTTACATTATATTTATAAAGTGAATAGACAATGTTAAGTGATTGTGTTACAGTATGTTTGCTTTTGATGTTACCGTTTTTTGGAATCGCGGACAGACTGAACGTATTCATTAAACACTATGAAACTCTTAACTATGACACAGAGGAAGTTCATCGAGCTCATACAAGAGCAAAGCGATCTGTTGCCAATGATAATTATGTCCATGTATCATTTAAAGCTCATAATTATGACTTTCGATTGCGGATGAAGAGAGATCTAACTGTGTTCAATGATAAATTAGAGATTTACGGCCCTAATGGTGTTAGTAAAGACGATACGTCTCATATTTATCATGGGTATATTTTAGGAGTACCAAACAGCTCTGCGTTTGGTTCCATTATCGATGGTGTCTTTGAAGGACAATTAATATTGCCAGAAAAGGGTACTTTTTTTGTAGAAAAAGCTAAACACTATTTTCCCTACACAACGCACCCAAACAAAACATTTCATAGTGTGATTTACCATGAAGACCATATTGAAGATCCCTATGCAGATATTAGAGAAGGTCATTCTGCTGGTTGTGGTATTACAGATTCAGTTAAAGAGTGGATGAATAAAATACAGTCTTCAGGAATAGACGATTCCCCAATTTCTCAAAGTTTGTCAGACACATCTCCTGCAGGTACCGACAAGAAAAATGTTTTATTACAAAACAATAGAAAGAAAAAAAAGTATATACCATTAAATTTAGAGAAACCTCAGAGTAAATACTCTAAAGAAATGAATGAACAAAGCAAGTATAGACAAAGAAGAGCTACTAGGAAAGAAGAACCAAAAAATTCTTGTTCTCTTTACATCCAAACAGATCCTCTTTTATGGAGACATATTAGAGAAAGTTTTCCTGAACATTTAGACCCTAAAAAGCAGGTGGAAGTGAATGAAAAGACTAGAGAGGAAATTCTTTCACTAATTGCCCATCATGTAACTGCAGTAAATTTTATTTATAGGGATACTAGATTTGATGGGAGAATTAATCACCGTAATATTAAGTTTGAAGTACAGAGAATTAAAATTGACGATGATTCTTCCTGTCGCTGTTTCCATAGAGGTTGTGGAGAAATGAATCCGTTTTGTTTAGAAAATATAGATGTCAGTAATTTTCTTAATATCCATTCGTTAGGAAATCACGAAGATTTTTGTTTAGCTTACGTTTTCACTTATCGAGATTTTACTGGAGGTACGTTAGGACTTGCTTGGGTTGCTAGTGCCTCAGGAGCATCTGGTGGTATTTGTGAAAAATACAAAACATACACAGAGACAATAGGTGGAATGTATCAATCGACAAAGAGATCACTAAATACAGGTATTATTACTTTTGTAAACTACAACAGTAGAGTTCCACCTAAAGTTTCTCAGTTAACTCTAGCTCACGAAATTGGACATAATTTTGGGTCTCCACACGACTATCCGCCAGAATGTAGGCCTGGTGGTCCAAATGGTAATTATATAATGTTTGCTTCAGCCACAAGTGGTGATCGTCCAAATAACAGTAAATTTTCAAGTTGTAGTGTAGGAAATATTAGTAATGTTCTTGATGCAATTGAAGATAAAAAGAAAAGAAATTGTTTGACTGCTTCAGCAGGTGCTTTCTGTGGTAATAAGATTGTTGAAGATGGAGAAGAATGTGATTGTGGATATGATGAAAATGAATGTAAAGATAGTTGCTGCTATCCTAGAATAATAAGTACTCGTGATAAAGAACTTAACAAAACAGCTCAAGGTTGTACACGAAGATATGGCACAGAATGCAGTCCTAGTCAAGGTCCTTGCTGTAACAGTGAATGTAAATTTATCTCTATACGTCAACAAGAAGAGTGTAAAATGGAATCTGAGTGTTCTAAATCGTCTGTATGCAATGGAACCAGTGCGGAATGTCCATTACCTGTTCCTAGAAAAGACAAAACTCGGTGCAATAATGGAACACAATTATGCATGAAAGGTGAATGTTCAGGTTCAATTTGCCTCGAATGGAATTTAGAAGCCTGTTCATTGACTTCTCAAGATCACCCGAATATTGACAAAAGGAAACTTTGCGAATTAGCATGTCAAAACGGTACAGATATTTGTAGAAGTACTAGTGAATTTTCGGATAAAGTTGGACTGCCTCCTGGTGGTATTAGTTTAAGACCAGGATCACCTTGTGATAATTTTCAAGGTTATTGTGATGTTTTTCTTAAATGTAGAGCAGTGGATGCAAATGGACCACTAGTGAGATTAATGAACCTCCTATTAAACAAACAGACCTTGCTTTCCGTAGATCAGTGGATAACTGAATATTGGTGGGCTGTGCTTTTAATGGGGACTGCGTTTATTATATTTATGGGATTCTTTATCAAATGTTGTGCTGTTCACACACCATCTTCAAATCCAAAATTGAAAAAAGCACAGAGATTAAGTGATACGTTAACATTAAGAAGACGGGTTAGAAGGTGAGTGACAGTTTTTTAACTTCTATTTATTTAATTATGTGTTGCATTTTCTATCACTATAACCGTATACATATATTACGAAATAGTTTATTCTCTTTTTTTACGAGAGCTGTGCAGTTAATTTTTCCTTACTTTGGAGTTAAATTGGATATCATTAACTTCCTCGTATTTGATTGATCTATTTTTTTTAAGTGAAGCTTTTAATGTTAGGTTCGGAAGAAGTATTTCAACAGAATAATCATTACGAAAGTAAGTAACGGATCTTCTCCTGGCCTGTTGTTCCCACTTTCGAGTGAGTAAACACACCTCCTGCTTCTCCTTACCTTACTCATTCGCTGCTTCCACTTTCCAGTACACCAAGCTTGCACCAACTCTAACAACTTGTAATAACTCGTATACACAGAATATTAAAACACTAAATGTATTATGATTTTCATAATTTTTATTATTTACTGTATAACGCGTTTCGCTATATTATAGCTTCTTCAGATACACAATGATGGTCGAACTTACAAAGTTATGGTATAAATGAAATGAAATAAAATAGATGTACTATAAACTGCATTAAGGATTAAGCAAATGATAATAAATTTTACAATATGGGAATACCCACAGGATCAGTACATAGACCTTTCTGCAAATAAATTTAATAATGGTGAATTATTTAATTCTGTTTGATCATTGAGCAATATACCAGAGTGTTTACGTTTATTAATTTCTAAACTTTCTAATAAATTTCATTTAAAACCTTTATTTTCTTGGTGTAAAATATCAAAACAATTGTTATATTTATGCTTTTCGGAAATTAAATGATTTGCGTAAGTGGAATCACCTTTTTTATTAAGGAAGCTTCTGTTATGCTCAGAAATACGTTTCTTCAAAGTTCTACCTGTTTGTCCTTTATATACTTTATCACAAGAGCCACAACTAAGTTTATATACACCTGATTTTTGATCTTTTGAATTTTTAGTTTTATTGTTCTTTATGTATTTCCCTATTGTGTTATTGGTTTTATATGAAATCTTGAAATTTTGCTTCATTAAAAAAGATTATCTGAAGAAGCTATAATACAGCAAAACGCGTTATACAGTAAAATTGTGAAAATCATAATACATTTAGTGTTTTAATATTCTGTGAATATGGATTTTCATCAAGTAACAACTAAGAATATTCAAGAACAATAACTCGTACATCTTGCGTATAACTATTTGTAAAACACGTGTTGATTAATTTTCTTTTATTAAATTCTAAAATACTACTCTGCGCAAAGATTTCATGAAAAGCTTCGCTTCCATCGGAATTGGGCGATTTTTTTTCATCAAACCCGATACATTTTCCATAAATTACGTGAGGTGCTTTTTTTAAATTTTCTGTTCCTCCCTCTCAACTTGGTGAGATATCGTGAGATTTTATTCAACCTCCATCAGCCAATTGCACGTGAGATTTTTCAAAATGTGGGTTTCTTATGTAAATGCGTTGAATTTTTATCGTATTCTTTTTAAAAAAGAAAAAAAAAATTGCTTCGTGCTTTTATTTACGACTAGTTAATACTAGTAAAATCAATATTAATGAGAGCTATAAGTGTAATAAAGATTAAACAATAGAATACTTAAATCAATCAAAAAAAAATTGCGTGATATTTGCCGAGACACCCCTCTCTCCAACGTAAGATTAGATGCGATTTGACTCGATCCCCTCTCCTCCTTAAACATCTCACGTAATTTATGGACGCCTCCTTTATTGTTAAGTAATTATTGTGTTATTTTTTACAAAAAATTATGATCTTTTTCTTTTAACTGTTTAAAATCATTCTTTATGTCCAATATATAACATTAGATTTTTGTGGAGTCGTGACTCTATTCACAATGTGAATATAAATCAATTAAGGAATACACGACAATTCACTAAAATAGATTTATAAATAATATTTTACAAAAGCTGATTTGATCTATTTAGCCATTATTTATGCACACATCTTGCAACACATGTGTTCTGTGAGCTCATAAACATAGAAAAAAAGAGACGACAAATTATGATAAATAATCACAATTTATAAAAGAACTTTTTATAGTAGAAAGTTTTTTTTGGTGATTTATAAGTCATATTACTATTATTAAATTATTACTCCCTTGGCAAATAGCGCTTTACGAGATAGATTACGGCATAGTCCACAGTATAGTCTAAAATTTTTAAAAATTTTCTAAATTAGATTTTATTAACAGTTAAAATAATAATTACTGTTGTCACATGTAAAACAAAAAAAAATCTCGCGTAGTCGATCCCATTATGATAACATAATAGAACTGTCACCTTGATTCATATCCGACGCTTAATCAACTAGGCTACGAACGACATATTTAAAAACTTTCAAAATGATAACATGTATATACTCTTTCCAATCTAAAGGCCAATTCTCACATAGCAGCGCCGCAGCAGCGCGTCGCGTAGCCGCAAATGCGGCTCCATAAAATATTCATTATTTTAAATGGAACGGTTCCCACATAAGCAGAGCAGTACGGCAGCAGCACAGCACGTCGACATCTAACGCCTTCGAGAGCGTTGTATGCTGCTCTGTGCCGCGTCGCGCTGCCAAGTGGGTATTAGAAAGCAGCAAACACTGCTGAGGTTGATGTTATTTGGTTAATATTTGCGATAAACTACAGAAAGCTAAATAAATAAAAAATATTTTTTATGAATGATCCCTAAGAAAACAACTAGATGGATTTGGAACAAATAACACCTTTTATAGATTTCTTTAGAATAGAGAAAGATTCTATATTTGTTTAGTGTTAATATTATTAAGTACTTAGATGTCGTTAATTTCTTAGAATATTCGTTTGGTATTTCACATAGTCAGCATTAATTAGATATTTCTTTTTTTATGCAAGGGTGCGGTTTTATTTTTTATTGTTGAATATTGAGTAGTTCATTTTTAGTTTTTATTGAAAAATAAACCTAGTACATATATACATATAAAGATAAAGGGTACATACAGGTACGTGATCTAACAACATCAAATCGAATGTTGATATTTTGATTTTGTCCTTTGTTTAGTTAGATATTGTTAGTAAAAACAGAAAATGGAAGGCAAAATCGAAAGATTGATTTTATTAGTTAGAGAGGGGCCAGAAATCTACGATCTAGGTAATAAACATTACAGTAATTTAATAAGGAAAGAAAACATCTTGAATGAAATAAATAGTCTGAACAGTACTGGGACAAATGTTTCGCAACCGCTACGGTCGTGATTCTGCTGCTGCTGCACTGCTTATGTGGGAATGCCTTCATGGTTTTTGCATCGCGGCGGAGCTGTGAAGCGCTGCTGCGGCGCTGCTATGTGAGAATCTGCCTTAAATGTGAAATTTTTTGCTCTTTGGCGGTTTTTAAATGCCTTTGATGGCATTGCCGACCATTGGCGTGGAATTAAATAAAAAGGGTTCGTAAATTTTTATTAATTTTTGTTTTAAATTTCAAAAGAAAAACGGTTTTTATATATTTGTAAATTTTGTATCAATTTGAAAATTGTCAAATAACAAATTAATTCTTTCAAATTAAAACTTGTTAATTTTAGTTATTAATAAGAACATTTGACTCATTATTCAAATAGTACATAACTCATAATAATTTTATAACAATTGTCAACAAATAATACTCATTTTGTCAGACAATCTTAAAAGATTGTCTGTCCAGCAAGGACCACGAGGAGGTATGAGCCTTCCTTGCCTGGAAAGGAAAGGGTTGGGTATGTTAGTAAGAATATAAAATTAGTTTGTTTTTGAAAACAAGTTTTCAAGATACATCACGATAGCTGTAAAGGAAATTGGTTGGAATGACTAACAAGAATTGTCAGAGTCTTCTGAAGTAGAATCGTTTCCAGGTTGAATTACTAATGGTGCTATTGGCGGTAAAACAGGATATTCCTTTTCTATTTTATAACATGTGTTTCGCAATTTTTCCATACATCGCTATTAATGCCACTAATTACCTCTCGAATATTATCAAGAACAACTGCGCTTAAGGTTGGTGACTGATTATATTTTCGTAAACGTTTCTTTACAGTACTCCAAACCATTTCGATTGGATTAAAAATACAGTAGTAAGGAGGTAAACGCAAAAGGGTATGACCATGTCTGCTGCAAATGGTGTCAATGACGTATTCATTTTTAAAATTCTGACTTTTGATCATTCTTATTAATTCCTTCTTTACTGGAACATTTTTAGGAACATCGATATTTTTGATTGCCATAAGCCTTAAAATTTCATTCTTTTTTTGTGTTGTTAGGTATTTTGTTTAATATGCGGAAATGATACGACGCATTTTCCATAACAATTACTGAATTGTAAGAAAACCCAATAGATAGTGTTGAATTTCGATTCATAAATAAATAAATAAATAAATAAATAAACGAAAAACTAAAAGAAAGTGGAAAATTAAAAACAGAAAAAATGCGAAAAAAATAAAGTCTAAAAAAATACCTTTCCAAATCAAATAATATAACGCCACCGTAAGGTGGCGTAGTTATTGTCTTATATATTTAAACGAGAAATTCTTACTATATTAAGTACTAAGAAGCCACCTTAATATATAATATATCTAATATAAAAAATCAATAAAAATCAATCACGCTACTGTGTACTGTAATGGGGAAGAAGACTATTGGCGGTATTTGACAGTTGTCGCATTTTGCAATTTTCCTCTTTGAAGTTTCGTTTGATAAACAGCGCGCCGTCGGCATTTGTTTGCGTTAAGATCAATGGGTTACGAAATCGGACAGTAAATACACAATGTTGCCGGTATTTAAAAATTTCTTTAAGTATAAGTAATATATACAAAATTGATATCATTAGAAGTGAAAACTGTTTAAATATGAAGAACCTAGTTAATTAATTTAAGTATATATTTTGTAAGAATATTTTTATATTATCTTTCTAAGAGTCATTGACGAACAATTGAATAGTAAAGTAGAGATAAAATTTTCAAAATATATAAACTTAGGAATATTCGGAAATACATCTGGCAACCAAGATTCGGAAGTCGTTTCCTTTGTTGAGGTTAGAAGGCGTGGTTGTCTTTTCACATTAACATTAGTTAAACTATACACAATTTATATCCTATTTTATATCAATTCAGTATAAATTTCGAAATTTATGTATATGCCTAAACACACTTGAAACATGCATTGTCATCCAGATCTTAGCTATCCTGAAAATTTCAGAGCTCTAGGTAGTCGGGAAATAGGTTTAAATTCAATTACAAAATTCCGCGGAATGACAGAGAGACAAAGAACACGGTGAAAATATAAAAAACTTTCTAAAAATAGAAAAATAACTGCAACAACAGCAAAGAAATACTTTTTGGTATGGAAAATAGATTTTTTCTGAAATCGCTTGGAAATGTCTAGTTTCTCGGATCAAATTCGAGTCGCAAAATACACTATTCTTGTATTTTAGTCCGTTGCTGGGCAACGAACTTTTCTGTACTGTACGGGAATATTTTTTTCAGACCTGTGTACCTACGGGAATGATCCATAAAACGTTTATAAGCAAATTTATATTTTGTGCCTTGATTTTATTTGGCAATAAATTTAAAACCACATTAGAAGCAGTAACTCTGGAGGCGTTTAGCACCTCTGGACATCATCGTCACCGTCCATTTTAAATATAATTTAAAAAATTTTAAGCAGTATGTAAATAATCGAACTGACATTTTTGTGACCCTAATCAACAACGATAAACTAACAATGTCAACGACACAGTTTCATAGAAAATAAGATGATAATCAAAAACAGTTATACATATTATATAAAAGTTTCTTAATTTACGATTATGTTTAATGCGATTTCAGAAAAAAATAGTATGTGTATCTCGTAGTAAAAGCACATTCCCGGACTCTCAATGTTTGTTGGCCTCGGTTAAGTCCCGAGATGTATCGCTTTTCCTACTAGACACACTATACTATATTCTAATCAAACCAGTTTGTGCGATCAAACTTGCACATATGTACATACATATTTACAGTGTCCAGTTTCATCTGCAGTCCAATTTAATACTAATATTAGTGATATAGTTTTCATTGTGGTTATCCACCCATTTTTTTATTAAGTTGAAATATTCATGTCAACATATCTAGATGAAAATATAATTCAACATTGTTGAATAATCGTATCCCCTTTGGGATGTAGGTCTGTCGCAAAGTAAACAGGACAAAGAAAAAAATAAACAAAATTTTTTTTCGTCAAAAGGAAATTTATTTTATTTAAAATAGGTAGTCCCCTTTAGAACTAATACCGTGATTTGCACGGTCCACAAGTTTTTCGAATGAGGATTTCAGCTCATTGACCGGGATTTTCTTCAAAATTGTCGTCAACGCTTTTTAGACGGCCTCTACTTTGGCATACCGCTATCCCTTCGTGGACAAATGTAGTCTACCGAACAGAAAAAAGTCGCACGATGCCATATCCTGATAATATGGGGAGTGGTTGATGGTTAAAATACCATTTTTTGTCAAAACAAAAAATAGTAAACAAGTGTCAATCAAATTCATGGTGCATTATCGTGCAACAAGCGCCAGCTCCCTTCTTCGTGATATTCTAACAGAACACGACGAATACGCGAGAGCAAACGCCCAATAACATCAAGATAAAACACAGAATTAATCGTTTGACCCGCTGGAACGAATTATTTGTAAATAATTGCCTTCGAAACGTAGAAACAAATAAACATTGTCTTTGTTTTTGACTTTTCCAAACGGCCTTTTTTCGGATTTGGTTCGCTTGGGTACTTCCACGTGGAACTTCTTACGCTTCGTTTGGGAGTCGTATTGAAAACACCACGTTTCGTCACCAATCACAATGTAGTGCAGAGTGCAGAATGTTTTTATCCTTATGTTGAATTCGAACATTTTTTGGTCATCCATGAGCCGTTGCGGAACAAACCGTGAACTCACCTTTCTCATGCCCAAATTACCTATCAAAATGCGATAGATAGAATCTTTGGAGATCTTTAATTCCATTTGCATATACCTCAATGAAGATTTTGGCTCATTTTTAATAAAAGAAAAAAGAATCACAAATTTCGGCGGACCAGCATATCCGTCGTCCTCCAGCGACTCACAGTCTTCTTTCAACAGTGTAAACCACTCGGCTACGAGATAAACAATAATCACCATAAACTTGTTTCAACAATCGATGCGTTTCGGTAAATCTTTTACAAAGTTTAAAACAACTTAATATTGGCTCTTTGTTTGTTGTTCATTTTTCGACCGATGTTAAAAAGGTACTGTCATTTTAAGCGCGATAACTCGACCTGAAGTAGTTTGATTGTCCTGAAATTCTGACAAAACATCAATTGAAAGACGTAGAATATAGAACGATAGCTTTAATAACCGATGGCGCTACTAGTATCGGATATTTCTTATAAGTTCTGTTTACTTTGCGACATACCTCGTAGAAGAAAAGTTCAATTAATATTATATCAATACATTGGTTTTCTTATCATTTTTTTAGTTCTAATATAAAAACACAAATATGTTTTTTCTACTCTTATTGAGAAATCATACATTTTATTGAAATAATCAACAAGATTTGATTTTCTAACTTTTCTAACTTTAAAAATTATAATTTTGAATAAATCATTTATTTAAAGCAAAATTTGAGTTGAAATCATTTTACCAATGTATAAAATGTATATTTTGTGTATTGGATCAAACTTATTATATGAATTCGTTATTTACGAATTAATTATTGCCCATAAATTATTTATTTTACTTGACATGTCAGCGTAAAAAAGAAAACCAAATTTCCACTATAATTTGTTTCATCATGGTTATTTCAATTCAAAATATTTCAATAACTTTACACTTCACTGGTTAGAATAAACATTACTTTTGGTAAAAATAACGATAGTCATAGAAATAGAAAATCATTGTTTCATTTTTATAAACTTGTTAGAAAATTTTGTTATTTTAGAACATTTAAATAAAAATTACAGGAATAACGGAAAATTGATATTAATACAAATAAAATGTAACGTAAATGCATTTTACTCAGTAAATAAATGTAGGTCTGCACCGACTGCACCTATTCATAATGATTTTTCTTTATAAATTGTCTTATATTTTAATATAAAATTAAAAACCGTTTGTTGTAGCTCAGTTTATAATTTACATATGTCGTTATTGCATGATTAATGGATTTCACAATCATTAGTGCCATAAATTGTTCTATTAAAAAAATTCATTTTGCATTGTATGCTTTTTGAAGTTATACTTCTATTCGTGCAAACGGCGGAAAAAAATTGTGTAGAGGTAAATGGTAATAGTATATTACGTATCAAGAGTGGTAAGTAGGAAATTACGTACGAGTGGAAAAGTTACACGAGTACGTAATACCTCTTACCACTCGAGTTACGTACTATGCTTTATCTACGACTCAATATTTTAATTTTAATTATAAATATTTAACATCTCTAAAAAATATATGACGTACGTACTGTACTGTTATCTACTCCTTTGACAGTAAATGTCATTTATATTCATTGTCACCATGCAGGGTAAGTAAGCTATAACGCACAGTTGTGCGTAATGAAACGTCATTCCAACATGACGTTTCATTACGCACAACTGTGCGTTATAGCTTACTTACATGGTGACAATAAATATAAATGACATTTACTGTCAAAGGAGTAGATAAAAATCATTACATATGTAATGGTGTGAGTAAGAGAGAGAGACAGAAACACGTATAAGGTACCTATATTGGTCGGTAAAACCAATGATGAAATATTTACTTCATGTTATTAGTCATAACTATAAGTTCTTTGAATACTGTTTAAACATTCAGTACATTGAAAAGAGATAGATATACAAAAAACAGTCCGAGCTAATGTTTTGAATATCATAGTGACGTAGGACATTGTGTTTGACAACTTATTTTATAATTCTGTCACATAAGTTAACATATTAAGTTTAGTATTTTAAATTAATAATATTAATAATAATATTCAGTAATGAGTACCGTATTGTAGTCTATAGTACCGTCACATGGTTGCAGTATATCCTGCACTATGCTTTTGAGGTTGTTGGCTACATAAACAGAGTTTTTACGAATAGTCGAGGAAATAAAGCACTAATATCAGCAAAACCTACTAATTTTGTAACGTAAGATGAATCGTAAAGCGTTTTTTTGTATTGGATTGGTTAGAATATCAGGAAATTTGTCGCTATTTTTCAAAATTTAAAAATAGGAAATTGCATTTCTTCATTCGAAAAGTGCATTCCGAACACAGAGAAAAATTACAACTCGGTAAGTATTGCTGAAAATGGGTTCAATTTATGTACTCGTGGTCTTTGGGGTCGTTGAACACGAATATCATGATGCCGAAAGTATCCGCGGCACTTGCTGCCTAGGGTATTTACCTCTTCTTCTGGGGTTTTATGTAAATTCTGTACAAAATCAGTACACACTAGGTACTCGGTGGTTTTTTTGGTCGCTAAATACGAATATGATAATGGCGAGGGTCTCCGAAACACTTCGTGCTTAAGACGGACCTCGTCTCCAGGAATTTTATCCAAATTCGATACAAAATGAGTGTGCACTCGGTACTAGGAAGTTTTTGGGATCGCTGAACACGAATATCATGTACTAATTTTGCTAATTCATTCACATACAAATTTATGAATCCGGGCGCGTGCATAAAAGTATAACTTCTGCCGGCAGTCCCACTGACTGTCACACCCGTTTTTTTTAATAATAGCAAAGTAAAATTTTTTCAATCTTAGGTTGATTTCAAACCAGTCAAAAATGCATGTTAAAAAATATCCTAACTCTTTTTAATTATGTAATACCTAAGTATGATAAATAATTAATAAAAAAATATTCCACAGTCACAAAGAACTTTGTTAAATTCTTCTACCGCTCACATTGATGTAAAGGTGAAAAATTATTCGGATGGTAAAAAATTGGTGAGAAATTATGGCACTAGTTCATTCCGTTCATTTAGACGTGCTAGCCTAAGTGTCCTATGTTAAAATTTTCTACATGAAAAACTAAATTGCGCAAGAATACGTATTTCGCAGTAACCCCATTTTTGTTTCAAAATGTTTTAATGAGTAGACTGTTCAATTTTTATCTCCCTTTTCCAAGGGTATATGTCTGACCTTTTTATTATTGTTGTTTTTCTGTAAATAATTTTTTAATCTTAATTTACATACGTACATCTTTCAGATATACATTTCTAATGCCAGTTACTAATATTTAATTTGGTTTAAATTTGTTATTTTTTATTAGTATTCGCTAGTAAAAGAATGAGCACACAAATTAAGTGCTACGTAGGGTCCGAAAACACGAACAGGAATGCACAGAAAAAAATTACAGTTTTTCGATAAAAAGGAAGAAAAATGGATCAAAGCAGTTAAAAGTTATTAGAAATCAATAATATACGAATACATTGTCGTCGACTATTAAAATGGAAATGGAAGCTGTTTTATTACTACGGATCCCATTTGTTTCGGTACATTTACACGTAAAACAGTATTGACAAAAATATGGTCTATAATGCTGCGTTAATATTACATATTACACCTACAATTTTATCGTGAAGAAGTTGACAAATAAAGGTCTTCAAAGGTCTTCTTCACGACAGCGACACTTTTATCAAAATTACGAAAATGTTTGATGACAAGCAGGTTAACCAACCTTTAAAGATTTTAACATTCTTTTTGTTTAAGTTTATTCCCCGAAATAAAAACTTACATCCAACTTTGAATAACAATAAACTATTAATAAATAAACCACTAAACACATCAGTGAAACAAAAATTGTTTTTGTTGTCTTTTGTTAAGATTGTCACCCTGAATTCCCGATAAAATTAGAACAAGTGCTAATTCGAAAAGTTGAATGAAATAGCGAAGAAGTTCACGATAAAATTGTAGATGCAATACTGGTATAAGGTAGAGACTAAACGTCTATATAGCCAATACATTTTTTAAATCTTAATTAACTAATTAAAATAAACACGAATATATGTCTACAGCTGTACTGATAACTTTTTTAAATCGTGAAGTAAGAACCAGAAAGTTCCGTGGTAGTCGATAGTAAATTTTGTTAGAGAACAAAGATAAATTTAAGTAAATCATCAAAAAGAAATGTAACCCATGCCATCATTTATATTTATAACTATTTTAAATATTTACCAAAGGTTTTAAAATTAAACAAAAAAATCTAAAGGCAAATTATTCTAGAAATTCTGTTTTGCTTTTCTCTGAAAGAATCAGACCGTACTCTCTTTGACTATAATTCATGAAATCGAAATTCGAAATTCACGAGAGCTCTGGCAACAACGTCAACGTCCGCAATTCAAACATATATGTTAAATGCGTACGAACTCTCGTTAGACTTCTAGTATTCAAATTACAAGTAAGTCATTTTTCTACAGTTATATAGGACTTGAGCGTTTTATTCACATATTGGGTATGGTAACAATATCGGTCAATCTGTTGCAAACCGTATAGTCTAGGATCCCACTGCAAATTAGTGTAGGAATAATGTAGACAATTAAAATTTAATTTTCAAGTAACTTCATAAGTAGGAGAATTCATTTATCATAGGGTGCCAATTAGTAATTAGCCGCCAGTAGTATTAATTAAAATATTTTTAATTGACTTTTGGAAATAAATTTCGTTCACATTGTATGGAAATAAAGCTTACAGCACTTTATAATAGCGTATTCGAATGATTTAAAAAAGTATAGTTGCTGCCCATCCTTTAGCCGCTTCCTCTACGCAGCCAGGTGTAAACAGGTATGATTTTGTTTGAACTTTTCGTTTATTCCGTATATTTATTTTATTTCCATAACATTAAAGATCATTTTTTTCTGTACTTAATTTTATTAAGGTGCTTGTAAAAAAAAATCCGCAAATCAGAGTTTCCTGACCTTAAAGATGCTAGGTATTGAAAATAAATTGAAAGAGAGTGAGTGCGCGACGCTACTGGTTAGACCAGGACGCTAAATATCCTTGTCTAACCAGTAGCGTCGCGCACTCACTCTCTGTCAATTTATTTTCAATACCAAGCATCTTTAAGGTCAGGAAACTCTGATTTGCGGATTTTTTTTTACAAGCACCTTTATAAAATTAAGTACAGAAAAAAATGATCTTTAATGTTATGGAAATAAAATAAATATACGAAATAAACGAAAAGTTCAAACAAAATCATACCTGTTTACACCTGGCTGCGTAGAGGAAGCGGCTAAATGATCGGCAGCAACTGTACTTTTTTAAATCATTCGAGTACGCTATTATAAAGTGCTGTAAGTTTTATTTCCATACGATGTGAACGAAATTTATTTCCAAAAGTCAATTAAAAATATTTTAATTAATACTACTGGCGGCTAATTACTAATTGGCACCCTATGATAAATGAATTCTCCTACTTATGAAGTTACTTGAAAATTAAATTTTAATTGTCTACATTATTCCTACACTAATTTGCAGTGGGATCCTACTCTAGTATTACCGAAACTACTTAGCTATTTTTTAAAGAATTTTAAACCTTTCAGTTTTCTAATAATACACAACTGGTGTCAAATTTTCCCCTTTATAAGTTATAAGTTTATAATGCATATAAATTTTAAACGTGAAAAAACATTGCTTTCACTTTACCGAAACCTACTTTAAAGCCTTTAAGAAAACTACACATATTTAAAAGGACCATATACCTGTTATGTTTCTTTGTTTTATTGTTGGAAGCATAGCTTTCTTATGGCGGGTTATGCGGCTGGATCTCTGAGACATATGAACTCCAAAAAATTGTAAGAACTAACTAACAAGCCGAACGATAAACCAAGCGAACGAACTAACGATACCATTGATTTTTTTATAGCGCCTTACAAACAGAGCGGCTGTACTGCTGTACCTAATAGGTGCATACTTGATAAAATATATTCTTTACTAAACCCAAATTTATAGATACCTTACGGTTTATCACATTTCCGTTAAAATAACTTATAATGCATATTAATTAAGAAAATAAAAAAAAAATGTTTTTCATATGTATTATGTATGTTCTGTCAAATAATAGTTCAGAGCTTTATTCGTTATTCGAAACTTTGTAAACAGTATCAAAGTGTTGAATTTGCAATTATTTTTTTTTGGAGTTTACTCCTTAAGGAACGATATATAAGTCGCCTGGTATGAAAAAAATATGGGTAGTAAAATCGTGTGAAAGAGTCACGTTGAGAAAAGTGTCACACGCAGGCGCAGTGAAACAGAATAATAATATCATTTCTCTCTTTATGCTTTCCCCAAACATCTTATACTGAACGCAAAGAGAAAGCACTTCTTGAATTTTTCAAAATTTTCAAAATGATTGAATTTTTTAAAATTTTTAAAAATTCAATCATTTTGAAATTTTTTATTACATTCTGTATTAATTTTGAACGGAATACGAATTATAAGCATATCAATATATTAATAAATAATAATAATAAACATTTTTTGAAAATACACAATGATTTTATGATTTTATGTCAAAAATTTTCGAAATAATGTATAATAAAAATACAATACGAATAAATTTGATTAGTCAATTATGTACGTAATTGTTGGACTTCACGACTATTAAATTTTCAAAAATACGCCTAATAACTATTTAATAAATTTGTAGCGCCATCTCTTGGTTTTAATATTAAGGTGGTTAAATTAGTGTAAATAGTGTTGCATATTTTTCAGGCACCATTATTTACATAATAGTTATAAAAACACAAAAAATACCATGGTGATCGTTCTTAAGGAGTAAACTCCAGTCGGGAGATGATACACATTTTTTTTTAAATAAATGAATGGTACTTTTTTTGAGACAGAACAATTTTATTGCTATGTCTACCAAATACCTAAATACTTAAAGTTGTCTTATATTTGATTCACACTAGAAAACAGTGAACATCTAAAGATTTATAAAAAAGTCAATAATTTCAGTAATAAAAATAAATATTTTTTTCCACTTAAAGATGCATTCTATTTTTCTTTATTGTTCATCCGTAATTGTTAATAATTAACTCAATATTTAATTTCAAATAAATTATTAATTATCCAGTAAACTGATTTCATAAAGTTAGTAGGAACCAAATTGCTAGCACGACTGCTAAACACAAACTGCGATTTTTTTTCAAAAAATTCTTGAATTATTTAAAAATTTTGAGAATATTTTTTTGACAATTTTGGGATTGTTTACTTTGTAACAATTGTTTTAAAACTTTGTAAATAAACGAATGTTTAGTTTGATAACACTTTCAAAATTTCATTTTTTTTGCAACAATTTTAAAAAAGTTTTGAATTATTATTTTGAAAATATCTATGTTTCTTTATTTGAGAATTTTAGAAATTAACATTGATCTTGAAACTTTAATAAAATATTATTTTTCTACAAATCTACATCTGTATAGTACTTTTTCTGTGATTAATTAGTTTTAATAATTTCAATAAAGAAAGTACAAAAAAATAAAATGGCAGTTAAATAATATTTGCCGCTTACATAATACGTCCGCCAGTAGATTCTTCGAAGATAAAGAAACTCTTTTTACAAAAAAATTGAACCGCCTTAAAAACTATTTTCTATGCAAATTTAATCTAGGTATCGAATTAATTAAATATAATAGATCGGGGCACTCTATATTTATCAAATTAAATATTATAAATCTTGTTTTTCACTTTTTAGTTAGCAGCCGGTTTTTTGTTTTTGTTTTTATTTTTTTATTACTGTTTTACTATAAAATTCCTTGTTAATGTTGTTTTTTTTTGTAATTGTTCTTACGGAGTCGCACTGTAGAAAATTTTGTAACCGCGATATAAGGTATGGCACTAATCCTTCTGTTCACTTTAAATACGTTTAATATTAAACATTTTATTAAAAGTAATTAAAATAATCCACTTATAGAAGAATAAACACTGAGGTGAGTTCTTGTAAATTTTAGGGGCAATGGTGGTCACAAATCTATGCCTGGAGCTTCATTTGAACTTAACGCCATGAAGTCGCGGGGATATTCCTGATTGAAGCGGACATTCGGAGCTGTCCAGGATATCGCAGTTACCTCACATTAAGATGTATTTTTCCCCAAAAAGAATATTATATAATTGTTTACTGATGTGTTCAGAAGCTACAGCTTTATAAAAAAAACTTGACTTCCAAACGCGGTGTAATATACATACATAACTTTCAAAAGAGAGTTATTGACCATATACTCATCTATATGTCTATACTTGTTTATGTTTGATTGAAGACATAAATGATTTGATAGTGCTCATGAGAAACTTTGTAAACAATGGATGATTTTTGTATTCATATTTTTGTTGGCAAGATTTTTTGAATTGTTTTGGTTACCTAATTGTTGTTTAAAAAATCTTTATTCAATGTTTAGCATTCTAGTTGTTACTTCATAATGTATATTGTGGCAGTATTATTTTTCTAAATTTTTGCTTTTGATAACAAATATTTAGATCTATAACTAAAATGAAATTGTTTTTGGAATGTATCAAGAAAAATTAAACACGATTTTTAAAATATTGTGTAAAACATATTGTTAATGAAAGTTTATTTAAATCTAATTATTCATTAGAAACAGCGACTATCCCTTTTTCAGTAAAATTTTAAGGTTGTATTTGCTGAAAAGTAGAAAATTCGGTCTGGAGAACTACATGATTTTTTTATTACTAAATACTTATTATGACGCTACCTATGGAAAATAACTTTTAACGAATATAAATTATAGTTTTAAATTTTTATATTTCCAAACAATGCGTGTTTCTAAAATTTAACATATTTTATAAAATTCTAAAACGGCTTTACGTGAACGTGGTTTATTACCTCTCCTATGTGATTTCGCACATTTCAAATGTCTTAAAATAAGCTATACGGACAATCTAATGATAGTGACAAAATCTCGGTTAATAACCGCACTATCTATTTTCTGTGTGCAAGTTATCAGTGCACTAGAGACGCTGCCTGGATGTGAGTAATTGGGAAATATTATCGCATTGTACACCTTTTACATTTGTATCTTAAACACCTTTTTTTAAGCCATTAACTAAACATTTATTTCTATTTATATCTTACAAGTTTTATATTTGTAGATTTATAGCATACGGACACAGCATAAATTATATCAAAACAATTTCTCCTATTTTTGTTTTTCATTTAGTATATTTCAATTTACAATTTACTACTCTCACTACCAAAAGGAGATAATACAGCGAATACTACATGTATCAAGTAAATATCATTTCAAACAACGCGTTATTTTTTAACAGAGGGCCAGGCTTAGAAAGAGACCATGGGATTGCATCGCAGCTAGTACAGCTTATTGTGCACCCTCATTCACAGGTCCTCATTCTCCGTCAAATCCCATGAGATCCTTTTGACTATGGTTACCCGTTCTTTCCTTTGATCTCCGGTCGGTAGGCCAAGGGATCTCACACGCAGACCTTGCAGGGCTGGGCACATGAATCTCACGTGAAAGGCTGTCTCCTCCTTTCAACAAGAGCCTTTCAACTTGAATTCCCATTTCATGAAGATGTCTGCGGAATACCCAGAGGCCGCTGATGAAGCCAACCACTTTCCGCAGGGTCTTCCTACTCAGCCCAAGGGCATCTGCAGCTATAGCACCAGTAGGTGTCTGCAGCATTCTCTTTGACTGTATGTTGCTTTTGTTCTTTCCCAGCTCTTTCGATGTTCTATGCCCATCCACTGGCGAACAGCTCTTCGTGCTGTGTTGTAAGCAATACCACACGTCGGCTCTGGACCAATGAGCGGGCTTTCAGCTCCTTTGTTTGCCCACTTGTCAGCTCCCTCATTGCCAGCAATACCTTTGTGCCACGGAACCCAACTAAGGATAACCTTGTTGTTCTCCCCCAGGGTTTTTATGGCCTGATGACAGTCCCATACTACCTTAGAGGTAAAGTCAAAACAGTCAAGTGCCATTAGCGCTGTTCTACTGTCCGAGTTTTTGTATATAGTGTGGCCTGTCAGACCACGCTCCAAACACACTCTTGCACACTCGGATAGGGTAACAACTTCTGCCTGGAAAACAGTAGCCAGTTTACCCAGGCTTACGCAAAACTGCGCCTTGGGTCTGACTCCATATATTCCCACCCCAGTGCCTGTTGGCTTTTTCGAGCCATCCGTATACCAAGTGATCCCTCTTTTCATGTATTCAGGTTCACCTTTATCCAAGGCAGCCCTGTCAGTAATACTGACATTGTATGGCTTTTCTAGATCTGTGATCTTCACCATCCTGTCTGATAACAATTCCAAGGTGTCCATCTGTACAGTGTCCACAATCCTTGTATGCCCACTGAAGGCGTTTATACTTATAAACAACGCGTTGAGACTCTTTATCATTTCGTACGTGTATCTTGTTTTAAGATGTTAAAAAAATATTACTAATTCTTGCCAGCTGCGTGTATGATTGTATGAGCATGTATTTTATCATCTTTCAAAATAAAAAATAGAAACATACACTGTCGATTTGTCACATTGTATTTTCTTTAATTCAGTACCAGAATTCTGTTTAAAAACACACATTAGACATCATGTTACAGTGTTTAGACTTATATTCCAAGGAAATGAATTATAGATGGTTTTGTTTAGACATAGCAATGTAAAGTTAGGAGTTTTGATATGATGAACACAGAAGTCTCCACCGATTATTGTTTGAGTTTACTATCATGTTCTTTGTGAAACACTTCGTGGTATAACAAGATAACAACTGGGATGCTAGATTATTACAAAAAATTAAAATATGTATACATAATATAATGTTTAGGTTGTGGAATGTCTTTGTAATTTTAAATATTGCACCAGTGTAAGCAACATAATTGGAGAAGAGGCATAGATTTGTAGTAAAACGGTTCAATATTTTTTTTTTGTATTAAAAATTTTAACAATAATTTTTAAAACCAAGCTCTTTATATTAGGTTCGAAAGAGGGGATGCTCCCACTTTAACAGCTTGTAATACCTCGTGTATCTCACTATTTAAAAAAGATTTGCTTAGCTTATTGTTGTATGTTATTTTCTTATATTAAAATATGATTAAGTAAATTCAAGTAGCAAATAATATTAAGCAAAATAATTGAAAACGTATATTTTCAGTTCTGCACGAAAGTTATTATTAAAAGCTTTTCTTTTAATTTATCACATATTTTTGGTATGTCATTGAAATGTCATAGATTTAAAATTGTCTTAATTTAGAATAAATATCTAGTAATAGTTTACACTCGTATTTAAAATTACCAAGATATAAAGAGGCCACAAATCTTGTGAAAATGCTATCGGAGCCATACAAAATTTTGTATGATTGGTTTATTGGTTACTTAATAATCGTGGCTCTACTAGCTTAACTGAGCCAAAGTTAAAATATTTTTTAATTAGTACTATATTTAAGACTACAGATATTGACTGCGCCATTTTGTTAAAAGTGGAAATTATAGTTTAATTTATTATAAAGATATTAGTTTTTTTTTACTTTTATGTTATTTATTAGATTGAAATATTAATTCCCACAAAATAGATGTTTTTAATTTTTTAATACATTTCGGATGATCTCCTAAAATGACTGAACTCAGAAACTTATCAAGACCTTTATGTAAGAACTGGCTTGTGAGAATTGTTGTTTTTGTCATTTTCAATATATGTGTATATAAATATATGTAATGTCAGTTATGCATAAAGGTGCCAAAACAATAGCAGCCTAAATTGTAACAAAAGGCGTTGACCAATTTTCTTAAAAAACATACTATTTACAATCAAATTTCGATTTCAAAAAATCACAGACCTTGTAAATTAGAAAAAAAATTGTATTGTATTTAATGCTAATTCTAAAAAGATTAAAATTTTTGTAAATGGATAAATTACTGATTTAATTGAAATTAAAAACAAAAAGATAAAATGGTGTTGTTTTATTTGCCCACCATTTATATTTAATTTTTTTCTATTATATATTATATTTATTTTTCTCAATTTTAATAGACACGGCATCTATGTATGAAAACGAAAAGGATATAGGATGGGCCCTAGAAAAGCTTTTACCAAAATATAATTTAAAAAGGAAGGACATATTTATTACAACAAAACTACGTAAGTTATCAACCATATTTTGTGATTTCATTTCCTATTTACACATAAAAAAACGATAGTGAGGAAGTATTGGTATATACGTTTCTTAACTATAAATGGAAATGTTTTAATTCGTTTTAATAATAAATAAATATTACAAAAAAAAACAATTTGGCACTATTTTGTAATTATTACTAATATAAGCGTAGAGATCTGTATTTTATTTGGATTAATAAAATATTTTGACCAATAAGGTACTATAGTAATATTTGTTTTTATAATTTTGACAAGTGAAGTGACATTTTTTAAAATTGCTGTCAGTTTTGAAAGTCATTACTTTTCATAACTAGTTTTGAAAAGTAAAACTTTACGTAACTGGTTTTGAAAACTTAATTTTAAAACAAGTTACGAAAAATATAAACAATTAAGAACTATTTTATAATAAATTTATTAAAGAAAAACTCCAGAAATATTTAAAAGCCACACTTATTTAAGGAAAACTCTAATTATAAATATTAACAACGCAATTAGTGCAGTTGTTAAGGTTAACTCCAGATCATAAAGAAGTTGAATTTTTTGTTGATGACGTGGCTGCAAATTGGTATACTCCATTTGTTTAACCTAAAATATCGCCAGCAATTTTCTTTTTATTTTCAATGGAAGCTTCTATGTATCCTTCAGCAACAGAATTGGACTTCCAGCCACCATGTCTTTTAAGTTTTAAAATATCTGCACCCGAATCTGCCAATAATGTGGCCGATGATCTTCTAAAGCAGTGACCGGTAAATAAATGTGGGTTGAATACCACATATCCCATTGCTATATTTAATAAAAAATCTGTCGTGTTTGACGTTTGAGGGACGTAATTTATTTTCGAATTAAATCAACAAAATTAATTCCATCAACGTTTCCCTCTGTGATGGAAAATTCACGAATTACTTTAGCCTTAGTGTTTGGTATCACCACTCTAAAATAAGATTTCTGATCTACAACGTCTTCAAACCGTAAATATGTTAGCTCAGATTTTCGACAGGCTCCAGCCACTCCAATAATTAATGCAATCTTATAAAATATAAAATGCAGTAAACCAAAAACAGAAAAAAATATTTAAATTACCTTCCCCATAAGATGTTCTTTATCGTCTGTTTCCAGTAAATATTTGGAAAAAATATCACTTGGAAGAACGCTGGACTTTTTTGCTTGATATCCTGCCGATTTCCTCTTTAACAGCATTATGAGGCTTGTATATTTTTTTATATCAATATTTTTTTAAAAGTAGTTAATTTCTCAACATTGAATATAGAGTCCATAAAGTCTTTTTTTAAATCGAAATACGCAAGTAATACTTTTTCATTTAAATGTTTTAATCCTTTTTCGTTACACCAATTTTCAAATTGCTCATAAGCAAAATTATACCTTTTCTTAGATTTCTCTGGAGTAATTTTTTGTAGTGCTCTTTCTGCTGCTTTTTCAATGTCATTTGGAAACTAATTTTCCGACGAATCAGACATTAAAAAAAAAAGAAATAAGTATACCTACTTAATATTTAAGTCAGAAACTATTAACACTTTTTAATTATATCTATTAAATAGAATTGTCATTAGAAAGCTGTCAATGCCAAATAAATACGAGAACTAGATGTATTGTTTTTAATTATTATTAAATAATTATGATTTTTTTTAATTGTGGAATTTCGTCAAAATTATAAAAAATCTTGTACGGAACTCGTTATGAAACGCCATTTTGTTTACAAAATTGGTCTTTTTATAACTCGTTACGTAAATATTTTCCGCTTATTGAGTTAGGTCATATATGAAATGTACCTATTTTATATATCACAGCTACATTTGACATCACCACACATACATTCTCACCAATCGAAAATCTCAGATCTTGTATACGGTTAACCAGTAACAGTTCCAAATTTCATGAGGGACCGAGTTTTTTAAATTATTAAATTGCAGTCTTGTAGGTTTTAGTCTAAAAATTGTTCGCTAGCAAAGTTTTATTTCACGTCTTTCCTATTTAATATTTTTAATTTTACAATAATTCGTTTATTTTTTAAATATTTTTTACTGCAATAAAAACTGACTTGATAACTAAACAGTGTTTATTTATGAAACAACATCCCAGTTACATATAAGTCCAAAGTTTAATAAAAATATAAATCTTTCAAGCCCATTAGCACAATGAAATGCATTTACAGTGATCATGTCATAGGTTAATATTAATATGAGTCACTGTTTCAATAATGTTATATACTTAGCTGTTACTAAAAAGAGGGTAAATGTGATATTGATATTTTTTTGCCATTTCCACAGTAATATTTAATAGTTTCACGAAAATGTAATCGATTACGATAACGGTTTTCTAAGAAATTTATATAGCGATGATGATTCATACAAACATTATTTTTCATAATCTAATCTATTATAAAGGTCATTAAAAAATAAAAGCAAACCAAATATAAAAGTTATTTATGTTGTGAATTTTATACAAAATTCACTATTTCGAAATGTTATACTTTAACCAACTTATATTCATTTAAATAATGTTTTATATAAGTTATTCTTTTTTGTTGACTTTTAATTTCATGACAATCAAATTTTTTACATAAATTGTGGTTTTAAATTATTCAAGTAGAAATAGTGTCATAATTTCATTACCTAGTACTAACACAGTTTAAATTATTTTAGTTAACAATAAAGGATGTTTTTATGATTTATTTTATTATCCTGTGATTTTAAAAGCAAGAAAATAGCATTTTTGTTGTTACATCATATTGCAAAGTACATGACAATGCGTATCCCCTATGCAAAATAAAACACGAAGGTTTAATTAGCTCTCCTATTGGCTGTTTACCAAAGTCATGACAGTACACAAACAAATTGTGTTTGAATTGGACGACGGCGACGTGTTATATAAAAAGGCTTGAGTTCTTAATTTGGGATTTATGTATTTATATAAAATCTATGGATGACTTGTCAAGTGTTGTTCAGTCAGAACTAACAGGCATATCCATAACTGCAGAAGAAGTAATCAATAGAATCATCATAGACAGGAATGTAAATATTTACACAGACTGCTGACAAGCACTACTGACCCTGAATAGACCACGTATCACATCAAGTTTAGTAATGGAATGTCACCAAACTCTAAAACTGAGGCCAGCCAGAACAACGTTATCACTCTGAGCTGGATCAAAGGACATGGGAACTCTAAAGGCAACCGCATTGCGAACAATTTAGCAAGGAGGGCTGCGGGCTACAAATATGTTAGCCCTAGCCCATCTACCAAGCTAACATTGTCCGCCGTCGTGGACCTTATCAAACAGCACTCTTACCAAAACTTTATACAGTGCTGGGAAGAAACTACTAACTGTAGACTTGCCAGAGAGTTATTACATCATCCTGGCGAGGAAACAGCAAACAAATTTAAGGCATTGACCAGACAAAATCTCCGAATAGCTGTGGGAATCTTAACTGGTCACTGCCAACTATGACAACAACTCTTTAGGATGAAATTAGCAGAATCGCCGCTATGCAGAGGCTGCGAACAAGAAGAGGGAACAGTAGAACATGTATGAATGCTCTGCTTTTTCTGAAACAAGAAGATCCGTATTGGGCGAGTACTGGCTAACACCAGCCGATGTCAGGGAGATCCACCTCGGGAGCCTCATCACCTATTTTAAATCCTTAGTATCGACTATACAAAAATATTCTTTTCTGTTTCTTGTATTTTTTTAGTTTTGGTTATACAGACTTTTTTTCCATTTTCAGACCCCAACCATCTCGGCGACCGCACCATGTGGGCCATTAAAAGATCTATAAAACGATTAAACTGCGATTACATTGATCTCTTTCTTATACACTGGCCTGGAAACAATGGAACTTGTTCAACAGATCCGGGAAACACAATTCTGAGAAATATAAGTTGGAAAAACATGGTTAAAGCTGTTAAAGCCAAATTGGTTAAACAAATAGGTGTATGCAATTATACAGTTCGACATCTCGAAGAACTTTTGAGGAACTGTTATGGAATGAAACCTGTCGTTAACCAGGTAAAATAATTTGTAGTATATTAATAGAACTAAAGAAAAATTATTTTTTGAGTAATAACAAAGTATATACTTCTAAGCGCGATACAAGTAACGACAGAAAGATAAATTAAAACTATATGTTGTATCTCTTTCTCATCTCTCATTAGAGCGAGGCGTGAGAGAGATAGCATATAGTTTTACTTTACTACATGCACCAAATATAAGTACCAAAACTATGTTCAGTCCTTTTTATATGAGCAAGTATTAAAATATGAAATAAACAGTATATATCATTTGCCACTATACCAAATAATCGGTGTTTCTTCTATACTTTGTACAAGAATATAACATTTTCTTGATTTTACTAAATAAATTTAAATAAATGTCGAAAGGTTCTATAAAAACAATGTTGATTGAAATCAGAAAAAATATTATAGAAAAGGAAATATGAAAATTTTGTAATTATTTAATTTTAATAAAATCCTATATTATGTATGATAATAGTAATAGAAAATTATGATATCGGGAGAGATATTTGTTGATTCAAGCGTATAAATAATTTACCAAGTAAACATGTTTCGTTTTATTAATATATTCGTTTTTCGGTATTCCTGGATTAGATCTTTTAAGAAAGTAGTTGATTATTTTATAGGTTGAATGGCACCCTTTTTGTCGTGATAGAAAACTAATGGATCTATGTCGTAAACAAAGAATTTTTTTACAAGCACACAGTTCGCTTGGTAATGGTGAATGGTGGTCCAAACTCTTAGTTGATGAAACAATTAATAAAATTTCTTTTAAAATTGGAAAAACACCTGCCCAGGTAAACACAAGAAACTGAAATTTACTTGTCATACTAGGAAATTTTTATTTACATATATTATTCGTTAGGTACCTTTTGTATAATTTAAAATACAATATGTTTATAAATTAAACTAATTTAACATATTTCATATTTCACCCCAGTGGAGCAATACCAAGGAGAGATGTGAATTGCTGCACTTTCTTGTTTATCATTGCAAGAAAGAAGTGCAAGTTTTACAGTAGGTCATTCCTTGTTTTGTTTGGACTTTTGTCCATTAGAACCAATCTTTACTTTGATTATTCGACCCTTTGGCCCATTGGATCTTGGAAGATCACAAATTATTACAAAATCTCCGACTGGTAAAGGTTTGATTTGTTTGTGCTGCTTAGTTCTTGACAATAGATCCTAAAAAACGCTGCATTTGTTTGCGAATCCAATTAAAAAATTATTTGGAGGTAATACTTCTGATTGTTCGGAGTACAGTGGAAGATGAATTAATGGTCTACTATTTACAATAGAAGGCAGCTTCTAAGTAGTTGATCTGAGGGCGTTTTTGAAGCTAAGGCAGCATATAATGATCTTTTTACTGCTTTCACCAATATTTTTCACGCTACGCCATACGAGGCGCTAAAGGTCAGTTAAAATGAAAAGATAAATCAGGATGAATCATTTATGAGCTCAGGACCTCTATTTTTTAGTTCTTGTCTCAGAATTCATTCATCCCCTACAAAATTTGATCCATTATCACAGTAAAAAATACGTGGTCTACCTCTACAATTCATGAAATTAGTTAAGCTCAAGATACAACTGTCAGCGTCCAATTTATGTGCTACTTCTACGTGTACTGTTCTTGTTGTCAGGCAAATGCAACATTAATTGGACCAAAATAGTCCATTCCTGTAAAGGTAACATCTCAGGTGCTTCCGGTCTGGCGTTTCTAATTTTACGTGTCTGACATTTATTTCGAATCTTTATGAGACACCTTAAACTTGGAATATAAAATTTTTGTCTTATAATGAAAAATTCCGTGATAATAGGACAGAATTAAAATGGTATAAAATAAGTTTTTGTTAATATTTTTTGTTTGTATTGTATTGTCATTTAAAAAATATAGAAAAATTATGGAATGATTAGAAATTAATTTGAATTTTAAAAAGTAATAAACAAAAAAAGTATAATTAAAAATAAAGGCAGGAGCAATTTGAACTAGTGTCCAGAGCTGGTAAGTGGTAGAGCAAAGAGATAACGAGATAAAGCAGTAGATAGAAGTAGCTGGAAAATAAAAAAAAACAAATACCAGCGATATGAAGAAAAGAAAAAAAAAATTAATAGTGTACAATTTTTTGTAATGGGTACTGAATCCACGTACCCAGAGATTTTAATGGAAGGAGATATTAGTCTATTCTACGAATTTGGCATATCTAATTTCCCAATTTATCATATTTCAGTCACTGCGTTTTGCTAAAATTCTTAAAAATTACTGATTTATTTTAAATTGTTTAAAAGTTTTATTTTATTTCACTCATTCTAAGAAACAAAACTCTGTTCCAGGTTTTATTACGATGGGCCTTACAACAGAATGTCGGTGTAATACCCCGATCTCAGATGAAAAGCCAGTTATTTTCAAACTTCCAGTTAAATTTTAATATTCCGGATGATGATTTAGTGACATTGAGTATCCTTAAAAAACGAGTGCGATTTGAGAGAGATCCTAACTTAATTTTATAAATTTTAAATGTGATATGAAACTATTGTAAATAAAGGTTAATATATTTTTTTAACAAGAAATGTAGTTTCACTAATTTCTGTATTGGGATCGTCATTTTAACTTGTCACCCATTTTACTATATTCCACCATATGAGGGTTACAAAAAATGCAAGAGAGTTTAATTGTTGATATGTTGGCATTTTTGTCTTTTTTTTATTAAGGATGTCCTCGTAGGTATAAATCTAAATACCGAGAACATCTATTGGGGCAGAAGAGACGATTTATTAATTTGGGATTTAAAGGCCTGCAAGTTAGGACGAGTGAGAAAGACGTGGGAAGGTAAGGAGTTCCACAATCTGGAGACCCTGGGGATGAAGGACCGATCGAATCGATCCGTTCTTGATGTCCAGCATTGAACAGTATAAGGGTGCATGGAGTTTGCACGTCGCGTTGCTCTGGCTGGTCTGACAAGTGGGGGCATTATAGAGCGGAGTTCTTCTGAACAAAATCCGTTTATGTATCGGTAAAACAAGGAAAGATCAGACACTCCTCTTCGGTGTGATAATGGGGCTAGGTTTTTGGTGATACTGGTGTCGTTCTTCTCTGTGTTGCATCAAGAACTTCGAGCCTTGACGAAGCCGCCGAACCCCATACATGCGAGCAGTATTAAGATTAGGTCGTATTTCTGCTTTGTAAAGAGTAGCTAAGTTGGATGGAGGAAAATATTTCCGTGCTTTAAACAGAATGCCTAATTACTTTCCTGTTGCAGTTGCTATGGATGCAATATGTTCGTTTCATAGTAAGTCCTGGGAGATCGTTATACCAACCAGCGTAATGGAGTCGCCCGCTACCAGTGTCTGATCGTTTATTCTACGTGTTGGATGAGTCGCATGTTTGCCTCTTGTTAGATAGGCAATATGTCTTTGTCTTGGAAGCGTTGAAATTAACAAAATTCTTTCTTCCCCACTCGTCTACAATTCTCAATTCTTGATTGACAGAAGTCGTTGTGGATCTTCTGTCCTCTTCCAGAATATCTAGAGGTATGGGACGGTTGTGCGCTTTTCTACAGTGTAGGTTGCTATCATCTGCAAAACGATGTATCGGGTTATTAGTGGCTTCTAGTAGATCATTAATGTGTAATAGGAATAGAGTAGGAGCTAGAGCCGATCCTTGGGGAACTCCAGCGTTGATCTTGTAGAGGTTGGAAGAATGTCCATCTACAGCAACTTGGATGTGCCTGTTGGAGAGAAATTTGGATATCCATCTGCAAAGGTTTTGCGAGAGTCCGTATGTGGGCAGTTTGTTCAAAAGAGCTGCATGCCACACTTGATCAAATGCTTTTAAGAAGATGTCTAGTGATACTATTTGAGTATTCCCATAGCGGTGGATGGCATCACTGTTTAGTGTTAATCCAAGTTTGCAATAGGTTTTCCCTATAGCACTTTGAATTTTGCAGCGATCGGAGGCGTTTATTACGAAATTATTCATTATGACGCTACCATAAGGTGGCGCAGTTGAGATGTTATAAATTTACACCTGTTATTCTTACATAACTAAGTACTATGACGCCACCGTAAGGTGGCGCAGTTGATATCTCATATATTTAAAAGAGCAAAACTTACTTACCGTAAAGCTATGACGCCACCGTTAGGTGGCGCAGTTAATATATAATATACCTAACCGATAAATTACAAAGTACTATAAATAATAGTTAAAACTGGTAACTAACGAGAAAATATGATAAAAAATACAAAAAATTAAACGTAAAAATTAAAAAAAAATGGAAAAAAAATTAGTGTTAGGCGGTGCGAAGTTCGCCGGGTCCGCTAGTATGTAATAAAATAATAAACGAAATGTCTAAAAATTGAGTAAATGGGGTACATATATAATAATTCAGTAGGTACACCTTTTTTTTAATCTATTATGCTAAAATCAATAAAATTAAAGGAGATTGATATAACGGTAGCGTTATTTAATGTAGTTACAAAGGTGATTGATCAATTTCTGTTCTCGTAGAATATAAACAGCTGTGATAAACAGGATGCATTGCAAAATCAATAAAAAACTTTGATTAATAAATTGGATCCCTTGAACTTCGTAACCCTAGAAACCAAAACAATTTGATTCTGACAATGTCCTTTTGACAAAGTTTTATTCGTTTTTATCTGTCAGAAAATTAATCATATATTATAATGGGCGACGTAGTTGAAGATGTAGAAGAACTTCAAGTGAAAGCCATAATTGGTTTTGATGGTAAGTAGTAGAATGCTGTTTGTGTTGCTTTGTAAAAAAATCACTGATTTAATTTTTCAGGTGCCAATAATAACAGTCTCATCGCTCATCCCGATGGAAAACACATCGTTTATGCTCTTGGTAATAAAGTAGCAATAATGGAATGGAATACCAAGAAGCAAAAGTTTTTAGTAGGACACACGAATATTATTTCATGTGTGACTGTGTCAAAGTCCGGAAAATATATTGCTAGTGGCCAAATTAATCATATTGGATTTAGGGTAAAATCTAAAAAAAAAAATATAAAACAAAAGAATTGTGTGCATTGTAACTGTTTGTATATACTTCATTCCATATTTCTAGAAATACTATTTTCTAGGCACGTGTAATAATATGGGACTACAAAAAGATGGAGATGGTATCACAACATGAACAACACAAGGTTCGCGTAGAATCCGTAGATTTTTCCTGCGATGACAAATACGTTATAAGTATTGGAGGTAGAGATTGTGGATCTGCAATAGTATGGGATACTTTAGCCAATCAAATTATATGTGGAAGTCAGGTTCATAATTTCCTATTTGTAACATTTGATAGTGTTTTTCGTGTTTATATTCTTAAATCTCTTGAAAGTTGGTGTTTTGGAATGTAATTGAATTTCTATTTAGATGTCGGCAGGAGCTGGTGGTGATGCAACAGCATTAAGTACAATGTCCAAAAGAGGTGCAAGTTTCATCACAGGAGGTGATAATCATCTTGCAGTCTGGGTCGTTCACAGAGAACTTAAAAGTGTAACACAATTTAATGTAAATATGGCAAAACGAAGACGAACAGTATTATGTTTAGAAGTGAACGAAAGAGACGAGGTATGATTAAAAATCCAACCATTGCGGCTTCTTTTTAGAATTTTTTATTTTTAGATATGTTATTGTGGAACTAGTACTGGAGATGTACTGAAGGTCAGGTTGTACTTCCACAATGATCCTGACATTTTAGAACCAACTAAAACGCCGACAGTAATAGGTTGTTGGGCCAAAATATCAAAGAAGAAATTAGGCCGTGGAGAGGTTGATTTGTACCAACATGGTAATATTATTTAAGGTCAAATTATGAAATAGGAATTAAACTTTTAATTATATTTTCAGTTATATATGTGTTTTTGGAACGTAGTTTCTTATCGCGCGTTGCGAAGGAGACTAAAGGGAGAAAATTCAGACAAAAAGTTGTCACGACACGACACTTTTAAGCCGTGCGGCGTGCGCATGTTTCTCAGTCTCTCTCTCTCTCTCTCTCTCTCTGTTCAAAATTAATACAGAAAGTATTAAAAGTTATCAAAATGATTGAATTTTTAAAACTTTCAAAATTTTCAGAATTTTCAAAATTTTCAAATTTTTGAAAAATTTTGAAAAATTTAAAAATTTTGAAATTTTGAAAATTTTTAAAACTGATAATTTTGAAAATTAAAAAAGAACAGTCATTTTGAAAATTTTAAAAAATTCAAGAAGTGCTTTCTCTATGCGTTCAGTATAAGATGTTTGGGGAAAGCATAGAGAGAGAAAGAAATGATATTATTATTCTTTTTCACTGCGCCTGCGTGAAAAAGAACACTTTTCTCAACGTGACTGTTTCACACGATTTTACTACCCATATTTTTTTCATACCAGGCGCCTTATATATCGTTTCTTAAGGAGTAAACTCCAAAAATTTATTACAATTCCTTCACTAATTAATCGAAAGGAACTTTGTTCATCCGGGTGTCCCTTGACACCTCCTACTTTTTTTATTTTTAAACTATGTGCTATATTCATAGTTATTTTATTGAAAATATGTTTTTAAAAATTTTACTTGACTCTTTTTGATCAATTAACTATGCCTATTAAATCACTATGTTTTTTTGAATTGCTAGCATTTAAGTGTATTCATAAGTATACTTACTTTTAGGTGTCAGAGTAATCAAAATTTTCTTTGGAAATACAATGGTGATTGGAGCAGGCGATGGTACAGTGGAAATAGTAGAAGAACATATTAAGAAAGATATGAATCCAGATCCATCTGTAAAAATGCCATCGTTACCGGCGTTGAAAGTAATAAAATCAACAACCGTCAACAATAGTGTTACTGCTATACAATTGATTGACAGTGGTACTCTATTGGTTGGTACTGTAATAGCCGAAATATACGTAATAAAATTCAAAGAATTCGTGTCATGTTTAGTTATAACTTGTCATACGTCTCCTATATACGATCTTGCTTTTCCAAAGTAAGTAATAGATTTATTGAATTTCTCGTAAACACTTTCTTACATCCTATTTTATTTCTTTTCTCACATTTCCAAGGCTTAATGTTTTCGTTGTGAGTAATTTGTAAATATTTGTTTTCACTGCCATAAAATTTAAGAATAAATCATCACTAATCAACATATTCTACACTTTAATAATGAACTACCACTCGTTAAAAAAACAACAAAAAAAAGCTTTTTTTATATTTGCTAAAACGATAAGCAGAACTGAAAACAATTGTACACTTTATCTGATATTTTTTCAATTTTTCGTTGACAGTATCCAACGCAAACAGTTACGCCAGTAGAATAGAATCGGAAATCTGAGTTACCGATGGTGGTAATTTTACGGCAAATGGTTTCGTAATTCGTGTTTTAATCCTTTATTCTTTTGAGCATGGATAGAATGGGACCCGTACATACATTTACACCTCCTTTTATCACAAGACAATAACATTGTGGTTCTTTAAGATTTGCAAGACAATGTGTTGGATGTCTTGTCTATAGACGAGAAGAGAGTTAAATGGCAAACACCAGATGACCCTTCTAGAATCTGGTGCAAGTGAACGAGTTAACCTGGAGATCCTGATGTATATGTAATTCCATTTGAACCGTTCATAGAACCCGAAATTTTTTATTACTCTGATGAAGTGTAAATTACAACTTAGACTGGTCTATATGCAGCCCCGACAGAAACCTAATAGAACCTATGTGAGACATCCTAAAAGACGTATCCAGTGTATCCACCATTTTTAACGGAATTGGAGCTGTTGGCTAGCAAGGAATGGGAAAGCATACCACAGGAAACCTTCGAAAATTTAATCAGAAGAATTCAAGTGAAGGTTGCAAACCATAGTTGTTGGAAATCACAAATATCGATATTAGGAGTATAGTCTGGTTGTGCTTGGGCTCTTTTATTTCGTCCCTAAAAATAAACTTATTACTTTAATCCCGTTTTGCTGAATAAAATATTTTTTTTTTGTCAGTAAATAACACAAAAGCATAGTTTAAAAAACGCAATTTATCTTGATCCCTACCCGAAAATACGCACTTTCTGGCAGCTCTTCGCTCCAGAAAGTCCAACTTTTATGGCTTGCTGGAATTACAGATTTTCTTGATCCCCTACCCGAAAATACGCACTTTGTGGCAGCTCTTCGCTCCAGAAAGTCCAACTTTTATAGCTTGCTTGAATTACAGCGCGCTCTGGCGGTCTATGTTCGGATGGGGATCAAGAAAAATAGTATACAACCCATGGCCAAAAAGTTGGATGCTCTAACGCGTGGAATATACTATATATTTCTTCTCTTTTAAACACATCAGTACGACTCTTAAAACCAAGTGGTACGATAATTTTTTTCAGAACTGTATATTCTGAATTTGGATTGTATTTTAACAGAGCAATGGATTCTTTTTACATTATAAACTTACTTTTTTATAATTTATGAAAACACGTTTATATTAAAATTATTCGTAATGGCCCCAGTACACGTTGGGCCAACTAGATGGGCCAATGAGTTGGGCCAAAGTGTACAGAGCCACTTTGCCGATGTTGGCCGTTGGCCGTTGGCGTTGGCGCGCAAACCGAAAGTTGTCGGTTTTTCGTCCACACATCAAAGGATCTTGGCGCACTTGGCAACCTGAGCATTCACACGTTGGCCGTACCCACAACTGTGTCAGTCGTGTCGTACTGTACTTGTCGTTGAGCTAAGATGGCGGCTTGGAACAATAAAGTGATTTTGATGTTTATAAATTTATATGAAAATGAAACAGTTATATGGAATCCAAAACACAAGGATCATAATCACAACTGTTTGCCCAACTGATTGGTCCAACTTGTTGGCCGAACGTGTAAACAGTGTATCCAATGTTGGCCCAACTCACTGGCCCAACTAGTTGGCCCAACGTGTACTGGGGCCATTTTTTACACGAAAATATTTTAACCAAGAAATTTTTTAGGTACTAAAAAAATATTTATTATTTACATTTAATAACACACATATAAAGTATTTTTTAAAGTGAAGTTTTTTTCCTGTATCATAGCTTGTTTGGATTCTGCTGACAGCTATTTTGTATTGTAGCAATTTTTCAGAAGTTTTTGCAACGGCTGGAAAACACGATGTTCGCATATGGTCAATGGCTACCATGCAAGAATTGCTTCGTATAAGGGTCCAGAATTTTAGTTGCTCCAGTTTGGTGTTTGCAAGTGATGGAAAATCACTTCTGACTGGCTGGAGTGATGGAGTTATTCGATCTTTTACTCCCCTAACTGGTCGACTTATATATGCAATTTTAAATGCTCATAACAAAGGTCTTTCAGCTCTCACGTCAACCTCGAATGGTAAAAGACTAGTTAGTGGAGGATGTGAAGGTCAAGTTAGGTAACATTTCAAATAATTATGAGACAAAACGATTTGAGTAAATATGTATTATAGATTGTGGGACGTAACTCCATTTAAACAGCAACTCGTTTGTACTCTTAAAGAACATAAAGGTCCTGTTTCGGCCATTCATATTAACAAATTTGACAGCGAAGCAGCTAGTGCCAGTACAGATGGTACTTGTATCATATGGGATTTACAAAGACAATGCAGAAGACAAATCTTGTTTGCCAACACTTTATTTATGTGTGTCAAATATTTTCCCAGTGGTGTTCAAATACTGACGGGTAAAGTGCTTAGAGATATGTAATATATATTTGATAATTAATTTTTAACTTTATTCTTTTTAGGTGGATCTGATCGTAAACTAGCTTACTGGGAAGTATTAGATGGAAGTTTAGTAAGAGAACTTGAAGGCTCTCCATCAGGTACGATTAATACATTGGACATAAATCCCGATGGCTCAAGATTTGTTAGTGGAGGAAATGATCAAATCATTAAATTATGGACATACCAGGAAGGTAATTGTAATCATTGTTGTATACCTATAATACCTATCAGGAGATTTTTATTTACTTTTTTAGGAATTGCTACTCATATTGGTGTTGGTCATGCTGGTGTTGTAACTTGTGCGAAATTCAGTTCAGATGGTACGCACATTGTAACTTGTGATGCTTCTGGTTGTGTTTTTGTTTGGAAGGTACCTGTAGATATGCTAAAAAGTGAAGACAAGCCACCTGAATCAATACCCCCGGTCCAACATCTTGAAACTTTGCACGAAGAACCAGAAGGAGGTGAAGATGAAGAGAACATAAGGGACTTACCTACAGTGAGAAGTAATATTATAGGTAAAACTTATTTTAATTATGAATTGATTATAATACATATAATGAAAAGACGCTTCACGACACTGCTTTTTTTTCTTTATTATAGCACTCATAGACAAGGAAATCATAAATTACTTATAAAAAAAATTGTCTCTCTAATTGTGGGTTTTAGGATAAACATTTTTCTCTACTTATATTATAAAATTTTTGATCTTCTTAAAATCAATTTAAATATTTCTTTGGCGCATTTCAAAAAATTTTGTTTCTGTCGCCGTTTCAAGATTCAAAAATAATGGTTCTGTGCATACCTTGTGATCGTAAAATAATATTTTCGTTCAATTACAAAGTACGTGGACTATAAGATTATGAAGTAGTGGCTCCTTTTTCGTTTTGAGTAGTTTATATATATAGATTAATGGTTTACTAAACTAAACATATAAATTCAGGAAATTCTAGATAAAGATTTTTAGGTGCAGGAGATTCAAAACCAAGTCCTAAACCCTGTGGAAGACCGGCGTGTGGATGTGATACCGTAAGGTCTAATACAAGTAGTAAAAAAGGATGTGGTGGTGGAGATGGTGTGAAACATCCTTCGGTACCAAATTCTAGTAGAAGTGTCAAATCCAATCAATCTGTTAAGTCCAATCAGTCTGTAAAATCGCAGCAGTCTATGAAGTCTCAAAAATCCGTAAAATCTAATAATCCTTTAGCTTCAAGAAATTCAAAAACGAAATTGTAAAACTATTTAATTGTATAATAACCTTATTTTAATATATTTTTATATTATACAAAAACTATTTAGTTTGTCGATTTACCAGATGGTTACGGAACATAAAAACGGGTTAATGGTTAAATTAAACCGAAACCCATTTTTTATGAAAGAGAAATAAAGAATAGGGAATTAAACAGAATCAATAAATGCTTCATTTTGCATAGCATTTATCTTTTCTTTGTCTTTGAAACCAATATGTAAGATTGTTGTCCCTTTTTTTATTATTTCATTTCCTATCTTTCCTCTGATTGAATTGCTTTTTTTTTATTAACCCGATCCCCGTTCGTTCATTCGAATTTTTTGTTCATCTAACTATTCATTAATTAGCGTCGGTTCAGTCACTTATACATTCTTTTCCAATTATTTTTATACATGCAACAGCGCTTCGCATGCTAAATTTAGTTGTGTAGTACATTTATTTATTTAAAATTCTCCTGTCGTTCGTTGTTCATTTACTTAATATTGTTCCAATTGTTCTAATAAATTAGAGCTCGTATATATGTAGGCATTTAAAAACCTTTGATGATCTAACGGTTAGTCTCAAGACTCAACTCATGTCATCTAGGGCACTTATTTAATACCTTCTTTTACTTATGTACGTACATAACTTTAATGAAAGTTTCTTTGGCAAATTGTAGCCCTCAAATTACCCTTAGCTAGCTTTTAGGATCGTGGATTCCTTCTGAGTTTCTTATCAATTCCTTCCCAACAATTATTAATGGGCGCAAAGTACAGACAGACAAATAAAGGTGTGAAATCAGTTTTTAAATTGTTTATTCAATGATAAAAATTCTAATAGGAAGTTAATTAAAAAAATTAAGTAATTAATTATTTTCTTATCTTTGAATTAAGTGAAGTCTTCTGTCGGAGCTTGCGGAAGCGAGTGTACAATCTGTAGAACAAATTTTGAAGACCTCAGGACTGCAGTACTGATGTTTTCTTATAATAAACGGAGACCACTGGAAAAATTGGTTCGATTGGCAGAAACTGATGTTTTCTTATATTAAACGAAGACCACTGGAAAAATTGGTTCGAATGACCCTGAACTGGTGTTATAGGTGTTTTCGAAAAGAAAGCTATGTCGAGAATCACGTCCTCTCTAGGGCCCTTCTCAAGATGGCAAAAGCCCAAAAACGAAGGGTGCAGAGAGTTAAGATAAACAACTTATAATTAACAAATTATGGTCAAAACAGTGCACTTACGCGTATGTGCAGAATGTGCAATAAATTAGATTTGGATCCTTTCCTGAGTCTAAGTGGTTTTAAAAGATGCCTTAGATGTATTCTTAACAGCTATGATTAATGTATTTATGTGTATTATGGTTTGTTATATATGTGTTAAAACTTAATTGTTAAACTTATATTGTATTTTTTTTTGTACAAAAATGGAGAATTCCGTAAATAAATAAATAAATAAATAAATAAATAAATAAATAAATAAATAAATAAATTACCCTATAAAATGGAAGAATTTAGCATCGAATCTCACGGAGAAACCAAATTTCTTCTACCCAAATCAGATAAAGTAATCGAGTCGACTCAAATAACATTGATATTTTTAAAATTAAATAGTCAAGGAGCTAGGCCCACAACGAACGTTACAAAATCGACAATTGAAACATCAAATTGTCTTATATTTTTGTTCGGTTAGGAAATCGAAACCATATATTATTAGGAATTTAATTATTTATAAATCAGAAAGAAGAAACGACATCAAGGAGAAATTGAAAAAGTGTTACGTTTTGTAGGCTGGTTTATTTTACGAAAAAATTTCGATAATTTGACAAGGAATATAAGTGAACTTCAAAATATTGTTTTTTGTACATTAGTCTGAAAACTATTTTAAGGTCTTTTAACTCCTCAAACTGTTTACTCTTATGTTCCGCAAGAATATCGAGTTCTTCTCAGTACTTGTATACTAGGTTCTTTAAAGCTCCAATAGCTCCTTGTATTTATAAGCCCTCAAACTATTCTCTTGCACATTGCAAACACAGGGCTGTTTTTAATGTGACATATCTTTTCTCTAGTTTATTCCTTTATTTTGTTGTGTCCTAACTTAACAGAAAAGAGAATTGCTTAGTTTTTCTTGCAGCCTAAAGAAGACAATCCTTTCCTTTCCTTCATAATAATGAGAAGAGAAGGAAGAACTTCCATTGCTGGTTGAGCCCCTGGTATGCTAAGGCAAGCAACTCTTTGAACCTTGTTTCGCTTGATAACAGCACTTTTTCTTTGGCCACCATACCAAAGACGCAAGTGATTGTTGGTTTAACCACCTTAATATAAATTCCACGTTTTATTGTGAATTTTGGCCACCATTAATGTGGTTCCAAGTAATTTTTGAGTCTACCATCACCCCAAAGTATTTAACTTCTACAACCACAATGTCATAACCTTCTGTGGGCTTGTGTTAAGCATTCTATCTGTAGGCTTATGTTAATCATTTTATCTGTAGGTTTATGTTAAGCATTCTGGGTGTAGTATTAAATTTACCGTGAGCTAAGTTTAGCTCGTTAAGTTTGATTGAGTGGTAAAACACCCCCCGTTAAGATTGTTTTAAAAAAAGGGTTTTGTCAGAGACTCCTTTTAATAGCTAGAATGGTGCTCAACATCTTTTTTGTTTTCAAAAACGTTTTCTGCCATTGCTATAACGTGGTTTAGAGTTATTTCTGTAAATTTTTGTGTTCTATCGGCTTCTCAGTAAATATTCTATTCCTAATATGCTTATGGAGCAGTTTCTCCAATGTATTCATTGCAAACAACTGTGAGAGATTTATAATTTTAATATTACATTTACTTCATACAAAAAATGCATTGTAAACTAATGGCGTTTCTTGCATCTTATTTTAAAAAAATGTTTTTTGTACAACTGTCATTAAAAGTGACACTTTTAATGATAGCAAACAATGTTAAAAACGATTGTTTACATAGCAGCGTGTTAAAAATACTTTTAACACGTTGCCATGTAAACAAGTTTACTTTTAACACGGTTTAGTTTACTTTTAACACGGTTTGGTTTATTGTCATTGAAAATTCGCTCGTTTCATTATCAAAATAGGGAAGTTGTACAAAAAACATTGTATGGTATTTGTGTTAAAAGTGATTTTATTTTGTTCGTGAAATTGTTCAATTCGCTCCGCTCATTTCACAAACGTTTTCACTCACAAAATAAAACGTCACTTTTAACACTCATATCATAAATAACTATTATTTAGATATTTACTCATTTATATTGAGAAATGTTTCCTTGTTCTACACACTTTAATCTATAAACATCAGTAAGCTTTATTTCAGAGCAATATGTTTTTATTGATTTTTAAGATACATTTACTTTTAATCTTTTACATATTCTTTTCTGACTCTAGAAAATATTATATGTTTATCTAAAGGAAAATAATTTAAATAATGGGACCAATCATAAAAATGCAAAGATAATATTTCAACTACAGATGACATTGCTCTATAACAAAAGTTATGACATACTTCAAGATTTAATCCTTGGGAAACTCCAAACAAATCCATCGGGTGCAAAAGAACATGATTTATTTCTGTGTGCTGTGGAGTTTTTGTTAATACACATACATCTCCAGCATGTATAAAATACATCGTTGGGTTTATATCTCCATTTTTTACTATGTAATCATTTTTAAAATATATATTTAACGAGATTTTAGAGCATATTTGGAGAAGTAAACTTTGATTAATATCCTAAAAATGTTTTATATGTATAAGCAAATTAAAAAAAAAATAGTTAAATACATTTACTTTGAATAGAAACGATTCTCCCAGTTCATCACCAAACAACTCGTACATCAAATCTTGTTTTAATGGATATGACAAATTGTTTAATATATTGTAATCGAAAGGCCCTTGCTGGTATACCCATAAATTTTCTACATACAATGATGCTTTTTGTAACTGAAACTCTGTAAAATAAGATATAGATTCATACGATCCTGAGACATCGAAAAGTAACTGGGTGGCGGATACAAGGAAGAGGAAATAGGCAAATTTTCCTCTTTAACATATTCCAAAATGCAAGAAAAGTATATTGAGGCATATAATAACTGTGTGAGGGTCTAGTTAAAGAAAATAATACTCAAAGGCAGACAGTTTAAATCCAGGCAGTCATCCTGTGGTCAGAAAAAACAAGGAGTATTAAACAAATGTTTAAACTGCCAGTCTGTTACTGAGTTACAGGGTTCACATTTTCTCTCTGTAGTTAAAGTCGCTTGATGGTGCTTTTTATTTTGGATTATTAGATTGAAATTTTAATTTTCCTTGCTTTAAGTTTTTGATCTTGTACTATCTATGGTCATTCCGTTTATACCATCTGTCTATAGTTTAAAGTAAGGTAAAGTGGGGTAATTGTCAAAATGAGGTAAATGTGTTAACTCTATATAATTTCAACAATTATTATGAAAAACTACTTTTTCCAACGCATCTGCTGGGTAAATATTCTTTTGATGCGATCCAGTTAAAACCCTTTATTTTGTTTCAACCGACCTAATGGTGAAAAAGATGATAAAAGGTCGCTTTTAACTTACAAATCAAGTGACACGGACTTTATTTGAAAACGTAATAAATTCGAAGATAACAAGGTAAGCCCCAGTAAACATTGTTTTTAGTACTCACTATAAAATGGTCCTATTTATATATTCGTTTCACATAAATACCTAACTAGAAGTATTTTAATAATTAGTAGCAGCAAATACATTTGCCTATTGCTATGGCCTTGGTGGGGTAAACGCAATAAAAATATGTCCAATTTACACCCCTTATTTTTACAGAAAAATAATGTTTCGCGAAAAAACCAGAACCAAATTGATGATCTGAAAATACCTATCCAGGAATATCAAGCAGGTCGTATGTCATTGTATAAGGCTTCGTATAATATATTGACTATATTGTATTGTACAATATATAGTCGCGTGTAAGGACTTAGAGAATAAAATAGGCAAGGAGGGGACGACTAACTGCGTTAAGTATGGAAAAATAGAAAGAGTTAGTGGCATGTTTGACCACTCTTGAGAAATGGAGATTTGAATTATCTAAAAAGGAAGTTAGAAAAAAAATACAATTGAAACTTCTTTTAAAAACGGGGTACCTGAACCGATTGGTTTCTAGGTTTTAAGAAACGACTCCTCAATCAATGGAATATGCATTTAAGAAGGCAGCAGATCCTTCCTCTTCAGGAGTTGGAACTTGAAGGTAAAGGTTCACAAATTTGGAATCTTGACGAAAGCAGCTTTTCCATCGATCTAAGCAAAACAAAAGTAGGTAGTTAAAAAAAAGAAGATTGCCATGTTCCCGTGTTACTAGTATTACTAGTACACCAGGTCAGGAAAATACATCAGTGTCCTTATAGGCAAATGCGGCTGGTCAGAAGGCACCGCCATTAATAACTTTTAAAGGGGTAAATGTTTGGGAACAATGGCAAGCTGCTGATGATGTTTTTCCTGGATTATCATATGCAGCCAGCAAAAAGGGGTGGATGGATGCTGAAATATTTTATAATTAATTTAAAAACAATGTTATCATCTTTTACACACCCTGATTTGGCTGTTTTTAAGTCAGTAAAAACTGCATGGGATTTAAACTTGGTAAAGTGGCAACGTTACGGTTAAAAATTGTCTAAAAATATGTTTGCGACTTTTATTGCAGAAAACTGGAAAAAAAAACTTAAGCAATGGATTTCGGAAAGCAGGCATTGTACCCTATAATTATAATGTATTTCCAAGAGAAAATTTGTATGCTGAATATTTAAAACGATGGGATTAAAGACGCTTAAGATTAACCAATGTTACTACTCATCAAAATATCCCAAATGAACTCTAAATCTAAAATCTATTTATTTTACATTTACCCTTCAAAATTGTACCGTGCAATTAATAGTAGAATTGAAACACATTATCACGTTTGCCCCAACAGACGAGGCCAATGTCACTTACACCATTAATTTTTTTAATCAAAAAAACGAAAATAAAACCTTTTTCTGTCAGCTGCTGCTAGGTACATCACCTAGAAATGCATTGTATTTTTTTCAGAATTTTTAAACCACAAATGTAATTTTAAGTAACATTTGATTTTACACTAATAAAATTTTGCATCACAATTACCCAGCTCACCTTACTTAATCTTTCTATAAAACACCATTCTTATAGAGTGTTTGACTTAAAATTCTTCATCCAATACAAATTTCTAGATCCGCCACCGTACACGATGATAATCGTTTTTTATTACCTGAATTATTACAATCTTTCAAATATTCTTTTAACAGCCTCCATTTGTTTTCGTAAGAGAAATGATATTGTCTCGAAATATAAAGAGTTTTTATAACTGTTCCTACAATTTATTTAATGTACATTTTTAATTTGTAATGAAAAAAAGGTTTTATTACCGATAATTACTGAAATATAGAGTTTCCCTAATAACATTATGGTTAGCGTGAATAACACTTCTACATAACCTACGGGATTGATATCACCCGTACCAGTGCTGGTCACCACGTTTAAAACATAATAGAAGCATCTAATAATCTTACAAATGGCTGGTTCGGCATGAATACCTCTACAAAATATACTTATTGATACCAAAATATTTTACTTCAAGTCTCAAAACTCTTACCTCACGCTGCTTATCCAAGAATGTGGCAAGCAATTATTAAAAGGACATGTGATCATAAACCACGTACAGGACAAAATATATATAAAAATTAAACTATAGGTAATGATCTTCAAAATAAACCAATAATTCTTACGAACTAATTTGCTTAGGTTCTAGAACAGTAAATATATACAAATATTTATGCGTTATCGAATGAGTAGGTACTTCAGTTTGCTGGAATTGATTGAGAGTTCCAATAAATTAAAACTACATTGTAAATTAATGTTATAGTGTAGGATACTAAATTCAAATGTGAGTACGTTCTTCGAACATAATATACTCACTAGAGATAGCTTTCAATGCTTTGAGGGTGAAGAGAGTAACGACACCGAGATAAAAGCATAGTACTTATATGCTTTATCCCTCGGATATCGCTCTGATTGGCGGAAACTTGGTTTATCCGTATCCCTTTGATGGTGGATACCGTTGAGTGGAAGACAGAGGTCAAATATCTAGGGCTAATCCGAGATAATAAGTTACTCTGGAACAAACACGAAAACGAAATAATGCACAAAGCTACAAAAGCCCTTATGGTGTGCAGAAACATTGCTGGGAAAAATTGGGACTGTAACCCAAAGACATTGCAATGGATGTACACAGCAATAGTGAGACCTATCATCACATATGGGGTAGTAGCTAGGGGCACGAGAGCTAATCTGAACACTACGAGGACAAACCTCTCAAAGATTCAGAGACTAGCCTCTGCATGTATCACTGGAACAATGAGAACATGTCCCACTGCTGCAATGGAAGTAATACTAAATCTCTCGCCACTGCATATTCAAGTAGAAAATGCTAGGAAGAAAACAATATATGGAATGATCAAAGACGGAATAATCAAGGAAAAACCTCGATCACTCCAACTTGATCAAACTTGGGAAATGCCCCAAGATGACATGCCAAAGAAATTTAACTTTTTAAGAAAATTTACCACTAAACTGGGAAGCAAATCTGAATGGGACGAAAACACCATATTGGGGCTAAGCCAAAACGTCATAAAATGGTATACGCACGGCTCCAAGACAGATAAAGGAACAGGAGCAGGGGTGTTTGGACCTAGAACCAAATACTCAGAAAGCTAGGGTACATACCCAAGCATCTTTCAAGCGGAAATTCGTGCCATCGAAAGATGTATAGAATTTAACATTGAAAGGAACTATCGTAGACAGAAGATTGTAACTCAGATACAATCAGTTCAAAGATGGTCTGGGAATACCTAGGCAAATTAAATGAACTAGGACAGAATAACACTGTTACCCTCCTATGGGTCCAGGACACTAAGGAAGGAAATGAAACAGCAGACAAGCTGGCAAAAAAAGGAGCTGAATCCCCATACCTGGGACCAGAACCATCCTGTGGAATCAGCAGTAGTACAATCTTAGAAAAACTAAAGAAAAAAATGGATAGCGAAAAATCCAAATACTGGAATAATCTAGAAGGACTAAGACAATCGAAGACGCTCCTGGGAAACTATAACCAGAAGAGACACAGCTGTCTTAACCTGAGTAAGAAAAACCTCCGAATTATAACAGGAATACTAACCGGTCACTGTCGATTAAGAGGACACATGAAGAAACTAGGATTAGTAGATGAAGCAAACTGCAGATTCTGTGAGGTAGAGGATGAAACCTCAATAAATACACATAGGTACTTTCAGAATGCATAGCATTAAGTACTTCTAGGGTCAAATACCTAGAGCCATACGAAATAGAAAGGGAAGAACTACCTAATTTAAAACCCAATGATATCCTAAACTTTCTAAGGAAGATAGGACTAGCAGAGCTGCTATAAGTCTTAGGAATCATCAGAAATATATCAAGAAAAAGGGGGACACAATAGATCTAATAGTTTGCAGGTGTATCTGTTACCCCTAACAACATACATACATACATACATACATACATCCCTTTGATATATACTTTTAATTTATCTCTCTGTCGTAACTTGACTCACGCTTAGAATAGAAAGCTGCTTCGAGTTAGTAGCGAAGTTATCTCATCGATTGTTTTTATTAATTTGTTGTTTTGAACATTTTAGTTCAAAAGTTTATTTTTATATCATGACAAAATAGTTGTGATGAACGATGAATCTCACCTGATGAAAATAAGTCACCAAATAGTAAAATCGCAAGAGGTTATATAATCTTAAACAGGTGTATGCAAAAAATTGTTCTTCGTATGGAAAGATAAAAAATGCTAAGTAAATTGGTATATTTGCTAAAATATCCCACAGCAACTCTCTTCTATTGTGTAAATATTTCTTGTATATCTGGTTAATGTAAATTCTAATGAAATATATTGGTTCAAAACAAAGGTAAATATATCCAGTAATGTGTGTTTCTTGGGTCACAAAGATATACGGTATAACTAGTACATTTATTAAACTTGATATAAATATTATAAAATCAACTATCTAAAAAAAGTTACATTAATAACTAGTTTTAATCGACAGTATAATAATGATTGATCATGTTTACACCAATACATGTTTTTCAGTTGGAGAGGTACTTCAAATTACGTTACATAAAAGACTATTTTTTTCTTTGGTTGTAAGATATAAATATAAATGATATAATTTAAAGGTTAAATTAAATTCTACATACTTTTAAAGTCATGTATCCTGATGTAAGAAGAAATATGCATTCTTTTCGGGTCGGTATACTTGCCGTTCTTTTCAGTTCATCTGCATCTTTTGTGGTTGTGGTATCTTAAAATTTTAATATGAATCATTCTTTTAGCTTGAGGATTTGTATCTTAAATAAATACTGTTGATATAGACTTCAACAAAAATAAATAACAAAATAGATGCAGCTTTTTCTAAATCCAAAAAGATATACCCGGGCAAGTAGTCTATGGAGATATGAAGGTACTGCGAGATAAATCGGGAAAGCTTACCACAGAAAAGTGGGATATAGTAAAAGTAGAATAATTTTACACTCTATTCGACCACTGTTCCGGCGTTTAAATCCCAATTAAAAAAAATCCAGAAATAACCCGAAACGAATTAGAAATGGCCTTAAAACAAATGAAAAACAGAAAATGTCAAAGGGAAGACGGAATAACCATCCTAAAAATAGCAGGGAGCTAGGTCTGGGACGCAATAATTCACTTAATAAGTGCATCCAAAAGAAAGGATACCGAAACAGTGGCAAAGAAGAAAGTAGTTCTTTTTAAAAACGGAGACCACGCTATTCTCGTGAAAAACAAAAAATGTCAAAGGGAAGACGGAATAACCATCCTAAAAATTGCAGGGAGCGAGATCTGGGACGCAATAATTCACGTAATAAGTGCATCCAAAAACAAAGGATATCCACACACTGGCAAAGAAGCGAGTAGATCTTTTTAAAAAAGGAGGCCACACACTATTCTCGTTAACTACAAAACCAATTAGCCTACTCCCGCACCTATACAAGCTCCTAACTAAGGTTATGAGAAACCGTCTAACTAATAAGTTTGACTCCTACCAAACAGTAGAGCAGGCTGACTTCCGCAAAAACTACAGCACGATCGACAAACTCTACGCTTAATGATTGAAAAAGCAAACGAATACAAAATTTTCATTTATAGTACCTATTTGTCGATTACAAGAAATCTTTCGACTCAGTGGATGCATACCTTAGATAAAGCCAGAATAGACTCAAGATATATGCAGGACTGCTTGAGTCTATATACGAAACATCAGTAAGGATAGTTAAATTAGATGGGGTTTGAAAGCGGATGTGATAAAAGGAAAAAAAAAGTGTAAGACGAGGTGATACTATCTCACGGGCTGGAAACAACGATCCTTACCAAAAACATTCTACATCGCCTGCAATGCACACAAGGAGCTATGGAGAGACAAATGCTGGATCTCAGTTTGAAAGATCAAATAAATGAAGAGATTAGGAGAAGGACTGGAATAACAGACATAACCCAGAGAATAGCCAGATTGAGGTGGCAATGGGCAGGATACGTGGCCAGGATGGACATCTAGAGTATTGAGATAGAGGCCCTGGGAAAACAAAAGAAAGCTGGATAAGTCAATGAAAAGATGGGCCGATGACAGCGGAAAGAAACTGGACACAGAAAGCTCAGGTTAGAGATATCTGGAAAAATCTTGAAGAGACTTATCTCTAGCAGTGGAGAAACTTCGGTTTTATAAAAAAGAAGAAGAAGTCTATTTTTCTTCTTCGGTTCCAAATGAACTGAAATTTTGGAGATATTCATCTGTTTTTATTAAAATATGTAAATTTTTAGCATTTGGGAAATAATTATAAATTATATACAGGGTCATTCAAAATGAGCGGAACACTTGATTTATGGCTTAACTATGAATTATACGATAATTTGACTTAGATAAAACAAAATAAATCATAATAATTTAAACAACACCAACTTTAAATAAATGTGTCTTATTTAAGTTTAAATTATTATGGTTCATTTTGTGTCAAATAATTTTTTTATATAATTAATATTTATAAGACCATAAGTCTCACACCCACTAAATAAATTCAGACAGGTCATACCAAGTCGAAAAAAAAATATAAATACAGGGTGATCCATTTAATATATTATCCTTTGACGTCATATCTTGAAAGCTATTACTTTTTCGGAAAATCTGAAAAGATCAATAAATAGTACATAAAATGTACAAAAACTAAGTCAAATTATCGTATAATTCATAGTTAAGCCATAAATCAAGTGTTCCGCCAATTTTGAATGACCCTGTATATAAAAGTTGTAAAATCGATTATTACAGTAATACAGAGGTATATATTTTCGATGCAATTTTTGTGGCATAATTTTTTTTATGTTGTATTATTTGTTTTTTACAACAAGTTTAAAAAAATCAGGCGTGGGACAGATCGACAGAAACTATGCTTCTAATCTGCATGGCTCTTTGATTTTTCCCAGTTTACGATTTTTTATAACAATTAAATATTAATTTTCCACGTTTTTAGTTTTTCAAAATTTTTCACAACTTTCAAAAGTTTTCGATTTCTTCATAATTTATTCCCACTTTTCTATTTTTTTATAAATTTTCAATTTTTTAGCGATTTTTTAAAAACCAAATTTTTTAATTTTTTGAGATTTTTTCAGTTAAGTATTACAGTAAGTTACGCTTTTTGGTGTAGTTTTTTAACGTTTAGCTCAGAATAACTTTAATTCTTTATAACTACCTGCATGTATGTAATAATTGTCTGTTACCGTGGAAGTTACATTTCAAGTAACGCTTTCTCTGTTGCTTTTTCTACGTTTACTTCGTCTGCCAAAACATTCGATAATGGAACGAATTAAAAATAAATACTTTGGTTCGCCACTGATGGTTACTGGAAGATTCGAAGAGATTCAACCTGCGTAGAACCTGCGGCGAGAAATTCCCAGTCTTTTCTATATACGAGGATCGTGTCTAGAATCTTCCAGAACGACGAAAGCGGAATATATAGTACATCATTGCGCGACAGAGAAGCTGTAGTCAACCGCGCAGAGCACTTTTTTTAAAATAATTAATACATAAGTACTTAAAACTTTGTGTATAGTTTCCTATTGACGAGTCCGACAAAGTTTGAAATTATCTAAATTTAAAACTGCTGCTTTTTCGATCTAGAAATTTTGAAAAACATGGATTTTCCGAGTAGTGGTTTTTAATGTTAATATATGCTTCATTTTAACACAATTGGTTGCCAATTTGTTAAAAAATATAAAAAAAATTCGAAAAGAGGTTGACCTTAAAGACCATATCCTTGCAACTTCCCGCTAGTTTTAACCGCAAAGCTATAGTAACGTAACGTATTTTGACGTTTTTGACTTTTGACGCGTTATTCGATTTTGATGTTCAAGATGGCATTCGACGCAGTTTTTGGAGACCTAAAGATGTTACTGGGAGTGCAAAATCGATTAGTAGAAAAACCTCAAAACACTCTTTTTGAAATTTTTCGACAACGATATCTCACGAACGAATCAACCGATTTTACTTTTCAAAACGGCATTCGACGTGGTTTTTTAAGCTTGAGAGCTGATTAGGTTATGAAATTGATCGATGTAATAGCCAAAAAGATATGCCCAAAAAACATCTTTTTTACCAATTGTTTTTTTCGGTTATTTTGAAATTTCTCAAAATCTACCGGTTCGAATCGGCTCAAACTTACAGGAAGTCTAAGTTAGATGAAACTCTTTGAAACGCTTTTTATTTTATTCCGATCGGTCAAGCCGTTCAAAAGTTATAAGAGGTTTACATACATCCACACACACACATCCACACGTTCATACAGACATACAGACACCCTCGTAAAAATAGTCAGGGGAGGTTCTAAATACCTCAAAACGTTGAGATCCGATGAAAACTCGATTTTCGAAAAACGGGATAAAACCAATAACTTCCCGATTTTAAAAAAAATTTAAATTTTTTTTTGGCGGGAAGTTAAAATTGTCCGACAAAAATTCTAATGCGATGAGCTTATTGTCCGACACCTCGAACATGCGAAATTTACGAGGTTACGTTTTTTAATATATGTATATAATATATATAATTCATTTTTAGTCAATTTGTTTATAATTAAGTATTAAATCAAATGCTCACATTGTCCGACAAATTTATTGCTGTTTTTTTTCCTGTCCGACAGCTTAAATATTACGTTTATTTCTAGCTCGAAAAAGCAGCAGTTTTAAATTTAGATAATTTCAAACTTTGTTGGACTCGTCAATAGGAAGCTATACACAAAGTTTCAAGTATGTATTAATCATTTAAAAAAAAGTGTTCTGCGCGGTGGACTATTGCGTTCAGTGTCCAACATTAAATATAAATAAATTGTATAGTGAATTAGTGATAGCTATTAGTTTTAGTGTTTAATAAATTATAAATAAATGGAATAAAGTTGTTTTTGTATATCGTGACATTAAAAAGCATAGCTTCAAAAATTACGTTAAATAAAAACACAGAATGTTAACTATAATTTTTGTATATAGGTAATCTGGTAATCATCACATTTTGGACAATGTTAGATTCCAAAGACTGTCTTTAATACTAGTCAGCATACCCATAAAGCCTGTACAACGGCATTTTATGATAAATGCAATGATATATATGATATTTATAATGGCACGAAAATTCCTAATTAATAGAAGAATCCCAAAAACATAATATATTCCATTTTATACTTAAAACAAATATATTTTTGAATGTTAAATAAAAAACCCAAATATGTTCACGACAACCACAACATATAACATTTAGTTTGGATATCCATCAAGTAACAGCCAATTGAATCAAATGGATCATATTTTAGATTTTACTTTGTTTCTCGAATGATTCCAGCTTCTGTTAAGCTCTGACCACTCTTCATCACACCTCCTGGTATAACATTTTTGATAGAATGTCTATTTCGTTACGAATTACAATAATCATCCGTCTGCTAGTGAGGCTCGGTAAAAGAATTAAGATGTTTACTCAACTTTGATAAAAACTATATCAGACGTAACTTACCTTTGCTTCATCCTAAGAAATTGTTGATTGTTATATATTGTTTTTTAGATAGGTACAAAAATGTATTTTATTCCAGTTTGAACTTTTTACAAACAGTTTTAACAGATTTTGTTATCATAATTGTTTATATTAAATTGAGATTCTGTAATTATATTCAAGATGTGTATGTAATACTTACTAGAAGAATTTGGACTTAGATAAAACGGATTTTCTTTTAAAAGCTTTTCCAACTCTTGAACTAATAGAGGGTAATATTTAACAGTGTTAAAAAAGTCTTGAGAATTCAACGTCCATACTTCCAGATTTTTTCTTGCTTCAACTTGAATTTGACTCAATGAATACATGTTTTTTTGGATATTTCCAAAAACTGCAGCTGAACCAAGTAAACATATTGATTCTTTAGATTTATTAAATATTTCTATTTGACCCGATACAACTATGTAGAAGTCTGAGATAACATCTTTATATCTTACTACTATTTCACCTAAAAACTTTGCAATTTATATTCATGAATTTATACACATGAATAGTATATTTGTCGTCACCTTTTCTGAAATACTGAAGCTTAACAAATCCAAGAATCAGTTCTACATAACTTTTGCCAAAGTGATATAATAATGGCACTTCATAAAATAGTCTGTTTTGAAAATTCGTTAAAAGTTTATCTTTAAAGAAAACATCAATATTATTATTTTCATAATCATATCCTTTAGTTTTTTCCCAAACATACTCAATCTGATTCAAAATCTATAAATAATAATTTATTATAATGTAAGAAGTCTTTTAATAAGTAGGTTAGAGACGTAAGTGGCACAAAAAAGTCCCTTGATTCTAAAATTGCTGTTTTTGCTTTATTAGACCCTTAATAAATAAATGCACTAGTTTGTATAAAGATTAAATAAATGCTTATCAGTCTTTACCAAGACTTTGCTTCTTGTTTTGAGTTTTATTGCACAATCTGAGGATTTTAATAAAAATCATTTTCCAATTAAGCATACCTACATTAATAGTTATTTGTATTACTCATGCGGGAAAAGTAGTATCTTGGCGCTCGCTGTTGCGTTTGAAAAAGAGCCGTTTGCCCATTTTTAAATTACGCATGAGTTTTTTTATAAATGAGTGTGACAAGTTTACTTGTCGCACGCAAATTATTCTTGGCACACGCAAATTTAGATAAAATTGCTAAAAAAACACAATCGACATATTAAAACTGAATTGAGGTTGACGCGTCTGACAGTTTAATTTAATAATAGTAGGTAATACTATTTTGTATTACAAATGCGGCGGTATATGTGGGCACAAAATCGGGGTCCTTTGTATTACAAATGCGGCGATATATGTGGGCACAAAATATATCGCCGCAGTTGAACTTCGCTTTCGTGGGCAATCGACTATATCCTAACAAGTGCGGAAAGTTAATTTCCGCAAGAGTTAGGATCAATATTTTTTCTACAAGCATAAAAAAGATACTTTATACATTTTTTAAATTTTATTTTAAACTCCTAACAATGTAACAAAATTTTAATTTATTTATTATTAATACGAATATTAAAAGTACAATTTATTGCGTTTTGTAGGCTAAATGCCGAATTTAGTTGTTGCTCAGAACATTTTAAAAATCCCTATTTTTATGTAAAATCATCTTAATTTTTTTACTATTTGTATGTAGTACAATAAGATAAAGATAATAATACAATAATTTGTCAAAAAGGTTATCGGAGGACATATTCAATTAATAAAACAAATGCGTGCGGGAAACAATCTGAATTAAAATGCGTACGGGAAAGTGTTGTTTTACGCATGCTTATAGAAAAAAGTTATTTTTTAGTTGGTGTTACTATACCCTATTTCAAAAGAGTGTAGAGTAATAAATCAGGAAGTGTCAGAAAATTTGGCTGAATTTCGGTGTCGTCCATGGGCGTAGGCAAATCTTAGGATTATTAAACTTAATAACTAAAGTAAATTAAAAATTATAGGCAGATAATAATAAAAGGCCATTTTTGGAAAATAATTTGGTCTGAAATTTAAGTACCTACCTACATGTATTTAAGTAAAATTTCTTAAAAAAAAACATTAAGTTTAGCGGTTTTTGTAAACTTTTTTAATCTGCAATTTGGATTCATTTATTTAAGCATGTTTTCTCAAGAAAGGATTAACACTTAGTTCCAGAGGTATCAAGTCATTTTTGACCCTAAGAAAAGGAATTAAAATTTAAGGAACAAACAAATCATACGGCTCACCAATCATACAATACCTATTAAAAACAGGTAATTAGGAGAAAGGTTTTAAATATATTTTAATGGTGTCTTAAACATTCTAGTTAGTAATTGTTACTACACCAACTAAACGTACAGTGATATTGTGATATAGAAATAGTGATATTGCAACAAGTATAGTAAAAAAGTTATAAAATGGCGACATTTTCTCCAAAGAAAAGAGGTTTAAAAAATTCTCCGCTAGCTGTTAGTAAAAAAGTTATGATATTAAATGTACATGATTGCATAAAACAGGATCACCCTACTGTGTCTATGCAAGAAAGTGTTGAGCGATGTGCCCGAATGATTGGGCTAAGAACAATAGGGGAATTGGTCAGCGCCATCAGAAAAGTGGACCCAAGTGCTCACTCATATCCATTAATGGAAAAGCGGTAAAAGAAGAAAGAAGAAGATTATTATTGTATTAGTTGGTCTAAATTTACTTACAAAGAAATATTCTTTTGATCAGACTGATACCTGTTTTCTTAATTTTCCAGAAATTTCATTTCTTTGTAATAGTTTAACCAATCTTGAAACTCTGTTATGGAAATCTGTTACCTCCTTTTCATTTTCTATCATTAGAGAACAAATAGTACCAGTCACATAAGCAAATAAAAAGAAACCAAACAAGGTAACAATTGTAGCTACTATCTTCGCAGTCAGAGAAATTGTTTTATAATTCCCGGTACCAGTATTCGTTAACCAATCTAGTATAATATAGATATTTGTTGTGGATATGCCTACAAAAATGAAAATATTGATTTAATTGAGGCATTTATAAGATAAACATTTTACCTTCAATATACGAATCTTTAATATCATAAAAAATTAAACAAAGAACTCCAAAACTTGCCAAAACATTTACAATTACCAACAGTATCAGTAACAACTTGAATATTCTCAAATATTGATTTGTTTTAAATAAGTTAGCTTTAAAGTAGTTCAGACATTTCAAAACTTTGTAAAACTGAAGCAACTTTGGTAACTTCAAAAGATAATTATGTGAATGTAAAGCTGTAATAAAATAATTCCAAGGTACTGCTCCTATAAAGTCCAAAAAAAATCCATTAGTTAAGTAATGCCTAAAATTGTTAAAATAGTTATATTAAATATATAATACTATATCTAATTATACCAGGATGTATCTATCGGATGAACGATAATTTTGCCCTTTTCACTGTATTGTCCTATATGAAGATTTAAGTACAATTCCAGGTACAACGAACTTTCACATATTACCAATACCCAACTGATGTTTTCATAACCATGTGGAGATATAGTTATAACAGTAAAAATTATTATTTCCAATAGAATTAGAATCGATCTGAGGATGCAAAATATTTTTAGAATGAATGAATTTGGTACTATTGTTAATGGCATTAACATGAAATTGAAGCACCACAATACACCTAATTTTTTCTTGTACAATTTATAATAGTTAGGCCAGGTTTTTGAAACGTTTATAAAAGAATGCATAAAAAACATATGTTCAGTTTTAAGCTGGACTTTATCGGTAGAATCTATAATTTCAACTGATTCTAGATCTTCTAATTTAGCCACAGTTTTTAATAGTTGATGTTCGTATGTTACGTTTTCTAATATAGTATATTCCCTAGGAAAGAGTTTAATAATATTGTCTAACATACTAAAATGTAGATAAAATAAAATGCAATCTGTCTTTGTTACTACACTGTGTTTCTTTGGAAGACAATATATCATTTCTAGAAGACCTAATGCATAGCTTGGACCTACAGTTTTTTCTAATAGGTTTTCATGATTGTATAAGTAGCAGTAACCCTTTTTGATAATAAACATTTTTCTAGTTGGGTCTCCATAAGTATATACAATTTCGTTTCTCGGTATATGCCAATATTTGGTTGCGTTTTCCATTTCCTAGCAAAAACGTATTTCATTAAGCTCTATTTATAAATGTAATTTGCAAATATAGAGAAAAATTTTGAAATCAGTATTTTTAACGGATTATTACATATTGATAGTTGTACACTTATTACATATATTCGTACTGATTGTTAGAAAGTATTTACTTTATTAAATACAGTAGACCATTATTTGCAGTCATTACACAATAACTACCATATTTATTGTTTATTACTTTTAACACCATTGTGTTCTAATAAAAAATTTATTTCAGAAAAGATAAAAGTTTACTTATTTGAATACTGCATAAACTAATATATCAAATAGTTTTCAAAATATTGGATTAGAAACAAACTGGTGTTCAATTGTGACTTATACCTACTTAGAAATCCATTATATTGAGAACTTCTGGACTCCCGAATCCAAAAAGGTCAGTTTTAAGAAAAACCCGTATATACCTACCAAATGTTAATTTACAAATTCTCAACTTGGATAGAGACTAAGACACCGGTTCTCAAACTCTCATACTTAACTCCTCCCCATTTTATTTCAAACAATTTTGCGTCCTGCGTTGTATTGCGAGAATTAAATAGTCAACACGGGGAATGTAATTAGACATATTGAACATATGTGGTTGGCGTGGCGGACGATGATGTTTCGCAAAAGACGTCGAACGTCAACAAGTTGTCTCGACGTAAGATGACCGGTATAAATAGAGAAGCGCGATTACAGGTGTAGTGGTTTGTTTTAAGACAGTTGTTTCATTACAATTGGTTAAAGTTAAACAAGAAATGTTCAAGGTTCGTGCTCTAACGTGGAATAATTTCGAAGCTGTAATTATAGACAAATTTTTGATTGGAGCCAAATGAAAACTAAACGAGAAAGAACCTTATCCTTGAACTGATTTACGAGGATATAAGTCTAAAACCAGAAAATATAACCAAGGCTACCTAAATTTGGACTTAATAAGCATTGAAATTAGCGGAGAAGAAAAACAGCAATGCGTTATTTGTTTAAAAGTATTAGCTGCTGATAGCTTGAAACCCAATAAATTGAAGATGTACCTAGAAACATTGCACAAGCGATATATCAGTAAACCGCGTGTTTTTTTTTAAGGAAAAACTTAGATCATTTAAAAACCAGAAGACAATTTTTTAGAAAGCACTCGCAGTGAATGAGAAAGCTTTTTTAGCATCATACAAAGTGGCTTACAAGGTAGCTAAATGTAAAAAGCCACACACTATAGCAGAACAACTTATTATACACGCTACCAAAGAAATTGTAGAAACATTGTTTGGTGAAAGCTATGCTAACTACATAAAAAATAGGCCATTAGAATCAAAGATTTTCTCTGCGCTTTGTACAGATATGGAGCTGAACATAAATCTTTCTTGTTTTATTCTTCATCCAGATAGTTGTCACGTGGTAAGGTTGTCAAACGTATCTACGAACTGAGAAGTGAAATAGAGGTATTTTTGAAGAAAGAATGTTATTTTTTATTTGGTAGATATTTTTGGAAAAACTTAATACTCTTAATCATCAACTCCAGGGAAAAACTTGAATGCATTTGAGTAAAAACATTGAATCTTATTGTAAAAATGCATTTATGGAAAAACAAGTTAAAAGAAAACTGCTTTGATATATTTCCCACATTGTGTAGAAGTATCCAGGATTTTCAACTAGAAGAGAAAACCTTAATACGAATTTCAGACGATACTTTTTTGTAGAAGAAGATATCGATTCGTTTAATTGGAATTGGTTTTAAAATCCATTTGACAGCATTCTTAATGGCCTATCACTGAAAATGGTTTTCGGCACAAAATCGTCAACAAATTTCTGGATCCAATTTCTAAATGACTTTTCAGTAATAAAAGCCAAAGCGATAAGGATTTTCTTAGTTTTTCCCACGTCCTATATTTGTTGTTGGTTCGTTAACATCTAGATATCGAAATAAGTTTCAACTAGAAAAAGAACTCAGAGTCACCATTTCCAATGTGGAAACCAACTTTGTGTGCCACAAAGCATTAAGTCCTTGTACTCTAAGAATATTTAAAACTTACGCCTCCCTGGGGGGCGCGTCCCACTGTTTGAGAACCGCTGGACTAGGGTGACAATGCTTTTCTCTGGAGATTTTTATGAATTTCTTTTTAATCTTAGATTGTAAATAGGAGGAAACGATAAGTTCTTTAGCATATAATAAAATCATTTTGTTTTTCTATAGGTATTCTTCTGCATTTTTCTTGCTCTGAGTAGTGTTTTAATGTAAACTAAGAATAAAACAAATAATAAAGCTCAAGATCTCAAGAACATATTAAACACAAGAGAATACCGCTGTTTCTAAAGCACGAAATGCTAAAAATTCTTTCATTCGTTGTACATTATCCTGGATTAGAAGTCATACAATCTAGATTTAAATGAATTTGATACTTAAAGCCTTGGGCACCGTAGTTATACAAGATCATTATCACAAAAACTCGTTCCATGCCGATGCCGCCGAAGATGTCGGTCAGCATCGTTGTCGCTCACCAGCAACGTTGCTAACCTAAAATATCTGACACAAAAATGTAGAAATGTATTATGCATTATAATAACAAAAATTGAAGTACTATAACCTAATGAAAAACTTATTAAAAATCTAAAAACCGGAAGATTACTTCCTAAATCTGTAGAGTTGTCATTGCTGCTAACCAGTTCTCACAAAACTGCACAAAAAGCGACAGCAAACCGGAGCGAAATGTGGTGCAAAGAATTTCAAAGGCGCGCGTAGTGTTCATACTTTTCTTGTCTTAATTGATTTCCTTCATTTACGACATTATTTTTATTGTAAACATATTTAAATTAGTTCGCCATTAGTTAGATAGGTACTGTTAGTCCAAGATATGGCGGTAAAATTAGGAGGGAACCTTGCAATTTTTTTATATGCATCGATTTGAATGAAAATTTGTAGGTAAGCTATATATACCCTCTACTTCAAAATCTACCCTATGCCAATATGTGCTTTTCCTCTTAGGGTGGTTACCACCCCAATTCGGGGGATGGAAAATGTTTATAAAAAAACATGTTAATCGCTATATTACATGTTTAGAAAAGACCAGAAAGTTTCAGAAGAGGAATTTATATAAGATCTCTTAGGTTTTTAATGTAAGTAGTAATTGTGTTTGTATACAAGATTATTCCAATATTTTCATCAGCAAATAGTTCCAAACATTTTTAATTTCATTAACAGTTGTATATGAAGTTATTTGTTACATTAAATACACTTTTACATTCTTATTACATTCAAATTACTTATAATTTATTAAGCATACCTAACCTCACATTTCTTCTATCAGTCATTATTTTACAATGTTGCCAGATTACACACTATAGTAAAAGTTAAAAATGTTTCAGAATAAAATATTTTCATTAATTGCTTTAATAACAATGATCCATAATGATAATTAAAATGTAATTTGATAGGATATGGACGAATCGATATTTCATTCATTAATCTATGACTAATCAAATATCATTTAAATTTTTATTTCATACATTTTTTAAATATTTCGTGTTTTTTTTTAGGTTAGTGTTAAATATAAACGAAAAATCTTAAAAAAAGATTTAGTTAATGGTAAAGAAGCGGCAAATAAAAGGAAGAAAGATAAAGCAGATACATTTAAGAACTTCGTTTAAAAAAAATTGCAGTGGCAGATTTGGACGTACAATTATAAAAACGAATATTTTACTTCAGATAAACTTTTGACTGACGCAAAACAAAACTGAGATTTAAACGGTAAACGAACTTATTTATGCAAAATTAATGATATATAAACTTAAAAACGTGAACTGACGACAAATTTTAAGTGAGCGAAGAATAGCAAAATCTCTTTCCTTCAGTATTTTATGAAATTAAAAAAGTGCAATGAAATCATCAGATTCGTGTACATAGACGTGGATATAAAAAAAATGGTACTCCAACGCGTCGATGGAAACAGTAATCTGATTTTAAAAGTAATCCATTGCATGTGTAATCCGAAGAAAAGCGATTTACAATTTTACTCGTAGGAGCAAATGGTGGGTCAATAGAGCGATGTGATTTGTTATTAGACTCTTCAAATACTGACATTGACTATCACAAAACTATAAATGGTGATATTTTCAAAAACTGGATTGTTAATTAACTTATTCCTGCTTTATTTAATTTTCCAGAGAAATGTGTAGTAAACATGGATAATGCTTCATTTCATTCTGTACAACAAAACAGAGCACCTACATTTTCAGCAACAAAATAGATATTACAGAGATAATTAAGGAGCAATAACATCGAATTTGATAAAAAATGAAAAAAAAGACAATTATACTTACACAATACAGAAGCAACGATAAGACATATGTAGTAGATGAAATAATAAACTAACATAGACATGATTTACTTCGATTACCTCAATTTTGCATTTTTATATTGGGACAAAACTTGGACACAAGCTTTAAGACAATGTACACCAGACATGTAAAAAAAAATTTGTAGACACAGAAGAAATTATTTTGACGGATTGGACTTATTACATGAAAAACTGTTCACTTGACAACATTTTACCTTTGATACTGGAGGTGAATTGAAAATACATAACGAATAGATGAACGTGACAATAGTTTTAACCAAATCTGTTACTCCAATTTTTGTTGTTTATATGTTTTATTTAATGTTGTAGGTTTCATTTTTTTTACTTAACTTATTTTACCATTAGTGTATCTGCTTTTCTGCTGAATTATTGCACTGTAGCTATTGAACACAAATTAAACGGATTTCCATTATTTGAAGCATAACGTTTTGTGGGAATATTTATATTTGTTCTACTTATCAAAATAGCTGAAACCAATTGGTATGTCATAATACCGCACTACCTGGAAAGCTCCACGAAAATGAAGACTTTTTTGTAAATGTTTTTATTGTTTGCTTTCATTTAATTAAGTACTATTATTTTGTAAATGCATTCATTATATCTAAATATATATTTTTAAATTGACGATTTTCGTTTTTTGTGAAAGTACTAATTTTTAATGATTTGATGGCGCTGAAATGGAGTACACAATTGTTATTTTATTAATTGTCACTAACACTATGATTTTATTGAGGACGTGACAACAGCGCATTTACAACTGAGAATAAGATTAAATATACAGGGCGAAATTCATCACCCTAATAAGGCCTACTTTAATAAAAATAAGCTTTGAATGATGTATACATGTAATACCTAAAACTGCAGAAATGAACATTTTGTACATTAAGTATATTTAAAAAAATAATTAGCGGGTGGTGTTACTACTTCGATATAGAACCCAAAAATGGGGTTAGATTTTTTGTCTGTCTGTATGTTTGTGCGCGCATCACATGAAAACTATTGATCCGATTCGAATGCGGTTTTCAGAGATGTATTTGTTATCTTTCAACTTAACATCTGGTGTATAAAAATTTCCCCACAACCCGTTTTAACGGGGAGGGGGTAGAAATTTTTATACAACAATCAACATGCCACGCAAACGACGTTGCGGGTACATCAATATAGAACCCAAAAATGTGGTTAGATTTTTTTCGGTCTGTCTGTATGTTTGTGCGCGCATTTGTATTTGTTTTCTTTCAACTTAATATCTGGTGTATAAAAATTTCTCCCCCCACCCCTTTAACGAGATGTTTGACCAAAGAATATTGTTTTACATTTTTGGCAATTTGTACGACCGACTAAAAACAGTTTATTTTGACGTAAAATTTCTTAAGAAATTATAAAATCACAACAAAAAACATTTCTATTTTTATTTTACTTACTTTTACACACCTTGGTTCCATTTTTTTAAAAAATCGAATCTTTCTGAATAAGTCTTTCGTTGTATACTCTTGAATTTGAGATTGCATGCATTTAGGGACTGACTCGTGTATAATCTTTTTGCTATTTTCTCTATAAAAAAACTGGTCTATGTGTAAATAGTATTTAATGCTCCGTTTAACATTATCTGGAATGTTATGAACTTCTGCTACACTGAAAACATAAAATTAAATGGACAGGAAAACAGTAAAGTGATAAAAATATTTTTTTAGAGTAATGATAATAAGTTAGATTTTTAACAATTATAGTTAACTTGTAAAGCTTAGTTGATTTCCTACTTTCTTTTAGTTTTAATTTTTTCCACACCTAATATTCATTTATTGTCCTGATTTCGTTAGGTACCTCACCTTCTGATATCTGTCTGCTTTTTGTCTGAGCTTTTATTTGGTTTTGTAGGTTTTTTTGAACTTTTTGTCCCAATACGAATATGGAACTATTTCTACAAGTGATTGTTGATGTTATCTCATTTCCAGTCCATTGTATGGTCTTAAGTATTTGTGCTTGTATTACTATAGGGGCATTATCGAATAAGAATTTCTGACGGAACCACTACTTCTTTGCTTTTATTATATCTACTTTTGATTATCTTGCATGAATACACAATCCGGCCCCACGAAGGGAGCCTTTGGCATAACATGTTCAAAAACGATATTTTCGAGATAATAATCCGCATTTATGGATCCCATGCTTATAGGAACAAACTCTGTGCGGCTAATAAAACAGATTTCTCCTCAAAACATTACAGTGCCTCCACTAAATGGAATTTTGCGGACAATATTGCAACTTGCAAATCTTTCTCCAGGCCTTCATCAAACATGTACTCGTCCATCCGAAGATTTTAAGTTGATCCTAGTCTCATCTGTGAACAAAACTCTCCTTCCAATCGTCAACCGTCCAGTTTTGATGGTTTCTTTGTGTTCCCTGGTTAACAAAGATTTTTCTCCGGTCTTCTACTGTACAGTCCAGCTTTATTTAAACGTCTTCTAATAGTTCGAGATGACATCAGTCCATTGCAAGCAATAGCCAATTCATTTCGTAACATTGGACCAGTAACTGTCCTATTTCGAAGAACAGAAACCCGCAGAAAGCGCTCATCTCCTGCACCTGTAAATCTTTTGTGTCCTTGTTCTGCTTTTGACAGACCCTACCTGGTTGAAGCGTTTAACCATACGACTTATAGTGGAATGATTTCTACTGAACAAATTAGCAACATAACGCAAAGAGTAAGTAACTTGATGCCTTTACCGCGTCCTCTATTGATAAATCTGTGCCAAGATTCATTTTCTAAGACTAAAACTTTTGAACCAACCACTACTAACATCACAACATCCTAGCAAGCGAAATCTTTTGCTCACGGTGCTTTTGCTAATCAATAATTTTTGTAACGCCAATGTACTCAACTTTCAACACAAGTTAAAATTATGTCGCACATAACTATCTGACAGCATGTGTCTCGATTATTAAAGAAGACCCTTCCCTATTAGTAAAAAATAGCCATTTTAATCTTAATCATTATTTTGAAATTGAGAGCAAAAAAAAGAAGTGGAGCTTTCATTTTGTCCATGAGTAAATATACTTACTGCCTCAAGTAATATTTTGTTTCTAAAACACCAGTGCAAATTGTATGCAAAACATTCATTGTTATAATTTTTCCCAGCCAGTAACTTCTTAGAAATAAAAATATCATTGAAAGATTTGTCAGAATGACATAATCACTTGAGGCCTTTGGCAATATATCACCAATTCCTGTGCAAAATACTGTAGTCACCGTAAAATATATTGATTCAACCAGAGCAATGTTAGAATTATCTGTGTCTTCGTTATGTCTTCTGGGAATCAACTGCAAAATATTTATATATAAAACAGCTTAAACAATTTACTCTATTTAGCTGCGATTGATGATCTATTTCAAAATGAAAAATGTAGGATTTTATGCAAAGGATCTTAAGTATTTACGGTCACACGTAAGTCTGACAGACAAACAAATGTTAAAGAATTTTGAAGTACCTATCTAGTACAAAGACTATATTAATGATTTTTAAACATTTAACAAAAAAATGTGTAACATGTTTATAGGTACGAATCCACATTTATACAAGTCGGTACATACATTAAAGTTTTTGAATTTCTTTAAGAATTATGTTGACAAGTCTCAAAAAATGTAAACTTATATGTATGAATAGTAATATGAGGATGTTGATTGATTTACCTGTTATAGACTGAAAGGAATATGTGGTATCTATTAAACTCTTGGGGAAGTTTTTTTATGTAAAACTACCTCAGTGATCCGAGGCGAATTAACTGATCGAATCACTACCTATAGAAACGTGCTATACTTATCTTACATTTTGTATTACATTTAATTACGAAGTCTAAGGTTCTCTCTAAAAGAGACCTTTGGGTCTGGCAGTTGTGACTTTTAACGTATTTCCGTGAATGACCATATAGTTTTATTGGTTTTATTAGTTTATATGTTAGTGGTTTTAATCGATATTTGTTCTAATTCTCATTACTCGATATTTGTTAATATATTTGTTCTTTGTTTTCTGTTGTTCATCTCATCTTCCACTTAGTAAATTTCTGTCTTCAGCCGGATACCTACCAGGTGGTTAGATAACCACGACCTGGTTGGGAAGTGCCTCCAATAAAGCTACCCCTCCTCAAAAACTACTAGGGCACAGTCTCTATCCCTTCAAGGGTGATAGGTGGAGGTGCCGTTTTGACTTCCGTGAACGGTTTCTTCCTAAACTCTTCGATGTGTTTTTTTAATCGGAAAATCATTTATTATTGCATTATGTCACTGACGTGCATTAGAATTTTTCATGTATATGTTAAATATGAGATATTTATGTAGGTCAATTATTGTGTGTGTTTTTTTCACAGACAACCGTCCCATACCTCTAGATATTCTGGAAGAGGACAGAAGATCCACAACTGCTTCTCTTAATCAAGATTTGAGAATTGTAGACGAGTGGGGAACAAAGAATCTTGTTGATTTCAACGCTTCCAAGACAAAGGCATGTTGCCTATCCAACAAAAAGCAAACATGCGACTCATCCATTACAATCAACGATCAGACGCTGGTAGCGGGCGACTCCATTACGCTGGTTGGTATAACGATCTCCCGGGACTTACTATGGAACGAACATATTGCATCCATAGTAACTGCAGCAGGAAAAAATTAGGCTTTCTGTTTAGAGCACGGAAATATTTTTCTCCATCCAACTTAGCTACTCTTTACAAAGCCCAAATACGACCTAACCTTGAATACTGCTTGCATGTATGGGGTTCGGCTGCTCCGTCAAGGCTCGGAGTTCTTGATGCAATACAGAGAAGAGCAGTTCGACTAATATACGACACCAGTATCGACAAAAACCTAGCCCCATTGTTCAACCGAAGAGCAGTGTCTGATCTTTCCTTGTTTTACCGATACATAAACGGATTTTGCTCAGAAGAACTCCGCTCTATAATGCCTCCACTTGTCAGACCAGCCAGAGCAACGCAACGTGATAACTCCATGCACCCTTATACTGTTCAATGCCCGACATCGAGAACGGATCGATTCGATTGTTGCTTCATCCCCAGAGTCTCCAGATTGTGGAACTCCTTACCTTCCCACGTCTTCCCCACTCGTCCTAACTTACAGGCCTTTAAATCCCAAATTAATCAATTGTCTCTTCTGCCCCAATAAATGTTCTCGGTACATTTGCATTTAGGTCTATACCTACGAGGACATCCTTAATAAAAAAAAGGTTTAAATTAATGTATATATACAATATGTTTTCTTTGGATAAACAGTAAACTGTCTTCAAGAAAGTTAAATGTTAAGAGTAATTTTCTATTTGTTTCTATTAATCTATATCTATGTCTATACCACTTGTGAATAAATATTTTTTCTGGTTTTAGTTAACATTTTTTAAGTTATTTGTTGTGGTATGTGTATATAGGTTACTGATTGTAACGGTCAAGTAAATGTTTTATTTTATTTAATTCTTTGTCAGCTTGTTTTGTATTAAATTCCGAAAAACCAAAACTGCACACACAGCAGTAATCCAAGTTCAGATTATTTATTTTAAAGTTCATATCATTTATTTTCCTGACAAATTTCAACTGTCGTTAATTTTATTATGGAGCATATTCTGCTTTATTTTTCATGTATTATTATTTTAATAATAAATTAGGAACAGACACCAAATATTCTATGGCATATCAAGATCAAGAGTAAGTAAGAGTACAACGGACCAGAAACTTCGAGATTCCAAAACATCGTCGTTTTTCTACACTGTAGAGAGTTGAAATATAGGAATTTTTATTGCAATATAGAATTTCTAACATTGAACTTTTATGGATATTGTTATTTTTTTAAAATCTTTATTAGTTTGGTATTTGAAGTTTATATACTTTTGAAAGGAATTTAGTTATGATGTTAGTAAATATCTTTTAATCGTGGGTAATTATAGAGATCAAGATATAGGAAGAAGTGGAAGGGAAACAATTTATTTTTTATGTTGATGATTTTTTTTTTAAGTTTTTAGGACAAATTCTTATTGTTATTACTCGTTATTTGTTAATATATGTGTTGTTTGTTTTCTGTTGTTTATATCATCCTAGGTTTCTGGCTTCAGCAAGATACCTACCAGGCGGTTAGATAACCACGACCTGGATGGGAAGTGTCTCCAGTAAAGCTACCCCTCATCCCAAACCACTGAGACACAGTATCTATCCATCCAGGCGTGACAATATGAACCAAATGACTGCAGTTGAAAAAGGCGTCTATACTTTTGAACTAAACAGTCTTTATGGGATTTTAGTTTCCCATTTATTTCCAACTTGGAATCAGAAGACTGCCACATTAGCCGTTATGTGACATCAGCTTATGTTAGGTTCTCCTCCAATAAGTACAACCAAATAAATCAACAAATATTTCTTTCAGTTTTGACAATTCTAGGACATATGTAGAAAAAAAAGGTATATAAAAGTAGAAATAAGTAAGGGTATTTTTTATAATCTTATATACTTTCTCGGATTAGAATTTTAATTACCTAAACGTTTATTTTCTAAATTGTTTAAAGTTATACTTACATAATACCAGCTGGAATCATAACAAATTATACCAAAACAAGCATTTAGGTACAAAACACATGCAGAGTAATATAAACATATTAGGCAATATATTAATACCTTTAACATGGTACATATCTGAAACTGATTCAGTTTATCTTATTTAATTAGTTGCAATATCATAATTATGCACTCACATGCGAATTTTTTAATATTGTAAACACTCGATGTAGTCTTAACAGTCTGTTTAATTTGAAGAGATCATAAAGTCTATTTCCCAAAATTCTATTTTTAACAACGAACGACCAAACTTCTAAAATTATGTATATTTTTTAGTTTTTTTTTATATAATGTTAACACAATAATTTATCATTTCTACCTATAGGGAATAATGAAAATATATCTAAGATAAATTTCCAATCATCTAATTTGTGTTCTATAATATCTTCTACACATTTCACCATTTTTCCCTTGAATTATATGTAAATAGCTCAATTAAAAGTTCAAATTGACCATATTAATTACCTGTACTGGAAAAGGATTAGTTGCTTGTCGAAATATATCCATGAAACAAAGTATGTCGGAGCAAATTCCCAAATAGTTTAAATACTCCGGTACTCTTTGTTCAAAAATCGCATAGTATGGATATACAATGCAAAAAATAATTTGTAACAAATCAATTACTATTTTCCAGCAAAATCTCTACGAAAAAGTATTTTATTGTCATTATTGCGTTAATGAATACAATATTTACTTACCAGATAATAATTCGATCTGCTACGAATTTTTTGAATATTTTTACCATCGTACAATCTATACAATTCGTAAAATTTTACACCTAAATTTAATTCTTTATCGTCTTTTACTAATACCTCGCTAAGTTTTACTTTCAGTCTCCTTAAACTGGGTACAGAAAATTTTTGTACGAATTGAGGTTTATTCGCCAATATTAATCGATTCGTCATAAGCGTTTGAAGAGTTTTGTATTGATCAGGAAAATGTTTCATTACTTTAAGAAAATCATGCTTCTCTAATACACGCAACTCCGTATTTTTAACAGCTCGTACTGAAGCTTTAGATGGTATGTTGAAAAATAAAGTTACTTCACCTTGAAAATATAAATAATTATGAATTTTTAGTTAAAATACAAATTTAAAATAAAAGTGAAAATACAATGAGCGTTATGTTATAGTAGAAATAAACCAGTAATGTCTCATTGAAGTTGAATTCTTCTGATGCGAATCCACCTCCTTTTCAGTCCCAGATATTCCATTTCTGATGGGATAATCTGTAACACGAGAGTTGTCTTTTTAACCGACTTCAAAAAAGGAGAGTGTTCTCAGTTCGACCATATATTTTTTTATGTATGTTAACGAATATCTGCGGTATTTATAATCCGATTTAAAAAATTCGTTTTGCATTCAAAAGACTAGAGTGTCCAATTGGTCCCATAGAAATTTGGTTAAGATCTGATTATCAATGTGGAAGATATTTCAGGAAATACCACAAAAATCAACAAAATAAGCTCTTCAGTTAAGGTAATATGTTAATAATAAGGTATAACATAAAAACATAATAATTAGCCCATTACTGTCCCAATCTAACAGACTTCAAAAAAGGAGGGGGTTCTCAATTCGACCATATTTTTTTTATATGATAGCGAATATCTCCGGTATTTATAATCTGATTTGAAAAATTCTTTTTGTATTCAAAATAGTGTGTCCGTGTGGTCCCATAGAAATTTGGTTTAAGGTCTGGTCATCAAAATATTCCAGAAAATACCACAAAAACCTACAGAATAAGCTCTGCAGTTAACTTGATACGTTAATAATGACGTATAATATAAAAACATAATAGTTAGCTCGTTATTGTCCCACTGTAAAGCCAAAGGCCTCACTCACAATGTGAAGGAATGAGCGTTTAATCAATTCGCTTGCTCACTACGGTGGTTTCAGACAATTAAGTCCACGTTTTATATCACGATGTTTTCCTTTAGTGTATGTGCATGGTGTTTATAGGTATTAGACAATTTACTTATGTCGCCAAAAAGTCACATTGGTACATGTCGGAAGTGTTGGGGATTGAACTCAGTATCTCTTGCACGGTATTCGGAAGGTTACCCTCTATTTTAATCTTAGCTATTAAATCTAGATTTCGAATGGTAGTAACTCAAATCTTTTACAAAGATATCAACCATTGGAGCCGACTTCAAGAAAATCGAATCAGATGCCTAGTTGGTTCCAATTTTTTTAAGAAATAAAGATTTTATTAGTGCATTTTAAAAAAAGTTTTATTAGTTTTCATATTTTCGCTTAGAAGCGCCACCAATAGAACCTTCAGACACAAATCTAACCTCAATTTTCTTTTGTCATCAATCCAGAATTTCTTTTCGATACAACAAGTCGTGTTGGTACAGTGAATTTTTTAAATTAGCAAGTCGCGTCGGTCGAAAAATGGATTTTGGCCGAGAACCTTTTCGAGTAATATTTTTTTACAATTTTGGTAGCAACTTTTGTGTAAAAATCTGATCATGTGGCTAACCTATGTCCTAACGACTTCTTCACGTTCTCAAAGATCAAGAATTCAATGTGTGGGCATCGATTCCAGTCGCCAGAAGAAGCCATCGGTGTCTTTAAAAAAACGATTTTATAGGTGTCAGCTAAAGACTGGAAAAACTGTTTTACCAATTGGTTTGATTGTAAGCAAAAATAAATCGATCTTAGTGGGAAATATTTATTTTCAAAAGCAATAAAGTACTTTAAGTCTATATATTTTTTGTCTTTATGGCTATATGGAAAACTAAAAAGACAACCCTCGTACCAGCATTAAAAATGTGTTGGTCTTTATGAATTAGTTTTTATATAAGTACGTGTTTAAGCACATAGCTAGTTTTTTTAAAGAAAACCGTTGTTGATAAATATTTTAGAACTCGTGCACTCCCATGTCTATAAGTGCAATTGGTTTAGTAACCCAACCATGTTTATCGGGTAGGTACTTCAATTTTAAACGGTTTTGAGCAAATTTTTTATACAAACTCATCTTGACAATTTGGCCACTGGTTCTGCTCTATGGTGGTCACAGTAGAAAAAAGTAAAATTTACTTAAAAAATAAACTTTGGATAGATGTTCAGAGAGACCGCCGATGACACCAAGAAATCAAAACAAAAACTCCCAAATTTGTGTTTTCTGATTTATAGGATAATATCAGAGAACGGATTTATTTTGGGAATGGAAATCACTTTGGTAGGCGGTTACTGTTTGGACTTGACCAAAGAACTATTTTCCGATCTAATCAGTATTTTTTCATGTGATATTAATAAAGTAATAAAGTTATTCTTACCTAAAATTGTACCCTGTTTAAAAAAAATTACAGGACTTTCTTGATCTTCATCATTAAGAACCTCTAAAATCCCGTTTTCTATACATATCATACACGTCTTGATGTTATATTGAACATAAATACTCTCCCCCACTGGTAACATAACTTGTTTCATAAAAAGGGATATTTGCTTCAAAATATTTTCTGGCAATTCTTTTAGTATCATCGATCGATGCAATAGTGCACAGTTTAAATCATAAGTTATATCTTGTTTTAATGGAATAGGAAGTATATTAAGAATGGAGATATCTTTGAAGTGTTTTTGTTTACTCATTGTATAATATTTTGCCAATTTTGAAGCTGCAACCTTGTCCGTTTCATTTATATAATTTACCGCAGTTTTTATCTAAAAAAATGTAATATGTACATTTAATACTTCCAGATGATATAAATGTAGATCATTAGAAATGAATATTGTTCCCGGAGATTTAAAAATATTAGTAATTACTCCTGTGCCAAAAATTACAAACACAAATAAAGCTTCTGAATTAAGACCTATTAATATCTTTGCAGTAATTGAAAAAATAGTAGAAAAAGTAGTTTATAATCAATTAGTTACTCTCATAGAAGAACACCATTTGCTTAATTCTGTTCAATCAGGGTTTCGAGGCAAACACAGTTGCGAACAGCTATCCAACATGTACTTAACGATAGGAGGCAATGATTAGATAAATGATAGAATGGTCACAGGTGCACTGTGCGCTGTTTCTGGTTTTCCAAAAAACTTTTGAAACTATTAATAGAGATATTCTTATACAGAATCTAAGAAATTTTGGAATTACAAAAGATGCATTACAATGGTTAATAAATTACATAAATAATAGAAGCAAAAAAGTAAAGTACCTATAATAATTTTCTAGCAGAAAAGGAACAGAACGATCAGGATATACCTCAAGGTATTCTACTAGCACCGCTATTTTTCTTGACTTATATTGATGACATATGATTAATATCTACTGAATCTTCAATGCACTTGTTGCAGATGATACTTTAATTTATTTTTTGGTCCTCCGTCCAGAAACAATACTATTAGTTACTTCAAAATCGTCCGGAAAATGGCATTTTCCGGCCTAGGCCGGCAAAGTAGCTTTTAGATTATCTAAAGAGATGGCGCTATGAGTTTAAATTTTAAGTCACCAAAAATACATAATAAATATAACTTTTAATTAAATTTAATTAAAAACAACGTACAATATACTAAACTTACCTATAACTTTTTCTAAATGTAAGCAGGATTCTAATTTACATTTAATTTCTCTCACAACTTGTATTATAAAATTTGACATTTATGTCAATTTACAACTACTTATCATTCGATTATGGATATAGTTCATTGTCTCTGCTATTTTTATATAAAATTATTAGATATTGATTTTAATATTTTCAATATAACAATTTTCTCTGTGCTGCTTATTAGCCAGAGATAATAGAATTAATTAATTAATTTGTCTATGTTATTAGCACAGTATTTGTATGTATAAAAATTAATTACCAGCTGACATTTTGTCGGCTATCTTCTAGTCAGTGGTCTTAGTTCAGTTAGCACAAGCAGTCAAGTCTTGAACATAACAGAACTTTTGAAAATATTAAAAATTAGTCGAACCAAAAAATAGTGTGTGTTACACGTCCGGAAAATATTTTGCAAGTGCTCGTATTGTTTCGCCTCGGTGCTACGCACCTCGGCTACACAACTTTACTCGCTCTTGCAAAATGTCATTTTCCGTCCTTGTGTCACAAATAACTATTTCTTCCAATAATATAGAAAGTGTCATTGATACTATTAACAATAGAATAAAGATAGTACATGATTGGTGCTGCTTTAATTCGTTAAAGATTAATACTAAGAAAACTAAATTTATGGTTATGGCACATCAGTCGAACCTTAATGATATAGAAAGGCACAATGGTCATCTTACAATTGCTAATGACAAAATGGGATAATGGGAACAGTTAAGAAAATCCAATATTTAGGAGTTATTATTTACACTTTAAAGACCATTTTTGTCACATCATTAAAATCATAGCTTTTAAAATTTCTTATTTATATAGGTAGATGTGGAAAAGTTCTAAACATTTGATACAAAAAACTTTTGTTTAATACCTTAATACTGTCTCATTTTACATATTGTGCAACCATCTTGTATTTATTAAATAAAAACGAGCGTAATAGGCTTCAAACAGTGCAAAACAGAGCAATGAGAATAATTCTTAGATGTGACAAGAGAACTCCCATAATAGTAATGTTAAATGAATTGCAGTGGTTATCAGTAAAAAACTACATCCAATGTAGAACTTTGTTGTTTATATTTAAAATTAAGAATGGTATAATGCCCTCTAAAGGACTCATGGAATTTTTCACATACAACAGGTAAAAACTAAAAGTGGGCAAAATTCATTATTTGTTAAGGGGCTACAGGAGTTTAACGAATTACCATATCAAATAAAAAACGCAGGTAGCTTTGCAGTATTTAAATTTCAGATAAAAAACCATAATATGCTCCTCAAACAGTTTGGCTTATAATCCAGGATATGACGGTAAAACTACTAGGGAACCTTGAAATTTTTTTATATGCAATGAAAATTTGTAGGTAAGCTCAATATATCCTTCACTTCAAAATCTATCCTATGCCAATATGTGCTGTTCCTCTAAGGGTGGTTACCACCCTAACTCGGGGGTGGAAAATATTTATCAAAAAAAAAAATAATAATTTTGATTAATTTTTGTTGTTTTTTTATTAACCAATTTTACAAAAATGTTTAAGTATCAATCTATAATATTGTCCAAACCTATGTTCTATTTTATTAATACTTAGTACCTTTTCTGTTTTTCCTTTTTTTACTATATCTTTATACACATTATACTTGTACCATTAGTTATTATTGACTGAATAAACGATTTAAACAAACTTAAATAAATGTTTATTCTTTACAGTCATGATTATTTAATACAATTCGTTGCCATATCTTAATTTAGAGTATTCTATTGCGTTTAAGATTGGTGAGAAGAAATAAAAATTACCTCATGATTTATGTGCGTTTCGTGATACTTATAATTGATTAATATCAATGTGGTATAACATATTATCCATATTTTTAGAATTTGACTAAGCAACAGCATGCATATAAATAAACAAAGTTCATTGAAGTTATTAGGAACTACATCTCCAAATCCGATATTTAAGAATATTTGTATAGAACAATATATGCGGTAAAAGTACCAATCGATATAATTTCTTGTAGACTTGTTCTAAAAATGTTAAATATTTATTAAAAATTTAAAATAGTATATTGCGTTTTAGTTAAGTATAATAATTGGATAATAAGATATTTAAATATTCTCTATATGTTCTGTGTGTCATCAAATGGATAAGATATTGGGCGGGTTGAAATATAATAGAATAGAAAGAATAGTAATATGGTATGATCGAAAAAATTGGTAAACAATGCTATACCAGTACGTAGGCCAATTTTGACCCATGCATTGTAACTTATCCCGAAAACGATAGGGAGCTCTCGTCTCAGTTGTTTTTACGCTTATAAATATGAAAATGGTTGAGGATATTATCAAGGAAAATTTCTTTAAATTCTGCCTAAACATCGAGTTTAGGTCAGATCAGTTAGAAGGTACCTACTGGTTATCTTCTTGTTCATTTCACCGTCTTATGGTACTAAGTTGGTCAGTTCAAGGAGAGTTCAATGCTAAAGTTGGTAAGGGTAAAGTAGTATTAGTGGTTGGTAATTACGGCTTAGGTGAAAGAAATAAAAGGGGTGAAAGTTTAATTCAGAACTGCGAAGAGACCAATCTTGAACAAATACACACTCCCACCAAGACGATTATTGACCTGCAAATCTCCATGAGACAAGGACCATCACATTGTTCGTGACCAAATAGATTTACATTATCATTAACCGTAGATTTAGAAATCGCATCACTAAAGTAACCACAATGTCAGGTGCCGATATTGGATCTGATCACAACCCGCTTCGTGCAAACATACTATTGCACCTGTCCAGGCCAAAACAAACCTCCAAGAATATATCAAAACAAGACAATGAAAGAAAACAATCTTAATAAAGAATTGAGAACTATTAGCAATACAGACGACACCAAAAAACACCGGCTCGAACTCAAACAAGTTTTTAAAAATGCAAATGACACCTTTCTCAAAAACACAGAGAGGCAACCGAGAAGCCATTGGATAACTAATAAAATTCTAGATTTTATGGAACAACGAAGGAAGTGTAAAAACAAAAAAAACTATAAAGATATAAGAATTTTCAAAAAAGAATCCGAATTGAAATAAGAATGGAAAAAGAAAATTGGCTAACTGTAAGATGCTTGGAGGCAGAAAATCTGAACAAAATAAGAGACGGCCTTCATCTCCATGAAGAATTCGAGGAAATCACCGGAATATATAACACTAAACCGAAAAATTTCATTAAAGATGAAAACAATGAAATAATATTGGATACCGAAGAACTGCCATTAACCTGTAGAATATACACGAAACTGGTCCTTTCCAAGATCACAGACCAGAGAATCTCGAAGTTATATATTGAAGTATATTGAAGAGGGAAATTGACACTCCATAAGCTTAATGAAAAATAACAAATCTCCAGGTTCGGATGATCTACTCAGATTCACTTAGTTAGCAAAAAAAATCTTAAAATCATTGTTCAACAGCACCTATGACACTAGGAATAGTCCTGAAGATTGTCTTTTTCTACCTTTATCACAATTCCAAAGCCAAACAGCACAACCTTATGTAAAGACTATAGTCTCATTAGTCATGACTCTTCCTTTGAGTTCTGCACACAAGGGTCGATAGGAAATGTGAGAAAGTAACTAGTGCTAGTCAGTTTGGATTCAAGAGCAGATTTGGAAGCAATATTCAGTCTTAAAACATTAGTGCAAAATTGCCAAGATCAGAAAAAGGATGTCTTTTTATGCTTCAACGACTATGAAAAGGCATTTGACAATGTTAAACACGTCTCCTCATATCATATCTTGGTGACTTGAGACTGGGCGGAAAGTAATTCATTTATATTTTGTATTTGGTTACGATGGTAGATATTGCTGATTTAACTCAACACATATAAGGAAGAATATAGTAATTCGTTTCATCCAGAAAGGAAATATAATTTAGATGAACTACTCTAATAACTAATTGTAGGTACTTAGGTATAGTAAAGCTGCTTTAGATGAGCTCGGCTAATCATTCACACCACCAAACTTATATGGAATCACTCAGTAATTTCAAGAAAATTAAACGACAGTTTTTTTAACCCAAGTTTATTACATTCCGCTTAAACCACTTGTATAAATTGATGCTCAATGTAACCAGGATCATTTTGACAAGCTATAGTCAAGTGTCTTATGCTAAACAACTCCTGAGAGCCAAGTCTTCTTTTACTAGTTTAGACAGAAAAACTCACGCTCGTATATGGCAAAATTTCTCTTTGAAGCTCTAATGTTGTAGGATTTCCTCTGGCTATATAAGCTAATAAGCAATTCTGCTCTTCTGTAGTTACTCTTCCACTTCTCCTTGGTCTATTCTTTAAGGTCCCCAATTTCAGAAATCTTAAAATGGGTTTTTGAAACAACTTCTTGTGTAATCTTTACCGTTCTTGCTATCTACCTTTACTTTGTGACATGCCTTGTTCTGCCAGGTTAATTCTTCCCCTTTGGACTCCCAATAACCCAACGTAGTGCATTTTTGTTTAATTTTCGAAATTATATAAATTATAAACTAGATTCGGCTTGAAAGTGAAACAGTAAAATCGGCACTGCTAGGTCAAATATTATTATTTGTTTTATTTATCTTTCTGTTTTTTATAGTAAATACATGTGATTTATTACTAATACAAGGTGATCCTATATAAGTTTGGTTGTGTTTATTTTCATTCGTTTCCTCATTCTTTAATAAAATATGTAGGGTACGTACCTTAAAATTTTTATTTAGTTATTTGAAAACTTTACCTGTTCATGGCAAATCAAAAACCAAACTATATTTGTTGTGTGTACAGTTAGACACAATACTGAACAATATTGAGCAACAAACCACTTCCATCGGTTTTCCAGAAGATTTCCAAGTACTGCATTAAATATCATCAAGTGTCGTAAACGAAATAATGTAGGAATACGTATAAATGGCATATATACATTAAAAGAATGATCAACAAAAAACAACAGCATAAGAAACTGTGGTAAAAGTGTTATAAGATCTATAATAATTATTGATATAGAAAATGGTTTGTATTGAATTGACCATGTTGATGATAGGGGAGTAAATTTTTGTAGTACTAATATAAATAAATTACAAAAATACAAGAGATCGAAACCGATATAAAATAATAAATTATGCTCGTAGTGTTCTGTTGTAAACACTAGGTCGATAGTCACCATAATATAGTTGATTATCGTTGTTACCAAAATCAGTATCTAGAAAAGATTGTATTAAAAAAACCATAAATGTGAAAATATTTAATGTAAATTTTTAGTATGTAGGTAGGTACAATTAGATACATATATGAATGTGTGATAGTTTTATAAAATATTTGATTAAACAGCAGTTAGAAATTTAATTCAATACTTTTTCTATTGATCTGTAAACGTTAATCAATATGGATTTTGAAAATTTTAAAGATGCTTACCTTCCAAAAATATGTGTTTTGTAACTTTAATAATATGCATGCAGCTGGTTCCCATTTTCTTAGATTAGTAGTTTTTGAAATTTGCGAATCAAATCTATTACTTTCAGAAGAATTCATTTGTATTGTTCTTATGAAATGATTTCCATCGAATTGTTTTGACGTAAAGTCAGAGTGACTTGGGTATCAATTTGTATATCTGATTATGTATTTTTTAGGATTTATTGTAAAGAAATTTGAAACCTATAAAATAATATTATAAAAATCTCTACCGGCAGAATAAAAATTAAAAATACGAAAACTATGAATTGTTATTAAATTTGTTATTTTTTCTGTATTTACAACACTGATATAACTTTAAAAAAAATCGAAAAGAGGTTGACCTTAATAGTCCGATAAATGGAGATTTTAAATAGCCATGAAATTTGGAAAGGCTAACTTTTTGGTCAAATATGTATTTTTAGGCGTAGATTAAGAATCAATAGTTAAAAATTGCAAAATGTTGTAGGAAGGGTGGTAAAAAAATTAAAAACCACCCCAAAAACAGGTTTTTGGGAATTTTCTCGAAAACTATAACAGTTAGAAAAAAATGTTTTAAATAAAATCGATAGATCATGAGTTGATCTATAAATTTGTCTTCAATCATTTTTTTCGAATTCGCGATAGGAAACGAGATATTTTAATCTAAAAATTATAATGTATAAAAAAATTTTACGCATGTGCGAAAAAAATCGTCGAAAGGGGAGGCGACTAAGTCGGCAGTCGAATGTCCCCACTATATTTTTTCGTCCCTAGTACATTCTATCCCTTATTCTTTTTTTTGCGATGTTCGTTGTTGCTCCGCGCGTATATTTTTTTTCATTGATAAATATTTTTAAAAATTGAGCTCGGTACCGCACGATTTTATTTTTAACAATTAATATCTCATTAACGGTAAGAGATACAACAAATATGATTCAGGACGATTTTATTAGAAATTTAACTAATTATTTAATGAAAAAAAATATCATTCTAATATTCCTTCTCGATCAGAAGTAATTCGTAATTGAAAAATTTTTTTATTATTTTATAAGAGTTTTACCCTTCATTAATATTATAAAAATTTGTTAAAATGTTATATATATATATATTTATATATATATATATATATATATATATATATATATATATATATATATATATATATATTATATATATATATATATATACCATTCAATTGCAAATTTTGAGAACCGTATTAATATCTGATTTAAAAAATCAATTTTTTTATCTAAAAATGTTTTTATATTTCATATTTATCATTACTTAAAAACTATACGCCTTTTTTAGCAACAAAAAAATTTTTTTAGGAAACCATTTTTTTAAATTATTATTTTTTTCAATTAACATAATGCAAAAAAAAATTTCGAATTGCTTATAAACAATGTATTTATTTATAATAAATTTATTAACAATAGACGTAAAAAATAAAAAAAAAAATATTATTAAGTAGTTCTTAGCCATGAGACATTGAAACAATAAAAATGAAAAAAAAATTGTTATGTATTTTTTATAAAATTATAATTTTCAATTGTTAATAAAAAAATAGAAAATAACATTTTTTTATTTTGGCAACGGTAATCTATTTTTTTGCCTATTAAAAATAAACTTCACCAAAGGAAAAAAATTCCAGGGTTTTAGTTTAATAATTATAGGGGTTTTTATTTTAACTTTCAATTAAAAAAAAGTTAATAATTAACAAATTTATAATTAACTTTAAAATTGAGATAAAAATATTTTGACTGCTGATTATTGTTTATTGATGTATCCCAACATTAAATGATTTTTTTCATTCCTTAATATTCCTATTTAATATGTTTAAATATTTTTTTTGTTTTTATGTCGGAGTGACAGAATGCGCGCGGAAGCCAGACTACCCGTTTTTGGCTATATTTTCAGGGCTCTCTAAAAATTATAAATAATTGAGATACAGTTTCGGGAGCAGGACTTTTTTTACGCAAATTTATTGATATTTTTAAATCTTTTTTCAAATTTCCAAAACTTTGAAAACTTTCCGAGATTTTAAAAAAAAACTAAAGTTCCATTTTTTTTCACTTAATTGTTTATAACTTTTGAAATTTTTATCAGCGCGTTTTTAAACCTTTCCTTAAACATTTAAGGTAAAAATACGAATCGAATGACATCTTGGTCGTAATTTTTGGACAGGGCTGAAAATTTAAAATTATCACAAAAAAAAGTACATGTGAACCAGACTAATACTCGGGAGGTCGATTCCAAGTTAATATGAATTTTAAATTAAAAATATAAATATATAATAAGAAAATGAAAATATTGGAAAATTTAATAGATGTAATAGATTATTATACGTACCAGTATGAAATTCAAACGATTCGTTGTTTTTCCACAATATATATTTATTGTCGTTTTTCAATCTGCTCTTTTTTATTCACGAATTTAACCCTTTTGTTTTAGCTATGGTAATTTCATCGCTATTGTTTATAAGAAGCAGATCGCAAAGTGTACATGTTTTCACTGTATTCATTTTTATAATTTTATACTCAACACAGGAAAGGTGTACAAATCAGGGGCGGATCTACTTAAGGGTTTGTGCTGTGGGAAATGGTAAAGAAGAAAGTGAAAAATCACAAATTATAAAAATAGTATTTTATTCTAATAACAAATAAGAGTTTATATTAATGTTGAATTATTCATTATTAACTTAGATACTAAACATTTTTTTCAAACTCTTATTTTTCTGCATCTTCTCCTCCTTCTTTATCTTCTGCCTCGTCACTATTCTCGGCCCCGTTAGATGTGCCTTTTTGGTTTGAGCAAATGCCATTGCAATGCTTGCATGCAAGTGAGCACTCCAACCCACTTCGGCGGCACCCGCACCTCGTAGTGCCACAGTTGGTTTCACAAGAACAAGAAATTTTGCTTAAAATATCCCCAGGACCAGCTTTCTGGGTCATGGTGACAGGACTGAGCTCTACATCCACCAATTCCCACCCCCATTCCAACGGATCTACGGTCTCGTCTTGACCTTGTGAACCATACCAAGCCTGTACTTGGAAATAGACTCGGTTATAATGCTCGGTAAACGCATTGGCAGTCGGGATTATGCGTGCAAGATCGACTTTGTTAGAATCAGTGGCTTCAGCATACATTTTTGCTCGATAGCTTTGGACGTAAGGACGTAAAGAGCCAGAGCTAGACGAAGCCCATGATCTATTAAATTATCCATGTGTTTGCTTAAATATTTCTGCAACGGGGCCAAAAATAGTGACGAAGAAGAAGATAAAGAAGGGGAAGAAGATGCAGAAGAATAAGAGTTTGAACAAGATGTTTAGTATCTAAGTTTATAATGAATAATTCAACATTAATGAAAACTCTTATTTGTTATTTGAAACAAGTACTGTTTTTATAATTTGTGATTTTTCACTTTCTCCTTTACCATTTTTCACAGCACCAAACCCCGAGCACCCCCGCAGAAGTCTAATGCCGGAATTGAAATCGGCATCACCGACAACCATCGAGTAACGAGTTTGTAGTGATTTTCAGGCACCTACCATTTCTCCCTCAATCCACCCCCCACGCACCCACTCAGAGGGAACGCCGAGCAACCGCGAAGAAATTTAATGCTAGAATTGAATTTGGCATCCCCGAAAACCCCCAAGTAATAACTTTGAAGCGATTTTCATGGACTATGCAGTTTCTCCCCCAGAATGTACCCCCGGATACCACCGCAGAGCCGTCCCCGAGTAATTACAATGCCAGAATTGAATTCGTCATCCCCGAAAACCCGCGAGTAACGGGTTTGAAGTGATTTTTATGCACGCTGCCATTTTTCCCCCAATTCACCGCCTGCGCACCCCCACAGAGCCACCCCCGTGTATTTCTAATGCCAGAATCGAGTTCGGCAGCCCCAAAAACCCCCGAGAACGATTATCAAGCGATTTTTCTGGGTGTCCAGTCGTTCCTATAATGTTGCAAGGAATGATGTAATTGGAAAATGCATTTTCCGGCCCAGAAGGCATTTTTCAAAAATGCGCCAAACCATACGTTGTAGACTTTTTTCCTGGGACCTTCCTGAACACAGTACAAAAAACCGCATTTCGATATCTGCTGGATGTAAATTTTTCCGCTATTTTTCCTAACTTCCCTGGACTAAGATGATGTCGACGAACATTTAGTTCAATCAAAATCCTACTTACTTCAGTCTAAGCCAGAGTCTTACACCTCTTGCAATAAAAATTTTATGCTTATCTATGAAAAAAAACTCGTTGATGTTTTTCCAAATTGGTATACAATTAAAAAAAATTAACTTTGCCGATCACTAGCTGTGAAGCGGAGCGCTCTTTCTCCAGGATGTCATATATAGAAAATAAATACTTATATGGCAACAATGTCAAACCATCGACTGAATCATTTATCAGTTCTTTCCATAAATTGTGATTTAACGAAGGATTTACAATGTGATGAACAAATAAAGGAATTTGCATCACAAAAATGCAGAAAGATTGCTGTGTAATTGATATTTAAATATAACTAGGTACCCATTATTTGTCAATTTTTTTTGCAACAATGTTGAACAGTTGCTATTTGTAGACACTAACACTACGTCATATTAAATAAATAAAATTATTTTATTGTCCTATTTTTTTCTTTACACTTATCTACATTACTAAACAAAACAGTTTTTTTAAAAAAAAGACTATCAGTTAAGTATTTAGATAGGCCCCCAAGTAGTTTCAGCCCAGGGCCCCACAAATTCGCGATCCGTCCCTGGTACAAATAAATATAGAATAAACACTACTTCACAAACTCAAAAAACTTATCTTCAAATAATTTGAAATTTATGAACAGCATCAGTTAAATTTTATGCAAATGTAAATGGAGCAAGCCGTGATGACAAGACCTGCGCATTACATAACACTTACTTAGTCACCACCCCCTTTGACGATTTTATTCGCGCATGCGAAAAATTCTTCTATAAATTATATTTTTAGATTAAAATATCTCGTTTCCTATCGCGAATTCGAAAAAAATGATTAAAGACAAATTTATAGATCAACTCATGATCTATCGATTTTATTTGAAACATTTTTTTCTAACTGTTATAGTTTTTGAGAAAATTCCCTAAAACCTGTTTTTGGGGTGGTTTTTAATTTTTTTACCACCCTTCCTACAACATTTTGCAATTTTTAACTATTGATTCTTAATCTACGCCTAAAAATACATATTTGACCAAAAAGTTAGCCTTTCCAAATTTCATGGCTATTTAAAATCTCCATTTATCGGACTATAAAGGCCATCCTTGCAATTTAGCGCTAATTTTAACTGCAAAGCTAAAGTAACGTGGCGTATTTTGACGTTTTTGAGCTTTTTTTGGAATGTATAAAAAGCCATAACTTTTTAACGCGTTATTCGATTTTGATGTCTAAGACGGCATTCGACGCAGTTTTTTGAGGCCTAAAAATGTTATTCGAAGTGCAAAATCAATAAGAGTTGATTAGGTTATGAAATTGATCAATATACTAGCCAAAAAGATATGCCCAAAAAACATCATTTTTCCATTTTTTTTTTTCGTTTTTTTTTTGACATTTCTCGAAATCTACCGGTCCGAATCGGTTTAAACTTACAGGGAATCTAAGTTAGATGGAACTCTTTGAAACCGTTTTTAGTTCATTCCGATTGGTCAAACCGTTCAAAAGTTATAAGAGGTTTACATACATCCACACATACATACAGACACCCTCGTAAAAATAATCAGGGGAGGTTCCAAAGACCTCAAAACGTTGAGTTTCGATGAAAACTCGATTTTGGAAAAACTGGGTAAAACCAATAACTTTATAAATTATATAATTCATTTTTACACAATTTGTTTATAATTAAGTACTAAATCAAATCCTCACATTGTCCGACAGCTTAAATATTATGTTTATTTCTAGCTCGAAAAAGCAGCAGTTTTAAATTTAGATAATTTCAAACTTTGTTAAACTCGTCAATAGGAAGCTATACACAAAGTTTCAAGTATGTATTAATCATTTTAAAAAAAGTGTTCTGCGCGGTGGACTAAAATCCTAAATATAGAAATTCTGAACCATGAAATAGGTCAGTAAAAATAGCATTTAACTTTGCACTAAATTTCCGATCCATATTTCTTTTTTTATAAGGTTTCGGATAACTTACTGAGTATAAAATCACAAAATGCTGACAGATCCAGGTGACGCAAGAGGCGCCATCTTGAAAAAACGTTTTCGGCCGATATCTCGGAAACTATGCAGTTTAGAGCAAAAGTCATATGGACCATTATTATAGAAAATAAAATTTTGCATCTTTTGTTTCCAGCAAACTTTTTTGTAAAACTTATCGTTTACGATTTATGGCCCATTTAATGAACCGATTTTTCGATCGCAGCCAATAACTCTTGAAAGATTAGATTAACCAATAAAATGCATCAATCCATTTTTAAAGATCCGTTTAAGCTCTACAACTTTTGTTTAAAACTTTTTTTTCTAATGTCTATAGTTTTTGAGTCATAGGACGTTTTATGTTGGACTACCGAGCGAAAAGTAGAAAATTTCAAGATACGCATAGAATATAATAGTACAAATTCAACAAATAAATTAAAAAAAATATCCCGATTGTTTATGTAGTCAACAAATAATAGTTCAATTCCTTACCTGCAATACTAACAAACATTTTTTTATTTTACTTAATTATATTTCGCTGCCGCGTCACCCGCCGAGCGTCGAAATTTCTCCATTAAACGTCCTATAACTAAAAAGTATAGACATTAGAAAAAAAAGTTTAAAACAAAAGTTGTACAGAATAAACGGATCTTTAAAAATGAATTGATGCATTTTATTGATTAATCTAATATTTCAAGAGTTTTTGGCCGCGATCGAAAAACCGGTTCATTAAATGGGCCATAAATCGTAAACTGTGGGTTTTACAAAAAAATTTACAAAAAACAAAAGTTGCAAAATTTTATTTTCTATAATAATAGTTCATATGACTTTTGCTCTAAAGTGCTTAGTTACCAAGATATCGAGCGAAAACGTTTTTTCAAGATGACGCCTCTAGCGTCACCTGGATCTGTCAGCATTTTGTGATTTTATTCTCAGTAAGTGATCCCAAATCTTATAAAAAAAAATTTTGGATCGGAAATTTAGTGCAAAGTTGACCCGAAAAAACGGCTATTTTTACTGGCGTAAAAGTGATATCGAATTTTTATGTTATTTAACCATGTAATCTATAATTGATTATCTATCAATTGCTTATTAGATATAAAAATATAATTATTAATATTCTAGTCAAATAATTGTTAATATTTCCAATAATTGAAAAGCGAAATATATGTATCTATATCTAGTAATATAATACATCACTTTTAATAATATTCTAATCAATCAAAACTTCACTGAACTGTTATATTTATTTGTTTTTATTCGTATGGCACCTCATTGACGTGCAGTATTATTTTTTATTTATAATATATAATCAAACTAGAAAGATCGGAAAATAATAATTACTATTGGGAATTGTTTAAACTTTGTGCGTTCGATTTGGGTGATATTCAGGAATCTATTTGACCCCATGGCATGAGGGACAGATAATTGCCTAATTGCAGGTGAAAAATGCATTTCAAAAAAGAAAATTTCACAGTTTAGTAAATATGCATGGAAATGGGTAAAATTGTTCTAAACAGAGGTTTTTAAGGTCGCTGAACCCAAATGTCGCTGCGGTGATTCTGTGCAAGGAGTTTTATGTTTATAAAATTTCTTCAAACTTCTTATCCTGGGGTTTTTGTGGTCGCTAAACACCAATATTGCATCGGTGATCCTGTACGTGGTATTTGGAACGCGGTATGTACGCCTCCTCCTGAAGTTTTATAAAAATTGGTCACAAATTTTTTTTAAATTTGTTATCCTGCTATTTTTGATGTAGCTAAACACAAATATCGCATCGGCGATCCTGTAAGAGTTACCTAGTGCCTTGTATAAAATTGTGAAGTAAGTAACCGTAACAGTAAGATTTTGAAGTAACAAATTTTCTGTTTTTTTTTTCATTAAACAAATTAATTTATTACAAAAAATGATTTTACAGAAATATTTTTTTTAAACATTTTTGAAGTAGCTAAACACAAATATCACTTCGGCGATCCTGTACGAGTTACCTCTGGTGCCTTGTATAAAATTTTAAAGTAAGTAACAGTAAGTAAAGTAAGATTTTGCAGTAACAATTTTGAAGAAATTAATTTATAACAAAAAATGATTTTACAAAAATATTTTTTTTTAACATTTTTTTTCTTCATTATGTTCATTTACTTCTTCCTCTATCTTCTTGCCGTAGTATGTTGTCTCTTCTATGTAACTATATAAAAAAATTCAAATAACTTTTTAGATTTTTTATTATAAAGAAAATTTGAAAACCGCGAGTATACGATATACCAATATTTTCAGTAACATTAAAAACCCTAAAATAACAAATTTAAACGAATTTCCATAAAACTCCAAGAGAAGATGTACATACAGGGCTCCAGGTACCTCGTACAGGATTACCGATACGATATTTGTATTCAGCGACTTCAGATATCCCCGAGAAGAAAAATTTAACTTTGGAAAATGCATTTTTTACCTGCAACGAGGCAATTTTTATTTGTTCCTTATGCCATGGGTAAACAAGTTTCCTGAAGCCCTCCCTAATCGAACGCAAGAAGTTTCATCACGATCCGTCTTACTTAAAAAAAAACATAAGGTTTATATCATTTTAGTGGTTTATTTCTTCGCTTATTAATGTATAGTTGATTCAAATAGAAGTGTCATCAAGTAGTCTTTGGAAAATTCAAATTTGTAGTGGCAGCACCCACGTTTAGTGAAATTTGAATCGCAATATTAGCCAGCTTGTGATCAGATTGCTACATATGCTCAATATAACTATAAACATTTTGACACATCGCGATGACATATAATTCCCTAACTAAAGTTCTGTTTCCATTGAATCTAGTAATAAAGTTAAAGATGATCTCACACGTACCCAGCCCACTTGATGACACTTCTATTTGAATGAACTATAGTAGGTATTCACTCAAAAATGGACATGAAAATATGAACACGAAAGTACTAACTTTTAAAGATGGTTTTTTAAATCTAAAATTAAAAGTCCATTAGAAAGTTTGTTGTGACGCCTATGGCTTAGTATGAGATAACAAAATTTGTCATATGGAACGTAATAACGTTTATAAATAAATATTAACACTAAGTTTGAGCTAGAGAAAAAAATTATGATTATAATTCAAGGTTACAATATTTGAAATATACATCCTATTTTTATGGTTCAAAATAAAATAAAAAGGAAGGAAACGCAGGTATTTTTTATTACTACTTTAGCGACATTCTCAGGAAAACTGGTTAGTGGTCATAATAACCCACAAAAGATTAAAAATACATGTTTTTTTTAATTCAATTTATCAAAACGTTTAAAATATAATTGTTTAATGAAAATGAGAGAAAATGTTAAAACTATTTTCGAATTAAATAAAAAAGAATTTTTACTAATTGCGCTTTGTATATTTTACGGGTTTTACAAATTTAAATTCTGTATTTTAAAGAGTAAATTTTAATAGTTTAAAAATGATTTTTATTTCGTAGTTATTAACTGATACGGATTTTTCTTCGTGGCACACGTACTCTCATTGGAATTTTGGAACGAGATCTGCCATTTGTAAATTGGTTGTCTAGATTAAGTATTTTTTTTATCGAGATGTTTTTGTTAAGTTTTTTGTTTGTAAATTGTTTGATTGTGAGGGGATATGTATTGAGGAGATTGACAAGAATTTTAATTTGAAAAAAGCCATTAAAAGATTAAGAAAATTAATATAAGTTATCTGAATTGAATTTTAAAAGTTAAAAAAGAATATAATTTGAAAATATAGATAATAAGTAGCGTAAAGAGTAACAAGTAAACGAAACATTATATATAATAGAAAAGTATTTGGAATTGAACCCAGAGCAGAGCAGAAAAAAGTGCAAGTAACAGAAAGAAGGAGCCAACAGGTATGGAAAAGCAGAGAGGCCACAGTTGGAAAGTTTAAGAGAGCAGAAAAACAAGAGATAAGTAGTTCTATCAGTAAAAAAAAAAGATTTGGAAAGAAGTGGAGTAGAAAGAAGAGAAAGAAAAGAAATTTTTATGTTTTTTTTTTGTTAGAACAATCAATTTGGAAATTGCAGAATCCACGACCAATAATTGTATTGATAGGAGGATGATCTTGCAGGAATATAAGATTTATAATGGATAATTTGTTTTTAAACAAGTAATGTGTTTTTTATTTTGTAGAGGTTTCAAAATTAATATTTGTTTTATGTTTCAGATAATTAATTTAATAATTAAATTAACATACCTACCTGATCCTGTATGTGACCACTAAAATTGAAACATAAGTTGTGAAATGTAAATATCATATTTAAACAGTAGAGTAATTATTATTTGAAATATCTCTAATGGTATTTTCGATATTTATAAATGAGGAAACAAGAAATGGTATTAGCCGAAAGCGCCTTTAATTATTCGCCTACAAACGCCTTAGTGGTTAGTCGGCGTTTTTTATCATATCAACTCTTGACACATGCGACATGGTTAAATCAAGATGTGAACAAAAAAGATTTTGATAAATAAAGCATCTGTGACCGAAGTGTTATAGGTAGAGATCGCAAGTTCGAATAGGTACTGCTGGATGTGACATTTTTTTGATTTCTTCAAATATTTTTAAATGTTTGAAAATATTTGATAATTATTTAAGAAATTTAATGTAAGAAAAAGTAATTAAATATTTTCCCCAACTATAGTACCGCCTTAAACTGTGTTTTTATTGGATGCATCATGTAGAATACCTTATTGTCGTCATAATATTAATATGTCAATAAGTCGTTGGCGAACGATTACTCTGTAATTACATAATATTTTCAGCAGTTTCATTTAAATTCTCACAGAATCTGCATGTTCCACTGTCCACTTTGCCCATTTAACAGAGATGGTACCGCAGGGGACAGTGTCGTGTGAGAATTTCTGCCATTACTCTTGAGTTCAGGTTTTTGAAGCTCTGAGAGTAATTTAGAGTGAGGGCAGTATTAACTTTTTTAATTGTCTGCAGTATTTTTCCAGTAGGGTGCACTGAGTTCCTTTTCTTAATAACGAACTTCATCGATATGCGGCTTTTTGAGATGCCACATAATGGTTTAAGTTTGATACAAGGAGTACTAGCTTCTTCTTTTGCGAGACTATCAGTAATTTCGTTTCCGACAGGCGACAATTCCTTTATGTCATGGTACCCACACGAAAGGTTGTGTTTAGCCAGTTGCTTAAGAGACTGTTTGCAGGACTCGGTTGTTCTGGACTTGAACTTTTTAGATTGTAGTAACTTTAAAAGGAGCTGATGGGTTATTTAAGGCAATAAATGCTGAATAATGCGTTTTTTAAATGTTGAGCACTGAAGTCTATTGGTGAAAACTTTGCTTTAAACATGGTAGGAGTATTTCACAGGGCAATTAATTAGGACCTGTAACTCCTATACCTACTCCTTCTAATGTTTTAGATCCAGCAGTTTAACTGTTTATGTACATTATATTTTATGCTGAGGGCATGTATTGGTCTTTGTACATTAATTACCCTTTTTTAAATATAATACCTTTAGCCAGAAACAGAATAAGTGTCAAAAAATAACCTTTAATTTTTGCCTAAGGTTTGAAAGAGGATTCATATTATACTAAAAGTAAGATCCACGCTACTGATTAAAAATATCTGCAAATTTATTTTATTTTTATTGCCCACATCGTCCATGCTATTACCTATACACTTTTTCGAACAAGGAAGTTGTCAGCAAAGATAACACTATCATGCGGGAGAAAACGCTAATTTTATACGCACATAAGCAGGTATTTATTGCACAATTTGCATAGTTTTATTTTTTCATAGTTTGACGAAATAAACTTTTCTCGACTTTTTTATATATTTTGTCCAATATTTTGCAAGCATATGGCGGCTGGGTTACTGAGACGTATAAACTACGAAAAAATTACGTCACAGGTGATATAAAAGATCCCAAGTGACTCCTATGTTCGGTCAAACAATACTTCAGAGCGTTAAGAAAGCTATATTTCTCTGCTCGGTCATTTCCGGATTGCCATATCTTTTGGACAACAATATAATCTTCTTCAAGTAATTCATACGAGAAGGCAAATATCTATAAATTTCAAATTAAAATATTGTATGCAGCTCTTTTTTATCATTCAATTGATAAATAAGCTAAGTTATCTACTTGTTGCATAAATATGTATTTACTGATATGGATTTCTCATCGGGTACAGATTTTTTTTAAGGCATTTCTGGGAATGTGATTTGTCCTTAAAGAAATCGGTTGCTAGTTTTTAGTTTTGAATTAGGTTTAGAGAGGTGTTTTTGTTTGTATTGTTTGTTTAATATACATTTTAGAATTATTGATTAGATGGTAATTAGAAATTTGGTAGTGGTGTCAGATGAGAAAAGTTGTTGAATTATTTCAAAATTTAAATTGAAATAAAAATGGAAATAAACAAATAAAAACAGTATTAATTAAAATATACAATTAAAAGTAAAGACAGGATCAAATAGTAGCAGAAGAGGCGGCAAGAACTGGAAAGTCGAGGAGCAGAGATAGAAAGTAGATCAGCAGAAAGAAGGAGTTGGAAAATAGGGGAGTGGAAAAAAGAACAACCACGGGAAGAAGAAAGAATATTAAATTTTCTTAAAATTTATTTTTGTTATAGTGATCGATTTACATTAGTGCAGAATCCACGATGATCTTATTCATTGGAAGGAATCTTAGGCGAGGAATTCTACGCCATTCTATTAGTTTTATTCAGATATAGGAAATTGTTTATGTCCTATGATTATAAATAAAACTTTACTTTATATATTGAATATTTCGTAGTTCTTGTAGTCTTTTCCCGTTTGGTGCGTTCCTCTTTCGTGTGTCCAAAAAATCTTAGCTGAAATGTTACCCTTTCGGGCGTTCAGAAAATATTTCTTTTTCTTATTTCCCATGTAGTGCGTTAAACTTTTATCTCTATTTCACTCATCAATTTTATGTAGAAAGATCACGGGAAAACCTGTGAACTATTTAACTAAGGATTTAAATCAAAAAAAGTAAACCTGATTGATTTTAGTAACAAGAACAAAATATGAATTATAAATAAGTAATATTAACATAGGTCAACTTATAAAATTAAATTTTTATATGTAAAATAGACAGTCACTAAATCATTTGTGAATGTCCCAATTACACGCGGGCAAAGCCGTGGGTAAAACCTACCTGCAAAGAGATTTTCATTCTCCAAATCATTTAATATACTTAATAGAACAAAATTCTTGATTTGGTTTACATATATGGAGGTATGTTGTTTAAGTTACTTTGTCCACGACTGTTCTACAAAACGTTCATTATACTAGTGCTTCATAAAGAATAATAGTACCTATTATTCACTAGTGAATAATGGTTCATTATTCACTGCATGACGTTACAACAGAACGTATGTCCAAACTTTATAAGAGAATAACTCATGTTAGACAAATTTTATATTTTCCTTTGACATTTCAATCCGTATTTATATGTCAATGGTGTAAACAAACAAAACACATGTATAAAGAATCGACCTACCTTTTACCACTACATCTAAGCTACACACACACACTTTAATCTTTAAATTTAGATCGTAGTTAGTGTAAGTCATATACATTTGAAACTTTCAATTACATTAATTATAGCGTAAATTTAGAATTTTAAAGTTGTGATTATAGCAATTGTGTCGTGGACAAAGTATAGTATTCTATTCGTGTATAATGGCTATTATTCACTCAGATGATTTACAACACTCGCCTGTGGGCTCGTGTTGTAAACTTCATCTTCGTGAATAATAGCTACCATTATACGCTCGTTGAATAATATACTATTATTCACAAAACCTATTCAACCAATGTTTGGATATAAATATATCGGTAACAATTTTCTGAAATGATTCTAATGTTATAATATGAAAATGATAATATAAAACGAAATTTAGGTATTAAAATAAATATTTATTTTCATTAAAACAAACTTAAATATTGGAATGTTAGTAGTAAACAAAACCTATATCTAATTAAAATATATATATATAATACTTATGTAGTTTTATAATCTACTTTTTATAGACGTAACTCTCAGCTCCACCTCGTCCAAAACCACCGGGTCCAAAGAGGGCGGAATAGCAAGGATTATTGCAGTAAGGTTTTCCCTCATGCTCAGCATGACTACCAGGAGCTAAGGTTTTGTTACATTTTTCACAACGAAGACACGCAGCATGCCAATCTTTACCAAGAGACGTTTTACGTTCAGCTGAAAGAAAAATAATGATAATGAGCTATTTCAAATAAAATAATACAGACATATTTGTAATAAATAGAAAGAAAATTTTAAAATATATATATATATATATATATATATATATATATATATAATAAAGAAGGATGATCCTGACTGACTAGTATAAACAAAAACACACTGGAGATCTTGGGGATGCAGTCAATAAAACAAAAGTGTACTCTTTTTTGTTTGTTTAGCTTTCGGAAAATTTTATTTCCTTCATCAGAACAATCTACAATAAGCAAAAATTCGTTGTTTAAATTATTAATTAGTTAAAAAAATCTAATTAACTTACCAAAGCGAGATTTAAAATAAATTTAGTTGTTTAGTTGTTTGTTTAGCTTTCGGAAAATTTTATTTTTTTTCTTAATTAATATTGTATATATTAACAGTTCCTTGTGTAGCCCCTATATGTTATTAGCATCTTGAAAGGCCCGGCATTCGACATATGAGATAAACAAATTCTAAGAAAGTTTATTAAGAATTGTTTTGTTTACATTCAAAGTCTTATCGATAATTTTATTCGTAACGCGTGCCTTTAGAGATATTTTAAAGTTTCAGATAAAGTGAATAATATATATGGATGTTATTTTTCGTTAATCTCCTTGTTTTACATACCAAACACCTGGTTCTCTTTCATCTCCTTTATGGTTTTTATATTAGTTTGACCTTAATGACCTTTCTCTTCAAGCTTTTTTTATAGCTTTTATTTTATTTTGACCTTTATTCCATTTAATTTCTGGATCACCTGTCACCATACCTTTTCTGACGCCGCAGTTAACTACCATTTTCCATCCGTTTCCAGTTTTCAAATATTTTAATGTGTTTAGTTTTATTTTTTCATTACTAACTATGGTAATGTTCCAATCTTAAGTTTTTTTCGTACCACCGGACTATTATTAGTCTATTACCTTTTACTTTCCCTTTACACACTTGTTTTTATCACCGATGGACATTCAGTGTTGAAGACATAGGAACCATTCTCTTTCCATTTTGACCTGATGATGACCTTAATGGTCGAAACTAGTTGTCAACTTTTGTTAACCTATTGATTTGTTTACATTAAACAATTTGTGTGGTACGGACTTTGTGTTTTTCTTTGGTATTAGAATTGAAATAAATCCATAAATAATAAATAAATAAATGTGCCGGGCAGGAATAACGTTTTTTCTCCCCTAGGACAGAATAAACTGTCAGTTTCTGACTGACAGTTGCATTAGTCTGAAATTGTCTTGTTTCGACTGACAAAACAGGGATCAAAACAAGCTGTTTCAATGCTTATGATATGAAATAGTATATTACGTATCAAGAGTGGTAAGTAGGACATTATGTACGAGTGGAAAAGTTACGAAGCAGCGTAGCGGCGAGTGCGTAATTACACGAGTACGTAATACCTCTTATCACTCGAGTTACGTACTATGCTTTATCTACGACTCAATATTTTAATTTTAATTCTAAATATTTGACATCTCTAAAAAAATATATGACGTACGTACTGTACTGTTATCTACTCCTTAACAGTAAATGTCATTTATACTCATTGTCACCATGCAGGGTAAGTAAGCTATAACGCACAGTCGTGCGTAATGAAACATCATTCCAACATGACATTTCATTACGCACAACTGTGCGTTATAGCTTACTTACCCTGTATGGTGACAATGAGTATAAATGACATTTACTGTCATTCCAACATGACATTTCATTACTCACAACTGTGCGTTATAGCTTACTTACCCTGTATGGTGACAATGAGTATAAATGACATTTACTGTCAAAGGAGTAGATAAAGTATTTTTATTTATTAAAAGTGATATTTTCTAGTTGCATGGTAGAAATTTTACTTAAAGTTTATTGAAAAAATTCGGAGGTGGGAAAATTGAAATATTTTTAATAATAATAATAATAAGGTTTTTAAAAATCTGAAGAAAAAGAAGAAAAATGTAAATAACAAAAACTAAGTAAATGTGTTTGTATCAGTTATTATTCTACAGGCAATATTAAACGGAAATAATTCATTTAATCATATTAATCACAATATTTTTAATAAATATATACATTATAAATATTTTTTCTAACAGGTGTCTGAGTCATTTTTGCAAGAAATTTGTTAACTGCTGAATCAGTAGCTGCTAATATTAAATTATTACGTAAGTAAGAGGAACGGCTGTTGCACGAAATTTTGTCTATAAAAGGAAAAGCCAAACCGTATTGAATGTAAAATTGAGGTCAAACTTGTTGTAAAGGATCATTTTTCAATTGTCAATGAAATTGTATGACACTAATGTTTTATTGTGGTAAGTAATATGTAGGTCAGTATAGATACGAACGGAATTTTCTTCTTGATGAGACGTCTGATATTTTTAATGTTACAAATCCAACTCGAAGCTAGACTAGGTCTTTGTCTTTCGTAATAAGTGGTTGAAATTTCAACACTATAATTTATTTAAAACAAAAAGATTTTGCCAAAATTATTGAATGGTCAGATGTACGTTCATTAAAATATTAAAACTAAACTTAAATATCATATAAATAGCTAAATAGCCTCAGCACAAATAAGCTCACAGCGAATACGGCCGTTTTGCGCTCGGCCGTTTTGCGCTCTTACCTGAAATCGACCTGTTTGCGCTCTGCGATTTTCATAATAGAAATGTATTATCCTTTTTTCTAGGATTTACCGATTTGCAATATAATTTTAAATTTATTATAACATAATAGCCCGGTAAAGGTTAGCTTAGAAAATTTGCTTAAAACCCATGGTACCTACTACAGAAAAATAATAAACATCTTCTTTTCTGTTTCTGTTAATGTCTATTTCGAAGAAAAGTAAATTAGGGGTAATTAGGGTAGGGTAGGTATGTCTTAAATCCCAGGATTTCCCCAAAAATTACCTGCCTACCTAATTTGTTGATGTTTAATCAGTTTCGTTTCGTTCTTTGATACAGAAGTATTGAGAATTGTGGAGAGTGATATTTTTACATTTTTGAATCATATTTTAAAAATGGACGTGCAAATTATTAAAACCTCGAAGGGAAAACCTTGTGCACTGTATAAGGGATATAGCTTTCGTATAAAGAAAACCAATAAAGATGGCTCGGTTTTTTGGAGTTGTATGAAAGAAAAAACTGAAAAATGTCGAGGCAATATCATTATGGATAACAACAGAATAATAAGAGAAGCCGATCATATGTGTAAACCTAGTGTTGCAGCAACAGAAGTGAAATATTGTACTTTCAATGCGAGGAAGAGAGCTAGGGAAGACGACAAGTATTTGCCAATGTCAAAAATATATCAGGACGAGTTTCATAAATTGTACAATCAAGGACTAGATTTCGTGACCGAAATACCAACATTTACTTCAGTGAAAAGTGGTTTAAATGCCTGTAGAAGACGTGCACATGGTCTGCACAAGGATCCCGCTACAGCATCAGAAATAGAATTTCCAGAAGAAGTTATTACAATGAGTGACAAAACGAATTTTTTATTTATCGACGAAAGTACTCCTTCCGGGTACAGAATATTGGTATTTGCCAGCAACAAATCTAAGGCAATTCTGACTAACAGTAGGAACACCGCTTTTATGGATGGAACGTTCAAAAGCTGCAGTAAGCAATTTAGCCAAATATATACCATCCATATTGATATTGGTAGCACACCAGAGGAGACAAATATAATTCCATTGATATATGCACTACTTCCTAACAAACCAAAGAGACTTACAATACATTGTTTTCATCAATCAAACAGAAACTACCGAATTGGAAACCAACTGTTGTGAAACTTGATTATGAGCAGGCAACGATTAGTGCTTTAGAAAACAATTTTCCAGAAGCTCAAATTTCTGGATGTAATTTTCATTTTAATCAATGCATATGGAAAAATATTCAAAATATGGGATTAGTTGCTGAATATAAAAATAACGAAGAAATACGTTTACATATAAGAGTGTGTGCAGCGTTAGCATATCTGCCTGTGGAAGATATTGATGATGGCTGGTTATGCATTCAAGAGACTTCTCCAATTTCTGAAAAAATGGAACAATTCTACGATTATTTTGTTCAGCAATGGTTAGAAAATACACACATTTCCAAGGAAATGTGGAATTGCCATGAGCAAAGACATCGCAGTAACAATGCTTTGGAAGGTTGGAACCATCGTTTAAATACATTGATAAAACCACATTCCAATGTATTTCAATTGGTGAAGTGCCTACTTAAAGAAGCAGAATATTCTGATCACATTTATGACAGATCTACTTTAAATTTAGAAGGAAAGCGGCGCAAAAAAACCTATATTACTTTAGATGAAAGAATTTCCAAAACATTAAAGAAATATAAAGACACAAGAGACTTGAGAACATGTTTAAAGACGTTAGCTTATATTCAGAAGCTCGAATAAACAAACAAGTTTTTATTGACATGGATTTTTGTATTTTACTTTATAAAAAAACTTTGAAAAAATAAATATAATTTTTGTACTTTCTTGTTTTCTTGTAAAACTAATATTTTTAACTTACCCTTTACCGGACTATTATTGTAGGTAGGAGGAATTTAAAATTATATTGCAAATGGGCAGATCGAAGAAAATAAAGTAGATTATGAAAGTAGCAGAGCGCAAAGTGGCCGATTTCAGGTAGGAGCGCAAAACGGTCGGGCGCAAAGTGGCCGACACCGCTCACAGCTGGTGTGGGACTGCGTTGGGGCCCTGACACATGCCGCAAGTCAAAATTCTCCTGATACTGGCATGGACACTCAAGGTGTCAGCTAAACTTAGCAGATGAAGACATTTGTCGATACTGCCAAGAGGAGGAGGAAACCGCATTTCATGTCCTATGCCAATGCGAAGGCCTTGCAAGTACGCGGTATCTAGTACTGGGAGAGGAGAAACCGGCTGCTCCAAGTTATGCGGAGTGGCCACTGTCAAGGCTATTAAGTCTCAGTAAGAGGGCAGAACTGGACAAGGTGCTCTAATCCTATTCCACAGATAATGGGTGTTCACAATAGATCTGCAAAGGACGCAGTGATATAGGCTAACAGCCAACCCAAAAAATATCTATCTATCTATCTATATCTGTATAAAATATGATTTTTTTCGTAAACTTAAGATATATGATAACCCGTGATAACTAAAATGATTTGTGAAATCAGTTTAGAAAAATTAAAGAAAAAGGGAAAAAAATAAACAAAGAGGAGACATTTCCAAGAGATGGGTACGGGATGTGCAATATTAAGAAAGTATCGATATTTGATATGAATTGTTTTTTTATATAGAAATATTGTATTTTATTAAATTATACTCATGTCGTAAATTTTGGAAATCGCTAAATAACCAAAGTATTATATAACTTTTGTATTAAACCAAGTTTTAGATTTTACTAAAATCTTCTTTTTTCATGTTTGTTGTTACGTTCGTCAACTTTCATAATTTATATTATAGTAAATACAATTCCCTCCAAGAACGTGGTAGAAAAATTAAACAAAAAGTTTGATACTTTTAGGTAAGGATAGAAAAATATTGTTATTTATTGGATTAAGTACCTATATTTATATATAAAAAAAATAAAAATTTCAAGTCACTGAAAGCGATCAGTTTTTCTTTATTTGAGCTGAGGGACCCGTAATAGACAGACAAATTTTTGCTAATTAAGAATTATGACGTATTATATTCTTAAATTAAAAGAAATTCCTTTTTTTACCTTCCGAACAGCAACGCTGTTAGAGGAAGGTATTGTGATCGCGAAAAATTTCGATCTCGGGTTTTTAGCGGAAATACGCGTTTTAGGGTTCCTTGAGCCTAAAAAACCCAAAAATAAAAAATGTCTGTCTGTCTGTCTGTGTGTCTGTCTGTCTGTGTGTCTGTGAACACATTTGCGGCTAAACGGCTAATCGGATCGGAATGAAACTATAAAACCTTACTTATAATCACCATCGGAGGAATCTGATAGAATTTGAGTAAAATCGGCCGACCGGAAGTGGACGTTTACTCTTATCAAAAAATGGAATTTTTTGAAAATACTGGGTTTTCATATAGTTATTGGCAAAATATTTATACTTTGTGGAAAGAACACGTAATTTCCGACATTTTTGAAAGAATACATTTTTTTGATATTTTCATTAGTTTTCGAGATATTGACACTTTTATCAAAAACTGGAAACATGTGAAATAAAAATTGTGGATTCGCTCTTGTTCGGAAGGTCGTGTGGTGCCCACACCAGATTTTTAACTTCCCGCTAAAAAAAATTAAATTTTTTTTTAAAATCGGGAAGTTATTGGTTTCACCCCGTTTTTCGAAAATCGAGTTTTCATCGGATCTCAACGTTTTGAGGTCTTAGGAACCTCCCCTGACTATTTTTACGAGGGTGTCTGTATGTCTGTATGTACGTGTGGATGTGTGTGTGGATGTATGTAAACCTCTTATAACTTTTGAAGGGCTTGACCGATCGAAATGAAATAAAAAGCATTCCAAAGAATTCCATCTATCTTAGATTCCCTGTAAGTTTGAACCGATTCGAGCCGGTAGATTTCGAGAAATTTCAAAATAACCGAAAAAAACAATTGATTAAAAATAATGTTTTTTGGGCATATCTTTTTGGCTATTGCATCGATCAATTTCATAACCTAATCAGCTTGCAAGCTTAAAAAGCCACGTCGAATGCCGTTTTGCAAATTAAAATCGGTTGATTCGTTCGTGAGATATCGTTGTCGAAAAATTTCAAAAAAAGAATTTTTTTCCAATAACTCCCGGTAACGTTTTTAGGTCTCAAAAAACTGCGTCGAATGCCATCTTGAACATTAAAATCGTAACGCGTTAAAAAGTTATGGCTTTTTAAACATTTCAAAAAAAGTCAAAAACGTCAAAATACGTCACGTTAATATAGCTTTGCGGTTAAAACTAGCGGGAAGTTGCAAGGATGGCCTTTAAGGTCAACCTCTTTTCGAATTTTTTTTAATTAAGAATATAACAAAAAACACATTCTACGAACTGCAGGGAATACCAATTAGTTGACTGATTAAAACTTATAGATATGCCTATCGAAATATTTTTGAAATTGTATTTATATGACATCATAGATATTTTGATATAGTGAAATAACCAGGTAATTTTATACCAATTAAAGTGAAGTAACTTAATATGTGCAGAGATTATATCTTTATCTTTAATCTAATCCTTACTTTATTAGTTACAAATAAATAATTATTTATGGCGTAATTGTTTCCAAGTATTTTAGAATTAAAATAAATATATTTTAGAAAAATAAATAATAGATAGACAAAGCTAAGTACTAAGTAAATAATTATAAAACCATAGGATCATATTTATATATTTATCATTAACATTAAGAGACTTGTTAGTTTTTTAATTACTTCGAGCATACTAATGACAGCCATCCGTGGTGCCATTGCGAGTCTGGTAGGTATGTAAGATAGAAAGAAGAATAAACCGATTACTAAAGGTTAGTTGAAAAGTTAACCATGAGAAGAATCAAAATTTATACGCTATGTTAATATTTCATCTTCCATTTGAATACACAAAAAAATCTATATTGATTTGCCAATTCATTCTTTGTTTACTAGCCAGTGTTACAAGAAGGTGTCAGTGTATTTTGTTACAATAGAGAAAAACGAATATCGCCGTGCAATGATAATATTCTTTGTTTTCGAAATCATACAAAAATGGTGAAAGTATAAAGTTGATCCTACAAGCATCGAAGTTAAACCACGTAGAGGATGTCCAAAAAGTGCAACAACACCAGATTAAGCAAGTCTCATATTGTTTGTAAAGATCAAGTTTGACTAAGCATGAAATTGTTGATACCATAGGCCTCCCAGAAAAACGAGTACTTCATATTTAACACGAAGAATTACCTATGAAAAAGCTGTTCGAAAAGTTAGTGCTGCCTGCATTCGTTAACAAAATTTTCAGTGTAATTTGGAGCGTTTTAAGCAGAATAAAACCGATTTTGTGCGTCGTTTTATAACTATGAATGAGACTTGGATTTACCATCATAATCCTAAACTGAAACAAAAACGTTTACAGAGAACTGGAGCTTGTTCTATAGCTCCAAAACAGGTGAAGTCAGAAGGATCAGCAAAAAAGGTTATGACATCAGTTTTTTGGAATGCAAAAGGGGTTTTGATGATTGTTTATCTTAAAAAAGATAAAACAATTAACTTTGAATATTATTCCAACACTTTGGACCAGTTGGATAAAAAATTTCGAGAAAAAAGACCCGGTTTACAGATGAAAACCATCATTTTTCATCACGACAGTGCACGTGTTCACACATTGAACGAATTAAAGTAAGAATTGCTTCACCAGATTTGGCTTCCTCCGACTATTACCTCTTTAGAAATTTAAAACAATTTTTTCATGCAAAGAATTTCTCGTCGAATCAAAAGACTATTGCAGCCGTGGAAAAATATTTCACAGCTTCCGGAAAATCATTACAGAGATGGTATAAAATTACTGGAGGATCATCGAAATAAGTGTCTTCAAGCTGAGGGAGATTATATTGAATAAAAAAAACAATTTCATAAAAAATATACATTCTTTCATTTTTGCTTTCAGAACTTTTCAACCAACCTGTTAGTTTGACTGGGATGAAGGAGAGTACTCATTAGTTAAATGCGTGAGAGAGATCATAAGCTATTATTCTTCTTTTCCATTCACACATCAATAAAAATATATACATACTTGTATGCCGACTATTATCAAAAATATTTGTAATGTTAGTTTAGAAACTTAAAAGATTCGAGGTTAAGTATTTTTGAAACGTTTAAGTCATTCCTTTAAAATGATTTTATGTAAACTAGGTACTCCAGTATTTGCCTAAGATCTAAGAAAAAGTATGTATTATTCTTTACCTCGACTCTAAAAATAGGACAAAAATATCTTATAATACTCCCAGTGCACTAAAAACTAACATTGTTTTATCACTATTACTAGATTTGTAGTGGTATTTAAGCAAATGAGTCTCTCGGAATCCTTGGAGCTTTTTCATTACTGCTCCGAGTTAGTCTTGAACATTTTTAAGACTAGACAAATATTATTTTTGAACTGTACCTGATTTCGGTGACTTTAATGCCAGTTTAGTGCCTTAATCTTAATGCTAGGAATGACAAGAATAACAAACGATGAACAATAAACATATACCTCGCTCTTTCGGTAAAATACACACTTATACGAGAGTTTATCGCATGGCCGGCTAATTATTAGTTACATACAGGTACCTATGTACACGCACGTAATCAGGGGTTAAATACATGATACAAATATATACATCTTATTGTATCATGGGTTAAATATATAAGATATAAGATCGATTGTGTCCCCCTTTTCTGATGTTTTCTCAGACTTATAACTCCTCTTCTAGTCCTATCTCTCTTAAAAAGTTAAGGATAACTATATATCTACGCACGATAGTTATATAAGATTTTTGAAGTTATGCATTTTTTAGGACGTAAAAATTAAAGTAAATGGGTAGGTACATATCGGAAAAATTGCCAAATGAGTACCGAGTGCTTCAGGGCAGTATATTAAGGCTGATCCTCTTTGTCTTATTTATAAACGATGTTGTACATATTAATTTAAATATAGGTACACTACATTGATATTTGCAACTTTATATCTATACGTTGCAAACTCAACTTAAAATTAATATAAATAAAACTAAATTTACGTCAGTAACAAAGGACACAATCCATCGAGATTTTTTAAATGTTAATTATAATTATTGACAAGTTGGGATAGTTTGATAGACTAGGTTAAAAAGATTAAATATTTGGGTGTAGTTATTGACCGTAATTTATCATTTAGAGAACATTTATATAATATCGAAAATTAACTACCTACAGCGTTGGGTCCTTTCTAAATGTTCGTATTATATCTTAAAAAATAAATAACTTAAAATTATTGTACAACTGTTCTGAAGTTGCTGAATAAAAAGGAATTAAACCTATTTCAGAAATTCTAGAAACCAGCAATTCAACTGATTCTTCAAACTATGTTAAAGAGGTTACGGTTGCTGGTAAAGAGTATTTTGAATACCAAATATGAATATTTATTTTTAAAAATTACAAACTACATAAACTACAATATTTAGTAGATAAGTTAAGATACAATAACGAAATACATTCGTGTGATACAAGACAACAACATTTTTATATGCACCAAGAAATAAAAAACTAGCGTCCAATTCATTTTTTATCAAAGGCTTAAAGGTGTTTAATGACTTACCACCTTTAGTGGAGGCTTTCAAAAAAAATTGTTTTATTTGAGAAAATGTCAGTTATTGGACTGACGGATAAAGATTAACTGCAATTTTGTTTTTGTATTTTTATGTTTTTAATTTCATTGTCTACACTCTAAGTAAAATGCTGATACATTTTAAATTATATTGATCTATTAGGAATTTTATTAGATTTTAAATGACATTTTATGAGTTGCTGTTGACTGAATGTATTTTAAAAATTGTGACTTTGTATTTTTTCTGAATGAGTTTTTTTGCTCACAAATAAATAATATCACAAAGGCTGTGTGCGGATACTGAGCGGGCTATTGCTAACGGTTGCCTCAACGACTTGGTATAAACATTGATTTCCAGCACTTATATCACACTTTTTTAAATTTTTTGACAAAATCATCTAGATCTAAAATATCTGGAACTATTATTCCTTCTTATGACTTTACCAAACGATTTAGGATATAGATGACGTTATAAAAATCATTTTATTTTTATTCAACAGTTAAGCAACCTTTTGAAGAAGCTGTAATGGGGCCGTCCATAAATTACGCGAGGTGTTCAGGGGGGGAGGTAGTCAAGCTCAATCTTTCTAAATCTCTCTTGGGGGAGAGGGGGGGTTTTTAGCAAATCTCACGTAATTTTTTTTCAAGTAGAAAACCGTGTAAAATTACGTAAAAGCAAAATGTAATTAAAGAACAAAAATGCTTCTAGAATGAAAATATGGCGAAATTTCACACAATAGTGTTTGTCGTATTTGCCAAAACCCCGCAGAGCAGCACCACTGTGGCTACTGCCCATGGACTGAATTAGAAAAAATATTATTGATTTTTATTATCAAATACCAGTCATTGCTAGTTTTTAAAATAAAAGTAATGGAATAAATTATGTTCTTGTATTTTTTTTATAATCCAACGTGATTACAGTTAAAATACCAATTTTAAAAAATCTCACGTGAGATTTGGGGAGGGGGGAAGGAGTTAGGGAAAATCTTATGAAATCTCACCAGTGGGGGCAGGGGGGTCAAAAAATCCGGAAAAATGCCTCACGTAATTTGTGGACGCCCCCAATGAGAAAATTTCGTGCTACAATTGTGTATATCACTGGATAAAGAGACTATCGAAATGTATAAGAATATGTAAATCGATTAAAGCCCCAAAAAAGGAGAAAAATAGAAATATTGTCAGTTGACACTAACTACCGATTAAAGTAATAACCATCTACAATATGTAATAAAAGCGGCCAAATGCGAGCCGGACTCGCCCATGAAGGGTTCCGAAGCAGGAAGTAACATAATATAAAAGTTCTTGAAGTTTTTTGTAACTTTGATCGATGTTTTTAAAAAAATTACTTGCTAGTTATTGTTCAAACCTATTTTCGGTGGTAGTTTACATAGTAATGTACATCATATATTTTTTTTAGTTTTTAGTTTTATAATTCTCTTATTCCAAAAGTTACAGTAGTGTGGGACATACATTTGAACAGTTTGGAAGAATCTCTGGCGCAAACTATTTAGTTTAGAAAAAAATAATATATCATTTTTGAAGACCTATTCATAGATACCCCACATGTATGGGTTTGATGTAAAGAAATTTTTTGAGGATCTCCCAATTTTTTTTTCTATTTTTGTGTAAAATCTTAATGCGGTTCACAGAATATATCTACTTATCAACAGTGTAGTTCTTAAAACTTCGGAATACAGGGGCGGTGACATACGGACGGACAGACAGACATGACGAATCTATAAGGGTTTCGTTTTTTGCCATTTGGCTATGGAACCCTAAAAAAGGTAGCTATATCACAGATTACAAGGTTAAAATTAGAAGGGATAGAATATTTTAGAAAATATTCACAGAAATAAATTAAAAGTCGCCTGAGTTTCTAATTTAAAAATAATAAAATCAATCAACGAATTTTTTAATAAATGTATTGATTATTGATTATATCTTTCTCATTTTTTTATTTTTATTTTAGTAACCTCTTTGTTTAATGTATGCACTTTTACTATTTAAAAAGAAGTACAAACTTAATTTTTAAATCGTATTAGTCGACCTGCGAAAGCTTCATTTTAATACTACATTTTACAACATTTTTCACTCTTATTTTTACATATCTGACAAAATACTCTTGAAAAAAATGCAATACAATTTTGCATTGCATTACTCATTTTAGTATTATGTCCTATATAAATATTAAATGTGTGAAATAATACGTAAAAGTAATTATTGTAAGCCGATTGACCTCCAAATGTAGATAAAAATTTAAATCTAAGTAACAGATTTAATAAAACACTATTAATTAATATTTTGATATTACTTATTCATACTATTTCCAAAGTACTCACCAAAATAAACCGGTTTTTCACACTTTGGGCAGTTGGGCATGTTTACAACTTTTGTTATTCCTGCTGCGCTCTGATGTTTTCTGCTGTATGGTCACGAAACCACTGAGTAGAACTAGAAACGTTAAATTATTACGTACTGCGGTTAAAATGCTGGTTGCATTAACGATGGTTCACGATTTGAATTTTAGACAGAACTAATTGTATATATAAGTTTATTAAATACCGAATCATTTCAAATTTATCAAAACATTTTTATGGATGAGTTCATTTGCAAGAATTTAGAAAAAAATGGAAGGTACTTGACGATGCATACCTGTATGCATAAGAAAATTTATAATCAGATATGACGAAATTAAACAGGAATTAGTAGTGTCCTATCACTAAAGACAATTATTATTAGCAGAGACCGAAGTTGCTCTAAATTGAACCAGTATTTAAATTCGTCTACATTATCGACTATCACAAGAAAGTTTTGATAGCTTTTTTGTTTTCATATTTTATGGTGTTTTTAACATGTTTTGACAATGTTAATCCTCTTCTAAAGTAGAACAGAAATTAATTGCAACCCTCCGAAGACTAAATATAAGATTTTATTCATTTGAAACCTCATATTAAGCAATTGTTAATAAATCGTCTGGTTTACTCTTCTTGTTAATAACAATATTGGTCTATTAATTATAATGTAGGAAATAATGTAGGAATGTTACTTTAGATTTTATATCCGAGTTTCCAAATATTTGCTTTTACTTTGTATCTTTTCAATAAAGGTATAGAGAAGTATTATGTCAGTTATTAAATATATATTTTTCTTTCTACCCTGGTTAAAAATTCAAATTCTTTCCTACATAATTCCATAGACTCTGGATATTTCCATCTCCGCGTTATATGTATTATTCGTTCCAAGTTCGTGCGGACTGACTACTCTCTAAGCCGACACTTCAAAGCTCAGTGCAGTAATAGGATCTATATTATACCAGAAAGTATCGACTGTTCTTTTCAACTATTTTACTGAGCGGCGCCATGAAAACAAATATGTTTTGTTTCGTAAACCCAATACAGGGCAGCAATTTTTTAAATTTTTTAACTGAAAGGTTTCAATCCACTTATTAATTTGTTGATAAACATAATATAAACTTCTTATAGAACAAATTAAAAAAAGGTATAAATCATGATTATAACTATATAATTAATATCAATAACAGTATCGATCTCATCGTCATCACTACTGTCTACATTTATGATCAATTTATTTACATTAGAAAATACCTATAAGTATTTTAGCTCTACTTGTTTAACATTTTCAATGCAACTTTTGTCAAGTTATGATTGTTTATGGCACCGGCTTCCCTTTCAATCAACTTTATCACAGATACACTTAGTTTTGGAGTTTTTTTTTGGAAATGTTTTTTTTTAACAGACCCCAAAGTAGCTCTATAGGATTTAGAATACAGCAATAGGGAGATAGTCTTAATCTATTGAATGGAGGTGGCTTTTTCTTGATGGGTATCCATGTTAACGATTAAATCACACGTGTACTTTTCGATATTCACTTTTATTTCACAATCTTACATAAATAGGGTATTTTAAAAATGTACTATGTAATCATATTTATTATAATTTGTAAATTAAAATGCTTATATTCATATTCCGTATTTGGGTGAATACCTGTTGGAATATTGTATCATAAATAAAATAAATAACATATGTTTCGATATACAATATCGTGTACTCGTGTGATTTAATCGATAGTCTTAATCCTTCATGACCTTCTTGTTCTGCTAAACAATCAATGACTTCTTTTTGAATGTTTTTGTACGTAACACTTCTAAAAATTTTAAAATTCAATCTTAAATAATTATCCATAACAATAACGATATTTTACTTGAGATTTGGAAGTTAAGTTTCAGAAAACCATTTTCCAAAAAAGAATATCCAATCTGGATGGTAATCCCATAGACAAATTAATCTATTATCTCTGGGTAATCCAGAAAACAATTTTTTATTTTTTTATATACAGTTCGTTATACTTGTTTAAGGGTTACAGTGTGGTTTACAGCATCTAAGCTACACATTTTTTTCTGGGTCCTTCATACACATTTAAATTTATTTGCTATATAAAACTATAAAAACCGATAAAAATTCACCTCTTTTGACACTATCATTAATTGATTATCAGTTTCTGTAACATTTGAAGAAGAATAAATATCAGCACTAAATGACAATTTTTTTTCGAAAGCTCCCGTCGCCCCAATTCTCTGAGATTACTAGAATTTGTGAATAGATGACAATATGAAAGCCATGCCTGTAAAAATCAAAACCAGGTAATATAATATAATACAATGGAAGCAATAACCAGCCGTCATTAAATCGTCATTCAGATAAGAAGGGTCAGTACCCACGTACTTGAAACAAATAGTAGGTATGCAGAAACGGAACACAGTAAATGCCGAGATTAGCTCTTCGTATTTGTTAATATTCTCGCCGCAGGTGCATGCAGGAATGAAACATAGTAAATGTCAGAATTTGCTGTGTTTGTCATGAATTTTTGACGTGATCTGTACAAATAGCACATTACACGAAAGTGAATCGTCCCTTGTAATGAAATGTACCTACTATTTAGTTTATGCTGGCAGATCACATACTGATACTGCTATAATATAATAGTCGAGGCAAACTAACTTTGAGCACGGAAAAATTAATACCTGGACTAGCCGGGAAATTGTTGGGGTAGTTACTAAGATAAAAAAAAAACATAAATGAACACACGGACCTTGGGGACTTACTTCGGGAGGGGGGTTAAGCGAAAAAAATCTATTTACGATGATTTTTCACTGGAGAATTTTCGTCTGAAAAATGGGTTCTTTTTTGTTTTAAAAATTCAAACATTTTTTATTATTTTCTTTTGAAACTTTTTTTGGTTATTTATAATATTGTAACGGGATAACCGTAAAGGAAGGGACCTTAATTTGGAAAGATTGTTGTTGACAGTTGATTTTTAGAAGTTTGTAAAAAAATCAACTGACCATTTTAAATAATGTTTCTAGAAAATTCTAGAAACTTCTAAACACACTAACTAGATTAAATAATGTTGTATATAAGGGGATGCACGGACAGTTAACGTGAGTTCGAGTCAAGTGTTCACAAGAGTTCATTGTATTGTCAAGTAGTTAGACGTTATCCAGCAGAGTTCAGTGTATCTTAACAATTTTGTAAATAAATTGTGTAAAAAGCCCCCATACGTGTTTCAAATTGGTGTCAGGTGTGGGGTGAAGATACAAGAATGCCTGGAAAAAAGATAAATGAACTATTGGTGGCTGAGCTCAGAAGAGAGCTTGAAGAATTAGAGTTGGAAACTACTGGAAGCAAATCCGTATTGTTGAGAAGGCTCCGTGAGTACTACGTAAATAATAATTTGGACCCTGACGCTGTGGAGTTCGAAGACCCAGTTCAAAAAGCAAATTCTGAACTAACTCAACAACTTTCCCGGCTGCATCAGGACGCATGACGAGCCAGCAAGAGGAGCTATCCAGTCAGATGAAAAGCCAGCGCGAAGAGGTGTCCCAGCTATCACAACGGATGTCTACCCTACCAGAAGAGTTATCCAGTTCCTTCTCCCAGCAAATATCACACCTTCGTGACGAGCAAAATCAGCAAGTTGCCAACTTGAATCAGCAGGTAGACAACTTGAATCAGCAAGTGGACAACATGAATCAGCAAGTGACTAACATGCGAGACGAGCAAAATCAACAAGTCGCCAACTTGCGAGACGAGCAAAACCAGATCAACCAGCAAATGCAGTCCGAGATAAGGAAGCTTCAACAAGAACAGGAAGCTAGCCGCCGAAACCAAACCATCCACCACGGCGACGGAGATGCAAGAAGGATGGAAACCTGCCACGCAGACGTCGAACGACAAAGGAACGAGGAAAAACTTGCCTTAGTTAAGGTTGTGCCAGAAGACGAGAGCTCTATGCTGGAGGAGCAACAAGAAAACGATCCCGTTCTGAGAAAGATTAGGGAGTGGAAGAGAATGGACCGTCGTCCGTTGTGGAGAGAGATATCCTCATCCTCTCCTGCTTTAAAAGCATACTGGTCCCAATGGAACTCTTTAATTTTGGACGGAGGGCTCGTTAAAAGACTTGTAGAAAATTCCGAGGGCACAGAAACAAGGAAACAAATAGTGGTCCCAAGAAATGCTGTACCAGAAATTTTAAAACAGCTGCATAATGATAGTTCTGGAGGACATCTGGGTATCACAAAAACGCTGCAAAAGATCCGAGATAGATTTTACTGGGTAAATTGCACTAATGATGTTAAAGATTGGTGTCGTAAATGCACTACATGTGCTGCCAGTAACGGTCCGCACCGAAAACCGAAGGCGGAAATGCAGCAATACCTGGTTGGAAGTCCTTTTGAAAGAATCGCAGTAGATGTATTGGGGCCACTTCCACAGACCGATGTAGGAAACAAGTACATCTTTGTTGTAATGGACTACTTCACTAAATGGGTTGAAGCATATGCAGTTCCCAATCAGAAAGCCACCACTTTAGCAGATATATTGGTTGAAGAATTCGTAAGCCGATTTGGGGTACCATTAGAATTACATTCAGACCAAGGAAGAAATTTTGAGAGCAAGCTGTTTCAAGAAGTTTGCCAAAGATTAGGCATCCACAAAACGAGAACCACAGCGATGCACCCTCAGTCTGGTGGAATGGTGGAACGAATGAACCGGACTATAACCAACTATCTGTCAAAAGTGGTGTCAGATTGTCAGAGGGATTGGGATCGACATATTCCACTATTTCTAATGGCAATTCGATCGGCCATCAACGAATCAACTGGCCAAACGCCTGCGAAGGTCCTGTTCGGTAGAGAAATGAGGCTACCATGTGACTTGGTGTTTGGTTGTAAACCTGGTGAAGAAATGGCACGTGAACAATATGTCGCCGACCTTCAGAATCGAATGGAAAATATACACAACCTGGTGCGTGGAAAACTACAATTATCTAGTGATCGGATGAAGAGGTACTATGACACACGGACAATGGAAAAGAGTTACCAAGTTGGAGATTTAGTCTGGCTCTATAACCCCCGACGGCGTCGAGGTATTTGTCCCAAATTACAAAAGAACTGGGAAGGTCCTTACACCATCAAGAAGAAGATTAACGATGTCATTTATCGGATCGTGAAAATTCCCAGAGGGAAACCCGTCGTGGTCCATCATGATCGTTTGGCGCCTTACCAGGGAAACCACAGTGGAGATGCGCAGCAACTCCAAGAAGATGGTTTGGCTCGCTCAGGGACTGTGCGGGATTCCGATGTAGGAAATAACATTCCAGGAGGAATGAATCTAAGGAGGGGGCAGTGTAACGGGATAACCGTAAAGGAAGGGACCTTAATTTGGAAAGATTGTTGTTGACAGTTGATTTTTAGAAGTTTGTAAAAAAATCAACTGACCATTTTAAATAATGTTTCTAGAAAATTCTAGAAACTTCTAAACACACTAACTAGATTAAATAATGTTGTATATAAGGGGATGCACGGACAGTTAACGTGAGTTCGAGTCAAGTGTTCACAAGAGTTCATTGTATTGTCAAGTAGTTAGACGTTATCCAGCAGAGTTCAGTGTATCTTAACAATTTTGTAAATAAATTGTGTAAAAAGCCCCCATACGTGTTTCAATATTAAGGTATATTTTCACTAAGTTTTATGATAATTCATTAATTTATACAAAAATGAAAAATTAAAAACGAAAATTTTGTTTTTGGAAAATTTGCAAATTTCTCGATAATTTTGGTGTTTTGTTAAAAAGTACAAAAATTAAAGATCTATTGATTACCTACAACTTTGCTGTTGAACATTTTTGTCTCCGGCATCAAATTTTCTCAGAAAACGCGACAAACTATTCCCGGTGGATTTTTTTTACTTAACCCCCCACCCTAAGCAAGTCCCCGAGGTCCGTGGGTGCATGTATTTTTTTTTTTTTGATGTTAGTAGCCCCCCAATTTTTCCGAATTTCGATTAAAATTATGTTAGTTTGCCTCGACTATAACCCAACTACATTTTCTGATAGCGACTTTAATCCGATAGTAAAAAATCGCTATTTCGAAATATGTATTTACACTGCTTAATGTAATAATATACGTTTAAATTCAAGTTTTAGTTGCAGTTTAAAATTTACCATGGCTACAGTAGGTGTGTTATCTCTATTCTTGTACTAATATTTGTAATATGTCGTATGTAAGTTTTCTACGAATTATGGAGGGTAGAGGTAAGGAGAACGATCTTAAATGGGAAATGATTAAAAATGTGTCCACTTTTTAGAGGTACATAACACTTCTCAAACTTGCCACTACAATGGCGCTAAAGTAGATGTAGGCTACAGAATGAATGTAGCAGTTTTTGACAAATTGATTGAAATGTCGTATGATTTCGTAATATAAGTCACAAATTATATAAGTGCTATAAAAAAACGTGGTCAGCGAATTCAGTTTAGTGTATTTTAAATTCGTTTTATACTTTATGATTATCTTATGATTATTTTAAAAATGGTGTCATAATAAAGCGGAAATGTGTCTTTCTTTGTTTATTTATCTATCCTACTCTAAGAAATTATGGCGCTTTTTTTAAAATTTACCCTACTACGATCGTAGCGCCACCCTTCTTTACCACATTTTGACGGACACATTCAATACACGGAGACAGTTCTCCTTACCTCTACCCTCCATACTACGAATGTAATGACAACTATTTTATTCGTGATATATGTATATTATAGTTAAAATTTTAAGTCCCTATTGTTTTTGAACTTGATACATTGTATTTGTTCTAACTCATGAATAGTTGCATCACGTTCAAATGTATCTTCTATTCTTCTTCAATATTAATGAACCAATACTATTTAATAAAAGTTTCGTGTTACTTGCTTACTACCATTGATCACAGGAAGTTGATTTCGATATCTATCAGGTAAATAAATAAGATGAAATATATTGAGTTAGTATAGCAGAAACCTTATGTATTTTTACGTCTTAGCTGATCATTTTCGTGCATGTAATAATAAGGACAATAATATAAGATAAGATTGATTTATAATGGTCAGTTTGTTTTTGTTTCTTATCTCCTCATGAGTGGTGCAGGACTTTCTTGTAGTTAGGGGGCTCTTCGGCGCGGTGCCCTCGTGAGCTTTTTTTGCTCGCTTAGACACCGTTCCCTGAACCAGAAGCAACACACAAAAAAATGGTCGGGAGGGCTTAGTTTGGAATTACTGACCTATCTAGGTTAAACTAACCTAAGGACTGTGTTTTTTTTTATCCTTTTTCCTGTATTTCTTATGTATATTTGAATAATTATAACTGGATATAACTCTTTTAACTCGAGTTAATAGAAAAGCAAAAGATGAATCTTAATATTTTTTGTCTAAATTCAACAAATACCTATTTCACTTTTAGCTTAAACAGGGTACATATAGATAACAACATGAGACATTAACTGTCATCCTAAGTGTATAGAATACCAATTTTAGATGGCCACTTAGTGTGACCTTATGTATTATTTCTGTTTATAGATATCTGATTCAATTTTTTTGTAAGTTAATTGTTTTGTTTTTTTATTGTTCAAATTTTTGTTTTAAATAGATATTTGCTTTCCGTTCTAGAGTGTGCTGCACTGATCAATATTTTCTTTTAACCTTTTATTAAAAAAAAAACAAAGTAACTAAATTTTAAGGCATCAAAAATTTTCTTATAAAACAAATTGTGATTCTAACTATCAGGATAAATAAGAAAAAGTGTAAGTATTATCTTTATATCTTTATTTTTTTATTTTTCTTTCTCTAGATAAAAGTGTGTAGTTTCTAATTTTGTAAATTATCTTATCTAAATAGTATATATTTTTTTATCTGGTTTATGGATTTCTTATCTTTCCCCATCCATATGATAAAAAAGTTTGTGGCGCCCATTCTCTTTTTCCTTTCATTTTCGTTTTCTTTTTATTTTATTTTCCCTTTTCAACTTTTTATTACATTATTAAATCGACTCCCGTTATTTTTATGTTCGATAACTTTTCATTTAGCTCATCCGAACCCACAGTCACACTCCACCAACCAACTGAGTGCCGTTCGCAAAGGTGAACCTAGAAACGAGCCTTCAACATCGTCCTTTCAAAAAAGGTTACAATATGTACCACTAAGATCGATACACTTTTCCATACGTCCAAACCAATTGATAAAACCAGTTATTCCAGTCTTCTGGTGACAAAAAATCGCTGTTTTAAAGGCATCTTCTGGCTACTGGAATCGCTGCCCACGCATTAAATTCTTGGTCTTTGGGAACGTGAATAAGTCGTTGGGACTATATTCGTTAAATTAAATCCAATATTTATCGCCACCAACAATAATATAAACGTTTTTTGAGCTTTCTTTGTTTGAACCGTTCCAATGTGTTTCGACACCAATTAGCTGACGAACCGCATCAATGTTTTGCTGTGTGACTGCTGTTTTTTTGAATGGTGTGGTACTTCATTCTCAAACACATAAACCATTTCAGCGAGATATTTCTGTTGGGATAATCGACCGACTTGCTAATTTCAAAAATTCACGGTACCTACACGACTTATAGCAATGAAACTCTAGACTTATATCAACAAAAGATTTGTTTCTGAAGGTTCTATTGGTTGCACGTTCTAAGCGGCTATATCCAAAACTAAAAAGAGCACCCTCGTATGCTACTAATAACTGTTTAACTTCGAATTATTTAAGTTTGAAATATCCAGTTAGATACACATTTCCCTTGATTAAACTTTTTAACTAAAAAATTTGTAATTTCAAAAAAGTAGGTACCTACATAATAAAAAGACGCCTTAGATTCTTCCGTAACTCAATGTTTATTGCAAATATCTGTCTTCTCTTATCCTCTACCCTTTGTAATTTGTAAATTCTTAAAATTATTTATGAAAAATTTTATATTGCTATAATAACGTAGTGATTCCCATTTCTGTTCCTTTGAATGTTTCTGGTACACGCTACACTGTGTTTTCTAATTAACACAACATAGTCTGTTGTGTTTTTGACGGCTACATTAGCAAATTGGTTGGTAATTACTATACGCTTCCTTTAATCTTTTGTTTACTCCTCTTTGGGAAACTGCGCGTTTGTCATGAGTTTTTCAGTTGTGTCATTTCTCTAAGATTTTTTATAAAGACTACTGAGTGTAAGATATATGTTTATATTTATATATGTTACTTTAAGACTTAAAAAATAAGTTTAAATTTAGAATATTTAGATCTGTTAGGGTTAAATGTAAAAAATAAAAAAGTTTATTTTCTAATCTAAAGTGAAATTAAAATTGGGTAAATTGTGTGTAGTTTTTAATACACAATAATAAACTACAGAATTTAATAATTATATTTAAATTGCAACCCATTATTTTTAACAATAATGACCTTAAAAAGCGCACAAAAATTATACATTCAGTATCGTCAGGGAAACACTATTTCAACATAGACAAAATCTAACCAAGAAGAAGAATAAGAAGAAAGAGAACATTTTTCCGTAGGTATCGACCATAAAATGCTAGCCAAGAAAAAATAATACTTATTACTTTAATCTGAAGTAAGATCTAATCAGAATCTGAAAAATATTAGCAAATAATTTTATTTTTATGAAAATGGACTCTTTAATTAATTTCTCTCAATAATTAAAGATCAAATATGTCAAGTACTGATATTATTTGAACGTTGGAATTTAGCAAAAATTCGGTATTTTTTTAAAAAGTAATTTTGCAATCCTTTTACCTGTTTTCTGTTAAAATACCAATAAAGCAGTTCTGATATATAAGGTGAGTTTTAAAACTAAATGTTAAAATTGTAAAAAAAATCATTTCCTGAAGAATGGTCCAACAAATACAACATCATGAAAAATAATATAGGTTATAATTGGTTTGTTTTATAATAGTTTAGTATAAAAAAATATATGATAGAAAAAACCAACTACAGAGATTAAAAAAATACAATTTATAAAAAAAGTTCGTTGCCCAGCAACGGACTTAAATCCGAGAATAGTGTATTTTGCGGCTCGAATTTGATCCGAGAAATTAGACATTTCCAAGCGATTTCAGAATTCCATTAATTTAACGGAGACACAAATTATAGAAATTCTTGTTCTATAGAAGGTGTGCATTTTGGCATTATTTTACAATTTACCAAGAAAGAAAAATGCTTGCATGTAATAAATATATTTAAATAGTTATATTTGCAAATGAATATTGGGATAACAGCAATACTTAACGTTAATAAAACTCTTCAGAGTTTCTTTCCAAGCTTTCGAAATAACATTTATTTCATCGTCCGGGAGCTACAATATTTCATGAGTGACAGAATGTAAGTAGACATCTATTATCTATTTATCAAAATAATAGCATGAATAAAAAATCTGTTATTAAACGTTTAAATGATTTATATTCTTATTGTTACGACCCAAGCCGGACCTGTCAGTGGAGTGAGGTGTAAGTAAGTCACCGTATGGAGAATCTTTGAGTCTCCGCGTAACTTCGAGAATCTTCCGTGCTAGAAGAATTGGGATCTGTGTAGATGGTTCTAGAAGGAGTAATTTTATATATAAGGACCGGTTGGACGGGTATACAGTACCTACAGTTGTTATAGCGATAGTCGGCGATAAATAATAGTGGTATTAGTTGGCGATAAATAGAATTTGTATTTGTAGTAGCTGGCGATAAAGTAGGAATTGTTATCGGAGATATTTTAACGACTCTATTTAGTAATTGTAATTGTGTTAAAGTTGTGTAAATTAGTTAAAGAAAATTGTTATTTAGTTGTGTTTATAATAAATTGTTAAGTTATCACTTATCCCGATATCCCGAACCTACGAAGGAAAAAATTATAACATTATTAACTTCACCTCGATTTAAATCCTTTTTCAGATGTGTGAAAGAGCTTTCGAGTTATTTCATGAGTAAATACTAAAATCTAATAGTTTATTTCTATCATATTATTACTAATGTCATACTTACTTACATGATTATTTATTTATTAATATCAATTGTCATATATCTTGAAAAGCACATAATCTATACATATAATAAAACTGTAGGAATGTATATGTTTGTGCGCGCATCACATGAAAACTACTGATCCTATTCAAATGCGGTTTTCAAAGACGTATTTGTCTTCTTTCAACTTAACATCTGGTGTATAAAACTTTCTTTCCCATTCCTTAAATGGGGTGGGGTAAGAAATTTTTATACAACAATCACACGCCACGCGAACGGCGTTGCGAGTACAACTAGTTTTGAATAATTTAATTTTTTAATTAATTTTTTAATTTTCTATTTTAATATTTATTCTTATATGTTAATGTTAATTTACAAAAAACACTAAACTTTGGAACCTCGCAGAGATGTAGCTATAAATTATAAATTTATAATAGATTTCTACTTACATTCTCTCACTAATGAAATATTGAAACTTATGAGTTTTATTAAAATTAAGTACCTATTGCAATTTTCCCAATATACATACCAAGTTCATCAAAACAGAACTGGCGAGCAGCACCGTGTGTAGTCACTTTAAAACCAAAGACTTTTACCCGTCTCGTAACTCAAATCTATTCTATACCTGTACAAACCAGTTGAAACGAATTAATCCGAAACTAGACAATGTTTATTATTTTCTGTTAATTTTTTAATAAAAAGACTATTAGGAACAGGTACTTATAGTGCCTGTATTGTGCGCATAGCAATTAAAATCGATGACAGATAGTGTTTAGGCTCAACGCCTATTAACTATTATTATCTAAATTCAATCGTATCAATTTGGATCTAAGTCAAATCAAAGCACAAGAGAGCTCTATTGTAGAGTACAACCTCCTGCGTAAGTCATACCGCCCCGACATGGCCAAATTAAGTATAAACAGAAAACACCTAATCGATTAAAAATTAAATTCGCAGGTTGGGCGCCAATTTGTAACTGTAGAAATTCCCACTAAAGAGATTATATCCCTTAGCTAGCTCAATTGAGTCGTGGCTTCTTTTCTAAGTTTTACCAGTCCTTCCCAAACATAAAATATAAGGGCGCCAGAGTACAAACAAGCAAATAACACTCAAACACCAGTTTAAATGATTTGTTTTAAGAAAATATCAGTAATAATAAAAAATTAAATTTTAGTTAGTTCGTAAATTAATTTAAACTCTTATCTTTGTTGTTGAATCATCATGTGAATCCATCCAACTGCTAAAATTTTATAGTTTTCTGCTTCGTTGCATTGCCTAATAATAAAATACATGAACCTTTTGTGTAGGCATCTTATAATGCAAGCAGGTTATATTGGTTGCCTATAGTCAAAATGGATTTTCTTGTATTCAATGTTGTATTTATTATTAAACTCTTTAATTTAGTTATGTATACATGTATACATACTAATATTTCGCATTTTTAACAAAAGAGAATTTCCAGTAAACGATTATTTGAGAGATCTCTCATTGGATTTTTGAAAATTTTTGAAATTTTTGAAAATTTTTAGAAAGCATACAAACAAGAATATATCAAAAGTCATTAAGGAGAAATTGAAAAAATGTTGCAATGTTGTCGAAAATAGCTGAACTAAATTACAAATTATAATATATAGAAAGAAAAAATAAAAAAGTGTAAAAAAATAAAATTATAGCAAAATATGAAAAATCTTTGAAAATCGGGTAAAGAAACGACCGAAAGTGGGATGCAAAGTACATAAAACGCAAAATATTTTAGACAATTTATTTGTAGTCATTTCTGTTTAAATAGAATTATTATCTTAAATCATAAATTCATTTTTAGTGAAATTAGATTCCTCAGTTACTTGCCTATTTGTTTATGATACCAATAGATAACAATCGCATTCAATTGGAAATAAACATATTTATAAGAACTTTTGCATAAATTCTTTAAAATGTCTATCAAAAATAAATATACTATGTAATACTTCATTGAAAAATATCATTTCGGTTAATTCAGAGCTAGGTAGTCAAAGTAATTTTGTGCCTCTGCAATGCAAACCGTCAGTTTATATATTAAAATTATTTTTTTAAAACCGGCCAGAAATTAATACTTTCCGGTTTATTTTTAGGTCAGAAAATTTCATTTTGTCGTACAAGGCCAGAAAATAAAAATGAGTCCGGTAAAAGCTTTTACCGGACTCATTTTTATTTACTTTCCGGCCTATCTTTAATGAAAAAAACAATAAAATAGTTAGTCTAAGATAGCGGTCAATTGGTTTCTATGGTAACCGAGTTTTGCATTTACTTATTTGTTAAGGCGGCCACCCAAGCAAGGTTTGTTAAAAAAAATGTTAAAATTAGTTAATAAAGAGTTCTTGTTATAAAAATGGAAACTAAATAATATGAAGTTTATGGTACACCAATGCCCGTTTTAAAAAAAATATTGTACGTAATACGTCCCAAAAGTGCTTTTACTGGACTCGCAGGTTTGCCTGTGGCTCGCCCTGCAATTTGCCCACTCGTCCAGTAAAAGACCACTTTCGGGACTTGTTACGTAAACTACTATTATCAATTTAAGCACTTTGAGATATCTTTTTATATAAAAATCTTTTTTACCTATATGTACCTATATGTGATTGAACTCCAAAACGACTGAATCGATTTTGATGAAATTTTTTTATGTGAGTTCAAGTAGATTCAAGAATGGTTTAGATTTACTATTTGTTCCACTATAAATTTTTTTTTTATAATTTATTTATAATAGTGTCCTTATTGAAACGGTGAAGTAACGGTGGTGTAATTTATTTTATCGATACCATTTTGACATATTTTATCGATACCATTTTTACATCTATTCTCTATATACATACTTCTGTATAATAAATCATTCTCTCTCTCTATCTCTCTCTCTCTCTCTCTCTCTCTCTCTCGAATTTTAATCCCTTAAATGCATTAAAGAGTGAACAAATATTTTTACCTGCATCTCGATTGGATGTTGTAGTATTTTTCATGCAAAATAAAAACCATTGAAATGGCCTTAAACGCACGCACCCGGTAAATAGGTTATGACCGCTCAAGAATAATGGATATTTAATTCGAAATAAAATTGTGATCATAGACATAACAAGAATATGAACGAATTGATGAAACATATTTTTAATATATATTTTTATTCAACATATTTCTATTAGGTAGCAATGTTCTTATAAACTAAATCACCAAAATTACATACTTATCTACTATTAAGACACCCTTTTCCTATATCAGGGTTTTCCAAAATAAGCTTTTAATAAGCATTTGTTAATACTGGGAATTTTATGTAATATTAGGTTAGAAAATATCTATTATTAATATCTTATACAAACGTCTATATTTATTACACAGGATCAAAAAATCCCAACTTTCTATTGCCGCTTTCTATGAATATAGGAACGATTTAATCTCAAAAAATATTGAATATCGTATCCCTATTGTTATTCTATCTTACCAATAATACATGGTACCAAAACTGTGTCGTATTTTTTTATTCATAAATTTCAACATATCCGAAATTCAGTTGTATCTCGATTTTTTATTCTAAGTTTGAACGTCCTTAAACTAGCTTTTATTATGTAATATAGGCTAGACAAGTAATAGCAGCTGTCTGTATTCTTACTTATTTTCGAAAATTGAATCAGTCTACCTACTCATTAATTTTTATCTTTGACAAGAATCTACAGTGTCTTTTATTTCTGGTTTGTTACTCACCACCCACCCTGTTTGTACTTGCTGTGCTTTAAGTTCGCTTTGTTCTTGGAAAAGTTGACCCCCTGTTTAGCACAATCTATTATATGTTTGTCAAGGGCGTATTTTACAAATTATCTTTAAACAAAATTCTGAAAATGTCTTCTTCTAATATACGAACTCGCCCAAAAAGCCAAACCTGTAACACATCTTATAATTATTAAAGAAAGGTAGGTATTAGTTGCATTAGAGTTTAAGTAATGAATTAAGAAATCTACAACTTTTGTATATGAAAAAATATTACTGTAATAATCACATTTCTTAATTTCGTTATATGGACACCGTCTGATAAATAGCCACCGGTCATAAAGGAGCCTCCTTAGGCTTATTGTATTTCTTCCACTAGCTCATGACACCCATTTCAAGGTTTAGTACATAACTTGTACAGATTTTACAATTTGTACATATGTTTGTGGAGTCACTCTGAAGTCTTTAAAAATTGACTGCCTCCTGCAATCCAGTGCTTCGCCTGGTCACAGTATATTTTTTACTGTTGCAGGTTCTCTGCTGCATAATCTGCAGCTTGGGCTTCCATTAAACCTACGTTGTTTGCAGGTATCCCTTAACCAGTGCATGGCCTATAAGGAATCCTATATTGACTTGTAACTGATTCCTGCTTGTTTGACACGTGTTCCTGCTCTTCTAGCACACATTCTACCGTGCGGTAAGCAAAAGTACAGCGATGATTGTTTGGCTACGGATCCAGGCTTTAATCCGGCTCCCAACTGTCTTTTTTGTTACCCCCATAGAGCTGGCTCTGTGCCTTATAATAAAAAAAGCAGGCAGAGCTATATGAGAGAGTTAAGGCGGCTCAAATAATAAGCATGCCTCAGGACAGTATAGTCCCCAGATATATGTTTGCGAGAAACTTTCGAGTAGAACTACTGGAAAGGGACTCATGGCCCCCCAATCCAAGGGGAGTCAATCTCGTATACTGAAGGCTCAAAGACTGAGAAAGGGTTGGGTATATATAGTAGAGGACACAGTATAAAAGTCCAACGAAGATCGTAAGCCAGGGTACAACGGATAAAACCGTATTCATTCACTCGGACAGCTAAGCAGTTCTAAAGGCGATAGTCTCGGCATAAATAAGCTCAGAGCTCAGTCACAAGTCAGAATTTTCTGGGATATATTTTTTTTTTCGTAAACCCAATAAAAGACCACTTTCTTTCACCTCTTTCGACACGTCAGCAACTTCCACTCGCATCCAAAAAATTATTGTATTGATTTTCAGATGCTGGTGTAAGTCATGGCTGCCACATATTAATCGAAAATAATGAATAATTTAAAATATTCAATAAATAAAATAACAATAATATATGAAATATCAACACTAAGTAACAGAAATTTTCGAAACCTCCGGTCGACGACAATTCTCGGAGAATACTAGAATTTATGAAATTATGAAAATATGAAACCCAAACTTACGAAGATTAAAAACTTGGGACGAATAATAAGTTATATATATATATATATATATATATATATATACACTGATAATTCGACAACCAAAGAGATTGCAGAGTTGGGGATGTAGTCAGGAATTCTTGGCCTAGGTGAGTAAAACTCTTTGTAATATTTTCGAGCTTTCGAATTTATTTTAATTCTTCTTCAGGAAAAACTGTTAAAAATTAGAAAGTAAGTGAAGAATACAATTCAGAAGAGAACAGACTTACTGTACGTGAGTTGGATGAAACTACTAAATTCGTAGCACATTTGTCGCTAATAAATTTTTAAAATACAAAATACACAATCACATTGTTAAAAAACAAAAACCGAACAATGTGATTGTGTATTTTGTATTTTAAAAATTTATTAGCGACAAATGTGCTACGAATTTAGTAGTTTCATCCAACTCACGTACAGTAAGTCTGTTCTCTTCTGAATTGTATTCTTCACTTACTTTCTAATTTTTAACAGTTTTTCCTGAAGAAGAATTAAAATAAATTCGAAAGCTCGAAAATATTACAAAGAGTTTTACTCACCTAGGCCAAGAATTCCTGACTACATCCCCAACTCTGCAATCTCTTTGGTTGTCGAATTATCAGTGTTATATTGACTAGTCATTCTTACTATTATTATATATATATATATATATATATATATATATATATATATATATATATATATATATATATATATATATATTATAACATATGATAACTAGTCTATAGTATTCTATAAGTTACCAGGCTATAAAATCATCCTTACCTTGAATTTATTTTAAATTTTTATATAAATATGAAGAAGGTAAGACTCAAATTAATTTCTTTAATTTTAAATATTATTATTTTAAAATATGCTCCTGGCTATTCTCCTTCTCAGGGTCAGAGTTCAAAAATTTTAAATAATAAATAGATTCAAATTCAACTAATATTGAAAATTTCAACAAAACGATTATAAAATTCAACAATCATATACCAAATTATGTTTTCTGAACGATGATTCTATCTTAACCTTAACCTTACTTTTTTTCTTGTTGCGTTATGAGCTTTTACACACTATTTTCAAAAACCAAATGTAGTTAAATCAAATGATATGAAGAATTCTGAATTTTGCAATTAATAAATCAAATTAAACTTATCTAATAATGAAAAATAACTTATTTAAACAGTGAAACAGTGTACAGTGAAATTAAATGTTCATTAAATACATAAAAATCAAACACAGAAAAGTTCTTTATTGTTAAAAATTGGAAATTGATACCGTATTATGAAGATCTTGTATTCTCTTTGGACAGCTAAGGCTCAGGATCCCCTTTTCAATAAGAATCCACCATTTCCCAGGACAGCAATGATATACGGACACTTTAGAGATTTTGACTAATAAAATTTCTTCTAATCAGGAAACAATCAGCTCTTACATCAAATGGTAAGTAAACTAATAATTTTCTTTCTTGTTAGAAACTGGTTTTACTTTCTTTAAATTAATTCAGGAAGCATTTATATCAATGAACTGCTCAGCATACAATTTCTAACATTTATTTCTTCATAAAAATAGACTTTACTTCTTACCAGATGCTATCAGGAACTTCCTTGTAGTTTTGTTAACACTTTTGACTACTTTTAAACTTTCTTTTATAAGTATTTTGAAAAAAAATCTAAATTTTAACGGAGCAAACTTTATTACATCTTATCCCTTCAATAAACCAAAAACAAGAGAGAAAATATCTTCTACAAACTTCTTAACTAATTATTGATAATATAAATCTTACTAATCTCCTTTTAACTTTCTTTTAACATCATAATTTTTACAAAAATCTTCATCAAAACTTTTTACATCCTTCCTCTTCAGAAGGTCGAAAACAAGAGAGAACTTCCAAAATCAACAATTACACAACTGAATTTTTAAACAAACTAAAACTATACATTCCTATTACCTATTCGCCTACTAATTATTTCAAATGAAATTACAAACAGTCTAATTCTTAATTCATTATTCAAATTGAACACAATAATCATTCTTTTTTTTTAAATTTGCTATAACTAAAAACTAATATTTTTCTATTTTCAGAATTAACTTCATTTGGAAATTAAACTATAATAAATTACAATATGGCTTGAAAAACAAACTTGTGTGTTTTGAAAGTAAATAAAAATTTTTAATATTTCTTTTATGAATTCTCATATTTCGTCATTTAATTTTCTAATTTAATTCTATTCTAACTCATTTAAGATTATTTTTAATTACCAAAGTATTGTAAACTTTATAAACTTTTAAATATTTACTTTTATTATCTATCTAATACATGATCATTAAAATTTTATATATTATAGATTAAACTATATTGAATCTTTAAAATAAATATCTCTTAGATGTACTTGTATATTTTAATTTCTTATTTTGTTTTATTTTTCTTTTTTAGGAATTGTGAAGAAGATGATGATAAATTATACCAAATTTACTGCATTTGCACTCTGCCTTGGAATAAGAATATTTTCCTTTCTCTATTTCCATTAATTTTCTTTATATGTACTTATTTTATATAGCATAGTAACTCATATCATCTCAAAATATATATATATATATATATATATATATATATATATATATATATATAACTTATATTAATTTAAACATTCGACTCCTATCACCGTAGGTAGAAATGCGTGGCGCATTTTGGGACCAAAATTTTATAACTAGTACAGTTTTGGGTCTATATAAACTTAATATTTTATTTCAAATGTCTACTTTTCAATATATCTGAAATTTCAACAACTTTAAATAATACATCTGATTTAGACACGCCTTAGACACATTTTTATTGTATTTTTTATAATCTCGATATATGTAAAAGAAAGTCGTGTTAGTTACACTATTTATAACTCAAGAACGGCTGAACCGATTTGGCTGAAAAATGATGGGGAGGTAGCTTAGAATCAGGAGACGGTCATAGGATACTTTTTAGTCCGTTTAACCGCCTTCTTTTAACATTTCAATACAAACTATGTATTTATTATATAGTTCAATAAATTAGTAATAGATGGCGATGTAAGTTCATTTGTTTGTATGTCTAGATTGTCTTGTTTTTCAAGTTCTAAATAAATAGAAAATGAGAAGCTAAAGTAAAATGAAAAATAGTAAAAACAAATGTGGAAAAACAACTAAGAAAATACTTACGAAATCAATTACAATAACGCCACCGTAAGGTGGCGTAGTTAATATTTCATATATTTAAACCTGCAGTTCTTACTTAATAAAGTACCATGATGCCACCGTAAGGTGAGGCAGTTATGTCTCATATATTTAAACGATCAATTTTTTCTAAACTAAGTACTATGGCGACACTGTTAGGTGGCGCAGTTAATACCTTACATATTTATATAAGCAAAATTCTTCCTAATTAAATACTATGACGCCACCGCAACTTGGTGCAGTTAATATTTCATAAACTTAAACGAGCAATTCTTACGAAATTCAGTATTATGACGCCACTGTAAGGTGTCACAGTTGAGATCTTATAAATTTACACCAGAAAATAGTACGTAATTACGTACTATGACGTCACCATGAGGTAGCAAAGTTGATATCTCATATATTTAAAAGAGCAAAACTTTCTTAACTAACTACTGTGACGCCACCGTAAAGTGGAGCAGTTAATCTATACATATAATAAAACTGTAGAAATGAAAATTATGTACATTAAAGATATTTAAAAAATAATTAGCGGGGGGTGTTACTACATCGATATAGAACCCAAAAATGTAGTTAGTTTTTTGTTTGTCTGTCTGTACGTTTGTGCACGTATCACATGAAAACTACTGATCCGATTCGAATGCGGTTTTCAAATATGTATTTTTCTTCTTTCAACTTAATATCTGGTCTATAAAAATCAACACGCCACGCGAATGAAGTTGCGGGTACATCGAAATAGAACCCAATATGTGGTTAGATTTTTTTTGTCTGTCTGTCTGTCTGTCTGTCTGTATGTTTGTGCGCGCATCACATGAAAACAACTGATCCGATTCATAGATGTATTTGCCTTCTTTCAACTAAACATCTGGTGTATAAAATTTTTTCTTTCATTTCTTTAACCTGGTGGGGGGAGAAATTTTTATACAACAATCCCACGCCACGCGAACGACGTCGCGAGTACAACTAGTATATCATATATATATCTAATTGAAAAATTACAAAGTACTATATAAAAATAGTAAAAACTGGTAACTAACGGAAAAATATAATAAAAATGACAAAATAAAAAAAATAAAAACAAAAAATACAAAACAAAATCATAAAAATGTAAAAAAACATCAGTGTTAGGCGGTACAAAGTTTGCCGGGTTAGCTAGGTATATACCTAATATAATTATTAATTAATTATTGACTATTAACAAAATAGGACAATGTTATTATGGAATATGTAACAGCATATTTTTCTTTTAAAAAAATTTGTATTACCTAAAGTTTATTGAAATTCTTCAGCTAGATCTTTTTCGATTTGCATAATAGACTCTATATTATAAAATGTTTGCTTTTAATGTGTATTTTTGTTTTCAACTGTGTTTTATTTATGGATATTTCAGTGTACATTTTTGTTTGTTGTTTTTTTTGGGAATTCGTCTTCTGTTTATGTTTAATTAACAAATTTAACGTGTGAACGTATCAAGTCTAAAAATAGTTGGTACCGTGGCGTGTTCAGTAGGAAAAAGGTATCATTAGCACATAGTTTCTTTGTTTTTCTTGAAAAATAAACAAATGCCGCTAGAGTGGCTAGAGGCATGTAAGCGACTGGCGCTAAAGAGGAGCGAGAATATTTTGACGTCTACCTACTGTTTTTCTATTCAACCTGAAACAACAATGCCAGCTATTGTGTTGTAGTTTTTTCAAAACCGCTGAAATTGAAAATAATTTCTTGATTACACTGCCGCTAGCCACTCACTTTTTTTATGAATATTTTATGGTAATGTTCAATGAACTTTCTTCATTTTACTACGTCCTTTAAATGAACTGTGGAGATCAATGTAGCCGTTTAATTATATTTTCGACAGTAACAATAAGAATATTTATAAATAGTTAGATGCGAAAATAGATTTATGTATATTAGCAATGAAAATGTACTTCATTCAGAATATCTAAAGCAGTAAACCACTTTTGAGACGTACCTAATTCTTGAAGATCAAAAATTTTGGCACTTCTTATAGTCGAAAACATTATCACACTGGATATTTGGTAACATAAACTCTTTTAAGACAAAAATTAATCCCATGCTACTGTATCTTAAGAAGGTTTGGAGCAAATCCTGAATTTTGGAAAGTATCAGTTATAAGAGACAAGAAAAGAGAAAGGATTGATTAGAATAGGGATTTTTGAACTTTTGTTTTCTTTCAATAATTTTGGATTCTTTAAAATACATAAAAATAATTTAACACTCAAAAACCATGTTTTAATAATATTGAACTAAAAAAACAATAGTACATCCAGTGTTACTAGTTACAGCAAAGAATATACTATTAAGTACCTATTCTAAATATAAAAAAAAGTAATTAAGAAATGTTTCATGAAATTTAATTCAAGTTATATTACGAGGGTTGTCTTACCCAGTTTTGCATAAAGCTGCTTAAAAGGCGCCATCAATAGAATCTTCAGACGCAAATCTAACCACAATTTTTGTTGACATAAATGCAGAGTTTCTCTGCGATACAAGTCGAGTAGGTCAGGGTAGGTATAGTGAATTTATGAATTTGGCAAAATGGTCGAAAAATGGATCTTGGCCGAGAACATTTTCGAGCAATAATTTTTTACAATTTCCGGAGAGGATTATCCCAACAGAAATGTCTCACTAAAATGGTTTCTATGTTTGGGAATGAATCATCACACCAGTTAACTAAATCTCAGTGGTAATACGAATTTTTACGTGGTCGCTCCAGTCTTAGCGACGAATCCAGGCTCGGTCCACCCAAAACAACAGTCACACAGCAAAATATTTATGCTGATCGTCAGTTAATTAGGGATAACCTATTGGTGTCGAAAAACATTGGAACGTTCCAACAAAGGAACCCCAAAAAACGTTTACAGTATTGTTGGTGGCGATGAATTTTCGATTTACTTCTACAAACCAAAAAATAAACGCCAACCCGCTGTGAGTGTGTTATCCAATTAAGAAAAAAACAACAAAAGTGTTTCAAAGAAAATTGTAGCAACTTTTATGCCACAATCTGGTCATGTGGCAACAATTGCTTTAAAAGATCAAAGAAAAGTTACTTCCGATTGGTATATAAACGTTTGTTTACCATTAGTTATCGCGAAACTCCGACAAGGCAACGGCGAATCAACCTACATCACGACAATGTAAGTGCTCACACTGCCCTTAAGACAATCGAGCTTTTGGGACTTCAAAACATCGAATTGTTAGATCATCCACCGTATAGTCCCAACCTAAGTCCTAACGACACTTCAATGCGTGGACAGCAATTCCAGTTGCAAGAAGAAGCAATCGATTCCTTTAAAACAGCGATTTGGCAGGTACCTATCAACTGAAGGCAAGAATAACTGTTTTACCAATTGGTTTAAACGTATGCCTCAGTATATCGATCTTTGTGGGACATATTTTAAAAGCTTTAAAGTACTTTAAGTTTTTTGTCTTTATCGCTGAATGCAAAACTAAAAGACAACCTTCGTACTAACCCTGCAGCCCAGAAACGTATACTCCAACATTATCTTCGCTAAAATGACAGATTGCCAAAAAAACTGTACTATTAGCGTTGATTGCATCAAAAATTGAATAAAAACTTATTAAAGTTGGATTTAGCCAAATATGGTGCTACAGTACCTATGGGTAAAGCTATACATTCACAATCAAAATCAATTTGTGAAGTTCCGAAAATGATGGCAGTTGTACTTTGTTCTTCAATCAAAACATGCAGTGGTAAAAACTAATCAGTTTATAAAACAAAATAATTAATGAGAAATACCAATCACAAGAACTTCATGCATAACCAGAGTTGGTAATTTGGTCCCCAAAGATGACGTCACGAAATTTCAAAAGGTAATTTGGTCCCCATGGCTGACAGGTATAAATTCCCTACAAGTAATTTAGTCCCCACAATCAGGTATATGCTTTCGGTTCAAAGAAGAAATAAAATCAAAACATGAAAATAGTTTACAGGTTTTAATTTCAACTCTATGGCATAAACACATAAATAATTTTTACGCAAATGAGAATTTCAAAATTTTACACATTTAAATGAAATACATGTTAAAAAATGAGTTCTAGCTATTTCAGAGTTTTTGTATTTTTCTATAAGGTTTTCAATAAATTTTTGACGATTTCTAATTTTACGGTCTCTTACATAATGTTTCAAATGACAACTTTGCAACTTGATATAAGTTTCGATTTGGAATTCATTTAATTTCTCAAGAAATGTTATTATATTTGGATGTTCTTTGTAAAATGAATCGTTAAAAGTTCTGTGAAAAGCTTCGCAAGCGTTTGTTGTTCGCGTGAGATCAGACGAATTTTTGGCCCAAATTGTCGGTGGAAAAAGAGATTCTTCATCAACATAATTCTCGATTAGATAATCAGCGTACTTCTCCAATCTCATGTCATTTGGTCTATTTTCGAATAGTTCGAACGCAACGCAATCACCCACTTCATTAGGATCTAAATAAGTAAGACCAAAAGTCAAGTGCAACCACCGACCAATATCACTGCTCGCATCGTTATATTCCACAACTAGACCGATAGTTTTAATTTTCCGGAACCATGCCTGGGCGAGATGAAATATGCAGTGAATTGTAAACATTTGTGTGAAATATTTGGCACAATAATCAAATGTGCCGTCGACGTAGATTCGTTGCGTTTCCCTAGAGCTTCAAGATTTGAAAGACACGTAAACACAATCATATTTATTATTTAACACACAATTAATAAAAAGGAATTGTTCATCACGCGAAGTTTTTACGTCAATCGAATTCAAAATTTCATGTACATCGTTAATATTTTTCGGAAGCGCTGGTATAAACTTACGTCGACTATTATACATATTCTTCCTAACGTACTCGACGTCCCTGGTGGTTAGTGTCGCTGGTAAATTTTCTTTCAATGCCATACGTATAATTTTTGACGGTTTTTCAGAAATATCGTCAACAGCTTTTCTCTTGCAAACTGCAGAAACTGTTTGCCTATTTAACGTTGAAATGTCCGCAAGATGACAGTGTTCGGATGAAGTTTTAGTCACGAATATTGCACTTGATACATCTAATCTAATGTATAGATACAGGCCTTACATTTTCTGTTGGTACATTTCCAACAAGTTTCTTCTAAAGTTTTCAGTTTTTTGTGGAAATTAAACTTGTAACCGTTAACTACAAGTAAATCCTTGCCACGAATACTTTTAATAATTTTCACCTCCATAATTTGCTTTCTCACAACAATTCACACGTACTCAAACTAAGTAATAATTCAAATGATTGCAAATTATAATAATATAAGGGTTTTATATCCGTCTAAACTACCTGTTATTCCAAAAAATTTCCAAGAAGCAGAAATAATGATATTTTAATTTGGGGGCGAAATTACCAGCCGGATTATCGAAGTGCCTGGCTACCAAAGGATTAACACAGGTAGCGGGGACCAAATCACCCATCCCCTGCATAACTGAGGGTAAGAATAGAATTAGCTGCCAATTACATAAAGGAAACACATAATAGTATATTACGTAACAAGAGTGGTAAGTAGGACATTACGAACGAGTGGAAAAGTTACGCACGAAGACGCGTAGCGGCGAGTGCGTAATTACACGAGTACGTAATACCTCTTACCACTCGAGTTACGTACTATGCTTTATCTACGACTCAATATTTTAATTTTAATCCTAAATATTTGACATCGGTAAAAAAATATATGACGTACGTACTGTACTGTTATCTACTCCTTTTACAGTAAATTCATTTATAAGTACTCATTGTCACCATGCAGGGTAAGTAAGCTATAACGCACAGTTGTGCGTAATGAAACGTCATTCCAACTTGACGTTTCATTACGCACAACTGTGCGTTATAGCTTACTTACCCTGCATGGTGACAATGAGTATAAATAACATTTACTGTCAAAGGAGTAGATAAACACGTATTATATAATTGTGAAGTATTGGATCGAAAGAGGTAACCGATTTTAGGGACTGCAAAAAATATTAAAAATGTGACTAAACCTAGGAAGCAGAAGAGCCTATAGGATTCTGCAATGGTGTCGATAATAGGAAAAAAGGTGTTAATTGTAAAATGTCTCTAAGCCCTAGTTTCAAAATATTTATCGAAAAAATAATTTTCTTTAAAATTTATTAAACCCTTTTTAGAAGTAAATTTTATATAAGTTTAATTCTAAACTCCCGAATTTCTTTAGTAAAATATGTATTTGTTTATTTGGCAGTGTAAACAAGACCTCACACTCCAACGCTTATAGCGGGCTTTCAAATCGTGAGTCGAGATGACTTAACAAGATACAGCGGGTGGAATTCCAAAAAATCTTTCTCTCTTCAGCCCAAGGCACTACCACAGCATTCGGTCTCTACCTCATTATCTCACCTTTGGTCTACCTAACCATTGAGTGGTGGATGGTAAAGGCATTGTTGCCAGTTGCTCATCGCGGCACATTTTTAAAATCATTCTGTTTTCAAGGTGGTTTGGTATGTCCGTCAGTACATTCGATGAAAACGATACTAAGTACTATAAAGAAGTTGACTCACTACTTTTTTTACTTCTGAGACATAGCTTAATTCCAACAAAATATTGTTTTATCCTTATTTTACTTATTGTTTTATTGGTAAAATTAGGGTCCTTGTTTTAAATTTTTGTCTTTTTATCATTTGTGTATATTCTTTTATGTAATTATTACACACACACTACTTATAAAACTCTTTATTTATACTAATCTCTGTTTACTACTAATGATAAGTACCTACTCAACTAAAGACATCGTTTTTATTTACTTTTAACACGTAATTTAACCATCACGCAGTTAAAAATGTAGGAAAAGACTCAATGCAGTACAATTGGGATATGGTTAGGTAGATGAGAAGGAATGCTGAAATTAATATTGAACTAAAGCATAACATTGTCAATCTATGAATATTGTTATTGGAGAGTGAGCTATGCTGTCGGTTCAACTCCAAGTCGAAGAAATCTCAGATGAAAAGTATATAGAAGATGAAGAGAAAAAGGTAATAATAAGTGTCGGTTAAGTTTGTTTACCAGTTACTTAAAGGTTTGAAGAAGGAGCTGTACAGTTCAATAACAAGAGCAAGAGGAGATTTCTTTTTGAACAAATCTCGACAAACTAGAAAAAGAGACACATCTCCAAATGTAAAACAGTTCGCCGAAAATGAATGACCTAAAAGGGGAATAGTCCCAAAATTTTCACCTCAGAGTCAAATATGGAGATTAGTTGGCGATCAATTAATACACCCCTAATATTATTGATCAGAAAAAGAAATATAATAGGGGATAAAAAGGAGCTATGAGGAATATCTACATCGTTTTTTTTTTGGAAATAACAGAACTTATCATCCCTACGACGTCTCTAGTAAAAAGAGCTAAGTATTAATAAGAAATAAATTATTCTAATGGTGAAACTTGTTTATAAGTAAAAAGTTCCAAAGCTGATTAAATGTTTTAGAATAAATGTAATATTGGATAAAAAGGAGCCATGAGGAATATCTACATCGTTTTTTGGAAATAACAGAACCCATCATCCCTACGACGCGACGTCTCTAGTAAAAAGAGCTAAGAATTAATAAGAAATAAATTATTATTATTAATGGTGAGACTATTTTACAAGTAAAAAGTTCCAAAGCTAATTAAATGTTTCAGAATAAATATCCCATTCTGTGTAGTGTGATTTGTAGTGCAGAAATAATAAAATATAGAATAAGAAATCTAGAAATCAGACTGCTTTGGTCATAGCGTTAATTAATCGAAATTAAATAAATAAAGTGTAGAACCATATTGGTGGCACTTAAATCATACTATTTTTAATTTGTTTTCCTGCTTATTACAATACTATAATTGCTCTACTAAAAGTGCCCTTCAACAAGAGAATATAATTGTTGGCAATATTTAAATCTAAAATTAGGTATTTAGTCTATAATTTTTTCTAAAGTTTGTATTTAGTTTATTTAGCACAAGATTAGTTTTAAACAATTCATAATCTGAGCCTTACATCTGAATATAAGAACGAAAACAATAAAATTGGAAAATGACATATTTGGTTCACCATTACCAAAGTAGGCATCTTTTTTTTATTTTAATTTTTCTGAAATTCAGTGACGATAGATAAATAGATAGATAGATATTCATTGGGTTGGCTGTTAGCCTGTTCACCCCGACCTTTACAGATCTATTGTGAACACCCATCATATCTAGAATAGGATTAGAGCACCTTGTCCAGCCCTGCTCTCATAATGAGACATAATAGCCTTGACAGTAGCCTCTCCACATAACTTGAAGCAGTGGGTTTCTTATCTTCTAATACCAGATACTTTACATTGGAATAGGACATGAAATGCGCTTTCCTCCTCCTTGGCAGTTCAGCTCAGTCATGTGTTTTCTGAGCCGACAATGTCCTGTCAAGAGACTGACAATCATTCTGACATTGTTTCGTCTTTGTGATAGCAGCTCTGCATTAAATTTCGCCGAGGGTCCTTTTATAAAGACTTTGGATTGTCGCTTGCCCGATGATTTTTCCCACCATTCTTGGCCTTTACTAGCCTCCATTTCTCAATGGCTGACTTTCTGAAAGTGTCAGCAGTTCTGCCGATTTCATATACTAATCCATTTTTGTATACTTGAACTCGTAAAGACGCATTTATTTTTAATTTTGTAGACGAATTTAGGTAAAAAGTAAAGAAGAGAAATGAAGGATATCTTGGAAATGGTTAGGAATGCTCAGGTGTTTGATTTGCAACAACTGTTTAAAGAGTTTATTATGAGTCCACCAAAAAGTGCATTATTTTTTTTTATTTATTTAATATAGCAATTAGCATATCCAAATATTCTTATGTATTTTTTTACCTTTTCAGTTAAAGAATTTAGATCGTTCATAAAATAAGTAAATAATAATGGTTGAAGAAGGATGATACCGCCCACTAACAGATTTTTTTTATAATAATAAATAAATTACATAGGTACCTAGAATAAGCACCATCCAAGAAGTATTTGATTTTTATTGATCCATATTTTTTAATACATAATTTCTTGACTAGATTTTTCGCTAGAGTATAGGTCTATCAGGATCTTCCATTGAAATGAAATTAAAACAAAAACAGTCAGTTCTTCTTCTGTTAAAAATAAATTATTGTAGATATATTTTTGTTTTGTGGATATATGTGGGGTACCATGTTTAACTGTGTTATGTACTTAATTCTGGTTAAAAAATTCATTGATTAAGAACTTTGGCAACAAAGCAGACCCAGACTGCCAAACTGGCTGAGGGCCTGTTGGGGCCAAGTCGTCGTTTTCTTAACTTGAACACTCACCATCTCAACGATCAACCCGTCGCGCGATTCTCTCTACCTCTTTTGGATAAATATTTACATACCAGACCTAACTACCAGCCTTTATTTGTAATCATGCACGTATTAACACCACCCCGAATTACTAAAAGACAAGCTGAAAAACTGTAAAAAGGAAAATAAAAAAGGAGCTTGACCACTCATCAATGGAATTTATTTAATACCTGTCGCATATGCTTAAAACCTCAAAAAGGCAAAGACGTAGAGTACGTTCACTTTAAATTTATAAAATATTTAAATCCTCTTTATTTTAAACTTACAGACGATTGTTTGCCTTCTCAAATAAGGCATATTGTATTTAAAGTGAATATAAAAATTATAAATAAATAAATCCAAAAAATTAGTACTTCATTGATCGAATATAGAAGAGGTGATTTACTTATTGTGATTTTTCCAATTGAATATTTTTACATATACCGAAGAGACTTATTAACAGTGGTGCATTGACCGTGCTCTTTTTATTATAGTTTGAAAGTTGTATATGGAATTGCAGTTACCAGAAATTTACATTTTTTTATACATTTCCAGTTTGATACAAGTTTTGAACTCGAACCTTTGAATCCGCGCCTTTTCAATGCACTGTGAAAATATCACAGTTTATTGGTTAATTTAAGCAAGGGTTAAATAATAGAATGATTTTTGTATAAGTATATTATAAAGAAATCTACAAAACTTGTTATAATAAAGGATAAAATAAATGTAGTTAAAAACGTAAAAAGCTCAAAACGCACATTCATTTTTGACAAATACGAATTATTGATTTTGATTAGTTTGTTTTCAATATCAAATTTTATTACTCGAATTATTTTCTAACAGATATTTTCATAACAAAATGATAAACATTTTCTATAGATCCTGTTCTGAAGACCAACTCAGAATTTTACTCAAAATACTTTATTCAATGGTTTCCATCGAATGTTGAATATATTACTTTTTCTATCATTTTTCTTCCTTTAAATATCAAAACAGTGTAGACGGAATTGAAGACTAAGTGAGGAAGAAACAGCTCCACGGATAAGATTTTTCAGTGTGACAGAAGTAGGATCTATATAGATATATATCGAGCTGCACAGTTAAAGAATATGTGCAATTGATATTTTAGGTTGTTTGGGCGAAAGACCGGCGAAAAAAGAATTATATATAAAACTAGCAGCCCGCCCCGGCTTTGCACGGGTATTAAAGAAAAATAACAAAAGCCATTAAATTTATTGGGTCAACGCTTCCCTGTAAACAATATTAAATGTTGTTTTATTTTCTGGCAGCAAAATAAATTGATTTTCAGGTGCTCCGAACCGCCTTAGGTGGTTGGCCATGAGGAAAACCGATCCCTACTAATTGGAAGGTTTGACCTTGAGACTTATTATTAGTAAAAGCGAAAGATGTTTTGATAGGAAATTGAAGCGGTTTAAATGGATTTGGTAGATCAGTTGGGATCATCGGTATCCTCAGTGTATGAGCTAGTTGACCAGCTGGTGGGTCAGTTATATTGGTTGCTACAACTTAATTGTCCTTTAATTCCTTTATAAGTAGCCACGTCCCATTGCACATGCTAAATTTGTGATATCTGTCGTGATTATGAAATAAGTTATTTTGATAAGGATTAATACCAAGATAAAAACTTTTAAAAAATTAAAAATTAGTTATTGTGACGTAACTATAACAGTTAGACATATGCTGTCGCGGCATTTTTTGTAGATATTTATATATTCTTTAAAATCGTAGTACATTATTTTATTCTATAATCAATAGTATTCTCAGCGCACGCGAGGTTGCATTGTTGGAGATCAGAGTATGTGCAAACGTAGAAGAAATCTGAGGAAGATGAGCTAATATACCTGAAGAATTTTATTAAGTACATATGACATTTAGATATTGAGAGCCAGAAAAATTGTACATAACTGCCTGAGTTTACAATTATTTCAAGCTTCCGTAAATGATACTCCTATTTAATATTATTGTAAGAGGGAAACTTAGCAGTTGTGAGAAAACAAAGGTTGTGACTATAAAAGCATAATAAATCTACGCACAATTTCAGTTATTTTAACGTATTTTACGTAGGTATAACAATAAAATTATAACTCCAAAATTTTATAGAAATAAATCAATAGTCACTTCTCATTTCGTTAGAACCTTTGTAAAAGTTTGAATGAATTTTAATTTAATGTAATTACTGTCTACTTTGACTTATTTATTCATCGCAATCCATCTTTTCTAAAGGTATCTAATCGAGGTAACGACAATTTGTGTACCTGACAAATACCTCTTCTTTCCACCAAAGATGGTCTCTATCGTTTATTGAAATATATAATGATTAAAAACCAGTTTCAAACAAGAGAATTTTACTAAAGGGTACGGTAATCGCTTTTAATAAAAAAAAAATAACAAAAAAACTACATTTTTCTTCTGAACGCCACTGTACAAAAATCTATCCTACCGTACGAGACGATTATTAGCTAGTTGTGGATTTGTTGGTTTAGGATCATTTTGATTCATAATGATAATAATTACCTACGTGTCTTCGTGAAAAATTCGATAAATTGGCGTAGATGAACCGGACGTTGCCACCAACAACAGTTGATGGATTTAGTTTTTTGGTTTTGTTTTTGTTTTTTTTAATGAAAGTGTTTCATTGAAATGTTTTTTATATGTTAAAAATTGTAACGAAAATCCACAATTTTAAAATTTTTGAGAAAGTGCATTGTTAAAATATCTTGATATATTAAATTTAAAGTTTGCCTGGTTAGAATTTAGATAATTTTTATTTTTCCTAAATAAATATAAATAGTGAATAGTAGAAATAATATAATAAAAAGAACCTGGTATTCGACTTTTGTAATATTTGCTATATCTTTACAAACCATACCAACTAGAAGCAGCATTTAATGCATTAAGTGCGAAACGGGATTGACAGAGACGGAAAATAAAACTATATGCTGACTCTCTTTTACCTCGCCTTTATTTGATCGAAAGCTTGTGCATGCGCAATATTTATTCCCTATAGCAGTAAAAAAAATCTGATGTGGGCACCACACGACCTTCCGAACAGTAGCATGTATAATAACAAGTAGTGAAAGAGCGAATCCACAATTTTTATTTCACATATTCCCAGTTTTTGATAAAAGTGTCAATATCTCGAAAACTTATGAAAATATCAAAAAAATGTATTCTTTCAAAAATGTCGGAAATTACATGTTCTTTCCAAAAAGTATAAATATTTTGCCAATAACTATATGAAAACCCAATATTTTCAAAAAATTCCATTTTTTGATAGGAGTAAACGTCCACTTCCGGTCGGCCGATTTTACTCAAATTCTATCAGATTCCTCCGATGGTGATTATAAGTAAGGTTTTATAGTTTCATTCCGATCCGATTAGCCGTTTAGCCGCAAATGTGTTCACAGACACACAGACAGACAGACAGACAGACAGACATTTTTTATTTTTGGGTTTTTTAGGCTCAAGGAACCCTAAAACGCGTATTTCCGCTAAAAACCCGAGATCGAAATTTTTCGCGATCACAATACCTTCCTCTAACAGCGTTGCTGTTCGGAAGGTAAAAGTTACTATATCTCTATCTCCGAAGGCACCAACAGAATCGTTGATAAGTCTAAATAAAAGATACTACTGAGTAGAATATACAGAATTGTACCCTCTGAAATGTCCCAGTATTGTTATGCTTCTTACTTCCGGTGTAAAAGTTTAATTATGTCTTAGAGAAATACATGATTGGAAAATATTGCTAAATAATTATTTTGCAAAATTTACAGAAACCATAAGATATGAGGTTCGAAAGTTTAATAAAAATAGGTCAACAATCTTTTGTTGTCATACCTACATTTGTACAAGATTTTCTTTAGCGGAAAACAGTTATTATTTATTCCAAGTTCGTGCGGACTGACCTTTTTTAACTTAATGAGGGATTAACGACGTTTGGTTATCGCTTCCATGTATTATTTTACCTGTTTTGATCTTCACAGGTTTGGGTTTCATATTGTCATGGATTCACAATTTTAGTATTCTCAGAGTATTGTCGTCGACCGGAGCTTTCGAAAACTTTCTATTATTTATAGTTGATTCATATGTTATTGTTATTTTATTTGTTAGTATTATGTTTTTTGTCTTATAATTACTCTTATTTTATATTATTCATTATCTTCATGGAATATGTGGCAGCTGTTATTTACACCAGAAACGGAAAATCAGGACAATAATTTTCTGGATACGAAGAAAAATAACGTGATTGTTATGGATAATGCGTCCTATTATTCAAGGGTGAAGGTAAAAGTACCAACATCAAGTTCTACGAAAGATGAGAAGAATAACATTAACTTTCAAGAGTGCTACACAAAAAAACAATTACCTATTAGAAGTGTTACGTACAAAAATATTATGTCACTGACTGTTTGCAAAATTGCAAAACAAGAAAAACATGAAGTATTAAGATTACCGCCCTATTACTGCGTCCTAAATCCTATTTGCTACTTTGGGGTCAGTTGAAAGGAACATTGCCAGCAAAATTCAAACTCCAAAACTAAGCGCATCTGTGATAAAGTTGATAGAAAATGAAGACGTTGCAATAGACAATCAAAATTGAACAAGTTGCATTGAACATGTTTAACAAGTAGAGCTAAATTATCATCATGATTTATACTTTTTTTAATAATTGAATTAAAACCTTTTAACTGAAAATTTTTAAAAAAATTGAAAAATAGTTATTTTTTAATAGTTTCGCGGTTGAAGAAATTAATTGAAAAGAACAGTCGATACCTGCTGATATTACATAGATCCTATTACGGCCCTGAGCTTTAAAGCTTAGGTATATAGCTGTTAGAATTAGTCAGTCCGCACGAACCTGCAACGAATAATACTCAAAATAATTTGTTAAAGAAGAGAATGTTTTCTTGATCTCCAGTTTATTATATCATAAATTGCGACGTCAGCGAAGCATACTTTCAATATATATTATTTTAGTTATTATATTAAATCCAGTTAAAACTGAAACCAACGCCAATAATGAAGAAGACGTAGGATATTAACTAAGGAAGGCTCATTGTACAACTCGTAAAAACTTAAGTAAGTATTTAAATTTGGTTTATTTTAAGATTTATCTAGATTTAAATTTATTGCATGAATGGAATTTAAAAGTGAAATTTGTATAGACACTTTAATAAGACACTTGCACAATTGATTTCCGAATTAGTTAGGAACATAAGACAATCCAATATAGTTAAAAGCATAATGGTAGAAACAAGAAATAAAGTTACTTACTTGCTAATATAAAATTTAAGAAACTAAAGAAACTATAAATATAAAGTATAAAATAATAATTTAAGAGTTAGGTTGGTAAGCTATATTTACAAGCATTGTTTTTTTTACAATAAAAAAAACTATTGCCTTAGTCTTGGGATTGAACCTGCATTTAGTAAAGTAAAGAATACTCTTAGATAAACCAAGAAACTTTTCCTTGTTTTTGCATATTAAACTTTACAAAATTTTCCTGAATTTTGTAAGAGCTTTCATGTATTAAACATGTCTTAAACAAAAAATTAAAAACAATGATAAATCCTTATATAAAGATATGAAAAATAATCAAGTTTATACCTGTGTGTTTATGTAAAAAGCTGATAAGATTGGTTAATTTGTTTTCTTACAAATTCATTATTTATTTTAGAAATCTATAAAAAGTCATTTGGCAATATCCTCATACAATTTTTAACCTGACTAAACATTGACCCACTATGCACCCCTACTGATTTACCCAAATATTTTAAGACATCTTTACTTAGAATCGAGGAAGGTCTTTGTCAAGAATTACATGCCTCTTTCTTGCCTTTCAAAGATAGATTACATTGAAATCTGAGATTTTACACTTTATGATATTTGTTGTTGGTTTCTTTGTGTGGATCTAACTGTTTAATAGAATTTTTGGGTATCTTAGGTATAGAAAAAGCCGATGGTTATTTCCGTTTTTGTATTTTTTCCGATATTTGGGTGGTTTTAGTCAAAATATAAAGTATTATAAATGTATTAATTGGTTATACACTTTTTCCACTTAGAAAGTAAAAATCAATGAAAATATATTATTTATTATGTACCAGACACACAATATAAGCAATTCTTTAAATACATAATAAAATATATAAGAATTATAAAGAAATCACGATTGAAAAGACTATTCAGAAACAAAGGAATGAAGTAAAACTAAAATAAAAACGAAGTTACAAGATAAATAATTAGAATCTAATACCTGATATCGTTAGATATCGGAGATGATGTGTTTAAATTTTTATAGGTAGACAGAGTCAAAACGCGAGGACTAATGCAACTCAATCGCCTACAGTCTACAGTTAATAGTCCTTATTTGTTTATTGGAGTTTGCGATATAACCAGACAAAAACAGTAATTTGGTTGGCGATGGAACTTCACATATAGATTTTTCAGTACTGCATACCACAAAAGTAACACTAGTCGAGGCAATAAAGCACTAAAATCGGCCTTTCCTCCGAAATTTAAACGGCAAGACGGATTTTAATGTTTTTTTTGCATTCGATTTGTGAGAGCGTCAGGAAACTATGTAATATTGGAAAACTAAATTTGTGCATACAAAAAACGCATTTTTAAAGTGCATTTCAAACATACCTCTTGGCGGAAATGAGTTATTTCTGGGTGGAAATGAGTTCAATGCTGTTAATTGGAGATTTTTGGGTTCACTGAAAATGAATTGACATTAAAAGTGATCTCCGGAGTACCTGGTGTCCAGGATATCTACTGTTTACGTTGTCTTCTGGAGTTTTCGGTAATAATACAATTAGTCAAAATTTCATACTTGAGTTTGCTGAAAACGAATATGACATCAAAAGTGATCTACAGAGTATCTGGTGCCCAGTATACTTACAGTTTAACTTGTCTCCTGGAGTTTTTGGTAATCGTTATACAATTAGTCAAAACTAAATAAAAAAAAATTGTTTTGTTTTTAATACATCCAATTAAACTCTGTAAGAGATGACGTAAAGGTTACTGTGATGAGCACTAGATACTCCGTAGATCGCTTTCGATATTATATACGTTCTCAGAGAGCCCAAAAACCCCCTAGTATTGAAATTTGACTAATTGTTTAATGAATTTACCGAAAACTTCCGGAGACGAAGTAAATAGTAGGTATCCTGTGCAACAGGTACTCCCGAGATTACTTTTAATGTGATATTTGTTTTTAGGGAGCCCAAAACCACCTGGGTATTGATTTTTGACTTATTGTTTAATAATATTACTTCCAATATTCGTTTTCAGAGAGCCCAAAAATAACCGAGTCTTTAGTTTGAACTAATTTGATAACGATATTACTGAAAACACCAAGAGGGATGTAAACAGAAAGTATCCTGGATACCAGGTACTCTATAGATAACTTTTAATAACATTTTTAGCGACCCCAGAAACCCCTGATTAACAAATTTGAACTCACTTCTGCCAATAAATAACGAGTCTGTTTGATATGCACTTTAAAAATGCATTTTGTTGTATACACAAATACAGTTTTCCAATATTACGTGATCGCATAAGGACATAAAGTTTCCTGATGCTCTCACGAATCGAAAACAAAAAGGATCAATAAAATCCGTCTTGCGTTTAAATTTCGGAGGTTCAGTGCTTTATTGCCTGGACTACATGTTTAAGTATAATTCAATCATTGTTATCGAAAGTAAGTTTAGTTCTAGTTTTTCTATAGCAGATCTGCTTTCGTTCAAAATATCTCGCAATATTGTGATTATTACATCATATTGCTGAACTCCCTTTCTGTCTTTATTGTTTGGTGCTAACAAATAACATTATTTTATCTTCCCCATTCTATAATTCATCTTTCATCCAAAGCTTATATAGATAGAAATTTTAGGTATATATATGTGACTTTGTATCACAAAACAAGTTCCTATATCTAGTATGATTGAGAAAAATAGTTTTTTGGTCCTCCGTCCAGAAACAATACTATTAATTACTTCAAAATCGTCCGGAAAATGACATTTTCCGGCCTAGGCCGGCAAAGTAGCTTTTAGATTATCTAAAGAGATGGCGCTATGAGTTTAAATTTTAAGTCATCAAAAATACATAATGAATAATACAAATTTTAATTAAATTTATTTAAAAACAGCGTATAATATACTAAACTTACCTATAACTTTTTCCAAAGGTAAGCAGGATTCTAATTTACATTTAATTTCTCTCACAACTTGTATTATAAAATTTGACATTTATGTCAATTTACAACTACTTATCATTCGATTATGAAAATAGTTCATTGTCTCTGCTATTTTTATATAAAATTATTAGATATTAATGTTAATATTTTCAATATAACAATTTTTACTGTGCTGCTTATTAGCCCAGTATTTGTATGTATAAAAATTAAGGAACTTGAAATCGATTATCAGAAAATCATTCCTTATTACTAATTCTTTTAATCGTGCAATGGATGTCAATAAACACTAATCTTGTATGTCACAAAGTAAAAAGTTTTTGAACTTGTTGTGTTTGCAACATATGTTAATTAAAACACTAATAACTGCTGAACACGTATATTAAGTATCAAACAAGTTATTATACAACTATAATATTAACATCCAATGTGGCGCTAATATCTACCCGAAGATCACGTCATACCAGCTGACAGTCTGTCGGCTGTCTTCTAGTCACTGGTCTTACTTTAGGTAGCACAAGCGGTCAACTCTTGAACATAACAGAACTTTTGAAGATATTAAAAATTAGTCGGACCAAGAGTCGCAAGAGCGAGTAAAGCTGTGTAGCCGAGGTGCGTAGCACCGAGGCGAAACAATACGAGCACTTGCAAAACATTTTCCGCACGTGTAACACATACTATTTTTTGGTCCGACTAATTTTCTTGTGTCACAAATAACTTTTACGGTTAAGTGATTCCAAGTTTGCGGCCAGTGATTAGCCGAAGAAGCAGCAAAACTCAAATATATTAATCTTAATTGTTTTGCAGCATATGATGTTATACAGATAGTATAATGATTTCAACGGTATCATGGTCAATCATATTGCAGGTGTTGTCCAACTAGGTTGCGAAAACAGACCATGAAACTTTAAAACTGGAATGAAGCTGACTCTTATTATCAACGTAAGTGTGCACGAATAAAAGATTGTTCACCAATACGGATTAACCAACTTGGTAAAAGTCTAATTTCTGGCCTTCCACTACAACAGAACTGTTTGATTGGAAAATAAACTAATGATCCAAGTATGAGTTGATATAAAAATTGTGAATGTTGAATACCTACTATTATTTATTGGTGACAATAATTCGAAAAAGCATTTGTTAATATTTTTTATGAAATATAATGACATTTTGAGTTTAGGTTGTAGGTAAAAGTAAAATTAGCAAATTAACAGATAGTTAATTATTTCTCAAAAAGGTTTTATTATACATTTATGTAGGTAGAAAAATTATTTTGCATTTAATATAAAACCCGCCTCTGTGCACATGATTATGTTTGTAATTAATTTCTCCTGCAGACATTTATTTTACTAATTTATGGACTGTTGTTTGCAGTGATGTACGGGGACAATCTGCCTTCCACTTTTGCCCCGCTCACTCGGCAGACGGTCTGTGGAAATGGAAACAAACGAAGAAAATTCGCTACAGCACACATGCTGAGTCGGTTTGCGATGCCATATCGAAGAGTAGACTTAACTTTTCTTGTTCCTGACGTCACATAGTCATCGACAGCTTGTTTGACTGTTTTGCCTTGACCTCCAATCGCATCCTAAACACACGCCTTGTTTTCATAGTTTGTATTGTTTGGTGCATAACTAGATAAGATGAGATAGAAATACGAGGGTGGTTCAAAATAAATAAATTTCGCATGCTCATTGAAAAAAACAATTAAAGAAAATACTAAAAATATTGCTATATTCAGTGAGTAATGATAAGGTGAAAAATAACTTTAATAATCAAAAGAAAACAATGTACAAATGGGACTTCCTGAACATATTCGTTGGTATGCAAAATAATGTAAGAAATAGGAATTAGTCAAAATCTGCCATTGATTTAATAAACATACTTCTTACAGTGATAAATTTGATAGAAGAAACAATATTCTTTATTTAAGACATTTTAAAAGAAATCAGAAATCGGTGTATCTACAGTATAGTCCAAAAGACAGTGGTTCCATTTTATATCATTTCTTTTTGTGAGGTATTTGAACCAAGTTTTTAACTGATATAGCAAAATAATAATTTTCTGATTAACAGTGAAAAAGGCTATAATATTAAAACTAACTCAGTATGGTTGATGAAAGCTTTTAGTAAATGAATTTCTATAACAATTACCTAATTAGTTTCATTATAAAACAAATCCTTTAAATTACTTTAAAGCATCATTTTCAAAATTTTATAAAAATTAAGTTTTTTTTATAATTAAATTGCTTGGTAGGTTAATCAGACTTTCTTAAGCTGGGTTTTTCCCGACAAGAATCGATCATTTACTTTTAGTGCCCGGCTCTTTTTCTATTATTATTTTGGGACTTTATCATTGTCGTTTTATTTCTACAATAACAAAACCAACTCTCTCAATCCTCTTTATTGGATATACACGAATATCAAGAACAACCTACTTCTAATAGTTACACAAAATCGGTGCAGCTAAATGGAACCAAAATGAGTGAATCTCGAAAGTAAACACAATACGAAATATCTCTGAAAATCGTACAAATACTTGAACGTACCGTATCATTACCTTTTTTTCTCTTTTTCTTCGCTGAATGGATTATTAGTACGATGGTTGTCTTTTTACTTTTGCATATAGTCATAAAGACAAAAATATAAAGGATTAAAGTACTTTATTGCTTTTCAAAATATATCCACCAAGATCGATATACTTTTGCATACTTTCAAACCAATTGGTAAAACAGTTATTCCAGTCTTTAGTTGCCACCTACAAAATCACTGTTTTAATGGCATCAATGGATTCTTCTGGTGACTGAAATCGCCTCCAACGCATTGAATTCTTGATCTTCGGGAACGTGAAGAGGTCGTCGAAAACAATAATTCGATGTTTTAAAGCACCATAAAGTCAATTGTCTTTTGAACAGTGTGAGCACTTGAGTTGTCCTAATGTAGGATGATTAACCGTTGTGTGTTGCTTTGTTGGAGTTTCGCGATGACTTCTGGTAAACAAATGTTTATATACCAATTGGAAGTAACCGTTCTTCCATCTTCTAAAGCAATTGTTGCCACATGGTCCGATTTCGACACAAAAGTTGCGATCATTTTCTTTGACACACTTCGAGAACGGATCACTTTTGTTGGTTTTTCCTCATCGTAAAATACTCACACAGCGGATGGGCGTTTATTTCCGGTTTACAGGAGTAAATCAAAAATTCATTGCTACTAACAAGAGGTACTATAAACATATTTGAGCTTTCTTTGTTGAAACGATCTAATGGTTGTCAAGACCAATTGACATGAACCACGATTTGCTATCCTGTGAGCAAATGAGGGATTCGAACCAACTTTGGAACACCCAATTCTTCACGTAGGATCTTTTGGATCGAGATCTTTAAAATGCCCAAAGATGCCTCTATCTCGCGGTTTATTACACGGCAGCCATTCGTAATTAACTTATAAACCGCATCAATGTTTTGCTGTTTTGGGTGGACATAGCCTGAATTGGTCGCTGAGACTGGAGTGACCACGTTGAAATTCAAAATACCAGTGGAAAATAGTTGACTAATGTGATGCTTTTGACTCATACACAGAAACCATTTTAGCAAGACATACCTGTTGAAATAATCCTCTCCGAAAAATTATAGCTCAAAGATATTCTCGGTTAAAATCCATTTTTCGACCGAATTACCAATTTCAAAAATTCAGTATACTTACACGACTTGTATCACAATGAAACTCTGGATTTATGTCACATTTACTCATAGCTGTACCATTACAAATTCGAATTACTTCAATCAAAACTACAAATTCTCTAACACTGAAGAATACAAAATAACTCTGATAATAAATGCGCTTTTTAATGCTCTTACTGAGCAAAACAGTTTTTTATGTAAAAAAAAAATTAAATATACAATTAAATCACCCCTTTGAATTAAACTTTTATTATAGCTTCATAATTTTGTGACACTAAGGCAAGAAGAGAATGGGGAAAATAAAGTACTAGAAGGACTAAGACAACCGAAGACGCACCAGGAAAACTATAACTAGAAGCGATCTTTCAGCTGGCTAAATCTTGGTAAAAATAACCTCTGTATTATAACGGGAATATGGAATATTAACCGGGCACTGCCGATTAAGGAGGCACATAAAGAAACTAGGATGGGTAGATGAAACAAAGTGCTGATTCTGTGAGGAAGAGGATGACATCTCAATACACATACTCTCAGAATGCATTGCATTACGTAATTCTAGGATCAGATACCTAGAATCATACGAAATAGAAGAAAAAGATCTACCTAACTTGAATCCGAATTTTTTAAGAAAGATAAGACTAGAAACGCTGCTATAAGTTTGGGGAAACATCAGAATTATAACAAGAAAATTTATGAATCGATTTGCTTAATCCGCAAGAACCAAACAAATGTTTCGGAAAGGCCCCTCCATGGGGTCAAAATTTTCGTCTCCCAATCCCTACCTCCGAATTGGTCAAAAATTCGATTATGTATAACGCAAAAAAAATTGCATAATCACCTGCCGTTTGCGATTAAGTCTCTATCAGCCCCTGCTCTAGTTCGTAAGACCATTTTATGCAGTAGCCGACTTTTTGAATAGTACGAGCATTTCGAACACTGGTTAATAGGATGATACTCATCTGTTTAATGTGTGATGCATTATGTTTACTATTTAGAACTTATGTTTAGGAAATAATATTTAAGTTTTTTAAATTGTTTGGTAAAACAATTTTTGTTTTATATTGTTTTGTTTTGTCAACTGACTACGTTTATACTAAATGTTTATATTTATGTGTATATGTATATGTTCCTAGTTCTATCTCTGTTATTGGCTTTTTTACACAATTTTTTGTAAATTTTTTGACAATATAGCATATTTGATTTGATTTGATTTGACACATGAGATCTTCGCAGGTGTACCTACTTGTATCTTTTGCTCATACGCTTATAACAATTTGTAAAGTCCTTGTATTTAATATAACAATTTGTAAGTATATCAAGTATTAATGCTTGATTATTTATAAAGAGATACGTAGGTATTTTTGTTCTTCAATACTATCGTATACGATAATAGGACATTTTAGACTTATAATCAATAAATGAGTTTTATAATTATCATATATGTATTTTATATTAGGTTTATTCAGTTAGATCAACGTTGGATTTCAAGGCGAGCTTGAAGAGTTTAATTTTATGTTCACGTAAAATTAACTATTTAAAGATCGTTTTATATTAATGTCGGACAGTACAAAATCCTAGGTTGGTTGTAATAGGCGTTCTTTGGGGTGTCTCATGATAGACCTCTTTTGGGTCTTCGGCCGTTTTGTTATATTGAGCGTGACATGGCCCCTTGTATGTTAAGAAAGATTTATATTTTTATTTAAGATTATTGCAATTTGGTTAACTCATTGTTTTTTAAACCCTGTTGTTTATGTTGTATTATAATAGTTTCGTTACCTTCCTCTATAGGTTTGATTAAATTATCCATCATCTATGAGTTGGATAAAAATTTGGACAAAAAGTGTGTCTTTAACATCCTTACCACGAGTGTTGACACAACGTGACAATACCATGAGACGTAGGTATAGTAGGAGCTGTGTCAAAATATGGAAAGTGAAACGATATCAGATGATATCAGAATTATTGCTAAATCGCATGACAATCGATATTATATCATGTGAAAATGTTCGCTTCTTGGTGCTGATCTTCGATGTCGCCTATACATTTGTTGTAATGCTTATGTCTTTTTTGAATTAGTTAAGCTGGATACAAAAAAATATCCGACCGTGGTCGAACTGAAATTTAATGCATATGCAATTTTTATTCTGATCCATATTAGATAGAAAGCTGGACAAAAAGTGTGTCTTTAACATCCTTACCACGAGTGTTGACACAACGTGACAATACCACGTGACGTATAGTAGGAGCTGTGTCAAAAGGTAGATGGTACAACGATATCGGATGTAATCAGAATTGCTAAATCTCTTGACAATCGATATTATATCATGTGAAAGTGTTCGCCTCCCAGTGCTGATTTTCGATGTCGACTCTTCCTATATATTTGTTGTAATGCTGATGTCTTTTCTGCATTAGTTACGCTGGATACAAAAAAATAATCCGAAACGAATTGCTACGAGGCCGTGATCGAACTGAAATTTAATGCAGATGCAATTTTTATTTTGATCCGTATTGGAATTGTGATCCGTCCCTGTATGCAATGGGAGAGCAGAGCAAGTCTGGTTTCGGCAGTAGTCGTGCGCAGTCGTTGGGGCTGCCATATTTACAGCGAGCCGCCTCGGTGGATCAAAGCGACCGGTGATTGGTCGGTGCCGACACAGACGGATCGGAACGCGCTTGCCTAGGCCGCACTGAGACCTGAGACCGCCGGCTCAGTGAAGATCAGTCCATCAGTCGGCGTTAGCGCAGAGTTAATACGCGAGCACGTGCTAGTGCCAGTTCGTTTTCAGTGATCGTTTTGTGACGTTACTGTGGGTGAACTATGTCGACAATGATGAAAACGCGCGAATGCAGATAGTGGTGCTATGTAATGTGGCTGTGATATGCCGCTATACCGTGAGTTCAAGTGAACCATGCCACACGTCTCGTCCAGTGGCGGAGATGATCTCGGCAGCACCGATGAGGTTAAGGTGTTCAAGGACGAGGGTGACGGGGAGGACGAAAAGAGGTCCTCTGAGAACCTCACCGAGGAGAAAAGCAGTCTTATCGACCTCACCGAATCTGAGGTAAAATCAACTTACCCACAACTTCCTTGCCGACGGATACCTCTCACCAAACCAAATTACCTATTTATTTACCAACAAACAATACTGACAGTTCAAGAGTCCATGGGAATTACAGACCAAATCCAAATAATAATAACCTTATTACTTTCTTTTTCTAAAACGGAAAGAAAAATTCATTTAAATTGTTGACAGTAATTTATGTAGTTACTTCAAAACAAAATATTTTCTTCGTGGCTTATAGTTCATATCGAACTTATATGATCTATACCGACGTAATCTTTCATGAACGTTTGTTTAGTATGTTTAGGTCACAATTTTAATATCTCCGAAAGTCTGGTACCATCCGAAAAGTTTAAACATGTTCCAACAAAAATCTTTTGTGTAGAATAACAAATACTTAATTAATGTTCAAAATAAATTCACAAACCGTTTGTCAAAAATGTAAAGCTGTAAATTCTGTTGCAATTGTATGGAAATTACTATAATAGGTCGCTAGAAGACTGACAATCAAGTATATGACCGAATTCATTGATTTAAGTGTGTACTTAGAGGATTATGTTTCTGCACCTTTATAGTAATCGTATTTAAATAAACTCTAGGTACCTATAGATGATAAGACGATTCACTGACTTCGATTTGGCACAAAATTCCAGACAAAAATTTAGATACGAAAAACTTCCAACTTTCTTCCCCATGAATTCAATTATCAAAAAACTTTAAAATAACAAAACTATAACTGACCACTAACATTTAACTCTCGTACTCTCCGAAAAAAATTTTTTGACCAATATTTTATAATTTGGTTTAATAAAACATTCCACATTGTATGAAATGATCAAAACATTCAACTTTGTCTTTACCACTAAAAAATTCCAAGGTAAATCAGAATATTTTGAGGACTTTCACAGTTTGTGATTCGGCTTTTCTCTCATATTGTGTTCAATGACATGTGAACAATTGGTCAATCTATAGAGTGCATTCTAAATCTCCGAAATGTCCCGCTAACCCTATGCTCTGAACAACAGGTTAACGACAGCAATATTTCTTCAAAATTAGAACACGCTATTTTAGGATTTGCTAAATTTCAAAGCTAGTAGCTTAGGTTAACAATTGAAATACTGAAAACCTAACACATCTTAATAAAAAGGAGAAGGATGACAAATTTTATTTAATGTCTATATATCATGTATCATGTTTTTTGTGTAGAATCAATTGTAATATCCACTTTTGTGAGAAATTCATCCAGTAGATAAATCCAATACTTTAATTTCGATATTCCATATCCATTCAAATGCAGCAGCGGGGTTAAGTTACAGACAATTTTTTGTCAAACACGTGACTAAATTATAAGTTGATTCGACAGGACTGGAGGTGTTTACAATTTATTTATTTTATTTATTTATTCGAGACACAAACAGGACTAGCTCAAAGAAGTGTCCACAAAATTTTACAATCTTAAATTTAACAATTAATTTTGACAAATAGAATTTATTTAAGGTTTTCTTCGCTATTACATTCGGTTTACATCTGTTTTACCTTTAAAAACTTCTTAAAAGTGTGTAATTATCTTTATTGTAAGATTATTTAAAAGTAAATATTTCATATTTCTAATATTAGTTAGGTATGTTGTCAGTTATCAGTGCTAGCACAAGTGAATTAGGCGGACCTAAATTTATCCTTACGGTAAAATTACCATTTTGGTTTATTTGCTACCTGAAGAATTATTCCCCGTAAAGAGCAGGTGTACAGAAAATATCATCAACCTATATCCAAAAATCGTAAGCCGACAATTTACTACTTCCCATAAATTCAATAATTAACCATTTTGAAATTACACCTGGTTCACTAGTTTAAACCAGAACCAAATAGTGCCAAAATTAGAAATGTCAACAAATTGAGGATAAGATTATCTTTTAGTAGCTGATCTGGGGTGCGTTTAGGGTCGGTCTTCCATGGAATTCAGGAAAATGAACATATTAGTACCTATTACATATTTACTTGTATACTTCGCATTAGGAGTAAGGCCCACAAATATTATTATCATAGTTTTCAATGTTCTTAAATTAATTGACCAATTTGTTGAAAAACTTCACCTTGGTCATTTGTTTTTAAATCTCGGAATGCTGCATTCTTTAATCAAATTGTCTTTTCTTACATTTTCTATACTTTTATTACTTCTCTAAATTTTCTGACGTTTGTATTGGTGGTTATTTATATTCAAGATACCTGAAAGGTTCATAATGTGCGAGAATAAATTCCTTTTATGCAGTTTACTGGAATGTTGTATTATGTTGTAATAATAGAATAAATATTATCTTGCTTAAATATCTAAGATACTAAGTTTTATCAATAGGACCTATCGTACATGTACTAGTTTAAATTGAAAATCATTAGCATATGGTTCTTACCGTTATCATTTCGAAACTTATAGATCATCTTTTATAATTTTGAAACGTATAAATCTACTTTTATATACATTTCAAGAATGGTAGAATGGTACTTCATGCAATTATTCCTACCAATATAAAAACTAGTTCCATCCATTATCTTAAAATTACAAAGCACAAAGAAGATCTGTGTTATATATATAACATATACATATATTGTTGCGAAATAGTATATTCTGTAACGAGTCTGGATTGCGCTATAATACTCCACATGAGTGGAAAATTTTGTCTTGCGAGCCGAAGGCGAGGATGACAGTTACACGAGTTTAAGTTCGTACGGACTGACTAATCTTAACAGCTACCTAAAGCTCAGGGCCGTAATAGGATCTATATTATACAAGCAGGTATACTGACTGTTCTTTTCAATTATTCTATTGAATAATATAAAATAAAAGTTATTTTAAACGAAAAAATATAACACTAATAAATAAAATAATATCGAGGAAAGGGACCGCCCTGTTCCCAGGTGAGGGTTGACTTCAAAGACTCTTTAACCTTGTAAACTGTTTCTTACTTATTTTAAAATTCTACTGCGAGTATATTTATAGTGTTTGTTTTACGACCGCCCTACAGCATCTATTCTCCATTATTAATTATAACAAAAAGTTTTTTAGCTTGGTAATTTCGAAATTTTTTTAACCGATGTTTTACTGAAATTTGTTCAAGCTACCTACCCATTTTATATATCGATTTCTTGCTTAAAATGTGCTAAAAATGACATTATCCTATTGTTGTAGTCAGAAAACGGTACAATTATACTGAACTCACATTTCTTGATTGAGTGTTATATAAAGAAGAATTTTAAATTTGTTTATTTTTGTTTAACATTGACGGTACTATCCAATAAATCAATAGCAATGCTTTTTGAATCACGTCTATCACAGTTATCATTAATTTTATTACTAGAAATGGAATACTTGAAAAACCAATACTGTTTCAAAAGTTAAGAAGTGACAGATAAAAATAAAACACTGAGACAAAGTTTGCGTTTAAATAGCAACACTGTAAATGCGTCCATTTAATGCAACGATGTTCGATATATATCGATACTTGAGAGTATCGATACATTTTTTGTTGGTTTATCGATATTTTGTATCCATATTAAGGTCAGTACCGATACAGTGTATCCATACAATTTTTAAAATATCGCATCGATGTTATACTATTACTATTAGGCAAGACACAACACTGTTTGTAATGGGATGAGCGAAGAATGTTTTCTATTTCAAACAAAGCATAAAAATTATTTGTATATTTATGTTTTTGTTACCCGCCGTTATGTTTTGCAAGATGTTTAATAAAATTATTTTATTTTAGTTAGTTTAAATTTTATTTTATGATTTTGTTTTATTATAAAATTATTATTGTCACGTTTTTTTCTCATTTTATTGCATTTCATGTCATAAAGATTTAGGTAGTTCTCAAGTTATTAGAAATTGTAGATACTTTTCATATTTGACACATTTGTTTATAGTTTATGATGTTTTGAAAATTTTGGCTGTAAAGGAATTTATATTTTGTGTGTACCGGGTTATTATTGGGAATTTCCTCCTTGTTTTTAGAGGATTGTTTTTTTGCAAGAAACATCTGTACCAAGCTAGTTAATCACCTTGGGTTGTACATGCAATGTGTGCAAAATAGAAAATATCGATATTTCCTATATCGATACTTTTTAATACGATATATTTGCATATCGATATATTTCTGTTCGATATGTATTGATACAAATATCGAAACTTTCTAATGTATCGAACATCGCTAGCAAAATAGAAAATATCGATATTTCCTATATCGATACTTTTTAATACGATAAGTATTGATACAAATATCGAAACTTTCTGATGTATCGAACATCGCTAATTTAGTGTTTTATTTCGGAAAAATTCGTTATATTTTGGTCTCAATTTGTGAACATCTTTATGATCTCATGCTTACTATGGCTCTGCTGCAATAATTGAATATGCAATTGCTTCTTTTATTTTATTAGACCATGGTTTTTGTGCAAATTTAAAGAACATTCGCATTTGTGTAATGTTTACAGAAGTAATTATAACGATTTACTAATAATTAGTTCATTTAATTTTCACGCTGTTCTAAACAATAATATACGTTTTATACTAATTTGGATGCACCATTTATGAATAACTATGAATCATTAATAAGTAATTATGTCTTAATTAACTTGAAAATTAATTGATATAACATAGAACTTAACCTTTTATTTGACCTGAATTGCCTAATTCTCTCAGTTAATTAAAATGTATTATATAGCTACAGACTATTATCAATTTCATTCACTTTAGAAGAATATATTTATGAATTGATATTTTGCGAATAGTAAATCTTCAATTCAACGTAAAATATTTCCTATCGACAGTTTTTGTTACAATTATAAGAAATTAACCTTGTGATTTATTATAAAAATTTTAAATTCGTTTGTGCTCATTCTCGAAATTAATAATTTACATCAAATAATACAAAACTAGTCTCAATCAGGTATCCCTTTAGATCCATAATCCACATCTTCGACATTTTTAGGAAAATATGCAAGTAGCTTTCTATTGTATTATTCCTTCCAAGCTCGTGCGGATTGACTAATTTTAGCAGCTTAGCTACCTAGACCGACACTTTAAAGCTATAGGATCTATATTATGTAAGCAGGTACTGACTGTTCTTTTCAATTAGTTTACTGAACCGCGGAATGAAAAACACAATACTAATAAAGTAAATAACAATAATATATGAAGAAGAATAAATATCAACACGGTCGACGACAATACTATGAAAATACTAGAATTTTTGAATCCATTACAATATGAAACCCAAACCTGTAAAGATCCAAACCAGGTGATATAATACAATGGAAGCGATAACCAGCCGTGGTTAAACCCTTATTAAGATAAAAAAAGTCAGTCCTCACAAATAATACTCTTTCTGAGCGGATGGTGAGTTAGATTAAAGCTCAAAAATATATAGTCGTTACTGCTTGTTAAGTACTTACCTACACATTTAATAAAAATACTTTTCATATTAACGAAAATATCTTAGAAGTTTTAAAGATACCTAAATAGTACATTACGTAACGAGTGCGGAAAGCAGGTGATCCCATCACGAGTGCGTCAGCGCTTAGAGCTGAAGGTTGTGAGTTCGAGTCTCGCGGGGTGCGACATTTTTTTAATTTCTCCTTAATGTCCTTTAATATATTCTTGTTTGAATACTTTCTAAAAACTTTCAAAATTTTAAAATTTTCAAAAAATCCAATGAGAGAAATTTCAAATAATCGTTTACTAAAGAATCCATGTTTCGGGTCTCCTAACAGAATAAAAATATAAGACAGGGCACTAAAAAATGACTTAGAGTTTGATATTTCAATTGTCGATTTGACAAAGTCTCTCTCTCTCATTAACGTCATACTATATGTGCTTAAGGAGAAAGTGAGTTAGTGTCACATGTGGCATGAGTTGAATTTAACGACTGTTCGGTGATGTAATGGCTAAGCACCTATAGCTTATAGTTTTAGAGCGTCAGCGCGTAGAGCTGAAGGTTGCGAGTTCGAGTCTCGCTGGGTGCGACATTTTTTTAATTTCTCCTTAATGTCCTTTAATATATTCTTATTTGTTTACTTTCTAAAAACTTTCAAAATTTTCAATTAATAATTTATTTAAAGATATGTTCACATCTATTTAGCCATATTATTCATACCTATGTTTTTTTTAAATATAATTCAGACAGTTAAAAAAGCTTCGTTTACCCTTCTCGGTCATTAAGTGCAATATCTCGTTTTTTGCACAATATTACGTTATAATGTGCAAACGTTTTAAATTTGTATAGCATCGTTTACAAATCTCATTTTTAAATTATTAAAAACATTTCTGGTTAACTAGAATCACACGAAAAAATTAGTTTAATCCTATTTAATGTATAAATAAAACGATTTAAGTACATTTGTTTATTCGGAATAATCATTGCTTTACATGCTATAAAACATCATTTAGATAAGGCACATACAATGTTCTCGAAAAATATCTATCGTGGAAGTATTTGTTTATCTCTAAATGTGGATTTGGTAACACATTTACAAGAAACATAAATGTCTATTTAATGAGAATAATGTTGAAAAACACTTACACATGCAAATAAGACGAAAGTAATTTAAATGAGTTCAGATTATAGTTTTAAATTAAAATAAATTCTTTTAACACCGACTAGAAATGAGATATGATAAATTTATTTGATAAAATTAATTGACACGAATCTCTCATTATAGGAAAATTGTAGAAATCGGAATTGAAGTAATTTAAAATATATTAATTAAATCTATCTCCATGGAACTTTAGAGACAAACCTTTGAATTTTACAATCGATAAACTGTTATGTTTACTAAACTACAAGAGATCTTGTGTCTCTTAATAACACAGGAATATATTTGTTGTAAATCAATTAGAGCAAAATTAAGTTTTAACTATTGTGGTTTTGCCATTGATTCAATACTAAAGCATCTCACAAATTAACAATAAAATAATAATTACCAATTCAATACTAATAATTGTAACAAAATAAATGCAACTTGTTAAAATATTGAATAAAACATAAAAAGGAAATTAGTAGATACAACAACTAGTCTACTCGGAAAGTTAAAATGGTACAAAATAGAGAGACTGCTCCTAAAATTATGTGCGATAGCTCATTGGATCCGGAATGACGCCAAGAAAAATGTGCCAAAAGCACGTATTAGAGCACATAAACAATTGCAAAAGTTATAAACAAAAAGATGAAAAAAAAATGGAATTCCGTTTTTTTTTGCAAATATTTCATAAACTATTAATATTTAAGAAATAAAAAAAAGATTCTGAAAGAGGAGGAAATTTTCAATAAAAAACTTCAAGCTTCCGGAACTCTATCTCCAATATTTATAATTTTAATTTAACGCTGAAAATAGGTCTCCGCTCGAAATATTTAGATTGCTTGCGCTGCGTCAAAAGCGAGTACGACACATAAATTAATTTATTTAAAAATGTCGGGTGGAGACCTATTTTCAGCGTTAAATTAAAATTATAAATATTGGAGATAGAGTTCCGGGAGCTTGAAGTTTTTTATTGGAAATTTTTTTTTAACTTGTCGAGTAGACTAAACAGCTAAGCTGACTTTCGCCGAGTCAAAAATGAAGTCGATTCTATCTATCTATCTATAAATCCGTAGTTAATTTTAAAAAGTGGTCCAAATTTTGATATCCTTTACACATTTTGCTACTAGACCGCTCGATATTAACCTATGAGTTTGATAACGTATATGATACAATTAGGTCTTTTATGTAATAAAGTAGCTAAAATTACCACTTTTGCTTCAGGATTAAGAAATAACGATTTTTTTTTGTTAAAATTTTCTTGATCATCTTTCACACATTTTATTCTTTTTTTAAAACGATTAATACCAACAATAGTTATTCATAAATGAACTGTAAATGAATCCTAACTGTCAAATAGGTTAGAATACAAACAACATCGCCATTATTTAATTTGGTTACGGCTTGTTGCTATTATATACATATGTTGTGCTTTTACAAATCATTTTAGATCAAATTTGTTATAGTGACACCATAGACATAAACACCTACACTGCGCGTCCCGATTCAAGTCTTTCCCAATGTGAGAAAAAAGAAAAAAAATCGAAACAGTAGTTGCTTCTCGTTCTAATGGACGGAGCATACCTTCATACAGATCAATTGGGGCCACATATAAGGAAGCTAACTCTCACACTGGAAAAACAGGGTTGAATCGGAGCGCGAAGTGTGGCTATTATAAGTATTATAAGTCAATGAGTAACATTAACTATATTTGTTGTCTTCATTTATATTAATAATAAATACTAACTTTTTACATTTTTTTCTCGTTAAGTGGTTAGTAGCAGCGAATAGTCATTCTAAGTTATTTTTCTAACTTTCTCCAATCATGTTTAGGCCATGGCAATCGCAAGCAACTACAGCAAGATCCTTTTTAAATATAAAATTTCTTAGTTCTTAGACAATCAGAATATTTTGTAAAAAAGATCTAAATTTCATTCATTTTGCAGAAATTTTCATATTCGACGCGACATATAAGATGAACGAATATTCATATAAAATATTCAGTGTTTCAAAAAATATTCTCTTTATAGCCGAATGTGACGGTGTGATAAGATTATGTCACGACGTGCATCGATATTTACGGTGCACACAGAAACTGGTCTTCTGGATCAGTGTCTTCACCTTTAATAGAAAATTTACGTCTTTTGAAGCTTGTAATCCAATTTGTTAGCGTCGCATACGGAGAACATTGACCGTCAAGGACATAAAGCGGAAATCCGTGCCATTGCAAGATGTGTAAAATTTAATACCGGAAGGAACTATCGCAGACCAAAGATTGTAATCATGTCAGATAGTCAAGCATCCATCAAAGCTCTGTAATCCGTTCTAAGAAGATCTGGGAATGCCTAGGCAAACTAAATGAACTAGGAAAAAATATTTCTATTACCATCTTATGGGTTCCAGGACACATAGAAATAGAAGGAAACGTAACAGCAGTTATGCTGAAAAAAGGAGCTGAAACCCCATATTTGGGACTAAAACCATCTTGTGGATAGAGAAAATCCAAGTACTGGAACGATCTAGAACGACTAAGACAACCGAAGACGCCTCTGTTAAACTATACGCAGAAGAGATCTTTCAGCTGTTTAAACCTCAGTAAAAACAACAACAGGAAAATTAACAGGGCGCTGCCGATTAAGAGGACACATGAAGAAACTAGGATTGGTAGATGGAGCACAGAGCAGATTCTGTCAGGACGAGGACAAAACTTTAATACATATACTCTCAGCATGCATTGCATTACGTAATTCTAGAGTTAGATACCGAGGATCATAAGAAATAGAAGAGAAAGATAAATAAATAAATAATCATTTATTGCATAATTTTACAAAATAATTTATAAAAATACACAAAGAGTGCAAGGACGACTAGCGTTTGTTAGCTTACACTCACCTAACCTAGAAACAAACAGCAACTGCAAAAGCGCAACGATATCCTACAGCAAAATATTATTGCGTATGACATAGTCTTTAAGTTTTCTCTTAAAACTCATATTACCTTGAACTTGGGTAATCTCAGCAGGTAGCATGTTATGTACCTTTGCGGCCCAATATGGAAAAGCTGCTTTGAAAAACTCCGTATTATGCTTTGGAATATTTATGAGATCTCGATTGCGTGTATTTAGCTCATGTATATCACTACGATGCTCAATCATATTAATTAGATATTCTGGTATTCCGGTACTTAAAATCTTTTGAGTTAGGTTACACATGTGTATGAGGCATCTCTGATCCATTTTCGTGTTATATACTTCTAGAATATGCTGGGTAACATGCTCCCTACGAGGCAGGCACTTTACATATCTAACACAACAGTTCTGTATTTTTTGAATTCGATATCTATTATATGCTGTTAAATAAGGTCCATATACACTAATAAGATAATTTGGTATTGACAAAACCATAGACTCAGTAAGAATTTTTTTGGTTGCTGTGGGCAACAGATTCTTGTATTCATAGATCATTTTAAGCCTATAAAATGCGCGTTGACAGATGTTATTTACATGACTATCAAAACTCATGCAGTCATTCATATATAAACCAAGATTCCTCACTTCATTGCTCCAGCCAATGATTACATTATTCAGTTTAAGATTTAAATTATTTTTGACGATTTTAACTCTGGAGAAAAGAATAGCTTTTGTTTTAATAGGATTTATAAAAAAAGAGTTGCCCTGTGCCCAACTGGAAATGGCATCTAGGTCACTATTGATTTTGATTATAGTTTCAGGAAGGTCAGACTGTTTGCTCGGAAGATAAACCTGTAGATCATCGGCATATAGATGATAAGAACTATTTTTGATACAAGCTTGAATATCAGCTGTAAAAATTATAAAAAGCAGAGGCCCCAGTATGGATCCCTGTGGCACCCCTGTGTTTATATTTAGAAAATTAGAAATTGTTTCACCATTTTCATCCCTCAATCGAACAGCCTGCTTCCGATTACACAAATAATTCGCAAAGAAGCTACTATTTTCTATCCTATAATATTTAAGTTTTGCTATTAACAATTCAATATTCACCGAATCAAAAGCCTTAGTCATAAACACCGGTAAACACCGCCGGACAACACCCGCCCCGGTCGATACTTCTAGCTATGTCACCAGTGACCTTGAGCAGTGCTGTCTCACAGCTATGCCCACCACAAAAACCCGATTGCAAAGTAGGAAGAATTCTGCATTTATCTATGAATTTATTCAATTGCTCTTTTGCAATTTTCTCAAGGATTTTTGATTGAACAGGCAGTATGCTAATAGGCCTAAGATCACTTAATGATGGATTTGGAATTTTTGGAATAGGTGTAACCAATGCAATCTTCCAAATATCAGGAATGACGCCTGTTTCCAAGCAAGAATTGACTATATTAATAATTGGGTTGAGACAACAGGATATACTAATTTTCAGCATCCTGAGTGAAATCTGATCTATACCAGTGGCATTGCTTTTAATGCTGTTTAGATTTGAGACAATGTCATTTGCTGTTACTAAGCTAAACTGAAATGGCTCATGTTGCATTGGCTCAGAGTCAAAACTTCTGAGAATTTGAGAGTCAATTACCAATTTAGGTATCTACCTAACGATATACTACTGTTTGTAAGAAAGATAGATTTAGAAAAGTTGCTATAAGTCTGAAGAAACATCAGAATTATAGCTAGAAAAGGGGGACACAGAAGATGTTTAGGTCGCAGGTGTATCGGTCACTAACTAATTACATACATACATACATACATACATACATACATACATACATACATACATACATACATACATACATACATACATACATACATACATACATACATACATCTCAAAACTAGTATATCAAATGGCTTAGTTACTAAATCTGCGTATTAAATGATAAGTAATTATTGTAAACAATATGTCACATTGAACTTGAAACCTTATTCGAATTCTGTAAATACTTAGTCATGAAAATTAATTTTCATATTTTAGATTTAACTTTTGATTAATTTTTGTGGAAAATGTTTAATTAAAGTTTAATTTAAAATATTGGTAAATCACCGGCAACTGTTTTTTTTAATATTATTTCATTATACTTATTTCAGGAAAAATCCGGAAGCGGAAACTATCATCATCCCACCAGCAAAAATGTGCAACGACCAGACCACAGTCCCGTGTTTGGTAAGTTTATTTTATGCATATTTATATGATTAATGACAATGACGATTCTAAAAATCTAATTAAAAATATTAAAAAGATTTTTTATTAGATTTTTGAACGGAAAAGAAATATACCTACAGATATAAATTATAAAATATCTAATATAAAATATTAGGTAAATTGTGTTTTAGTAATCTACAAAATATTACCGAAACTTGATTAAAATAAATAAACAATATTGATAAAAAAAAAATATTTTAGCTTATATCTGAATAAACAGTTGTATTTTTATCTATACATTTTATGACGCTATAAAACTGTTTTAAACACTTCGTATTTATTGATTAGTACTGATAATTTCGAAGGTGATTAGTTATTATAAAGGTTAAATTCATATCTCCTAATTATGGTTTTTTTAAGAGATTACACATGGTACAAGTTAACCCAATTTAATTTTTTGATTGAATCCACTTAGTATGGTGTTTATCATTTAGAAACAGAAAAAAAATTACATATTTATATGTAAGGGGAGATTATTTTAACATTACTAGTTTAAACAGAAATGGTACTTTAATTTTACAATACGTTTTTTTAACGCTGACGGACGGAGTAAATGTAGAAGAAGAGCGATAGAAATAGCGTTACATTGGGATGTATTTCATTCTCTTGGTTGAGTAGTTGTGTTTTATCATTTTTGGAGCTATACAGTAATTAATTGTAGGAAAATACATAATTGCATAAAAAATATTGGAAAATTAGAACAAACTTTAAAAGACCACAAACTTCATAAAAAAATTCGAAAAGAGGTTGACCTTAAAGGCCATCCTTGCAACTTCCCGCTAGTTTTAACCGCAAAGCTATAGTAACGTGACGTATTTTGACGTTTTTGACTTTTTTTGAAATGTTTAAAAAGCCATAACTTTTTAACGCCTTATTCGATTTTGATGTTCAAGATGGCATTCGACGCAGTTTTTTAAGACCTAAAAACGTTACCGAGAGTGCAAAATTGGTTAGTAAAAAATCTCTAAGTTATTGAAAAAAAAAACACTTTTTTTGAAATTTTTCGACAACGATATCTCACGAACGAATCAACCGATTTTAATTTGCAAAACGTCATTCGACGTGGCTTTTTAAGCTTGAGAGCTGATTAGGTTATGAAATTGATCGATGCAATAGCCAAAAAGATATGCCCAAAAAACATCATTTTTACCAATTGTTTTTTTCGGTTATTTTGAAATTTCTCGAAATCTACCGGCTTAAATCGGTTCAAACTTACAGGGAATCTAAGTTAGATGGAACTCTTTGGAATGTTTTTTATTTCATTCCGATCGGTCAAGCCGTTCAAAAGTTATAAGAGGTTTACATACATCCACACACACATCCACACGTAGGTACATACAGACATACAGACACCCTCGTAAAAATAGTCAGGGGAGGTTCCTAAGACCTCAAAACGTTGAGATCCGATGAAAACTCGATTTTCGAAAAACGGGGTGAAACCAATAACTTCCCGATTTTAAAAAAAATTTTAATTTTTTTTAGCGGGAAGTTAAAAAATATCGTGAAAAATATGAAGATTTAGAAAAAAATTACGGAAATTTTATTTAATCATGTTATGAAAAACCAGAAAAATGAAAATAATGATAGGTAGTGCTTATAACCTCTAGTCCTACAACTGCCAAGTTCTGTTTTTATATTGGTTTCTTCAAAGAGATGCATGTTTTGGTCATGTCAGTCTTACTTTGAGTGTCAAAAGAAAAGCATAAATGCATACTGCACTCCATTATTATTTCCTGTTCGCCAAGCCTGCCCATTCTGCCAATCTTTTTCAGATAGATTTCTTGTTGACATTGCTGTTGAACATTCTTGCATCCATGCTATTGTTGATTGTTGGTCGTCCTCTTTTTTTTCTCTGGTCGTACCCATTCTAATATTGTTTTTTGGTAGTCTTTTTGCCCCCATACGTCTAACATGTCCGTAAAATATTAGTTGTTGTTTTTCGATGTCTTCTATAGTTGATCTTTGTACTTTGATTTGTTTCCTTATGTCCTCATTTCTCAACTGTTCTATTCTAGACTTTCCCGCTGCTCTTTCATGCAAAGATATTGCGTTTTTTGTACATTTACTTCGAGACCTCAGTTTTTGTACTTTACCATTAGTTTTCTAGCCATATACTCCAGGGCTTCCTTGTCTTGTACAATAACTACCTGGTCATCGTAAATAACGTTTTATATCCCTTTACACTTCTTCTTCCACTGCCTGATTGCTTCATCAATATATATGTTGAACAGTATGGAAGATAAACAACAACCTTGTTTCAGTCCTTTTGTTACCTGAAAACCATTAGAAACAAATTTTTAGTTTTTAATTTAAATCCTACATAACTCATCAACCCAACGCCAACTCTCTCGCAAAGATATTTTTGAACGACAAAGAGTTTAGGTACTTACGTTTTTTCATTGAAAGAATATTCAATTTTCTATTTGACTGTAAATTGATTTTTATGCTTCATGAATTATTAGCCACTAAATCTATGAAAATTTTGCAAATAAACGATAATGGTCGTGATATCCTTGCATATCTGTGCAAACATATAAAACGAATATATATATGTTAATCAACTGAATTTCTTATCATCTCATGACTTATTCCTATATCGAATCTTTTGTGCTACTATTTACATAATTTTCAATAAAGAGAGTATACCGATAAATAGAAAAATATCTTTTGAAATGAGGTGTTGGGGGTCAAATAATTTTGTAGAAAGTTTCAAATTTAAAACAAAAAGTTCTAGCATATTAAGAATAATGTATTAAATTGATTTGTTCGTTTTTTATGAAGTTCTTCTATTGTCATTTTATTTATTATCTGTTTACAATATTTCAAAATCATTTATTATTCTCCATGGATAACAAGAGAGGCTTCAGAACAGGAGGAAGTACATATCAATACTGAAGAGAATATTTAAATACCTTCGTTTAGAGTTGAATATCGTTTTTTCGGATTTATCGAGGAAGAAAAGTTATTTAAATCCATTAACAATTAACTGTGATAATTAAAAAAAGCACATAAATATTCGTTCTGTTACGCCGTGTGTCGTGTAAATGAGTGTCACGATTTGAATAAAATCCCGTTTCGAATTTAAAACCGGACCGGACATGCCGTCTGAACCGGCTGTTACACATAAAAAATACGCCATGACAAGTGGGATTTAATTTTTTGACTAGATTTTCTAGTTTATATTAAATTACCAGAGTGTATTTAAAACACATAAACCTTAGCAATTTTTATAAACACTTAATTCACATAATAAATATTCTACAATCCGTCAATGATTATGATAATTATTGTTACGTATGTGTACATTGTAATCTTATGAATAAAATATGTGGTGTAATTTTCTCAAGATCCAGGAAAAAATCCTACACTTTGATGCATTTAACCGATATGCTAATTTTTCAATGCCTTGCAGCAATAAGTAACAAATTACACCAACCAATGACATTGCGTTGGCGTTATTCCTATTCTATTCAATAATTTATTTACTGTATCATTACTGTAACTTACTTAAATGGATCTTTAAAAAACTGATTGGTTGCAAACTAAAAGGGTTAAAAGTACTAAATAAGTATTTCATCATATGTATACTTTACTTAGAGAAAAATCTCCGCTTTTCCGTCATGTTCACGAGACGCTCTCACACATGCGAATATCCTGTATACATCCGAACTTAGAGAGGAGTGAGGTGACTGAGGTGTGATGTAAGTGAGAAAGAAATCCACCTATATATGACCCTATAATCCTGTAAAAGAAAAGAGAGAGCGATATCTTATATTATTTTTATTTTGAAGTTGAAATTAAAAAAAAACATTTATTAAAGAAATGAAAAATTTATCGGTAAAAGTAATACTATTTGCTTCTTTATCTCAAACATCCGTTTTAAAATTGAGAATAAAAATTTATTTTAATTAGAGTTGGTTAAAACCGTATCATTACAAAAGTCTGAAAAAACTCGAATCCCTATAAATCAATTAATACACATGCTCACTACTTATGATTTATAATTTGATATCTGCCGTTTTTATAACATATTTTTCATTATACATATGCACCAATAAAAACCGATATTGTAGTCACTTTTCTATTTAATCAAATAAACCATACAGTTTTACTTTTTTTACGATATGCTTTTCTTAACAAGCAGATTAATTACCCGAAGTTTATTTACAAAATAGCCAGATGTTGAAATGAAATAGTTTCTGGTCTTGAACTTGTCCCTGTTATTACAGTTTACAGTTTCGCCGACAGAGCGGGGTTAAAATCTTAAAATACCAAAATAAAAAAAGTTAAATAAACATATACCTACCTAGAATATATTTACGGTACGCGCCGAGTCGATTTATTAGGGATTTGAGCCCTAAAATTAGCGAGTGAGCCTACATTCGTCTACGAGTCGAAATTTGTCATCGTAGTTTATTTGGACAGGTGCAAGTGTTTCGGCACAAGTCAATCTGGAAGGTATAATTTCTGTCTATTTTTTGTAATTCTTGATCGTAGGTTCATTTTAAACATAAAATGTCTTTATATTGTTGAATTATAGCCCCTCAATTGAAAGTATAATAAAATCCTGATGGTTTTTATATCGATTTCCAACACGAATACATTTTTTTGTATATGTTTAATATCGATGGGTATTGTTGTTTAAATATACGGTAACTAATTTTGTAGGCTACTTTAACAGCTAACATACTAGATAACTAGCTGTGATCTCGACTTTGTGCGCGTTTGAACACGCGTTCTGGGCCCGACTTTGTGAATAATTCTAAAATATAAGTAGCCTAAGTTACTTATAAGCTATTTTGCTAGTGAAAGTCCCATCAAAATTGATCGTGCCGTTCTAAAGAGTAGCTGAAACAAAGAAACAGACACAAAAATTGTAAAAAATGTTATTTTTGTATATATGACGTGAATTCGTATACATATGCATTTACTAAAATTATTTTAATATTACAAACAGACAATCCAATTTTATTTATTTATATATACGATCGGACCTGAAAACTTAAACTTGATAGTCTTATAAATTTTATTCGTAGGTTCGGAATAAGTGATAACAGCAGACAAACTTAATAATTTATTAGTAAACACAACTATACCCTATTTCAAAAGAGTGTAGAGTAATAAAATCTCATTATACTCTATTTAAAAACTAGGAGGAGCGATTTGAATTTAAGTTGGCAACACTCGCGTTTGTTTATTGGTTAATTTGGAGTCAAGTTTACACTATAAAAATTTGCCACTTACATTTATGGGACATTTATAGGTTATGTTTTAAAAGTGTGAAATATTTATGATGGTGACTTTTGTTAATTGATTTCTTTTTTTAATATAATTATTGTAAGTTTACTTTGTGACCATCTTAAACCATATAGAAAGTGTCCATAAATATTTATTTTCAATTTTATTTAAATGAAAGAAATGTATTTAAATTTGCCGCCTTGTAAATTTTCTAGTAACTTTTTTGGCTGTAAGTCTGGCTTTTCAAACCACTCCTCCTAGTTTTTAAATAGAGTATAGGTGTTTAAAGGGGCTACAGGGTGATCCGTCAATAAATTCTGTCACTTCCCTAGTCAACATTGCAAAATTCTCTCATTTCATAAGAAGCAGGTAGGTCACCCTATTTTATGGGATTAGCCCATTGTTATCGACCGATAAACACTGCGCCAGAGGCGCGATAGTGTGATAATTGACAAAAGAATATGCATTTATTACTAAATAGCGTCGTAAAAATTTCTCGTATAACAATTCGCACTTTATCGCCAGCTACTACAAATACCATATATTATCTCAAATTAATACAATCCCCACTATTATTTATCGCCGACTATCGCCATAACAACTACTGTACTGTCTCTCTGTCCAACCGGTCCTTATATATAAAATTAATCCTTCTAGAACCATCTACACAGATCCCACAGTAACAATTCTTCTAGAACGACGAAAACGTTGTTACTTTTCTAGAACGTCGAAGGTTCTCGTCTTCCAATCGAACAATATCAGGTTCCAAGAACTGCCCCGTCTGTTTCGTTTAATTCCTGGCAGCAGATCCGGCTCGAGTTGTACCAATAGGTTCTTATTTCTAGTAATAGAATCTTTTTATTGTTAATTTTCTACCTTTTATGGAAAACATTTATAATATTCTAGTCTTATCCGTGTCTCGTTTGTTACTTTAGTTTATTTTTTTGTGGTATATTATTCTGAGTTCAAAGCTGCAGATTGTGGAAAAGCAAACTTTTTTACTGAATTTAACGAAATTCAACAACAAAAAATTGATTTCTATAAATTCATGGAAGTTTTTAAGAATTAAGATTGTTTATTACAGTTTTTTCTTTTTATTTTTTTCTTACTAAATGCACCGTTTATCTAGCATCAATGTCTCAACTTATTCCGAATTTTCTGGTTGAGAGTAAACAGAATTACTAAGTTGAGCAAACAAAGTAATAGTCGGTTTTGAACGTATAATTAATTTTATTATGCCCCTCTGAAGTTAAATGCACAGTTACACTTTCGTGTGAACCGAGCGTTTTTGTATAATTTGCTGAGCTGTAGTCCTCCCAAATATTGGTATATTTTAGAAATATAAGAAGCATGTGAAATAGTCTCTATTGTAATATAGAGAAAACATACAAAACAAGGATTAATGTTGAATAAGGATGATGGGTATACATGAACATATCCAATTTACTGATATTTTAATATGGATATATTTTTTATAGAATTTTTAAAGATCAAAAGAAAAATATGTTCGGAATGATAGATTTTGTCAACTACTATTTCATGGATATACTGTTCTATTTGGAGATTTCCTCGATAAACGTTTGTATATTTAATCACAGAAGCATAAACCATCGGTGTTTTGAAATAATATCAATATTTGATATTTCATACCAATGTATATCAAACATCACTCATTCTTAATGTATAGAAAAACAAGAGTCAATGCAAAATGAAGCAGATTACACCTACAATCAAGCAGAATCGGTAATTCCATACTTACTCGATCACCTACTAAAGCTTAAACACTTTTATATGGTATCATTTTCAAAGTTTTATTCACGTATTAGAGAACCTAAACAAAAAGAACATATTCCACAGTCGCCAGCTCAACGGAAATTATACGTTGTGGTTAGAGTTAATGTACAATTGGCAAGTTCTCGTGTGTTTACATTCGCCTCTATGCACCAGACTCATTTTAATGAATCATGTGAAAATATAATAGACGGTTAGTCTTCCATTCGACACGTATTATTTTATAATTTGTACTGCGAAAGCGTGAGCGCCTTACTTGCAGGGAATTTATCAAGATGGACGTTCACACACTATACATTCTCATATCGAAATGAAAAACGAATGAATGAATACTTTATATCTGAGCATTAAAATAACACTGAATCATAGTTGCATCGGTATAAAAGAATAGTACTTGATGAGGATACATACGTTCTCTAGGTAAATTAAATGGCTAAACACTAGTATACTATTAAGATATATTTTTTGCTTAGAAATATCACATTACATATACATTGTATCTTGAAGAAGTTCACTAGTTCAATAGAAATAACTGTTAAAATCATTAAAATACGAAGGATGATAACAAAAAACTCTTCACAACTACTCAGGGCATTAGGTCGAGTTGGTTTTATACATAGCCTTAATAAAAAACGACATTTACACAGTAGATTATGCAGGGGACAGGTGACCCAATGCTTCTACCAACAGGAAAGTTTGAGACCACACTATGCCATAGAATTCAAGTCGCTCTTCGTATGACTGAGACATTGTGTTAAGAGCAATTGCTGTCAATAAACCCAAAGAAGATTTTTTTTTCTCAGAGCATTTAACCTTTCAACAAGAAAATTAAGCTTTGCTGCTAGATGGGAATTGCAATACTACTTACAGACGAATATCGACCTTGTCGCACCATATTTGTATTTGTATATTAGCTAATCTGGCAGCAAATCTAAAGGTAGTAAATAAATTTCACTTCTACACAACTGAATCCGAATCAAAACAAGATATGATATCGGATGGGTTGTATATTCTAGATCTCTTGAAATAACAAAACTCTACTTGATAGCTTGACTAACAACACAGTTCAGTTTCAAGTTCTAACCATATCCATATCCGCAAAAAGACTAATAAAATCTAGGTATATGGATAATGCATTAAATATGGTGCAATTAAGATTTCAAAATCAACTTAAAAAGATGGTTGAAAAATTTAATGCTAACGTTAAACAATGATATATTTGCAATAAACAACTTTTGATCAAGCGATCCCTACTAACAATCAAACATATGCCTAACAAAAAGTTTGTCAATGAATCTATTATCACGACAAAACAGAATCTATGAGGATAAAATCTTTAGGCGATTTACAATCGCAAAAAGCAACGCTGTCTGAGTACTTAGCGCAGCTAGCTCAACTTAATACTAATGCAAAAAAAATCTTGGTGAATAAACTAAAGAAATTGGAGACAGTGTAAATCAAAGGGTATCAAACAGGTGTCTTCATCCTTCATGGAGAAAAAAACCTATACTTATATTAAATGTCGATAAATACAACCTCAGGACTAGTAGGACTACAATGTCACCAAACGCTAGCTAAGGTTATTTAGATAGACAGAATTACCCTAAGCTAGATCAAAAGGTATGGCAACTGCATTGCAGATAACAAAAAAGCCCACTGTTGCGGAGTATATGAAATAAAACACTCACAGGAATAGTATCAAGTGCTGGTATGAAACAACTGACTGCAGATACATACCAGAGAGTAAGTTTCGTATCCAGGCCAAGACCTAGTAGTAAAATATATGATCCTGGCCAAATAGAATTTTTCTATGTATAGTTGTGGGAATCGCATTTGTCTGTTATCAACTGCGACAATAACATTTCTTCAAGATTAAGTTACTTAAGACACCTGTATGCCGGGAATATTTACAAGAGAAAGGAACAGTTTGGACACACACAATATGACTGATATGCACTGTCAATTCTTTTTTCAGATCCAAAATTGATATTTTAGGAAAATTATTCTGGATAAAAGTTATAAAAGCATCTGTGTTTTATTGTTTATATTATCGAAAGTATTTGTAATTATGCTAAATTTATCCATATCAAGTCTAGTTTATAATTGTTTAAAGGTACTGTATTTATTTTGTATGTATTGTATGGTGATAAACTATAGTTACTACTGTTAATATCTAGGCACAGTATAAACTGGACATGTTCCTAGCTAAAGCTAAAAATCATTGTAATAAATGAAGATGAATTTGTGTTTTTTAAGGTTTTGTGAAACTCCAAATAGTTTTATATTGATATATTTATTAATCATTTATTGTTTGTTTGCAGGTAAGGTCGAACCGGTGCCACAAACATCTTCCTTCAACATGGGATACCTCGTTTCTCCCTACTACGCTAATGGAGCGGGTGGACCCATTCCTGTCTCAATGGTAAGTTCATATTAATATTTAAACCAATTTCAATTTATCATCATTTAGACATTGCAACAATAAGTTTTTTTTAACCGAACTGGTGAATATGGTCGACATCAATTTTGTTATATGTATAAATAATAATAGAATGTTATTTTAATGGATTTTCTAGTTCATCCTTCGTGGTGAACAAAATTTATCAGACCGACTCTGTCTTTCTTGTTACAAGGGATGAAGCACCTGACAGTTCATTTCGTGTACAACGACCTTTGGAATGTGGTTGGTTCTCTCTCGGTCCCGTGTATCCAAATACCTATTTCTTTTCGAGGGTATAGGAACCATTCAATAAACGAAGAAGCGTAGGTACTAAGCCACTACGGCTAGTCATCACGGATTGGTACGTAATTATAATGGTACCGTCCGTTAAAACCTTGTTTTTGTCGGAAGGTCATTATCTCATTAGATTTGATGATAGTTCTACAGAGATATAAAAAGTTTATTGCAAAAACTAAACTACCAAGTTAAAGAAGAGAAGTAAATACTGCATAAAGTTAAAAATATAAAAACAACTATTATTTTTTGTGACTAAAATGCAACTATTATTCTCTAAAGTACCATTCTTACTTAATTGCGTTAAATATCGATGTAATCTTCTTTATCCTTGCCATCAAATGTCTTCAAACAAATCCTGATAGTATAATTACTAAACTGTTTATAAATTAGGTTTGAAATAATCTAAAAATACCTAATACTTAGCATTTTTTTTTTGGTTGTCTTCTTGTTAATCCAACCGGTGCCTATACGTACGTAAAATAAACTAAATGTGTACCTACTATGGTGTTTATGTTATCCACGAAGAACAAAAAATTCAGAGGAATTTTATTTCTGTCCTACTAATAAGATGATAATTTCAAAAAATTTGACTTAAATATGTAGATGTAAAAGTTACCCACTAATAACTGTAAGCTTTTGTTTCTTCTGTTTAATAAGGTTTGATGATAGCCACAAAACAATATCCAAAAAATACAGTAAGAAACTGATGAACCTAATACTAAAATTGGTTATCTAGTAATCTATTTATAAAGTTGATTTCTTTTGATTAGGGTTATTTTACTGAAATAAGAAAGACATACTCAGATAACTGGAAAGTCATTATGTTGCTAAACAAGTCTTTAATAAACGTAGTTGGTGATATAGACGATTTTATGTTCTATCTCATTAGTTTGTCTGTTGGTAAAATACTAAAACAACGAGATGATTTTAAAAGCTATATTATGGCTCCTTTCTTTTAAAGTACCACATTCATTGTTTGAAAACATTTTCTGTTCATAAATTTGTTTCATTGTTTTTGAAGATCATCATCAGCTAATGTTATTCATGCTTTTTTGTCAGAAATGTTACTTGTTTTGAGTTATGGTACCTTGCACATCTTGGTACCTTGATACCACGTCGTTAATACTACAGTTTTTATAAGGATCCCAGTACGAGACAATGTTTTGTAAGAAAAATCTTAGGTTACTAAAATAAGTACAAATTCTGAAAAAGCTGTTTGCTGTTTTCTTGAATTGATGAATAATCTGCAATGCAGAGTTATTTTTGAAGTTAAAAGAAGCTTTTATTTGAATTGGGAGTGAAATGTAGATAGTTTGGATTAAAAAGTTTGAACATGAAACCGTATAAGTAAATTCGTTTAACTAATTGGAACGGGGTTAGGTAGAAGTCCTGAAGAATCTTCACATTTTTGAAATTGGTGGTGATATTCTAACAATTCCATCGAATTTACTATGCTGGTTATAATTGGAGTCTCTTACTAGAGGAATAAGACAATAATGATGTACCTAAGCATTCTTCAGTTTTGATTACATTCATAGTTATGTTTAATAACTTTTAAACTACGAGGATCATCCTGAGGTTCTGGAAAGCTGTTATTTATTATTGCTTTTTGACCTGTTATACATTTGGAGCCAATTATGAGTATCAAAGAATTCTTTATTTTAACCGTACTATTTTCTAGCAGACTAGACTCAGTTAATAAAGTACACTGATTTAATAAACCGGATGAAGAATAGTTTGTTTTATTAAAAGAAAAATATAACTTTTTGCACTTTAGAGTGAACAGAAGTTATACTAGATAAATGCAAGGTTGAAAGAGATGTGCAAGGATTGAAATGGAATTGAATTATAATTTTATTAAAGAAGAAGCGTTTTCTATCGACATTAAACATACCAATGTCCACCTTATATGTAAATAGTTTGTTTAATTAATCTAATTCTTCTTGTCTATTTTAAGAAGCTGTTGTTCACATATTTAAAAATGATTTATCTTTTGCGGAACAAAAAAATCTTGTATCGAATATTATAATTACGATTTAATATTTATTCAAAATGTTTTGGATTAAAAATTAACTATAATTAATGTTCACATTCCACAACAATCGTTAATATATTCATTCAATTAACGTTGACACTATTGAGCTTTGATTTTTAATTCTTAATGAATAAAAATGCTATTATGAGCCTGCATAGAATTTATTCACATATTTTAATGTCTCAATTAAATTGCCTAGGAAGCGATTATGAACGGCATGTTAAAATGAAACAACTTTTTTTATGTTACGGTCATATTTTTGTTTTTTACAAACCGAAAGCTGATTAAGAGAAATATTTATGTTGATTTGTAGTTAACGTTGCTTTAAATAAGTGTTCTACAGGAACTAGTATGTCATCAAGAATGTTTTTGGGTTATATGGTAATATACATATCAATTTTATTAAAAATATATCGTAAATACACCAATCCCCAGGAAGTTTAATAAAAATATATTTAGATTCTCTTTATTTATAGAACCAAGCGTCATATTTGATTTTAGATGTTAACAGATACTTTTTTTATACAAGTTCTAAATTGGGAAATACAACAAGAATTTCTAATCCTCTGTAGAAAATAAACTTAATATCCGGCTCATAGGACCAAAAATAACATTTTCAGAACATCAGATTTTATCGCAGATAATCCTGCAACGTCCACCGATCGTAATTTATGATAAAAATCCTTTTATTTTTTCGTTGATGTGTACAATACCTGTACATCGTGCCTGAGGATAGATGTCATTGAACCAAATTGGTCGAAACCAGTCTAAAGCTCATCCACATAGTAATCCTTCTTGTACAGGGCATCTATCATCATCACACAGACACAGATACTATATTTACATGGGCGTACTTTCAAACAGGTTGCAGTATTTTTTAGGAATACATACGTATCTTCATTGCAGAATTCTTAATCTCTTTTGACAAAGAAAATACAAATGTAGTTATATTAATTGCGAAAAAACTCTGGCTAAAGACGAGGGAAAGTATTAGGTTTCTCAAGATTTGTAGTTTCCAATGCGAATATTTGCACACTTCTATTTTTCCATTTTTTAATAGCTCTTATTTTTCGACAAACTTATAAACTGTTCATTTATAGAACTGATCATAGACACGTGGTTATATAACTATTTGTAGTTAGTTTTGCAGTAAGTAACTTTTGGTTTTACCTTTTATAAATTTTTGTGATTTCTTGATTACCACCTACTTCAATTATGTAATCCCTGCCTTTTATTCATATCTACTTATAAACCCTCGATGTGTTGTTAATAAAACTCGCTGATTAATTTAAAGTTATTTCCTAGTTCTCACTTTTGTTATTATTTTGTATTCCCTTTTTGCAATTCCTTTATGAAAATATCGTCTTTCTTCATTAATTTTAATTGTCTCACTATAGATGAATAACTCGGATACAGTTAACAATAATTGTTAATTATTAATTAATTATTAATCTGTAATCTATCTTGTACTGGTTTCAGTTGAACTTTACTTTAAGGTTTTAACCAAAATGTAAACCACTTTTATCATTCATGTCATTCATCATCATCATCTTGTAGCCGTCACTGTCCACTGCTGAACATAGGCCTCCTCTAAGTCACTCCATGTCTCTCGGTTCTGGACCGTCAACATCCAATTTCCAGCGATTCTCCTCACATCATCGCTCCAGCGTGTTGGTGGTCTGCATCTGTTACGCTTGTCTTCTCGTGGTCGCCATTCCAATATTCTTTTAGTCCACCTGTCGTTTGATGTTCTCGCCATATGACCTGCCCATCTCCATTTCATTCTAGTTATGTGGTCAACTACGTCTTTGATTTTGGTTCTTTGTCTGATAGTGTTATTGGGTATTCTGTCTCTTTTAGTAATTCCAAGCATAGCTCTTTCAATAGCTCTTTGACATACTCTCAGCGTCTCTGCTGACTTCCTTGTTAATGTCAGAGTTTCTGCTCCATTAGTTATTAGCGGTAACACGCATTGTTCGTACACTTTTCTCTTCAGACATATGGATATTTCACTCTTAAATACGTCTTGCAATTTGCCAAAAGCCGCCCAACCCAAACATATTCTACGCTGTAACTCGTGCGTTTGATTGTTCTTTCCAATTTGTATTTCGTGCTCGAGGTATTTGTACATATGCGTCCCTTTTATCTCGGAGTCGCCTATTTCGATGTTCTGTGAAAGCACTAGATTAGTCATTATTTGGGTTTTACTTGCATTTATTCGGAGACCGACCTTTGATGAGGCTTGTACTATTTCTTCGAGCATCTGTTTTGCATCTCCGATGTTATCTGTGACGAGAACGATATCGTCTGCGAATCTAAGTTGTGTACCGCGCTAAAAATTGATTACTTCTTAAAAAGACAATTTCTATCCTACTTCTTCCGTTCTTCTTGCTCGTTACTCGTTAAAAACTAAATTGTATGAATTACTTATACAATCTTAGTACTTATACTTTTTTTCACTTCTGTTTTAAATTAATACTGTCATCCGCATTTCCTTATTATTTCAAAAGTAACAAACAAGCCTCTGGTATTTCCCTTCCGGCGCCTATGTTTACATTATACCAGTAAACGATGTTTCGGTCCAAAGAAGTTTAGTAAGTTATGTCGGATCACAGGGTTTGTTGTCCAGCTGGTCAACAATTTCAATTCGTGCGTGATTGTGTTGTTTGGTATTTTTACTTTGCTGTTATGCACATTGCATTACTCTTTCTTTGTTATTTCGTACTGAAAGAAATTTAAGACTCAATTTTAATCAACTATCACATGGACGATTCACAGAGCACTAAATATCAAATATACCCTTTTCGATATTACAAAAAATCCAGTTGATTTATATTGTATGTGGAAAATAGTTTGTGTTACTTACAAAGACATCGTTTACCGTCTACAAACTGATTTTTTCCGAATAAGAACCCGTTTTTGGTTTTAGATCAAACTGGAATGCCAAAAAAGCGTTTAAAAGTATTTAAAAAGAAAAAAATTATTTAATTCCGAAAGTGATATAACATATTAACACATTGTAATACAAATCTTTACATATTACAACGCTAGAATGTCATTCTGCATCTATTTAAATTTAGTACATTCATGTTAGTAAAAAAGCTGTGGCGCCCGTCTGAATTCTACTCGACTCATGGGATATTGAAAATTCAGAAAGACTCGCATACAGTTTCAGATTCTGATTAATTAAAGAATCCTAATGAAATTCGAATAATTGGATCCCATAAGACGACCCGACGCTAGCAAAGCATTAATCAAGTGCACACGAAGCGTTTTGCCATATAGTTATGCAGATGGGGGTCTTGCTCGTATCTGAGCATCAATTAATTCCGTAATAGTTAATACGACATACAAAGTCACAAATCGGGTATTGAACCGACAACCTTCGATCTCTTTGACCCAACTAGTTTTACTGTTGGCCTCTTAAGTTTTAATAGTACAGAGCCAAACGACAAGTTTGATGATAATTACAGCATAAATGAAGTCATTTTATAATAAAAAAATGATTTTTTTCTTCCAAATGACTACAATTAATTAACAAAAGCTAACAATAGGAATTATTAAAATTGACATAGAGACACATGATTTAAATAAAGAACTAATTAAATAAAAGATCTTTTTTTATAATAGTAACGCAATTTTGAACCTTAGTAAATCCAGAAGTGGCGGTAACCAATTTTTATCGAATATTGTTTGACATTCCATAATCACTTGAAAATTGTAATGATTTGCTATACAAAACTAAAGTTTTGATTTCTATGGAACTGTCAACAACTAACACATAATATATACACATAATATAATTATAGATTCGTCATGTCTGTCTGCCCGTCCGTATATGCCACAGCCACTTTTTTCCAAAATTTTAAGAACTACACTGTTGAAACTTGGTCAGTAGATGTATTCTTTGAACCGCCTTCAGATTTTACACAAAAATAGTCTCAAAAAATTTTTTTTCATCAAACCCATACGTGTTGGGTATCTATGGAATGGTCTTCAAAAATGATATTAAGCTTTATATCATTTTTTTTCTAAACTGAATAATTTGCGCTAGAGAATCTTTCAAAGTGGTAAAAAGTGTCCCCCCCCCTGTAACTTCTGGAATAAGAAAATTATAAAACAAAAAATATATTTGATGTACATTACCATTTAAACTTCCATCGAAAATTGGTTTGAACGAAATCTAGTTTTCTTAAAACATGGATCAAAGGTACAACGAACTATACGAGAACTTTTATATTATGTTACTTGCTAATACGGAACCCTTCATGGGCGAGTCCAAATCACACTTGGTCGCTTTTTTTAGGATTTCGTAAACAAAAGGTCTGTTCCAACAGACCAAAAACCGTTCTAGAACCGTTACTAAACAACTCAGTACTTCAAAGATATAGAGAATTCGTCTACTGCACAGTTCCCCAACGGTTCTGGATTGGTTCTTTGGTCTGTTGGAACAAACCTTCAATTGACTTGGCGGTACTAGGTATGTGCAAAAACTAGTTTCCTGTGAAAGCATTTTATGTTATTTTATTGTAGATTAAATCAACATAAAATCATTTCTGGCCGTTTAATTTGAAGGGTGAGATTCGGAAAACTGTGTATATCATTAATTTAAATTATGAAAAAACTAAAATCTAAACTTAAAACATATCTTCGAGAAAAAATAAGCTTTATTTCATAATTTAACACATGGCTTAACCTAATCTGTCTTATAATCTGTTTTTTTATCAAAGGCATGCTATTCTATAATAAAATATCGAAAACAAGAATACCTTATTCTCTGAAATATGCAGGTAGATTTCTCATTGTTGTAACAAATTAAACTATTTTAATGTTGACGTAGGTTAATAGCATCATAAAATTTAAAAGGATTATAAAACTGATTCTGAAAATATAGTTTAAAATTATACGTGAACATTGTCATTTATTTTCTACGTTCCAGTAGTAAATTATATTTATACCCCAAATTTCAGCAAGAGTTCAGCTTTAAATTAATTTTTGTTTAGCTACACTTTTAGCACCTCAAATGACTCGTTCGAAATATTACAAAATTATATCTTTTTCAAATAAAATAGTTAGTCATTTATATTACAAACCAATTATTATTTTTCCTTCTTTCTCGACCGTCTTCACATAATGTTGAAAACTATTTTACATATAATTATATAAAAAACTTTTAGGACTTATGGGGGCTGGGATATTAAAACGAATTAATATCACTCATTTAATTTTACTTTATTTTATTTAACCCGCAAGAAAAAAGAATATCTTTATTCACAGAACTCTCTGTCACGACTTACTTCAAAAATAATATTTAAGATATATTTATATATCCACTTATAGAGTAGTTTTTCTCACATAAACACTTATTCTACAAGAGGGTTTTGCTGTTGGCCTAATCTTGTTGTATAAACAAAACATTAAATACCATACTCTAAAATTTCGACTATGACATTATATAAATAAGTTTAAACTTATAGGCGTTATTTAGATAATTGAAATAATAATGATCTATTATATTTTTAATAAAAACTTTAAATATATATCAATAGTAAGAAGGTTTTCATTAATTAAATAATAATAATAAGTTTAAAAAATAGTATTTTATGATGCTCGTGTAAGAAGAAAGATAATTCTGGTTCTTAGTTTACGTAATGGTATGTGTTCTTAAACTGTACCAAAATAGTTTCGAATAGAACGAGAAGAGATCTCTGGAAAATATCTTTTCAGAACCATCGCCGAATAGCTTCCGAAATTGGACGAATTTAAGCGAGAAACTTATTTAAACTGGAAAGCTTCTGGTAAGATAAGGACATGATATTTTATCACACGAAGGTGTGAAGGGTTTTTAAGAATTATTATTTTTTTGTTTTTAATTCTCAAAGAATTAAAGAAATTGTGGGATTTTTAATAATTCTACAAATAATTAATTTTGGTTCCATATTTTAACGTTATCAGCATTTAAAGGTGTGTTTATCCTATAAAATGTGGAGTTTGGATTTTTGAATTAAAAAAAAATTCGAAAAGAGGTTGACCTTAAAGGCCATCCTTGCAACTTCCCGCTAGTTTTAACCGCAAAGCTATAGTAACGTGACGTATTTTGACGTTTTTGACTTTTTCTGAAATGTTTAACTTTTTAACGCCTTATTCGATTTTGATGTTCAAGATGGCATTCGACGCAGTTACCTAAAAACGTTACCGGGAGTGCAAAATCGGTTAGTCAAAAAATCTCTAAGTTATTGAAAAAAAAAAACACTTTTTTTGAAATTTTTCGATAACGATATCTCACGAACAAATCAACCGATTTTAATTTGCAAAACGGCATTCGACGTGGCTTTTTAAGCTTGAGAGCTGATTAGGTTATGAAATTGATCGATGCAATAGCCAAAAAGATATGCCCAAAAAACATCATTTTTACCAATTGTTTTTTTCGGTTATTTTGAAATTTCTCGAAATCTACCCGCTCGAATCGGTTCAAACTTACAGGGAATCTAAGTTAAATGGAACTCTTTGGAATGCTTTTTATTTCATTCCGATCGGTCAAGCTGTTCAAAAGTTATAAGAGGTTTACATACATCCACACACACACACACACACACACACATCCACACGTACATACAGACACCCTCGTAAAAATAGTCAGGGGAGGTTCCTAAGACCTCAAAACGTTGAGATCCGATGAAAACTCGATTTTCGAAAAACGGGGTGAAACCAATAACTTTCCGATTTTAAAAAGAATTTTAATTTTTTTTAGCGGGAAGTTAAAAAGTGTGCGGACTTATCAAACAGCATACTCACCAAAACTTTATACAGTGCTGGGATAAAACAACGCACTGTAGACTGGCTAGACTGTTATTATCTCATCCTAGCGAGAAAACAGCAAGAAAATTTAAGGTACTGCCCAAACAAAATCTGAACAGATCACTGCCAATTGCGACAACATCTCTTTAGCAGAATTGCCCCTATGCAGAGGTTGTGAACAAGAAGAGAAAACAGTAGAGCATACAACGTGTTACTGCTCTTCTTTTTCTGAAATCAGGGGATCCGTTGGGCGACTAGGTCAAGGAGATCCTCCCTCGGGAGCCTCATCACCTATTTTAAATCTCTAGGCCTGATGAAAGCCTGAGGTGTGGATATCTTCACACACGGGAAGATGCACAATGGGTCTTGTGTGGCCTCTGTGCCGCCCCTCCCCAAATTTCCAGATCCAGATAGTAGTTTGTAACAAGACCGACTTAATTTTTCTTGTTGATTTGATGCTTAAGGCCAATTCTCGCGCGGCGCTGCAAATGCTGCTCCATAAAATATTCATTATTTAAACAGTTCCCACATAAGCAGAGCAGTGCGGCAGCAGCGCAGTACGTCAGCATCCAACGCCTTCGAGAGCGTTGTATGCTGCTCTGTGCCGCGCCGTGCTGCCAAGTGAGTATTAGGAAGCAGCAAACACTGCTGAGGTTGATGTAATTTGGTTAATATTTGCCATAAACTACAAAAAGCTAAAAAAATAAAAAATCATTTTTATGAATGATCCCTAAGAAAACAACTAGATGGATTTGAAACAAATAACGACTCCTTTTATAGATTTCTGTAGAATAGAGACAGATTCTATATTTGTTTAGTGTTAATATTGTTAAGTAGATGTCGTTAATTTATTAGAATATTCATTGGGTACTTTACATAGTCAGCATTTATTAGATATTTCCTTTTTTATGCAAGGGTGCGGTTTTATTTTTTATTGTTGGATATTGAGTAGTTCATTTTTAGTTTTTATTGAAAAATAAACCCAGTACATATATACGTATAAAGGGTACATACTGGTACGTGATCTAACAACATCAAATCGAATGTTGATATTTTGATGTTGTCCTTTGTTTAGTTAGATATTGTTGGTAAAAACAGAAGATGGAAGGCAAAATCGAGTCGAGTACCCAACAGCTTCTTTTTTTTCTTTTTCCTCTTCTGATAACAATACGGCTACAGCAAATACATCATCATCACTAGACGAGGAGCTCGACATTTTAAAAATCGTTTGTTGTTTTAATTTAAATAGTCTGAACAGTTCTGGGACAAATGTTTCGCAACCGCTACGATAAAGGGAATGCCTTTTTTTGCATCGCGGCCGAGCTGTGAAGCGCTGCTGCGGCGCTGCTATGTGAGAATTAAATTTAAAGTAAATGCGAAATGTTTGCGAAGGAATTAAAAATCTAATTAATCATTTTAAAACAGAGAACAGAATGCGTAGTTCTTGCGCATAAAAGGGATAGTTACCATGTATCATAAATATTCTTTGTTTTAATGAGTAATTCTATACATAAATATTTTTTATTAATTTGTATCTGTTGTCTTTTTTGTTAAAATTTGATCTTCTGAGATTAATAATTATCGAATAATTGTATTCCAAATATCTCTGTGTTGTAAGTATAAAAATCTAAATTTAAAAAGCTTCATTTTTTATACATAAGTCAACAATTAATCGACGCAATTTATTTGCACAAAATCATCGTATCCGCAGAGTGCAGCGTCCAGTTAATATGTATTGCCATCAAGTCGATCCGAACACAGTGCTAATGAATTGTATGTTTTATAGTCGGTCTAATGATGAAATGATTATAATTTTCGCGGGCGCGGTTGTTTCTCGACGAGATCCACTTTTCAACGGACCAGTCGGTTTTTAAGGCCCGTTCACATGTACGGTGCGGTATAATTAATTTGAGGGTAAGTGTACACTAAAACTATTACGTTTTCTATTTGCGACGGTTTTATTTATATAATTTACTATTGTGTTATCATAGGTATGTACCTTTTATAAATTATTTAAAATTAAAAATAAAAATGAATTTTCTTGTCCGATTTATTAATACTTTATTAATAAATCTGTACGATTTATTAAGTTTTATCCGATATTGTTATATAAAAATAAACCACCGTTTAATTTAATAAATAATTTGATATTTAAATATTCGTTGTCCTAATTAAATATTTAAAACAAAACAAAAGAAATAAATCATTATCATTGTTCGTCTAAATGCATTTAGGGTGTAAGTCATAAATCTGTTTTTTCAACAGGGTTCTGCATACCAGCTTCTCGTACCTTAAGAATTATTCATAACAGGTTTTACATTTATTATAAATGTTCTTTTTTGTATATATTAGTACTGTAGGTGAATACAATATTCAAATAAATAAATCTATGAATATTATTCAACAAACATTTAAATGTATTTATTATAAATGATGAATGATTTTCTTTACTTGCCCAAAATTATACAACTCTCGAATACAAACATAAAAATGTTATATCTCTGAGTTTATATCTCACACATTTGGAGGTGTTATCATTTAATCGCGTTTGATAACGGCCCCGTAGTAATCAAATATTGTAATAAAAAGATAAGGCGAAATAATAAAGATATGTATAATGAGATATTGTCCTTTTGTTTATTTGTTTGTGATTTAATCAATATTTTTTTAGTAGATGTTAATTTCTTTTTAGTTTAATATTTTTTTACCGATTTCGAATTTTTATTTTAATTTCTGTGGTTTGTTTACCGAACATGTTTGAGGACGGTATTTATTTAGAATATTTTTTTATGCGATTTCAGAATAGTCTATGTTATGGTAAAAAACAATTGCCGTGGTGATTTAGTTGGTAGAATGTTGTGAAATTGTAAGTTAAAGTCTGGAGAAGGTTAATTTGTCATTACATTTAGATACTTTTAAAACATCAATTATTGGTACCAAAATTTTTAAAGTTTTTTTTTCCTCGATGTAATAATAATGTTTTTTTTTAACAGGCCAGAAATTAGTACTTTCCGGTTTATTTTCTGGCCTTGTCCGACAAAATGAGACTTTCTGGCCTAAAAATAAACCGGAAAGTACTAAATTCTGACCGGTTAAAAAAATATTGTAGGTAATACGTCCCAAAAGTGCTTTTACTGGAGTCGCAGGCTTGCAGGCCTCGCCTGCCGCTCGCCTTGCAATTGCCCGCTCGTCCAGTAAAAGACCACTTTCGGGACTTGTTACGTAAACTACTATTATTATAAATATAGGATAATATCAAATTCTTAAAAGCTAATATCTACAAAAATAAATAGATAACAGGACTTATTTTTTTTAAGTATACAAACAATAAAGATCTGGGTCAATTAAAATTAATTTGCATATATTCGCCAGTAGAATAAAATGATCTTTCACAGAGTAGCTCCTTTACAAGTTTTTGAAAATGGTTTTCATATGATGTTTGTTTTATTTTTAAAAATAAATTGCTGTAAAGTTTTATAGGCAGAACACGCGGATGGACCTTTGGCAACCATGATTAGCCAGTTCTTAGGTACGTTGATGTTTAAGTTTTCTCGCAATGAGTGTCCTAAAATTTCCTCTCGTGTTCGGCCAAAACTGGAAAGATTTAACTAAAATGAGAATGCTGGGAAACTTGAGTAAATTCAGTTGAATGAAAAACACCTCGGGAGCTTCTTACATCGTTCGCATCTAAGAAAAAAATCGACACAAGAATTGAACATATCTTATCGATTTAACAGGATAGTATCAGGAGTTCATTTATAATAGAATAAATTTCACGAATAATCTACCTAATTTTACACAAATAAGGTGAGTGATTTTATGACCAATCAGTCAACAAGAAACTTTATTTTAAGTGATGTTGACTTTCCTGACTGACAATATAATTGTGCAAAAGCATACCTACTCAACATTACAAATTACCAGAGGATTACTGTAAGTTAAATATTACATTTTTTTTTTGTAACTACTGCTCATTCGTTTAAAATGCAGACATTATATAACATTTTAAACTAATCACTTTTCAATAGATGTACTATACCTGCGCTTCTCAAACTCTCATACGCCTGCTCATTTTATTTCAAACAATTTTGCAATCTAGGGAATTAAAATTATACCAGGCAACATCCAACTAGTATAGTCATATGAGCCTGGCGCGGCGGACGATGATGTTTCGCGAAAGATGTCGAACGTCATCGAATTGTCTCGACGCAAGATGCGTGGCTATAAAGAGTGAAGCGCGTTTACAGATATAGTCTTTTGTTTTAAGAATTACTACACAATATAATTGTGCAGAAGCATCCCTCCTCAATATTTCAAATTACCAGAGGATTACTACAAGTTAAATATCACAATTTTTTTTGTAACTATTCTTCATTCGTTTAAAATGCAGAAATTATAGAACATTTTAAACTAAACACTTTTCAATAGATGTACTAGACCAGCGCTTCTGAAACTTTCATATTTAACGCATCAATATTTTATTTTAAACAATTTTGATACCCGGGGAATTAAAATTAGACCAGGCAACACTGTATATCCAACTAGTATTGTCATATGAGCCTGACGCGGAAGATGTCGCACGTCTCGACGCAAGATGCGCGGCTATAAAGAAAGATGAGCGTGTTTTGTTTTAAGAATTACTGTTTAGCAAACTTATTGAAGGAAGAACATCCAATGAATTATTTATGATTAGAAATAATGATATCATTGCGGTGAATTTACAATGGAAAAATTATGTTTTCAATTTGCACAGTTTGAGAACCGCTGAAATCAACTATCAAAATTTTTTTTGGCAACTGAATCTCTGATGCTTAAAGTCACACGTATTGGTGTGCAATTATTGTGGTCATCATGAAAGTAGAGTCGTGTAATTTCTTAAAATTTTGTAACGCTTAAGTAGTCCTACAAATTTTTTAATCAAAATAGTATTGACAGTATATATAGCTTTAAACCTCGGATTGGATGTAAGCGAAGTGTTTAAGAATAGTATATTGTAATACAAGTGTTACAATGAGAGGTTTCGTAGTACGAGTTCAGTTTGTGAAACGAACCGCGAAGCGGTGAGTTTCGCAAATAACGAGTACTACAAACCGTCATTGTAACTCGAGTGTTACATACTATTTTTTATAATGAACTTTTAAAAGTATAAAAAAATATATAAAATGAGAGTTATTCGAAATATTTATTTATGTTGGCAATCTTGACACTTTTGACACTTGTCAGTTTTAATGATTTTAAATTTGAATGTTTGTCAAATTTGTATAAAATATTCCGAATTTAGCAATTAACGCTGATAATGTAGTTAATAATTTACTACAACATACTTCTTGATTTACTACCTGAACTCTTTCGTTGACAATCAGTGCAGTGCAACCAATTGTGTACAACAAAAAGTTACCAAAAACAGTGTTACAATGAATCTATTTCGATACTGTTTTTAGTGTCGAAATAGAAACTTTGTGAACGTGAATTATAAAAAAATACTTAATTAACACTATTTTTATTTATTTGTTTAAACTACTGCATTTATTTACATTTAGTTCTTCTAAACACAAGTTTAAACTAACGATACCACTTATTTATAGTTTGTTGTTTGGGATAGCGTGAACCATATTTACAAGGTACTTAAAAAACCCATGTATTATAATTATGATTAACTACGTACTGCTTGAGAAAGTTACGACCAGTTAAGTTGATTTATAAAATATCATTATTCAAAGTATTAATAGGTTGTTTATTTTTTTTAAATACCTACAGGAAACATCTTATAACAACTGTCATAAAAAATGTGATTATAAAAGAGTTAATTTATATATTTCTATATAGCTGTGAGTGATTTATTGTAGTTATGTGGGTTCGACGATAATTCTAATGGCTAATAGTATCAATATTACACTTTAGAATGGATTTCGTTAATAATTTATTACACCAAAAAAATAAAAGTTTATAACTTTTTCTAATAATGACAATAATCATTAAAATAGCTTATCAGGTTGTTATAGAATAAAATATAGAAACCTAATGTATTTTAGTTTAAAAAATCCGATATAATTAAACGTTATAAATTAGCATACATAATCAACAAACGACAAACAAGCTAAAAAAAATTGACGAGCATAGTTCGAAATATTGGGTAAACATGATTTTATGTATGGTCAGTTTGGTATCGGCGCCGTTCCTTATCTCGTGGCCTGTATCGCGTTTGAATTATGAGTCTTGTCTCAGCATTATGAAACTCAATATTTATATTTGAACATTTAAATTACAGCCTCTCTCGAGCAGTGTAAACAGATTTTTTACCAAATCGAGCTATAAATTAACACGACTGATTTTACACAGGATGTGCCAGTTAAATATTAAATAAATTATTTCTGATATTTAATGGTAATTAACAATATTGTTGTTTATTGCAGATGTACAAAGAATTGTTCCCATTATAACAACATGTGAAAATAAGGTCGTCTTTTTATTATTAAAATGATAAACTATCCTTATCCATTGGCTTCTAATTTCCGTTCTTGTTTGAAGTTTTTTATTCCTGTACTTTTTTCTTTTTTTACCTTTTTACATATTCTCTTACTTTTGTTTTTTTAATACCCTTTTTTATACTACTTTGTGCTCCATTCACCTGAAATTTTGTACCTATATCTGTTCATCTTTGTGTGCTTTGTACATAATGTCTGTTCGCTTTTATTAATTGTAGATAAAGCTCCATTTAATTATTGGTTTTCTCCTTGGGTATTCCTTATAACTTTGTAATTTTATTGTTTTAGTTCATTTTTAATCTAAACTATTTTACTTTTCTTTGACAATTTTCATTTATTTCTCTTAGTTACTGTTAAATATCGACACACATTTACTACCAATTTGCAAAGCTCTGTTAAGAATTTTTTAGACTTAATTTTTTGTTTTAAATTTTAAGTATATCGTAGCGAGAATTTTTTTAACACCTCTATTTATATATTTAAAAAGCGATGCTTTTCTGTCTGACTTAGACATATGCATCTTTTGATTATTGGTTTATCAGATTACTAATTACTACAGAAAAATCGTAACAAAAATAAGTAACGAAACTTCCCTTGACCCTCTGCTTCCACTTTGGAGGAACCCAATACTTCTTCTACCTCTTCCATTCGTTGCCAACGCTTTTGAGTAGACCAAGCATGATCTAATTCTGACAAGTTTAAATATTTGATGTATCTTGCATATACCTTCTTAAAACACGTGCTTATTTTTTCTGTTATATTCTTTATATTGGTATTAAATAATACTCAAGTGGCAAATATTGTTAAATAAAATATTTCAATTCACCCTTCTGCGCTAAAGATATAAGTTTACCTTCCATCGTAGTTCACTGAATTGTACACATTTTTTTTAATTTTTTTTTTGTCATGTCTATCATCATTTTATTAGTTTCAGCTAAACCAATTTTGAAAATCTCGGATGAATTTTTTTTGTCAAATTATCGAAAAATTTATACATCCTGCGGCTTACAAAAAATATCAGCCTGTATACAAATTGCTTTTTACCAAATTAGCCATAACACTTCTTTGGGAATTCCAAAGTTGGTATTGTAAAAGCAACCCTTGCATTGTCTTGGTACATTATTTTTATATATTTATAAATACAATATTCATCCGTTTATCGCAATAAAATTTACAGCTATAATTAGGATTTCCCAAAGAAGGATGACTGGTTTCATTAGAAGGCTGAGTAGGCTACCCGGGAAGTTGAATAGTGGCATTCACCCGCAGCACTTAAACACTTTTTTCATTGTTAGTTTTTGTTTTAAAATAAAAAAAGTTATATACAAGACCCATTACTATTTCTACCTGAAATGCCTACTTCAACACTCTAAATTTGTGTACGAGTTTGTATATATCGTACAATGTTTACATGTAAGCTCATTAAGCTATGAACTTCACATAACTTCACATCCATCGTTTCGAACCAAAGGTGAAGATAGATATCTTGGTCCGTTTAAAGAATTGTTTACCAATTTTATGTTCGCCATTTCCCATATCCTGACCAGAATCACTGACGATTGACGAATTCGCTTTCAATGTGCCATCGGATATCGGCAACTTGCTTAAGAGGAGACAAGAAGATTGATTTAAACGAGATCAGTCACTGGTGGTAACCTGTAATTTGTGCGAAGGAAGCTTTGTGTATGTGTATACCTAAAACGAAAAGCAAAGCTATGTTGCCATATTATAAATTAGTCTGGAAAATTGTTTCTTTTGAATCAATATTTAATAACTTATTAATTTTAATATGATATGAAACATGGATAATTTAAAACTAATCTGAAGGGTGTAAGGTTAAAATGCTTTAAAAAAAAATGGCAATCAAAGTTATTTGGCGAGTTCGCTTTATGTTGAATTTAGCAATATTTATACCTCCAGGTTTTATTAATTAATGTATTTGCACTGAGATAGCATTATTTTCAACGTTTTTTCACAGTAATAAAAATATCCAAATACAAAAAACCGACAGTAAATTGTTCATCAGTTCAGTATTTTTATAACCTTTATAAATGAATCAAGAAAAATCGAGAATTTGATTTAAACAAAACTGACAAATTAGACAAAAAACAATAGTACCTATATTGTTCTGACCAGGCGAAGGCAGCCCTCGCTTCGCTCGGGCAGTCAACTCTCGCCCTACACAGAAATCGTCTTGTTTCACCCCTTGCCACACACTATATTTTTCATATCACATGCATTGAAACAGCGAGTTTTGATCTCTGTAGCTAGTTGAAGTAAGACTATTTTAGACAAATAGCGTAATAATATCTTGACAACGATTTGACGACAGCTGTCAGAAGATTATGATTTTATTCGCTTTTGTTTATTACAAATGCGATTCTGACAGACTTGAAATAAAGACAAAAATAATAAATAAATGAATGTGCCGGGCAGAAATAACGTTGTTTCTCCCCTAGGGCAGAAACAACTGTCAGTTTCTGACTGACAGTTGCATTGGTCTGAAATTGTCTTGTTTCGACTGACAAAACAGGGATCAGAACAAGCTGTTTCAATGCATGTGATATGAAAATAAAATTTCTATTAAAACTCACGATTCTACAATTGATATAGTTACGGACAATTGTCAAAATATTCTTCGTATCAAACACACTAAAACTACTGAATTTTACACTGGGGGTGAATAATTACAATACTCAAATATTTTCTTGTATTTAAGTTAAACAACGTTATTTCTACAATTATGAAACAAGATTCACTTTTATTAATAATTTAAAACTGTCAATCATGTCTAACTTACGAAATAACAGAGAGACCTTTTATTATCTACCGATGAGATTAAATATTATGAAGAAGATAACTTCTTACGTGGGTACATACGGACACACACACGTTTCTTTCTAGTATTCGTCATTTAAAAGCTGACCGGTTTCATAGTAGCGTGTGAGTGTTTTTAATATTATCGATTTTTCTATTAGTAGTTTAAAAAAAACTTAATTTATTTTTTTAACTCATAAATTTTGAAGAATGTTATTAAATTTAATCCACCGATTTACTATTGTAAAAATCTAAATTCACCTTATAAAAACAGAAACGGCTGGTTTATTTTTTATGACTATAGAAAAATATCTGTATGTAGAGCATCTCTCTGGGAAATACAGCAGAAGAAGGCGAACTTCGTCCTTCGTTAAAACGAATGAGTAACGGCCTCGAGGCATACACACAATAACATCGACATCGCTTGCTACCGTGCCCCAGAGGAAGCCGATTCAGGCCTTAGTAGACGATGGTGCCGAATGTTTTCAATCTGTTTAGTATATGGATGTGAATGTATCGGAAGTTCCTTGAATACAGAAATAAACAAATCATTTTGAAAACATAAATGTGGTATTTATATGTTAGCATACTTTTATTTGATTCCGAAGTAGCTTTACATAAACTGTTTATCAAGTATGCTATATCATGTAGTAGTAGTGACTATTAACTTTGTAATACATCCCACTATAGCTGTAGAGTTGAATTTTCCTCTACCATGATTTATTCTAGTAGTAGAGAATTCGTTATAAATGTAATAATATTCAAAGTTTAAAAACATAAATGTACTACGTATACTACTATTTTTCATAAACATATAATAAAATCGCCGTGTGCAGGGACTACATTTAGCTTTCCACCCAAAATTAATTTACACAACCAGTTTTCTGCTCGTTTGTATATCAGGTTGGGTCGTTGTATTCTGTTTTGTTCTCCGATTTAAAACAACTCTTATTTATTATTTCCGCGACCAGTGCACCAACGCACAAATCGCTTCTACTATCGACTGTTGAAATTTCACGTGGACGGTGTTAGGTACCTATCCTCACTTTTTCCCTTTGACGGACGAGCTTTTGATCTGCGTAACACCATCCTATCGACATTATTACATAACTCAGAGGTTCAACTTTGGTGTAAGCGATTTATAGTTCAATATAGTTTTATATAGTTCTATATACCGGGTGAGGAAAAAGTATGGAAACCCCGTGGTAACTCAAAAACCATGGGTCACAGAAAAAAACTTGCAAAATATAAAATTTATGGTTTTCCCTGGATATCAGATGGTTAAGATGGATTTGACCATGACCATGACCATCATGGTCAGACGATGGTCAGGTCATTTTTTTTTAAATGGAAACATGTATTTTTGACAAAGGGAATCGAAAAAGCGTGAAATTTTACGTCCAAATATGACCTAGACAATTTTTAAAAAATTTAAAATGATGGTTCTGGTCAAGGTCAAACTAAAAATTCTTAGACCATCGCAATAACTCGAATTGTATTAGTAGCAAAGAAAAACTTCCAAGACTTAAAGTTTATGGTCTTTTCCTGGCTTACAGATGGTTAAGATAGATTTGACCATGACCATCATGGTCAGGTCAATTTTTTTAAATAAAACTATGTATTTTTGACAAAGGGAATCAATAGAACTTGAAATTTTACGTCCAAACTCCAAATATGACATTGACAATTCACTGTTAAACCATACTTATATTTACTATCACTAATATCAAATGCTTCATCTTCTATTAGTACGTATTTAAAAAATAATAAAAAATGTTATACTTACTGTTTATTAAATTTTTGTAAAAAATTCCTTTTTGCCTTAATAACCACACTTCAGGATGTCAACAGCGCTGACGCCGGCTTATTACTCCTGTTTGGAGTGTCATCCAGACGACTTTCCTCGGGATATAGTAGAACAGTTAATAACTGCACTTAAGAAAATCGCAGCAACGTACTGAACATATGCCAAAACGAGACAACGCATTTTTTCAGTGCGATGTATGCTTGCTATTGTTACTTCCTTGAATATAGACCCGGATATAGTATACACGGCGATAATAAGCAGAATGAATGTAGGTTGTGCATAAAAGGATCAGATTAATGTTATCGTTAAAGGGTTCAATGTTGAAGTAGAATATAAAGTGACTATAGACCTTTAATATATAACGAAGTCATGGTAACTTTTTGTTAAGTACAATATGTCTTTAAAGAATAATATTTTCGTGAACATAATTAAAGTTTTATATAACAATAAATTACACTACATAGACTGACATTGTTAAAATTACTGTTGTTGTAATGTACCTACATACATTTGGGTAGTTATTATAATTATTCATTAAAGAATTACTAGTTTTGTGAAGAATTTATCACCTTTTAGTTAGTACTTATCATTTTTTTCTTTGTACTTTGTTTTATTACAAAATAGTTACCTCATAGTAGGATTTATGATAGGGTTATTGTAACAGTTCGTATCAGTATACGTTATTCTTCATTTTGATACCACCTGGGGCCTGTAACACAAACTGTACAATTGTAACAAGTTTACAAGTTACAAGTAATCTGCCTGTAACTACAAGTTCTACTGAATATCACAAACACCATGGAGAGCAATTAATGTCATTTCCCAACCAATGGAGAGCAATTAATATCTTCTGTGGCGGTGTCAATCCATACCATCTAACTGTTGTATTTGCAAGTCTTGGGCCAATATCCCGAAGAATATCTTTAAATTGAACTCGGCTCAGACAAAAAGTATCCATATATTCAAGAAATACTTTTACTTAAAAGGCATAAATGACGCTCTGGTGTTTTATTTGACCAAACATATATATGAAAAACATGCAATCACTTGTGGTCACTTGCAGTTACATACGATCACTAGAAATCACTTGCAATTTCATACGATCAGTTGAAATTATTTGCTATTATTTGTAATCACTTGAAATCAGTTGGTGATCACTTACATTGCTTGTGATCATTTATAATCACTCTCTGAAGTATTATTTCACTCTACATACGTATGACGTGATGGTCGCGGCTTCAACTTTTCGGAGTTCATATGTCTTAGCAAACCAGCTGCTTACTTTGCCATAAGAAAGCAGCGCTTTCAACAAAGTATTAAAAAAATTTAACTGCTGCAAAAAGGAGACTTTAATGGAGCAAGATATTGTTCTTTGTGGCATCAAATGCATTTTTTTAATTATTTTGCAATTTAAATGTCAAAAATATATAAATTCTAAAAAACGCAATATTTTGTAATAATTTTGTTAGAATAAGTTTGCATTTTCATGCTTAACACAGTTTTGTGTAGTGTCATATGTGTAAAACAATACGCATCTTTAACAACAGTTATCTTGTATGATCTATTAGTATCTACACATCTATAAATATAGGCTAGTGCAAATGATCTTGGTCTTTACTGACCGCATATTAAATTAGCTAGTACAATACCTACTCTTAATCAAAATTTGTCACCGCTTATTCTCTTCTTGCGGTACCATTTTCTGTCATGGCTAGACACCAGTAATATATTTATTACCTAGTGGTTGAAAACTAAGTCTAATAACATATCATATTTTGCATTTCCAATTAAAAATACATAATAAGATAATTTCGCTTAATTTACTCGATATTATTTTAGTAGTTCATGAAGCTATATTTTTATGACATGTTAAAGAATGTGTCAGCAAGTCCTGCAACTGTAATGAACTCATATTTCTCATTTTCTCTTCAAATGTTAAAGTAGTAACTAGGCTGTACTTTTTATAGTCACACAAATACAGTTGAGTTAAAAAAACATACGTACGTGAGTTGAAAGAGAACTACACTTTAAAATATTTATTTTAACTAACGCAATTTATTTGATCTAACCCAACATGCTATATTCTTATCTGCTTGAATATCTAAAAGGTTCTTATATGACAAAATCAAAATAAAATAATGTTTGTATTTTTTATAACAGTATATTTTAACTAAATTCTCAACTACAAGAGCATTTTAAACCTTCTGTTGACCAGCAGTTTTAAATTCAAATATGTTTTTTTATGTTAAAATATTTATCGGTTACTGTACGTATTCTACTTCAAAATGAACGTATTGTTTGTATTATTATTGAAAAAGCCAGTCGACTAATTGAATACCGTATTCAGTTCGCTCTTATATCAACCAAAAATCAACTTTCAGATGCGTATTTTATAAATATTTACGTTAAGACCACACAAACTCACGGACTGGATGCCAACATTCTTTCAGATTGATCTTGTGGACCAAGAAATAAAAAACGGGAGAAAGGCTCTGTTTCACGATCTGTCGTTTGTTTTACAAGAAATTTTGTTTATTTATTAAAGAAACATGTGTTATTTGTCCCTATATACATGGAAAAAGACTTGAGGGTGTAAGGGTGAAAGAATTTTTCGTTTGTAGTAACTATCGAATACAAAATACAAGATGAATTATTTCTTTGATCTGATGTGTATGTTGCTTAAAAGCTTTCCGAAGTAAGTAAAGCGATTTCAGAAATATCGTTTTTTAGAGGTAAAAGCATCTCTTTTGTACTCGTGGTAGGTGTGTCCATTTTTCAATGACAGAACGGTTCTGCAATTAATGTAAAATGCAAAATGTATGGCTCCGCAACTTCTTAGAGCTCTCAGAGACACTAATGGCAGCGCATATATCGGTCGGTTCGTCATATAAAAACCCTTTTTACTCTAACAATCACCCCCTTCTAGAAGTAGTAAATGCATTGCCGTGTCTTTTGTTTTAATTCATCAAAGAAACCTTGTTTGAAAATTAATGTAGAATGCCTTTTGTCTCTAACCTTAACGGAAATTTTAGATGCATAGTATACAGCTAAACTTTGTAAATTGCAAGGGTAGATATCAAAAGTTTTGAAATATAAGTTTGTCTTTATAAAAAAAATGTTCTTATAACTATTAGATTTTTGTAGAAATATATGACTATTAAAGTTACTCGCAAAAATTTCATTGCTGCCTGTTGAAGGTTATTTAGAAAATTATAAAAAGGATCGATTCTTTTATAGTACCTACAATAATTATTTACATTATTAATTTAATTTTTAAACACATGCCACTCTTGATAGTTAAAAGTAAGTTTTAGTTACACATATTCTGTAGATAATATCATTTTCTAGTGACTGCTTAACGAAATAACAATAAAACAATATTAACTTTTCGTTTCTATATTGGTCAAAAATTTTGGTTTGGTAAAATGTACATTTCATATTTTAGATATCAGTATTATATATCGAACTGTTCGGTATTCATAAGTGGTGAAATATCAACTTTTCAAAACCAGTTTCATCACAACGGGATATGCAGGGCTTCCAAATTGGGAATTTAAATAATAATAAAAAAAATCGACAAAACTCGCACGCAATATTGACACGACGCGCTACGAAATTGCTACTGGTTTTTAGATTTAATGTTCGAATCGGCCGTCATGATCAGCTGGTCCATTTTCAGTAGCGTGGCATACATGAATTTAATAATAATTTAATAAACGCTAAACGTTATTTATAAGATGAGAAGGCTTATCTTAAATCACTAATTTCGTGAAAAATACGTTTAATAATTTCTACTATAAGTTAGCTACCTTCGTTTTCCTTTGTGGTGAGCCCGTTACTGGTTCTTTTAAGAAATTTTTCGATTTATGTTTTTACAAGCTAGCTCTATTGATTTCAAGTGACATTCTAACACTGCTTAACAGTTTAAAATCTATAAATATTGTATTTAAATAAGTTTTTTTATTTTTCGTTAACAATAGGCATTAAACAATAATTATTAAGCATACATAGTTTGTTAGAGCGTCGCCGCGTAGAGGCAAAGGTTGTGGGTTTGAGTCCTGCTGGATAGGAAATCTTTTGTTAAAGCTAGTTATTAATTAATTTTAAACTTTGTTAGCGTTAAAATGATTTTCTAACTACTCAGACCTATACAAACAAGAATAAATGACATTGAGGAGAAATTGAAAAAATATCGCATACAGCAAGACTCAAACCCACAACCTTTGCTTAGTTATTATTTCGCTTTTTGGTCTCTACTACTTAGTTTGTATAGTTTTAAGTACATAGTTAGAAATTCATTTCAGCCTTACTAAAGTTTAAAACTAATTAATAACGAGCTTTGACAAGGGATTTCCTATGTTTTAAAATTGATAAATCCTGTTTATATCTTCAAATTTAAGTTGAAAGAAAAACGTCATAAACCCAAAGCTTTTAAGCTAATTTCCAGTGATAGATATAAACAGAACATCGTTTAATGTATTAATGTATTTAGAAATAATATCAATTATACGAAAAAATTCTAGATCTATTTAGATGTAACTTTTACGGGTATTTTCTACTGAACCTATTTAGATGAAACCTGAGTTTAGGAGAATAATTTCATCGAAACAACAACGTAATTAAAATACATTGTTTTAAAAAATCAGTTTTAAGAAAAAGACCATAACCTGGTTACATATGTACATTAATACATCCAATATCGTGTTTGATGATTGCAATACCGTGACGGCAACGGTAACTGGACTTCAACACCTGGGATTATCTTTCATTTCAACAAAAGCGTATAACAGATTAACTGGTATAAGTTATGTATTCTTGCTGCTAAATAATTTTTTATATTACTATAGCGTTTTGGCGACCATTTGAAACGAGAAATCAAGATGCATAATTTAAAACAAAAACTAATAAAACTTAATGATTTTTTTTGAAATATGCTTTTGATGAACAGGCATTCAATGGCATTGGCCTCAATGAGAATAAAATAAAGACGATGGTAAACTGACATAGAAGAGATTATACTTCTTAAGATCACTCTTGGCTCTTGTTGATAAATGAATCAAGCATTTACCGATATATTAAAAAATATCAAAAAATGTATCTACAACTTCATTAAATAGAACTTGCTAAAACTTTATTATCTCAAATGCTGTAATGTAATACAGGGTAAGACATTAAACAGTAGTAAATTACTATCGGTGTTTTTGTAGAACTTTAATAGTGGAAAATGTTACAGACCAAAAAATGTACAAACTGGAGAGCCATTCCTCAGTATACAGAAAAAAGTATTGTTGTATAAACGCGTTATATCATTATTATTATTACACTAGAAATAAGATTATTGAAATTAAGGAATTAGATAAATAAGAAATGACGAAGAAAATATTGAAACATGATCCATCTGACAGGAATCGTTCTCTATCCATATCCGACAACACCAGGAGTAAAATAGCGTTTAGTCTGCTTTTTTTATCGACCCTTGATTTAACTGAGATCGTTTAGAATACCCATTTAATTCCTCCTTAAACACATATGTACTTGTTGTTTCAGGAGCACCTATATGACGTTATTTAGAAAGGGATTATTAGCCAAATCAAAAATTAAATGTGTTTAATCAAGGGATGATTAAAAACGCCAACTAACCGCTAAGTAGTCTTTTTAATTTCTCTTGAATGTCATTTCTTGTTTGTCTAATTTCTCAGTTTCAAAAATCTTATGTGCATTATCTCAAAGAATTGAATTACTACAGATAGGAGTTAGGGAATGAATTCCTATAATTACTCTCAAACTAAAAGATATGGGTAGGTAGGTTTATTTTTTGTCTGAATTTGTCACGGTATAAAATACAATTAACAGGTAAGATTACTCCAATAAAACTGTACAGACTATGCCAGGCAGTATTACCCCTGTTTTTCATTTTAGTGGTTCCGCCTCTGTTTTGGAATTCCTTTTATAGTTCATTTATTTTCTTTTAAGTATATTTTTTATGTTAATATGTCTGGCACATAGCATAGTGCTTTTACTGTGACATACGAAATTCTTCTGGAATTTATTTTTGTGTTCGAAATTATCATCTTTAACACACATATTACCTACATATTACAAAGCAGGTGACATTTAGGTTTATTATATACAGTTGATACGTACCTAAAGATTTTACAAATTAAAAACACTGGAGAAGTAATGCAATAATATTGTATAAACCAAAAAACAATGTTCTTTCTAATAAAAACAATAAAGTTAAATATGTTTGTAATTAGCTGGTCGCTAAAGAAATAAAAGAAGCTGCTATGCAACTTATGCGAATTATAGAGAAGTAGATGTGTTCACTTCACTCTTCTGTAAGTCCTGCTGATGGAGAACTTTAACCTGCTATATTTGATAAAATCTATTTATCTTGGTTCTCTTTTTATTCTCGCTGATTCAATCTGTCTTTTTTGTTTAAAGAGCTTACGGATCATTTTCCATGGATGTGTCCTTACTTAGTGCGTAATGTCCATGATGCCACAAACACGATAAAACTGACCAAGACGTGGTATTTTTCCACAACACCAGCCAACAATAACTTAAAACAAAATGATTTATAAGATAAGTCTTGCAACACATGTCCGAATTGTTGTAGCTGTGTTGAGAAGTTTAAATAATTCATATTTTGTCAATATTAAGATTAATTCGCACAATAATTTAATTCTTAAGAATGCAATACTGGTCAATTTGTCTCCTAGTGCTTTTGAGTACTTTCGCTTCTACTGTTCGGAGCATTATTTTTATTGTTCAGTTGACAGTTCTATTTTCTGCTGCATACGATTACTTCTTTTAAGAATAAAGAAGAAATCTACTTGATATCCCGTTGTTCCTCAGAGGACTTTCTTTTTTCCTGATTTTTTTCTGTTAGGATCTTGGTTCTGAGCTTAAAACAGTTCATAATTGCACGTACTAAATGGTTGGTGTTTTAGTAAAATTTCATTTACCAGGTGAATTTCGGCCAATGAAATTATGTAAAACCTCTAAATCTACATTTAACATTTTGGATAGTGATAACAAACAAAAGTAAGAGAAAAAACTAGCTTGAGATTTGAGCCAGTGTCCGTTCGGTGTTAAAGAAGTGTTTGTAGGTAAATTTGATTCCTCTATATTTTAACTACCTATTTAATTGTCACTAAAGAGTGAAGAATTGATTATTTAATAGTGCGGCAAAGCCTTGTCCTTCGTTAATTACTAAAACAAGCAAAATGATAGACCAGAATTCTTGTGTAATTAAAACTTTTTCTGTTGATGTTTACGAAAAAATACTTTTTATATTTTATGTAAGTATTAAACTCTTATAACCTTTATGTAAAAAACCAGTTCTAAAAGCCTACTTTTTCGACTCCCTTTCTGAACATTCAATATTTATACCCTCTTACGAGTTGGTTATTTGTTTTCGGGGAAAACAGAAAGCGGATTTGAATGCAAGTTCATTTTCCGCGGTGATTGTGCTTTACATATTGTATAAATGTTAAAAGTGGAAATACATTCAGTAGAAAGTCAACACACGACACCTGAAAATCTTTCTTGTTAAGAGTCTAATATTTAATGTATAATATAAGTAGGCATACATTTATTAAACACTTTCACTAAAAAATACATAAATACCAAATAATTATTTTTGTCTCTGTGGTCTTTGTCTTAGTTTAAAAACAACAAAATTAGTCGTTTGTAAAATAAAAATAAAAATACACAAAGATTTTTTTACTATCGTGATACGATAACAGTCATTCATAAAACCTTTTGGACTTAACCTTCTACGAAAGACATCCGGTTTCAAATTACTGGTTGATTGTGCTTTATTTCGTCAGGTTATTATTATTTAAGGGAAATTATCGTGATAATGGGTTCCAGCGAAATAATTGTTTGTGTGTAGAACAACACTTGATATCCCACGTGGTTGGTAAATGATTAATAAAAAAAAGCTCAACTTTTATTCACTCTCAATATTATGCAGTTTATAAAGAACTTCTTCATGTTTTTAATTAATCTTTGTTCATTAGATTCTAATTTTCTTTAGGTGTAGTTAGTGTACCTAGTTAGTTAATTATATTTTTTATTGGAATAATGTACCCAATTAAAGTCTTAAATTCCGAAGTCATATTTTTTTTTGTATTTTTATCTTTATCTTTTATTGTACATATTTGATCTTCTACGGTAAATTTTACATATTTAATATTTTTATGCCTCATAACCCATTAAATTTATGAACTCTAAATTAACCCCAAACCAAAAGATTCATTAATTGCTGCGATTTGAATATATTTATTTCTTTTGCAAAGATTTTAATAATATTAAAGGTTTGAAAATATTCTAAAATCAACTTCTTTTTCCCCAATTAATCTCTTAATGTTAATAATAATTTTTATATATGTAAAAAACATACAAAATACTTTTTGTTTTCAACTATAACTTTGTGCAATGAACCCATACCCCAAAATAGTCTGAACGCCAAATATTTATATGCCAATCTACCAAGTATATGAAGTTAGAGTTGAGAATTTTGTATAAAAAATCTTTAAAGATGCAGATATAGACAAAAAACAATATTTTTTCTCTTAAGATTTTTTGTTATTATGTAACCTATTAACGGTCTCTACTTGAAGAGGATATATGATGAATTCTGTCTCGTGTGATGAAGTTTAACATACCGACGCTGTGAAATTAAACAGCAATTAGGCGTAAAGACGCCGCCTTTATACTCCCTGACCCCGCAAATAGACTGCAGATACCACTAAGCTTAAAATAGCATCAATACTCTGTTTACTATGCGTAGACTGAGACTGTTTCGAACTCTTCACTTATTGTTTAGTAAAGTTCAGTACATTTTTATAATGAGAAAAAAATTTGTAGCCCAAAATTAATAACATATATATTATCATCTTACCCATATTATATTTTGTTACTTCATTTTGTCTTAAAGTTATCATTTACAACTTTTTTATAGTAGGTACATTCAGAGATATTAGGAACTTAAATTTAATAAACTGTTGATTCTGTGCATTGTACTGTATATATCTATTTAAATTACACACAGGTATTTAACATAAAATTGTGGATAGATGCAATATTCTATATTTCCCGGTTGACATGGTTTCAATTCCTTTGGATTAGTAAAAACCAAAAATTTGGTCTGTATTGATATATACTTTTAAAACTGAATGTACTATACCCAAAAATATCGAATCAGCAAAAAATAGTAGTTTACGTAACAAGTCCCGAAAGTGGTCTTTTACTGGACGAGCGGGCAATTGCAGGGCGAGCCGCAGACGAGGCCTGCAAGCCTGCGAGTCCAGTAAAAGCACTTTTGGGACGTATTACGTACAATATTTTTTTTTACACCGGTCAGAATTTAGTAATTTCCAGTTTATTTTTGGGTCAAAAAATATCATTCTGTCGGACCGGACCAGAAAATAAAAATGAGTCCGGTAAAAGCTTTTACCGGACTATCGTGATAGTCTCATTTTTATTTTCTGGCCTTGTCCGACAAAATGAGACTTTCTGGCCTAAAAATAAACCGGAAAGTAATAATTTTTGGAAGGTTTAAAAATAGTTATTTATTATACAAGGGAAAAAACCGAGAGCTAAAATCTAATATTTTTCCCGTGTATAATACACTATTTTTTTCTGTGACGACGATTTTTTAATATTTTAAATAAAATCAGAATATTACTGATGCAAAATTTGAATTTTAAAACTAGTAGGCTTTTGTCCTTATAGTGACAATTAGACCTGCGTTGCTAAGGAAACCTTTATTTATGTGTATATATCCGGGAAAAAAGTACTCACTTTTTTCCCATGGTAAAAAAAGTAATAATTTCATAAAAAGTGACGTTTTGTGACGGGTTAACAGAGATAAAATGTCAAACTTTTGTAATAAATTGTTTATAAGGAAGCATTTTGGATTAAATCATTTGATTTAGATGGGTTCTGGACTTCTATCAGCCTGAAGAATTCTGTAATAATAAATAAAATGCGATTCAGGTATATTTTTGTATATTCTGAAGGCTCAGTTGGTATTTATCCGTGTACTGTGTTAAATATTGATTTATAGGTATATTATAAATTTTAGTTTTATTATTAGCTAAAATGCACGTATTTAATGTTTCTGTTATCTACTCGTTTCATTCTTCAAATAATCCACGTGCATTAACAATATTCTCATATTTTGTTAATATTTTTTCCATTGTATCCAAAATCAGGTGTTTAAATATTCTATCCGATTGAGAACATTCAAATCAGCATTTACACCTTCAACATTTATAAAAAAATCTCAGCTTACAAAGAATAACCAATAAGACCCATGATCCTTCTATTAGAATTCCATCAGTGTAGATGGTCTTGTAATGTGATTTGTACTGTAGACACGTCCGCACTGTCAATACAATAAAGATAGGGGATAAAGGGATGTCCCGTAGAAAACACTTCCGGTCCTTACAATGGTATCCTGTACTATCTAACCATCCCCATATTCTACTCACAATATTAGAATCGTGGTCAGTAAACAATGTAGAGCTAATAATGGTAATTTCATGTCAAATTATGTTTTATTTAGACAGATATTACGAGGGATGACGAAGATATTCTATGTAAAGTAATTCATGAACCTTCTCTATACAGTTCCTTAAAAGTAAAAAATTTTATTATAAAAATTCCATAAAGTTTTTATTAAAAGAGGTTCCGATTTAAATATGGGTTTAAGACTGCAAAAGACAACATGGTACGGACAAAATTGTCAAAAGTTATATAAATAACAGTGACCTGTTTGCTATCATTTTTTATGTGAAACGCGTTATCGGTCTGCTGTTTTTGCAGTTATTGTTATTTTATACAACACGCGAGCAGCACATCACAAGTCCTTAACACTGGCCTGGTCTTTAATTTTTTTTAAACTGTAAATCTATTCACAAATTAAATAAAAATACAATGAAAACTTTTCAATCAAAAAATTTGAAAAGTTTTGCTCATTTCAAAAAATACTAACAATCCGTGCCTTGACCTATCACGAAACAAACAAGAAATTATATTAAGAAGAAATTTAAAAAACTTACTTCCGGCAGGACTCAAACCTGTGATCTCTGTCTATAAGTGATACTGCCTTAGAACCGCTAGACTAAAAATTGACTTAGAGTTTGATGTATCAATTGACAATTTGATGAATAATGTTTCTCTCATTAACGTCATACATCTGCTTAAAGAAGAATTGGATAAATGTTATAGACGACATAAGTCGACTAACCGCTAGTATCATCAATGACCAACAGGCCAAGTTGCCGTAGATGGACATTCGAGGACAGAAGATCCACAACGGCTTCTCTCAATCAATATTTGAAAATTATAGACGAGTGGAGAAGAAAGAATCTTGTTAATTTTAACGCTTCCAAGACAAAAACATATTGCCTATCCAACAAGAAGCAAACATACGACTCATCCATCACCATAAACGATCAGACACTAGTAGGAAGCTGGTTGGTATAACGATCTGCCAGAACTTACTCTGGAACGAACATATTGCATCCATAGCAACTGCAGTAGAAAAGAAGTTACGCTTTATTTTTACAGCACGGCAATATTTCTCTCCATCCAACTTAGCTACACTTTACAAAACCTAAATATACGACCTAATCTTGAATACTGCTCGCTTGTATGGGGTTCGGCAGCTCCGTCAAGGCTCAGAGTTCTTGATACAATACAGAGAAGAGCAGTTCGACTAATAAACCACACCAGTATCACCAAAAACATAGCCCCATTGTCCCACCGAAGAGCAATATCTGATCTTTTTCTATTTTACCGGCACTTAAACGGATTTAGCTCCGCTCTAGTACCTCCACTTGCCAGACTAGCCAGAGCATCGCGACGTGCCAACTCCATGCACACTTTATTCGATCGTTCCTTCATCCCCAGGGTCTCCAGATTTTGGAACTTATACTATTTTGGTCTTCTCCACTCGTCCTAACATGTAGTCCGTTAAATCCGAAATTAATAAATTGTCTTTTCTGCCCCAATAGATGTTCTCGATACATTTGTATTTAGGTCTATATCTACGAGGGCATCCTTAGATAATAAAAAAACTAGTGGTTTAAGGTGCTATTGGCTATAAATAAATTAAAACTAATAAAAAAATTGGTTCTAATGTCTTTGACACACTATTAAGAGCATGATATGATTACTATTTCACACTAAATTGTGTTGATATAAACATACAATTTCAGTAAATAAATATAACTGTGTAGTAATGAAAATCATTCCAAGTAGACTGTCGGTGGCAGTGCGGCAAAACCAGGCTTAACCGCGTCAATTAGTATGTTTAATTAATATTAACAGATCCTCTCTATGTCCGATGACTAGCGTAACTAATGTTACAAGTGCGTGTGACCATCCGCTATCCTCTTTTTCTTAGCCTTTTCTTACTTCTTCGGTCTTTTCAGTCCTCCCAACGAAGATAAACACACATTTAAACTACTATTACTAATGCTCAGATCGCATACAGTTGACGTAATTACTGTCCAGCCTGCGTCGGGTTCATTACCAAGCGTCTAAAGCGGTTGAGATTTTTTACTTGGATTGTTGTTTATATGGATGGATATGCACTAGCAGAACCGGAGTAGCTTTAAATATCGCAAGCAAAGAAATATTATAACTTTAAAATAACGTTTCAAAATAGTTATATACGAACTCACAAATATTTACCTAGGGTCTATCAATAAATTGAATAGTGTTTCATAGCTTAAGCACTCAAATTCAAACAAATTCATTTTGAATGCCATATATGTAAGTTAGATAAAGCTATAACTCAATAGATTTCAGCATCATTTGGTAACTTTGTATGTTCGACCATCATTGTGTATCTGAAGAAGCTATAATATAGCGAAACGCGTTATACAGTAAATGATAAAAATTGTGAAAATCATAATACATTTAGTGTTTTAATATTCTATTATTTGGTAACTTTAAAAACATAGAAATCATCGTTAATATTGTATACAACATTCCTTATATGTAAAATTAAAAAACTGACCGTATCAGTTTATTTTACCAATCTCAAAATTCCTTTAAAATATAATATTAATCCTCAATTTTTACATTTTTATTCTAAAGCTATTGATCGTTCTCTTTATTTTATTATCCTTGTTGCATTCACATCTAACTAAAGGTAAAACTCTTTATTTCTTTTTTAGTACTAACTTAAATTCTGACAGTTTTTTTGTGTTTTATAAATAGAAAGTTATTGAGTACAAAGTCAGTAATTTGGATTATTGCCGTAATACTTTCAAATGATCTGATTTTATCTCAGTAATCAGAGTTTATGATAGTAAAATACTTGTTATCTTAAAAACATAATCCTTATATTATAGTAAATCGATTTGTCATTGCTAAAATTAAAGTTGAATTTTAATTTAATCAAAATAAGTAAAATGTAAGTGTAGAATTATGTTTATCAAAAAATTATTTCACAGATATTTAATTATCTAAAAGAAATTTAAAAATTGGGTTGTTCTCGAAATTGTAGATTTTAGTACGGAGTTTATATTATTTAATAATATTCGTAATTTAATAAATTAGTCATTTTTCTGTTTTCCCTCAAATTTCCTTTTAGTTAGTTTCGTATTTTCATTGTTTATCGATTGCTTAATTTGTTTATTTTTTCTCCCTTTTTTCTGTTTAATTTTTTCACTGGGTGGTTAGGTATAAGAGTAGCTCTAAGCTAGACCTCGCCACCAATGTAGTTATTATATTTTATACATTAAAATTATTTGAAACATCTAAATAAAGGCAATTTATTTTTATTATTATTATTATATACGGAGCAATAATTGTATATCACGACTGTATTTTCGTGGAAAAGAAGATGATTAAATATTAGCATCCTTCAATTTTTGTTTCTACATATTTTTTAGTATTTAAATATTGTTTTGCCCGCACATTTTATTTGCTTTGATATAAATTTTCAATATTTAATATATTCGCAGGTACAATCCTGTTAAACTGTGGCAATTACTGATTCCTATCAGCTAACATATCGCCACTTGTAGCGTTATTAAATATTAGGTACATTTACTGAGTCGTAACCAATTTTGTTTCATACATAAACATAAAATTCTTGTAACACTTAGATATAACTGTATTCATAACTTATTATTTTTATTGGTTTATCGTAAGTTATACAATTATTGCTTGTAATTTAATTTCTGTACTAAGTTAATGTCATAAGCATACTCGTTCTTGTAATAACCAATAATAATTTGAAAATTGGTTTTTCTCATTAATTGCTTATTTTTTAAAATCTTATGATTGTTAAAATAAATGACGTGACTCCCAGACAATTGGTTCTCGAGGTATGTATGGATGTATGTATCCCATTATCCCTCTTGTGGGCATAGGGTAGTTAAAAAATTTCTTCATCTTTGTCTGTCTTTGGCGATAAAGCGCATTTTTCCAAACCGCATATTGGCTTCTGTCTGGGTGCTTCTAATCCATGTCTCCTTTGGCAGTCCTTGTTTTCTTCTTCCCTGGGGATTCCAATGTAGAACTTTTTTTTGGAATTTCATTTTCATTGTTCCTTAGTGTACGTCCCAGCCATCCGAACTTTCGTTTACGTATTTGTTTTCCTATCTCTTCTTCCTCTGATCGTTTCCAAAGCTCTTGATTGCTTATGAGTTCGGGCCAATATACCTTATAGATTCTTCTTAAGCATCTATTGATGAAAACTTGTAGTTTACTTTCTATTGTTTTGGTGATTGTCCACGATTGTGAGCCATATTGTAAAACTGGTTTTACCATGGACTTGAAGACTTTTACTTTTGTCTGGGTTGTTAAAGTACTAGTACGCCATATTTTGTTTAGTCTTACGAAAACACTTCTAGCTTTATCTATCCTTTCTTCGACGTCTTTAAGTACTCGATCCTAGGCAGTTAAATTCTTCTACTTCTTCTATATCTCCTTCCCTTTAAACTGTTTACTTTCTGTCGTGTTGAAGTTCATGGACTTAGTCTTTTCTTTGTTTATTTTTAAACCAACTTTGCTGGCCTCCTGTTATAATGAATTTATCTTTTCTTGCATGTGTTGGCTATTTTGTGATAATAGGCATATATCGTCTGCAAAATCTAAATCTTCCAGGCTTTCCATTAAACCCCATTGTAATCCTTTTTTCTTACTCGAGGTATAGTTACCAATAATGTTACAATTAAAGGCGATATTAATTACGAGTTTCACACCTTTAACTACAGTGTGAAAAGAGATGTGATTGTAGTGTATATGTCGACAATGCTAAAAAGGTATTGGAACAATTTTCTCATGTTGTTATTTAATTTAATACCTATTATTTGGTATTAAAATACATATGCTTGGACCCTATGTTAAAATCTTGAGTAACCCTATCAGATAGTTTTACTAGTAAGGTAACTGCTTTAAAATATTCTCCTATTGTAATTGGATATTGCATTTCAAGAATTTGGAGTAAATTCTAGCTCACATTCTTTTATAGGCTCAAAATTTTTACACATTCAGAGAGAGAGAGAGAGAAAGAGATGGATGCAGAGAGATAGATTTAATAATTTAATTATTTGAGACATCTCCAAACAGATTTTTGAAATTTAGATATTAGACAAACGAAAAATACCATTAAGCAGAAATTAAAAAGAATGTTGTAATCGAGCCTGCGATCGGCATCTAGAATAATAAATAATTGAACAAAAATATAAGACAGGGCACAAAAAAAGTGTATGAGTTTGATGTTTTAACTGTCGATTCGACAATCTATCTCTCAATAACGTCATATATATGTACTTAAAGAAAAGGGAATTAAGTAGGTATTATAGAAGACCTGAATTGAATCAAGATATGATCAAAACGCCGACTAACCGTTAAAATCACCGATTGCCTAGCGGTCTAAGGCTATAGATAGAGATCGCAGGAATTCGATTTCTGTCAGAAGTACAATTTTTACAATAACTTTTTACTGGCATTTCATGTTCGTTTAATTTCTAAATCACATAAGAGATGTCACAAATAATTATTAGTTATTAAAGATATTATTATTGACTAAATGTGTAAAATAAGTAAGGCAATATTGTATGTATGTATGTATGTATGTATGTATGTATGTTATTTTCTTTTTTTTATATAAAAACACAACATAAAGTACTATCTCTGTCAGTAACTTATAGTTGTAAATTATTAATTCAACAAAATAAAATCTGATTTTATGTTATAATTTATTTAATAAATTAACGGTTTAAAATACAATTAATTGAATCAATTATTTATTGTGATTATCATCAATCTAGCGTTAAGTAAGCTACCAGGTAGGTACATTTAATTACCATATCATTATATAACTCTTAAAACATTCTGGACATAAAAATTTGCATATATACATGAGCAGAATAGTCGAAAAATGTATTGTTGTCAGCCACCAGGGTCTGCATACAGACCTAAACAATAATAAAAAAGTAAACAGAATTTTTATGGCATTTCTAGAGAAGAAACGTCTATTTACAGTCCCATTTACATGAATATTAACGACCGACATAAATTTCATTGTGAGTTGTGTTTTCTGACCTGTTGGCCATTGTTGGAATGACCTTCGGGGAGAAGAAGGGACTTCTACCTGCTTCGTTTCTCTCGTGGTCCTCGCGCACCAACGACTTGACTTTTCGAGGGCCGGATTCAATAACTGTTTAAAATTATAAACTTACTAAATAAAAAAAAAATAGTTTAGCCTACAATTGTATTTTTGATTTTATCCCGGTTAATTCATTCATTCGCTTTTGGATTTTATAGAGGTTTCTCATTACGATTATTATTAGCCAGTCTTAGACTTCGATTTTTATCTAAATCAATAAGATGTGTTTACAGCTACTTTATCAATTTGAGATGGATTTATTAATACTTACTTTATTCATTTGAGATGGATTTATTAATATTTATCTTAGAAATAACAAAACTGAATGTGCATGCATAACTATGTAGTTACTGTACATGTTTGACAACCAAATCATGTATAGTTTAACACCTATACTCTTTAATATTCTGACAACTGTTTAGGTAGTAAACGATTATTTGAGATATCTCTCATGGGATTTTTGAATATTTTTAGAAAGTATACAAACAAGGTTGCGAGTTCGAGTCTCGCTGGATCTGGATGAGAAATTTTTTAATTTCTCCTTAATGTCTTTTAATATATTCTTGTTTATATACTTTCTAAAAACATTCAAAAATTTCAAAAACTGTTTAGGTACATGTATATGTTTTTAAACTATCGATTGTTACTGTAAAATCCTTTTAGTCAAATTTTATCTTGGATAAAAATGATTCATTGTATTCAATTTAATAAAACCGCATCTCCTGATCCGATCCTGTTCGTGGTACCAACTACGATATTTCATTTCTTCTTCTTCTTTTTCACTGCTTTATAGTTTTGACAAGCTGTCTGTTGTCGTTTTTTAAGAGGCGAGAGAGTGAGAATTGGTTAAATTAATTTTAGATTATATATCACGAGGCATACCTTGGTAATATAGCTACAGAAATCAACATAATTATATTCTGCTTATTTAAAAGAATGTAAAATGAATTCTAATAAGAACTGCATCAGTATTTTTTTATATATTCATATCAGCTTCCTGTAACTGCGTTTAGTTGTAAACAATTTATTCTAAGAAAAAGGTAGCTACTGGTTAAACAATATATAGTCAGCAGTGGATTTCTTGTGGATGCTACTAGGTTCCTTTCTAGACCTCAAATTATTGGTGAACTAGTGGTAAACAAAATAATACATAAATAAGATCCAATAAAACCAATCATATACAAGTATGAGACAAGCGTAATTTGTGCGCAATAATCAACACAGTTATTTTTATAAGGAGTAAATTTTTTTCTCATCACTAATACTGATGTTAGTTAGTTAATCTACCAAAGATCAATTACAAAGAATTGCACCCATAGCTTAAAATAATAATCATAGTGGTTGTAAGTTGGAACAAAGAGGAAATCGTTTTTTTTTTTAGTTGGAACTTGTTTTGGTGTCCAAGTTGCTACTAGAATGGTTCATACAGCGTGTTAAAACAAACTTATTTACACACAATAACTATTGGTGTCATTAATACTTGGGCTTTAATCAGATTATTAATGTCAAATTATGTCTCAACAAATTGATACTAAAATATTCTCAAAATCTAGATACCACAAAAATAGCCGACTATAATCAAGGTCTTGTTATATTACCCTTAAATATTTCACTAGACTATTTTTAACAATACGTTATATTTCAGCGACAAAATTATGACAGATCCGTTACTAAGGTGTCTGGTATTTCTATTTGTCAGTTTCACAAACGTCATTGAAGATTATGTTTCGTTGGTATTGTCTTGTTTTTCTCGTGAAATAGTCTTGTCGAATACCATTCGAGAGAAAATTTTTTCCCGGCCAAATTTTCTTCTGGTTTTATTCAAGTTTGTTGCTTTTTGGCAATTTTCGCTCATGAAATTTTGACAAAATCACTCGACTGACGACTCGTGATTTTGTCAAAATTTCATTCGCGTAAATTGCCAAGCAACAAACTTTCATACCAGTCGAAAATTTTGGCGGCAAAATTTTCTCTCTTATGATATTATATACGAAAAATGTACTCATTTGACCAGAAATTGTTCAAGTTCATTTATTCGCAATCCCCGTGATGTAATTGGACCATGAATAAGGAACCATCACGGATATTTCCTAGATATAGTCAGTTGCAAACGTGAAAGAAAGAAAAAAGCTTCTCTACTTTGCACAGTGTATAGAGCTCGTACAAGAGAATCCCTTATCAGTGTTTTGTTTAAGAATTAATTTTCAAGGTTATATTTTGAAAGATTGTTGGCTTATTTTCATATTAAGCAAACTAATGTAGATATTTTTGATATACAGGGACGGGAAAATACTTTATTAACAATAATTATGCCTCCCCAAAAGGAAAAGATTGCACATAAGCTGTATTAAAATGACAATTATAATATACATTTAAATGATGTTCCTATAGGCATAATAAAAATCTAAATTGTCTCATTTACACGATGCTTTGATAATAAAGTGCAATTAATAGTAGTAAATCTAACTATTAAATACTAGCAGCCCGCCCCGTCTTTGCACGGGGATTAAAGAAAAATAACAAAAGCCATTAAATTTATTGGGTCAACGCTATCCTGTAAACAATATTACATGTTGTTTTATTTTCTGGCAGCAAAATAAATTGATATTCAGGTGCTGCGACCCGCCTTAGGCGGTTGGCCATGAGGAAAACCGATCCCTACTAATTGGAAAGTTTTACCTTGAGACTTATTATTACTAAAAGCGAAAGATATTTTGATAGAAAATCGAATTGATTTGGTAGATCAGTTGGGATCATCGGTATCCTCAGTGTATGAGCTAGTTGACCAGCTGGTGGTTCAGTTATAATGGTTGCTACAACTTAATTGTCCTTTAATTCCTTTATAAGTAGCCTAGTCCCATTGCACATGCTAAATTTGTGATATCTGTCGTGATTATGAAATACGTTATTTTGATAAGGATTAATACCAAGATAAAAACATTTAAAAAATTAAAAAATAGTTATTGTGACGTAACTATAACAGTTAGACATATGCTGTCGCGGCATTTTTTGTAGATATTTATATATTCTTCAAAATCGTATTACATTATTTTACTCTATAATGAATAGAATTCTCAGCGCACGCGATGTAAGGATTTTAAGGTCATTTTTAGTAAGGATCCCTATTTTTTTAAATAAAACATAGCCTATGTCACTGGGGAATAGTGTAGCTTGCCAACGGTGAAAGAATTTTTGAAATCGGTCCAGTAGTTTCAGAGCCTATTCATTTCAAACAAACAAACCTTTCCTCTTTATAATGTTAGTATAGACAACGCTTCCCTGTAAACAATATTACATATTGTTTTATTTTCTGGCAACAAAATAAATTGATTTTCAGGTGCTCGACCCGCCTTAGGCGGTTGGCCATGAGAAAAACCGATCCCTACTAATTGGAAGGTTTGACCTTGCGGCTAGTATTCTTAGCGCACGCGATGTAAGGGTTTTAAGGTCATTTTTGGTTACAATAATGGCATTTTAGTAAGGATCCCTATTTTTTTTTTAAATAAAACATAGCCTATGTCACTCGGGAATAGTGTAGCTTGCCAACGGTAAAAGAATTTTTGAAATCGGTCCTGTAGTTTCGGAGCCCATTCATTTCAAACAAACAAACAAACAAACCTTTCCTCTTTATAATATTAGTATAGAAACGCTTCCCTGTAAACAATATTACATATTTTTTTATTTTCTGGCAACAAAATAAATTGATTTTCAGGTGCTCGACCCGCCTTAGGCGGTTGGCCATGAGAAAAACCGATCCCTACTAATTGGAAGGTTTGACCTTGAGGCTAGTATTCTCAGCGCACGCGATGTAAGGGTTTTAAGGTCATTTTTGGTTACATTAATGGCATTTTAGTAAGGATCCCAATTTTATGAAAATAAAACATAGCCTATGTCACTCGGGAATAGTGTAGCTTGCCAACGGTGAAAGAATTTTTAAAATCGGTCCAGTAGTTTCGGAGCCTATTCATTTCAAACAAACAAACAAACAAACAAACAAACAAAAAATCAAACCTTTCCTCTTTATAATATTAGCATAGATAGAAGGAATTTTAATCTAAATTTTCTTAACCCCTAGGTGCACCAGTTTACATATCGTAGGTTATTTTCAGACACAACACCTTAAAGTAATATATTTGCTTATATATATCTACATTCTTTAGATGCGTCCCTCTTTGTTTATTATCTATATATAATCGTAAAAAATCCTTCGATATCAACATTTATTTCGTTCTTCCTGTGAATAAAATGTTAAACAACCTTTGCATCTGCTCGAAAATCGATAACTAAACTGTTTAATTCCCAGTAAATCGCCAATAGAGGAGGTCTTAATGTCAAAATAAGAACGAGTTAAGGCCTATGTCGTGACGTTTATGTTTCCTTGTCGCCTGTTTATACTTTTCAGTGTCATGTAACAGAAATACGTGCTTAAAATATGATTTTTTGTGAGTGGAATGTAATTAATGTATACAGCTACTATTTTCTGGAAGATTTTAGATTTGTTAGGTCTGGATCCATGTTTATATTGGTACTTGATCGGAAGTTATTACTAATTTGACAGTGATTTGTGTTCTTTATAAAGACATAGAGTATATAAGAAATGTCCTAGCCCTAAGAAGATTGACAGATTTCAAACGTAATGTTATAGAAGCCGTTTTTTTTTAACTAAAAACTAAAACAGACAGAACATTTTGACAGCATCAAAGCATTTCGACTGTTGCAATATACAGAATGGTCCATATATAAATTTTCAATGTTTCTATGGTCAATCTTAATTTTTAATTAAAAACCTAAAATTGAAATTGAAGTGTAAACGGAATCTATGTTTCTAATAAAATAGTTGAATATAAAATTTGTACGTTAGTAAATTTTTACTTATACTTAATTGTGTTTATCTCTACATTATCATTGTTCAAATAAACCTAGGTAGTTAACTCTTATAGATTTCGTCTATGACCTGGGGATATCTAGCGGTAATGAAATAGTAGGTTGATCGAAATAGTTATTTGTGACACAAGGACGGAAAATGAAATTTTGCAAGAGCGAGTAAAGTTGTGTAGCCGAGGTGCGTAGCACCGAGGCGAAACAATACGAGCACTTGCAAAACATTTTCCGGACGTGTAATACACACTATTTTTTGGTCCGACTAATTTTTAATATTTTCAAAAGTTCTGTTATGTTCAAGACTTGACTGCTTGTGCTACCTGAACTAAGGCCACGGACTAGAAGAGAGCCGACAGATATAAGCGCCACATTGGATGTTTATATTATAGTTGTGTTGTTGTGTATTGTGTAATAACTTGTTTAATACTTAATATACGTGTTTAGATTCAGCAGTTATTAGTGTTTTAATTAACATATGTTGCAAACACAACAAGTTCAAAAACTTTTTACTTTGTGACATACAAGATTAGATGTTTATATAAAGATGTTCATAAATTGACATAAATGTCAAATTTTAAAATACAAGTTGTAAGAGTAATTAAATGTAAATTAGAATCCTGCTTATCTTTAGAAAAAGTTATAGGTAAGTTTAGTATATTATACGCAGTTTTTAAATAAATTTAATTAAAATTTGTAATATTCATTATGTATTTTTGATGACTTAAAATTTAAACTCATAGCGCCATCTCTTTAGATAATCTAAAAGCTACTTTGCCGGCCTAGGCCGGAAAATGCCATTTTCCGGACGATTTTGAAGTAATTAATAGTATTGTTTCTGGACGGAGGACCAAAAAATATTTTTTCATATCACATGCATTGAAACAGCTAGTTTTGATCCCTGTTTTTTCTGTCGAAACAAGACAATTTCAGACCAATGTAACTGTCTGTCAGAAACAAATGTCATTATTTCAAGTCTGTCTGACAGAAGTTTTCTGACTGACAGTTGCATTGGTCTTACTTCGACTGGCTACAGAGATCAAAACACGCTGTTTCAATGCATGTGATATGAAAAATATATTGCGTGGCACGGGATGAAACAAAGACCATTTCTGACCGGGCGATGACAGCCTTCGCTTCGCTCGGGCAGTCAACTCTCGCCCTAGTCAGAAATCGTCTTGTTTCACCCCTTGCCACACAATATACTATTTCTATAACTAGGTATTAAAAGTTCTATACATCAAAATCCCTAATAGAAAATTGGCGTTTACCTCTTTCACTTTCTGTTTTAGAGCAGAAAATTGTTAATTGTTCGATTGCTTATTTTAAATTAAAATAAATAAATAAATAAATAAATAAATAAATAAATAAAAAAGATACCCATTCTGGATTAAAATAGAACTTAGAGTACTGAAAATTTTACTATTTGATATTTAAAATACTTAAAATACAATAATTTAATTAAAATAAAAGTGCTAAAAATTAAAAATATTAAATCTGTCAAAAGTCACGTTTGTTTTAAGGCTAATATAGGCAACACAAAATATATATGCTATAATAAATTTTCTGTAATTTCATGTGATCTTAGAAAAAATCTTGTGTGTAATTCGAGCAGAAAGCTCTTTGCTGCTTTAAATAAATTGCCGCGCTTCGCACTCAGGCGACAAAGTAACTCCTTTTGCTCTTTAAGGTCCAATAGCCATTAACGTAACCTTACCTATTACATATGTTTGTTCGCAATTATTATTTAATTCACAAAAAAACTGATTGACTAAAGTCATGCTTTTACTTTACATGTAAATATGACTTTAAGAGCTCTCTTGGATCATTTCTGCTTTTTGCATGAGTAAAATAACTGTTCTAGTTTTTTCCAACTTTTTACCACTGGGGTATATCCTATGTAACGCTTTTTCTTGTCGCTACTTTTACGTTCACTCTGTCTAGCAAAACATTATATAAGAAAAATAACGTGCATAAAACTACTAATTAAAAACTTTATCTACTCCTTTGAAAGTAAATGTCATTTATACTCATTGTCACCATTCAGGGTAAGTAAGCTATAACGCACAGTTGTCATGTTGGAATGACGTTTTATTACGCACAACTGTGCGTTATAGCTCACTTACCCTTCATGGTGACAATGGGTATAAATGACATTTACTGTCAAAGGAGTAGATAACTGTACATCATATATTTTTTTAGAGATGTCAATTATTTTTAAAATTAAAATTAAAATATTGAGTCGTAGATAAAGCATAGTACGTAACTCGAGTGGTAAGAGGTATTACGTACTCGTGTAATTACGCACTCGCCGCTACGCGGCTTCGTGCGTAACTTTTCCACTCTTACGTAATGTCCTACTTACTACTCTTGATACGTAATTACGTAATATACTATAATTACTCTAACTGTACCTACCCCGATATTATGCTATCCGTAATTTGGATTTGAAGGTATGAGAACAAACTTCATCGCCAATTTTGTTGTTTTAATCCATTCTGAACAATTTTTATACTTTTCTAAATTTTCTTAACGGGTATTATGTTAATGAATAAAAAATTACAACCTGTCTGCATAGGATAAATAATTTGGTATTTAGATAAGTCTATTTATTTAAATCAAATATGAATTTACATGCAATAGGGAATATGCATGTAATTTAGATTTATCTACTCCTTTGATAGTAAATGTCATTTATACTCATTGTCACCATGCAGGGTAAGTAAGCTATAACGCACAGTTGTGCGTTATGAAATGTCATGTTGGAACGCGTATTTATGCATGTAAAACAATATATTTTGCTGTTTTAAATAATTGTTACATTAAAAAATGGTTTTTCAGCAAATATCTAACCCATACAATATTATAAATTAAAAATATATAATAGTTTTTATTAAAAATAAAACAGATTTAGGCAACATATATTACATTTTAAATGATTATTTAATCTAGTATGTTACTTAATGTCACTACTTTGATAGATGTTATTTTAAACGTAAAATTTCGTCATATATTTTTTTAGAGATGTCAAATATTTAGAATTAAAATTAAAATATTGACTCGTAGATAAAGCATAGTACGTAACTCGAGTGGTAAGAGGTATTACGTACTCGTGTAATTACGCACTCGCCGCTACGCGGCTTCGTGCGTAACTTTTCCACTTGTACGTAATATCCTACTTACCACTCTTGTTACGTAATATACTATTATTTGATTTTAATATCAACAATACTTTATGCTCTTAAAATTATATCTAAACCATTATTTCTATATTTAATTTGGACTTCATTCCATAAAACTTAAATTAAAATGTTAATTTTGTGCGCGATATTCAAATCTGAGAAAACGACCCATCATTGGTCGAAGCGACGTTACGTCACATCGCATCCCTTTGAGTTGTTTACATGTGTTTACAAGATATTTGTGCTTAAAATTGTGTTTTAATTATATCCTGTGGTGTTTTGTACTGTGTGTAGTAAATATCGGTAAAATGTTTTTTTTATCTTTTTGCATGATTTCACAGCGAATTAAACTCAAAAATCTCAAATAATCACACTAAATGTAAACAAATGTCACTGACAGGTGGTGCGATGTGACGATTCCGAAGCGCGCGCAAAATGGAGCGTTTGAACATGACAAATTTAAGCGACTTTTTATTTATTTTTTTAAAATTTAATTAGTACATTTTCAACAATACTTTTATTTTTTACTATATTAAAACGAAGTGAAAAGTGAATTAAACGAATAAAAAAAATACATGCATATTCCCTATTAATATTTATTGAATAGTACAGTACATGTGTTAAACATTTTTAAACAAAGTTGATACATAGCTGTATAATTAATTTAATAAACAATCACCTGATAATGGCAAATAGTTTTTTGATATAATTGACTTTATTCTCTATTCATATACACAATTATTCGTTGCACATAATTAATTTTTACGATTAATAATTATTTTAATTTCTAATGTTCTTTGCCGCAATTGAATCAATAATATAATTATTATCTGCTTATTATTTAAATATGTATATTATTACACATGAAATTCGCCTCAATAGTACCGCTCAAGATCATATTTTTCTTTTATATTATAAACCATGGTTAGTGACAATATAAAACGTCATATCATTGTTAAATTGTAGCTTAGGAATACTCACTTGGATAACAAATGAAGTGATTAGACTGAATTGGAATTACTGTTATTAGTACGAGTTTTTTTAAATGACTGAAGTCTAACGTGCCGTACAGTTGCAATGTTTATTATTTTTTAATTTAGTGTTAATTAATGTTTTTTTTGTTATTGTAATAATTGTAAACGTTTACAAAATTGAATCTGACATAGGCGTAGCATAACATATTAAATAGAAAAAATATTGTTATGAGGAATTTTACTAAATTGAATACAAATCACAAGGTATACAATATGATTAATGAGTTAATAATTAACTTAATATCTTATAAAGTAAAATTTTGTAATACGAGGGTTGTCATTTTAGTTTAGAAGGTGCCACCAATCAATGGAACTTTCAGGTAGAACCTCAATATTTTGTTGAAATAAATCCAGTGTTTCATTGCGATACAACAAGTCGTGTAGGTATAGTAAATTTTTGAAATTAGCAAGTCTGTCGAAAAATGGGTCTTAGCCGAGAACTTTTTCGAGCAATAATTTTTTACCATTTTCGGAGAAAATTATCCGTCCAGAGCAAAGTCTTGCTAAAATGGTTTCTGTGTTTGGGAATGAAGCACCACACGAGTCAACTATTGTATTTTTCGCTGGTATTGCGGATTTCAACGTGAATGCTCCAGGCTCAGCGACAAATCCAGGCAAGGTCCACCCAAAACAGCAAGGAGGACCACCGTGTAACGTACCGAAAGATAGAGGCATCTTTGGGCATTTCCAAGACCACGATCCAAAAAATCCTTCGTGAAGCATTTGGTGTTAGAAGTTGTTTTCCCGTTGGATCCGTTATTTCCTCACAAAAGAGCAAAAAGCGGTTGGCGACAAATGGTGTCAGAAAACATGGGAATGGTTCAACAAAGGAAGCTCAAAAAACGTGTATATAATTGTTACTGGAAATCTTGGTTTTACTCCTACGAACCGGAAAATAAACGCCAATTCGCTGTGTGGGTGTTTCACGATGAGGAGAAACCAATAAAAATGATCCGTTCTCCAGCGAGTCAAAGAAAATTGTCGCAACTTTTGTATCAAAATTTGGTGATGTGACAATTGCTTAGAAAGATCAAAGAACGGTTACTTCTGATTGATATATAAACGGTTGTTTAACAGAAGTTATCAAGAAACTCCAACAAAGCAACACACAACAGCCGAATTATCCTACATCTGGACTATCTGGACAAAAGGCAATCGAATTTTTGGAGCTTCAAAACATTGAATTGTTAGACCACTATATAGTCCAAACCTAAGTCCCAACGACTTCTTTAAAAATCAAAAATTTTATGCGTGTGCAGCGATTCCAGTCACCAGAAAAAGCCATCGATGCCTTTAAAACAGCGTTTTTGCAGGTGTCAACTGAAGACAAGAATAACTGTTTTTCCAATTGGTTTGAATGTTTGCAAAAGTACTTTACGTCTATATATTTTTTGTCTTTATAGCACTATAAAAAACTGAAAACATAACGTAATTTCCTAATAGATTCTTCCAAATCTATATTGAACACAAAATCCCAATATTTCATTAATTCAATATTCACCCAAGTACCTATGTATAATGTTAAAAAAAAACTGTATTTGCTTGAACTGTATAGAATCGTTATGTAGTAAAAGACATAAACGAAACCAGTATCGATAAAAATACGATTTTAATTGCGCATGAAACCAAAGATTACAGATAAATTTCTTGTGGCGGTCGAAATAAGACAGATATAAACTATCAAATGTCTAATTTAAAATGTATATTTTTATATTTAGTGTTGTAAGTAATCAAATTTAGGTTTAAATTTTCTGTTCCTACATAATTTACTCTATGTACTGTTTTATAATTTCAATATTCACAAATTTAGTATCATTTAAATGGACGAAGGAGGTTTGTACTTGAAAGGAATAAGATCGTTATCTAGCAAAAGACATAAACGAATGAAACCAGCAGCATTAGTAATAAAAATTTAATTCTGTACGAAACGGAATGTTTCAGGTAAACTTCTTGTAACGTGGAAAGTACCGTAGGAAATAAAGCCCAAAATCTTAAATAGATATCCAAATTTTGTTTTTTAATTAAAATTACTTTTAAATATTTGTCAGTTAATCGAATTTTACACTATCTAGGGTTCCCTTATTTCATTACAGGATAACTAACTGGGTACTATCTTATTGAAAAAACAGATATTAAAAAAATGCACCAAACATTAATTCAATTCCGCACAGAACAAAAGTTACAAAAGGAAATGTCTAGTCGGGGACGAAATGTACATACAACAGTATTATACGTTACAAGGTCGGTAGGTGACTTATTACAGTACGAGTTAGTTTACGGACGAGGCGACGTAGGAGCCAAGTCCGGAAATAAAAACGAGTACTGTAATAACACCTAACGACCATGTATCGTATCATATTTTATTTTAGCCTGTTTTTATAAATTAATAAATTCATAAAAATTTAAAAAATAGTTCGTAACTTGACTAGTTACGTCAAATTACCTTAACTGTCAGTTACTGTCAAATATTTTAAAAATTTTGTATTAATTGTTAATTCGTGTTTTAAATTAAAATAAAATAAAAAGTAAGTAATTAATTATTTTATTTATTTTATAGTCTTTATAGTGTTTTTAAATGTCAAAAATTAAAAGTAATTGTCTTTCCTTAAGCAATCAGAGCAGAGTTGCTAGGCAACACATTATAGTACATGATACCGTAATATTTTACTTACCGGCGCCGAATTAATAATAGGGAAGTTTATTTACTAGACAGGATGAAATAAAATAAAATACATATACTCGTATCTTCTGTTTAAAATCTAGATTAGATTTCTAAATTACGTGTTGTAATTGTAGCTGTAAATAGTTGTCTATCTATCTGTTTTATTATTTTAATGGTCACTTACTAGGCATCATCTTATTAAAAAAGCAGATATTTATTTATAGATTCGTTATTTGGGAAATAAATAATAGAAACCAAAGGTTTGAGGTAAATTTGTTGCGGCGGACGAAATGCGACTCATAAAACATAAGCTATCCAAATATATTTATCAATTTTGTTGTTGTAATTAAATTTTCTTTAAATGTTTGTTACCACATAATTTCACTTTACCTAATGATCTATGGTCGTTATTTAAGAAACGAGATAAATTAATAGATAAAGGTCGAGTAAAATAGGAAGTAAAAAATAAGTTAGACATATCTTCTTCTACTTCTATGAGATCTATCAATCTGTTATTCTGAAGCTGCCTCTGCATTATTTCCTGAGAAGTAGATTTCCACCCACCCCTTTACCTTTAAGGGTGACCTTCTTGAACCGAGCAGATTTTCTTTCTAATATTATTTTTGGAAGTCTTGTCGTCCATCCATCTTACATGATTTTACTAGGTACCTACTGCTTTTTGCGCTACCTGAGCCTTCGTGTACGTCACATTGCTATCTGATGTCTGTGTTTCTCACTCGACCTCTTCTTATTCTTTTCTGTTTTTGTTCTTAGTGTTTTCCTTTCGGTTACCCTTAACATAAGTATGTTTTTTTATTGGTGTCTTAGCTTACTACTATGACGTACGTCATCATCTGTCTTATACAAGATTTGTAAATTCTAGTTTTGCTATCTGTGTGCATAAAAGGATTAGACCAAAGATATCTCGTAGAGATTCTGATAGTGTAGATGTTTTGTTAATCTAGATCAACAAGTCTTTACTAATTGTCATCACCTCTCCTGTGGGTTTTTTCTTTTTTATTTTTTCTCAACTAGTAGCTTACATTTAAACTTTTGTGATTGACGTACATTTGGTTTTGTTAGTAGAAATGTTTAAATTTATTTGAATGTTCATTTAGAAGAACTGTTGGTCGTTTTCAGAAACGACAATGATTGTTTCATTTTTGTGTAACACACCATACTAATACTTTTGTTGTCCATTCTGTATCCGAAGTTAGAATCTTACACCTGCAACCTATAAGATATATTGCGTTCCCCTTTTCTTGCTATATTTCTGATGATTTCTCAGACTTATAGCAGCTCTTCTAGTCCTATCTTCCTTAGAAAGTTTAGAGTATCACTGGGTTTTAAATTAGGTAGTTCTTCCCTTTCTATTTCGTATGACCATAGGTATTTGACCCTAGAATAACTTAATGCGATGCATTCTGAGAGTATGTGTATTGAGGTTTCATCCTCTACCTCACAGAATCCGCAGTTTGCTTCATCTACCAATCCTGGTTTCTTCATGTGTCCTCTTAATCGGCAGTGTCCGGTTAGTATTCATGTTATAATTCGGAGGTTCTTCTTACTAAGGTTAAGACAGGGTGAGATCTCTTCTGGTTATACTTTCATACATACATACATACATACATCCATACATACATACATAGGATCTATTACTTTGATTATAATTGTTCCATAACATGCGTAATATGAAGAAACTTAAGCTGTCTCCTTGTCTTGTTGGCATGTTTTCAGTAAATTGATTTTCGGCTTTCACCTTAGACATGTTGTTGTTATTAAAGTTACAGACTATCTAATGTCTAAAATCTAGAATATGTTTCTAAATTTCGTAGGTACAGTAATTAAAAATGGTTTGCATGTTTTTTTACTAAACCTTTCATGTGTAAACGAAATAAAAGCTAGACCAAAATTGTGTTCAGATTTCTAAATTTCCTGTTGTAATTAATATTAATTTTGAAAGATTCTTTTTTTTAATATCTGTAAAATTACCAGAAATTGTCCATTAAGTTTACTTCGACAATGCTATACTTATAATATTAGTCTAAATATGTTACAAAAATAAAAAAGGCAATTAAATCGGATGTGTTTGGTTAGTTTATCAAAGTATAACCATAACTTAATTTTTCATTTAGACTTATCAAATTATAAACATACAAGCTTTATCTCTTTTCTGGTTATTTATCTGCTCTTATCGCGCGTATCAATGCTCGTAATGCTGGTAATTAATATCGTTAATTCATTTAATATGCAATGTTTTTGATATGCAAACTATACAAGCACGTGAAATAAATAAAGAAACTATGACGAAGTTTTATACTGACCTTTTAAAAAAAATCTTACACACTCTCTGATACTCTTTATTTATGGCAAAAATATAGAAAAGAAGACAAATAACATTTCACATTATACTTTATCGTTTTATGTAAGGAACTTTTAACATATAACTAGCTGACTCAGCAAACTTCGTACCGCCTAATATTGGTATCTGTTTCTCTTTTCCGTTTTTCCAAATTTTTACGATTTTATCTCTTATTTTTTGTTTGTTATCAATGTTGGCGTCATTAAGTAAGAATTGTTTATTAAAATATAAGAGGTATCGACTGCGCCACCTTACGGTGGCGTCATATTACTTAAATTAGTAAGTTTTTTCTTAGTTGTCATTTTCGTTTTGTTATTCTATGTCAGATGAGTTTTTGTTATACTATGTTTTATAATTCACTTCACGTGAACGCGGTCAAATTGGATAAAAAGTACCCTATGTCCGTCTCCTGGTTCTAAGCTGGCTTTCTACCAATTTTCAGCGAAATCAGTTCAGCTGTCCTTAAGTATTTCTTTTTTGTATATAGATTATTAATGAAAGTTAGCAATTTGACAGACAAGAAATGACGTTGCGAAAAAATCGTCACATCCAGCAGAACTCAAATATGTAATCTCTACCTATGGTAGCCAGACCTTTTAATTGTTCGACCACTAATACCTTAATGGTTAGTTAGCGTTTTTGATCATATTTTTATATTTCGTATAGGAGATTTACTGTTATTTTCCAAATTTCAAAAACCACATTACTCTAAGGTTCTGATTCGTTCACCAAATAAAAATTTAAAGTGTCTTAAAATTTTACAAAATAATCTCTTTCTCATTAATGTCATATGTAAGGAGGAATTGAGTACGATATATAACATAAGTTGAATCATGATCAAAATTGCCAACCAAGCACTAAGGAAGGTCTCTGAGGCCGAATGGTTAAAGGCGCTATAGGCTATAGATAGAGATTATTTCTTCTTGATGTCATTTCTTGTGTGTGTAATTTCAAAAATGCTATAACAGTTGTATTAAAAATATTAGTTTACTTATCAGTAATATATACTTTAAGTAGATTTTAAGATTAATTTATTAATATTCCATTATATTTATTATAATCGGCAAGGCGACGGTAATTTATTTAAATTAATTTAAAAAAAAACTAGTGTGGCAGTCAGTGGGACTGCCGGCAGAAGTTATACTTCTATGCACGCGCATGTATTCATAAATTTGTATGCGAATGATTTAGCAAACTCATTATATGATAATCGTGATAAGCGACCCCAAAAACCTCCTAGTACCGTGTACACACTCTTTTTGTATCAAATTTGCATAAAATTCCTGGAGACGAGGCCCGTCTTAAGCACCAGGTGTTTCGAACACCATCGCCATTATTATAATCGTATTTAGCGACTCAAAAAACCACCGAGTACCAAGTGTGCACTGATTTCGTATAGAATTTACATAAAACTCCAGGAGAAGGGGTAAATACCCTAGACACCAAGTGCCGCGGAGACTTTCGGAATCGTGATATTCGTGTTCAGCAACTCCAAAAACCCCGAGTATATAAATTGAACCCATTTTCAGCAATACTTACCGAGTTGTAAGTTTTCTCTCTATTGTCTGTTCGGAATGTACTTTTCGAATGCAGAAATGCAATTTCCATTTTTACATTATAAAATATAGCGACAAATTTCCTGGTACTTTAACGAATCCAATGCAAAAAAACGCATTCCGATCCATTCCTCGACTATTCGTAAAAACTCTGTTTATGTAGTCAACAACCTCAAAAGCATAGTGCAGGATATACTGCAACCATGTGACGGTATTTTAGACTACAATACAATACTCATTACTGAATATTATTATTAATATTATTATTATAATATAAAATACTAAACTTTATATGTTTTCTTACGTGACAGAATTATAAAATAATATGTCAAATAATCATGTGGTCCGTCACTATGATATTTATACATTAGTTCAGACTGTTTTTTGTATACCTATCTATCCCTTTTCAATGTACTGAATGTGGAAACGGTATTCAAAGGACTTATAGTTATGACTAATAACATGTGATAAATATTTCATCTTTGTTTTTACCGACCAATATACCTTATAAGTGTGTCTGTCTCTCTCTTACTCACACCATTACATATGTAATGATTTTTCCCATTTAACTGTACACAAATCTTTTCCACCGAGTGCATGAATAGAAGTATAACTTCAAAAATTAACCAATCAGAAACTTTTATTTAAAAAAATCATAGGATTTAGGTATCTCATGAGATTTTACTGTTAGATCAAGTTATTGTTCACTTACTTCCACCTGAAATGACGAAATCGAATTACAATGTATTGAAACATAAGGGTGTAGGAAAGCCCTCTATCACAATAAAGCACCCGAAAAAAAGTGCAGGTGGGTTGGAATCTATTGTACAGATCCATGGCAGAGTAATGACATTTCTTAGACCTTTTTGTAATTTCTCACGGCTTTAGATCTACTGATATATAAATAGAACCAATTCAGTTGAATTTCTGTGAATTAGGTTACAATAGATATAAGGCATGAGGTATCACTCAAGGCAATTCTTGCTAAATAAATTTGTCTTTAATGCTTGAAGAGTGGACATCATAATTTCGGTTCTTCCTAGTTGATACAGAAATTTCTATAATATATGTACAATAAATACTTTTCTCTGGTTGTATATATTGTTCTCGATAGATAGTGGTCCTTTGTAGATATGAAAGAGCTGATAGACTCGATCTGTGTAAAAAATGATCAAGAAATAACCTTAAAGTGTTCGAAGAAATGGAAAAAGGAAACTGTAAAAAAATTGTTATGTTATGAATGTAAATAAATTTTACTGATATAGAATACAGATAGAGTAAAATATCGGTTGCGGCTAAGTATAATAGCTCATTGTCAGAAAAATAAAGAAACCTAATACGTTTTATGATTTTGACTTTTGAAAGTTAGCAAGACATGTTTGGGATATTATTTATGTTTAGTTAACCACCAAGCTAACCCGAAAGTCTCTTTGACCGAATATTAATTTACTCTGGTTCATAAAATTCAACGAGCGAACCACACGAACGTGTAAAAACAGCCATAATCATGATCGGTTAACAACCGTCCGATAAATAATCAGGACCGTTAATTTCAAACCGGTCTTTTCGGGCCTTGGACACGTCCCTCTGCTTCACTTTAAAACCAGAGAAAGAAGAAGAGGCGTACGGCCATAAACTGGTTCTTTTTTTACTTTCATTTACTTTTTCGACACCTTTAACACTTCAACGGCACGGTTACCAGTGACATTACTGATAAATATAAGAGTTATTGATACTCCTTATTTAAGATTTTATACAAAATGCACGATAAACATTGTCTTGTGTTAGCTGGACAGAGTAGATACAAAATCCATTTTCTAAAAATAGTACTTGACAAATAATCGAACCAAACACAAATTTTAATTTAAGTAATAACAAAAATCTTATGGACAGAAGCATATTACTAGAAACAGTCCCAGACAATACATAGTTGTAATGTTTACTTCTTTTCAAATTAATCTTATTCACTTTTTTTGAGCAGTACCTATGTCAGTTTACCTCTAAAATTATGCACTGTTAAAATTGTAAACCTGATTTCAGTAGCATATTTTTTAACTAATTATTTATTTATTACTTAAAGTAAAATAATTCATAGATCATAGACGATTATTTTTGCAATAAGATCGTCAACAGATATAATCGAAAGTGCACTCCTGAAATACCATAGTAAAAGTAATTCCAATTGACTAAATTTACTTATTTCAGATTTATGTATAAAGGTATATAGTTCCAGAGGTACCCGTCCTAAGAAAGAAAACATAAAATAATTCAAAACATATATCATTATTTCTTAAATTAGTATCCTTTTAGCTCGATGTACTTTTCACATTGCTATTTAACAGCTTCGATATTATGTTTAGAGTGAGAACCATCGACTTCCGCAAAATAGCCGTCATACGCAGACGTTTTTCATTATTAGCAAATGATATACCATTAGGCCAATTTTTCAAGTTTGGAAATAGGTAATCATCAAAGGACACTAAAGCTAGGAAAAGGGTGCGTAAGGGAGCAATTTAAAATTTAGCTCAATGATTTTGCCATAACGTTGCCCACTGGTGGAGTTGTCTTTGCCTCTTTCGGAATCGATCCTCTCTTTTCAGTCCACTGTATCGATTGTTTTTACGTCCACAGGTGTGAAATGAGGAACTCATGTTTCATCCATGGTTATGAATCGAAGTAAAAACTCGGCCTTATTACAGCGAAACACCAACACATTCGATTGAAACATCCTCGCGTTCTTTTTCAATTTAAAACACGTGTACACAGCTTTTCATGTCCGAATTTTCAGTCAATATGCGATCTAAAACACTTGTTGATATGCCTATTAAGTCAGCTAACTCGCGCACTTTCAGTCGAATGTCATTTAATAACATTTTGTAGATTTTCGTCACTATTTCAGGCATGGTCATTTCAATTGGTCAACCAAGGCGATGATCGTCTTTAACGCTTTTGTGGTATTTTTTAAACTCTGCCACTCAATATTTTATTATTGTAAACGAATGTCAGACAGTTTTTAATAATGTTCCGACTGAGAACCTTAAAAAGGAAAGCATGCCTATGTTGTACATGTTTATATACTAATAATAAACAAAATAGTATCTAGAACCTTCAGCTTTGGAATAAATACCCAGTGACTTTTTATACATTGTTATTTGTTGGCACCTGATTTACTTTGAAAACTTCACTACATAGTATAAAACGCTTTCTCTGTCCCTATGTCCCTTTGTATGCTTAAATCTTTAAAACTACGAAACGGATTTTGATGCGTTTTTTTTAATAGATAGAGTGATTCAAGAGGAAGGTTTATATGTATAATAACATCCATTAAATAGTGGAGAAATACTGTTATTTTTGAGGTTTCTAATGTGATGTCGTTAATTATCAATTTTTTTTAGCTTACATTGCAAACGCAGGCTGAACCCTACGAGATTTATCAAAATAATGTTCTAAATATTTGTACACATTGAAAAGGTCTACAGAAAACTCCGTGATGGTATATGTCTATCTCTTATGGATATCCCACAATAACATTTTTTTTGTCGTTTACTTTTTACGACAAGTAATGGCTAATTTTCGAAGCGATTTTAACCAATACAGCATTAATCCTTATCCAATTAAATAGCTTAAATACATTGTTGATTTAATATAGATCTATATGGTCCTTTACAGCACAAAATTTAAATGAATATTTTTGAAGATATTACAGATTTAAAATTGCGGGACGGCAGCGTGCGCGTAATTGACTGACAAACATAAAATTTTAAATAAAAAAAAATAAAAATAAAAATTAAAAGTAGTTAAGCCAGACTTATTTTACTAAGGATATAGCTACAGAATGATTAAAATCAAATTTTAATATGTAAAATAGACAGTCATTAAATCATTTGTGATTGTGCCAATTCCACGCGGGCAAAGCCGCGAGTAAAAGCTAGTATTACATATGTATCAAAATTAATTTACATCTTGAACGTTTCAATTGGTATTTTTCTGATTTTATTAATTTTATAAAACAAATATATTTAAATTTTTAATCTGTTAAAAATGTTTTCTTTAAATCACTATGAGAATCATGTATATCTGCAGTCGATCAAAATAATCGGCCTATGATATCACACAATTTTATAATATAGAAAGAAATTGCTTTTCAACGCGTTTTATGTATATTTGGATACGAATATCTTCTAAAATTTGTATACACTATTAAACAGCGTTACAATCAAATCCAAATAGGAATGTTAACCATCCAAAAATTTGATTGACGTACCCCAAGATGACTTTATGGTAAATATTAATTCGAATAACTCGCCCCTATCCACAAAATGAATTCTACCCTATTGAGCATCATTAACATGTTATTGTAGTAATAAATACTTTGTTTGGTTACCTTTAATTCCCTTCTCATTATATTTTTGCCAAAAACCACATCAACGTTTAAATAAATTAGAGAGGTAGGAATAAATTAACGTGATTTATTTAAAATGAGCCCATTTATAATAAACTATAATGGATAACTAAATGTTGAATTTTTTAACTAAAAAACTCTTATTCATCCACTTGTTAATTTTAATTAGTAGAAATGATGGTCATTAAAACTAGCAATAATTACGTTTCTTTTTCAGATGTACAAACGGGTAATTTGTCGATATCAACAGTTTTTTATGCTTCGTCAACTTAAATGGAATATAGTTAAAGTTTTTATTATATAAATCTGGTTGTTTGATAAGTAGCATTTACTAAATAGGTGTATTAATTAATTATGTTATAAAATTTATAAAAAGTAAGGCAAATACAGTTTTGGAAAATTAATGTAAAGAGGAAAAGTTTACAGTTATTGAAAAATCGAAACACTTAGTACACGAACAATTAAATAATTATCAAGCAAAAAATATGTCTACAAGCAGTCATAACGACATATTGTACATATCGATGATACAGAGATCGTTGAGTCACTACCACCCATCAGTCACCGTATGTAGACACGAATAGTAGGATCACTCTATGCGCCTTAAAAGTTCTTTATACCACATTTCGCTTAGGTTTGCCAACGTTCTTTTTTGTGTAGTTTTGTGAGAACTGGTGAGTAGCGATCCCAACTCTACCTACCGTTTTTTCGGTAGATCTACCGAATTAGGATATACCGTTATAATTTCCTTTCATAATTATTTAACTATTTTGTATCTTACACTTACCTTTTTTGGAACTAAGTTTCTTACGGCAGGCTTGGATAAGATAGGGATTTTGCAGGGTGACCGAACTGAAAAAAATGTAATAGTAAAAACCGTAACAATAAAACCGTAACGCTTGTAATAGTGCCACTATATCTAGTAGGCAGGTTACCGCTAGCCTCTACTCAGTGTTCAGTATACGATAGACATAATGTTGACAGTTATGATATAATTTTTAACTGTCACCGAAACTTTCTTGAAAGTGTTTACAAAAAATATAATAGTTATAATGAATCGAGCAAAAGATGATCTTCTCATTATAGAATCTCCCAACGAAAGGTAAGTTTAAAAATATAATATAAACATTGTAAACAATATAGAAATATCCAACGATGTCAACTTTTGTGATGTCCTATAAATTAATGAAAATCATTGGTTTTTAAATGTAAAATGTGTAAATTATGTTGTGATATTTTATTTAATTGGATTATCTACACCTGTTACTAATGTTAATCTCAAAATTTATAATAAATTATTATTATTAATATGATCAAAATTTATGCAGTAAATACATAAAAATGATTTGACTAGCATATGATAACTCGTCACGATTGGATATCGTTGGAGGATCGAATACGCGGGATGGTAATTTTTTTTAGTTTTTTTCGAGTGTTAAACAAAAAACTATAAATATTACTTTAACTTTAAATAAAATTAATTCAGTTATCTTATTCCGATCATTATCAGTATAAAAATTATATCTTTAGAGAATTTATTGATATATAAGCTGCCCAGACGAAAAGTACAAATTATGAAAATATGTACAACCAAAAGAAATGTAATTATTAATCGAGTAGTGTCGATTCTACATAAGCCGAAGGAACTTAGTTCCTACCTGGTGTCCCACGACCCCATTATAACTTTTTTTTGTTAAATAAACACTTTTTTAAATTTGCAGACATTTTTGCTAATCTACCGATATCGGGTTATTTTATTCTATCAATCTACCGATTTCAGAAATTTTAGGTTGGCAACGCTGCTGGTGAGCGAACACGATGCACACCGAAATGCGGACCGAGAGCTTCGGCGGTATGGAAGCAGTTTCAGTGAGAGTGATTCTACTATTCTTGTCTATATACGGTGCATCAATGTTAAAAGCAATAGCCATTTATAGCGTATTTAATATCTTAGTGATCCAACAAGCTCTTTGACGCTACCATAGTGACATGAAAAAAAGTAAAATATTTGTGATAAATTTTAAGAATAAAAAAACAATAAGATGAATTTAAGATGTATAATTTTCATCAATTGCAGAAAAAATTAGAGTTCTTTTTTATATGAAAAGACAATGATAAAACAAATAACTGAAACAATAAGTAAATCTCAATGAAAACATTACAAGATAGATAAAAATTTTAAGAAAAAAAAACATACCTACTGATAGAAAGAGTTTGGAAAAGTGTGAACACTGCAGTGATAACAAGAAACAGGATAAAATTACCAATCTGCCACAAATGACAGTTAAGGAAGAAGATTAAAGAATACATAATAACTATTATTACAAAAATCAAAGTAAAATATCTACGGAAAAATAAGAACGAATAAAAAGCATCAAACGATGAAGTAGAATTTAAATAAAGAAAAATTGATAAGGATAAATCGAATATTCCTAGAGCTATGGAAAACTTGTTGATGCGTAAAATTAAACAGCGCTGGTTTGGGCTCAACAGAATCCAAATCAATGATTGTTTAAGTTATAATGAGCTTCTGTATTAAATTTAGATTACCATCTTGAACGGGGATTAGGTGTTCTCTTGGGGTTTTGGAATAATTCGTAGCTCTACTAGGCACACTTCTAACAGTTCTAACCCAAATAGTGGTTATCTAACCACTTGATCGCATTTAATACTTTGTTTAGATTAGTAATTTATCCAATACAAACAAAAAAAAAACTAACAACAAATATTAACACCATAATAACAAAGTGAATTAAATAATTGGGGGCGGGGCGTCCATAAATTACGCGAGGTGTTCAGGGGGAGGGGGTCAAGCTCAATCTTTCTAAATCTCACTTGGGGAGAGGGGGGTTTTTAGCAAATCTTACGTATTTTTTTTTTCAAGTAGAAATCGGTGTAAAATTACGTAAAAGTAAAATTACATTAAAATACAAAAATGCTTCTAGAATGAAAATATGGCGAAATATCACACAATAGTGTTTGTCGTATTTGTCCAAACCCCGCAGAGGAGCACCACTGTGGCTACTGCCCATGGACTGAATTAGAATAAATATTTTTGATTTTTATTATCAAATACTAGTTTTTAAAATAAAAGTAATGGAATAAATTATGTTCTTGTATTTTTTTTATAATCCAACGCGATTACAGTTAAAATACCAATTTTAAAAAATCTCACGTGAGATTTGGGGAGGGGGGAGGTAGTTAGGGAAAATCTTATGAAATCTCACCAGTGAGGGCGGGGGTCGAAAAATCCTGAAAAATTCCTCACGTAATTTGTGGACCCCACCTAATACATGAAAACAATAAAAGTTAATCTACATCAACAGACGAACAGATATCAATAATTACAACGGCACAAGACTTAAGAAGTGTCTCTTTAGAGGCACCCTAAAGAATCTCTTTCACAGACAACCCCTCTCCGACCTCTCCGTTGCTCTTTTATAGTAATATTATCATTCTACATAAAAAACATTTAACAAGCCAAATGTAGTACAAAACAATATAATACATATAAAATATAAACAATGGAAATAAATATTTAACATAAAGTAATAAAAGGTCATATCTATCTTATTACCTATAATTTTTGATATCTTCGTGTTAACAATTTTATTTAATACCTAATAATTATTTTCTTAAATTTTTATTCGTGTATTTATTTTATATAGTTATGATAAAAAAATCATTGATATGGTCGGTAAAGTGTTTTAGGCATACCATGTCGCACGCTGTACAAACATAGAAAATGTAAATAAAGCGTGTCGGTAAAATTATATCTAACCACAATTTTATTGTCAACAGTAACAATGTAGGATCAATTGACCGGCAAATAGAATTATATATTTATTACAGTGTAAACGGCTAACGAAATACAAATAATTAGCTTTAAATTTATTGCAATTATCCGATTTTGCTATTTCCAAATAAATCGCTAATTATGGATCATGTTTTAATATTACATGACAACGGATTATTAGCTATAAATTGTAAATAATTACGGCTCAATTTATACGTTTTTAATTAAACTGTATAGAAAGTAATATATATTCAGTTTAGTCTGCATTTACCTTAAAAAAATTATTTAAAAATTCTGAAACTGATCAGATAAGCAAGAGATCATAAAAAGATTAATTGACTAAAGAATAAGTTACTTTTGATGGTAGGAACTCCACATTAAATGAAAACTCGTCAACGTCAAGGTCTATTTACAACAACCGAGCATTGTTTTCGAACGTTCGAAAACATTTGCAAACGTTGAAGAACATTTGCAAACATGCAGAGAAATTCTGTTCACACTGCCTGATCACCCCCTAAAAACAATTGTTTGACCAAGTTTCCAATAAAAGATACGAACATCTTCGTTTTAGAATGGTAGAAATTATGTAAAAACAAAACAAAATGCACTAAACGAAAACTATAAATCAACAGATTTAAATGAAAAGATCACACGCACATCGAAAAGTTACTACTGAAATCAACAACGACCGCTAAATTTCTTGTTCTACGCAAATAAGTAATCACACCAACCGAGCATTTCGTTCGCGATCGTTTTTAAACTTTGTTCGCAAACATTGCTCCGTTAGTGTAAATTGGTATTTAGGGGACGTTCTAGCGATCGTTGGTTAAAAAATGACACCAAAAAGCGTTACACTATTTATTTTATCAATTAATTGTGTATGAGATCTTTGTAAATAGATAAAACCTTTTATAAATCGGCTAATTAATAAAAAATTTCAAAACCTGTAAAGAAAGATTTTAAAGAAATTGAAGAATTAAAAAAAACGTGATGAAAAAATGGTTACTCTCGTTAAAACTGGTTCCATGCCGTCGAATCTCTCGGTTCGCTTTTTGGTCTACATCTTTGTAGCTCACCAGCAGGGTTGCCAACCTGAAATTTCTGAAATCGTGGATAGAAAAAAAGTAGAAATAGTAGATTTAAAAAAAATAACGGCAAATTTAAAAAAGTGATAATTTAATAAAAAAAAATAAGTTTAAATAAAGTTACAAAAAACTTAAATAATTATGAAAGAAAATTATAACAGTTGATCGATATATTTTTCCTAAATCGGCAGATCTCACAAAACTCCACATAAAACTTCGGCAAGCTGGAGCTGAATGTGGTACAAAGAACTTCAAAGGCGGCTCGCAGATTGATCCTATTCTTGTCTATATACGGTGGACGAACGCTGTAGAACATTCTAGAACAGGGTTCACGGACCATGTTGGTGCGCGCATCTTTTTAGCGATCGTTTGCAATGAGTGTTTGCAAACAATGTTCGGTTGGTGTAAATCGGCCAATACATTTGAGTTTCAGTAGTAAACGACTCGAAATTAATACGATTCTAAGAACACGTTTTCCTGCTTCATTACACTTAATCACTTCACCCTGTTAGTGTACCTAATTAAGTCGGTTTTCTCAAAAAATATAAAGTTTCAAAATAATCCTTATGAAATAAAAGAATTGCTGTGGTTTTATACCCAAAGATTAGTTTTATCTTTAAACAAAGAAAAGAGATCTTCTTTTAATAAAACTGGGTAAAAATATACTTTTTGAATGTCTTCCAACTTTGTTGTTATAATTTATGTTTAAAATTCGAGACGTCTGTGTTGCTGTCAAGCTTTGCCAATCTGTGCCAATATATCTATCAACACTTCTAATATAAAAATACATTAAAACAATAATTCCGGAAAACGTGATGAATACAAAGAATATTACATTCACAAAGCAAATTGTTTGGAAAAATACCCGTTTATCAAAATTATATTTCGAAAAATTTGTTTTGCTTAATAGGACTTTTAACAGATTGTGTAAAATTATGATAAATATATTATGCACTTGTTATTTTCATTTTCTTTGTTAATATATCCTTACATTCATTGCAGTAATAAAATCTTTATAAGTACTTAAATTACACTAGACTTTATTACATTATTGGCATAAAAATATATAGTCAATCAAATGATATAATTACAATTTAGTCTATGACTTATTTTCCTTTTTAACAATTGCTGATTATTTGTAATTATATCCATATTTAGATTTACCACAGTTATTCTAATTATAATTCCACACAGACACGCGTCGATTCAAGTGGTGTGCGCTAGTTTATTTATAAATTTTATATGTATATCAAGTCACTTTTTAATCTCTGCTTACCGGATTTAATTGTTTATTTTACAAATTTTATGAGTACATTTAACACCCGCAGCAATTACGAAGGGGTAATATCGATTCTATTTTCAGACAAAAAGTTCGTTGGAGGTACAAACGCAAAATTTTTTACCGTCTCAAGTCAAAAATATAAATAACTAGCAGCCCGCCCCGGCTTTGCACGGGGATTAAAGAAAAATAACAAAAGCCATTAAATTTATTGGGTCAACGCTTCCCTGTAAACGATATTACATGTTGTTTTATTTTCTGGCAGCAAAATAAATTGATTTTTAGGTGCTTCGACCCGCCTTAGGCGGTTGGCCATGAGGAAAACGGATCCCTACTAATTGGAAGGTTTGACCTTGAGACTTATTATTAGTAAAAGCGACAAATGTTTTGATAGGAAATTGAAGCGGTTTAAATGGATTTGGTAGATCAGTTGGGATCATCGGTATCCTCAGTGTATGAGCTAGTTGACCAGCTGGTGGTTAAGTTATAATGGTTGCTACAACTTAATTGTCCTTTAATTCCTTTATAAGTAGCCTCGTCCCATTGCACATGCTAAATTCGTGATATCTGTCGTGATTATGAAATAAGTTATTTTGATAAGGATTATAATACCAAGATAAAAACTTTTAAAAAATTAAAAAATAGTTATTGTGACGTAACTATAACAGTTAGACATATGCTGTCGCGGCATTTTTTGTAGATATTTATATATTCTTCAAAATAGTAGTACATTATTTTATTCTATAATCAATAGTATTCTCAGCGCACGCGATGTAAGGATTTTAAGGTCATTTTTGGTTACATTAATGGCATTTTAGTAAGGATCCCTAATTTTTTTGAAAATGAAACATAGCCTATGTCACTCGGGAATAGTGTAGCTTGCCAACTGTGAAAGAATTTTTGAAATCGGTCCAGTAGTTTCGGAGCCTATTCATTTCAAACAAACAAACAAAAAATCAAACCTTTCCTCTTTATAATATTGGTATAGCTATCTATATAAAGATATTGTTTTTCGTTGTATTATTCACATAGAATATAATCTATACATATAATAAAACTGTAGGAATGTATATATTTGTGCGCGCATCACATGAAAACTACTGATCCTATTCGAATGCGGTTTTCAAAGACGTATTTGTCTTCTTTCAACTTAACATCTGGTGTATAAAACTTTCTCCTCCTCCCACCCCTTTAACGGGGTGAGGAAAGAAATTTTTATACAAAAATAAACGCGCCACGCGAACGACGTCGCGGGTACATCTAAATAGAACCCAAAAATGTGGTTAGATTTTTTTGTCTGTCTGTCTGTCTGTAATTTTGTGTGCGCATCACATGAAAACTACTGATCCGATTCGAATGCGGTTTTCACAGATGTATTTGTCTTCTTTCAACTTAACATCTGGTGTATAAAAATTTCTCTCCCATTCCTTAAATGGGGTGGGGTAAGAAATTTTTATACAACAATCACACGCCACGCAAACGACGTTGCGAGTACAACTAGTGTTTATATAAATCTACAAAAAAAATTATTTTACATTTTTGCTATTATTTTAAATCAATCTCAGAATCCTCATAGCCTGGAGATGACAATATCGTACCGTAGTCATAACTGGATCATAACATTGTCAAAATACAAAGTGGACCTTTAACATAAAGATTTATTTGAGAAAATGGTCGATTTTCCATTTAAACTTCTGTTGTTCTTTTATTTGTCCATATTCTGGTCAGCCAATCAAGTGTTGTCGTTTGTTGACATTTATCCAGAGTTTCATTGCGATACAACAAGTCGTGTAGGTACAGTAGATTTTTGAAATAAGCAAGTCGGTCAAAAAATGGATCGTAGCGGAGAACTTTTTGGAACAATAATTTTTTTACAATTTTCCGAGACGATTATTTCAACAGCAATTTCTCGCTGAAATAGTTTTTGTGTTTGGTAATAAATAACCATTTCCCGCTGGTACTGTGAACTTTATCGTGGACGCTCCAGTCTCTGCGACAAAGCGACGAATCAAGGCTAGGTCCACCTAAAACAGCAAAACATTGATGCGGTTCGTCAGTTAATTAAGAAGGATGACCGCCGTGTACGTACCGGTAGATAGAGACATCTTTGGGCATTTCAAAAATCTCGATCTAAAAGATCCTACATGAAGAACTGGGTGGATCCCTCATTTGGATTCCTCATTTTCGATTGGTATATAAAGGTTTGTTTAACAGAAGTTATCGCGAAACTCTGACAAAGCAACACACAACGGCGAATCATCCTACATCAGGACAATGCAAGTTTTCACACTGTCAAAAAGACAATGTTAGACTTTCCACCGTATAGTCCCGACTTAACTCTAAACGATTTTTTCACGTTCCCAAAGATCAAGAATACAATGTATGGGTAGCGATCTCTGTCGCCAAACGACGCGTTAACTGAAGACTGGAATAACCAATTGGTTTGAACGTATGCAAAAGTTTATCGATCTTGGTGGACATATTTTAAAAAGCAATAAAGTACTTTAAGTCTATATATATATATATATATATATTTTGTCTTTATGGCTATATGCAAAAGAAAAAGGACAATCCTTGTATCTCGTTACAACTTTTATTTCTTTCAGTATCCAGTTTCTTTTAAAATAAATCTTTTTATATTCCCTCGTAGGCCACACTTGTTATTACTAAGGGTGATTGTTTTTTTGGTCTTAGAGCTGCGAACATTCTTTAATATGCATAACCTCCACGCATGTAATTATTATTGACTCTTTATATCTACTCTAGCTGGTTTTAGCCGAAATTCTGTACATTATGATTTTTTTTTATTGATAAGGCTTTTTTAGGTAACGTTTTTTATTAAGATTGTATATCTAATTGATTATTGTTACCATTTATCATTTAAAAGATTTCACTTTCAGATATACACTTACATTTTCATTCTAACACTCCGTAATAAACATTATACCACAAATAACATAATAACTTTAAGCGCATCACGCTAAATGCCCCGAAGCGTGTCGAACTTTTCAATCAGATGTTTAACAACAGTAGCTTTTTAATGACTTCAATTCGTTTTACACTATCATCAGAGAAACTGAACACTGATAATTATGGAAATTCTTTTACCGTTATGACAGTTCTAATTGAATTAAAGTCATCCTTACACCGTGTAATTATTTTAATTGTATTTTTTTGTTCTAGGTAAGTGCCGTTTGCGAAGTATCTACTGCTATTAAAATCATATTAAACTAGTACAAAAACTATGGTAAGTTTTCGTTTTGGTTTATTGTACGATTGGAGTAATGCGGTTTATTAAAAACACATTGAATGTTATGTAAGGATAAAAAGGGTTTGCAAAAATTACGAGATTATAAAACGGATATAAATAATAAAATTACTATTTTTTGGAACTAAGAACGGCAGGCTTGGAGAAGATAGGGATTTTGCTGCGTGACTGAACTGAAAAAAATGTAATAGTAAAAACCATAACGATAAACCGTTAAATGAGACGTGCATCAAACGCATTCTGGAAGTTGTTATACGTAGCATCGTTGGTTCATTGGTAGAATGCTCGCCTGCCACGCGGGCGGCACGGGTTCGATTCCCGGCCGATGTTTTTTTTTTTTTTGTATATATCTCCTAACTTTTACCTTTTTTTGTTAAAGTAGTATGAGATATAATTTTTAAAAATCTTGATAGTTGAAAGTAGCTAGGAAAGGTGAGAAAAAATAAATGTATACATTACTCTTTAAAGCTCACCTTTAATTTTAAAGAAGCTTCTTTCTTAACGCCAAGATTTTGATATATTGACCGTTAAATGAGACGTGCGCAGGCGTTACAGTCGTATACACAAGCGAGTAGCGTTATGTGTCGATTCTACATTAGCCGAAGGAACTTAGTTCCTACCTGGTGTCCCACGACACCATTTTAACTTGTTTTATATTTTTATCTTTTTAAATCTGATATTTAGGTACTCCATTATTTTCTGATCTTTTTTATTGATTAAATATGTATTAACAAAAGTATGCTGTCGACCCGAACACCGCAATTTCCAAAATTGTTATTATTTTATTCTTATTTCAGCTTTAACTGTCATTTATTTTATAGATTTCCTAACAGCTTGGTCTGAATCTTATTAATGATGTTGGGTTAAGGCAGTACTCTTCAATGTTGTTCAAATTAAAGACTTATTACTTACAAAAAACGTATTTTAAAATGATTTAAATATTTTATCCATAAGGGCGGTCGTACACCAACGAAACATCAAACACGCAACATGCAACATGCGACATGACGTACATACTGCATGTTGCTTAACCGCGTAGACAAGTGTGACAACTACATTTGTAGTACATATTTAAAATGTCGTCAAGCGAGGAGGATGTTGTAGTCGCTTGGCAATTTTTGCCCCGCGCTAGTTGTCGTAATCCTTGTCGAAAATAGACAATAAAAAAAACTAATTTGTAGGTCTGAACACGCTCTACAAGTTTCATAGTGGACATTTTTCGATATCTGTCACGAGAAAAAAGGAAATAACGAAAAACAATTTTTTCTCCCCAAATTTGTGGATTTTTTGATCGATATCTCGTTAACGATGATCGATACGTAAAAAATGTATACAATAGTATATTGTGTATCTACTAGGTAAAGCAATACATTCCAATACATTCCCGGACGACAATGTAAACTAATTGTAGATCGCACAAAGAGCAACAAAAAAGTATTGCATAAAAATTTTGGTATCCCAACGGGGAACCGAGTTATGAAGAAAAAACTGAATTTAACCCCTTTTTCAAGATGGCGGAAAACGCACAAGGTTATTTTGGTCGACAATTTGAACTTAAGCTTTTCTAGCCGCCCCCCACGTAATATCCAATTCAATAGCTCTTACAAAATTTATATTAAAAACAGAATTTTCAGACATTTTGTGAACGATATTTCTATTTTTAATATAAATCATCGATTTTACGTCTTCAATCACGCAACAAATACTGCGACGAGACATGTAAAGTAAACCGCATGCAGTTTTTGTTGCGAGACACTTGCATCAGCCGCATTGGTCTACGATGATTTTAACGATATCTGTGTGTTTATATTGTCTTAATGCGGCACAAGTCTATGCGCGGTATTTACCTCATGTCGCATGTTGCGTGTTTGATGTTTCATTGGTGTACGGCCGCGCTTAGTGTTGTGAGCTTTGCGGTTTATCGGAACATATCAAGTGCAATGCAAGAATTAGCTATTACAAAAATTCCGATATATAAACAGAACTTGTACTTAAAAAACATTACTATTTCGTTTTTTAGGTCCTATTTCGATATTGTTTTATCTTCTTTTTATAACTTATATTTGCTATTTTTTTTCTGATTTTCCTATTTTATTATGAACTAAACATATAATTAAACAAATATCATTCAGTCTACCTGCAACCTAAGAATAATAGATTTTAGAATTGTCAACTTTAAACAGACATATTATCTTGCAACCATTTGTTAAATTAAGTTCTTATTTACTATCGCGTTAAAAAAACGTATTTTAGAACCTTGGAAATGTCTATATCATCAAATCCAGTTGGTACTTGGATGTAACCAGGAAGTCCTAAGGGTATTAAACCAATCACAAAGTATAGACGAAACAGTCCTTTAAAAATGTGACAAGTTACATGAATGGTCTAAATGAAAATGCTTATAACACTAACAAAAAGAAATGCATTGACAAGGCTTTTGCGAACATTTTAGTGTAAATCTTATTTATCAAATTACTGAACTGCTTTACAGCTAATTTTCTTTTGTGTTTACATCGTTCTTATCCAATCAGGTGTACATCCAGATCATGATTCTGAAATTTCACATATTTGAACCAATATCGTGTTCATTGATTAAATATTTCTACTTTTGGCCATCTACTGGTTTATTTCTTCTATTTTTTGGGAACTTTGTCTTTACCTGTATTTAGAGCCACGTCAACTAGAAATTTTTAAAGACTTAAAAAGTATTTAGAATGCCATTTATTGATTATTTTTTTTTACTTACATTCCTGCATAGTTTTAAAATGAAAGTTTCTTGGATAGCGATTATTTTCAGTACCCACAATTAAATATTTCTGTAAAGAATAATCATAATCCAATCTAAATGTAAATTTTAATAAGGCAATTTAATATACATTCTTTTTCTAATAATGACTAACGAACTTGGCCGTTTGAAAAAAAGCCTAAGTGGGATGAAAAAGATCCTCTAATCCCTTATAAATGGACCGATTATCCTCAACAATGGGGCCCACTAACAGAGTCATTTAATAACCCATCTAACAATTTGACACCCTGCCGGATTGGGGGCTTATGTGAATAGCATGTGGTATATTTTTCAAACCCTCTTTAGAGGTATTAGATATTAATATGCGGATTTTATAGTTCAGAACGGCTCGTTAATGTCTGGTAAACAGGTTGTATGTTGTAAAACGAGATAGAATTTTTTCTGATAGGGTTTAAGCTCGGAGTATTTGGTTTTCTAAACCAACCCTCTCTAGTTCGGTAGTTAAAATTAATGATGCAAACTTATAACCTGTAAGTGTGTATTAAGTTTATATATAATTGCAACCTTATTCGGTAATATTATTTTTTAACCTTACAAAATATTTATTAAGTATTTTGTGTATTTGTAAAATACATAAAATACATAAAAAGTACTTACTGTGAATTTTTTGCAGGAAGAGGTTTGATGGTGTAAACTGAAACAGTGTCAAAATTAGTTTCATAGGTTCACAACCTCACTCAGGTTTTGGAACTTAACAGAAAAGTTAAAAACTTTGTCTTATAATGCACAACGGATAGTAAATAACACTAAGTAAGCAACTTTACTGTCTATATGTCGATGAAAGCTATTTGAAACTCTAGAAGACAATAAAAAATTAATGTGTTGAAAGTTATTTAGGGGTACCAATAGTATGAGTTGGAGTTTAGTGACTGGCTGTTGTGGTGATTGTTATTGTTGTTATTATATTTGCGTTTGTGTTATTTGGTTTGAAAGATTAACGCTGCGACGAGTTTCTACCAAAAGGTCTCCATTCGGCGAAGATGACGAAGACTTTTATAGAAATCTTTAGATTAGTGACGGGAATAATCGGATGATTCTAATAAGCTACTAGTAAGTGATCGGATAATTATTTTCCACTCGTTTTAATATAGGCAATTCAGAATAGTCATACGTCGAACTAAATATTACCAAAATTTGTCGTGCATTATCTGGAATTACAGAAGCAGCAATTTCTTTGATTCAAAATAAAACAAGATGTCAGCACACGTTGGAACGACTACAGGAGATTAAAGACCCTCTTTCACTAAACCTTCCAAATCTTTATAAGTGTCTTCTCGATAACCTGGATGCTCCAGAATGGGCGCTTATAGCAGATTGTATTAAATTCTTGAAGTCTCTAGATATAATGACAGTTGAAATATCTGGAGAGAAATATCCAACAATGCCATTAATAATACCACTAGTAAGGGGTTTGCAGGCCTATTATTGCAACAAAAATTATTAGGTAGGATTTCTAATCGATTGGGAGTTTTTGAGTAAAATAAAATTGCTGCCAAAACTACATTCCTTGGCCCTTAGAATAAAGAAAACTGCTTTTGGTCCTGAAGATAATGCCAAAAATGCTCAAGCATTGAAGAACTGACACAAATAGTGGACCATAATATTTTTTCAACTGATTCATTGCCTCAAGAATTAAATCAGCAAGAAGTAACAGACTCACACCTTGACAATATAATAACAAAGCTAAAAACTAACATTACATCATCTTCCAGTGGAATTCTTATGATGAGGCATTATCTAAGAAATGCCTCATTTATCAAGACACGAGAAACCTCTCGTATTTTGGGAAAAGCATAAATTTACACTTTCCGAATTATACAAGATGCACTTAAAATATCTTGGATGTTCTGCCACTTCAGTACCAAGTGCAAATTACATTCTTAATTATAAGAATTTTATTACCTTTAAATAATACTATTGAATTACTTATACAGGTACTACCATTTTAAATCGGAACGAATCATTAAGTCATCCGAACAATTCACTAAATCATCTGAATCCGATTCGGCTTAAATAATAATACGATGAGACAACAAGACATTCAGAGACCAGTAAATTCGATGTCTTGAATTCGATCTTGAGAATTAATCGGAATATTTATAATTAATTGGAATCATCCGATTATTTTAAGAATCGGAAACATTTCGATTTTTGTATCCGAATACTCCCATCACTAATTTAGATCGTTGATTTAGGTACATAGAGAGTTCCCGAGTAATTTCATACCGATGAGACGAATCTTCTTTTTCGATTTCATGCTGACTTCTGATCCAATAGTTGTTGGGTTCCCATGTTTGTAACTTTTTTCATTTAATTTTTCTCATTAATACTGTGTTTCCTTTAAAATCTAAGTATTTCTTCAGTGATTTTGTTTAATCATCCTTATTTATTTTTTCTGAGCTTTGGCCATACTTACATTCCCCTTTTTCTAATTTTTTAAATCAATAAAACTGTAAAGAAAGAACCTCGATGCAGTCATTTATAACTTTCAAAGATATAGAGAATTTAGTGTACACATGGCAATAATGCTAATGATGATCGAACCCGAAACAATCAGCGACGGATTAACAAAACTGGTCGCCAGTTAAGGATGGCCGTGAGAAAATTATCGAGTCCGAGTCGCGGGTAATACTCGGAATCGTGATTTATAAGACCGAGAGTACCCACTTACACCGTAGCTTTTTGTTTTGAAATATTAGCCGGGTATGCATAATCACTTCGTATCGGTAGTTGTTGATACAATGAGTCTTGACTTTTTGGGTTATTTAAAGAGATATTACGGATAGTAAAAACTTTTATGGGTTAAAATGATAGTACTTGAATCGTTTTATCTTAGTCTCTTTTTGTTTTTGTTCCATTAGAAGCAGTCGCCGTGTTTGTTACTTCGTTAATAATTCGTTTCATGCTTTACTTCGTACACTGGTAGACACTTTAAATAAAAATACGATATTGAAATTCTTTATATCTAAGCCTTAGAAATAATGAACTTAATAATGACAAATCAGTGTAAAATTCTTTTTACAGTTTTAACTGCTTATTTGTTTTGTATGTTTTATTTTTTCTTTATTCTAACTCTTTAAATGAGAAAGGGTCACAAGAAGATAAAATAGAATAGAAGCAGCAACAAGTACATATCATCCACTATACAAAAATTTCTTAAATAAAAAGAAAATATGTAATGAAAGATACACAAACGCGATATAATTTACCTATCATTACATATGAGGCAGAGAACTAGGTACTGACCGACAAACAAGAGAAAAGACAGCAACCAGCGGAGAGGAGAAAAGTTTTAGGTGCTAAGAGAACTGATAAAAGACGTAGCGAAGATATCAGAAGGGAATTAAAAACATTAAAAGAAACAATAATTAATAAAAAGAAACTGAAATGGACTGGGCACATATTCACACTGAGCGACGACAGACAGGTTCAAATGGCATGGGAAGTGAAACCAATGGGAAAGAACAGGTAAGGCAGACCAAGGAAAACCTGGAATAAAAATGTGACGGAAATGTTAAGGAATAAAGAAAAATCGTACCAGGAACACCAGAAATTAGCTATGGACAGAAGAAAGTGACGTAAGTTCACAGAGAATAATGAGTAGTGGAGATACCGCGACATCTATAGGGGTAAAAGAGGAACATTGATAATATATGTATTCTGACACGACTTTTGTATTTCTTGCAGTATCTCCTAGATTCTAATGTTGAGGTTATTATGAGAAGGGTAAAAAGTGGAGAAACTTATTTTAACAACGTTATGAAATTTCTGCATGTTCATATCGTACTAAAAAAAATTAAACAAATTCTCTTTCAGTTTCATTCGAATATGTATGTTTTCACTATTTTTTAATTTTGATTTTGTATCAATTACATCCAGATTTATGAGAAATTTAGAAACATTTCAATTAATTTTGGATTTGACCACATCTGACTACTTCAAAATTTTCGTAGATTTCAATATTTACTATAGGTTGACATACGACAGAATGTATTACCTCCTTTAGAGATCAATTTATTCACACAAAAAGTATCCTTTGAAAAATTTACCGCCCACTGTAATTCTTAGTCGCATTAAAGGAAAATAACCTCAATTTATCACTTCCATGTAGGTACGACCAAGCCGCTATAAATGTACGTTTAACATGTGTGTAATCTTTCACTTGGTATGTGCCTTAATAGTATATCATTTGTTATGCTTATTGAAGAAAACGCTTACATATCCGTTTCGAGGTTTGCGTGGCTTTCTTGCTAGATTTTTCTGTATTGCTGTCAATTAAATGTTCTTACACATGTTAAAAGGTTTATTAAAAATATATATCTTGTTAAAGAGTATGTTAGAAACGGAAAACAGTTTCTAACAGTTACACACCAGTAGGTTAGCTTAGTTGTAAATTTTGTTTCTTTTTTCATGTCCCTTTTTTGGATATTAATACAATCAGTATGGTATAGAAATAAAATAATGTAGAAGAATCAATTTTTATTATTATTAATATACTCAGTGACATTAGAAGTGTTACACCCAGATGGAATAACTTCTTAATCTTAATTTTTTGACAACAGAATGACTATAAGTATTTAAAGAATGCTATGATAACAATATCAATGTTTTATCTTTAATAGTTTTTGTAGAAAATAAAATTTTATCTTAAGTAAAAAAAAAACGATTTATAAAGACCGGTTGGTAAAGAAATTTTTAATTATTGTTCTTCAGTCTAATTGAAGTCAATGTAACAAAATGCCTCGAGTTCGAGGACATCAAAATTACCACCATGTCAGCGATTTTGACAGGGGTAGAATTGTTGCCTATAAAGATATGGGTTTGTCGTATCGCCAAATTGCCCCTCGTGTTACGGCAATGACGGTAATGCGTGTGTGTCGTGTGTTGACAAGCGAAGGTAGAGGAACACGAGGAAGACCAACTGGCCAACCAAGGCGTACCACAGAGCGTCAAGATAGGCGCTTCAGACTACTTGCTCTGCGAGATCGTTTTGCTACTACTCGTCAAATCGCTGATTAATGGTTTGGAGAAGAAGGTAGACCTGTTACTATGTGTACACTATACCGTCGCATTCGAGCCTTTGGACTGTTTTCACATCGCCCACGACTAGTGCTACCTTTGACACAGGACAATTGCCATCAACGTTTGAATTAGTGCAGAGAACGGCAGCAATGGGTAGAAGAATGGCATAATGTAGCATTCAGCGATGAATCGCGATTTTGTTTAGGCATGCACGATGGCCGTAGAAGGGTAAGACGCCGCCGTGGAGAGCGACGAGATACCGGGTTTGTTCTTGAAAGACATGTACACAGGACAGTTGGAGTAATGGTTTGGGGGGCTATTGCCTATGATAGCCGATCACCACTTGTGTTTATTCGAGGCAGTATGACAGCTGCACGTTATGTTGATGATGTCTTACAAACCACTTTACTGCCTTATCTAGACGGCCATCGACACGTCCTTTTTTATCAAGATAACTCGCGTCCCCATATTGCTCGTCGAACTATGGACTTTCTCCAAGAAGCTGGCGTTAATGTTTTGCCGTGGCCACCCCGTTCACCAGATTTAAATTCCATCGAACATGTGTGGGATATGATGGGAAGAAGACTGTCCAATTTACACCATCCTCCACAAACTTTAGCACAGTTAATCCATGAAGTTCAAGTTGCATGGAACGAGATACCACAAGCAGACATTGATCATCTCATTTTGTCAATGCCTACATAGACGTGTACATGAATGTATTCAGTTACGGGGTCGCCAAACACAGTATTTTTTTTTGTTATACGTTATTAAAAATTCTTGAAAATGGTATCGTTTTTATCTCGATGTAAATCTACCATGTTGCCAAAAAATTAAGATTAAGAAATTATTTCTTCTGGGTTTAACACTTCTAATGTCACTGAGTATATATCTACGATTTGTCTCCTTACGGTCGTATGTAGGTACCTACATCAAATGTGTATTTTTATGTAGTTTAAAACAATTTGTAAACAAGAAGGATATTTCTTTAACATGACAGTAAAATATTCTTAAGGTAAGGACTAAGTGACTATAAAAATAATCAAAATTTATGTTTTACTAGCTGACTCGGCGAATTTCGTACTGCCCAACACTAATGTATTTTTCTCATTTTCTGTGTTTTTCAAATCTCTACGATTTTGTCTCGTCTTTTATTTTGTTTTCCTTGCTTTTTCTGGTTTTGTCCTTTTTATAATATTTTCTCGTTAGTTTCCAAATTTTTAATATTTTTTCGTTGGATTTGATGATTTATATATTGAAACATATTAGATATTAACTGCGCCACCTTAAGCTGGCATCGTAGTACTTAATTAAGTAAGTTTTGTTCTTTTAAATATTAGATAATAACTGGGTCACTTTACCATAGGCATTGCTCGTTAATATATGAGAGTTATTAACTGCGCCACCTTACGGTGGTGTCATAATACTTGTTTTTTAAAGTATTTTCTTAGTTTCCTTTTTTTGCTTTTTTTTTTTTGTTTTTTCGACTATTTTTCATTTTACTTTAGTTTCTCGTTTTTCGATTTATTTAGAATTTAAAATACATCGCCATCTACCGGGTATCAGTAACCTAGGAATCCAAACAAATAAATGCATATTGTGTATTGAAATATTAAAGGAACGTGGTCGAACGGGATGAAAACTATCCTATGTCCGTCTTAGATTTTGTCAAACGTGAATTATTTCCTACAAAACTGGCATTTGTTAAAGGAAATTTGTCATTATTACTGCTTTATCTATTTTCTTTTGTTAGTTTTTTATACTGGAAACGATTTTTTTGTCTTTATTCATAATTAAAAACATTTATTTTTTCGTTTTTTGGGGGTACTTAACTATAACGTAGATAGAGATAACATTTACTGTTTTTCTTTCAAAATAGTTACCTCCCGTTAAGTACAACTCGTTCAGTTATGGTAAGTATTCTTTAGTTCTAAGATATATAATATGTACGTTGTTTAAGAAAATATTTTCCTGCCTTTATAAGATTTTCTCACAACAGATGCGCTGTCGTATAGTCGATGTATAAAAACATATATCCGCAAATAGGTAAAACGTCAAGTGCAAACTTAGGCTCTTCTCTTAATTAATAACCCATGTCACCGTTGGCTACGGTTTTTACGACATTAACATTAAATGGATGCTTCGATCGTGTAACTATGATCCTTCCATAAATACCGACCGCCCGGTCGACATATCTGCACGGAAAGGCTTTGACGAGAACCAGTGTCACGTATGATAGACAAATCATGGACAACGAGCATAGAGAGGTTGCAAAAACATGTGGAAAAACTTTAATAGAAGAATGAAATTACTTAGAACAAGGAGACAATTCTCTATACAGTGTGTACTATATATTATAAAAAAAAATATTTAAGAAGAATGACCTATTTCTTTTTTCGGATTTATAATCTTATGACAAAAAAAGATAGGTTGGTACTATTTCAAATTTATTCTTGTACTGATGATGTTTAAAAGGTGCTGATATATTCTAAAGACACCCTACTCCAGAGAGCTCTCGTTTATTAAAAAATAAATGATAAAGGAGAAAGCGCGTAAATCTTGAACACATTATAATAAAAGTAACTAGATAACCGAGCTTTGCTCGTGTAATGTCAGTCAAATTTTGCAAGCATCTTACTTTAGCAGCACGTGTGGGACCAGCAGAAACCTGATTATTTTCATGACGGTATCCTTGAAATGAATCTTCACTGTGAGAAGTTTGAGAATCCTGATTAGTTTGATGACGATGCTCTTCTAGGTGTTCTTAAGACGAGTTGCGGCTTCGTGAAGTTAGATTGTTTATAAGCGTTTTTTCCAAGATCGTTTAGGCATTTTTAAGTGAACACGTGCATTAAGAAAACACAAATAATATAAATAAACAATTGATTTTCTTAGTCTAACCTTAAAGCAAACACTCATTGACTTCATGTTACTTAACAACGCCATCTGCTGAAATAGCTTTAGCTGTTGTTGTGTCGTTAACGCAATTAGTTGCTCACAATTAAAAAAAAATAGTTTTATTATTCGCCAATAGATGTCAGGAAGAGTCATATTTTTCAGTTTAAATTGGGACTACTCAAACGCCACCTTTTTGTTATTTTTCTTCCAATAAAAAAAAAGTAAGTTTATGTTTAATCTGATTATCGATAAAACACGAATAAAATGACATTTTCTAAAAATGATTCCGAGCTAGATCGATTTATCGCCCCGAAACCCCCTATTCCCCTATATACTAAATTTCATGAAAATCGTTGGAGCCGATTCCGAGATTCCAAAAAATACGAATAAAATGACATTTTCTAAAAATGATTCCTAGCTAGATCGATTTATCGCCCCTGAAACCCCCTATATACTAAATTTCATGAAAATATATATATACAAGAATTGCTCATTTATATATTATATTAGATTAGATAAGACAATATCTTTAACAGACATTAAGTTTATTTTTGATTTGTTTTATAACGTTCAAAAAACAACTAACTTAAATTACAACAATAAAAATCTTCGGAGAAAAAAATACAGCAAAAAACATCTTATAAAAAACACATAAAAGTGGTTTCGTCGAATTTTATTGTCCACATTTATTGTACAGACGGTTTTTATATCCTTTATAAATCGCCTCTTTCAATTACTGGAACTGTTAATTTTCGTCACGTACTTGGCGGCGCCAAGGTAGTACCTAACAGTACCTTACATGTATCTTCAAGAGATAAGCTATTCTATAAGATACCCATGGGCCTTCTCGCCGTCGCATCATCATCAAATTTTATTAGGTACAAGATGCAAGTAATGTTCTTTATCTGAACAGTCCAATGGTCAGCTTGTTAAGTTTAAATGAAATTCACTGTATTGGCATGTAGAAACCAAACTTTTTGTCACAATTGTCAGTCGTCAATCGATTTTGTCAATCCTGACAGTAAACTAAAAGTAAATTGTCGTTAACAATCATTTTGTTCATTATTGGAGTAAAACCAGACCAAACCACAATTTCAATATCGTATTGGATACCTCTGTTCTGATTTCTCTGGTAGGTAATTAAATTAGGCACAAAATTGTTCCTTTGTAACATTGAACAGGGTTATAAGTACACCACTTTTTCCACTATCGAGAGAAAACAAGGCACCCATAAAGTGGTCACACTGGGCGCCGCTGCTTTTCAAAATAAATTAAGGGGCGCTGAATTCTGGTAGGTATTCATCTTTAATTTGTTATTGCAAATAAATATGCTTCCTCTTGAATTTAAAGTAAAAAATTGTGTTTATTTAATCTGAAGCGAAATGTGGTATAAAGAACTTCAAAGGCAACGGATAAAGTGATCCTACTATTACTGTCTATATACAGTGGTTGTAGGTTAAATTTTGGTATTTTATTCAGAAGTTACATCAGTTATTATATGGCATAGTTCTCAATGAAACACACTATAAAATTTATTTTATGAAAGTTCTGTTTTTAAAGATATATTTTTTAATAAAATCTGGGAAGTTGTTAAAGTTGCTGTTATATTTATTGATCTAATTTTCGATTTATATATATATAGAAATCGAAATTTTTGACACTGACTAGAATACTCAAAACCGTGAGTTTTCTTTATCTGTATCTGTATGCTAAACCCTTTTCAGCAATATTTAAAGGTTACTAAATTTTAAATGCTTCCTCAGTGCAGTAAAGTTGATAAACAAAATGGATAACAGATGAAAATAGGCAGTAAATCAGAATTATTATCCTCAAGCAAGTCTAGTAAAGATAATTGATAACGATAACCATAGCTGAAAAATATGTATCATAGACCCTTAAAACAGAATGAAGTTAAAGGGAAACTGTATAAAAGCTATGATCACGAGAGTCATCTCAAGACTCCTGTCGATAAACCCCTATACTACGCCATTGGCGCCTCTACGTTCGTTCGACTAGCATATACTAGAAATGTCCCGCAGGCTTGCAGGGCTCGCCTATGGCTCGCCCTGCAATTTGCCTACTCGTCCAGTAAAAGACCACTTTCAGGACTTGTTACGTAAACTACAAATTTGTTAATAACAAATTTCCCAACCATTTCTCGGGAATCCACCCTTGATATTTGTAATCAGGGGGTCAAAATACATAGAAAAAACTTTGGTGGAGCCTTGTCTCTTTAAGCTACAAAAACCCTCTGGGCTCCCGGACTAATAATAATATATTTAATTTAATTTCGCGACATTTAAATTTCATAATAATATCGGTATCTCTTGAATCCTCGCGCAGCTAGTGGTAAAAATTAGAACTATGATCTGCTTTGATTATTGTGACCAGAAATATTATGGTACCTATTCATCGTGGCTATGATCAAGGAAAAGTCACCTTTTGTTTCTAGACAAAAATGTTGTATTCTGACATTTTGAAAAAACGCAGATAAAAGTTTTATAATAAATATAAAAAGAAATGAAATGAAATCATGCAGAGCTCTTTATTTTTGATTTCTTAAAAACGGTCCCAGACCTGTTAGGATCTTTAATATATCACAATATTTCATTTCTAATACTAGCAATATTAGAACACAATCATCTTGTCCTTCCTTAAAATCTTTGGTTTGGAAATGGTTGTACACTGGCAATGCATCTCACATATCGGTGGTAACAGAGACCGGTGGTTTTCGTTTAATTCTATCATTCTTCTTAAACCTGCATTTTCTTTTCGTAAATTTTCAACTTCTTTGATAGCTAATTTTCTCTCTTTTAAAACTTGAAGATAGTAATCTAAACCTCTACTAAAATGCCTCCATAGTGTATAAAAAGGAGAGTCTTCTCCGAACTTTTTTTCTACTCGTTTCCAATATTTCACTATGTCTGATATAGGCATAAGACGTGATAAAGTGTATCGTTTTTTTCTTGTTCTTTGACCTAGAAAACAAAATACCAACAAAGTAAACTATAAAGCAAATGTTAAATTCTTTCAAGTTCCAAAAACAACTGATGTAGAAATTGTCAACTATAAAAAATATTTATTCTCTTCATTTGATATGCCAAAAAAGAGAAATCATAATTGTAATAATATGTAACTTGCAATGTTGTTAATAATGCTGTAATTGTGATTAAGCGAAATGTTAACAGCTTTAAGAATGTTTGTAGTTTTAATGAATTTGAATCAACGACTGCTACCACTATGGACTTCTCTAAAAAAAAATCGGAGTGTAAGAGTTATAGTTACTCAATGATAACATATTATAATCTTATGGAGTTTTTTATCCAATTAGGTGTTCAAAGAAACAATATTACGGTCTCAGCAACAGTTTGCATAGGAAACCTCAGAAGAATATGGGCCACCTACCGAATGTGTTGAAGAAAATAGTAAGTTTGCCTATTGTAAGCAATTTTTTTATCGTGTGAATGTGGATTCGTAATGTAAAGAAATAATCTACCTTCCCTCAGCAAGCGACTCAGGGATCCAACTAAATGCATTAATGTATGAGACATACATACATACCAAATTGTTAGGAATACGGAATTACGTTACTAAAGAAGAATAATTTTAAACTTACCTACAGTCGGAATTATCTTTTGTTGTAATTTATAATAATATATAATGAAATCCATAAGACCTCGAATTACATATATATGGCTTATAACGAGCTTATGGTTAAACTGACACATCATTTTATCTCTGGTGATTTGTGCTTGTATCTGTTTCTTTTTAGAAGAACTACTTTCTCTTTCTGTCCTTTCTATTTCTGCATTATCAGCAGCAGCGATATCTAACATGTATTCTGAATCCACATAAAATTTGCTTTGGTCTATGTTTGTTAAAATAATATCGAGAATAGCGTTTTCTACTGATTCTCTGCTGTGTGTTGTAAAACGGATAGCTTCGGCCATCTTTAATAATTCGCTTTTATCTCCACGGTTACTTCCCAGATTAAATGTAGACATAAATGACTTATCAGACATGTGTTGACTCATTTGACTAAGTACTGAAGTATCAGTTGAAGCTTGATCAACAGCATCCATACACGTCCTGCAATAAGCGTACGGTAAAAAGAAAAATAACAATGTGTCAATATCATTTTCCTTTACAACTTTTAATGAATTGAATACGCTTTCCATTTTCACTAAGAACTTATCACCTTCGTCATGGTTTTTTAGGGTCTGTTTGATGAGTTTTTCAGTTAAAAATCCTGTTTTATCTGATAGCTTGAATAAGATGTTTGCTAGTAATTTCTGGTAATTCAATTTCCATTTTTCTTCGTCAGAAGGAACACACATTTCTAAATTTTTGCTGATAACATCTTTCCTCTTGTTACCAGCAGCATCCATTTGTGTAGCTGTTCTCGTTTGTGCCATTGTCATAAATCGTTCTATACGTTTGTAGGAACCTAATTCTTTTATATCAAGCACAATTTCAATTGGCGGTACCCAATGATTACCTAATTGTTGTTCGTGCAGGATTTTATCAATCATCAAAATTCTGTCTATAACTGCCTGACATTTTTCATTATTAAGTTTAAACATATCCTTAAATATTTTGTCGTTAAGTTCAGCAAAATTATCAGATTTAGTATCGACACTAACAATACGATTTTTCAGCTTATTAATATCTGCTGTAATTTTGTCAAAGTACTTGTTTGTTTCGTTCTTAAATTTTGAAAAAATATTCTTTGTATGATAATATTCTTCTCGGAGTTTATTAATTTTTCTTCCCTGATAAGATCTGAAAAGAGTATTATCTTCTGCGCGTAGAGATAAAATTTGAATATTATATTCATATATTTCAATATTGCGTACCAGTACAGATTTAATATTTGATTGTTCTTGTTGTGATAATTGGACATCAGTGTATAGATCAGTTTTTTTTTTCCGATATTTATCTTCATTGTCTCTTTGTAAGTTTTTAACTCCGGACTCAATTTTGTTGACAAAAAGATATCCATCGTTAAATAATTTTTGTGTACCATTATGAACTTGCTCATGAAGATCAAACCATTTTCTATATTTGTTGTTTAAATAATCATTTTTTACAGTTTCTATAGTTTTCTTCACATTCTCAAGTTGATTTCCAAATACCGATTTCATGATAGCAATATGTTTATCAATTAATAATGACAAGTTTTCTACGTCTTCATCATTTTTCTTATGGCTTTTGTTAAAATCTTTATCTGCTTCTATAATAGCCTTTTTTATTGTTTCTAATATTGCATTTCTTCCTTCTAATGCTTGTTCACATGCTATTTTTACTTTTAATGCCCTTTCTTTCATATGAATAGGGTCTTTCACGTTTTGAAGAGCACACCATTTCGACACAATGCTGTTAAATACTTCCTGCGCTGCTTTATTTTCTTCTGTTAATGCCTTCATTAATACTTTTCTACTTGAAGCAGATTTATTTGCGTCTTTAATATTTTTAACATTGTTAAGCACTGAACAATTATTCAGATTGTATATTGCATCTTTTACAGCTTTATCTAATATTACGTTACTTTTGTAACGCTGTTCTCCAACAGGTCCTTTCCCTTCTTTGCGTTCTATTGGTGGATGGATTCTGCAACAGAATGTCACTAAATAAAGATGTATAGATATTCAAGTAATACAGGTAATTATCCCCCAGAAAAGATAGAAAACACATTATTATGATCATGATGTCCAAGTCAATAGTGTGCTGCATTATGTTATCATAAAGTTACCGATCACTAGGTCATTCATTTACTATAAACCGATAAATTATCGTTATATGATTCTGGAAGGACGTTTGTAAATTACCTGCCGCGAATTTCTATAAAGCTACGACCCCAATTTTTTGTAGATAAATATTCGTTTTAATTTTAATCCATAAGAGATGACTCCCAGTCTGATTAGGTCTTTAGAATTTGGTTGTAATTAAGATATATATAACGTGTGACACCTTTTTGACTTAAGCTGTTGAAAAAAACTCTGTAAAATATTTTTTAACCTAGCATAATTTTCTAATATGGTGCGAGGGCAAGTACAGATACCAAGAGTTTTTGGGTGGGATACTCCGATCCATGATGATTTTCTGTCCCGCAATAAAAGATGCTCGTGGTGCGATTTTTGCTAGTATGAACGGTGGTGTTTGTCGCACACATTACGCGAGAACCTAATGGCTTGTTTACATGATGTCAGTAACTGTCGCCAGCCTTACTGGCATGCCAGTGCTTGATTAGGACAGCGCTGGACTGGTACGTTTACACGTATCCAGTAGCTAGCGACAGTCTCACTGGCACCCTAGTTCCTACTTGGTAAAGGTTACCCTTCACATGTACACCAGTCACTGGAACGCTGTGTTTACACGTGTCTACAACCACTGGCGCGGGGTTGGAGGGGACGCGGACTAGGACCACTGGCATGAAAAATAGACCAACTTTCTGTTCGAGACAGCGCTGGACTGGCACAAGAAAGTGTTTACATGATGCCAGTACCATGCCAGCGCTGGCATGCCAGTGAGACTGGCACCTGTCACTGGCATCGTGTAAACACGCCTTAATGCTAAAACTTGATGCTCGATTTTAGACGTGACAATAACACAGTAATGGAAGGACGTATATATAAAATATGATTAATTTGGATTCTTAAATGTTAATTCTGATACATTATCGAAAATTGTAAATATTCAAATATGGCTTAGTGGTTGGTGTAAAAAGCTATAAATTTGTTAGAAACTTTATTCATTAAATACGAAAAATGCGACTCGTTTCTCCTTCATCAGCGCCTAATGGAAATATACAGAAATCAGTTTTTATTTTGGTTAAAGAGTCTTTCGCGTCACAGAAAAGTGTTCAATATTCCTTATTGTAGGTGTTAAGATTATGTATTAAGTAATAAAAGCAAAAAACGTGAAAAAACTAACAAATTTCAACTTTTGATTTTTCGAATGTATTTGTGTGTTTAATTTTCCACGTTGATGACAAAATAGATTTCAAGAAATCAAGAGAAGAATAATCTTCTTTTGTGTAAAAACGACATACCTACTACATTTGGTAACACCACAAAAACACACATACACAGTCCTGATGGTTGAGACCTAAAAGGATAGAGAAGAATAACATTCATCAAGTTAAACTCGTACCTTTCAGGATATGTTGTGTGAAAACAAATATATTAAAAACAAAATAAAACAAAAGAAACGAAGCACTACACACCACGAAGACACACATATCAATAGATAGCCCCGTTTCTTTGGGTAGTTGTTAGATCCTGGTGCAGAAGGTAGGTGTAAATCGAGCTCAACCCATCCACATCTATCTTCGAATTCATAGAGTTTTTATCTCCACAAAGTTTCTTTTAAACTGATTGTTGACAGTTTCTAATATTAGTACATTGTTGAGGGGTAGCATTCACAATACTGTGATTTTCGGTTTTTTCATAGGGTCACTTTTATGTAAAGCTAGTCGTTTAAAGAGTTTTTGGCCAGTCTGACCAATGTACCGTTTGGAGCATTCACTACACTGTAAGGAGTACACTACTTCGGATTTGATCAGTTTCGGAGTTTGATCTTTAAGGAAGGATACATATGTACCTAGTTTCTTGTAAATAGAATGTGCGATGATGTTATATTGCCTGAAAAGCGTAGTGATTGGTGGTGATAAACCTGCAATATACGGAAGTCTGGCATAATGTACCTCTATTTGCTCTTCTGGTGTGCTACTTCGTGGGTTCGCACGTTTTGGTAGATCTTAATACAACAATTTATTCAGAAGATTCTTCAAATTACTCCTTAATATGCCAAACAACAAGGTGATATTTTTGTTTACATATGTTGGATGGCAGATATTTAGAATACGATTTTTTAGACCAATGACAATGTTAACTTTTTTCTCGTAAAGAGTGTACGAGTGGAAGGGAACATATCTTCCTGAAAATGCCTTCTTCCTATACCAATCGCGCCTTATGGAGTTGTCTTTGTGTCTGATAACGCTTGTGTCTAAGAAAGGTACCTTTCTATCGGTCTCTGTTTCACAAGTGAATTTCAGGTGAATATTGTACGAGTTAAAAATGACCAGTTTGTATCCGATTTTATTTCCAGTACTGCACATATGATTTCTTGAAATCTGTTTTGTCACTAACGTGGACAATTAAACACAGTTTAACATAGTTTTTTCACGTTTTGGCTTTTGTTACTTAATATGTATAATTTCAACACCTACAATAATGAATATTAAACACTTTCCTGTGTAAGTGTAAAAAAATAAGAACTTAAAAAAACTGATTTCTGGTATATTTTTATATTAGGTGCTGATGAAGGAGAAACGAGTGGCCGAAAATTTTGCATTTAAGGAATAAAGTTTTATACAAATTTATGGCATTTGACACCAACCACTAAGCGTCCTGACCCTTGGCGCTTTCCCGAAAGTTAACCTAAACTGTTTTAAGTAAAACGCGCTGTTATTCATCAATATGTATTAAAATCAATATTATAAAATAGACAAAAAAAGTAAAATAAAACATTAACAATTCCTATTTTGAATCTTTTGGTTTAGGATAAATTTTAATTAATTATTACTAGCCTAATTTTAAATTTGAATGCAACTTCACGATTGACCTTTTACATTCAGTCAAAAATAACAAAAATAATGTAAAGATAAAGATATATGTACGTGCAGCTTTAGTATATTCAATTTAACACTACTTACTTATAATACTCATTTCTGGCTATAGTGTCCAATCTGTTTTTTAGTCGAAACCTTCTGACCGATTTCCGTACTTCGCTATCATCTGAATATAGTCCGGCGGTACTTGGTTCAGATGCATAAGAAGTTAACGTAATTTCTGTTTGACCAGACATAGTAAAAAATTTGTATTTCCAGATAAAAAATATTAACAAAAAGGTGGTAAAAAAAACAAATACAAAAAAATGATGATTATTACTCAAATAACTACATTTATAATTCCGAAATTGCAGTTAAAAAAAATCATACAAACAACGCGCTCACAAAAAAAAATATGACACGTACTGATTGAAATATTGGTTATATTGTCAAAGATGAAAAATCACAGACCAGGATCAGGGTGGAGAAAAGGGCAGGATTTAAAGATTTTAAATTCATTTGCTAAGATTTTTTGTTTTAATGTTTCTTATCAGTTAATTGTACTTATGTAACAAAGGAGAGAAATAGATTTTTATAGCAGAGTTAGACATAAGAAAACGAGACGTTTAAAAATTGTCTCTCCCGTGAAATATATATTATTTTTTCACTACTATACTCGATCCGTTCAAAAGATGGAATTCAAGGACGCGTGATCAGTAACTGGCCGGCGTAATCGTACGATGCCACGCCTTCTAAACTGAAATAACGAAGGACAGTTTACACCGTACTCATACCAGAGATAATATAAACTGTAAGCATCGAGGGTGGGTACTTTTTTGTTGAGTGGTGTAAATCGGACTTGTGACGTTTGTTGGGGAGAGTTATATTCAAAGAGTGAGTGCCGTTCACGTGATCATTCCATCTTTTGAACGGCTCGACTATAGCACCGTTTATTTTTTTGAAGATATGTTTTAAACCTAATTTTAGTCTACTCTTAACCTATTTGTGCGTTGCCTGTATTTGAGATACCAACATACAGTATCTACCTTTGTTTATGACCTGTTTCTTAGTTTGAGATAAATATAGTAATGGCCATAAAGAATAACAAGAAGAGAAGTTTAGATAAACATAACAGGAACTGATTGAACACAACTAATTCTTATTTTTATTAAGTAGTAAACAATGGTTAGTTACTTTACTTATTAAAGTATTAATTAATAGTGCAGTTGTTAAATATTAAATATTAATCCTGAAAGCACCAGGATTCGAATTGGAGATAAAATTGTCCCTAGGCGTATTTATCTCCATATTTGATACGATAGTGAAAGACCGTTGTTCACTTGAGACTTTATTGACAGCTTCATTTTCGCAAGTAGGAATCATCTGTTGTATAGAAACAGTGCTTGTACTAGGTACATCAGCTTCAGTAGATGTTTGTGTTTGTACCATTTTGGCTACTCTTCTTTTATCAGCAATAGAATCTTCTACATAAGACTCTGTTACAGTTAACGATTTCCAGCCCCCATGTCTTAAAGATTAATATATCTTATCGATTGTCAGCCAAAAGTGTAGCTGATGTTCGTCGTAGAGTGTGGCCTGTGAATTGTAATATATTACCTAGTTTTGATCGTTCCAGGTTTGGGTTTCATATTTTTTAATGGATTCAGAGATTCTAGTATTCTCCGAGTATTTTCGTCGATCGGAGCTTTCAAAAAATTAAGTTATTTAGTATTGCTATTTATGTTATTATTATTTTATTTATTAGTGTTATGTCTTGTGTTTTATAATTACTGTTATTGTATATTATTCAGTAAAATAATTGAAAAGGACAGTCAGTACCTCCTGGTATAATATAGATTCTATTACAGCCCTGATTTAAAGTATCTACTTAGGTCGCTGTTAAGATTAGTCAGTCCAATATTGATGGAACTACTTATCAAATACACCACTCATCAGAATCCGGCTTTACAGATATCATTTTTCGTAATGCATTTTTTGTCATCTTGTATAATCATTTATTTAAGTTTTATAATTCAACGGATACTTGAAGCTATTGGAAACTTAAATTTCATTTTACAGTAGATATTATTAAATTTTATTATTTGTAAACATAATTATTTGTATCACCTATGTTTTTAAGTTTAAGATACTTAAGTGTGTAATATTTAATCTTTGTCTTGTTTGATTTGTTAATCTACAAGTTTGTAAATTTTAAAGAGTTACAGTTGGAAATCAAGTTGTTTGTAGAAAAATGCTCATTGCAGTGTTCGCATAAAGAAGGATTTTCATTAGGCATAATTTATTCATGTGTCTATCGACTGTGGTCTATTATCAGAGTACTTAATAAAACATCGGTACAATTGTGGGAATTTAGGAACTTGCATTGATGAATTTTGTTTTTACAACAAATTTAATTTTTTTGATACCCATCGACAGGTCAATTAACAGTGGCTTCTTTTGCAGCTTGCTTAGTGGTTTGATTCGCGGAAGTTTCCGATATGGTACGAGAACCAACTGTATCTTAAAATTATTTGAAAATTTTTGCAAGAGTATCAAAAATGAGTATTAAAATGACTATTTTTGTCATAAAGTTTGAATGTAATGTTTAATAAATAAAAAAAAGTAAAAACAAAAAATTTTTCCTAAATATTCTAATCAACTGAGACCGTCTGGTTTGAATATTTAAACAGACTTTTTAAATTCAAAACTAATACTGATTGAATTCAAATCGACAATGACAATTCTACAGATTGTCACTGCTTGAAAATCGATCGAGACGTCGATAAAAAACTATTGTCATTCGATGTAATGTTATGTGTGAACCAACGCTAGATGTAAATTTTATTCGATCCCGCGGTACTTTTAAAAGATAAAGTATTGCACAATGTCTACTATTAAGGACTTAATGGTTCGCATACCTCCTCATTCACAGAATACAGGAATTTTATTAGAAGTTGCGTGTTATATTATCCATGACGATGTTGTGAAAAAAATTAATCGTAATAACTTCATAGGCGGTCAAATTAAAACGTTTTATAGTAATCTCTTATTAAAGTTTACCATAGTTATAAATAAACATTAAAGAGGACACTTAATAACACATTTTATTTCTATTTTAGGTAAGTAAAATTTACAATCCACTGGGTCAGTTCTGTGGTAAGTTATAAATGTAGAAAATATTTTGAAGTTATACTTCTATTCGTGCACTCGGCTAAAAAGATTTGTGTAGAGTTAAATGGGAAAAATCATTACATATGTTATGGTGTGAGTAAGAGAAAGACAGAAACACTTATAAGGTATATTTACCACATGTTATTAGTCATAACTATAAGTCTTTTGAATACCGTTTCAACATTCAGTACATTGAAAAGGGATTGATATACAAAAAACAGTCTAAACTAATGTATGAGTATCATAGTGACGGACCACATGATTATTTGACAGATTATTTTATAATTCTGTCACGTAAGTATACATATAAATTTTAGCATGTTATATTAATGATAATATTCAGTAATGAGTATTGTATTGAAGTCTAAAGTAACGTCACATGGTTGCAGTATATTCTGCTCTATGCTTTTAAGGTTGTTGGCTACATAAACAGAGTTTTAACGAATAGTCGAGGATATAAAGCACTAAAACCTCCGAATTTTGTAACGTAAGATGAATCGGAATGCATTTTTTTGCATTGGATTCGTTAAAGTATCAGGAAATTTGACGCTCTATTTTATAATGTAAAAAAGAGAAATTGCATTTCTGTATTCGAAAAGTGCATTCCGAACAGACAATAGAGAGAAAACTTACAACTTGGTTAGTATTGCTGAAAATGGGTTCAATTTATATACTCGGGGTTTTTGGGGTCGCTGTACACAAATATCATGATGCCGAAAGTCTCCGCGGCACTTGGTGCCTACGGTATTTACCTCTTCTCTTGGGGTTTTATGTAAATTCTGTACGAAATCAGTGCACACCTGGTACTCAGTGGTTTTTTGAGTCGCTAAATACGATTATAATAATGACGATGGTCTTCGAAAGACCTGGTGCTTAAGACGGACCTCGTCTCCAGGAATATTATGGAAATTTGATACAAATAGAGTGTGCACTCGGTACTAGGAGGTTTTTGGGGTCGCTAACCACGAATATCATATAATGATTTTGGTAAATTATTCGTATACAAATTTATGAATCCGGCCGCGTGCATAGAAGTATAACTTCTGCTGGCAGTCCCACTGACTGCCATACTCTTTTTTTTGAAATACTTTTGCAACAAAAATCCCATTTACATTTATTCAAGTAAAACTGAGTATTTCTATTACTACTTCAAAAATATTTAGATTGTCTCGTAGCTTCTCCAAATACGGTAAATTTGTGTTAGTATTTAATATAAAATACTGTAAAGCAATTATCTACTCAAATAAAATTTTGAAATTTAAAACCGTATTATCCTTCAAGTTAAGTCAACTGCCACTGATTTTTAATCTTGTCACTTAAATTTGTTTATTTTGTACCAAAACTTGAAAATATCATTTGTTTATCCTTAAATTTGTCGTTGTAATTGTTATATACTTGATATGAAGGAAAAAAGGAAGGAGGATCGTCTTGTATGAGGGAACAGTTAAAAAAAGTGTCCAGCTGTAAACAGTAAATTATTATAAATTGAAAATTCGTGAAATAACGTCGATAATAATTAATTAATTTCTTCCTTTCTGATAGACACTTTTTAATACGTTCAGATGATTGCTTCCTTCCACCCTCCATAATTTTAGAGTCAATCGTCGATACACTATGTTAATTCAATGGCAGCCAAGTCAGAATTGCGTACACTAAAGTTACTTTCCGCATCTTATATCCACTATCACTGCTGTCAATAGTCTATCATTTGCCATTTTTATCATTTTTGGCAGTAAGTTTGAGGCTGTAATTACAAACTATGGTTAATAGCGATTTAGAATACACTGTCACTGTCAATCGTCAATACCTGGTCAATCCTGTAATTCCTAGCAGTAAATGTTGTTAATTTTTTTTATAAAACAGTAGAAAATGGTATTTCTCTAGCATCAGAGATGTATATACAACCATTATATACCAAATTAAATGTTACCTCTCTACCAATTGAAATTTTTTCTGCAAATGTTTTTGTATATTATAATCCTGAAAACATAATCTTAAAGAAAAATAAGCTTTTAAAGGAGAATCCAAATGTGAATACTTCGAGTTCGTGTTCGAATCCAATTTTAGTAACGTCAACAACATTCGGGTTTTTTTTTAAGGGGATACAACGGTCACGTTTAAGTCATTATTTAAAAAAGCCGCATGGCATACAAATATTCGACACACAAAATATTTTACCAATTTACCAAAAGTTTATATATACCTCACGTCACGATTTGTGCGATCGCTGTTTATTAGGGCTTAACGGGTTCGAAAGTCTGACATGACAGGGTAATGATTGCTAATTGGGTATACACTTTTTATGAGGTAATATTTTGTAAATATTTGAAAAAATGTCACACACGATACCATACTTCAACAGAAAACCTTGTGTGTTCGCTCTTTGTTTTGTATAGTCTAATTTCTAATAATTTTGCTAACACATTAGAATAAAAAAAAAGATAATTTAACTTTTATTTTATTCGAAAGCAGTATTTGTCGACTTGTAATTAGTGTAAAATTTAATTAGTAAATCAACAAAAAAAATTGGATTTGATAAAGATTATGTACAACAAATAATTACCTTCCTGGTAATACCGCATGTCAATAATAACGTATATGTACTAAAATAGAAGCGGAGTTCGGGCAAGCAGTTAAGTGCGGGAAAGTTAATTTCCGCAAGAGTTGGGATCAATATTTTTTCTACAAGCAAAATCACCTCGAAAATTATTTAGATATTTGAAAAGATGCGATTGTGACAATTAAATCTTTCATAGTGTCAATAAATACACGACTGTAGCTATAGCAACCCTACTTAAACAGGTGAGTTTGTTGTTGCTTTGAGTAAGGTTTACAGGGGTGATTTAATAAATTATGATTTTTTTAAAAACAAACATTTTAAAAATCCGTATTTTCATGTAAAATAATCTTAATTTTTTTACTATTTGTCCAACAAGATAAAGGTAATAATACAATAATTTGTCAAAAAGGTTATCGGAAAACATATTCAATTAATTAAAAAAATGCGTGAAGGAAAAAACCTTACCTGCACTCCGTGCGGAAAAGAGATATTTTCTGAATTAAAATGCGTGCGGGAAAGTGTTGTTTTACACATGCTTGTAGAAAAAAATATGAAGTACTTAAACGCAACAAAAACATGCTTTATTTTAGATCACAATCAAAAATATAACTGTAGCGTAGGGTTTCGGGCTAGTTTTTCACTTGATCGGATATAGCTCCTCAATAATAAACCTTAATGGCTTATGATACAAACTGATGGATTAGTAATTTATCACTTAACAATAGTGTTCATAGTAATTTATTTCTAATAAGTAGAATTTAGGAGCTACATCGAATTTTATGTAGATACCCTTAACGTACCCTCTAGATGAGGTAAGTTTGAGCAGGGGTATGAGATTAGTTGAGCACTTAAAAAGTGTAGCCAAATCATGGGTTCAATGTCAGGTAAGTTCACATTAATATTATAAAACAACAAATAAAAGTTGTTTTTTAACAATAAACTAAAAAAATGGAATCAACAAAACAGCAACATACCTAGTTCCTCGTTCCCCAGAAGTTATGACGCCAAAGTTACATTTACCCTAGGTAGCTAAAATCTTTTTTTGGCTTCAGTGCAGTGGACACTCCTGTTTCGTCCACAATCCAAATGCCTGACTCAATAAAGCCATAATTGCCCATTATATCAACCAATTTTTCATGTTAAGCATTAAATGATGTTGCCCTACCAAGGTTGATGAGTTCAGACTTTCGAATGGATAGCTCTTGATTTCGTTTAAAAAAATAACGTAAACCATTCATTTCCAGTCATCTTTTTTGTAGTCCAAGAACTGTAACATCAAATTTAACAGCACACTCGAACCAAGGCGACAAACGTCTTTTGGGAAATATCAATAGAATATTAATGGCATTTGTAAAAAGTATTTTTCGATGTTGCATAACCCATGGACGAATCACCGCCTTTATTTAATCTTCAGAAAACTTGTTAAAGTCATTCGTTTGATACCAAATTCTTTGACTGCGGCATTCACACTTTTGCCCTCATAATTGACAGCTTTTGCAGCCTCATTTATGTAAATGTTACGTAGTCTAGGAACCTCTAGGAGTCTTTTTTATATAAATCTGCATTCTAAAAAACATTTTTATGTTAAAATCGTGGGGTTAGTTAGGCAAGAGTAGCTTAACTAACACCAACCCAAAACTTTAAAGCCAAAGTGATTTTATAAAAAAACGGTTAGAATTATATCAAGAATCTCTATAAATATCAAAACTGTAATAAATTTAATGAAGATTAATATTTCACTATCACAGACGAAATATTCCCAGTTGTGGTTATTTTACTTTTTAATCACAAAATAAACAATTCGCGTGGGTACTTCTCTCGATCGTGGAGTCTTCCCTGACGGTCGTGCGAAGAGTTTTCCTCAAGCAACCCCATCTTTTGGCTATTTAATGCGTTTACGTTTACGACAGTTTTCGCGATATTTTGATTGCCCTTACCTGTATGCTCAACTAGCCTCGCCCTATCCTATATAACATTTTAAATTTTCTTAGTAAACAACTAACATGATACATAATTCATTGGAACTTTTAAAGTAGACTATAATACCAGAATAATATAAAAATTTATTTTTACTAAAAAAAATTTTATCTACTCTACCTCATATTATGTATCACTTTTTAGTTCGTGAAAACTGTCATTATAGACAGCAGTGCGTGAAGGATTGAAAGTGTGCGTGAAGTAACCATGTATTTTAAATGGGATTTACTTTTTCGCACTGTGTTTGACACACCTTCAAATAATCAAATATCCTTAGCATTCGCGTTGCCATGGTGTTGCTATGAGAGCATTAGTTTTGTTAGTATCTGGTAAATGATTGAAAATAAATTGCTTTCTTATAATTATTTTTTATTTGATTATCGTAGATAAAATATTGTATGAACCTGTGCGTGAAGTGCTTTTTGCGCACTTACGCGATATATCGCGTGCGTGCGCAAAAAGCATACTTCACGAACTGTTTCATAAATAACTATTATGTTAGTGTGCTATAATAGTATATTATTCAACGAGCGTATAATAGCCATTATACACGAATAGAATACTATACTTTGTCCACGACACAATTGCTATAAACACAACTTTAAAATTCTAAATTTACGCTATAATTAATGTAATTGAAGTTTCAAATGTATATGACTTACACTAACTACGATCTAAATTTAAAGATTAAAGTGTGTAGCTTAGATGTAGTGGTAAAAGGTAGGTCGATTCTTTATATGTACATGTGTTTTGTTTGTTTACACCATTGACATATAAATACGGATTGAAATGTCAAATGAAAATATAAAATTTGTCTAATATAAGTTATTCTCTTATAAAGTTTGGACATACGTTCTGTTGTGACGTCATGCAGTGAATAATGAACCATTATTCACTAGTGAATAATAGGTACTATTATTCTTTATGAAGCACTAGTATAATGAACGTTTTGTAGAACAGTCGTGGACAAATAAAATTAAACTTTTGCTAGAATGATTAATTTCGTTTTAGATATTAGTATAAGGTTACATATTATTTGAAAACACTATCATATATCCGCATTTCCGCTATGATTTTAAAAGTTGTCACGATAGGTGGGAAATTTACTGTTTTCGATTGTAATAAAGACACAAACCCAAAGTGGCCGGATCTTAGTGCGGCAATATACTATGCCAACGACTCGTCGTCTCGTTTCATGAATCATTCATTAAATAATTATTTTTGTAAGCTAAGAGAACATTTATTATACTTTTTTAATAGAAATTATTTGCATTTTCATTATTTTTAAAACACTTAAAAATACTATGCATTTTAAATGTGAAATGTGCAACTTTAACTTAACACAAAAGTGGGTAGAATAAATCGTATTTAAAATATTTATGTTGATTAATAATATCTAACTATAGCTCAAAAGCAAATGGGTATTTATTCAGTAATTAAAATGGTACATAAACGGATGTAACTGATTTTTAAATGAACGGCTTCTGCTGTTTGACCCCAACAAGCAAATCTATGAGAGGTATGGAAAGGAAAGAACTTGAGTAAAATACATATTAGAGTTATGGAGATATACATGTGAAAATGAGCTTGTAGGTATTCGAGTTATTCTAGCACCTTTATTATTATTATTATTATTTTACGTTACAGAACAACACATATAACTGCAACGGTGACGATTTGACACGACTGGACACGACAGACGTTAGTTCAATGTTAAGTATAGGGATGTTCACGCATCGGGCGCTTGATGAATTGACCTTGAGCGTTGCAGTTATATCTGTTGTACTATACAATATCTTATATTCAACTGGAATTAGAGTAGACTTATCTTCAAGTGGAGATGTTTCATATGCAATTTTTGCAAAGATGTTACTCCTGTCATAAAACTTCTTTGGTTTGATCCCATCGGTATCTTTAGTAGCACATTTAAATCCCCTGCTGATAGTTTCTTTACCTATGTTGATAAAATCTGTATCGTGGAAAATTTTGCTTTCTGTTTCTAGAATACATATTTTTACTCAACGAAATTGTATCTACTCTTTTTTAAAAGCTTCAGACAAAATGGTTTTCAAATTGTATAAATATATGTTTGAAGTATTTATTTTGTCTGAAATTTTTTCGGAAACTCTTGGACAATACATATTTTGTCTACATTTTTTTAAAGACTTTATGTCAATTGAGGATACCTGTGTCTAGATCGGGGCACATTAGTTGCGAACCGTGGTCAGATTTTTCTAATCGTCGACCCGAATTGAGAACTACATACATCTTATCAGCTGACCGATCTCTCACTTGAGTTGCGAACCGTACATTTTTGGATGGTTTAATCCCTTCGCGAAATTATTAACCCGCGTAGGAACAGGTAGGTATAAAAATATTTACATAGATTAGTATTCCAAATTTAATTTGTTCGTCAATTACAATGTTTAGACAATCAAACAGTATTTACACTACATACAATGTTCAAGTTGTGTCAGGCAGGGCTATATTTATGAGAAACAATTTTCATAAGATTATATCTTTGTACAATTTTTTCTTTATATGAATTAATATTTTGTACAATAAATGCATTTTGGCGCAAATAACTTCTCTTAAAATAATGCGATTCACCAATGGTTATGCTATTCATTCCAATATAAGAATATGTCTAGATATGTCGCAAATTTGCGATAAACAGGGCAATATTAGGGTGTGGAGAAATAAAAAAAAAATTAAATCATCTGATCATTATTTCTTCAAGAAGGGCACGGTTCGCAACTAAGGTAAGGGATTAGCGGCTATCCCCTGGACCCTTCGTTACTTGTGACCATAGTTCGGAGTTCGTGTTACCCCGTCCAGATAACCGTATCCTTCTTTTAAATTTTGCATAATCAAATATAGGCGTCATAGATAATTCACGAAGCCCAGATGGACATAGGTATACGTCTTTTAAAACAACGCAATATATAAGTTAACAGTAACCCTTTTTAAAATTTTATACTGGTAAAAACTAAATAAATTCAAGACTTCTTTTCCTATTAGTTTTTCTTTGAAATTTTAAAAACGGTACAAATTTTCTACATTTTAGACTTACCTTTAATTTAAAAGTGCATATATGCTGGATTTAAAATAAAAATCCATCATAAACATGTTTCGTTCTCATGAATTGTCTTCTACTTTTATGAGATTGAGGTACGTAATTATTTTCTTAATATCGCGTACATCATATAATTAACTTGTAGATAATTTAAGGTCTGTAATTTACATATTACATGCCTGGTTGATTTCTGTAATGACAACATAACAGGTTTTACAAAATTTGTTAATATGAGTGATAAGATTTTTATAACAAGTGGCAGGTTTCTATTATACTAATAAATAAAGATGGTTAGACTGATTTTGATTTATGTTAAAAGTCATCGGTTATTCAAGGAGGCCGCGTCTACAAATTGCCGGAGTTTCACTCGATGGCGTCTTTGGCTAGCACGCGACCGCTTCAGTACCTTACCTCTTGCCAGTAATTCGCCAACGTAGATTACTTACCATCTCTTTCTTAATAGTCATTTTCTAAATGTCGTCGACTCTCTTACTCTTTCTTTGTAGGATTATCCATGTCCGGTCTAAGTATATAATCACTACTAACATTTGTTGTGATTAAAATTTAGTATTATAAGTATGCAGGTTCCTTTATTAATCAGTTTTAAAGAAATTTACGAGTTGTTTATTTAAATTTTACCCATACCAACTGGCAATTCATACACTTTTAACAATCTAGTAAATTTAGTCCACTTTTAACAATTTCGTAAATTTAGCCTACTTTTAACAACCTGATAAATTTAATATACTGTTTTAAAAATCTTTTAAAGCCAATAGATGAGCTACCCTCTAAGAGTTTATTTTTATTTTAATAAAACATATTCAATTTGGAGAAAGTACCTATACCGGTCCTGTTTTTGCGATTCATTCAATCTCAGTTGGTTGTTCGCGCTCTTTGCTCGGATACACCACACCACAAGATTAATACGTTGATTAACAACCATAAATATCAACAATGTTGAGAACACGATCACCGATGTTATGTTAATGGACTAAGTACATTCTTTAGCGTGATTTATACGGGTATTAAGACGTACTTGAAATGTTACGGTAACGTCTAGCTAACGTCTAATACCAAAAGATTCTGTCGCACTTTTTTTATCACCAATCTGTAATCTTTATGATGTTTAATCAAATTAGGTTATATTTATATGTGCAACAAATCTTTGTGTATTATAATTAGTTCCATTTTTTTATATATTGATATTTTGGGACTTGAAATATATTTTTGTTTTAATTTCGAAAACTTTAGTAGGACGGTTTTGTGAACTGACTATTTAGATAGGAGTAATACGTAATACCATTGTTCTTCTTGCTAACCTGGTCGAAAATTTGACTTTTTTCCCTATATACCTCCACCGAAAGTCAATTACTTTCGCTGCATAGTCGAAACGCAGTAATTGCCGGTATTAGCTCTGTTTACCACGCTATTAATTTTCAAGCGGATGGGAAGAAAAAGTATACATTACTTGGGACGAAACTCTATCATCCTTCCAGCAGATGATTGGTATCTAAGACGAAGCCTTAAGGTAAATTTCTTTTTATGACCTTGTCAAAAAGATACGTTTTATTGGGGCTCAGAATGTCATGTTTATCCGTTTAGTTTTTTAAGTTTAAATTTAAAGATATTCTAAGATTTACACATAACTCACAGCGAAGTAACTAATGGGACAAACGCCGTTTTTAAAGTCATTACTTTTATAACTAAAAGGATAGGGTGCCTTCTGTTCTGTGATAATGTTTGTAGGTACGGTGCAAACCAATCTGTTTTCTTCTTCTAAAATCAACACCCGCATTTTCTAATTAAATGTTAACTAGACCAATAAAGTATTAATGCAAGAAAAAGAAATCAAGTAACCTTTCTAAACGAAACATGTCTTTGAATTAGTGTTTTTTTCTAGGAAAATCTACGAAAACCGTTCATGAGGAAATCAATATGAACCACTAAGATGAAATGTTTTATACTAAGCTTATTTAAAGTAATAAACATGTTTTCAGATATTTGTTTTTTTACGCTTTAGAGTCAGGATTTTAAAGAGGTTGTATACATGCAATTTCACTTTAGAATGCCTTTCATTTTCGAGTCTAGAAAAAGTTGATTTAGTGAAAATATACAGTTTCTATCCGATATATTGAATTTATTGAACGTTAATATTATGTATTGAAAATTTTGATCCTGTAAGATCCCGGTTTTTATTTAAATACATCATCAAATTTTCTCTAAAATTTCCGATCCTTTCACTTTTACAAAGACAACGAATGCAGATTACTCTCCGGTGACTCTTCCTCGGGGAATCCGCATAGCCCATTCTCTTTGATCCCAACTGCGTCGCGTCCACACCCGTAGTACCTACAGATTAGCGGTGACACAGTGCTGAACATCCCTGGGGATCTCTGAGCGTTGGTCCGCCAATATATGTAAGTTACACCGCGTCGCCGCGTTAGGAAACTGTACTGCATTATGTATGTGAATTTTGTCGATTTCTGAAAATAAAATAAAAAATTTAAGAGGTCCGTAGTAATATGCACTCCAGGACAAGTAACAAAGTAAATACCTTTTTAACACTTATGTATGTCTTAGCAAGGAACATCATAAAGAAATTTAATAACTACAAAGGATATTAAATTTCTAACAAAATCGTGATGAATTAAAGAAGTAGCCTAAAAATGGTAATATTATTTTTTACCTTACCTTTAAAATAACCACAGAACTAAATGACTAATAAAAAAACTTACTAAATTTCTTTAGGATGCGGTCAGAGTACGTCAAGAAAATACGTGAATGTATTTGTATTATACACCAAAGTGTAGGTGACCTCGAAAAAATTCTTAAATTTCATCATAAAGGTCTTTGCGAGAAAAAAAAGCAGTATTTAAAAAATATTAACAATATTAACATTAAAATATTAACGATATTTATGATTTTACAAATCAAAGAATAAATGACATTCCAATCTGTCGTACTTAGCAAAAAGAGTAATGCACATTTACTTCTTCTTAAAAGAAATAAGTCTATTTCTTATAGTAAGAAAGCAGTAATTTTTAAACTTTATTACATTTAGCCGCTTAATGAAATTAGTTATATCTTTTTACTCTTGTGAAGGTTGCCTTTTTAGTTTTGCCTAAATCCATAAAGAGATAAATATATTTCAAAATAGGTCCTAAAAAGATCGAGACACTTTGGCATACGTTTAAACCAATAGATAAAACAGTTATTCCAATCTTCAGTTGACACCTGCAAAATTGCTGCTTTAAAGGCATCGATTCCTTTTTTTGGCGACTGTAATTGATGCTCACGCATCACATTTTTGAACTTTGGGAACGTGAAGATGTCTTTGGTACTTAGGTCGGGACTATAGGGTGAATGGTCTAACAATTCGATGTTTTGAAGCTCCAAAAACTCGATTGTCTTTTGGGTAGTGTGAGCACTTGCATTGTCTAGATATAGAATGATTCGTCGTTGTGTGTTGTTTTGTCGTAATTTCGCGATAGATTCTGGTAAACAGATGTTCATATACCAATCGGGAGTAACCGTTCTTCGATCTTCTAAAGCAATTGTTGTCACATGACCAGATTTTGACACATAAGTTGCGACCATATTCTTTTACACAGTTAGAAAACGGACCACTTTTGTTGGTTTTTCCTCTTTGTGAAACACCCTCACAGCGGATTGGCGTTTATGTTCGTAGGAGTAAATCCAAGATTCATCGCCACTAACAATACTTACTTTTGAGCTTCCTTTGTTGAACCGTTCCAATGTTTTTCGACACGACAAACCAACTTCGTAACACACAGTTCTTTATGTATAGGATCTTTTGGATCGAGGTCTTTGAAATGTCTAAAGAAGCCTCTATCCCCGGTATGTTAAAATTAGCTGACGAACGCCATCAATGTTTTGCTGATTGATAGCTGTTTTGGGTGGAACTAGTCTGGATTCGTCGCTGAGAATGGATTCGAAATACCAGCAGGAAATAGTTGACTGGTGTGGTGCTTCATTTTCAAACACAGAAACCATTTCAATGAGACAATGCTGTTGAGATAATCCTCTCCTAAAATTGTAAAAAATTATTGCTCGAAAATGTTTTCGGCTGAGATCCATTTTTCGACCGACTTGCTAATTTCAAAAATTCACTGTCCCTACACGACTATTGCAATGTCAACAAAAGATGGTTAGCTTTGTGTCTTCTAAGCGGCTATAAGCGAAACTAAAAAGACAACCCTTGTAATTACGTGTTATGGTTATATTTTGTTTTCCAAAAACTTCAAAACTGAATTAAAGATATTTTTCTATAATTAAATCATTATTAATATGTTACAAGATTCCATAAAGTCATAAGTGCCTAAAACAAGTAGCATGTATTGAATACGAGAGCGAAGTAAAGAAGAGATTACCATTTTTTCTTAACATAAAAATAATTGCAATAAGACAATCCTGCGGTTAAATATTGCTGTGCTGAGAAAAAAATTGTGCTTTTAATTAATATCTAGCATACGAGTATATTATTAATTACTCTGTAAAAGCTGATGGAATTGTAGTTAATTACTTTAAAACAGTACATGCATTTATGTCCACAGGCTCATTTTCTCATCAAATCCAACACTTAATGAAGAAAGGGGTAAAATTTATAATTTTTCCGAATTCATTTACTTTGAAGGGACAAGAAAGAAAGTCAATGTAAATATTGGTGTAAAAATAAAATTTTTATTTATGATAAGACTGAACAAGTATATTTCGCAAATATAATACAAATAAAATTAGAAAGAGAAAATCATCCATTATCTCAAATGTGGTCCAATGGTAATACCAAAGAAAACTCAAAGTCTAGTACCACAAAAAACATTTAATTTAAGGGCTAAGTTTCGGAAATAAATATTCCCATCAACTAAAATCACGACATATTTATAACCAACGAGTGGTGGAAATGTAAACGACGCGATAGTAGTGACATCTTCACCTCCAACTGCAATACGTCGTGTTTTTAGTACATTTTCAGTCAGTGATTATGCCTTAAGATCGCTGGCGACAACATATACCTTATACTGACGAGGCCCAACAGGCCGAAACCGGTCTATAAGTTATGTTGTCCCTCTAACTGCAAACGGGAATAGTTGGCTTTAATTTCACATTTTTGAATGTTATTTCCTTTTTTGTGCATACTTTTGAGGGCCTGTTGATGGGAATATTTATTCCCGAAACTTAACCCTTAAATTAAATGTTTTTTGTGGTACTAGACTTTGAGTTTTCTTTGGTATTACAAATAAAATTAACAGAGGAACTACTAATTTAAACTATTGATTGAGTACCTACATTGGAGAATTTGAAATACTAAATTATATGAAAGTTAAAGCAACCAAAGAAGGAATTCCTGATTTGATTTTAAAAAAAAATGGAATAAGTAAAGACAAAAAAAAAGATTTTTCAAAACACCAGAAAAATAACTATAAACATTCAAAACTAAAAAAGATATTCTTAGTTGAATTTCTAAAAAGCACTTTTTTCACTTCTTTATTTTCCAATTCAATAATTATTTTATTTTGTAAAGATTACATATTTTTATCAATCGTTTGCACCAAAAAATAGAAAAGTAGTTTTTATTAATGTGAGAAATCTGTAATTAGGTAATAATGTTTACCCACGACTCATAAGTAAATTGCCTATTTTTTAACCTATATCTCTGTCAGTAAGTGTCAAATTATTAAGGAGTTGTGTTATAGTTTTATTTACTGCACTAGTGGAGTAAGTAGATAGAAACCTATATTATTATGTTGGTTGCCTACAGTACTTACACATTACAGTGGTGTAGACCAATCCTCTTCTTTAAAGGGATAAAGCATAGTACTTCACTCGAGGAACAAATTGCATATTTAGCTCGTTTCTTTAGCCCATTCGCTCGCAAGCTCGCTCATGGGCCAAACACACTCGCTGTAATATGCAATTTACTCCACTCGTAAAGTAATATACTATTACCCACGACTCAAAAGTAAATTGCGTATTTTTTAACCTATAACTCTGTCAGTAAGTGTCAAATTATTGAGAAGTTGTGTTATAGTTTCATTTACTAAACTAGTGGGGTAAGTAAATAGAAACCTGTATTATTATTTTGGTTACCTACAGTTTTCATTAAATTAAACTAACATTTGACATTTCTCAGACAGAACTGTATGCGAAATCGGATATTTTTTGACAACTTATGCCAAAATTTAAATTTTATATTTGTTATTTTTAGTTTCATACAAAACCATTTGGTAAGTCGTGGGTAAAGCATAGTACTTCACTCGAGGAACAAATTGCATATTTAGCTCGTTTCTTTAGCCCCTTTGCTCGCAAGCTCGCTCATGGGCCAAACACACTCGCTGTAATATGCAATTTACTCCATTCGGAAAGTAATATACTATTAAAATGAGGCGCCAATTAAGTTTTAACCAACTTGTTTGTTATATATTTTATTTAGTCACCTGTTCTATTTCATCTATGTTTAAAATTATCTTTGTTATTGTGTCTATTCTCTTCCATTTCCATATTATAAAAACTAGTTGGAACAAATAAGGATTCTTGTCGCCAATCTTCAACATAAATATTAAATTCAACAACTAGCCATAATCTAACAACTCTATAAAGTATATTTTAAATCTTTTTCGTCCCTTTCATTTACATATAGACATCTTTAATTTCGATTTAATCTTGTATTTACCAACTGTCATTAGAAATATTTCATTGTGCCGGTGCCGTTCCCCTATATTGCCTACTAATTTAAAAAATTCATCGTCGAGAATGGCTCTTTGATTTTTTATTTATCCAATCTAGCTTTATCGTGATTATTTGCAGCCCTTTCATTTTCTATTTAGAAAAAAACATGTGATTATAGTGTGCAAATCGCATTCGTATGTTTGCAAGTTTATAGAGGGTGACATTCTGATTATTCTCATTTTTAACTGCATTTTTTGATTAAGCACCCAGTAAACTTTAAAATATCTTAAAGTGACATTATCTTAATCTGACGTATGTTTTTGTCAAAAAGGCAAGACCAATTTCCAGGTACAAGCCAACCGACAGACACTAGAGATAGGACAGAAACAAATTAGAAAATAGGCGCCTGTAGGTCCATTATACGTTTTCAAAAAAGTAAACTTATCATTTCAAGAATTGGTTTCTCTTAATAGGCGATGATGGAATAATGTTAAAGAATTCACTCAAGAGTTTTGAAATGAATTTGTTGTAACTTTTAGAATTTTCCCACCAATCTGGTTAGCTTTTTAATTTCTCAATAAGGTTTGAATGTACTAACGGAGAAAACTGGATTTTACTTTTAAGGTACGTTGGCGGCACGTTTTTATTTATTTTTTCTTACCGTGTGTGGTGAAACAATAAAAAATCATTCTTACCACGAAGGCAGGAAGTCTAGGAGGATGCAATACCATATTGAGCTCTCGGTTATTTATGAAATGCACCGAGTCGTGGTCACTTGATAAGTTTCTACAGAGTATAGACCGGATAAGTTATACAAAGTGTTTATACGAGAGTTTCTAACAGAAGAAACAGTTTTCTATTTATGATGTATGCCAACAAAAGAACTTTAAAGAAAGGAAATGGAGCAACTTTTACACCTTTGAATATTAATATTCATTTTAAAAGTATATACAGCATAAACCGATAGTATTGGTTATATTTGAATTACGTTTACAGGCTGGTAAAATTTGTGGCAAAATGTAAATAATATAAAGGAACATTATATCTAAGATAGACTAACACATACCCATTTTTAAACTATACCATCAGTGTTATCTTTGCTTGCTGGCTAAAATGACAATGACTTATTTTAAAAATAGAATTCAACGAGGAATTGAAGAAATATCATTTTTCTTAAATAAATCCAAAATGACATCATCAAATAGTGATTATTGGACTCTATTTTAGGGTTAAATTTTTTTTATGGGGAAACTTTACCATAAATATTAGCATAACTATTTGCGATGGCAGTTAAATTAAAAGTAACAGTATAAACTACACCTATTTCGTCCCTGAATGTTCCGGTGAAGAAACATTCATCTTGTGTAGACACAAAGCAAATCGTAAAAATGACCCTTGTGAATAAAATATGTAATATGCCGAAAATATCACTGACTACAGGATAAAGCTTAGTACCTACTAACTAAATCCTATAAAATAAAAAGGAAGCTTAAGTTGCCGGTTCCAACAAATGTATTGATAAAGACCACAACCACTTGGTGGAAAGAAAAATCAATATACCTACAAAAATCATTGATGTAATTTCACGGATTACAAAAATTTAAATTTGATAAGAAAATACGGTTCTGATAGTTGTGGACCTTAACAGGCTATAGTTTGACACGCATGCAAGGATAATCAGCTTATTCCACTAAGTATAATATGAAAGTTCCGCCAAACAAAGGAGAAAGGATAACCATTTTAAATGTGGAGTAAAAATGAAGTCTGGTGGATTTCTACAAAAAAATATTAAAGATTCTTGCTTAGAGTACCATAAAGACCACAGCGGTAGAACTTGTTAAAAAATGGTTCAAATATTTCCTTAGACCAATCACTGCTGATATAAGCGTCCTCGTAATGAACAATGCACGCATTCACAGACCTTAATTAATTAATTTCCCAGTCTTAAATAATACTAAATTTGGTATTTAAAATTACATGATGGAGAATGTTTTGTGAAAAATTCTATAAATTTAGACAGATTTAATATAAAAAAGTATTTGTTTGCAATTTGACATAACTTATTCTTACTCTATTATTATCCCATTAAACTTAAAGAATTCGTTCTATAGAGAAAACACTTCTAAATATTGTATCTGCGGAAAGTTTTTAAAGGGTGTGCGCAGTTCTCACATTCGTGTTGGAGATTAAGGGAAAAAAACCGCAGAAAAAAACCTTAATCAGAACTACTTGCTGTATATTCAAAGACTCATAATTTGTGTGAGCCATTCAATGGCATTTTGTGTCAATTCATGTAATTCTTGAAAACCGCCAGCAAATCTTATAAGATGACATTCATTGACTAAATGTTTAGTAGTTTCTTCGGCTATATTGCAAGAGCATAATGGGCTTTCTACAACACCCCATTTAAAGAGAGTGGAATTACAGCGTCCATGACCAGTGCGTAGACGGTTCAATTTACACCAGATATTTCTAGGATGTTTGAATCCAGGTAGTGGTTTTGTTGGATCTTCTACTAAATCTCGGTTAAAAACGTTCTCACTTAACCAAATTCTTTTCCAATCTTCATCTACTGAGAAATGTTCGATACTGTTTACTAATAGCCAAAAAGGATTTCTTGTTTTTAATCTATTATTTTGGTCCTGGAGGTCTTGCCAGATGATGAAGTCTTCATTAAGTTGATATTTCTGCCCCAATTTTTTCGCAGCTAGTTTTCTTCGTAAACTTGGTGGAGGAATGTTTGATAGAACAGGTAACCAAGGGGTTGGAGTAGACTTTAACGCACCACTGATGATTTTGATTGTTGTATTTATTTGAGTGTCAATCTTGTGTACATGGGCACTGTTCATCCAAACTGGGCAGCAGTATTCTGCAACAGAAAAAAACCAGAGCAAGAGAGGATGTACGTAATGTATGTGCGTCAGTACCCCAATTTGTACCAGATAATTTCGAAATAAAGTTATTTCTGGTTGTAAGTTTTTGGCGAACTTTCTCAATGTGTTGTCTATATGTTAAGCTTGTATCCAAAGTTACACCACGGTAAATAGGATGAAAATTGTGATTTAGTTTTACAGAATTAAATGTTACGTCAAGTTTTCTAGTTTTCGCAGAATTACAAAGATGAACACAGCAAACCTCTGTCTTAGTAGGATTAGGACATAGACGCCATTTTTTAAAATATTCAGTCATAAGTATTAAGTCATTGTCAAGAACAGTTTCCAGATTTTCGAATTTATCATTTTGACAAAGCTAATGCAATGTCATCTGCATAAATAATTTTTTTGCAAATAGTTTGCGGTAAATCACTAATGTACAGATTAAAAAGAAGAGGTGAAAGTACAGAGCCCTGTGGAAGACCATTATTTAGAAATTTAAATCTACTACTATTCTCTCCAGTAAAAACCCTAAATTTTCTGTTAGTAAGCATATTTTCGATAAGTTTGACTACTTGCCTGCATTGTAAGGTATTAAATAGTTTGAACAGTAAGCCATCTTTCCAAACAGTATCGTAAGCTGCTGTCAAATCCATAATGTTAGGTAAATAAGGGATGATTAATTCTATACTCACTGATTGTAATGTATGGACTTTTTACAGAGTAATAAGATTTTGATTATTCTTTTTTAATTAGATAAGGAATATTTTAAAGTTAATAACTAAAGGTACGTAAAGAAATAAATACGTCAAATTAAACTTAGATTATTTTAAGAACTCACTTATTAAGGTTAAATAAAAAAGGTTGTGATTTTAATTTTCCGAGCTGCTAAGCTTTATTGATTTCACTCTATCCTACTCACACCCGCACCGAGACACAAGTTTTTCTTTCACTAAAACAATTAGAAAGCATAAATTTCCGCGAAAACAACAGTATTAATTAGGCGAATTCTGGATTCTTCATTCCACAACTGGAACATTAAGGCCGATTCTCACATAGCAGCGCCGCAGCAGCGCGGCAGCAGCGCTTCACAACTTCGCCGCGATGCAAAAACCATGATGGCATTCCCACTTAAAGCAGTGCAGCGGCAGCAGAATCACGAGCGTAGCGGTTGCGAAACATTTGTCCCAGTAGTGTTCAGACTTTTTAAAATGTCGAGCTTCTCGCCGTATTGTTATCAGAAGAGGAAAAAAGAAAAAAAAGAAGAAATTGGGTGCACGTTTTCTTTCCTTATCAAATTACTATAATGTTTATTACCTAGATCGTAGATTTCTGGCCTCTCACTACCTAATAAAATCAATCTCTCGATTTTGCTTTCCATCTTCGGTTTTTAGTAACAATATCTAAACTAAACAAAGGACAAAATCAAAATATCAACATTCGATTTGATGTTGTTAGATTACGTACCTGTATGTACCCTTTATACGTATATATGTACTAGGTTTATTTTTCAATAAAAACTAAAAATGAACTACTCAATATTCAACAATAAAAAATAAAACCGCACCCTTGCATACAAAAAGAAATGTCTAATAAATGCTGACTATGTGAAATTTCCAACAAATATTCTAATAAATTAACGACATCTACTTAATAATATTAACACTAAACAAATACAGAATCTTTCTCTATTCTACAGAAATCTATAAAAGGAGTTATTTGTTCCAAATCCATCTAGTTGTTTTCTTAGGGATTATTCATAAAAATTATTTTTTATTTATTTAGCTTTCTGTAGTTTATGGCAAATATTAACCAAATAACATCAACCTCAGCAGTGTTTGCTGCTTTCTAATACCCACTTGGCAGCGCGGCGCGGCACAGAGCAGCATACAACGCTCTCGAAGGCGTTAGATGTCGACGCGCTGTGCTGCTGCCGCACTGCTCTGCTTATGTGGGAACCGTTCCATTTAAAATAATGAATACTTTATGGAGCCGCATTTGCGGCTACGCGACGCGCTGCTGCGGCGCTGCTATGTGAGAATTGGCCTTTATTGCTATCAGCGCTACGATCGATGGTTCTCTTATCAAGTACGGAGCGAATAGCATAGGACAATATGCAAATCAGTTTAGTATATTTTAGATTACAAAACTTTTGAATACAGTCAAATATTGGTTTATTTAATATACAACGACCTAGTAAAAACTTACACTCTTCAACGATCAGACGAAAGAGTATTAATAATTAATACACAAAATCAGTTCCCCGGCTATGGTGTTCTCTTAAATATTTTAAATGTTCGAAAAGGTGGCTTATCTATCCATCTCGATCGGCACACATTCATAATGCATGATGCACTTACCTATCTACATACGCGACCTTTTAACGAATTCTCGGCACTCCTTAAATACGACTTGAGTGTCACCGCGATTTCTTCGTTTTTCGTACCGTCTTCAGGGTAATTTGATTTCGTCAACGGTAATGTATAAAACAAGTCAGAGCTTTTAGTCATATTTAGGTCATATACGAATATAAACGTTTGACGATTATATCCGCTTTTAGAATTTTAAAAGCAGATTTTGATAAGTAAAGTAAAACAAAAACTTGGAATTATTATTATGATTCTAATTATAAACAAATTCCAATTTATTTAGGTATCATAGAGTTTATTAAACTCAGAAGACCTTCACATCTAGACAAATTGCATGAAACTCGCAAAACACGCTGAAACATTCCGCATCGCAGTCCGTACGTCTAGCGAGAGAAATAAATGTTGGGATTGACAGTAACAGCTTATAGAACTGCGTGCCAGTCTATTTGTCACACGAAGTTTTCTCATCTTTGACAAATCGCTGGTTGGCGTTGCACATCAGCTTCACATTTTAAGCTACTTAGTTTACTTTCAACGTGTATGTGTTTTAGATTTTATCTCATTCACTGAAAGAAACGGTATTTGCAAACAATACATAAGTGAATAAGTGAATTGTTTAGATATTTATAGAATATTACGAGATTCGTGTTAAACATTTATTAGAGATTTTACTAGCTTTAATTATTAACTTGATACTACATGTCTACTTTAGCAAGCAGTTATTTTGTGCTGATATTTTTTATACACGAGATGTATGGAAGAAGATATAAGTAAAATTATTTTATTTTCCACATACTCCCCTCTAACTCGAATGCCTTAATTACATCGAATCTGTAGCGTCTTTCTAACAAAATTCTTGATTTCCAAACCAAGCCTCCATGTGTTCGTTGGAACAAAATTTTTTCCTAATTTCAGTTGTGAAAATTCGATTGAAGCATGGAGCTAAAACTCAACTAATTCGACCCCAAATCACAATTTTTTTGCATTTCAACATGCTATTTGTGTGCAGGAGCTGTTTCCGGCAAGTGGAATTTCGGGAAGTACACATACCTAAGGATGAAAAATACGCAATCACCTGTGATCACTTGCAATCCCTTGCAATCACTTGAGCTCACTTGCCATCAGTTGTAATCACTTGTAACCACTTAAATCACTTGTAAATCCCTTGAAATCAGTTATAATTACTTGTGATGACTTGAAATCAAATGAAACGCTCTGAAGTATTATTTGATGGAACATACGTCTTAGCGAGTCAGTTGCATAGCCTGATAAAAGAAAGCTGTGCTTCCAAAATACCTTTAAACAACTTTCTGTGTCTTTTCTTCTGTAGTAGAGTGGTTAATATATAATTCTCATTTATTGTTCTATCCGTATCCAAGATTTTTAAATACAAACTTTGTTAGACCTTATAGAACCAAAATATCTCCATTCCTTTGATTGCTGCTGTGTTGGTATATTTGGTGCAAAACAAAATTTGATTCACGTCACTAATTTTGTCTTAATTGCCAAGCATCGTTCCCAACTTTCAAATTAAATGTTCCATTCAATAAATCAATATAAAATACTTAAATTTGTTTACATAAAGTTGGTAGCCGTGATTGACAAGTCGCGTCGTTGCCGTTGTCACCGATCAGTATTTTTAGTTTTGAATTTGTATTTGTCATTTTGTTTGTGGTTTTTGTGTTATTCTTTCTCGTTGCTATTTTGAAATATAAAAAAACTGTTCTTTTAAGAACAAAAACAGTGCAATAAGTGAAAAAATGCCAAAACAACTAAATAGTCGCTGCAAAGAACTGGTAGCTTCTTTAATAAATTTTTTTGAAAGAGAACGAGACAATGGTGGCCCTTTCATACCTGTTGCTGCTGTTCGAGAGGTTAGTAAAAAGGTTTAAAAAGTATATTAGACAAAATATTATTTAAGTTAAATAAAAATACTGAAACTGAAACTATTAGTGATGAATCTAATTATAGCGAATAAAAGCAAATATTATTACACTCTTTATTTTATTAAACCCATATACCCAAAAGGAAAAAAAATATAAAAATTATGTTGGTACTTTGTTTGATATCACTTCAAATAAGTTGTTTTGGATAGTTTTATTCGAATCGATCTTTAAATCTTGTAAACTTATAAAAGTCCGGCAACACTGTCTATACGTGTCGACGTAAAATTATGATGACGTGAATCAAATTTTGTTTTGCACCGACTGTAGGTCGTAAGCTGTACTCAAGTTTCATCCTTAGTAATACACAGGCTTATGAAGCATGCATCTTTGTCTAACCATGTAGGTACCTAACTACCTACAGTTCGATGCTTTTATTTTTATGTGTTTATATTCACAATCCAGTCATTTTGCAGAAAATTTTCCTGTTTAAATCGACTAATCTATATAATAAACGCGTTCATATTAAACATTCAGTGTCTGAGATATTCGTTTTAGCCTAATTCGGTATGTCATCTTTAATGGAAAACTACCCCTTGAAACTTGCAATGCAATTTTTGACCGTCGCATATAACGAGATTGAGTTTTTCTCAAATTCCTTTTTTTATAATTAGACTTCTTTAGAATATAAGTAATAAAATGCTCACTCTTTTTATTACCAGATGGAAGGATTATTTTTAACATTGTTAACGACAACCAGCTGTGATTTAAACTAAATGTTGTCCAATTATATTCTATTTTATTTCTTTAACTCTTAACAAACAAAGAACACTCGTATAAATTTAATTTTTATTGTCTTTGCAGCTAAAATGATGCTTTATTCAAAATATTTATCACTTTATCAAAATTTTAAGTTTCTTTAAAAAATATAGAAAGTTAAATTTTATTGGAACGAAGTTCCTTTTTGGGCGTTACGACCAGTTACGACTGAGGCTAGAGGCTAGCCGGAAAAAATTCAGACCAAAATATGTCACGACACGACACACGCATGTTTCTCTGTCTCTCTCTCTCTCTCTCTCTCATAGATAGATATATTACAATTAAAAAGACACTAACTTAAATTAAAAGAAAATGTACATTAAAAAGAAAATACTATAGATAAAAAAATAAGTACCTATAATAGTATTATAGTTTATTTCATCCTGTTTTTATAAATTAATAAATTCATAAACATTTTAAAAATAGTTCGTAACTTGACTAGTTAGGTATGTCAAATTACCGTAACTGCCAGTTACTGTCAAATATTTTAATTTTAAAATTTTGTATTAAATTGTTAATTCCTGTTTTAAATTAAATTAAAATAAAAAGTAATTCTAGGGAGATGTATGTCATCTAAACCTCTGGTATTGTATAAATGGACATTTTTGTTAAAAGAAACGAACTGTTGAAAATATTCAGGTGATAATGGATTTACTATTTTCTTTTTTGCTTTGAACAGTGTAGTGTCGCGACTTTGTTAAGTTTATACAGGTTTTTTGTAGATAATAAATAATAAAATAATAGAAAATAATAACAATAATGTATCCTGACAGTGTTTCTGCACAAGTTCCGGATATTGCTGATAAAGTAAGGTAAGTAGAGATTTTATACAGACAATAATAAATGCTTATGTATGTATAAGCACTCTGTTGTGTTTACAAATTACAATTCCTTCACTAGTTAATTGAAAGGAACTTCGTTCCATCCGGGTGTCCCTTGACACCTCTTACTTTTTTTTAATCAATTTTAGTAAAAACGCACAAGGAAATCCAAAATACTCATTAATTTTTTTAAGTTGTTCCAAAAATAGTAATGGTTCACAACCCTGCAAATAATCTTTTCGATTTTATTAATATTAAACAAAAATGCCAAAAAATGAAAACAATAAATAATTAATAATGAAACAATCAAAATCTAATTTTATCTTATTTAACAGTTAACATTCCTTTTATTTTCTTGTGATTGTCCACTAACATTTAAAGGATTTATGTGATTTTCTGACCTGCTGCTCTTCTCGAATGATTTTTAGAAATTAGGCAATTGTGACATTATAGAAAAAAATATGACATCCCACAGGAATCGAACTTGTGATCTCGATCTGTACCCGACATCGCTTTACGGAAATACCTATAGGTTAATCGGCTTTTTTGATTATTATTTAATTGAATTCAAATCTTCTACAACCAAGACCATGCGGTCATGTATTTCGTACAATTTGGGTGATAGTTTTAAGTTTTAGATTTTTATTTTTTAGTTATAACAAGTGCTAATAAATACTTCTAGTTATATTTCATCTTTGGTAATCTACTGAATTTCGTTGTTTTATTAAGATTTTATATTTGCATATATTTTTTCAAATTTTTGAAAACGAGTAATTTCCTTCTTTATATTTAACATGTTAAAACCCTGCGGTACATTTAATCATACACATTTCATGTGGAGTATACTCGTATATTATTTAACGTCGGCATTCTGTTTTTCTACTTTTATTTCTTTCATGGAAAAACTTTATTAGACTACAACATTGTTTCTTTCGAATTTAGTGCCTGAAATAGTGAATCTCGTAAAAGCGCCCATGGGCAAGTTCAATGAGAAGATAAACTAGTATGTAGTTATGTGACGTTGGTGAGATCCTCCTCCGCCCATAGTGCATAAGCGATGAGACCATGGGGCGATAATTGCAGCCTTTGACTTGACGCTATGTGTAATTTGGTCGACCATCAACGTAAAGTAATTAATGTATAATAATGAGCAACGCATCGTTTCTTGCAGGGACTGCTATAGTACATGAAGTTTAGGATGCAACGGTGTTATAGCCTATAGTCAGGACGGTTTTTGTTACAAAATGTACTGTCTACATTAAATAGTTTCGAGGAAAATTATTCCAAAGTAATATATGGGAGCGACATTAAGCAAATTATTTGGCTACTTTGCAAATTTTTCCAAAATAAATGAACTTTTATATGTTACTGAGAGTACAAAGGTATAAAAGCACAGGTTGTGAGAAGATCCGAGGATTTTAAAGAAAAAGCAGTAATTTCAAAAACAATTATGTTAATCTATAAAATAGTTTCTTTCAAGAGCGACAGCAATCCTCTAACATTTGGATACCTTTTGTCTTGTACACCTTGTGAAGCACCCGATAATAAGCCTTAGTTTCCAATTTGAATCCGTCTTTGAGGTATTTTTTTGGAAGCTATTTAATTAAATTTGAAAAGAGATAATGATCATTAAGGTCGAATATGGGGCATTTTGAAACAATCCCAATTGGTCCAATTTTAACATAGATTTTTTTACCTTGTAAGCTCATGTATTGTCTTGGCAAAACAAGATTTATTTCTTTGCTAAATATGTCCTTTTTGTAATTTCATCTCTACTAAACCGATCTAATAATCTTCTGTGGCTATGTGTTACTCAAGATGGTCAACTCATGAGCATCCCAAAATATGTTTTCCAAAACTTTTATAGCAGATGTTTGTGTTATGGGTCACTTCGGTCGACTTTCGTAAGGCTCCAAAGACTTGGGGATGTCTTTTAAACTCATGTGTATCGTGGTAAATCCATGGTTTGTCCGTGGATACTAAAGAAACTCCTTGGGGTTACGCCGCCGTTTTCAGAATCATGGACACATTATCGTTTTGTTCAATAGTACATGGCACCAATCGACACAGAGCTCTTTTATATTTGAATATGTTTATAATATATGCTTTACGCATCCCTATACCAGTTAATTGTCGTAATTTTGCTTTATTTCGCACAATCTGGTGGATTTTATTCTTGCTCGTTAGTACCGATACGGCTACATTTCAGGTCACTTAATCGTTGATTTGAATGAGTAGTTGTGCCATAATTTTCTAGTTAATACTGTATTTTGGCTTGGCTTTTGATTTTTGATAGTTGAAATTCCTTTTGTTTTCTTGTCGTTGTCCGCTACCATTTACAGGTTTTATGTGATTTTCTGACCTGCTGCTCTTGTTAAATGACTTTTTGTCTAGTTATCCTTACTTTTTTTATGAGCATTATATTAACCAATAATATTAATAAAGTTTTAAAGTTCCTTTAGAAAATTAATGGCTATATAGGAAGAAACAATACAGCACAGGAATCAAACTGTGATCTCTATCTGTACCCGATAGCGGTTTAACCGCTTGGTCAGGAAAATGCCTATCGATTAGTCAGCTAATTATAAATTTTATTCAATAATACATGCCACCCGTTGACACAGACAAAATATTTGTCGTAATTTCACTTTCTTTCGCACAATCTGGTGGATTTTTTTCTTTTTCGTCAGTGCCGATACAGCTACATTTCAGCTTACTAAACTATCGATAAACTGTCCCATAATCTTCCCGTCAATACTGGAGTATGGATGGAATTTTATCCACGAAAAAAAAATTTTTAATCAACAAACGAAATTCTTCATAGTTTTCCACCAATCAAAAGTAGCAGTCACTCAACTGCTGCTATTTACCAGCTGAAGGACTTACTGACATTCAACTATTAAAGGAATCATGTAAGACATGTCCCTATCTAAAGCTCACATGCTTTTGTTGATTATACGGTACCCCCTCTTTGAAAGTGTCGAAACTTTTCACCCCATATAGTAAGTATATTTAACAACAAAACAAAATTACGTAAGTAGGGATTTAATTAATGATTTTAGTAAGACATGAAAAACTGATATTCAGGTGTCAATTTCTTGTAAGTAAGAAGCTAGACGGAAATTGAAAGACACGTTTTTGGTCATTTCAGTGACAAATTTTTCTATAATGGACATTAAGTACGGATCGCATCGCATCGCTATTGATGCCATCATATTATCTATAATAGAGTTCAGATTTAACTAAATATCTCTAAAAAAATATGTTTTTGATAAAGAATTAGCAGATATAAAACGTATTGATCACAAAGTACTCGTTGGGAATTAAATTAAAATTATTTATCTGCATCAACAACAATCAACTGTTTCCAGTTCCAAAATCCCAAAATATACTAGTCTAAATTTTGTTGTTACTATTTCTTATAAAGTTTTGAATACATAGAAATGTTAAGTTACCGTATTTTTTAAACCAAAAAATTTCGTAAAAACTATGTTTGTTTAAAATAAAGACCCTATTCCAAGCGAAGATAAATGCGGTGTAGATCAATTTTATCATGTGAAGTGAAACATGCAATAGGAAAAACATGAAAAAACGACCAGAAGAAAATGTTAGATGTCTTAATCCCAAAGCTTTACTTTTTGAAAGATAACTATAGTTGAATTAATATACACGATTTAAGGTTTTACATTTTACATTAATTTTACCATTTAAATTCTATTTCACTTTAATAATATAAGTCGATTTATTTCTTGGTGACTGAGAGGTACATATGACATATTGAAACAAATATAATTTAGACATGGTTCGATTAAAAATGAATAAAAGAGAGAATATACACAAATTCAAAAAATTCGTCCATAATTCTCAAAGAGACCGGAATATGTAAATACCAAGTAAAATAAATCAAAGTCTCGGTCTCAGCAAAATATTTATATTAATTCTTATTGTGACGCGTTTCGCTCATACGAGCATCATCAGACTTCTAAAATATAACAAGAATAATTGCTGGAGTACAATAAATAAAATTAATAAACTTACATTCACATATTACACATCTCACTGACAAATGTAATTTTTAGGTTGAATTAATAAACAAAGTAGCTAAACTGAGATAACTGTATGAAAACTAAAAAAAGGGCCAAAAAATACATAAAATTAAACTTCGTATTCTGCTACAGAGAGAAGGAATCTTCCAGACTATACTGGCATTCGCCACCTGAACGAAAGCTAGCCGGTTTTGGAGTCCAATCAGACCAACACATTATTTCCATTAACAACTAACCGAGTGTTTCAGCTCTCAAATTATACCACTGAGGGATGTGCTTAGTACTTATTTTGATTGGATTCGTCATGAGTTGGATTTTTAATATAAATTTGATCTAGGTCAATACTTAGGTCATTGAGAATGTCACCTTAAAATTATTCAGGCATGATTTTATATCAAATCTGATTATATTATTTTTTATATGCAATTATTACTTTAAAAATCAATATAGCACATAAGTATAATTCTTTTAATCTTTTAATAATAGACTGTTCCCACAAACATAACGATGTGGAAAATATCCACTTGACGTAACACTTTGTCAGTAATTACCCTTTCAATTAATTTATTATGACCAAAGGATTAGAAGTAAGTACTAAAGACATAATTATCCTACTACCAGCGAGTTTTCATAAGAAATGTGGGGTTAGAAAAAGAGACAGTGGAAAATATAAAACACGAAACGACTAAAAAGTATGTTATTAGTTAGAAAAGGGTTGTACGGGCAATTAGTGAGGACTTGCAGATGAAAAGATGAATCGATGAGTCGCACATAAAACGGGAGGGTATCATTACCAGACTTGTGTCATTATTTTAATAATCAGTTCGATATGTTGATTTACACGGTGGCACCAGCTTACCACACATAAATCATTTTTCGAAACACCTGGTGCTTAAGACTTAAGACGGAACTCGTCTCCAGGAATTTTATGCAAACTCGATACAAAATGAGTGTGCACACGGTACTAGGAGGTTTTTGGGGTCGCTTACCACGAATATCATATAATGAGTTTGCTAAATCATTCGCATACAAATTTATGAATCCATGCGCGTGCATAGAAGTATAACTTCTGCCGACAGTCCCACTGACTGCCACACTAGTTTTTTATTATTATTATCAAATGTATTAATTTTTATTACAATTGTAAAAGTATATTTCATATCATAAACTGAAATAATAAACTTTATATATTTACTGTAGGAAAAACTACCAAATAGTTTCTACCGTCTTTCGAACTTTATGGGAAATGAACAAAAACCTTTAAGTTAAATTGCTTGTTAAGTTTATACATCACTACATTTCCATTTTTCTATTTGACTCTTAATTACAAAATTTTATGTTGATACTTAAAATGATTATGGTATCTTGCAGAATGTAGAAAATATAAATGTAAATAAGCATAAGTAATTACATTTATACTAATAACAACCCCAACATTTTTGCCAAAAGAACTTAGTATATTTATATAAAATAAAAACATAATTAAGGATTGTTTCAGTAGCCATTGTTTACTGGAATTAAATGTGTTGGAAGAGAGTGCGACCCTGTAGGTAAACAGGCAAGTAGTAAGCAAACCCTTTCGTTGCCAAGAGCTCGTTAACCCGTTAGTTGAATTCGTTGGTTGGTAGTTAGTTGATTTTAGAGCGTCGACCATGAATTAAAGAAATGCTCTTGAATAATTAAAACCTGTCCACCACAGCCACATCCCATTCTTAATCTAGCATTAATTTCCTCACTGCTATCAGCGATGTTCTGCTGCATTATTTATTACCACAGAGCGCGAAACATCCACATCCACTCTAGTGTCAGGTTTTAATGCGCACAAAAAAAGTTTATTTAATAGGCTGATATCATAAAAGATTCCAGAATTAATAATATAGTACATGAAAAAGAAAAAGAAAAAAAAAGAAAACACAAAGTATTTGGATAAAGGAGGTTATCCATCTCAAATGTGGGTCCCATTGTAAATGAAATAATAAAATTAATGTAACGAAGTAGAGACTAGTTTCGGCTCCACTAAGCCATCTTCAGGCTAACAGTAATTAAGAGTTACAATTTTTTTAACTAAATCGATCAGAATACATAGCTTTTATTCATTTATTACAAATGTACCTACTATCAATTAATTCAAACAAACATAGGCAGAAAGAAGCTGCAGGTTACTATGAGTAACATTAAAATTTTTGAGAATCCATTCATAAATCAAGCTTTAGTTTTGAAGCGGAAAAGGGTAAAAAGTAAATTTAACTTTAACACAAAATAAAAAACGTGTTCTTTTTGTACTTTGTAACCGGATCGAAATACGTTTTTCTCAATTCTCTATTTTTACTGTTCTTGCGAAGTCTTATTTGCGAGATCTCATAAGATTTGGGTTTAATTTTACTCCAATTGATAGACGAGATAGTTGTGATGAATTTCTACCATCATCTTTATAGTCAACCAACCGTAGGATATTAGAGTTGGGATAGGTACAGTGCAGGATGATGACCCTAAATATATTTTTTCTCAATCCCCTGTTTTTGTTGTGTTTTAGAATTAAATTTGCAAGCGCTTATTAGATTTGAGTTTCTTGATTAAAAATTGAAATGAAGGACAAGATACAATTTTGTTCAATTTCATCTTTTTTGCAATTTTTGAGGCTTGAACTTGCTGTGGTTTATTATATTTGGGTTTAATTAAGCAAAACTAAAATGGGAGATTAGTCCGATAAATGTTTACTATCATCATCAGAGTCAATCATACCATCGGGTAGTAGGGATGGGATTGGTTAAGTTCCAGATGATGGTTCATATAAAAGTTAGTTTTGGTATTTAAATGATACTCCTCCTATTGACAAAAAATGTCATCATCGATATCTCAGTTTTTATAAAAGGTAGCGAAAGTTACGTAGATTGGTCTCAGCATTGTTAAGGTTAAACCATATTGCGAGTGATTAAATAATATAAAATAGTTTAGGCTCTTTTAGGTAACTATTAGGTTTTGGATTTATAAGGTTTCCATTTCTATTAAACTTGTTCAGGTTTTGGTCTTCTTCTTGAGGTGTCCGGATTCACTAGACTAAATAATAATTTGTTTTTTTTTTAATTAACACAACACATATACTACAAGAACTCTTATAGAATAACTTTAATCCAAGAAAAATCATATTTTGTCAATATAAGATTTAGTTCCTACATGTCTTGATTATTCCTTCAACCATATCATTGTCTACATTTAAAGTTTTGTAGTAATTTTATCGAGAAATAAAATCACACAAAAGGTTTCTTTTGATGTTATTGAGTTTTAGTTTTAAATAACACAACGATGTCGTCAATGATTCATTTATTCATGAATGGTATTAGGATTTGATAGAAGAAATATAAAGAGTTTTTAGCTTTGCAAGAAAACTTAATCGATAAATCAGTTAAGTAGTTGATTTATTGAAGGCGAGGAAAATGTCAAAGACAAAAGGATTATTAAATTAGCAGATTATTATAAAGTACCATGTCAATAAATAGAAAATAGAATAGAGGTAGAATATTTTAAATATTTTTAAATATCTGTTAATTTTTTTTATTCGGTATGTTGGCTGCAAAATATTTTTAACATTAAGTACATACAAAAAACCTTAACACTTGAATTAAAGTGTTTCAACTGAGCCTAGTACCTTCACGCAAACTTTAATAATTACTAAGATTTCCATTACTTTTTAAAGTTTTAAATAGTAACTTGGAACCTGCCCCAGAATTCAATACTTATTAATAAGTAAAAAATTAGAAAATATATCGGCGATTCAATAAAATTTATCAACGAGATAATATATAATACAGGGTAAAGATACAATTTTTAAAGTTTCAAACAATAAAATACTCCATTTTGATTTATATAATTTGACGTACGCTTAAATAATATATAACATTTCGGTAATAAATAAAACCACCCCAAACTTTAAATTTTATAGTTTGAAATAATAAAATTCTTTATATCGATGCATATAATTTAATATCTAAATAAGAAATATCTGATTGCTTTTACAATAAATAGTAACTTTTAAACGATAAAAATTGATGACTTACTAGTGACATACCTATTCGCTCTTATCAATAAAATCAATAAAAAGTTATTTATCAGTCAGGGTAAAAAAGAATTCCATGCAACTTTTAATTTTATAAATAATATTGTTTATTAAAAGAAACTCACATTTTCATACATTTTCACTTGCATCAAAAATACAATAAACATTAATACAATTAAAAGATTATAAATATCTGTAAAAAACGATAAGCTTAAGGCTATAGCATTTAACTCTGGATCGGTTGGTTGTCTTGGATGCTTTTCTATTTCCAGGAAATTTTACGTCAAAATCATATTCGAGCTATAAAAAAATCTAGTTAGAAAAAAACAGTGGATGAAATAAATCAAAAATATTTAACTTACCAATTAATATAAGCTTGTTTGAGACAAGGAAACAAGGAAATAATTACTAATAGTTTTCAACTATTGGAATTCCCTTTGTCTTTCATCGAAACTATTTATCCAGTGTTCTTCTACTTTTTCCCAAGGCTCTATATATTTTTGGATGAACTGGAAGCTTTCCAAAGGATCGTAATTTTAGACGGAGTTTCTACTATAAAAATAAATTTTAAATAGTAATATTAACAGTAACAAAGTTTTTTTTAATAAATAAAAATTTAATTACATGCAGTTTTTATTAAATTTATCAATGTTAACTGGAGTGATTTTTGGAACATTATTCCATTTAATTAACTTGTTTTTTTTAATGTGCTTTCCGTGTAAATATTGTAGACTAGTAGGTAGTAATCTCCTTGCAGATTGGACCGCTCCTCAATCCTTCGCACCGGAGTGTTGTTAATAGGTGCATGGGACTTCGCTTTAAAAAAACTAAAGATATCTGTAGTTAATTCTGTATACCGTGATGATGAAAGACATTCCACTGCTGATTTTCCTTCATGTTCTTTTTTGATAATTATTCGTCCTAATAAGTTGCGTAGCTAGTAATTAAGTAAATTTTATCTGTGAGGCTGTTGTTTCTGTTTGGGACAAAAAACCTAGTATAAAAGAATGAGGTTAGAAAGAAAAAGATGTAGTAAAAATAATTAAAATAAACTGTTAGTGTATTATCGTTAAGTCAAATAGGTATACAATGTACAAACTTATTCACAAAACAGAGCAATACCTATTTTAATAATTATAATTAATATTTTAAGGCTTTACATACCTAGAAAGGGAATTCACTTCTGGCGTTCTTAAAAAAAACACTTCTAAACTCCTAAATGATCAAAATTAACAAAAGACACTCAAAGACAGTGAACGAGTAATGAACACACAATATGCAGCCGAGTTTATTGCGTACGGGAGAGGGAATAGAAAATCACGTTACAAACGTGAAAATGTATCAAGTCAAATAATAAAAATTAATGACTTTCAAATATACTTTTTAAAGTTAAAAATAAAAAAATATAAATTAAATATACAATATACAATTTACTATTTCGCTAACACAATTATGGAGCTCGCTAATAATATTTGATAACTTATTCAATAATAATTAAATTTGAAAATTTATTATTTCATACATGAACAAATACAATCTTATATTAGTCCTTATAGAATATAAACACTGTAATCATTACTATTTATCAGATAAACATTCTAAAGAAATAGAATTCTCCCAACAAATTTTATCGTTTGCTTTTTATATTTTTGCATTTCAGATTACGATTTTCTTATTCTTAAGCGATGAATATTTAAGTTTTAGCTATTAGTTATTATAGTTTCATTTTTTTTACAAACAAATCATAATTTTTAATATTTATATTGTTACTTTTTTGCTGATAAACTTTTAACTTTAACTTTTAAGTGATAATTATTATAAATTGATTGTTAAATAAAGGATGTTACTATTTAAAACCATACTAATTCGTGATTATATTATTACTTATTAGACGTTAAACTTTATTTTATATCATTCAGTTTTTTCCGTGTTGTATAGCAGGTGAATGGTTAACAGGTAAGGGCCTATGACTGCTAGCTTTTTTTAAAAACATCCCGTAGGTGCTGTATGGGATTTAAGTCCGGACTGATGGTTGGCCATTCGATTAACTCAAGATCAATTGCATTTAGGTAGTTAACCACTTGTCTAGCCACGTAGGGATGAGCTTAATCTAACGAAGGGAGAAATCGGCATAACATGTTCAAGAACGATGTTTTCGAGGCAACAATTCGCATTAGTGGATCTGATGTGGATAGGAATCAATTCTTTACGGCCATTAAAGCAAATTCCTCTCCAAAACATCACAATGCCTCCACCAAATGGATTTTTGGGACCGATATTGCAGCTCGCAAATCCCACTAGTCCTTCGCCAAACATGCCCATATCCATCTGAAAATTGTTAAGTTAATCCTGGTGTTGCCTGGTTAACAAAGGTTTTCTCGCTAGTCTTCTACTGTTTAATCCAGCTTTATTTAAACATATTTTCACAGTTTGAGGAGGACAACAGCCAACATTGCACCACTGACTGTATCAAAAAAGCGTTCATCTCTTGCATCTGTAGATCTTTTGCGCCCTTGTCCAGGTCTGCCATTGTAAGATCCTGTCTCTTTGAAGCGTTTATCATACGACTTATAGAGGAATGATTTTTTCCTAAAAAATTAGCAACATATCACATAGAGTATCCCCGATTGATTTTCTAAGACTAAAACTTTTGAAACAATCACTACTAACAACACAACACCTTCTAGCAAATAAAATCTTTTGCTAATCAACAATTTTTGTAACGACAATGAGTTCAACTTTCAACATAAGTTAAAACTTTAATCATGATCATTATTTTGAAATTTAAAACAAAAAAGAGTTTGTGCTTTAATTTTGTTCATAAGTTTATATACTTTTGGCATTTTCCATTTTAGGGGTTTGATGAAAATAGTCTAAATTCTCTAAAATTTCATTTGGAAACGTTGGATGAACAAAAGCTCTTTTCGTTTTGCTTCAATCTTCTCTATTCTATTCCCTTTCTGTATCATATTTTATCATTCGATATTCTGTCCATTAACGTACCTCAGCACCTTCTTTAGTTTCTACCGTATTTATTCTTCTTTTCGTGTTTTTGGTTACTGTCCAAACTTTAGATCCATGTGTAAGGCAGCTTTCTACAAGCGTATTTTATATCGTTTGTATGATAGAGTTAAAAGAGTTTGTTCTAATATTTCTTTTGAAAACGAGCATGAAACAAAACTTGTATTAATGAATAATGACGAAAGAATGGTAAACTCAAATGGAATAAAAATTCAAAACAATTATGGTTGGATGGCCAGTGAAATGCCAAAAAATAAGAATAAATATTTGAATGAATTGAATGTTTTATAATTCATAAATTAAATCTGGATAAGAAAGGGTCAATGATTTTTGGTAAAAAAGAGACCAACATGACTGTAAACTCGATTTCATTCGCCTACATTATTCCTATTTAAAAATTATAACAGGATTTTGTTCTCGTCCATATACTTATGTATGTAATGCGTATTTAAATCGGATAATAAGTATTTGCAGATGGTGGTGGGCGTTTTGAAAGTACAAACACGTACGATAACCGCTGTCCTTATCTTAGTCAGGTCGTTATCATATCAGCAGAGCAAAGCCAGAACGCACTGTAAACATACATTGCTTTATCCTGCGACTTCATTCTACATATAAAAAACTAGAAAGTTCTGTGATCATTTGTGTACATGTTTCGTTTTTTTTATTAAGTTTAATGATCTAATTGACAGTGGCGTGGATTAATTTAAAACTTATTCAATAACTAAAATAATAACAGTTCATGCAATTGTAAACATAAATTACTACCATTTGTTTCATGACTTACAATCGAAATATTTGTAGAATTGAATAATTGGAACCAAGTTTCTTACGGCAGGCTTGGAGGAGATAGGGATTTTGCTGCGTGGCCGAACTGAAAAAAATGTAATAGTAAAAAACCGTAACGAAAAGTCCGTGGAAAAAGTACGTGGAATAAAACCGTTAAATGAGCCGGGTTCGATTCCCGGCCGATGCAATTTTTTTTTGTATAGGGGAGAGGGGGGCAGCTTTGAACAGGGGCACCTTTGAAAATATGAGTTTACAAAGCTATTTGAAACGAAATTATGGTAGTTTTTATTTGGTGTAGTGGGAAAACTATCCTACACAACTGTCACTTGTCACCGCTGACATATCACAGCCCGCAGTTGAGTTACAAGGAGGGTTTACTTTCGAGTTTACGTTCTAAACTTTTTCAAATAAGCGCGTAAGGATTTCAGGAATCCAATGCAAGGTGTATGAAGTGTTTTCTTCATCTTTTAGTCAGAATTTTTCATGTATCACGCAATAAACTAGAGAATAATACAATTTTTAAACTTTTACTCGGTAAAAAAACGTTTGTTATTTTTCAAATAGCATTGGGGCAGCTTTGAACAAAATGAAGGGGGCAGTTTTGAATATTGTTTAAAACTACCCCAACTGCATTCTTAAATACTGGTTTTGTTAATTTAACGTTGTTTTTTGTTATTTAGTCATGGCTCTCGAATTTATACTAACATATATACTTTAAAAAACATGTTAGCTGGCTTTGCCGCACCAGGCATTTATCCATTTTCGAGCAATTCGTGAACAGTTAAATCTACAATAACACCAGAACAGCTTTGGCCATTTCCTAAAGCACTGCCTCGAAAATCTTGATGTAAAGGCAAAAAGAAGTGAAATCCCGCATTTTAACGGATACCCCTAAAAAAGATTAGTTGCAAAAAGCTTACTTCGCACGCCAGGCACGGCTAATAAAATCACACGCTCAAACGAAAAGAAGGGATTTTAAACTTGATTGTTTGGAGACAAAAACGCGCACGCGAAAGAAAACCAAAACTATACTGAGCATTTCTTCAGATGATGAAACTGACTCAGAAATTCATTTGGAGTCAGAAAAGGAAGCAACAATGGACTATGAAGAGAATGAAGATACTGATAGCAGTGCAGATGAAGACGCCGAAAAAGAATTGGACTGCAGCGTAATAAATTTTGGAGACTTCGTTATGGCGAATGTTTCATCTGTGGCTGGTAAAAGGTCATTATTATTTGTAGGAAAAGTTGTAGAAAAGGATAGCGTTTGACTGTTACATTTCTGAAACGGAAAGTTCAAAACTACCCCGCATATCTTCAAAGCTACCCCAGGAGCGGGGTAGCTTTGAACATTTGACTACTGCTAATAAAACTGATGTTGCGGCTACAACTTATATATTCTTCTTCATATGATGCTGCGATTTTATACCTTAATGGTCTTACTAAGCATTGTAAAACAGTAAAAGGATTAAGAACTAGAGAATTTTAAGATATGCCACAAAGTTTAAAAACTGTTCAAATCTGCCCCCCTCTCCCCTATATCTCTTAACATTTACCTTTTTTTGTTAAAGTAATATGAGATATAATTTTTTTAAATCTTGATAGTTGAAAGTAGTTAGGAAAGGTGATAAAAAATTAACGTATACATTACTCTTTAAAGCTCACCTTGAATTTTAAAGAAGCTTCTTTCTTAACGCCAAGATTTCACTCATTTTGATATATTGACCGTTAAATGAGACGTGCGCAGGCGTTACAGTCGTATACACAAGCGAGTAGTGTTATGTGTCGATTCTACATTAGCCGAAGGAGCTTCGTACCTACCTGGTGTCCCACGACACCATTTTAACTTTTTTAATATAGAAAATTGAATATTTCACATTTTATATAAATTTTTTTGTTTTAGGTAAGTTCAGCATGTCACATCATTTTTCTTCTATTTCATGGTGAGTTGTATGTCATTTTAAATGTTTCTGTTTATGTACTGAAATATTTTCGTATATTGAAAGAGTCATCGTAAAATATAGCGTTAAACACAATTTAAACACGAATTAGCTGAAATCAGATGGTTTAAAAAATTATAATTCTCGCTTTACTCGTTTAGAAAACCCTCATATAATAGTATTATACGTTACAAGATCGGTAGGTGACTTATTACAGTACGAGTTAGTTTACGGACGAGGCGAGGTAGGAGCCGAGTCTGGAAAAAAACGAGTACTGTAATAACACCTAACGACCTTGTATCGTATTATATTTTTTTTCATTCTGTTTTTATAAATTAATTAATTCATAAAAATTTAAAAAATGGTTCTTAACTTGACTAGTTACTTCAAATTACCTTTACTGTCAGTTACTGTCAAATATTTTAAAAATTTTGTATTAATTGTTAATTCGTGTTTTAAATTAAAATAAAATAAAAAGTAATTAATTAATTATTTTATTTTTATTTTATAGTCATTATATACTGTTTTTAAATGTCAAAAATTAAAAATAATTGTCTTCCCTTAAGCAACCAGAGCAGAGTTGGTAGACAACACATTACAGTACATGATACCGTAATGTTTTGCTTACCGGCGCCAAATTGATTATAGGGAAGTTTATTTACTGGACAGGATGAAATAAAAAATATAAATTATGTTGCATGACAAATCCTTTCAGTACTATATTACCATGAATCATTTAAATATTTCAAAAAGCACTATATTACAAAAATATAAGAAATACTATTATTAAGATTATAAACATCAAAAACTTTAAGAATAAGACAAACAAGAAATGACATGCGAAATCGATGAGTTAATGGAATTATCGACTTTAGATAGAAATGGCAGGTTCTAGTTAGTTTATCTAATTTTAAAAATCTTATTAGAAATGTCTCAAATATTTCATTTACGAAATATCTTTAGTTCCGGTTCCCTATTAGAAAAAATATCAGACAGGGCACAAACAAATTGTCTTAGAGTTTTAGGCGAGGAAATAAAGTACTAAAATGACATTAACTTACCGTTTTTTAAAGTAAAACAGATCGTGAAAGTGGGTTCGATTAGGGAGAGCTTCAGGAAACTTTCGACCCCATAGCATAAGGGACAAATGAAAATTGTATTGTTGTAGGTGAAATATGCATTTTCCAAAGTTCATCTCAAAGTGTTAAAAAAAAATCGGAAAATATGCATCCAAATGAAATAAATTTTTTCACTAGAGAGTTTTGAGCTCGCTGAATAATAATATCGCATTGGCGATCTTGTGCAAGGTAGCTGGTGCCTTGTATATATACGTCTTCTCCTGGAGTTTTATGGGAATTCTTTATAAAATTCGTAAATTCGTTATTATTTCGCCGTTTTTAAGCTTACTGAATATATATCGGATAGGTACTCGCGGTTGTGACATTTTCATTATAATAAAAAATCTAAAGATTTTTTCTAATTTTTCTATATAGGTCCATAGAAGATACGACAGACTATGATGCGCGATAGAGGAAGAAGCGAATGTACCTACATACTGATTAAAACAAAATATTTAAAAAATTACATCTATCATTTGTAAACTCATTTTTTGTAATTAATTAATTTGTTTAATGAAAAAAAAAACGTAAAATTTTATACTGTGCACTAGGTACAGGATCTTCAATGCGATATTTGTGTTAAGCTGCCTCAAAAACACCAGGATAACAAGTTTAAACGAATTTTATAACGAGTATCCATAAAACTGGAGAAGACGTGGATACCGGGTACTAGGTACCTTGCATAGGATCGCCGATGTAATATTTGTGTTCAGCGGAATCCAAAACTCCCAAGTATAAAAATTCAACTCATTTCCATGCATATTTTCAAAGTTGTGAATTTTTCTTTTTAAACATTTTGGAAACATAGCTATTTTTATTTGTCCGTCATGCCATGGGGTCAAAAGCTTTCCTGATGCTCTCCCGTATCGAACACACAAATTTTTATCACGATCCGTTTTAGTTTAAAACAACGGTACTGCTTTATTTCCTCGACTATTTGATGACAAATAAGCTTTCTCTCAGTAACGAAGAAGAATTAAGCAAGTATCCGATACCAAAAAAGTTGAAACAATACATGATCGACTAATCGTTAGGCATATTGATATTTCTTGTTTGTTTAATTTCTAAATTTTAAAAATCCCATGAGAGATGTCTTAAATAATCAAAAACGTTGTTACGGTCCGTGTCAAAAATTAAATTAGATTTTTTTAAAACACATTCCAACTGTAATTACCATTTTTAACGATAATGAATTGCAAATTACTTGTACGCCAAAAAGGGTAAATTATTTAAAAGTACCCAGTAACTAGTATTTACTGCATCATTCTAAATGCGAAAAAGGTGCGTGGGAATTGCAAACCCAATCATAAGCTTAAGCCCGTATTATACGAGATATATAAAAATAACAATTGAAAGATTATTATTAATAATGGTATTCGATTCATTTAAAGGGTAATTTAAATTAAGAACGGTAGAATTCACCATAAATAATTCTTATGCAAATAATTAAATCTCTTTTTTTTTGTAATTGTTTTATATTCTGGAACTAAACATGTATTTGCTTTTAGTTAGTCCTAAATCACTTATGAACTATACTTTATTCATATACAAACGTCATCAAGTACTCTATGGGGAATTTAAATCTTTATTGGTAATAATTGCATTTAGTGTAGTTCATATTTCAACATTACCACCGTGCTAATCTTACAGATTAAAAAAATCGACATCAAAAGTTGGAGCATTTTATTATGTTCCCCAACCGGTACATGTCATTAACAAAGCGAGAAAATCAAATGTAAAAACGTAATTCAAAACATAGTTTTAATATTTGATGTTGGTGTGTTAATTTTACATTTCCGAACTGAAAAAAGAAATAAAAGTTGTACCATTGCGTATCACTAAGATGTTTTCTATATTTTTATTCCGGCACTTAACATAGTCTGTTCTAAATCCTTATTGTCTTAATAATAATAAATTTTTGGGATATCACAATTACCTATGGTATCTCTAAGTTCATTTTCTAGTTATAAAGTTATCTGCACAAACTATTAAGTATAAAATAAATAGTTTTTATTTCCCTATCTATAATCTGTAGAAACAGACATATTAGTATTCAGGACCTGAACACGATTTTAAAAATATTACAGTGTTTTAACGCGAGAAGTTACCAAAATCGTATCGTACTGGATCTACAGTGCGAACTTTAATGGTAGGTTTACATGCTTGGCAAGTCTCGGCAAGCTTCCAGAAACACAAGCGTGTAAAGGGGGTGTTTGACTTGGCTTGCGTGAGATGGGAAGAGCTTGTTGCCGATCCAGATCAGTTTCGGTTTTGTAACACAGATCAAAGGAAGCTTGCGACGTATTTACACTTTGGCACATGTTTATGCCAAGCCATACGCAAGGGCTGAAATAACTTCGACGTCTACGTCTGCCATGTTCGTCTGCTCGTAACATTCTAGCGCACTCGCAAGCGTGTAAACGGCATTCAAGCGTTTGTGAATACTTGTAGATGCTTGCGGAGACCTGCCCAGCTTGTAAACCGTCCATAAGATTTATTGTGCTTGCATTATCTCGTTAATTCTTATTAGTTGTATTAACTCTTAAAAGTATTTTAGCACACTGCGATAATGTGAAATCCCCTTTGTTGATCTCACATACTTCCTTAGGTACGTTATCATTCCTCCCTCATTAAAAAATTAAATTGATTATATTGGTTTCCGTGGTAATCCCTATTATATTTATCACTTAGGTACATTAGTTTGATTATAAAATGTACGAATAAGAAAATTTAATGAACCCATAAATCTCCCTATAGTATTATTGTTGTTGTGTTACTTTTATTCGTGATGTCCAATACCGTGCATATCTAAGATATTCGTAGATTTGTCCTAACTTGTCATACAAATTTAGTTAATCGTGTTAATTAGATCGAACAAGATAGAAACAAAACTATAATTTGTCTTTTACAGGAAACCTGTTAGTGTGAAAGACTCTTAAACGTTTCAATTCATCTCTAAATATGTAATTTCTGTCGGTTCAGATGAAACAACCGGGAAACGATAAGATTGTCAATTAAATGGCAGTGCTACTAGTTGGTAGTGTGTTGACCAACACTCGTGTAAACACCAACATCAGCCCGATAATTATCTGATTAGCGGCCGTCAAAAAAGAGCCGACACAAGGATTATAATTCAGAATAAATACCTGCATTCATTCAACGACCGATCAACGTTTATGTTTATGGGATCTCGCCGCCAAATTTGGAACAATCAGAGCGGGATTTAATGGATTACTGAATCTGTTTTCAACAGGCATTTATAGTAATGATGAGATTAGCAACTTTAAAAACGTGGTGAAATCGACAAAGAATAACATTAACGAATAGAACTAATAGTATTTACTGGGAAGCAATCTATACAATTTAAAGTATGGCAAACTAATTGCTTTTTTTTTACTCCCTGTGTTTCTTTATTTGATTTATACGCAGACAGGTACTTACTTAAAATAGGTTTACCAGTCGCTATCGTAAGACTAAAATAAAAACATAATGATGTATATCACTTAATTTCTAAATAACTTACATAATATAGTTTATTATATTAAATTTAATGCAACTACTTAACAACTATTTAGTTTTGTGTAAAACTAAAAATGATACGAAGAAGTAAAATAGCCAAGTTAATTTTCCAAAAAAATTACTATATAACTCATTTATTTACTGTATTCTACTGGCTGACCTCGCTTTATCGTATACACAGGTAAGTGGTCCCCCTCTCTTTGCGCTCTATCTCAAGAAGGGTTGAAGGTACATAAAAGTACTTCAAACAAAAAATAAAGAGAATTTTCCGTTCTACAATTTTTCTAACCACCTTAAATGTCATACAGTGTAAGGGAAACGAGATATTTGCAAAAAACTGATTTTCGTGACCTTTGAGCTTACATATCTTAAGTCGCGAACACGTGATTATATGAGACTTTTGAGGTAAGTTTTACACCTTAAAAATAAAGACGTATGCAAATTTTTAGCTTATTATCTTTTATTCTTAGGTTGCATCCTTATTTTACTGGACTATTAACATTTTTCAATATATGTACAAATAAAAAAGGAACCGTAAACTCTTTTCTACTACATTTTTTTTAAATAATTTTAGAAGTGGTTTGGTTTTCGTCTTGAAATTCTTGTTCCCGTTCGAAGAATCTTATTTGAAAACTCACCATAGAGGCATCTACATTGTTCGAATTTAAAGAAATGTTGAAAACATAAATTGGCTCTGTGAGCATAAGCTTTGTAACTGATAGTCTAAACATGTCTTCTGTTTTTTTTTTTGTTGTGGGAACCAGTGAATGTTGACCTATACGAAAAAGCAGGTAATTTATCAAATATTTAGCGTGCCACCCTCAAAAACTTGCTGGTCAAGACAGTAGGATGCCTATTAATCTCTCTTTAATCGTCATTAGGCATTCCTTAATGTATTTTTCATTTATAATTTATTACTTTGATTGAATGTGCTCGACTTGGATGTGAATTAATGAAACAATCACACGAAATATGACCGCCAGGTGTTTTAAAAAAACATCACGTCTTATTTGTTGTCGGTTTTTATATTTTGCATTGTCTAGGATCACTGAATTAGTGTTGTAATTGAGACCCGTCCACAAACTGAATATTAAAATAATAATTGAGTCATTGGATTTTTTATCAATAATTTATTTCGTTGTAAATAAATACCGAAATTGTTATTAAAATGAATGGACTAGTGTTTAAGTTACACTTTCATTTTACAATTTTTTTAAGATTTTATATTATTTATCACTGACTATAAGATTGTGTTCGATGTGTTAGAATATTGTATTTTTGAATATTAGCTTCTTATGGAACGTTTAAGTTAGAAAAAGCGATAGAAAGAGCGTGACATCGGGTACAAGAGAAACACGCGCACACGTCGGCGTCGGTTCAACGCTTAGTCGGCTCATTATAACAAGAAATTAGGTACTTAACAGTGCAAGTCTATATATAAATATAAATTCGAATTGATTTGTTTTAATCAGTTTTGAATTTTACGATGATGCATATACATTACTTATTCTAATATTTAATTGTGTGAACAATCTTAGAAAATTAAAAAATAAACTCTACGCGCTGACGCGATGGAAACAGCGTGACATCGGGTACAAGAGAAACACGCGCACACGTCGGTTCAACGCTTAGTCGGCTCATTATAACAAGAAATTAGGTACTTAACAGTGCAAGTCTATATATAAATATAAATTCGAATTGTTTTGTTTTAATCAGTTTTGAATTTTACGATGATGCATATACATTACTTATTCTAATATTTAATTGTGTGAACAATCTTAGAAAATTAAAAAATAAACTCTACGCGCTGACGCTCTAACAACTAAGCTATGAATGCCTTGCCATCAAATCGCTTATCGGTCGTTAAATTATGCTCCTGCCACATGTGACACTTACTCACTTTCTTCCTAAGCACATAAAATATATAGAATGACGTTAGAGAGAGAGAGAGAGTTTGTCAAATCGACAATTAAAACATCAAACATCAAAGTTATTTTTTTGTGCCCTGTCTTATATTTTTATTCGGTTAGGAGATCGGAACCATGGATTAGATGCTTGTTTGTATACTTTCTAAAAACTTTTAAAAATTTTCAAAAATCCCATGAGTGATATCTCAAATAATCGTTTACCAGACTTGTGAGTTGTGTCTATAGAAATACCTACTTATAGTATACTTATTAAAGACGTTATTCTATATTATGTCATCCACTGGATTAGTATATAAAATTTGGTTGCATATAAATTATCGCAAAAAAATTAAGTCACCAATTCAAATATTGTTGTGTTGACCTCCAACGATGTATGTAAACCACGTGGTGCGAATTCCTCTAGTCCGATAAGTGAAGAAAACTTGATACTTAAGCAAGCGACGAATTATTTATTTCAACTCGTTGTCGACATTGCGAATATTCCACGGTAAATTGACTAAACAGAAATTCTTTCTTTAAAACGAACCGAGAAATCCTTACATCCGGTATAATGTACATGTCGCAATTATTTATAGTTTAGTTTTAATTACATTTAGTCTTAAGTGCGTTGTCAAATTAGATGTATTTTCTCGTTTAAAATGGTTTGTATTTGATGTAAGGATATATAAGTAGTTTGTTTATGTTTTCTCAAAATGATAATAAACATATTCATTAGGTTATTTTTCATTGAATGTCTGGATAGTCCGTTACTAGGGATAAATACTCACATACTTCTATATGGAAAAAAAAATATTTTAATACTCTATCAAAGCATGAAGCAATTAATGTTCAAACTCAAAATGCGTCTCTCTGCTAAGTCGGTACAGCATACAGCGTCGTCTTTGATGTAATTTTACTTTTTTTTTACGTACCGCAGCCTAATTGGGCTTATTGTACCTCTACTTTTTCCATTTATTCTTAGCACCCAATTATATCTAATCCTGTTCTTATTTGTAAGGTCTAGAGGATGGGTACCATAATTTTTCGGAACCTTTAAAAATTAACCGTCCAGTGTCTTGCAATGTATGTTTTTTACTGTTGCAGATTCCCTGATGCATCATTTGCAGGTGTCTCTTTATCGGTACACGGTCCATGAGGAATCCTGTAATGACAACTAGCTGATTTTTGCTTGTTATCTGCAGTGTGTAACTCTTCACGTTTCTGTTCAATATACATTTTGCCGTTTACTTCGATCAGGATACCTTCCCAGTTATGGTTGTGTTGTCTACAGATCCAAGGCTCTCATTTGGCCCAAGGAGGTACTTTTTAGTACCCGCAGAACTGCATTTAGACCGTTGGATATTGCGGCTAACCTCTTCTTGGAAACTTATCAGCTTGCTCGTTACCTTGTATTTTCTTATGTCCTGGCACCCAAACTAGTTTGGAGACTACCTGTCGTTCTTTAAGGCTCAAATAGTCACCTAACTATCTATGCAATTTCCATTCTTCTTTTAAATTTATGCTCCTGATATCTCTTTAGTCTTAGACTCAGCTATGGTTAGTACAGCCAACATTTCTTGGAAATTATGTCCAAATTGACTCATGTTGAAATTATGAACCAGTAAGTGTATTTCCGAAAAACTGTTTTCACATAGAAAAAAGTCAAATCGGATTAGTCGACCGTCAAGCCGGGTACTCATTGACGAGTACACTGTTACAACAGTTACAACATACAGTTATAATACAAAGCAAACTCTAGCCTTATCTTTTTATAAAATTTTGTTTTTCAATTTACTCTTTGATCTTGACTACTACAAGAAAAACCGAATTTTATAGCAGAACATGTTTATACGGAGAAATGGATTTAACAACAAAAAGAAGGAACAAAAGCAATGATAAATGTAAACGAAAATCTCAGTAGCTAACTAATATTACCGCCACTGGTACGAATAACTTCTTGGCAGCCCTGGCCCATACTTAAAATAAGGGACCGTATATCATTTTGGTACAACTACATTTCTTCCCATATTTGAACCAGTATTCTGACGCGTTTAACCAATTAGATTCCTCTCTTAGTCTTCTTCCAACAGTATCCCAGAGGTTCTCTATAGAATTCAAATCCGTGCTTCGAGCTGGGCATGCCATGGTATTGGTTTTGACAGTTATAATAATTGTTACACCCAGTATTTATAAAAAACTTATTTTCTCTTTCTGAGAGAGACAACCAGGTATTAAAAAAAATTAACTTTAAAATTTTGGTCACTTCTTGGCGTTAATTTATTGGAGAATTTTAATCCTCGAGCTCACTGCGAATCTCTTTGTGTTCATGTTAAAAACCGAGAGCCATCGGCTTGTTGAGAGCGGCTCTAGGTACGTTTACGAGCAGATCTCGCAAGGCGTCCACACCGATGATGTTGTAGTTACAGTTATAGCTTGTCAATGAGTATTCGGCTTTAGATAATATCGTTCAAATTCTTAGTAATTTTTAGATGTGCCACTTTTGTTGCATATGAGTTTAGTATTGATCTTACAGAACTATAAATTTAGCAATAATTTTTATCAATTGATAAAAATGCAATAATGTCAATTTTACACTAAATTTCATATATTTATAGATAATTCATATTGTAAAGTTATTCGATGACGAAATATAATACCTTACTAAAGCCAATAATAATAATAAAAGATTTCATCATATATTAAAAGATCCCCAACATAAATAATCACTTACCGAAATAGCTAGTTAGTTTGACAATATCTAATAAAATTCCAAACATATACAATTAATTTACCCCTGCCTTTACTTAACCTCAAATTACATTATTATTTCTTTTTAGCTACGAACTTAGATAGATTGACTCTTTTGTTGGGATTGTTGCTTGATTTATTTTTCCATCGACACTGATTGATTAAAGTCGAAAGAAAAGATATCAGTACCACCATTCGCCGTTAATACCTTAGGTACTCTGTATAATATTTTATCGGAATAAATAAACCAATTGGTGTTGGTATTGGATTTTGGATGAATGGGGGCTTGGGTATGTCGACAATTAATCATAATCGTCCATCATCAATTTTCGCCATGATTTCAGAACGATTATTTCCTACGAGTTAATAAAAAGGGTTAGATAAATAATTATACAGGAGTAATATAAATAAAAAATACATTTTTATTGTTATCTAAATTGAAGTCTTGTAGTGTATATTAAGATTTGTAAAACTTAAAAAATAACATTACATACAAGAAGAAATTTTGTAAAAAAGATCTGAGAAGTAATGATACAAAATATATTCATGCCAATCTGTGGTTATTGCAAACTTTATTTTTTGTTGTTTCTTGTGGTTTTGTAAACCTTATATGTGAGACATATGAACGCAAGATTAACATCGTTTAAAATGCACCCTGAAATTCAGACCACATTAAAGGAGGAATTTAAATAATCCTGTGTTAGTCTTAAAACAAAACGAATAGCGTTCAAAGTTGTCCAAAGGAAAATTTTATCTCTTAAATAATACAATATCTACTTATCAAATTCTCAAAGGTTTTAAGGGAAGAGTCACAGTAAGAACTGGAAGCTTCTTAGGTAATTTTTTTCTAGAAAAGTTATTTATAGATATGTATTTCCAATTTACCTATTTATTAAGGAATTTTCTATTAAATTTAGTTAGTATTAGTTGTACTCGCAACGTCGTTCGCGTGGCGTGTGATTGTTGTATAAAAATTTCTTACCCCATCCCATTTAAGGAATGGGAGAGAAATTTTCATACACCAGATGTTAAGTTGAAAGAAGACAAATACATCTGTGAACACCGCATTCGAATCGGATCTGTAGTTTTCATGTGATGCGCGCACAAACATACAGACAGACAGACAAAAAAATCTAACCACATTTTTTGGTTCTATTTCGATGTACCCGCGACGTCGTTCGTGTAGCGTGTTGATTTTTGTATAAAAATTTCTTTCCTCACTCCGTTAAAGGGGTGGGGGAGAAAGTTTTATACACCAGATGTTAAGTTGAAAGAAGACAAATACGTCTTTGAAAACCGCATTCGAATAGGATCAGTAGTTTTCAAGTGATGCGCGCACAAACATATACATTTCTACAGTTTTATTATATGTATAGATATAGATTAGGTCTTTTTTTACACTTCGATCCAACTAAACAAATTTTAAATCGATAAACCAGATCTTCAGCATACGCCTGAACCATTATTAGACTTTATCCTTAGAGATATTCCAAATAATTAATAAAGGAGGACACTTAGATTATAAGAATTGTTTACTAGAAACACCCAAATATGAAAATGAACAAACTTGAACGAGTATTTATAACTTTGCATTAGCTCTCCTTTTTATAAAAGGCTTTATAAATTTTTTATATAAATATAATCTTCTATATTAAATTTAACTGTAGAGATCACTAAAGCGATAAAATCTGATAATGGTAACGAATGCGTTCACTTTTGGATTGCCACTATTGCCACAAACTTCTAGTATACTCACTCGTTCGCTTTAAAAAAATGTTTCAATCGTCTAAATGGCAAATTTTCGTGGTATCTTATATTCTCTTATAAAATCATAAAATAGACAACTGAAAACTGCATTTTTCAATTTCAGATTGGAGATTTATTTCGGATAGAAAACGAATTTGCAAACTTGCGTTTCCTTTATCTCTATTTTAATAGTTTGTGTAAGTCTGTCAGCCTTTTTTAAACTCACCATAAAAATAGATCTACAAATCTGATATTTGAAAATTCTGCATTCCAAACTTTTCTATTAGTTAAAGGATATTTTTACCACCGAATTAAAAGAATTTATAGTATAAGAGCAAGATTGAAGGAAAAATTGGAACTACCAGAATATGGTTATCCAGTTAATACGAGTTCCTAGTCACGTGTAACTCGGCCAAATATATACCTACTTCTTAATTCAACGCTTCCTTTTAGTATATACTTACATAATTTTGATAAATGGTCAGAGGATACCTATTTTTTACAAGTAGATCCTGAAGCTTGTACCAGTCAAGACCGTTTTGATAATTCAGTCCAATGGAAGAAGGTTTTGTACTATTCTGCAAAAACAATTCTTGAATTTAAAACTTTTATGTTATAAACTTAACATGAAAATAATGCTTCTCGAATCGAGTTTAAAAGTAAAAAAAAATCTTCTGTTGACTATACCTCACAAAAAAAGAAGATTGAATAGTGAAAGTCAACATCATAATTGCAATGTTGAATAACTGAATAGCTGTTTGGTATATTGATGAATCCAGAGTTCGGTTTATAACTTACATGAGGTAGAATATGGAGAAGCAGAGGTTAACAATATGATCTCTACTCCATCATATGAAAGTGATTCACTAAAATATTGGAATCATGCTGCGCATTTCATTACGATTTTAAACGCTGATAGGTGTTTAAACGATATGTTAAAACCTGTGATGTTGCTATTTGCTAACAGAAAAGGATTTGTGTTTGTTAACGATTTTAAAGTGAAAACTATTATAGGCAGGATTTAAAATTTAAAACTCAACTCCTTTATATCCATACTTAAGAAAAATATACTCTTTTTGAAGGAATCAGTATGAACGTGATTACGATGTCAATGTTTGTATACAATATGTCCAAGAAAAGATACATATATAATGATATCATTAATAATTGAAAATACCATGAATATTTTCTGTACTAATAGTATAATGCGTCTATACTCGATCCGTTCAAAAGATGGAATTCAAGGACGCGTGATCAGTGACTGGCCGCCGTAATCGTACGATGCCACGCCTTCTAAACTGAAATAACGAAGTACAGTTTACACCGTACTCATACCAGAGATAATATAAACTGTAAGCATCTAGGGTGGGTACTTTTTTGTTGAGTGGTAAAATCGGACTTGTGACGTTTGTTGGGGAGAGTAATATTCAAAGAGTGCGTGCCGTTCACGTGATCATTCCATCTTTTGAACGGCTCGACTATAGTATAGGGTACGTATAACTTAGATAGTAGTACACGTACATACGTCTTTGCTATAGAAAAAACGATTGATGTTTTAAAGGTAAAAAAGGCAAAAAATTAAATATTTAAAGATGTTTTCCAGTCGTAAAGCTTTTTACTTTTGACAGCAGCAATATAACTCACATGCATTTGCCTGCGAATTCTGCTGATTTATAACAGTTTTGAAAAAATTGTGAACCCTTACGATATGATTATAGGTTATAGTTTCGATTATGCCAAGATGTAAAGAAGTGATAAGATGTACTTAGCTGGAACTGAAATGTATCGTTTGCAGACAATAGTGTACATTTTCAGTAGTGTATAATGAAATTTGTTGAATTTATTACTCCATTTTGACATTTTGAGCTCTAGTCGCAAAGGTACAAATAAATCATTATAAAAAATTAAATTATTACTTGCATCATGTATCAGTTTCAATTTCAATGTTCTGCATTTTATGGATCTAACCTGTAGTTTTAAACCGGAAGTTGTTTATTCTATGATCGCATTCTGTTGTCCGGTATTTTGTGTAAATTGCGTCTGCCAGTGGCTATGGCTAACCTCCTACACGCCGGGTCTGCTAAGCGGCTAAGTCGACCGTTTGATGAATGACCTTGCTTATTACTTATCGTTCCATGCCTCTTGCGTCTCGCTCTTTTCTCGTTGATCTGCTTAAAACTGCGTTTTTAAGCTGCCGGACGTCGAAGCATTAATTTGATTTAAGAACTGTCGTACGGGTATTATTTGAAACTTTCAAGAAATCAAGTTAAGATAAAGGATGTTTCGGGATCGGAATTTTTTAATGAAGACATCGAGAAAAAAATAAGTTAAAGAATAATTACAAGGAAATATATCTTCTGTAGTCTGCTTTTCATTAGTGTGTTGTTAGTTTTTTATTTGTATTAGAAATTCCTACAAAAGCACTTAGAACAGAAAATGTGGTTAGTATCAATTAGTAAAGCTTTCCAGTCAACACTTTAAAATGTATCATTATTTATTGGTTCATTTACGATGATTCCAAATTAAAGTTAAATCACCTGGCGTTGTATTAATTAAATGAATATATATCTCAAATATTTTACTTATTCCCAAGAAATATTTCTATTCGATGAACATAAATTAGATAAACAATTTCAATCGGCATCTAAACGTCCTCTTTCTCGATACCAACTGATTACCAAGGCATCTTGATGATGCTGACCACGTCAATAATACTAAAGATCGCGACTAATTTAGCATTTCATATCGAAAATCGGCATTCAGTCACGATCTTCGTCATTAAAATTTGTCAGCATCGAGTCTAATTCGAGATAAAAATCGCCATGACAAATTAAAATAAACATCGCGGCGATTTACCATTATTCGCTGCAATTACCGACTGAGTGGACAAAAAACTCACATGTAATTGAGTCGAGAGACAAGGTCCTGAGTTTCTTTGAATAGCACCATTCATTCATTACCTTCAACTTAATTCGAGATACAGAGAACAGAACCAGCTGCCTGACAGTGGCGCGCCAGCTCTAAAACAATCGCTTATATACAGAGTGATACGACAAAAATTTTCAAAATTCCTTCCTAATTTTTGTCAAACACAATTATTAAGATCCAGAAGATACAAGTAGATGGTATCATCTGTATGGCGACTTGAGCCGGGTAGCTGACCTTCTGGTAAGCGTCTACCTACTACTGTGCCATTCCGGTGGTATTTGGTAAAAAACGAATCCACTGATGTTACTCAGAGTTGCATAAATCTCGGTCTTTAAATTTAGAAAAATTGTTTAATTCTGTAAACCAAAAAAAATAATTGTAATTATATTGTTTTAGTTATAGCTTTGTTAGTAATAACGATCAAAGAAACAATGTTAGAGGCAAAACTTCCAGATAAAAATTGACACATGCTAAGTGCCGAACACTTTGGAACAGGTATGGTAATTCAGTTATGACCATAATCAGTATTAACCTTGTAAATATAATCATAAAGTTTCTGTGGTATATTAGCAATTTATGGATTTTCAAAAATTTTTGCAACTCCGCAGTTTTACCACTTTTTTTCCATAAGGAAGGAACTTGAGTCAAAATATCAAGTATGTATTTTAAAGGGTTGAAAATCTAAGAAGTTACATTAGAAGTACTGTGTATTAATAAATTTTTATCAGTGTTCACATGAACCACAACTCTCGAAGGTTGACCTGCAAAACTGTGTCAAACTGCGATAGACTTTTGTAAAAATCTCATTTACTGCTGATGTAATGGTAAGCGTAACATCACCATATCCTGTTTTTTCCTGTTGACCACCATCCCTAAAAATATACAATACCTATCTTGGTCTTAAAATAGCCTCTTCTGTAAGAGAAACTTGTCGAAAAATTGGTTTTAGTTAAGTTTTATTTAAAACTTTTTTGTAAAGTTATCTTCCTTCTTGCTGAAACTGGGTGATTCGCATAGTGACATTAAACCATGGATTCATTTTAATTAGAACAGAATTCTGAATTTAGTGTCGTTGTTTCCAAAAAATTATTATTTACGAGCTAATTACAATTACTACCAAATAATTACTTGAAATATTTAGTTTTTCGTCTGTAAACAATTAACAATTATTTAAAAAAAATATATTTACTCTACAGAAACATGAAACAAAAAAACCAATCAAACATTATGTTAATGAACCAACCTGCTCTAAATTAAACGGATCATTAAAATTTTTGTATTCATTTCCGTTTTGAAAAATAATCAAAGCCCGTTAACACAAAAGTTTCTTCCCAATTTCTCGGTTATTTTTTTCAATCGAGAGAAAACAAGTTCCTTTACCGGTCGTGTTCGAAATGAAATAAATTCATGACAGTCTGATGATTGAATCGATTACCAAAAAAGTTTGTCCGTCGTCCTCGACAGCCAATTTAGTGAGTCGATTTCCGTTCCGGTCTGACGAAACCCAAAACTGCACCTAGATAATGGGCCAATAATGGCCTTAAAATACGGGGCTGTGTATTAAATATTTTACGAGATAGTCAAAAAATAGTTTAGGTAATGACACAAATTCTAAAACCACGCAAACTTTCAATTATGTATTTAAAAATTAAGTTACAATGATGAAAATAACGCAACATAAATATACATGTAATGTAATAATTGGTAAAGGCTTTATTGTTAATTTATACGTTTACACTTTCCATCCCTAATAAGCAACTAACGTCCAATGTAAGTACGTAAGGAATGATCGGTCAAAGTGCCTAAGATACCTCTGTTTGAAATTTCAATGAGATTAAGTCCAAATAAGTAAAAATTTCTGAACCTAATGAACGCTGGAGTCGTAGCTGGTATTCGAAGATTTCACGCGAAAAAACCAACATCTTGTTAAATGGGAAACTTTAATAGAATTGCTTAGTTTATGCGTTGTCATCCAAGTTTACAGCGTCGCGTTAAGCATTATAATGTGCCATTTTCTTAAATTATGTTAAAAAAAACGCGGCTAAATTGGAATTTGAATGAAATAAGTAAATAAATGATAATAAATAAACAGCGTTGTTCCGATAAAAAACGGAGACATGTATGAATACATGTATTGCATTAAATTATAACGAATAAGCATTTTAAGTATTTCTTAGAATGACTACTAAGTTTACAACGATATGTCTGTAGGTACTTTTATTTTTATGTTTTACTGAAGCAAAATGTCTCTACGGCAAAATAAGAGCAAAATTTCAAGTGTTTTTAGCATAAACAACGGAATTTGATAAAATGTGTAACAAATTTTCTAATGATTATTTATTTCACCTGTCAAAATATCACAATTTTGTAATTTCGTCCAATGAAAACGCTTAATCTTCAATGTTTTATGCTAAATCTAGCCAATCATTTCGGTTTATACTGATAAAACCACTAGTGGTTTTACTAGTATTGATAAAATTATAGAACTGTCAAAAATTCAATAACAATATTAAACAATCAATTTTCTTTTTTATAAGTACCCTACGATAAATCAACATTCATTTATATTATCTAAATATTCTGAAATATATTTTGTTATTATTATTAACACAATTCAATTCATCTAAAATCTAAACGATAATGAAAAATTAAATATGTAGGTACTTTAAAACTAACCTGCTTCCTGGTTCTGCATGCATTTAAAACGTTTATATGCCTACATTCAAATGTGGTCTTGTAGGTAAACTTTAAATAGATATACCTACCTAATAATTTTTATTTTGGTAATTTTCTCTTTAAATAATATAATTGTATAAATAGGCAGGTATAAAAATAAATATTTATTCAAATTATAACCCTGTTTTCACGATGCTCACGACAACTGACAACTGTCAATACTATCTAGTGTACAGGATAAGTTAATAGGGGTAATAGGGGTAACGGTATTAGGTTTGTGTTAATTATGAAACATAAGTTGTTCTAGGAAGTTTTTTAAATAAAGTAGTTTTTGTACAGAATGGTTCAAAAAATAATCTTCTCAAATACCACTCGTCCTGTAAAATTTTACTAGATAAATTTTTATTTTCCAGACTCAAACTTTTTTATTTTAGGCAAAACTACTCAAACAAACTGAATATGATAAAATCACTCGTCCTACGGACTCGTGATTTTATCACATTTCAGTTTGTTTTCGTATTTTTGCCAAATAAAAAAGTTTTCGTGGAAACTAAAAATTTATCGATAAAATTTTAAGGACTCGTGGTATTACCTTTGATTAAACTTCCATGTTGGCAACTGATTGAATTTTAAAACTTAAGCACAATTTTTATTTAGTAATCTACACCCTGCTATCCTTTTTAGATTAACACTTCAAAATAATGTTTTCTTGTTTTATTTAGAGGGTTGACAATGGTAAATTTGTTCGGTATGAGAGCGATCATTTGGTAAGTTCTTTCTGAAACAAACTAGATAGAAACAGGTCGAACTTGAATCGACGGGGACTACACGAAACGTACTTACTTTTTATATAAAGTGTTTGATAAATATATTGTCAATAAACTATTTTATCATCTAAAGCATAATGGTATCTCTTCTAAAGTAAAGTGGTTGGCTACATCTCCCGGTGCATCATCCTAACTCACCAAGAAGAAAGGTACCTAAAAACAATCAATTTTATTCTTCGTTACGACCTTCCATCTTCTGCGCTAGTCCTTACTTTGACATTTTGGACGAATGTGTATACATCTAGCATACAGAGCAAAATTGGCGATAGGATTTTATCAAGGTTGGGTTATTTTCTTGTTTGGGGATAAAGACTATGATAGTAATTTTCCTGGGAATGTAGAAGTACGAGATCAGCGTCCTTGGGTAGAGTTTTTGCTTTGAGACAGTTATGTATTCCTTAGAGAATCGGCCTAGCAGTTAGTTCTGGCTTATGCTTTCAGATTATTAAAATGAATTATTTGGTCACACACGGTGAGGTCGCAGAGGGTTTGAATTTTTTGGCCTGTGAAAATTTAATTATTTTACAGAATTTTGAACCTTTTAAACCTTTCTGGCAAAATATAGAGTGAGTACCTTAAAATTAAAGAGTACCGAAAACAAAGAAAAGAAATCGATACACAGTCTATTATTAAAAGAATAAAATGTGGTCTTAAATCAGACATTCTTAAATGGTTTTTTGCAACTATGAACTAAAAAAAAATGTACATTCAAAATTTAATACGCCGTTAATAACTGACAGGAATTAGATTACTTGTTTTAATCCTGTCGTCAAGATATGCAAAGTAATACGTATCGTATTAAGGATGTAAAAGAATCAGAGTTAAGATTTCTCCTTGGGCGGAATGAGGGGCTTTACTGCGGCTTCCCCGTCAAGCCCTAAGCCGATATTCTAGATTTCTTTTCCGTGGTTACACACAAATCCCTTGAATTCCTTAACTTCTAATCTTCGAGTATTAAGCGTGTTAGTGTCGGATTTTTTATTCGTCTACGTGTTATCATCTCAAATTTTCAGATAAATCTTAGGTTTGAATGAATGTCTAAATCTTTATATATATATATTTAAGCAGTTTTTAAATAATTCGAAGTTTAATGTACTTTTTAATATTTAACAATTATAGTTTGTACATAATCTTTTACTAATATTTTTCTTATTTGCATATATAAAATTGCAATAAAGATTTTGTTAACTCCCTTTTAATGATAGACTGTTTTACAAATTTAAACCTAACAGGAACTTTGGTTTATTCTGTCTCAACCAGTACGGCTAAGAATTTATTGACAGTGCACGTGCAGTTAGTTATATTAGTAAAATCTTGAAATATATCTGTAAGGGCTTTATCTTTAAACCCCTAAAACAGTAGGTATACCCCTTTAACGGGGTGAGGAAAGAAATTTTTATACAAAAATCAACACGCCACGAGAACGACGTCGCGGGTACATCGAAATAGAACCCAAAAATGTGGTTAGATTTTTTTTTTGTCTGTCTGTCTGTATGTTTGTGCGCACATCACATGAAAACTACTGATCCGATTCGAATGCGGTTTTCAAAGATGTATTTGTCTTCTTTCAACTTAACATCTGGTGTATAAAAATTTCTCTCCGATTCCTTAAATGGGGTGGGGTAAGAAATTTTTATACAACAATCACACGCCACGCGAACAACGTTGCGAGTACAACTAGTCTAAGGAATAAAGTGTTTGTATTTGTGTATTTGTGTTTGTGTATTAAAAAAATGTCAATTTTTCTGCAAAAAGATCATGCATACAGGATTCAACGTACACATACTACAGAACAGACAGCTATCAATCGTCTGAGTTGCTTCTAGCGTATGCGAGAGAGATAGCAAGTAGTTTTATTTTTCTTTTTTTATGGTTAGTCATCTCACGCTTGGAGCATTGAAAGCTGCCTCTAGTATATTATGTTTAAAGGTTTTAACTTAGGCTTATGCTGTAACTAGCTATTATAATGTAATTTTGTCGCGTGTGAAAATTTTAATTTACAGAACACTGTTTCTGCCAAAAACGTAATTTTTTAGGTGCATCAAATCTGATTAATAATATGGATCCGTTAATTTTTGATTTGTTAGAATTTTTTTCTTGTATTTACACTAGAATATAAAATAGAATAGTATTTTAAATTACTTTTCTATCGACAATCATCATCTTCTGTTAGGTCGTATTTAATCAAAGTCTATCAAGTAGTAAATTCTAACATCCTGTCTTAAATAATTACATTTTTATAGCGTATAATAAATGATTAGCAACGGTGTATAAGGTGCTAATTTTCGTAGGTGTTAATATCTTTTTAATTGCACTTAAAAGTATCTTTATAGAGCAGAAAATTGGCTGTATGGATGACATGTAAATTACTAGTTATCGTTCCAATGGTTTGAACGAAAGTTTAAAAAAGTTGTTCGACGATAATTTTTAAGGATATACCTACGATAATTTTTTGATAATGTTTTGTTTGCCATGTAGCAGATTTTTTTGTTTTATAAAACCAGAATTTATCGATAATTGGTTATGCATTACCAATACCCACTGAGTGACTGATACTTTGTAATAGATATTAGTTTATATTTTTTTACTTTTTTTCGTTACCTCACCCCAACTTTAGGTGTACGGTGTACCAAGACATCTTCTGTCCAAGGAGCATATTTTTTTCGCAATCGATCTTTTTTAAAGTCTTCATTAGAAGCTTTTTTCAGGTCAGCCAGCTTTTCTTCATTTCATCAAAAGACATTTGCGAATTTTAAAGTTGTGAATTTTCACTCCAGTCTTAAAGGTGTTGCTGAAGGTTATAACTTATCTTGGATATTTACTTTTTCTTTAACTTCTACTTATCCAATCTCCCTTTTTTTGTTTAATATTCATATTCCAATGGTGCTTCTAGTACTTTATTCAACTCTTATCGTACACAGAGTTGTGTATTATTCTCTGACTATAAATAATAAAAAAGGTTTTGAATAGAAACCCACACTGCAGTATTACTTATCTATCGTAAGAAATTACTACCAAATGATATCATATACATATTACACATCTGCAAAATCTTCCAAAAGATATAATGTGGTATAACTTAATTGCAATTTTTTGGTAAACGTGGTTTTGAAGGTGTCATGAATCATTTTATTAATTAACTTATGTGTTGATATCAAAGATCAAAGAATATTATTATTCTAACGCTTTATAAGTTTTTGAAAAACATTTTCAAAGACAATGACCGTTCAACTAAGAAGAAACAACTACTTCCTGGGCTATATGCCCCAACGGATATTGGATTACACTTCAAAGTCAAACGGGGTTGGCATATCTAAAATAGATAATTTAAACCAACCATTCTGGTTTGCAGTTAGAAGGGACAACATAACTTGTAGACCGGTTTCGGTGTATTTGCACCTCGTCAGTACAAGGTATATGTTATCCGTCAGCGATTATGCTTTAAGCTCGCTGACGGATAATTTATGTGTTGGTGGAGAGTTCAAATTTTATAAGCACCTATGTTTCCTACTGCATATGACTTAATTTGGGCACTTACGTTTGTTGGTGTTTATGAGGACCAGCTGTTAAATACAGTAAAACTAGTAAAAGTCTTTGTAAAAATATTATTTTATCTATTTTTGATGTGTACTTTAATTATACAAACAATAACAATCAGACACTTTAGTTTTAAATAAACCAGTATCTAATTTACCCATTAATGCTACATTTATTAGTTAGTGTCTTATAATTCACCATTATTTTGAGATTTTCTTTGGATTTTACCAACAACTTGTATCGCAATAAAAGTTAGGTTAAGTTTTTTAAAGCATGCTATATTTCTGTAGCTGCTACGTGTATATTATCTCGCATTCTATGAGGAAGTATCCAGTTTTAGCATATAAAAAACATCGGTACTAATTTACATAAACCAGATGGTAAAAATTTTGTTAAAGACTTTGGACAAAAACTGTTGAACTAATCGGCAAACAAAAAAATCAGCATTTATTTATCCAGGCAGTTAACTGCAAAAATCTGAATAAAACAGGAACACCCATGAATACGGCATTACCGTAGGTTTATAATATCATAATCATGCTAACCTGTAAATTAGTTGTCTGTTTTATTGTAGAATGCAGAACGAATCAGCGAACACATTTTCTTTACTTTATATATTATATTATAAAATTTAGTAGTAATTTGATATTTTATTTTACGAAAATATTTGAAAATTATAAATTCAGGCTCTATAGAGTTATTATGTTAAAGTTATACTTCTTTTAGCGCGTTAGGGGAAATGTTGAGGGTAATTTTTTACGATGCACGCGCACATCGTCACGAAAAACCAACGGTATGAAATTAGTCAGTTTTGTTTTTTATAAACAAGAGCAGTAACATTCCATAAAGGTGCATGGTAAAGAATAGAATTTGAGGTAAGTTGACGGTATACTATATTTATTTACATCATAAACTAATAAATTATTACAATATTGATTTAATGATAATTTACCGTGATTATAAGTGATAAAAGGAATTATACAACTTTTTACATAAGTATATTTACATTTTTTTAAATTTGTTTTTTAATATAAATAAATAGCAGTTTTTCTTGTTTAAATTAACGCAAACGAAGTAATCAAAAATCTAATCAGAATATAATGACAAAAATTTCTGAAACTCATGCTTTTAGCAATATTCATCAACTGGTTGGAGCGTTCTGTACCATTTATAAACATTTAATCATTATTAGATATATAATATGAGAGAAAGTTGCTTGTGCTCGGGCTATTAGGCATCTTTGAAGGAGAAGTGTTTACAAATGAGATGTTATTACTGTTTGATAATTAATATTGGTATTGACATTGCTGACAGCAGTCAATTGTTATAATTTGGTTATATATCCACCACAGATTATATAAGTAAACAGATACGAATATAGGCTCGTTGACCTTGAACGTTGCGATGATGTCATTGGTCTTGATTCAAATGCATAATCACAGATTTTACTACGATTTTACTATAACATTGTTTGTAAAATATGCTCGGAATGTTACATTAACCGATAAGCGGCCAAACGAGGCAATTGAGGCTTTTTAATTACATCTATTAGATGTAATTGAAAAGTCTTAGGTGCTTTATATCAAGAATCAAGAATGCTTCAGAAGACTGATTTAAACGACGTTTTCCATTTAAATTTAAAAAGGAACGATTCATGTTTAATTACCTAAAACAGCCTTTTTTGTTGGAAGTAGTATCCATGCGCAATAACTTAATTATCAACAGTTGGAACTAGAACTACTATTAGATTTTGTCAATAAATGAACAAAGCGAACGGAAAGGTATTAACATAGAGATGATCTGAGTGTTTCTAATCGCTACTAATGTTTGATAAAATATTTTCAATTTTTTAAAAAGTAAATCGTTACAACGGTTATTGCTTTCAACCAATCAAAGACATTAAACTGGATTTCTTTTTATTTAAGGATGTTCCCGTAGGTAAAGATCTAAATACAAATGTACATCTATTGGGACAGAAAAGACAATTTATTAGTTTGGAATTTAAAGGACTTCAAGTTAGGACCAGTGGGGAAGACGTGGGAAGGTAAGGAGTTCCACAATCTGGAGACCCTGGGTATGAAGGAATGATCGAATCGATCCGTTCTCAATGTCTGGCACTGAAAAGTATAAGGGTGCATGGAGTTCGCAAGTCGCGTTTTTCTGACTGGTCTGGCAAGTGAAGGTTTTATAGAGCGATGTTCTTATGAGCAAAATCCGTTTAAGTATTGGTAAAACAGGAAAAGATCAGACACTGCTTCGGTTAGACAATGGGGCTAGGTTTTTGGTGATACTTGTGTCGTTTATTAGTCGAGCTGCTCTTTTTTGTATTACATCAAGATCTCTGAGCCTTGATGGAGCCCCTTACAAGCGAGCAGTATTCAAGATTAGATTTTATTTGGGCTTTGTAAAGAGTAGCTAAGTTGTGTGTAGAGAAATATTTCCGTGCTTAAAAAGAAAGACGAACTTCTTTTCTGCTACAAATGCTATGGATGCAATATGTTTGTTCCAGAGTAAGTCCTGGGAGATCGTTATACTAACTAGCGTAATGGAGTCGCTTGCAACTAGTGTCTTTCGTTCATTGTGATGGATGAGTCGTGTCTGTTTGGCTTTTGTTGGATAAGCAACATGTCTTTGTCTTGGAAGCGTTGAAATTAACAAGATTCGTTCTTTTCCACTCGTCTACAATTCTCAAAACTTGATTGAGAGAAACCGTTGTGGATCTTCTGTCCTCTTTCAGAATATCTAGGGATGGTTGTGCGCTTTGGTACAGTGTAGGTTGCTATCATCTGCAAAACCGTGTATTGGGTTATTTGTGGCTTCTAGTAGATCATTAATGTGTAAAAGGAATAGAGTAGGACCTAGAGCAAATCCTTGAGGAACTCCAGCGTTGAACTTGTAGAGGTTGGAGAAATGACCACGGCAAACATCTGCAAAAGTTCGGCGAGAGTCCGGATGAAGGCAGTTTGTTCAAGAGTGCTGCATGCCACACTTGATCAAATGCTTTTGAGATTTAGTGATATTATTTGAGTCTTCCCAAGACGGTGGATGGCCAAAGTCCTATATATTTATAATATAATAATTTTTAAAGCTTATTCTTCAGGAAATAGTATCTTTTGTACATAGTTGAATTTACACTTCACCAATATTTTGCGCTTTTGGAGCAAGTAAAATCAATTTTGAACATAACATTAAAATATCAGCATACGTTTCAATTTCATAATAAATACAAAAATTTGATACGCATAAAGAACGTTACCTTATGTAGTTATGGTTAACTGAATAAAAAACTAAGTCAATGTATTTGTTAAAAAAATTCAATAACAATCAATTAATTAACACTTGTTTGGTTACGCTTGAAACTCAATCTCAATCTAATTTTGTTTGACGAGTGCATAATACTGGCAGCTAGAATAATTATGATACGCACACAATATTTCGTATAATAATGTAATGTAACGTATTTTGTGGGGTGGCTTGTTTATTTATAAATGTGAGCAGGTAGGTAACCTATTGTCAGATTTCTCTATAGAAACTAGTAAATGTATTTTGTAAATAAATCTAGTAGAAATGCCTTTTATAATAGCCACAGTCAGAACGTTACTACCAGCACAACTGATTTTACAAATGAGGGCTGCATGACACAGCGGCAGTTCGTTCTACAGGGTGTATGTTTTTAAAACTAAACAGTACATAAAGAACATTTTTATTTTAAATATATTCAGTAATCAGTAGTTGCAATCGTATTAAAATCTTTTACTTGATGGTGGAACAAATAAATAAAAAAATGTAAACAGATTTTTCAATCTTTAAACGAATTGCTTTAACAGCGTAACAATATGTTATTATTATATTGTATAGAATATTTATTTTTATTTTCCATAAACTGTCAATAGCGATTCTATACGAGCTACTTCTGATGCTAATGAATGTCAACAAAACAACCTGAAATATCAATCATTCGGCGACACCTACGGAATGAATAGTTCATGGATTTATTTACAAATCCTTTTTGTGTTTGTCGTATTCTACTACAAATGACTGAAAGATCTCATAAAATTTTGCATTAAATTCGGAAAAAGCTTTTGAGGATGAGTGTAAGGGAGATACACAAATAAAAAAGTCGTATGATCTCTTTAAAAATGGCTCGTTCTGGTCGACTTTTAACGACTACAACGATTTTTGATGATGAAAGTGTTCTGCACCACGAATTTACACCGACAGGTCAGATGGTCATGGAATATTACGCTGAAATTCTAAAGTAACAATTGAAACAGTTTTAATACTGGTTTAAGAAATATTTTACTCTTATTAGGAATATCGGGTTCAATCGGAGCCAGAGATAATTTTTTTATTTATTTATTTTTTGTTAATTTTTAATGTTTGTGGAATTGTCATTAAAGTACATTAAATTATAAGTTATCGTCAATTATTTTCATTTTAACGTTTAGAAATTGGTTGGATAACACAGAATCACAATTATTAAGAATTTAATCAAAATATTCGTTCTAAATAGTCTTTTTTACACGGATAATTGAATTCACTTCATTAGATTTATGGTGCTAAAGCAAATTTTAACATGTCAGCACACAAAACGAAAGACCACATTTTTTTTTTTTGAGCAATCCATAAACGCTCGTACTTAATATGTGCTATTACCGGTTCTCATTAATTCCATAATTAGAACATATTTTACAGGGATTTTAATGCTTAATATTTTCTCCTTTATCTCACATTGACATTCCGGCATGTTCCATTCGAATGGTTTAATGCTGGTTAATGATTTTTCTAGAACAGCTCGTTAAGTTTCTTATTTAAATCCGACATTTCTTTTAATATTTAATAATTATTTTCAGTAATTGAATAGTGACACAGCATCTTCCCTTATATTGTTTGTGGTTATCTTAACCATTTTACTCGTGAATTCTACTGTCAGTCAGTAAATCGTCTTATCTTGAGTTTATCAAGCTGTTTTGACTTTAAATAGATCCCTTTTTCGACCCGAACATTTAGAGTAGACATACCAGATAATCGTTTGACAACAGACAAGCAGATTAACAAATAACTTGCGGAAAGCTGACGCCAGCCGCCCTATGTTTTGGTGTGTAAGAATGTACCAATTTTAAAAATTTAATATACATGTGTTAACGAGTATGGTGCGTCTTAAATTTGTTGTTGTGAATTTTATGTTGTTTTTTTGAAATCCATTTAAGTCACATACAATAATGTTTTTCTTCTAACGTCTTAAATTTAGATTTATATTGAACATCGAAAAGGGATCTCCTTGATCATTTCTTGATTATCAAAATTATGACTATTTTGCATATCCAAATATAAAGAAAATTACAGACATAAATCGAATAATATTTTTCCGATGAAATGAAATATTTCCAAAAAGTAAATAAAAAAAATATTTGAATAAACGCGAGTACCTACACTGTCAAAAAGTAGGAATGAAGGGTGTTTATGATAAACATCCATTTACACCAATCGAATATTGTTTGCGAACGTTCAAAAACGTTTGTAAACGTTTAAAAACATTTGCAAAGATGCAGTTGTTCTCGAACACTCGACCAAGTTTCCAAAAAAAGTTCCAAATATAGCGTTTGGTTACCAAACTTTCAATTTATGTTTCGTTGATATTGATATCGCCGCTGAGAAAGAAAAGCAAAATGTGGAAATCTTTGTTTTTAGAAAGTAGAGTTTTCAAAGCTCTGTCTTCGTTTCGTTAATTGAAAAAAAAAACGAGCGTCGAGTTCGTGATCGTTTGCAAACAATGCTCGGTTAGTGTAAACCGCCTTTAATTGTTAATTTGATAGATTATTATTTATATTTGTATTCTTCTTTTCACATTTTTCTTGGTATCTCACTTTTGTAATTATTTAAAACCTGATATGCTGATGTGATTTGAATGAAGTCATTATTACAGAATAAATTTGTATTTCTTTGAACTAATTAATTAGGTTTGTAATTAGCTCTTTGTAGATATTCTCTAATTTTATTTTCCATTTTTAATACTTTTAGTCATCTTCTTTGATCCACTTTGACCAATGGTAAGAATAATGTTTTTTTATAATCTATTTCCTGTGTTCCTTTCATCAGCCTCTGTTACTTTTTTTTTCTGTGCCTTGTAAGTTTTTTTTCATCATTTAGTTCTTATGTCCCTGCGGATATTATTAGAGATTCTAGACACTGACATTGGACACAAAGTGAAGATATTATGTCTATCTAGTTTATTAGTTCTACCCAGGATGCCATTTTATCATTATAGTCATGTCTATTTTTTGATCAAAAAATGACATTAAGATCTACTTAACGCTAGATATATTTGAAAATTTTGGTATGCGTGGTCTTGCTCACCTTTGGATTACCTCTTACCTAACCGGGAGGGATCAAAATAGTACCCTTAAGTGTGATAATAATACGGTCGTCTCTAGTTCTCTGGTGGTCACTAATGGCATACCTCAAGAAAGCATTCTGGGACCTCTTTTATTTATTGTATTTTGTGATAGTATCATGGATGATCCTTACCATTATGTGGTTAAAATGCTCAACAAATCAATCAAACAAAATAGGGTTGCGATATATTTATGTATTTATATTGATGAGCATCTCACTTGGTCCGACTCAATCTTAAAAAAATTGTCAGTATATGCTTTTGTTATTTGGTAGCTACGTAATAATGTGACCACTGAGATACTACTTCTATACTATTATGGTTACGTGCAATCTAGCTTATCGTACGGCATTATGTGGTGGTGTAACTGCAGAAGAAGAGCAGAAGAGGTTTTCAGGGCTCAGAAAAAAATAATAAGAACAATTTTATTTAAACCATATACATTCTTGTGTAGAACGTTGTTTCCTGAGTTGAAAGTTATGCCGATCCCATCTCTGTTTGTTTTCAGCTCGGTTTTGCATGTGAAGACAAACCTATCTAATTATTCTTTAACTCAGTACCAACTGAGGGTAAATCTCAATTTAAGCTTACCCAAGCACAAATTGAAAAACGTGGCAAATAGCCCAATGGTTTTGTTCATTGAACTTCTTACTGAAATTAAAAGAATTGATGGAAATAAAAAATTTAAAAATATATTTAAAACTATTTTAACTAAAAATTCATTCTATTCGATTAAGGAATATTTAAATTGCAAAAACTCAAATCTACTTCCATAATTTTGTTGGTTTTTTGTTTATTTTTTTAATCGACCAGGAATTGGTACTTTCCGGTTTGTTTTTAGGCCAGAAAGTCTCATTTTGTCGGACAAGGTCAGAAAATAAAAATGAGGCCGGTCCGACAAAATGAGATTTTTTGACCCAAAAATTAACTGGAAATTACTAAATTCTGGCCGGTTTAAAAAAAAATATTGTACGTAATACGTCCCAAAAGTGCTTTTACTGGACCCGCAGGCTTGCAGGCATCGCCTGCGGCTCGCGCTGCAATTGCCCGCTCGTCCAGTAAAAGACCACTTTCGGGACTTGTTACGTAAACTACTATTGATTTTATCATTTTAATGTGTAATATTTTTTTTTACGTAAAATTGTGAATATTTTTAGAATTTATATACTTACTCTTCACTTGACACTATCCGATATTTTGTAAAAAAGTCTATGGAAATAAATACTTGTCTTGTCTTGTTTTCTGATAAGTTAATTGTAGTTATATACATAAATATTATGTACTATAAAACATGAATTAAATCAAATATTCCTTTACATGGCCAAGATTTTTGAGTCCTGGAGTCCTTTTCGTTATTAATCAAATTTCTTGTAAATATACTTTTAGACATTCATTAATTCTCACCAATTTTGGTAAAAAGTGAGATGCTAAGAATTTTTATATTAATTATACAAATGAAGAAGGTTTAGATTGATGTTGCTGTTATTTACTGTTTTTTAATTTTAATTTCAAACTAGTTCTAAGATTTTGGTTCACTGAAGAATTACAAAAAATACTGTATTCCTTAAAGAAAATTCGAAAGAACAGTCGAAAATGGATTAAATACTATCATTACTTTAGCTTCAAAAGGTGCTAGATATTGAAATTAAAATTAAATAAATCGATAAATAATTTACAACGTGCTTCTTAAAATATGTAAATTAACTTTCAGTAAAACGAGGCTATAACATAACCTGATACAAAAATTCAATGTGTTTTGTGTCCCAAATATCAATGGAAACCTACCACATTTAATGCGTCTATTAAAAAATTATAATTTTATGTTATACCTTTATTAATTATACTCTAGCGACATCTGCTTAGGTGATATTACCCTATGATAAGCAGAAAAATAATAGCAAGCGATTAGCATAATACCAGACAATTTCGTTCTTGTGTTACACACGTCACCGTCATCAATATTACTTCATTAATATTCTTCTGAGTGCTTATGCAAACAGAACGCTAAAATTACTAGTTTAATCATGAAATTGACCGGGGGATTGAGCAGAATTATGAAAACCAAACCATTCTATATCACGCAAGGCGAAAGGGCATTCGAAAAAAAATCTCAAACGGATAGTTAATTAGATTATCAAAGCTGATACGGTTTAAGTGTGTGATTAGAGGAAATAACGAGAAATTTTATGTATAACGGCTGGACAAGTACTGGAAGGAAAAAAGCAACGTTTGTGTTAAAATTTGAAAAAGACCAAACTCACCACTCCCGGTGACAAAGAACTCACCATAAAGTACAAAATTTTACAAAACAATAAAACTAGCTATAAATAGCACAAAATATTAATAGAAGATGAGTTTAAAGAAAAATATAAATAAAAGAGCTACCAATATAATAAAAAATAGGAATTTGATTAGCCAACACGGAATATTAGAGATGCAGTCAAAAATTGTACTATTGTAATATTATGATCAAATTATTATTAAACTTGTACTTTCTTGTACTTGTACATAAAAAAAACTAGTGTGGCAGTCAGTGGGACTGCCGGCAGAAGTTATAATTCTATGCACGCGCATGGATTCATAAATTTGTATGCGAATGATTTAGCAAACTCATTGTATGATATTCGTGGTAAGCGACCCCAAAAACCTCCTAGTACCGTGTGCACACTCTTTTTGTATCGAATTTGCATAAAATTCCTGGAGACGAGGTCCGTCTTATGCACCAGGTGTTTCGAAGACCATCGCCATTATTATAATCGTATTTAGCGACTCAAAAAACCACCGAGTATCAAGTGTGCACTGATTTCGTACAGAATTTACATAAAACCCCAGGAGAAGAGCTAGACACCAAGTGCCGCGGAGACTTTCGGAATCGTGATATTCGTGTTCAGCGACTCCAAAAACCCCGATTATATAAATTGAACCCATTTTCAGCAATACTTACCGAGTTGTAAGATTTCTCTCTATTGTCTGTGTTCGGAATGTACTTTTCGAATGCAGAAATGCAATTTCCATTTTTACATTATAAAATATAGCGACAAATTTTCTGATACTTTAACGATTCCAATGCAAAAAAACTCATTCCGATCCATCTTACGTTAGAAAATTTGGAGTTTTTGGTGCTTTATTTCCTTGACTATTCGTAAAAACTCTGTTTATGTAGCCAACAACCTCAAAAGCATAGTGCAGGATATACTGCAACCATGTGACGGTATTTTAGACTACAATACAATACTTATTACTGAATATTATTATTAATATTATTAATATAAAATACTAAACTTAATATGTTAACTTACGTGACAGAATTATAAAATAATCTGTCAAATAATCATGTGGTCCGTCACTATGATATTCATACATTAGTTCAGACTGTTTTCTGTATATCTATCCCTTTTCAATGTACTGAATCTTGAAACGGTATTCAAAGGACTTATAGTTATGACTAATAACATGTGATAAATATTTTACCTTTGTTTTTACCAACCAATATACCTTATAAGTGTGTCTGTCTCTCTCTTACTTACACCATTACATATGTAATGATTTTTCCCATTTAACTGTACACAAATCTTTTCCACCGACTGCATGAATAGAAGTATAACTTCAAAACTCATTCAATTTATTTTCAGTTCCAATGACACAACAATTAACATTGAATTGTTACAGAATTTGATATGCAAATAAAAATAACCGAAATTTGTTTGTGAGGATTGTTTGCTCCCACCTCTAGAAACGTTATTCCAGGATATCTTAAAGCAAGTTTACATTTACCTACTAAATGCAAAATGACACATCTGTGAGCTCGAAGACGGAGACCATGGCTATGTCGGGCCACCCACGCTCCTTATTTATGTGGTCATTCGTTTCTGAATTTACTGAAATAATTATTTTAATAAACATTTACTTGGCTTTTGAAAACTGTAACATATTCATAATTAGGATATACAGTACAGAAAAACGAACTTTATTTATTCTAAACAATTTTTTATCAAAGGTAATACCACGAGTCCTTAAAATTTTATCGATAAATTTTTAGTTTCCACGAAAACTTTTTTATTTGGAAAAAATACGAAAACAAACTGAAATATTCAGTTTGTTTGAGTAGTTTTGCCTAAAATAAAAAAGTTTGAGTCTGGAAAATAAAAATTTATCTAGTAAAATATTACAGGACGAGTGGTATTTGAGAAAATTATTCTTTGAACCATTCTGTACAAAAACTACTTTATTTAAAAAACTTCCTAGAACAACTTATATTTCATAATTAACACAAACGAAATGCCGTTACCCCTCCTATTTACTTATCCTGTACACTAGATAGTATTGACAGTTGTCAGTTGTCGTGAGCGTCGTGAAAACAGGGTTATAATTTTAATAAATATTTATTTTTATGCCTATTTATACAATTATATTATTAAAGAGAAAATTACCAAAATAAAAATTATTAGGTATATATATATATCTATTTAAAGTTTACCTACAAGACCACATTTTAGATGTTCCTTGGTAAAAGATAGCACTCTTTTTATTAAAATTAGATATACATTATAATAAAAACAATTTCAATTGTGCAACAACTTTTAAACAAACAACATTTGTTTAAAATCCTTTATAATAAAAACCCACTTGATAGTTAAAATACAAACAAGTGGTAACACCCAGCAAGTCGTCTCCGAGAACGACAGAAATTTAGCATCTGATTGATGCCCTTATCCCCCTAGTTTGTACCAGACATTTCTCGGAAGGACCGAAATTCAACTAAAGAAAAAAATGCTTGTTGGCTCCATGTGGTTTCACAAAATAGCTCTTGCTTAACAGTGCAGATTACTATTTTTTTCTTTCGGGAATCACATAAACGTAGAAGAAAATCGGGCTATAGGTAAGGATTACATTATATAAATATATACAAACACAACTTTATGTACAAACATTTGCAAGCAAAACCATGTTAAATAAATATTACAGCCTTATAAATGATTTCCTGAAATTATTTGTACTGTTGCTTCCGGTTTTTATCAAATTTCTATCATAGTTTAAGAGCTAGAGCCGAAATCTCGCCGAATAAAAATATAATACAGGGCACAAAAAAATGACTTAAATTTTGTTGTTTCAATTGTTGATTTGACAAATCATCTTTCTCCCTCATTACGTCGTATAAGTGATAATGGAGTGATTAAATAGGTATTTCTAGGCGACTTGGGTTGAATCAAGATATAATTAAAAAAACTGACTAACTGCTTGGATCATAGGTAGAGAACAGAGAATTGATTCCGGCCGGACGTAACGTTTTATTTTTCAATTTTGCTAAGTTTCAATAATCCTTATTTGTTGCATTATTTTGGAAATGATTTAATATTCATGTAATAGTTAGTTTTAGTTATTCCACCACTTGTAACATAGTGCTAAATTAGTTTACCAATTACATCTAGCACCGTATAGAAATAGTAGGACCAATTTTCCCACCGCCTTTGAAGTTCTTTGTACCACATTTCGCTCCGGTTTGCCGACGTTTTTGTACAGTTTTGTGAGAACTGGTGAGTAGCGATACCAACTCTAACGATTTTTCGGTAGATCTACCGGTATACCGTTATAATTTTCTTTCATAATTATTTAACTTTTTTGTAACTTAATTTAAACTTACTTTTTTTATTAAATAAACACGAAAGGTTCGACAGCATGGAACCAGTGAGAGGGTGATCCAAAAAAAAAAAATTCTTGTCTATATTTGGTGCTTCTAAATCTTTTAGACCGTTTTATCTGTTTTTTGGAGGCGATCTATCTTTGTTTGTGTTTTAGCGTTAAGATTGTTACCATGTGTTTATTTTCAAAATTTTTGCTTATTTTGGTAATTTCATTTTTCTTGCACATGCCAGGTTTTGTTTATTCTAAATGATGTCCTTTGTGTTTTCCACTGATTTAATTTTTATTTTTCAATAATCTTTTTTATAAAATGAATATATTTTGTTTAGTAAAAAAATGTTGCACGTTCGTGATAAATCCATGTTATTGTTATGGGTTTCTTCAAAAAAAATGCTAGTTAAGTAGTTTTTAAAAACTGTTGTCTGAACGTTTATGGTAGCTATAATTTATGGTCGACTTAGAATTCGTTACAAATAAAAACGTGTTGTATATGTTTGTTTTAAATGATATGGTTTTTGTAGATTAATTTGTGTTGTGCTCGAATTTGCATCATTGACAAATTTTTGGTAAACATTGATTAGCTGTTAAATATCGTTGCTTCTAAACATGTTTGTTAGCATAACACTTCTTTGAAATCATCGCCCAAGTCATATTTTTCAGAACTGATTAATACGCTTGATAACAAAAATAAAATTTATTGGACCATAAAAACCTGGTGCTTTTTCCGATCGAGTTCCTACATTTTTACTTGAATGGATAACAACCGAAAACGAGCGATAAATTGGCCATTCAGGATCTAGATCTTTCAGAAACAACTCGTTTTCCGCCATCTTTGTCCGTTTCAATCAACTAACTACGATAATTCGATTTCCGAATTTTATTCCCTACTCACCAAAGGAAAACCACGGAGTATTTAGTATTAACAAAGTTGATTTTCCATCTTGAAGATTATTTTTTATCTAATATATATATTAGATTTTTTATAAAGCTATAATATAAAATCACAATTATTTTAAAGCTATGATTATGACGTTATGGCGATCGAAATGAACTTTAAAAATACGACACCAAAAAAGAGTTACAATACTTAATTGTGTGAATAATTTTGGAAAATTAGAAAACACCATAAAAACAGAAAATATAATAAGCAAAAAGTATTAAAAAAAATGTAAAAAACAAAAAGAATGAAAATCGCAGAATTAAAAAAAAAACTTGAAACATTTAACAATTCACGAAAATTGGAAAATTGTTGAATGATTAGGAAAAAACATGAAAAATCTTGAAAAACCATAGAAAAATCATGAAAATTTGTAAAAATCGTAAAACAAGTTATAATGGTGTCGTGGGACACCAGGTAGGAACTAAGTTCCTTCGGCTAATGTAGAATCGACACTACTCGCTTGAGTATACGACTGTAGCGCCTGCGCACGTCTCATTTAACGGTTCCATAGACTTTTTGTTACGGTTTTACTATTACTTTTTTTTTCAGTTCCGTCGCGCAGCAAAATCCCTATCTCCTCCAAGCCTTGGATTATACTACGTTATAGATTAATAATTACATTTCTTTTGGTTGTACATATTTTCATAATTTGTACTTTTCGTCTGGGCAGCTTATATATCAATAAATTCTCTAAAGATATAATTTTTATAATGATAATGATCGGAATAAGATAATTGAATTAATTTTATTTAAAGTTAAAATAATATTTATAGTTTTTTGTTTAACACTGGAAAAAACCAAAAAAAAATTACCATCCCGCGTATTCGATCCTCCAACGATATCCAATCGTGAAGAGTTATCATATGCTAGTCAAATTATTTTTATGTATTTACTACATAAATTTGGATCATATTAATAATAATAATTTATTATAAATTTTGAGATTAACATTAGTAACAGGTGTAGATAATCCAATTAAATAAAATATTACAACATAATTTACACATTTTACATTTAAAAACCAATGATTTTCATTAATTTATAGGACATCACAAAAGTTGATATCGTTGGATATTTCTATATTGTTTACAATGTTTATATTATATTATTAAACTTACCTTTCGTTAGGAGATTCTTTTGCTTTCATTATAACTATTATATTTTTTGTAAACACTTTCAAGAAAGTTTCGGTGACAGTTAAATATTATATCATAACTGTCAACATTATGTCTATCGTATATTGAACTCTGAGTAGAGGCTAGCGTTGTGTGGAGACTAGCGGTAACCTGCCTACTAGATATAGTGGCACTATTACAAGCGTTACGGTTTTATTGTTACGGTTTTTTACTATTACATTTTTTTCAGTTCGGTCACGCCGCAAAATCCCTATTTTATCCAAGCCTGCCGTAAGGAACATAGTTCCAATATTGTATAAATTTCAAAAAACTGAAATAATCGTAATAGTAGTTTACGTAACAAGTCCCGAAAGTGGTCTTTAACTGGACGAGTCGGCAAATTGCAGGGCGAGCCCTGCAATCCTGCGGGTCCAGTAAAAGCACTTTTAGGACGTATTACGTACAATATTTTTTTTAAAAACGGGCATTGTTGTACCATAAACTTCATATTACATTTTTATAACAAGAACTCTTTTAACTAATTTTAACATTTTGTTTTTAACAAACCTTGCTTAACAATTTCATCTGGTATAATTTCATCATCCATTAATTCACAATCAAATGCATCATTTTAAATATTCATTTTATAATAAATTTCACGTTTTCAACTAAACTTCAAAATATGTCAAGTTATTTTATAGTTTTAAATATATACAAAACTCGGTTACCATAGACTAACTATTTTATTGTAAATGCGTCCGGTAAAAGCTTTTACTGGACTCATTTATATTTTCTGGCCTTGTCCGACAAAATGAGATTTTCTGACCTAAAAATAAACCCGAAAGTATTAATTTCTGGCCGGTTTTAAAAAAAGAATATTATTTAACTTATAATGTAATGAAAAACGAAGATGCATAGTAGAAGCATAACTTTTGTCGGACAGTTCCACGGCTGCCAAGTTTTTTTTTGTAGAATTTATTAATTATAGAAATATATTACGTCTTTAGTTTCTCAATAAATAATAACAACGTATAATTTTAACAACGTTTCATGGCTTTATATAAACACCAGTTCCACTAAAGTCCCTTTTAACTGAGATTTGAAGTGTATCCCAATTAGAAACGTCTTAATTAGTGTGGAAGCGACGTTGTTTCGACTTTACTTCCGTTTTGTCGGTCGCACGCGGCACTGATGGGGATCAAAGACACCGACGAAACCCTAATATGTACGCCCGCTAGGTATGTGATAATCATTATGATGACTAGTATCTATTGGGATTTACTCCATCATTTTTCTTTTGCACTTTTTTTATAGAATTCGGTGGTGTGGTTAATTCAAGGTTGAATAAATAATATTTTGACGTGAAAATTACACCTTTGGCAAGATCATCATTTAATAGAGGATGTGTTATTTAAAATAGAAATGATCCTTCCTAAGTATATTTTATTTTCTTGGAAAACTACGTTTAGTATATATATCAGACTCCGATTGCAGTAGATGTATTCAGTTTAGGATAAAAATTAACTGTAAAAAACGAAATAAGCTATTTTTTTTTATAAAGATATTGGAAATGGTTGACTTTAGTATTCTATTGATGATGCATTAACTTCAGTGGTATTTAACTGACACGTCGATACAATCCCAATAGTTGATTACACAAAACATAAAATAAACAATAACGTATAAATAATAGGTGTTCCTCCCGTTAAACCAAGGCGCCACTCTCTATCTTGCAAACCTCTCTTTTCCATGGCGATGTCAACTTCGTCCCTCCATGAATTTTTGGGCCTATACCACTTTCTCTACCCATTGGGTAAGAATCCAGCGACCATTGCCAGCACGTCCTACGTGGACATTCTTCATCCTTCTCCGAATTTCCACATTGGGTATTCTGTCTAGTCTAGTTAATCTGCTGTAGCACCTCCAATAGTCCATTTTTACTGCAGTTATTTTACTTTGTATTTTCTTATTCATCATCCAACATTGTGCCCGTCATGATGAATCGTACAACTGTGTCGCATATCCTTGTTTTGATGTTCCTAAGTTACACTTCTGCTCCATGATATAGGATTTAGCTATTTGATCGCAGTTCTTGTAAAAATATCTTAACAATGAAATTAAGAAATCATGGTCAAATCATGGTACCTTTACTAAGAACTAACACTTTTGTATTTTTTATTAGCAATTATTTACTTGTTGACCACTCGTTGTATTTAACATGCTTGAACAAATTTCTTTGTGTATACATAAATCTAGTTACTTTAAATCGAAAATATCGTTTTCTAATGCTTTGAAAAGTAATCTACTGTTAACAAAACGATTTTCTAAAACAAACTAAATATTTTTTTCCATTTTGGTTCGCACCAAAAGAATCAATCTTCAAAGAGTAATAATATAATAGGTAAGAACAGACGGCGATGGCAGAATACGGCTTTCATTGTGATTATGCAAATAAAATACCTGGAGGTGTTGTTTCTTTAATTGATACCAACCACTCTTTATAAGCGGCCTTTTATCATTTAACCATGCAAAATCGTTTGTTGAAAAAGAGCCTCGTTCTCTCTGTAATTACATTGCTAATTTGATTATTATTTACAACTGTTATTATTACCGACCCACTTTACTTTGTTACTGAATGGTCAGGTTAAACGTTATGAGCTGCCGGATTTCAAATCGTGAATGAGAAAACCTACGTATTTAATTTTACTTTGATTTATAATTATGGATATTACCACATATGTGTTAGATATATATTGCGTATTGAAATGGTATTGATTTAATTATACCAGTACATATCAATGATTACTATTTACTATATATATATAAATATATATACCTATAGATCCTCTCTTGGCAGGAACACCTTCCAATTAATAGAATTTTTAGGTTGTGGATTTCCGCATTTTAAATATTGATTGCTGTTAACAAATATAATATAGTATAATATAAAAAAATTGCTTTTCTTTTTTTTTCCCACCCCACTTCTTTCCAATGCTTTCTTCCTGCTGCTGAACGTTCTCTCTTGCCTTTCTGCTCTCTACCACTTTCCAGCTCTTACCTATCTGCTTTTTATTGCGTCTTCCTGTTTATTTAATGTTATGCTTTTTGATTTAACTTTTTCTTTATTAATTGTTTTTTTTTTACTTTTTGTTTTTAAATCAATTCAATATTTTTTTATTACTTTTTGTTTACAAATATTTTTATGACGATCTATTCAATAATTAATCTATTTTAACATTAAAACAAAAACTGCATAAAAACAAGTCTAATACAAAAAAAATAACTTAACTAGACAACCAATGTATAAATGGTGGATCACATTACCAGAATTCTACATTTTTATGATTCTCATATCTTCTTCCATTGAAATTTTGATAGGTTTTTCTTTCATTTTTACTGTTTTCTGTTACATTATTTCTTATTTCTCTTCTGTATACACTATATCTACTTTTAAACTATGGTCCATTATTAAATCGATTATTCCTTCTATTATCCCCATTGTTCCTTGTCCCAAATGAATTTATTTTATTGAATTGTTTCTCATATTGACTATTTTCATTACCGTTATACCTTTCTTTTGCTCTTTTTCAGACATTTCCTCTATTCACAACAAAATATGATAGGTACTTCATTTATTATTTCATTCTGTTGGTTTTGTATTTTTCCATTTTCTCTTCACATAACTTCCATAACTGTTTGTATCCTTTCTTTTTTTCGTTTATTTTCATTTTGTTGCTCTTCCACATGTTCAATTCTTCTCCTGTTGTCTACTATCATTTTTTATCTCATTTAATACATGTTTCAACTGCTCTACTTTTTGTTGTATTTTAACAGAAAACAGCACATTTTTGTGATAATCTTATCTTTAGATTTTTAAATTTGTGAAAACAAGTATCCTATATGTTTTGGGTACTTCTGTCGCTCTTGATATTAATTATTAATAGGTCGATTCCGCCAGCCTCCTACCATTAGTTCAAAAATGTTTTTAATTCTTTCAAAATACAATTTTATCACATAAAAATATCTTTAACCTCTTTTCAAATAGCGATAATTACTTAAAGAGGTTTAAAAGGTTCACCCATTTTTAAGCAGTTTTTACCACTCTAAAAGAACGGAAGAAAAAAAACAACAGAAAACTAAAAAAAAAACGTGATTGCAAAAGTATCAATTTTCTCAGCGTTGCCAAATTACTCGTAACACGTCGAAAGTAGATATTATTGGATCGTGATTGGCGAGCTGTACGTGATGAGGGCCATTCGTGGGTTACGTCTGTGCTGCCAATGGTGACTAATCATCCATGCACAGATTTGTACACTATCAGATCACTCGCACCCTTGATTCTTTTGCCGATGGTCAATCGTATTGTTGACTAGCCAACCGCGATCCTTGCTTTTCTTGTCGTTTTTGTGCCCTTTTTTGTATTGACCCAAGAAATTCTGGTTTATGAACGGGAAATGTGTATACAGCTATTCAAGTAAAAAGATAAACGCCTTTGTGTGTTGGTAATGTCTATATAGTATTTTTTATAAAATACAATCTATGATCTTCATCTTAATATTAATAACAAATTACAATGTCGCAAGTACCCTAATGAGAAAACTTTATTTGATTAAAATTATAAAAAATATATATATAATTAAAGAGATACGATGTCTCTAATATGTTTGTCTGTAAATGCTGTAACGATAAATTTAATAACATAAGAATGAAAAACATCTTTATACGAGGGTAGCCTTTTTAGGTTTGGATATAGCTCCTTAGAAGGCGCCACCAATAGTATCTTCAGACACAAATCTAACCTCAATCTTTTGTTGAAATAAATCCAGAGTCGTGTAGGTGCAGTCAATTTTTAAAATAAGCGAGTGGATCGAAAAAAGTACCGACCTTAGTCAGAACGACTTTTTCAAGGTCCCAAAGATCAAGAATTCAATGCGTGAGCAGCGATTCTAGTCCCCAGAAGAAGCCATCGATGCCTTTAAAACAGCGATTTTGCAGGTGTCAACTGATGACTGGAAGAACTGTTTTACCAATTGGATTGAACCTATGCAAAAGTATATCGATCTTGGTGGGACATATTTTTAAAAGCAATAAAGTACTTTAAGTCTATATTTTTATGGCTTTAGGCAAAACTAAAAAGACAACCCTCGTATTTGTTAATGTTGGTTGAATCTTTTCCATTTAACAGAAATCACTAACCAATTGTTAGTTGGATAATTTATAAAAATAATATGGCTGAAAATACCTATTCTTAATAGATAAATATGTTCCCATAGATATCTTACTTTCCACGACATTAAAATGCTCCTAAGTATTTTATTCGTATGTCAAATAAACATTATTAACAAGCATGATATATGTGCAACAAAGTGGTAATGTTAACAGTTATAAACCTATTTAATAAATGCTCCATTTAACATGTTTTATAAACGCTTTCACGGATAAAGATCTGGTCGGTTGTCATGGTTTTAAAAATCTTGTAAATCACTTATGCATTTTAGAACATTTTTCAAACCTATTTATAAAACAAAATATCGTTAAATCTAAGTAGGAACTCTCACAATATTACTATAGCAAATAGGAATAAATTTTTCTTATTTAGGATTTGTTTTTTAACTTCCCGCTAAAAAAAATTAAATTTTTTTTTAAAATCGGGAAGTTATTGGTTTCACCCCGTTTTTCGAAAATCGAGTTTTCATCGAATTTCAATGTTTTGAGGTCTTAGGAACCTCCCCTGACTATTTTTACGAGGGTGTCTGTATGTCTGTATGTACGTGTGGATGTGTGTGTGTGTGTGTGTGGATGTCTGTAAACCTCTTATAACTTTTGAACGGCCTGACTGATCGGAATGAAATAAAAAGCATTCCAAAGAGTTCCATCTAACTTAGATTCCCTGTAAGATTGAACCGATTCGAGCCGGTAGATTTCGAGAAATTTCAAAATAACCGAAAAAAACAATTGGTAAAAATGATGTTTTTTGGGCATATCTTTTTGGCTATTGCATCGATCAATTTCATAACCTAATCAGCTCTTAAGCTTAAAAAGCCACGTTGAATGCCGTTTTGCAAATTAAAATCGGTTGATTCGTTCGTGAGATATCGTTGTCGAAAAATTTCAAAAAAAGTGTTTTTTTTTTCAATAATTTAGAGATTTTTTGACTAACCGATTTTGCACTCCCGGTAACGTTTTTAGGTCTCAAAAAACTGCGTCGAATGCTATCTTGAACATCAAAATCGAATAAGGCATTAAAAAGTTATGGCCTTTTAAACATTTCAAAAAAAGTCAAAAACGTCAAAATACGTCACGTTACTATAGCTTTGCGGTTAAAACTAGCGGGAAGTTGCAAGGATGGCCTTTAAGGTCAACGTCTTTTCGAATTTTTTATATCTTTATGGTTTTTATAATTGCTACATTTTTAATAAATCATATTTCTTATAGTTATGAAATTTTCTTTAGTACATTCTGGTTTCTATTCTAATCGCCATCTTAAAATTTCATAATATGTTTTATGAAATTTTACTCAGTATTTATTTTTAAATTCCATTTTTATGATTGGTATTTTCAAATTTCATAAAGATTATTAAATTATATAATACTAGCTGACCGGCGGACTTCGTACCTTCTAACAGTGATATATTTTTCGTTTTTTCGAAATTCTTACGATTTTATCCCATCTCTTTTTTATTGCTTTCAATGTTTTTTGGTTTTTTCATTTTCATCACATTTTTTCGTTATATTTTCGATTTTTCATTGAATATTTTAATTTATCGACTAAATATTAGATATCAACTGCGCCACCTTATGGTGGCGTCATAGTATTTAATTTATTAAGAATTTCTGGTTTAAATATGTGAGATATTAACTGAGATAATCTACAATGGCTTTATCATACTTAATTTAGCAAGATATGCTCGTATAAAACATGCGAAATCAACGGCTACATCTTACTGTAGCGCTCTAGTATTTAATTAAGTATGAAGTGCTTGTTTAAATATATGAGATATTAACTGCGTCACCTTACGGTGGCGTCATAGTACTTAATTTTAAATAGGTAAATATTTTTTGTATTTTCTTTTTTCACCATCATTTTTGCATATTACTTTTGTTTCTTGTTTTTCTATTTATTTATAATTCGAAACACAACACCATCTACTGGGTTTTCTCGCAACCTACCTGCTGAATAATCTAGAAATCAAAACACAACGCCATCTACCGTCTACCTAACCTATTTGTCAACCGTTCATAGAGAGTGATATCAATTAACTCACACCGCCGTCTATTAGGAAATCGTAGAATTAAACAATAAATATTACTTTGGAGGTATTGTCATTTTAAAAAATAATAAAAAAACATAAGGTTTAATTTTCCAGATTTACAATCGCAATGAATAGTATTATACGTTACAAGGTCGGTAGGTGACTTATCACAGTACGAGTTAGTTTACGGACGAGGCGACGTAGGAGCCAAGTCCGGAAACAAAAACGAGTACTGTAATAACACCTAACGACCATGTATCGTATTATATTTTATTTCATCCTGTTTTTATAAATTAATAAATTCATAAAAATGTCAACAGTAGTTTGTAACTTGACTAAAAATAGTTCGTAACTTGATTAGTTAGGTCAAATTACATTGAAAGCCATCTGTCACTGTCAAATAATTTTTTTATTATTAAGATTTAATTGTTAATATAAAATTCAATAACATTGACTTTTTTGTAAATATGGATGTAAAAGTAAGTAAATAATTATTTTATTTTTATTTTATAGTCATTATAGTATTTTTAAATGTGCTATCATAGCAGCGTTGCTAGGCAACACATTACAGTACCTGATACCGTAATGTTTTACTTACCGGCGCCAAATTGATTATAGGGAAGTGTATTTACTGGACAGGATGAAATAAAAAAAATTACACTTATTAATCGAGATCAAAATTATACTTTCTACAAACACATACCTACAAAATTTCTTATAAATCGATTCATTGGTTTCGGAGATTAGCGAAGACATACATCGTGACACGATATTTTTTGTATAAAGATGTTTCTTGTTTCGTCCATACTTTTGATTTTTAGACTCATCATTCAAAAATATCTAGATAATATCTTCATTTTTTGTTTTTGATGATATATGATGGTTAATAAAATAACTATTCGTACTTTTATGAGTTCTTAGTAATCATAAAAACATTAAAAATCGGACATATTAGTATATTTACAAACACTTCAAAGATATGTTTAATGCTTCGACACGCCTGATGAAGGCGTGTTAATACTAAGTTTATTAAAGTTACATCAGATATGGGTTAAATGTAATATCTCTCGAATATGCTTAATAAGAGAAGCAGTCAAACTAATCCTTCTAAAAATGGCTTTGTTTATTGTTTTACATTCTTGTGACATTATTTTTTATTAAATATTCACTCTATGTTAAACAGATGATATTTCCAATGATAAGTAGTAAATGTTTAAATGCTAAATAAACGAATTTTTTATCGAGTAAAATTTATCTTTTTGTTTGTCTTCATATACATAGATAACTCTTATTCTTAGAATAGTATAATTCATAACGAGTATGGAACGTGGGATATACCACGCGCGTTATAGATTTTTCTTTTACTATTTTAATATTGGTTCAAAGTTAGTGCGGACTGACTAATCTTAACAGCTACCTAAGCCGAAACTTTAAAGCTCAGTATCGTAATAGGATCTATATTATACCAGCAGTTCATTTCAATTAGTCTACTATTTTTTTTGTTAATCCAAATTTTTCTATTGAAAGTGTTCAATTCACTTATTATTAATTAGTAAAACATAAACCTATTACAGTATAAATTAAAAAAGGCATAAATCATGATGATAATTACATTCAGATATTAATATCAGTATCGATCTCATCGTCATCACTACTGTCTGTATTTATAATCAATTTATTTACATTAGAAAATACCTGTAATTATTTTAGAATATACACATTCAAAATTATTTGCTGAGCATCTTTTCACTATAAAAACCTATAACATTTCTTTCACCTCTTTTGACTTTGTCATCAACTTCAACTATTTATTAGATTATTCTTACTCGCATCCAAAAAATTGTTCTGCTTTTCAGTTTCTGGTGTAAGCAACAGCTGCCACATATTATTCGGAGACATTAAATAATATAAAATAACAGTAATTACAAAACAAAAACATAAGACTAATAACTAAAATAACATAACATATGAAGAAGAATAAATATTTTGAAGACTCCGGACGACAAAAATACTCTGAGAATACTAGAATTTGTGAATCCATGAAAAATTTAAAACCCAAATCTGTAAAGATCAAAACCAGTTAATATAATATATTTAACACTCATTAAGATAAGATAGGTCAATCTGCACGAACTTGGAACGAATAGTACAATCCATTTGTGTTTTTAAAATTTGTAGTAAATGAGCACTTAAATAATTATTGTACCGTTTAGTTTGACACGTATTACCGTAGGTTGTCGGTACTGCGCTATACTCTCGATTTGAAGCTTTGTGTTTAATCCCTACAATTTGTGATTTTTTATTAGAAGTAATTTTAATGTAATATTAATATTTCTAATTTTATACTTACTTCAGTATTTTTGAAATTAATACAAATAATTATTTTTGTATATATCAATCAGAAATCATATAATTATTTTCCATCTCCTGTATTTCTATTAATTTAATATTTTTTTACAGGTAAGTGAATCGTTAATAAACTTCAAACCCTTTTCTGCCTTCTAATGAAACTATAATGGAATGTGTAAGTATGTAATTTATATTTTCAAACATTATTTATTCTCTTTCGTTTATAAAGCGAATATTTACGTTAAAATATTAAAAATTTTGATCAAAGAGATAGGAACTGTCACAATATCTTTGAATATAGATTTTTATGTCATTGCAGGAATATAATTGATTGATTATCGTTTAGAATATTTGACTGATTATCGCTTAGAAATATTTTATTAGGTTTTTGTTTCTTGTCATCACTTATCAACGAACGTAAATTATATTATTAATTAATTTAAACTATATTGTTATAAATAGAACTAATTATTTCTGCTCTCTTACATGGAATATTGTTTTATATTTAATAAAACCTTTTTCTTTAACCGGCCAGAAATTAATAATTTCCGGTTTATTTTTAGGTCAGAAAATTTCATTTTGTCGGACAAGGCCATAAAATAAAAATGAGAGTTAAAAGAGTTTTTTCAAACCGGCCAGAAATTAGTACTTTCCGGTTTATTTTTAGGTCAGAAAACCTTATTTTGTCGGACAAGGCCAGAAAATAAAAATGAGTCCGGTAAAAGCTTTTACCGGACTCATTTTTATTTATTTTTTTATTTCCGGCCTATCTTTAATGAAAAAAATAAAATAGTTAGTCTAAGATAGCGGTCAATTGGTTTCTATGGTAACCGAGTTTTGTATATATTTAAAACTATAAAATAACTTGACATATTTTGACGTTTAGTTGAAAACGTGAAATTTATTATAAAATGGATATTCAAAATGATGCATTTGATTGTGAATTAATGGAAGATGAAATTATACCAGATGGGCCACCCAAGCAAGTTTTGTAAAAAAAATGTTAAAATTAGTTAATAAACAGTTCTTGTTATAAAAATGTAATCTGAATAATACGAAGTTTATGGTACAACAATACCAGTTTAAAAAAAAAATTGTACGTAATACGTCCCAAAAATGCTTTTACTGGACTCGCAGGCTTGCAGGGCTCGCCTGTGGCTCGCCCTGCAATTTGCCCACTCGTCCAGTAAAAGACCACTTTCGGGACTTGTTACTTAAACTACTGGTAATGCGAATTTTTTTATGGATAGTAATTTTCTAAATATAAAAACAGTTCGTACTTAAAAGTAGATATTTAAAGAGACAAAATGAGATGTGACACTCCAGCAATGACGGCGGGGAGGAAGCAAAGCTTTATTTAACTGACGTTAATTTTAATAGTATCCATAGTTTTCTTTTTAAAAATACTATGTAAAACCGTAATGTATAAATGTATAATTTGCGGCTAAGCGCATTATATATACACCTATTAGGTATAACTGATGACTAGTCATACATCACAGCGATCTGTGCGTAACCTGCCATAGAAAGCTATGGCTTCCGTTTGTGCATTTGGGTCAGATCGTTCTTTCAGTCTTTCTCCCAAAATTAACTTCACTATGTCGCTGCTCCTAGATTATTAAAACACTGTCTTCTATACGTTGTCTTAGGTAGATCTAATCTGAAGATTGCAAAGGCATTTTATCATTATAGAAAAAAGAAAATTTTATTTTTGGAGTCCAGAAACTTTATATCTATTTTAGCACTACGCCACAGGAGTGACTTAAGGTTTGTTCCAAGCACTCCAAAAACCGCCATGCTTATGTATATTACATAAAAGGTGTTTCAACCGATCTATGTCGATACTATGAAAACCATTATTTACTTGTATTCAATCATTTTTTTCTCAATTGTATATAATATTTTTATTTCCTATAAGCTTTTAAATAAAAACAAATCCTTGTGTTATGTTAAATCTCTATGGTCAAGGTTTCGTTGATAAAATCGGTTTTCATCCATTTACCTCTACTTAGAATCTAATGGGACGCCTCCTTAAATAATTGTAATTTAAAAAAAAAGAAGATAATCAACCAGGTAACATGTGATTAATACTCGAGATCGTGACTAACTTTTAGTAAAATAGACGAGCCCATCGTAATACTTCTTTGAGGCGTGTAGAAGAAACAATAAAAGTCCATAATAATTAGTTCTGTGCCTCGTTAGAGCCGATCTTCGGCCCGAACTTGTATCTGTGTGGGTTTTGATAATTATAGGTCCGAACGGAAGCGCCATCTAAGCTTCTCCTGGCAAACTAGACCGACGACGGACACGATGAATAACAGCGGCGTAACATTATATTACCTATTTATATTTTAAATCTTAAATATATATTTGATCATTGAAATTTGAAATCCGCAATTAAGGCACTAAAGATCAACCATGTTATATCTACTGCCACTGATTATTATCATTCGTCCATATCTTGTCAGTCATATCTTGACAATTATATTAATTAGAAAATACTAGTTTTATACCTTTATATAATTATATTCCAAATTAAATGTTCAAGAGAAACTTAGAGCTTACCGTTCAGCTTTCGCGTAAAACAATATTACACTATAACACTGGATACCAAATGGTAGATGATGATACCTTTGTATAGTATTTACTGAGTTACATTTAGTCTTGTATAAACACAATAAATATAACGCACTGGAGGGTATAGAAAAGTAGATGGTATAATATTAAGTTATAGAAGCAACAAGATATATACAGTGTCATTTTTAAATTCATAGTTATATTTGTATTAATGTCAGTTATTAGAAGTGGTTACATTTTCCATCACTAATTTCGATATGTTAATACCTTGTTGCTGCAGAAGCTATGTTTCTTCTTTACTGGTTAATGGAATGAGGAATTTCGCAGTTAATCCAATTTCATACAAACTTAATTTTAAAAGTTTTGATAAGTGCATTTTCGTAATTACATGATTATCGATAATCAGCAAATTTTATGATAATGAGGACAGGTTTACATACGTCATTAATAATTATACTTTGTTACTCATTAGGATATGTTCTTGTAACGTACGTCAATGGAAAAGAGAAGATTTAGATAGCTCGCGGCGGCCTTCCCAGAACTAACAAGGTTTCTTTGTGGCGTTTATATAATAAATTACTGCGGATTCGATCTCCTATTTACTTTGTGATATTTTCAACAAAAGATCGTATGAATTATTTATTTGTAAATTGCAGACTGCCCTGCCGTGCACATCGTTTCTTCGTTTATATTAAACATTAAGTGAATGAATTCTTATTTATAAACTGGACAATGGGAGAGTTAGAGTGTTACCGACTGTTTTCTTGATACCGTTTTTGTCATTACAGCCACCTTTACAATACTTGATTATATAACTATGAAGACTATTGAAGCAACTGCACATTTTAATAACATACCTCTCTTAATAACATAACTCTAATTACATTGCAATCTTCTTCTTATTGCACTGTCTCGGTTTAAAGATTGGTGATCCAAATTGCAATTGTTGGTTTGTAAACTAAAACATGATGTCTCCTCAGTTCTCTTAGCTATGAGTCTTGGTCTCACCCTACTGATGTTTTAACCCGTTTTATATGTCGAAGTTACTATAGAATTTTTTATCTCTCAACATATATTGCAATATTTTTTTTTCTATCCTTTCTAAAAATTTTCAAAAATCCCATGAGGGATATCTCAAATAATCGTTTACTATTATATATATTGAAGTATATTTTAGTCCTTCTAAACTTAGTTTTTACATGTACTTGTTATGTTAACGTAAAAAAATATACCACACATGTTCTTCAATTCTAAATAAAAAGCAGTAACATCTTCTATTTTAATGATAATATTTCACTGTGTAACTTGGACTCCTATATTTTGTAATAACGATTAGTATTTTTGTAGGCTTCTTAAATCGAGTTCATGAGAATGTTTATCTTCGTAAGTTAAGAAGAATAAAATCCGAATTTACTATTATACCATCATAGTTTTCATTCAGTAATATGCTTGATTTTTATTTGATATACTTATATGATCAAGTTAATTTTTATTTAAACGCAGTTTTTGTGACCAAATATCTTCAACCGCAAATATTAGTTGAATTGATACCAAGAGAAAATCTCATTATTCTTTATGTAAATGGCCAAGTATATAAACACATTATTCGAATTAAGATGAATTCTTTCCAAAAATATTCTATTAGTCCAGTTTTACATTAGGTATTCCTAAATATTCCAGTAGAACAAAGTTATCCTTAATCTTTGTTTTCGGGTTTCTGTAGTTTTGGTCATTAGCACTAAAATTAAAATTTTAAATTTACGTATCTAAATTTTAACTTTGAAAAATTCCTAATCGATTGTACAGCTATAATTGTTCCTATTGTAATTATTACGTGAATATTAACTGCTTAGTGCAATTGATACTATCAGAAATCTGTGAAGTTGATTAAAAATATGTCAAGAGACTTTTTAGTCGAAAAGGGATATTTTCAAAAAATTACCTTTTATAGTCATTCTACCTGAGAGTATACCAGAAAAAGACATATTCTTCATATACTTATGAGATGCTTTTTAGGGTTCCGCAGCAGAGTGAAAAAAAACGGAACCCTTATAGATTCTTCATGTCTGTCTGTCTGTCCGTCCGTATGTCACAGCCACTTTTTTCCGAAATTTTGTAAACCGTATTAAGATCTTACACAAAAATAGAAAAAAATGGGGGTTCCCCATACTTAGAACTGAAACTCAAAAACTTTTGTTTCATCAAACCCATATCTGTGGAGTATCTATGGATAGGTCTTCAAAAATTATATGAAGGTTTCTAATATCATTTTATCCAAACTAAATAGTTTGCGCGAGAGACACTTCCAAATTGCTAAAATGTATGCCCTCCTGTAACTTCTGGAATAAGATAATTATAAAAGTAAAGAAAAATAGATGTACATATTACCACGTAAACTTTCACCGAAAATTGGTCTGGACATCTAGTTAGTATATTTTTTATACGTCATAAATCGTAAACCACAATTTACCTTTCATTCCATGGTCTCCATGTTTCATTCAATAAACTAAAATATAAAAAAAAAATTCGTTTGTTGCTACAATATATTTTGCATGTTGCAGTCCCGTCTTTTGTTACTACATATAACCAAACCATTTTTTTTAAACACCGATCAAAGTTACAACGAACTTTCTTGCTCCTACGGAACCCTTCATGGGCGAGTCCTACTCGCACTTGGCCACTTTTTTTATACTTTTTAACGACCATGTTATGTTGGGTGGGTATTTATCTATTAATGTAATTGATAATAGAATTATTACTGATTGGTACACACAACGTCAATTGTGTATCATGGTTTAGTTAACATCTATAAACATTTCAAACTAGTTAACAATGATCGTATCCATCTATACGCAAGTTGTTACGCCTAGACTGGTCGTAGGTTTCCCGTTTTACATTCGTCATATATATATCTTGTACCAACAATGGTCTAACGCCTACTGAATTTCCTACAATGGGGATTTATAGCTTTCGATTGTTTCTGAGTTTATGTCGCAACTCACAACCTCCTTCGCGTAGTAGCCAAGAAGTCGAAGGGAGAAAAATTTCTTTTGTGATCTGGTGCTACTGAATAGAATTAAAACCTACGACATTAGGGTCCGTTAACACGACACGTTTTCATGTAATAGGTAGAGATATTATCTCGTTCTTAACACTGCTACCGTTTAACTATACTATGCCTTTTTATATGCTTTCTACTCAGTAAAATTTATGAAAATATACATCTAAGTCACCAACAGAGTTATTTTTAACTAAAGCCACTCCTTTGATATCCGAGGATAAATGCTTGGACCAACATAAATTAGATATCAGTTTGGCAAATTTGACAGTGCTTCATCTGAATTTATTAATTTTGTTTTTATACCTATAAAATGGTAGGTAAGAACTTTCCTACCAATCTTATAATATGGTTTCAAAAATTCTATATATATTCTATATGTTTTTACTAAGCAAAATAATAATGCTAAGAATGTTTATTTTGGTGACCAAAGATGAGTTTTAAATTTAGCTCACTTGGCCCATATACAGGTTGTCTCATTTTGAATGGAACACAGAGAAAGTCAAAACGTGAAAATATATCTGATATTCTACTAACTAGAAACAACCTTCAATGCCCCAAGAGATATAAAAGAGAGGGAATAAATTATAACTTTATGCTTTTTCCTCGTACCACTCTTGTAATTGATCAAAATTGACATAATTTGTCCACTAGACCATGTTATTTTTTATTTTAATGGAAATACATATAGGATATCCTGAAAAGTTCGGAGGATCACACAAGGATGGCATTACTATAATCAAATATATATGCTTTTTATTGATACTACAAATCAGAAATAAATGACAGTGATTCAGACAAAGTGTGATCTTTTGACTCGGTTTATTATTTATTGAGAGAGGCACACACAATCTAAAATATTTTATATATTTAATCACAACAGTTATACTCATAAGTGTCGTCGTTACTAAAACCCGAGTTACTTTCAAGTATTTCCGAATTTTAGTTAGTAATAACCTTCAAAAGACACTATATATCTTGTGAGATAAGCATTGTCAGTAAAGCATTTTTTGTTATTGTGAAAAAAATGAATATAAAAAAGAATTTCGTGTGTTGGTAAAGCTATGCGTTTGGACTGAAAGCATTACTATTGATACCAACGCTTTTTCTTAATAAACATAATTCGGACTCTGCACCAGGAAAATCAAACATTGGGAAACGGTTTGCTAAATAAGCGATATAAACACAGAAGACGCTGCAAGCATAAATAAAAAAGTACACAAAATAATGTGATTGATCGTAAAGTGAAGTTGATGGAAATAACTAAGACTCTATAGATATCATACAAACATCTTGAATATAGGTATCCTGCATAAATATTTACACATACGAAAGTTGTGAGCAAAGTGGATACCACGCGTGCTCACAATCAATCAATAGCAACAATGTGTTGACATGCTGCGACATCCACAGTATTTTCCAAATTTGGCATCGAGTGACTTTTTTCTGTTTGCAGACCTTAAATGAATGCTTATTGGAAAAAATCCAGCATTGATTAAGAGGTAATTTTTGAAACCGAAGCCTATTTTGAGAGTAAAGAGAAATTGTAGTATAAAAATTATATCGAAAAATTGTTTGACCTTTATAATCTTTTTATCACCATCGAAGCTACTATACTTTTTGTATTCATTTTAGCAGCGTTTGATCTTCATAATTACTTTACTTTTTCAAAATATTCATTTTAAAATCACATAGTTGTATTTGCTTTTTAAATTTACTATTTGAAGATGACATAGTAATGAAAAAGCTTTAAATGTTTCTGTTGTAGATACATTTGATTTATTGAAAGTTATTACAAAAACAATGTTAATATTAGATGTGCCTTAGGCGCCAATACAGAGAAAATAAAGATTAAAAGCGTGTTATGTTTTTTACTTATTGCTTATATTAACTTTTCGAGTCATCTCAGTCAATACGGCGTGCCAAATGGCCTAGGATCGCTTTGAAATCGACTACTGTACATCCGTACCAATTTTTCACTATTAATTAGTTCATAACAAATGAGTAAATCTTTACGAAAAGGCATTAATCCAAGGCGAACTTTTGGACGCGTACCAGCTTTCGTATTAAAAGTCTATAATAATTAGCTGTGGCACTCGTTGGGGTCTTTTTACTTTCATATGAATGTACGTGTGTGGGTTTTTATAATTGCTGTACGGTCTGCAACGGAAACCAAACACAGAACGTCCTGTTATAATAAATTTACATCCAGATGGGACAATATATTTCTTTGATTAAGTGGTATTTTTAATATTAATTTTAAAACAGATTTAATACTTAAAATAATTAAAATTGAACAAATACTTTATTGGACGAGATTTAAACTAATGATGCATTTAGATATTTCTACATTTAATTGTTTTGGGATTTATTTAAGGCTCACTCAATTTTCCATTTCTGAGTACCATGCAATTTGAAGTCTCAATAGTCGATTTGCCAATAAACTTTTTCTAATTAATCTTATATTGTGGTTAAAGAAAAAATTGTATGGTAAATAATTTAGAGGCTAATGCACTAAGTCTATCAGTAGCACCGTAGTCAAAATAGTTTGATATATTAGTAAGATTCCATTTATTTCCAATTGTTTTACGTGTAATAATCAAAAAATGTATAGATATGTAATAGTAAATCCAAAGCAATGCTTTTTGCAAAATGTTTTATGGCTTAATGATCCAATACATCACATACGACACAAATATTTTACATATTCTAGCTTCTAGGGCTTTGAACAAATTACCAATCAGAAATAAAGACAAATTTTCTTGTAACTGTTGATGATATTCTTTCCAGAGGATATTTTGGCAGGACCTAAGGTAGAAGATACTACTATTACTAAATAGTTTTTATCAGAAATAACTCAAAACTTCGATCCTTAAAGACTGAAACAAGTTTTTTAAAATTTTTAGCAAATATGCAAAAAATAATATTTTAAATGACATTAAGGAGAAATTGAAAAGATGTCGCATCCAGCAGGGCTCGAACCCGCAACTTTTGCCTGTACGCAGCTACGCTCTTAACTCTTAGCTATGAATGCTTAAAAATTAATATGCTTTTTTGGTCTTTAAATTCAACTCATGTCACATTGCCATTTACTCACTTTCTTCTTATGCACATATAGCATGGCGTTAATGAGAGAGAGATTTTGTCAGATCGACAATTAAAAAATCAAATCACTTTTTTTTGTGTTCTGTCTTATATTTTTATTCGATTAGGAGACCGGAACCATGCTTTTTACTGAAACAACCAATGTTAGCTACAGCTACAACATCAATCCAAAATATTTAAATTTCAAAAATAGATTGGAACTCAAAGTTAGATTCAAATCTTTTAGTGCAATGGAATAAGTTTATATATGATATTTTCGATCCTTTTACCTATAGAAATTCATGGTTTTAGTAATGCCATTATGAATGCATATTGATGCGCAATTTATATTTTGGCGACTTATTCAGATAATTCTGTTTCATGTAACCTAATTTTCTTTAAAAGCAGAGTAGCTCCTAGTAAAAGTTTTAACTTCCTCAAGATTTGAGTTATGTGATTTTACTTCTTTCTTCTATACGTGGTTCGCTGGTTAGAAAATACATAAACTACAAGGGTTGTAATGTTTTTGCAAATTTTATTTATTTATTTTTTAGTTTTTGTATATCCAAGTTTAATTTCAAGAAGAGATTTTGGATTTTCAAAAGAAATAGATGCACTCATTTATTTATTTTTTTAACCTTTCCAGTAAGTCTTATACTAGTTAATGACCGGTGATTTTGCTCTTTTGTCGTGTTCTTTTTGTATTAGTATACTCATTTATACAACATTATTCAAGACTATAAAGAGCAAGTCCTATTCGAGACTTCATTTTTAAACTCACTCTTTTTAAGCTTTTATAGTCTCGCATTGATATAGAATTGAGGAACTTCCTTTTAAGGTTCTAAATTTGCTTTTATTATATAGTTTAGTCATATCTTCTCCAGGTAGTACTTACAAACGATTAATATACTTTAAATTATAACTATTAACTCTTATTCCTTTTTAGTTCCTGATGGTGGGTAGATATTTTTTAAAATAAAATGCTGGGACCAAAACGTTCAATTTGAGCTGTTTTAAAATTCCAGTGAAGATACTGAGACATCTTCAATATTTATTTATTTAGATGTTTATTTTTTAAAGCTGTTTCTTTGGGGAAGTTTTGGCAGTCGAAATGAACGAATAAAGCCACAAAAATAGCGTTACTTGGGATATATTTCACTCCAGCGATAAGAGAACAAATGTTATTAAATATTACTATATGTTTCAGTCACTATTTATGTTCAAATACCTTAGAAAATCATTAAAAAATATCTTATATACACCCTAATAAGACCCTAAGTTAACTATGTCAACGAAACATGGACCATGACTCTAAACGATGAGAAGATTTAAAAGAAAAATAAATGGACCTCAGTGAGACCCAGCAACAGGACCATATAGAATTAGAACTATCTTCTAACTAGCACGACTCTACAACTCTCCAGATATTGTATAAGAAATTAAAGCAAACAGATTATACTAGCCCGGACATGTACAGAGAAGCCAAGAAACCAGAATTCTAAAAAGGGTATGGGTTAGTTCCAAGCTGATCTGGGAGTACATACAAAACCTTAATGAACTGGCAAGACACAACAGGGTCTTCTTGGAGTGGGTGCCAGGGCATAAGGGTTTTGAAGGTAATGAAATCGCGGACCTTCTGGCCAAGAAGGGAGCGGACACACGATTCGTTGGTCCAGAATCTGTATTGGGACTGCCTAGAGCCTGGGTAAGGACCAAAGTAAAGAACTGGGTCTGGGAAGAGTTGACTAAACACTGGAGTAATACTGCAGGACTGAGGCACTCGAAGCTGACGCTCAAAGGATACTCCAAAAAACTGACTTCTGACATACTGAATCTTCGCAGAAGTCAGATAAGAGTACTGGTGGGCCTGCTCACTGGGCACGGACCATTCAGACTACACATTTGAAGGATGGGGATTCTGACACAGGAACCCACCTCGTGCCGATTGTGCGCCATGGAAGATGAGACGGCAACTCACATTCTATTTGAGTGTGAGGCCTTGGACCATAAACGGTTCCTCTTCTTCAGCGACACAAACCCTGAATCCTTTCACCACCTTGAGGAGCTAGTCGCAGGACTCAAATCTCTTATAAAGGGAACTGCCCTGTGGGAACAGTAACTCAAGGAACTTGGGATTCCTGGATTCAAGCCTACCTGAAGATCAGCGTTATGTTGATTTTCAGCTGAATAAACTAGAGACCTGCACGCACGGCATGTAAGGACTCTTGGTGCCGAACCTGGTCACAATATTCCCATAGGAAGCAGTGCTTAAAACATGGGGCTCCACTGGAGTGACCATGCCAGGTTTACTTAGATTAGATTAGATTAGATGGAAGGAAGCACATCATGAAAAGATACCATTTGGGAGGCCTAGATTACGATGCGAAGATAACATTAACAAAGATATCTCTATAACCTAGGCGTCGATCTTAGTACATGGAAGATAATCGAGGAAAGTGGTGCAGGCAGCAAAGACCGACCCCGGGTTGTAATACAATGAATAGGAGTAGTACAAAATCACATGCATACGATGGTTTATTGCATATTACATACATACAACGTTACAACGATACGCATACTTATTTAGAGATACAGGTTTAAGTTTTATTCATTTTTAAAACTACGTATTTTATTAAACTTTCTGGCGAATGTTCTAAAAGTTAAAAAACGACACCAAAAAGCGTTACTCTATTTGCTCTCATAATAGTGTAAAATATATTGAAAAATCAAAAAATTTAAGTACCTATAACAAATTTACGAAAACGTAAAATATTCATTTTACTATTTTCGTTTTTTTATTATTGTGTTATAAGTGATCTAGTGATTGTTTTGATTATAACTGTTTGTTAACTATAAAAAGGTGTTGTAATCGAGTGCCAGCCACCCGCGACGTGTCCTGGCTTTAATTTAATGAAATGATAACTTTAGTGGGACTGAGCGCCGCCATTACAAACAAACAAATATTAATAACGTTGTAAATCTTAGGATTATTTATGTTACTTCTCACACATTTTAACTCGCTCTTTGTACACACGTTTGGAAACTTTGTATGTATAACTTAGACTTACGGTAAATTAAAGACTTTTTGAAAAAAACAGTAGCGCGAGATCAAAGGAAAATCAACATGCAGTAATGTTTCATTCATAAAATATAATAAAATTTTTGGAAAAAGTTCAATGAACCACCTTCTACTATTTTAGTTTATAGAAAATAGTAATCGGTAACTTTTAATGTTTATTTTACAAAAAAGGCGAATAAAGCTAAAACTTTTTCTGTCTGTTTCATCATGCTTTTTTAATAGCCATTTTGGAGACATTATATCTTATTCCACCAACACTTTCCTTTATATTTTTTTGTAAGAATTTCACAAATGAGTAAATGGAAAAACAGTAGGATCATTTTGCCATTAAAGTTCTTTGTACCACATTTCGCACTGGTTTGCCTATGTTTTTTGTGCAGTTTTGTTAGAACTGGAGAACAGCAATGCCCACTCTATCGATTTTTCGGTAGATCCATAGTTTTCTATCATAATTATTTAACTTTTTTGTAACTTAATTTAAACTTACCTTACCTTACCGAAATGCGGATCGTGAGCTTCGGCGGTATGAACAAGTTTTTGCGAAAGTGATCCTACTATTATTCTTGTCTATATATAGTAGTGTAAGATATTTTCAATAGTGCCAAACCGACACAATTTATACGTTATGTATATGTGTATAGACTTATAATACATATAGACTGCGCGTTACCATTGAAACCCATTCGTTGAAATAAGATCAAAACAGTGTTTGCTTCTCTTATGCTTATATTTAAAATTTGCCCCAATTGAATAATACGGGGTCGATATGCTATGCTTATCAGAAAGAGAAGCAATCTGGATCTGGAAATTTGGGGAGGGGCGGCACCGAGGCCACATATGGCCCATTGTGCATCCTCCCGTGCGTAGGGATATCCACACCCTAGGCCGTCATCTGGCCTAGAGATTTAAAATAGGCGATGAGACTCCCGAGAGGGATCTCTCTGATATCGGCTGGTGTAAGCCAGTACTCGCCCAACACGGATCTTATGATTTCAAGAAAATCAGAATAGTCATACATTATATGCTATACTGTTTCCACTTCTTGTTTGCAATCTCTTCATAGGAGCGATTCTGCTAATTTCACCCTAAAAAAAATGTTGTCGCATTGGCAGTGACCTGTTAAGTTTCCCACAGCTATTCGGTGATTTTGTATGGTTAATGCCTTAAATTTTCTTGCTGTTTGCTCGCCAGGATGAGGAAATAACTCTCTGACCAGTATACAGTTCATTGTTTCATTCCAGCACTGTTTAAAGTTTTGGTGAGAATGCTGTTTGATAAGGTCTGCGACAGCGAACATTGTTAGCTTGGTAGTTGAGCGTATTTGTAGCTTGCTAAATTGTCCGCAATGCCTTTTGAGTTTTCATGTCCTATGATCCAGCTCTGATTGACCACGTTATTTTGGCTGTTAAAGTTTGGTGACTAAACTTGCAGTAATACGTGGTCTATTCAAGTTCAGTAGTGCTGGTCGGCAGTCCGTGTAAATATTTACATTCTTGCATGTGATGTTAGTATTGATTAATTCTTTTACAGCTATGGTTAGGCCTGTGAGTTCTGACTGAACCAGACTTGCCATCTATAGCCCATTTCATTGTTAGACTCAAGTATCTAGAGTAAACTCCAAATCTCACACCTTGCTGGGTTTTTGATCTATCCGTATAAGTGCTCAGAGCTTTTTTTTCGAAATTTTTTTGACCAGATCTGGAAAAGCGGTTTTGAATTGGGACTCGCAGTCAACAAATTGGAAAAAATACTTATGTATATAGCATTATGCATAAAGATAACCATAATAAATCCATTTTTTCGTATCAAATCTACTTTTTAGTCATTTATAAATTGTTAGGTTTTTGGACACTTCACTGTAAATAACAATTTAAAAATTAAATCGACGATACAGAATCTTATTATAAAATGATTAATTTAACTAAAATATTATCATAAAATTTAGAAGTTTGGCAAAATTATCAGCTAAAATAGCAGTGTCATATTTTTTTTTTTTCGTATAAACAGTGTACAATTTGTTTGATTTCATTTCAGAGTAGTATATCTGAAGAAGTAAATCTCTGAAAGCAGCCTGCCAACAATTCCACTTAAAGGCAAATAATAAAACTAAACTATAAAAAACTGGACAAGACCCTAGAGTTGATTCCCTTACGCTCTGTTGCTGCTCGACCGATGAAGGCTAACGATACCATTAAAATCCCAGAGCCATAGCGAAATTCTTCTTTGGATTTCTTTTCTTGTCGAAGTATTTTATTTTTATTTCATCAAAAAGACGTCCTGTGCTCTCTCCCGTCTCGCTTGCTGTCCATATTCCAAGGATCACTCGACTCGGGAATTTGCATGCAATAACTCTGGAATGGCGGGTTATTGCGTTCTCGGATAATGAAATACTATCGGACCCCGGATAGGGATATAAGGGGTAGTTTGACGCTGACCCGCCCCATCGATATTACTCCAAGTTCTATATCGAGAAAACGAACTACGTCTAAAGGTATTGTTTTGTATCTTGAATCTGTATTACTGTAAATATTTTAATTTATTATATTGTACCTTACTGTTACTATTAAATGCATTTATGCATTCGTAAGCTGCGATCTAAATTATTAATAATATTATTAAAATCTTAATTCTATTTTTTTTCTTGGTCGTAACTAAATTTTCTCCATTTAACCTTATCCAAACTTCTGTCTATGTCTACCTAAATACTATATAAATTTTTACCTTTAATTTTTCGTTTCTTTCATCTTTATTTGTGATAAACATGCTTGTTCTCTCTTTTTCTGTTATATTTGCATTTTTCCTCTTTTGGAATAAGTTATTGTCAGCCGATTAAGAAAAGTTTGTTACATCTCAGAAGAAAAATTTTCATCTTCAAATATATTATGGAATCTCTTAATCATATATTATATTGTGTAGGTACCTACTAAGAATTAGGTATATATTTATATATTAAATTAAATATTACTGCTGACCCACGAACTTCGTACCGCCTAAAAAACAATTATTATTTTAATTTTTTCTACGATCTTCACTCGTTTTTTCTGTTTTTCTTTTCTGTTTTTTTTTTTCAATTTTCCACTTTTTTTCTACTTTTTGCGATTTTTTCTTGTTCTTTTCTTTTTTTCCATGTCCTGTTTAACAGCAAACATCATTGAGGAAGGCTATGATGTTGTTTGTAAAGATCCAAGTTTGACTAAACCTGAAATTACTGATACCATAGGTATCTCAGATTACACCAGCACTCCATGTGTTACACGAAGAATCACATACGAAAAAGCTGTTCGGAAAGTTGGTGCCGTGTTCATTAACAATTCAACAAAAAATGGAATCGAAATAAATTAAGCAGAATAAAATCATTTTTGTGCGTCGTTTTATAACTTTGGATGAGACTTGTATCTACCATCATGATCATAAACTGAAACAAGAACATTTACAGTGGACTGAGGCTGGTTCCTAAGCACCAAAATAGGTGAAATATGAAGCATCGTTAATTCAATGTTATGGCATCAGTTTTTTGGAATGCAGAACGGGATTTGTTGATTTATTATATTGAAAAAGGTAAAACAATTAACTCTTTATATTAATGCAACCTTTTAGACCCATTAGATTAAAATATTCGTAAAAAGGCCCAGTTTATAAAAGAAAACAATCATTTTTCATCAAGACAATGCACGTGTTTACACAAGTTTGTTGACGATGGCTAAATTGTACGAATTAAAGTACGAATTGCTAGAACTCCAGATTTGGCTCCCTCCGACTATTACATCTTTAGAAACTTGAAACAATTCTTTTATCGAATGAAGAAGCTATTGCAGCCGTGTAACAATATTTTACAGAGCTTTCCGAAATTCATTAAAAAGATGGCATAAAATTACTGTATTGGAATTAGTGTGTTTAAGCTAAGGGAGATTATCTATACTAATATTATAAAGAGGAAAGATTTGATTTTTTGTTTGTTTGAAATGAATAGGCTCCGAAACTACTGGACCGATTTTAAAAATTCTTTTACCGTTGGCAAGCTACACTCTTCCCGAGTGACATAGGCTATGTTTCATTTTAAAAAAAATAGGGATCCTTACTAAAATGCTATTAATGTAACCAAAAATGACCTTAAAATCCTTACATCGCGTGCGCTGAGAATACTATTGATTATAGAATAAAATAATGTACTACGATTTTGAAGAATATATAAATATCTACAAAAAATGCCGCGACAGCATATGTCTAACTGTTATAGTTACGTCACAACAACTAATTTTTATTTTTTAAAAGTTTTTATCTTGGTATTAATCTTTATCAAAATAACTTATTTCATAATCACGACAGATATCACAAATTTAGCATGTGCAATGGGACAAGGCTACTTATAAAGAAATTAAAGGACAATTAATTTGTAGCAACCAATATAACTGAACCACCAGCTGGTCAACTAGCTCATACACTGAGGATACCGATGATCCCAACTGATCTACCAAATCCATTTAAACCGCTTCAATTTCCTATCAAAACATCTTTCGCTTTTACTAATAAGTCTCAAAGTCAATCCTTCCAAATAGTAGGGATCGGTTTTCCTCATGGCCAACCGCCTAAGGCGGGTCAGAGCACCTGAAAATCAATTTATTTTGCTGCCAGAAAATAAAACAACATGTATTATTGTTTACAGGGAAGCGTTGACCCAATAAATTTAATGGCTTTTGTTATTTTTCTTTAATCCCCGTGCAAAGCCGGGGCGGGCTGCTAGTATTGAATAAAAAAAACAATTTCATTAAAAAATACACATTCTTTTATTTTTGCTTTCAAAACATTTCAACCAAGCTGTATATAAAAAATAGAACTTCTAGATATGCCTAATTAACTCTTTATAACAAGTTATAACTTATTGTATACTACATCTTAGATATATCGACCCACTAATTTCGTTAGTGACTTCCTTTACTCCACAGATGTTAACTCCTAGTTTCATAAGTTTCGGGTTCTCCAGTTCTTCAAGCGCATTGAAATTCTTGTAGCGAAAAACCTTCGGAGAATCTTACAATAAGATTTGCGTTTTTAGCATTTTGCATCAAGAAGCATTTTATTTGTTAGGGTAGAACGGTTTAATTTTCGTAACGAAAAGGGAGTTTTGTTAAGTGTTTCTTACGATAGGGTGGATAATAAGTTCGGCATTGGTTGAGATTGTAATGTTGAATAATCTATATCTATATACTTATAATAAATCTGTAGAGAGGTCAATTCTGTACATGAAATATATTTCCAAAATAACTATCAAGAGGTGATAAGGGATTGATACTGATGCCAAAAATGCAATCAGTAAAATTTTTGTATGTCTGTCTGTCTGTATAACCGCTATAGAAACAAAAACTACTCGACGGATTTTAACGAAAATTGGTACAATTATTTTTCATACTCCTGTGCTGGTTATAGTATACTTTTCATCACGCTACAATCAATAGGAGCAGAGCAGTGGAGGGAAATGTTGGGAAAACATTTTTTAAGCTTCCCTCGCGTGTGCAACCTTAATGGTTACAGCTATACAGAAATCATGTTATTTTTATAATTTGGAGGTTAACTGTGAACGGATTTTACAAAATTTCACCCACAAGGGGAGTTGCGGGGGCGTGAAAAATAAAAAAAAAATTAAAATGTAAAATTTATAAGTCCTACAGGTTTAAAACTTTGCACAATAGTTATTTTTATAATTTTGAAGTCAATTGTGAATGGATTTTACGAAATTACTCCCACATGGGGGATTGCGGCGGCGTGAAAAAAAATTAAAATTTATAAGTCCTACAGGTTTAAAACTTTGCAAAATAGTTATTTTTATAAGTTTGAGGTCAATTGTGAACTGATTTTACGAAATTTCACCCACAGGTTTTTGCAGGGGCCTGAAAAATTAAAATTTCAAATCTTTAAGTCCTACAGGTTTGAAACTTTGCACAATAGTAACCTTTTTTGTTTTGAGGTCAATTGTGAACGGATTTTAGAAAATTCCACCCACAAGGGGGCATGCGGGGGCGTGAAAAATAATCTATACATATAATAAATCTGTGGAAATAAAAATTTTGTACATTATAGTTATTTATGTATCAAGGGCGTAAAACAGGCGTTTATGAACCGCAACGTGTAAATAAGAGCCCGAGCCGCAGGCGAGGGCTATTAACACGTAAGGTCCATAAACGCTGTTTACGCCCGAAATACATACAAACTTTTATGCACGACCGATTTAATAATCATTTATAAAAAAAATTGCACTGTCAATTGAAAAAAGTCAACTGTCAAATGGCAACTGTCAATTGACAAAAGTCTACTGTCAAATGTCAAATATCAACTGTCAAATGGCAACTATCAAATGTCAACTGTCAAATATCAAACGTCAACTGTCAAGTTCCAACTGTCAAATGCCAAATTTGAAATGTCAAATCTCTACTGTCAAATGTAAAATATTATCTGTCAGCTGTCAAATGTCAACTGTCAACGATGGTTTTAATAATAAAACTTATAAAGGATATCTTTTATTTTTATTTTTTGTGAACAATTTATTATAAATGCCATTTCAACTTGCATGAATTTTATACCTCGAACCTCGATATTATTAACAACTTACCCTGTATAACCATTACCTAATAATTTGTATTCATTCCTTATTTAAAATAAATAATTTGATTGAAAGTAATATGCACAGAGGCTAGAGATAATATTTTAAAACAATAATCTATATACCTATGTTGTCGTTACCCTAACAACAAAGTCAAAATAGGTGGTGGCCATTTTTATTTAGACTCATTGTCAGTTTAGATGATGGCAAGTATTTCAATATTTAAGACAAAAAAATTACTTTACCGCCCGCCATTTGCACTTTATCGCCCGGCGGGCGGTAAAGTAGTCCACGGGCGCTCTAAAGTGGCACTTTACGCCCGCTAAATGTATGTAATAATCTGTACTTTACCGCCCGGTCGTGCATAATAGTTATTTATGTATCAAGGGCGTAAAACAGGCGTTTATGGACCGCAACGTGTAAATAAGAGCCCGAGCCGCAGGCGAGGGCTATTAACACGTAAGGTCCATAAACGCTGTTTACGCCCGAAATACATACAAACTTTTATGCACGACCGATTTAATAATCATTTATAAAAAAAATTGCACTGTCAATTGAAAAAAGTCAACTGTCAATTGACAAAATTCTACTGTCAAATATCAACTGTCAAATGCCAACTGTCAAATGGCAACTATCAAATGTCAACTGTCAATGGTCAAATATCAAACGTCAACTGTCAAGTTCCAACTGTCAAATGCCAAATTTGAAATGTCAAATCTCTACTGTCACATGTAAAATATTATCTGTCAGCTGTCAAATGTCAACTGCCAATGTCAACGATTGTTTTAATAATAAAACTTATAAAGGATATTTTTTTTTGTGAACAATTTAATATAAATGCCATTTCAACTTGCATTAAATTTATACCTCGAACCTCGATATTATTAACAACTTACCCTGTATAACCATTCACCTAATAATTTGTATTCATTCGTTATTTAAAATAAATAATTTGATTGAAAGTAATATGCACAGAGGCTAGAGATAATATTTTAAAACAATAATCTATATACCTATATTGTCGTTACCCTTACAACAAAGTCAAAATAGGTGGTGGCCATTTTTATTTAGACTCATTGTCAGTTTAGATGATTGCAAGTATTTCAATATTTAAAACAAAAAAATTACTTTACCGCCCGCCATTTATACTTTATCGCCCGGCGGGCGGTAAAGTAGTCCACGGGCGGTAAAGTGGCACTTTACGCCCGCTGAATGTATGTAATAATCTGTACTTTACCGCCCGGTCGTGCATAAAAGATATTTAAAAAATAATAGGTAATTTTTTTATCTGTATGTCTGTATGTTTGTTCGCGCATCACATTAAAACTACTGATCCGATTTGAATGCTGTTTTCACAGATGTATTTGTCTTCTTTCAACTTAATATCTGGTCTATAAAAGTTTTGCCCCCACCTCTTTAATGAGTTCGGGGGAGAAATTTTTATATAACAATCAACACGCCACGAGAACGACGTCGCGGGTACAGCTAGTATAAAATAAAACATATATGTAGATACATTTATTATTTGTGTGCCGTGTTTTATTACTACGACAAAATTTAAAATTCATTAAAAATACTATTCTGTATGCTGATAACTGAGTAATTCAAAAAACAAAACAATTATTTGATTCATATAGTTGAATTATAAACGAATAAGCATTGAATATGTTCAAAACATGTATTAAAACATTAAAAAACAGCTCAAAACAAAAATTCCAATTAGGAATTTATTTGGATTATATTGATATAAAAAGTTTTTAAACTAATGAAATAATAATCATAAAAATAATTGCGGTGCTTTAAAATATGTATATATCGTAACAAAATTATATTAAAATATTTATTCAATAAACAAATAAAAATAAAAGATTATTATTCTGAATTTTGTTTTTATATATTATTAAAGAGAAATAGTAATTCAAAATCGATATTAGTTATAAACGTATATTATTACCACACAGTTTAGACTATAGAGACAGACATTTAAACAAGAGTGTAAAAACAAAGAGACAAAACAAATATTTTCTTAGGAAATTACTTTATTAATGAATGTATATGTAGTAAACGTTCCGGGGAAAAGAAACCGTAGGTGTTTTTTTAAGTTCTGTGGTACTATAACAGTTACTTCCTGTTTACTTTGTCGTTGTTATCTCCAGCCATACTCATTAATAAAATCTACTTTTTACATGGACTAGCTCTTGTAAGTTTAAGACCGATATTCTTTATATAGGATTTTTTTAAGTTAAAGTATTATTCTATCCATCAAAGAAATTTGTCAAACGATAATTTCACAGTTAATGTCATCTTATTTTGTCTTCAATATTCACACTTGTATAAAAAACTATTTAAAATTCAACTCGACATGTGTTTTGGCAATTAAAGAATACAATATCAACAATATTTTTTTTCAACACCTGGCAATCATCATAAAACAGTTAAATTTTTCTCGGGTTTTGAGATTTTTGCTTGCGGGGATCATTGTAATTTTGTTTTATTGTACAAAATTAATTGAGGGGTAAATGCGGGTCAACCACAGCCACTTCTAAGTCTCAACTTTAAGCAACCACTGCAAAACAGCAAAATAGTTCCCTCTTTCAATTGTCTGAGACTGTTAAATCATTTAGTGGAATTACATCGAAGATAAACCGTCATTCTTTAAGCTAGATTTATAAACTTGACGTTGCCGTTTGCAGTTGACGTTACATTTGCAGTTTGCTGTTCACAGTTCAAGTTGGTGTAAGGTACTTACGCCTAATAAGGCCCTGTTCTTAAGATGGCCCACTTTCAACATTTTGTACGTTTAAAAGTTCAAATGAATTTAAATTTTGCGCCCATGTTCGGTTAGTCCCATAGACAAAATTGCAACTTCATAAATAAGGAAGACAGTCGTCATTTTTGCAGTGGTTGCCAGTTTTTTAGTGTCGTTGCAAAGTGCTGACGATTTATAACCTTTTAATTTAAAACTTTTTAGTATTTTCTTAAGAAAACAAGAAGTTTTCGTGTTTTTTTTTAAATACAGCGTTACTTGGGCTTATGGGCATTTGACTCAACGTAAGAGTTGTTTATATGATTTGTTAATTTTCATTTATAAAAAGTAGTTCTTCTGGCCGGGTAAATTACCCTATTAAGGCCCATCACATCCTATGATGGCTCGGGCCAGTCGAAGATATGAGACAATTCAGATGTTTTTTTGAAAAAAATATTTGGTCTTTAAATAACATGTTTTCTCCAAAAGTGATTATTAGAATAACGCCACAACATTGTTATTTGTTGAGTCTATTTAGGGGTTTTTGTTTAGTAGGTAAATTAAATTTTGCTAAGTCTAAGATGGCCCACCGTACAATTTGTGACCAGAAAAAACTTTTGTATCAGACTGATTACCTAAGAATATCATATAATATTAGGTCAAGTTTTACATAAATACTTATTTTTTGTTTTGATAGGGTTTATTCATTACATAATTAATATCGGGCTATGATAAGTGCCTATGTTCCTAAAAAAGCCCACTTTAGAGGTTTTAAAAAACAATTATTATCTTAACGAATTATTTCCAAACATGATGATTTATATGTTTACTTTATTCACAAATAAATTAAATAAAGGCAGTTTTCACAAATTTATATTTCTTTTCCAGTTATTAAAATTTAGCAAAAAGTGGGCCTTACAGGGTGCATGTACCTTATTTATAAACCTAACGGTGGTCTAGTGCGAATGTCAAAATGCTTGACTTGACAACTGAACTGAGTCTTGTTTGTTTATCTTATTTGGGTTTGTTTTTGGTTTAGCGTCTTTATTTGTTATATTGTTAAGTTATTGGACATTTGTTAAAGACATTTGTTTAGTTAGTTTTGAAGTTATTTGGACATTTATATATTTAACAGTGTAATGATAATGATAATAATATTAATAATAATAATAATAACGTAAAACACTATAAATAAAAAAAAAGATCAGCAAACGAACCAAACCCAAATAATAAAAGTAACAAGAAACAAATACCAACACTGCCATTACTACCAACTTAAAATAGTTGACAGTTGTCTATTTTTAAAATAACGATATTTGATTGGCACATTGCCGAACAGCACCGCAACGGCAACAGCAAAAGATAAAACTTGGTCATCTTCGAACGGCACCGAACGTCAGCGGAACGGTATCTATGTAACTTGCGAACGTCAACGACTACCGACTACGGACTTTAGATACGAGTTAGAAATACCTTGTTTTCAACGTTGAAAGGTTACGGTAACTGCAAACTGTAGCGAACGCCAACGTCAAGTTTATAAATCCAGCTTTACACTTAACCCCCACTTTGTTAAACTGGAACTTTTTAACAAAAAAAACCCTTTTAACAACAATATATTTTCAGAGTGCAAACAAAGTTCAATATAATTAGAAAAAGTTCTACATCTCTAAAAATTAAATTAATCATTTTCACTTTTAGAGACAAAATAATCATGCTCTGATACTCTATACTGGTTTTTTTAGACGACAAAAAGCAAGTTTTATCTTCCGCTGCTTTTTATTTAGTGTCACAAAATTTATGGTGGTGTTATCCGAAGGAGTAACTCAGACTGGTATAAATTAGGTGGATAAAAATTTGCACAGATAGTGAGGCGGTTATTGGAGCCTTAAAAAACTCTAATGTGGTATACGACATTCGAGTAGAACCCGATTTTCTGGCCAAAAATAAATTATTTTGGTTCCAGAAGGAAAAAATAAGACAACGAGCAGGCTGATAAACTTGCCAGGAAAAGAGCAGTTACAACATTCTATGGTCCAGAGCAAGACCAGATAGAACGGTCCGGAGCAGAATGAAAGCCTGGGTACATAGATTTAACAGATGTGTACTAGAAGAGATGAAGCAGTGCGTAAAATAAATAATAAAACTGGGTATCAACATGCTTAATTGGATGCTATAAAGCAATGAAAAAATTTCAATACGCCTAATTAGAGTGTAGACTAGACGGCTTTAATAATTACTGGTTAATGCTGATGTGATATTCTAAGCTGCATGACTGATGCGTTTAGTGCCTTAATTATCCTGTTAGGAACAACGAGAATGATGCTGGACAATGAGTGGCAGTGTAAGTTATGATGATTGATAATTTTCATGTCTTCAGTACTGGAAAATTAGCGATAGACCAAAAATAAAATCTAGTGTTAAAAACCCAATATTATTAAATTGATTAGAAATTTCGGGCTACTACTGTAATTTACGATCATATTTTTATGTTACATTTGAGTTACATGTACTTTGTTTTAACAGAAATTAGTTGTCCCGAAATGTTTACCTTTGGTTGCTGTAACTATCAATACATAAATGTGAGCTTTTTTTTTGCTTTACTTAACTTAGTAGATTTGTAGCTAAGTATTAAGGCCATCATTAGCCAGGCTGTTTTGGTTGTATTTAGATATTTCCAAAATTTTTCATATCTTTCTTTTTATGAAGATCTTATTTTTTATTTACGTTTTTGTCTAAGATAATTTTAGTATTGACGAATTCTTTGATCAATGCAGGATCTTTGATTAGTTAGATATTTTCTTGTTGGTTTGTAAGGACCATACAGGAGGTGGTATTGTTGATCTTTGCCAACATCAAGGGATAAATTATCTCATTATATTTTTTACTTGAACTTAAACGATTTCGCTTCGCTTCAGTATGTTTGGTATTTGGCTGTAATGGCACAGTAGCAACTCTAAATAAATTAAGAAATAATTTCCATATATATATTTGAACTTCCAGTGTTTACAGTTGTCAAAGTCTACTTGGTCTGTTATTTTTTGGCTTTTTTTATAGATGTCTAATATACTTTTTTATCTTATAACACAGTATCAATAATTACAATACCAGTGATCTATAGGTATAGAAAGACCTGTGTGTAATAAACAATTTCAAAGTGTTTAAATTCGCAAGAATAATACAAAACAGCAAGTGTTGCCTTTTAGGCAAAAGTAACGTCTGAGAAAAAGAGCGCATAAATATTTCTTTAAATATCCTAAATTTCTCTTTACCTTTATATCCCAAATGTATAAGTTTCTTTCTCGTCTCTGGAGAAATGAAGGGTCGGAAGAAAATATACGTACAGTGAGAGCTTCGCTTCGTCAACTAATAAAATTTCCACAGATGCGTCGCTAGTGGATTATATTATGTTATTTATAATGCCTTTGAGAAATGCCGACGCTGCAACTGCGGCGTCTTATAGTGACGTCATCTCGGTAGCGACGCCGAGTTGATTTTTATAACCATTAACTACTTAATAGCTACAACTTTATCCTATTTCATTTAAAATATTCAGGTAAGTAAACGATCTGCTTTTACTCTCACACCATACTATACTGCTACTATTAAACAACTCTTTGTATAAGTATAATGATTTAGTCATGTTGTGTTTATATCAACTGCCCACAGAGCGGCAATAACCGGCAGTAAACGCCAATTACTCGCTTGAACAATTAATGCTAGTCACCGACAACGGGCCTAAATGGGTACCTTGAGGCGGCAGTCAATCTGCGACTTTCGCGTCGAAAACAATGGTTCTTCGCGTACCAGATATATTTTAATCACTCAATTCTTTAAGACTAAGTAGGTTTACGTGAATCTGATCATCGTTAACTTTCAGTGGCGGAGGGTTGCTAACTGTCTTTATTGTCTATAATAGATCAATTTTAATCGAAATACCTACCCGATTTGGTATTCTTACGGTCATTTCTACAAGCTTAACTTCGCCCTGAAATTTTAGTCTTTTTGGTAATAAATCGAATAGTTAATTACAAATGAAAATGTTTAATACCATGTATTTTTGCTATTAATGGGAATTTTATTAATAAGATAGATGAGTCTGTGATTATCGACAGCTGTAAAATACACCGGACTTTATACCATGAAATTCGGTGTCGATGGTTAAACTTAAGATTTTTTTTATGCAACATTTACTACAAAATAAATGCAACTAAAATTAGACACCTTACAAATGAAAACAAATACAGAATAAATACAATATGTGACATGATAGATTAACACAAATTTTTCCTATATTGACAGTGAACTTCACCAGATAATTATTGTTACAAAAATAAATGACACAAGAAATCTGACGCAAAGCAGATAGGTCTCTAGACTCTAGACATTCAAAAATTCTTTAAACAATCTCCATGGCATGAGGGACAAATGTAAATTTCATTGTTGTACCTGTACCAGGTACAAAATATTAATATAAATGAACAATCACTTAAAAATCTACACTAATTTATTACACTAACGCGACATGTTTCGACGTACAGTGTCTTCTTCAGGCTTCTTTGCCTGAAGAAGATGGTATTAAAATGTGCCGAAAACAACAGTAAATTGCAGAATTAACCTATTATTGTTAAAGATTTTTATTGAATATTATTATCAAATTTAATAAATTTTCAGTTTTTAATTTCAAATTCTTAAATAGATACATTTCTACTATAATCTTAGAACTTTCATTGAAGTTCTCTTTATATACATTACATATTACTTTTACTATCCAACGACGAAGAGATAAAGAAGGATGCCTCCCTTTCTTCGTTTAGCATAAACAAATAACGCCGCCATTTTGACACGCGTTACTGCCGCCAAACGGGGTTCGTCACCCTGTAAAATAACCCTAAAGTTAGAAAATACATGGAAAAGGGGAGAAAACTTTTGCTGAGTTTATTTCGAAATCGTTCATGTTACAACTCAACAACAGATTAGATACTTACCACAGATTGAAAAAGAAATTAAAAGAGTAATTTGGCCTGGAATTTTGGTAATTTTTTTAACACCATTATCTTTTAGTTAGATGATCCAACTAGTCATACAAAGGACTCTTTACTTAAGTGTCTTTAGAAAGGTTTATTAATTTAACACTGTTATTAATTTTTGCTTCCCATGAGTTACATAGTTGTTATTGATCAGAAATTTTATGGATTTTAATTTGAGAAGCATAATTTTAATTATATATCTACCAAAAGATAATTGTGTGTGTTAATCAGTATTACTACATATAAATAGATTTATTTAGTAGTTCCTGTTTTTAAATTGTATGATGTACACATTTTTCCTTAATTCCTGCTTTAATATAAATAGAAAATATAATTGGGTTTTTAAAAGCACATTCTATTGCATAAAACAATGTAAGTACTAAAGATCCGACTACGTAGCTCTAACCACAGTCCCGAGAGAAAACTCTCCAAAGTTTATTTTGTTAAGGTCTCGACTTTTTGTAGCTTGGAATATCGGGTGCAGGCAAGCAAACGTTATTCTAAAATTTTCGACTTGAATAACTTCTCCCGTTTATGTAGTGCTGTACTGTACCGACGAAAAGATGGACGATACAAAACGAGGCCAACAGTAGAAGATCAAGAGCTTCTGGAATTCTCATCGGAGGCCCGAATTTCGAATGCCATTTTCGAGTACGCGCCTCACAAAAAGCACAATTTGTAATACGGCAGGGACGGAATTTTATTATTTATTCCCTTATGCCTGAATGCCATTCGCCTCATTTTTCTTTAACACAAATTTTAAATTTATTAGATTACACAATTGGAACATTCAGGATGCTGTAAAATATTTTTTGTACAACTGTCATTAAAAGTGACACTTTTAATGATAGCAAACAATGTTAAAAACGATTGTTTACATAGCAGCGTGTTAAATAGTTATTTATGCAACTAGTGCGTAAAGTGACCTTTTTTGACGAATGTGAATGTTGTCGCATGAGCCGCAGGCGAATGCGACAATCACAAGAGTCAAAAAAGGAACATTTACGCACGAGTTGCATACAATATTTTTTCTACAACCGAATTTCTTTACAAGAAATACAAGTATAGGACTGATTTTTTTTTACGCACTACTGCAAAAAAAATATTATATTTAAAACATATTTTAGATAACAAAATATTTATTTTCTAAATTAATCTTACCTATAATACCGGTACATAGAAACGCGAAATGCTTGAATTATAAATTAATTGAAATGTCAATCAGTCAGACCCTACGTATATTTAAATAAAAATACTTATTTATGAACTGATATTTCTGTCATATTAAAAATCAAATTAAAAATTACTGAATATAATATCTAGTTTTGTATGTATTAAACTGCAATAATTTAACAATTAAATATATTTACACAAATTTACACAATTAAATAATAAAAAAAAAGTTTCCTTACCCGGAATTGAACCCGAGTCAGCTGGGTAGAAGCCAGACACCTTACGTTCTCGGCCAATAACACACTTAAAAATCTTTGCATAATCTTATAAAAGACGGTGCTTATTTTACTTTTTTTTACTAGTTAAAAAAAAACTTTTTTTTTCACTAGTGAAAAAAAGTTAAACTTTACGAACCTTAAACCGTGCGTAAAGATAATACTTTACGCACGGTTGTAGAAAAAATACTTTTAACACGTTGCCATGTAAACAAGTTTACTTTTAACACGGTTTAGTTTACTTTTAACACGGTTTGGTTTATTGTCATTGCAAATTCGCTCGTTTCATTATCAAAATAGGGAAGTTGTACAAAAAACATTGTATGGTATTTGTGTTAAAAGTGATTTTATTTTGTTCGTGAAATTGTTCAATTCGCTCCGCTCATTTCACAAACGTTTTCACTCACAAAATAAAACCTCACTTTTAACACTCATATCATAAATAACTATTTAATATCTGGTATTATAAATATTCTTAGTTCGACAAACTTTAAGATTCTTTCCACGTATTCCAGGCCAGGGTATTGTGCAATCAATTGTTAATCAAAGTTGATTTGGATATACGTATATAGAAAAATTTTAATAAAATTGTCTTTCGATTTGTTTTATATCTAAATTTTATACAACAGAGGAGTAGTAACAAGAAGTCTGTTGTAAATATTTACCAATCATTTATATTTTGTTGTTATACTTTATACTTTTTCTTACCTTGTATTTTTTTTAAGTTTAATTTTACTAACATGCAATCTCGTGTGATCATTTACAATCATTACCAATAACTTGCGATTATTTACAAACACTTGAAAGCAGTTATGATCAGTTGCGCTCACTTGTATTCACTTATAATTACTTTAAATCACTTGTAATCACACTATAAAGTATTATTTGACCAAACATACGTATGAAGTAGCTTATCGTAACCATGGTGACGGTAGTGACATCACGTTTTCCGAGTTCATACGTCTCAGCGATCTTTTGGAACTTGTAACCATTTTTTTAACTTCTATTCTCAATTTTCTTAGTTTGGGAGTCTCCTTTGTGTATGAATCTCTTTCATATTTTTTTACATTGTTGTGCTATAAGCTGTCAATGTGCTTGTTATTGGTTTTAGCCACAATATGTTTAAATCTCCGTTTTTGGAAAAAATCTTATAAAACTGTTGTTTAGAAGAGTTTCAATGTAGTAACTAACACATCAGAAGAAAAGGGGCAAAAGGAAGATGTTCGCCGGAAATATTATTTATCACTATTTATATATTGTCTACAACTTGTGACATAATTGTATATATTTACTTCTTTAATCGGAGAACTTTTGCCACTAAAATTAAAATAAAATAATGAATCAATATTTTGAAAATGACCCTTGCTTATTTATCCTAGTGAAATTTGTCAAAGGTCGTGTTTTCAAAACTGAAAATGCCTAACAAAAATTAAAATAATTTTCGTTTCTATTCTTTCGACAATCAGATAATTTTCGTTTTTAAAGATACAATTTTTTTTTTAAAATACTTCTTATTTTAATGCTTTTGGTTTTAAATTTATGAAGTACTAGCAGCCCGCCCATGGTGGCTACAACTTAATTGGCCTTTAATTCCTTTATAAGTAGCCTCGTCCCATTGCACATGCTAAATTCGTGATATCTGTCGTGATTATGAAATAAGTTATTTTGATAAGGATTAATACGAAGATAAAAACTTTTAAAAAATTAAAAAATAGTTATTGTGACGTAACTATAACAGTTAGACATATGCTGTCGCAGCATTTTTTGTAGATATTTATATATTCTTCGAAATCGTAGTACATTATTTTATTCTATAATCAATAGTATTCTCAGCGCACGCGATGTAAGGATTTTAAGTTCATTTTTGGTTAAATTAATGGCATTTTAGTAAGGAACCCTTTTTTTTTTTAAAACAAAACATAGCCTATGTCACTCGGGAATAGTGTAGCTTGCCAACGGTGAAAGAATTTTTGAAATCGGTCCAATAGGTTCGGAGCCTATTCATTTCAAACAAACAAACAAACAAAAAATCAAACCTTTCCTCTTTATAATATTAGTATAGATGAAGTATAAAGTGATATTTCTGCTTCCGTTTTTTTATTCATCATATTTTCTTTAATTTTTGTAGTTTTCACTTATTTCTATGTGTCCAAAAAATCTTCAGATTCGATAAACCCAATAAACATTAACAAATCATTTTTTTTTTCAAACCTGTTCTATTGCCTTTTCTAAACTTCTTTATCAATATTTGAACTCATCAGGGATTCAAAAATAATTCACTCTTACTAAACGCTTTTTTTCACGTTATTACCCTTGTAAACAACCCTCTAATTTTTTATACATCCATAATTCAACCACGAAGAACCTGTACAATACATATCCAAGTGTATTAAACAATAATTCTATACAATAACCGAAGCATTAAATATATTTACAGCAACCACTTGTGCAACTGACTTTCGTCCAACCCCAACAATTCATAATTCCCATCTTACCAACTCAAAACTAACAAATATTAGGGTTAGAGTTAGTAGTGCTTTTCATATGGACGATTGTACGCTGGTTATGATATAATAATTCGTAAGTAGACATATTCATCGGTTACATGTGACCGATCCGCTCCCAAATAACCCTCTGTAGCCCCAGCTATTAGCACTCAGTGCCGGAGAGAAAGGGAAACTTTTACATTGAGTTGTTTGGATTTGTATTTTAAATTCCGACAAAAACTCCTATTTGTTGACGTAGGTATGAATATTGTATTATGTATGTAGAAAAAATAGGTGTTTCAAATCAAAGGCTTTTTATTACAGAATATTATAATTTTATGTCTAATGTATATATCTGTACCCTTAGAGACAAACAAGAAAGACGTGATTGAAAATAAATTAATATATTTCGGTCTATACATGTACCTACTAAACGGTGTAAAAGTCATCAAACGTTAAATTATGAAATTGAGCAAATCTTTTACTTGATGCAATATATGTTTTTTGTGTAAATATGTATATAGGTGTATGTCACTATAACGGCTAACAATACTAAACAAGTGATTTATGATTTAAATGTGCTTTTTAATAGTAATTAATTTTGTGCAATCTGATTGCTATAATATCCCTAAAGTTGCAGTTATCAGATTTTTTTATATTCAAAGAGAACTCAACAGTGTAACTAAGAGACATTGATTTACTTTTTAATGCATTATTTGTATAATAATACGTTTTCGATGGTTAACAGTCCACTGATGCGATATAATCGTCAGTAAATAAAAAAATTCTATTTGTTTCTAAGTGGTACTTTGGTTATGCACTAGTTTTATAAATCATTTAAAGTAGTTTTAAAACATTTTTTAAATAAAGTTTTTCTACATTTGAATAAATAGTAAAATACTTGTTTGATAATTACAACTCAATACCTGCTTAGTTATATTACATATTTCTTTAAAATTTTTGCCTTCTTAATAATATAACGTCGTCACTGCAAACTATTAGCAACCCCTGGCCGAAATCAATTTGTGCAATTGGTAAGGGGTTGATGGAGACGGGAAATTACGACGTTTGCATAAAAGGGACCGACTGATTAAAAACTCGTCGTATCGCGGACGCACGGAGATTTGTCGATACTCGAAATTATACGGGGAGATGATGTTGATCATTGGGATAACATATAAGGATTCGATTCGGTGGAAATTTATTTACGCTGGGGTGGGTTTTTAGATTTAGGACGTTCTTTTTTAACAAAGATGATTCCCATGTAACTCTAATCACGATATAGAAAAGAACGTAAGCAATAAATGGGTAGACATTGGATAAGTATAGTTTAAATATAAAATGTGTATGTAAAAGTTCACTATGGTTTTAGCAAGTTTATATTGAATTACTAAAACTTTGTTATGTTTACACTTCCATTTGTTGTTGCAAGTGTTACCAAATATCTTTCGTGTTTATACCACACCTACATAATCTGAACTGGTTTATAAAAAGTGGATCATTTGCAGATGCCGATTTGGTAACTTGGTAGCTTAAGTACAGGGGGCGTAGCTCAGATGGTAGAGCGCTCGCTTAGCATGCGAGAGGTACCGGGATCGACGCCCGGCGCCTCCAATACTTTTTTAAAATAATCCCAAAATATACTTTTACAGTTAAAAAAAATAGCAATAATACATTATCAATTACCATTATTTAACACTACAAGTTTAATATTGTACGACTTTCTTTAAATATTGTATTACGGCTTGCTGGAATATACCTAAATGCTGAAGTGTAAAGATATCAATTAATAAATAAATTTGACAGTAGCTAGAACATTATAAAATACGAAAAGTAAGGTAGTAGGTATAAGACAAATTTCTTAGGACGTTCTTTTTTAACAAATATGATTCCCATGTAACAGTAATCACGATATCGAAAAGAACATAAGAAATAAATGGGTAGACATTGGAGTATAGTTTAAATGCTAAATGGGTATGTAAAATTGCACTATGGTTTTAACGGGTTTATATTAAATACCTACCTATTTTTTATTGCGAGATGAATCTTTGTTATATTGACACTTCCGCATTTGTTGTTGCAAGTATTACCAAATATCTTTCTTGTTTATACCACACCTACATACTCTGAACTGGTTTATAAAAAGTGGATCATTTACAGATGCTGATTTGGTAACTTGGTATCTTAAGTACAGGGGGCGTAGCTCAGATGGTAGAGCGCTCGCTTAGCATGCGAGAGGTACCGGGATCGATGCCCGGCGCCTCCAATACTTTTTTTAAAGTAATCCCAAAATATACTTGTACAGTTAAAAAAGAATAGCAATAATACATTATCAATTTCCAACCTTTAACACAAGTCAAAATACCGTAAGACTTTCTTCAAATATTGTGTTAAGGCTAGCTAGTACCCCAATGCTGATGTTTATCAATTAATAAATAAATTTGGCAGTAGCCGTTACAAAATACAAAAGACAAATTACTTTAATTCGAACACAGAGTGTGGGTCTGTGGAGTCCAGACATATTAAAGCTTGTCACTGTAACAACGTTTAATGCATTACCAAAAGAAGCACAAAATACAAAATAATTTGTTCATAGTTGGCAATTTAAATTCTGCTGTTTATGCTATCACTATTTTAAAAGTTAAAGGACACATTGTTTGAGTATATGCGTATATGCTTTACAGTGGTTGATGAGGAAGGAGCTAAACTATTATGCTGAATAAAAAAATGATAGATCTCAGAGTTTCAGCGATTTTATTTCTAAAACGGTCGAAAATTCATAGAAATATTAATCTTTTGAGCGTCAATAATGCAATATTCACTTGGTAAGCATTAAATCGTCAAACTGATATAGTAACGTATAACAATAAATACAAAATAGATTTCTTATGTTGCCAGATGAACTGGGTATATGGGACTCGAATACCAAAATACAAATTATTTGAATACTCACAAATCATACAGATAACAGATAGATTTGTTTAAACAAATTAACAAACAAAAAACTGTAGATACTTTAGAAGGCTGACACTCCAGCCCAAGTATATCTTCTGAAAAATTGTTATCTGCGGCAAAAAGTCAAGTTCTTCTTTTTCTGAATATATTATTCCGTAAAACTATCCTAAAAGATCTTTTATATTGTAAATAACACTATTACACAATATCGGTCGTTTGAAAATTTTTCTTAATGTAATTATTGTACTTTAGGCAAGTTTTTAAATTCTTCTGTATATTAAGGAATAAATCATCTCCTAGTTAAATACATGCAGAATATTTGCAAAAAATATATCGTCAGAAAATGCAATGCAGTTTACCAAACCCATTTTTCATATAGAGCCATCCTAAAATTCAATCAATTTCAGAGTGCTTTTTATTTGGTCTAATAAAAATTAAAACCGAAATATGATTAACACCAGGTACTGATGCACATTTGAATACACTAAGAACGAAATTATGAATCTCAAATTTGCATTTTTTTCTTATATCGCTCTTTGAAAATGGTAAAATGGAAAAATAACACTTGGTAATATTTATAATCAGTTAGTGTACCTTTGAAATCTTTAAAATATATCTTTGCTATTTAGAAATTCGACAAAGAAGAAATGACACTAAGAAGAAGTTAAAAAAAAGGAATCGACTTGGGACCTCCATCTATAGTCGATGGCGCCTAAACCAACGTAGATGGTTTGATGTTTTACTTGTTGATCTGACAAATAGTTTATTATTAACGTCATATATGTGCTTTAAGAGGAATTCAATGGTTGTCCTAGACTAATTGATTTGAATCAAGATATATGATTTAAATCGCCGAGTAACACGCTAGGATGTTCCATGACCTAGTGGTTTAAGGCGGTATCATTAATAGAAATCGCAAGTTTGATTCCTGCCTAATGTAATTTTTAAAACTAATTTCTAAATTTCAAAAATCCTATGAGAAATGTCTGGAATAATTAGAATTAATAAATATCTGTGTTGTTTCTTTCAATTTTGATGCAAATATAGTATTGAACAAATCGCTACAAAATTGATATTTATCAAGAAAAACCGCTTAAGAGCGTTCTATAGGCTTTCATTTACTAGGTTCCTGCTAACTTTTTTATTAATTAACTAATTAAAATTTGGTTTTCACCAAAATATAGAGAAAAAAATCTAGTATTGTGGATGCTAAAAATATATATTTTTTATTCAATTTACATATTTTTTCTTTGATATTTAAGTGCAAGTTTTTAAAAATTTTAAGTTTCCACATTTCTAGATAACATTTTAAAATTTTTGATCAAAAAAAAAATTTTTAATCTGCTGTAACTAACATTTAAAAGGGATTTAAGAAAAATGCATTAAGTGCTTCATTATGTGCTGCCGCCGCGCAGTAATCCGTTCGAACTATTAGAGTTGCATCTAAAGGGTACAGAGGCGTCGGGCCGGCTTTGCTTAAAAAATGGAAGGGCGATGCAACTCCGATCCTTTTTACAGCGAAAGAACGCTCTTAATAGTATATAACGTATCAAGAGTGGTAAGTAGGACATTACGTACGAGTGGAAAACTTACGCACGAAGCCGCGTAGCGGCGAGTGCGTAATTACACGAGTTCGTAATACCTCTTACCACTCGAGTTACGTACTATGCTTTATCTATGACTCAATATTTTAAATTTAATTCTAAATATTTTACATCTCAAAAAAATATATGACGTACGTAATGAAACGTCATTTCAACATGACGTTTCATTACGCACAACTGTGTGTTATAGCTTACTTACCCTGCATGGTGACAATGAGTATAAATGACATTTACTGTCAAAGGAGTAGATAAAAGTATATTTCATATCTTTACACATATTTTTTTTTGGCTAACCAACATCATATACAAGTAAGTATAATACATTAATTGACAACAGTTCTAAAAGGCATTTGTTAGCCCATGCAAAAGATTACAAGCTGTTATTTTATCTTATATAAAAAATGCATGTCATTAATTTATAATTTTTAGTAAACGATAGATACATGAAACCTGATATCTATTAATGTCGATGACTTATCCTTCTTAGAATATATTAGTATTTATTTACCAGTCAATGTCTTCTACATTCGGGACAACAGATGATAAACATTTATTTAGATTACAGTATCACATAAAATCAAGGTCTTTTTATAGTAAATGCAATCCTATTAAATTCGCTTCAATGATAATTTTTTTTTTGAACATAGGCTATAGTTGCATTATAATTAATAATCTAATTATAACACTTCGAGTTTTGTATTAAATTATCTAGTGAAAAAGTTAGCGCCGTCTCGTTATATAGCTAGATTCCGCTTGTAAAGTGTCAATCAAAATATCCACATTCGGTCCTACAAATGTGCCGACAGAAACGTCTGCGATACCAACAAAAGGCGAACTGGGCGACTGGTGTTCCATTATTAACAGGAGCCATAAAAACCGAACGGATTCACAGTGTAATAGGTGGAAGACTAGAGTATTGTAGATTTAAACAAGACGGAAAGAATAGTATATTGGAATACAAGTGTTACAATGACAGAGGTTTCGTAGTACGAGTTCAGTTTGTGAAACGAACCGCGAAGCGGTGAGTTTCGCAAAGAACGAGTACTACAAACCGTCATTGTAACTCGAGTGTTACATACTATTTTTTATAATGAACTTTTAAAAGTATAAAGAATATATAAAATGAGAGTTTTTCGAAATATTTATTTATGTTGGCAATCTTGACACTTTTGACACTTGTCAGTTTTAATGATTTTAAATTTGAATGTTTGTCAAATTTGTATAAAATATTCCGAATTTAGCAAATAACGCTTATAATGTAGTTAATAATTTAGTACAACATACTTTTTGATTTACTACCTGAACTCTTTCGTTGACAATCAGTGCAGTGCAACCAATTGTGTACAACAAAAAGTTACCAAAAACAGTGTTATAATGAATCTATTTCGATACTGTTTTTAGTGTCGAAATAGAAACTTTGTGAACGTGAATTATAAAAAGTATATATCCACTTTACAATGTTTCTACTCAAGTTTTTTATATTTTTTTCACGCGGTATTTATTATGCGATAATACGTTTATATTTATTTTGAGGAGTGTCTATTTTATACCGGTGTTGTATCTAAATTTTTTTCGTGAAGAAGTTCATGAATTTATTCAAGTTCGCTATTTGATATGCAATTTTGAGTCTTCATCCAATTTTCAAAATCAGAACTTGTTCTAATTTTCATTAAATATTATCACGAATTCAGTGGTATTAAATAGATACTATTCTGTTCGAGTAAAAATGGTGTTGTATTATAATCTTCTTTCGGTTTCAAATACATTAAAGGTATTTAGAGAGTAAAATCTATGTTTCACATTTTTGTTATCATAAACCTATTATTTCATATATAAAAAATAATGATAACTTTCAAATTCCTATTTCTAATGAATAATATAAATATAACATTATATAATTTTTGGTAAAGTATATATATATAGACAATAAATATAATTGAATTGTAATTTAATATTTATTTTGTGATACGTACGTCAAATAAGTTTTACTTCAATCACGCGTAAAGGTTACACCCACACTCTTTTTTTTTGTTTTTATTTCATGTAACAAAGAGTTACAGTTGACAAATACAAATAGTATATATATTAAATTATTAAAATTTGTAAAGGTTGTTGAACCTGCTTTCTGTCAGATAAATTAGTGAATCTTGCTACAAGTGTACCTAATAGGAACGGTATCGCGAAGAAAACCTTGAATAAATTCATGGATTTCGTTAACATTAAAGATGTAATACCGTATTAGAAGCTCCATATGTTCTTGGTTTTCAAAATTTCCATAATTTTTCAATTTTTGGGATTAGAACTACAGAACAAAAAGGTTGTCAGTCGGTCTGTTGTAGATCTTACACTCAAACTACTGACTAAACTATTTTCTAGATTTTGGCTACTGAATGATGCATATTTAGTATATTGTAATACAAGTGTTACAATGACAGAGGTTTCGTAGTACGAGTTCAGTTTGTGAAACGAACCGCGAAGCGGTGAGTTTCGCAAAGAACGAGTACTACAAACCGTCATTGTAACTCGAGTGTTACATACTATTTTTTATAATGAACTTTTAAAAGTATAAAAAAAAATAAAATGAGAGTTTTTCGAAATATTTATTTATGTTGGCAATCTTGACAGTTTTGACACTTGTCACTTTTAATGATTTTAAATTAGAATGTTTGTCAAATTTGTATAAAATATTCCGAATTTAGCAATAACGCTGATAATGTAGTTAATAATTTACTACAACATACTTTTTGATTTACTACCTGAACTCTTTCGTTGAAAATCAGTGCAGTGCAACCAATTGTGCAAAACAAAAAGTTACCAAAAACAGTGTTACAATGAATCTATTTCGATACTGTTTTTAGTGTCGAAATAGAAACTTTGTGAACGTGAATTATAAAAAATATTTTTTAAAATTGAGAATAGACGCCCTAAAATGGTAATAAGAACCTGCCAATATAAGATGTCGAAAAGTAAGTTTTATGCTATAATTTAAAACACGTATCCATATCTATTGAAGGATTTAAGTAGATCATCATCAGTACCATATGTCATTCAGAAAATCTCTTTATTGAATCTAGTTATAGTATTATTTATATTCAGACGACATTTCCTGCGATTTTATTTTATTTTTATCAATTAACATTTCAGAATTAATTGTACCTGCAGTTTGCAAAATTATAATTCTTACTTGACATATTAAAGATGAACAAAGAATAAAAGTTAATAATCCTATAATGTGACCGTTCATTTAAGTCTAATTAAAGTTAATTTTAGTATCCAACTACTAATCAAGAGCACTCATTTTAAACTATTAGGAGTCATTTTTACTTCTCGTGAAATCTTATTAAAATACTAATAAGAATTGGTCAAGAGATTCTAACAGGTGTGAAGGTTGTCTGGCAACCTGCTCGATCTTTCATACAGAGGCGAACTAGGTTATGATTTCGTTTATTCAATGTTATTTTTTGATAAAACAGTAATATTTATAACAAGTCACTACAAAGTATAACTTTATCGTTAAAATTTTAATAATTTTATTTCTCTCTACCCAAGAGTGTGAGGTAACATCAGAGTTATTGTTGTTTGTTTTATTTATAAACAAACTTTGATTATTCTTTTTTTTTATTTTGGTCTTCTAACTACCACAATTTCCGTCTCGCTTAAATCCTTCATCTCATTGTTATATTTTTCCTTGTCCTACCACTGATTTTACATTTATGCACCTAAGCGCCTATGCACAGAAAACTGTGTTTGATTGCTTAGATATCCTTCGGTGTGGAAAGTAACTTTCCGCACATGTGCGAAAAAGTAGCACTTTTCACGGGGGTAGAGAGTGTGGTAACTGTTTCTTTCCAATGTTGTCGTGGAAAAATAACATTTGTGTATGAAAATCTATTTTTTCTACGATCACTATGAAAAGAATGCAAATAAACACGGCTTACTTCAATATAAAGTTAGTAATTCCGTACCTGTGCGGAAAAGTGTGCGGAAATCTCTGTACCGCATTCGGCACATGCGCAGGGAACAATAAAGAAGTGATATACCTATTAGATCTCCCAAGCATCTGTCGTAAGAGGCTATGCATTGGCTGACAATTCGTGATTCGTAATAGGTATAATATTTTGACGTTAGCTATATTTAAAAAGTTTGAATTATTTTCATACAAAATTAATACACAATAATTATTTATAAACTTTTAATTTAAATATTTGATAACTCGACATATCATTCGCAAACTTCTTCGTTCGTGGGAAAAGTATCACTTTGCGCAATTGTTGCACAAACTACTATTGTAGCAGTCTGTATTTTAAAAGTAATATTTTATATATTCAAAAATAAATTATCATTCACGTAGTTTTTATTGGTGATGAAAAAATAAAATAAGGCAAAACATCTTTTTTTATTTTTTTATATTATTAATTTATTTCATCCTGTCCAGTAAATAAACTTCCTTCCCTATAATCAATTCTGCGCCGGTAAGTAAAACAATATGGTATCATGTACTGTAATGTGTTGCCTAGCAACTGTGCTCTGATTGCTTAAGGGAAGACAATTACTTTTAATTTTTGATATTTAAAAACACTATAATAATGACTATAAAATAAAAATAAAATAATTAATTACTTACTTTTTATTTTATTTCAATTTAAAACACGAATTAACAATTAATACGAAAATTTTAAAATATTTGACAGTAACTGACAGTTAAGGTAATTTGACGTAACTGGTAAAGGTACGAACTATTTTTACAATTTTTATGAATTTATTAATTTATAAAAACAGGATAAAATAAAATATAACACGATACATGGTCGTTAGGTGTTATTACAGTACTCGTTTTTATTTCCAGACACGGCTCCTACGTCGCCTCGTCCGTAAACGAACTCGTACTGTAATAAGTTACCTACCGAACTTGTAACTTATAATAACCAGTTTTTCTGGAGTTTCAATACGTTGTTGCATTATCTGATGATGCTAGTTCAGCGAAACATGTCATTTTAAAGATTTTTTAATTAAAGTGAAAGTTATATATAAAAAACAGAGAGTTTTTTATTACTTTTATTATTCCAAATAAAAATGAACTTTCAAGTAGTAAGGGTCAGTTCAATTAATTTAATTAAAATTTAAGTTAAAGTACAAATTTTTCAAAATAGGTTTTGAGTTTCTGCTGTACCACACTTTATACTAGTCTGGTCCTGTAAAATATCGTTTAATAAATCATCTATATAATGATCGATATTGAATTAAAAAAAGTTGAAAATCAACGAACGGTGTCCGTGTCTTTCTTTTCAAAGTTTGTGATAACCAGTTTTTCTGGAGTTTCAATACGTTGTTGCATTATCGGTATTTATTAATAACTCGACTAGAAATGCCGATCATAATGTACGATCGCTACATCGAAAGAATCTCACATCGGATTTCGAGAAAAAATCATTTATCCGTGATCGATTACAGTGTTTTTTTTTTAAATTACGGGATATAGAGCAATGCAGTTTTTAACGTAAGTTGCAATAGGTTCGCACAGAGATATGAATCTTTCACAAAGTAAATGGATTAAAAGAATGTTTTCTGGTGATCATACAAAACCTTTATATCAGTTCAAACTATAATCTTTTCTTTTTATGTATGTTCTTCCTTGTATTACATCGTATACTAATACAAAATAAAATTTGACGAGAAAATAATCAGTATCTTTTCGACAAACACACATTTTTCATTTTATTTTTTTGAAGTTATACTTCTATTTGTACACTCTGTAGAAAAAGATTGTGTAGAGTTAAATGGGAAAAATCATTACATATGTAATGGTGCGAGTAAGAGAGAGAGAGACTTACTTATAAGGTATATTGGTCGGTAAAAACAAAGATGAAATATTTATCACATGTTATTAGTCATAAGTCCTCTGAATACCGTTTCAACATTCAGTACATTGAAAAGGGATAGATACACAAAAGACCGTCTGAACTAATGTATGAATATCATAGTGACGGACCACATGATTATTTGACAGATTATTTTATAATTCTGTCACGTAAGTATACATATAAAGTTTAGCATTTTATATTAGTAATAATATTCAGTAATGAGTATTAGATTCTAGTCTAAAATACCGTCACATGGTTGCAGTATATTTTGCTCCATGCTTTTAAGGTTATTGGATACATAAACAGAGTTTTTACGAATGGTCGAGGAAATAAAGCACCAAAACTTCCGAAATTTGTAACGTAAGATGGATCGGAATGCGTTTTTTTTGCATTGGATTCGTTAAAGTATCAGGAATTTTGTCGCTATATTTTATAATGTAAACATGAAAATTGCATTTCTGCATTTGAAAAGTACATTCAGACAATAGAGAGAAAACTTACAACTCGGTAAGTATTGCTGAAAATGGGTTCAATTTATATACTCGGGGTTTTTGGAGTCGCTGAACACTAATATTTTCTATTCCAAAAGTCTCCGCGGCACTTGGTGTCTAGGGTATTTACCTCTTCTCCTGGGATTTTATGTAAATTCTGTACGAAATCAGTGCATACTTGATACTCGGTGTTTTTTTGAGTCGCTAAATATGATTATAATAATAGCGATGGTGTTCGAAACACCTGGTGCTTAAGACGGACCTCGTCTCCAGGAATTTTATGCAGATTCGATACAAAAAGAGTGTGCACACGGTACTAGGAGGTTTTTGGACTCGCTTACCACGAATATCATATAATGAGTTTGCTAAATCATTCGCATACAAATTTATGAATCCATGCGCGTGCATAGAAGTATAACTTCTACCGGCAGTCCCACTGACTGCCACACCTTTTTTTTTATTATTAAATTTAGGTTTCAGTAGCGGTAATAAGATGACATTCGCAAGTCTAAAAGAATGTAGACTATTATCACGAGAATGCATCTTTTGCAGTGCCGTCTTTAATCTTATTCTTAACAATTTAGCTAAAAATGAAGGTTGTAACTCAAAAACAAGTTTCTGCAAAAATATTCCAAATCTTCATTTTTTAAAAAATCTCTTAACCATATAGTTTTAATACATCCTATTGTTCACTTTTATATACCTACTGCTAAACATGATTTTGCAAATTTCATATAGTTTTTTTTTCAAAATATTAAGTTTGGCCAAAAAATTATAATGATTCATAGAATATACACTAGAAAAACAGTATTTTTAAAACATATCTTTTATTTTAATATTTTGAGAATTTTTAATGTTATCCAAATGACACCTTGACGAATTTTCGTAAAATCGAACGGAAACTTTAGACATTCCAAAACCTAATAATATTTTAAAAATATTTATAGTATAGGGTTTGCAAAAACAGAAGTCTTTCGCATGATCTATAAATGTTGGTTGACACTTTTCAACAAATTTAATCATTTTCTTTTTTAATATTAACTACTCCAAATTCGTGTACTTCATCTTGTTAATAGTAAAAAATACATTGAATAATCAAATGTTAGTGTGTTAGTGGCAAAAAACACAGAGAATAAAAAGAAAACAAAATGTATACAATAAATTGTTATTATTTTAAAACAACCTAAGCTTAAAATTTTTCTCAGATTTTATAGAAACCTCTTGATCTTCTTTATTACCAAGAAAATAAAAGAATTAATAATAACACATTATGATTCGAAATTTGGTGGATAATAATTATTGTTAATCAATTATTTTTTGATATGATTAGTAATTTGCTTATTTTTGATTCTCTTTACATCTTTTTGTAGATTCATAACTTAATTTAAAAAAAAATAATGTTAATATATTCTTCTCTTTGCTGAACTGAAACTTGTACCAGAACATCTCAAAACATTTCAGTTTTGTTGAAATTCATACTTTTTTACATATATTGTTAGTTCATTTCTGATTTTTACATAAGTGATTTTAGTAATAAATTTCCCGACTATATACCTATAAATATATCATTAGTCCATTTATTATAACCGTTTTCAATATTTTTTTTTTCATAAAACAAATTTTAATAAGTGTGGAGAGTCCGGGATAGTTAAATCGCTTTTTGTTTCAAGTATCGTATTTTCTTATAAATAAGGCTTAGTGATTCAATTATAATAATAAACAATATTTATGTTTTCGTATGCATAATTAGTTTTTCGATATTATCGTATACTAAAATAGGTTATATATATACGAGTATATATATTTGAATGAAAAATGGGATATGATTCGAATCTTCCCACCCCCCACCCTTAGGGACACTTCAACCGCGGTCTGGGGAGAGTTGAACATTGCTTTTTAAAGGGAGAAAATAAAAACATTTTAGGTACAGATTTATTAATAGTCGTACTATTGTTTTTTCCTTAATTTTAAATCAATTGCCTTTTTCTTATCACAATTATATCGGATAGATTGCCCTTTGAATTTTCATCATTTTCGAATTTAAATGTAATATACACAAGTTGCACTAAAAACATTAAAAGATACATTTCTAATTTATAACGTGCATGGGAAGTTGTCGTAATGTCCTATATCGGTTTTGCGAATAATGTAACTCAACCAATCATGTAAACTCAACCAGAGTAGTAAGATTTTGTACAATATATCTAATCCATTAGTCATTTTTTAGAATATTTTGAAATTATACCGGTAGTTAATTGGTCAGTCCCCCAAAAATCCTTTCAAAACAATTCACTCCTTTGAAAGCTGCTTTAATTTCATTTTAAAGAGTTTTAACCGCCATTCAAACAGCTTGAACCACTTTTTAAACTGCTTTACCCGGTTTTTCATTTCATTAACCACTATTTGAAAAGTTTTAACTACATTTTAAAAACGCCTTAAAATGTGATTCACTTAAGCTGTTGGGAAAAAACCGGTTAAAGCTATTTTTTGAAGAATTCAATTTTTGTTTTAAAAATATGTGGTACTTGGAGTAGTGGTGATGACTAACGGTATGGATCAGATAGCTTTCAATGAATTTAAACAGATAAGCTTTAGTGCTTAAAATTCAGTTGAATTTGCTTACTGTTTTAGTACGAATTATGTTACCTACAGGTATATCATTATTTATTTAGTTTTTGTTTTGGTAAGTATATGTCGCAAGACTTCCAAATCTACATTTAGAGGGTTTTATCCAACTTTGTTAACCAAACAAGGCCAACGACAAATAGTAGTATAATATAGGAGTTGTGTAAATGTTACATGTGTAACATATCATCGTTGTCTTAATCCAAACAAACAAAACGGGGTAAGCAGTATGGCGTGTAGACACGGTTCGGTTGCATACGAGTTCTATGTTACTGACGACACGCGTATATAAAAAATCCCTGCGCGATGTGACATCCCATATGTCGTTCTTATTGTGTTCGAAGATTATCTGTAATTACGCTTTTTAAATGTTGAGTAGTAGCTTTATCATAAAATAGAGGGGCTCTTTAGAATATTTGAAAGACCAGTGTGGGAATAACAAAGTAGGCAAACGATGAAAAGAGAACTAACATAGTTTTATTCAAAATAAAAATTCTAATTTGAATCTGTACCATTGCCTACCCTTACTATTCATAGTCTATTAAATCTGTAGTCTAGAAACTAATTATTATATGAATTAAAAATGCTCTATTTACTTTCATAAAATACGTGACAATATAATCAATATCAATAGGTTGTCATTTTTCGATGCTCATTATTAATTTTTCCTTATAAACTAATTCGTAGTCGGTTAAGCAAATATAAATGATATGATGTTTCTCCCTGTACGCATAACAATCTTAAAATATATATTTAAATGTCATTTTGTATTAGACTAAAAACACTCATATAACAAAAAGTAGGAAACTACCTTTCTGAATCGTTGTTGGTAAAAAAAGTCAATTGTCAATTGTCATTTGTCGTTTGTCAGTCATTGTCATTGGTCATTGGTCATTGGTCATTGGTCATTGGTCATTGTTCATTTGTCATTGGTCATTTGTCATTTGTCATTGGTCATTGTTCATTGGTCATTGCTTGTCTATCTTTTTTTTAATGGAAAGGACACCACTGTGCAGTTATATTGTAGCTTGTCGTTTTCATGAATATTTTTTCACTTCTTTTGTAATGATTCAACACTCTTCCCCATAGAAAACAAAAAAATAAACTATTTTTAACATTTAATTTATCATCTTTTATACTTTCATACAAATGAATGTATGAGTTGTCTGAGTTTTGTACATGTTATATTTTGATACTAAAAAATAAGATTCGACTTTTCTGTTTTTTAACATGTACCTGCTACTGTTGTTAATAGAAAACAAATTTTGAACTCAAACACAAATTCTTATGGCGAATTTAAAGAAGTTACATGTGTTATAAAGAACGATTATTCTTAAAATTAGCATTTCTTGTTATATATTGTTTTAATAAAAAACAAATTACCATTTCTGAATTGAGTGGATCGGAAGTCTTTACATATGCGCGGCTTTTTTTAATTTTCGGTTATTTCATTTAATTAATGATCTAGTGATTGTTACAATGAAAAAGTGGATTACAATTCACCAATTCCTTTATTCCAGTTAATGCCTTAAATTTTATTGATTTTATTCAGAAAGTGATACTTTATATAAAGAAAACAAGTTATCTCTACTTGTCTAAAATATGTATATTCCAGGCAAATTGGATTAACAATAGTCTATATTAGCCTCCTTATATATTAGCAGATGGCAGCAACATTATAGATAACATTTAAAAAAAATGTATAATATAAACACTCAATTGCCCTTCCTTCAGAAGTCTTATCTTTTTAAGTCAGATGCTAATAATAAGATAAGGATCGTTAGCTGTATGGGAGGCAATCGGATCATACATCGAATGACTTACTAATTGGTAAGATTTAATGGTTTTAAAGGCTAGAAAAAATAATAATTGTAAATTAGGAAACATTAATTAAAAGTGACTCCAAGTATAAAATTTTTCAAGATATAATATGCAAAATACTTCGAATTTCTAATCAATGTAGAACATATTTTGTATTTTATGGATATGTGCCAGGGTATTCAAGAATGAAATTTAATTTTTTCAAATTTTTGTTTATCCCTTGGGAGAACTATGAAATCACGATAATATTGTCGAACGGAACAAGATGGCGCTGCATCCGCTCGGCGGATGCTGCCGCGTAATGAGGGGGGAGGGGTGGCGGCTCTTTTCCAGTTCAACGGGCAGAAATTGATAGGATAAATTCTGGCTATGAATTGGTCCCGACCAAGCGTGAATTCTGTCTGGAACGAACTCTCTCCGCTCCATCTACGATGTAGATTAAGCGCCTGGAACATGTCAAGTGTACTAAAATAGGCATCAAATTCGGAGAAGCAGGTATTCGACTCGAATACACCTACTTTTAAACGAGATTTTCCTTATTCTAAGAATCGAGTAAGAATTTTTGCAATAATTGACGACAGTAGCTTTTTTGTGAAGTAAAATCATAATATGCCTCTACATCAAATATAATATTGCTCTTAGGTTTACCTCGCTATAAGGTATTTGTTAAGCTACTATTCATATTCGTGTAAAAACAATATACATTTATGTTTCCTACGAAAAAATATCAGACACTGGTCTTTAAAATCGCAGATAATATATGAACGTGACACTGTTTAAATTTCTACACTATAACTTTTTACTTAAAAATCTTTACACTTTTTTAAAAGTATAATAATATAAATGATTCTCTAAGCAGTTGTTACTGAAGTTTTTTCTTTCAAATTGTAAAAGTTTACTTTATTTGGGTTGACGATAATTGAACACAGTCAGTGATAATGAGCGATAAACTTACCACACCATTATCATTAGTACAGAGAAAATCAGTCTTAAGAGAGGAATAAAATTCGATTGGTCTTGGTAACGACCGATCTAGTAAAACCAACATCTTTTACATCTTTGCAAGTACTTACAGGGAAGCACATTTATGTTGATTCTTCTTTATAAGTCATTATTTTTTTATTTTTTCACTGGATCTATAGTTTGAACAATTTGGTTACACTAAAGTGAAGTAAAATCGAAACCAATTTAAAAACTGAATATCTCCTCTAGTCTTGGTACGTCACTTTAGTATTTAGTTGTGTATATATCACTTACCTAAGTTAATATAGACATCATAAGCTACAAAATCGATAGATCAACAAATGAAGTTTATGTGGGTTGTTAATTGGAGACTTAAATCTATCCAATTTGCATTACAATAATTATTAAATACAAACTTACATTAGAAACAGTGTATTAATTTACATAGTTTGACAGGTACTTAGTGGTGACGTCATGCACTTATTGTGGACTTTCTGTGGTCAATTTTTGAATAGGAAAACGGCTGCAATTAAAACGATATCTTTATAATAACGAAATATATTACATATGTAACTAATTAGCATTTAAAGTACCCGATATTCTTTTAATTAAAATTAAGCACCGACAACAGATTTTTAGAGAGTGACTCTTTTGTTAGTGTACAAATGTTGCAAAATGCAGAATATTAGTTATTCTATCGCTTTACGAGTTTTGAAAAATATTTTCAAAAACATTGACCATTTAACTAAGAAGAAACAACTACTTCCCGGGCTATGTGCCCCGACGGATATTGAATAACACTTCAAAGTCAAATGGGGTTGGCATATCTAACAGATAATTTAGACTAACCATTTTTAGTTTGCAGTTAGAAGGGACAACATAACTTGTAGACCGGTTTCGGCCTATTGGGCCTCATCAGTACACGGTATATGTTATCCGTCAGCGAGCTTAAGGCATAATCGCTGACTGAAGATTTAACTAAAATCACGAACGATACATTACTTTCAGTAACGAAAGTGTAAACGTCGTGATAGTAGTGACATCTTCACCTCCAATTGCAAACCAAAATTCGATTTGACAACAAGACCCTGGTCTTGATACTATTAAAGTATTATTACAGAAAACTGTAATAGTGTCTTACTTAATAAAGCGAGTTATTAATGATCAAATGTTGCAAAATGCAGAATATTAGTTATTCTATCACTTTACGAGTTTTGAAAAGTATTTTCAAAAAACATTGACCATTTAACTAAGAAGAAACAAGTACTTCCCAGGCTATGTGCCCCGACGGATATTGAATTACACTTCAAAGTCAATTGGGGTTGACATATCTAACAGATAATTTAAACCAACCATTTTAGTTTTCAGTTAGAAGGGACAACATAACTTGTAGACCGGTTTCGGCCTATTGGGCCTCATCAGTACACGGTATATGTTATCCGTCAGCGAGCTTAAGGCATAATCGCTGACTGAAGATTTAACTAAAATCACGAACGATACATTACTTTCAGTAACGAAAGTGTAAACGTCGTGATAGTAGTGACATCTTCACCTCCAATTGCAAACCAAAATTCGATTTGACAACAAGACCCTGGTCTTGATACTATTAAAGTATTATTACAGAAAACTGTAATAGTGTCTTACTTAATAAAGCGAGTTATTAATGATCAAATGTTGCAAAATGCAGAATATTAGTTATTCTATCACTTTACGAGTTTTGAAAAGTATTTTCAAAAAACATTGACCATTTAACTAAGAAGAAACAAGTACTTCCCAGGCTATGTGCCCCGACGGATATTGAATTACACTTCAAAGTCAATTAGGGTTGACATATCTAACAGATAATTTAAACCAACCATTTTAGTTTTCAGTTAGAAGGGACAACATAACTTGTAGACCGGTTTCGGCCTATTGGGCCTCATCAGTACAAGGTATTTAATTTAAACAGTTACGTTTGCAGTGTAAACAATTTTATTTAAAACTGACTTAAAGGAATTTTTTGTAAATATCTTTGATACCTCTAGAATCTAGACGGACCTTACTGTTTGGCAGTTGAGTTTTTAAAAATAATACTTTGTTGTTTATAATACTCCCTAAAGAGCAGCCTTCCAAGTTGTTCGCTATGATGTAAAAGGGTGTTAACATATACCGGAAAATTCTCACATTGCTGTATAAATATAATAAATAGTTCAAAGTTTTCTGTGTTTTCCTATAATCCAAAAGTAACTGGAACTATAATATTTCTGGGACCACTTATCGCGTTATTTTTCTTGAATTGAATAAAGCTACCACGGACAGATAACCAATATAAAAAAACATTTGTATACAAGATATTAGGTACTGCAGCAGAGTATTAAAATAAAAAACTTTGTTGATTAAAAACAGTGATTTTGTATTTCATTAAACTATTTAAATTCAAAAGAATAAACATAATATAATAAACATTAATAAATCTACATATTACGAAAAATTAAAGGAGATTAGGTATGACTCACTCTGTAACGAACATCTCAAGATGAGATCTTCTTTGAAAATGCCAATTAATAGATGAGATTTCATTAATTAGAGGAACGCCATTAGAGTCTACCTTTTCCCCGAGATTTAATGCTGTTCTTCTTGGAACACGGTACGATTGGTAAGATCGTTTATTTTATTTTATTGTTAGAAATTGATGTCCATTGCTTTATTGCTTGGTGGCCGATTGATACTTGTCGTAAAACCGACTGTTTTTGCTTTATGGTTGGTTTTATGATTATTTGTTGAATATTCTTAGAAATCGTGCTGCAAGAGATCGTTATTGGTTAAGGTTCAAGAAAGAATTGACATAAATAATTTGTTATCACACTAACATTAATCATTTATATATTTATAACTAAATGTTTTAATAAAATTTTGGTTTAACTTCAAACAGCATCAATAAACTTGCAAAAAAATATTTATAGCCAAGAATAGTGTTCCTCACTAATATTAGAAAAGCCTTTTGGTAATAAATCTTATCTTAGGTTATTATATTAAAATCAGAATATCCACGATTGTTATACCAATTTTTATTTTTAATCAATAACTTTGTACTTTATGAAGAGAGAATATCATTTCTGTTTATGTTTACGGAGTACGGAGTGTATTCGTCAAAATTCTTAATTTGCTTAAAACTGGTTTGTCAAAGACTACTAATGGTTGTATTTTTGTTTATTTCATCCTGTCCAGTAAACAAACTTTCCTATTATCAATTCGGCGCCGTTAAGTAAAACATTACGGTATCATGTTCTGTAATGTGTTGCCTAGCAACTCTGCTCTGATTGCTTAAGGGAAGACAATTACTTTTAATTTTTGACATTTAAAAACACTATAATGACTTATAAAATAAAAATAAAATAATTAATTACTCACTTTTTATTTAATTTTAGTTTAAAACACGAATTAACAATTAATACACAAATTTTAAAATAGTTGACAGTTAAGGTAATTTGACGTAACTAGTTAAGTTACGAACTATTTTTAAAATTTTTATAAAATTATTAATTTATAAAAACAGGATGAAATAAAATATAATACGATACATGTCGTTAGGTGTTAGTACAGTACTCGTTTTTATTTCCAGACTCGGCTCCTACGTCGCCTCGTCCGTAAACTAACTCGTACTGTAATAAGTCACCTACCGACCTTGTAACGTATAATACTATTAAGACATACAATTCAATTACATTCATTAACAATTATTTTTTAATTTTTGTTACAGGTGAGTACCTACCTAGTTATTTGACTACCCATTTAAAGATTCTTGGTTGGTAAGTAGTGTAGGTATATGTCATGATATGATCTGTATTTTATACATCACTATATAAAATTCACTTAAAGGGTTCTTCGAAAATTGCTTTCAAAAGATGCAAATTGGATTTTTATAACAAAATTTACTGATATAAATTATAATATCCTAAAACTAAATACCAATTTGCAAGATATATTCCATTTAGAAATTATACAAACAAGAAATTATTAAACTGACATTAAGGAGAAATTGAAAAAATGTCACATCCAGTGGGACTCGAACCCACCATCACTGCCTTATACACAGGCATGCTTTAACCACTTAAGCTATTGAATGATCAAGTGGTTAGGAAGCGAAACGTTATAATGAACTCAAATCCCATCAGATATGACATTCACTCACTTCCTCCTTAAGTACATGTTACATGACGTTAATGAGAGAGAAGATTTAGGGAAGATGCAAATATGATATTTATGAAAATTTTATGATTAAAAGTTTAAAAAAATATAAAAGAAGGACTACTTTAACGTTTTTTGTTAATATCATGTTGATTTTTAACAATAATTACCAATTAAAATTACGTAAAACAAAATGCATTTCAAAACACCAATTAGCGTTTAGTGACGTCACTCCTGCTATGTCAAATTTTTAGTGGTTACCTTTGGGTGTAAAATTGATTATTAGCAGTCAATATTATTTACGTTTTTAATAAAAATGCAAATTGGGTTTATCAAAACAGACTCCAGGAATTTACCAAGAGTTACTGTCGGCATGGTAGTAACTTTTTTTGTCGAGAGTCCAGAGTTTTTAAGTGTAGAAATAAAAGGTACTAAATTACTACGGTATGCATGAATCATAGTTTTTAAACTTTTATATCATTATAAAAATGTGAGTTTAAATGTTCGGTGTAAGAATAAAATAATCTGAAAGAATACATCAATATTATAGCTGCAGTATTTTCAATGTTCTCAAGAATTTCACGTTTTTTCCTTTTCATTATTACTGATCTAGGTTTTAGTGGTATCATTCTATTTTGGCATTCAAAAATATGAGGTACCACATCTTTTTTCAGATAAAAGTTTCCCCCCAAACATTTTAAACTTCATCCAATTTTCGACGTCGTTCTCTAAACTGTAAAATTAAAAATATGTTATTGAGAAGTTTTGTAAATACTTAGGTACAGTACGCAATAATCACAAGTATTCGCCAAATTACGTCAAAGTGGTCTTCACAGCATCGAATAATAGTCTTTGGAGAATAATAGTTATTCTTCTTTGCAGCTTGAAACCACTTTCTTCTCACTTTGGGTCAGAAGGTCCAGTCAAAAACAATTTATTTGGAAATTTTGTTGAAGTAGATGGAAGAATTGGCAAAAAACATAAGTTAACACGACTTTTTTTCGGAATTTTATGGGTATTATTTTGATCACCTGATGTTGATGGATAGTCCATTTTAAATTATTACAAAAAAATAAGTAAAAAGTCGAGAAAACTTGCTATTTGTTAAGCTAACGACGGCAAGCACAACCAGTGACAGACAGGAATGACGTCATCGGAACTACAGGTCCGTTTCGGCGCGAAAACTTAAACGGTCTATTTAAAACCGCATTTTTTACGTAAAATTACATTGTTTTAATTTTTTAATATGTTTATGACCTTTTTTACATGGAATTCATTAAAATAAAAACAAAACTAAAAATACTGCATGTTCCCTATTACATCAAACTCTAAGTCACTTTATTTGTGCCCTGTCTTATCTCAAAAATAATAGTTTACTAAATATATTCCATTTGTGTTTATTAAATTTTCTAAGATTTTCTTAAATCAGCACACTGTATGCAGTAATTCCAGAACTACAAGTATTCCCCCATTTTATTTATTTAAGCAATTTTCTATAATTTCCCAATTATTTTTATTCGATTCCATTGTTTTTCTGTAGCTATATTTTTCTAATTTCCTTTCTCTGTTTTATCCTTGTTTTGTCCTACTTAAAACTTATTATGTTTAAAACCTATTAATTTGTCAAAAAAACTATCATTAATTTTAAAATTATCTTTTTATATAACTACCACTTCATCCCAACAAAACTGGTTCGCACCACTTTTCAGAAATTGTTGAACAAATGAAACGCTAGAACGGACAGGCCCAAATTAAGCATTGAAAAGTATCTAATAACAAGATTCTCACTTTGAAGTTATTTTAATAAGATGGATAATTATTGCACACTCGAACTGTTCCGTTTGACCCCGGTCGTCCGTCCACTGGAATGAAAATGGGAAAAGAAGACATTTGAGAACTTGGAGAAAAGCAGAGTTGGAATGATTTAAATTGTAATAAAAAACAGTGTTAATTAGATGTACCTACATTACTACTGTCATTGTTTTGGATAAATTACTTAAAAAAGCGACTTTAGACATATGGGTACCTATCTATACGACATATAATAAAACTGTAGATATGTATATGCTTGTTTGCGCATCATATGAAAACTACTGATCCTATTCGAATGCGGTTTTCAAAGACGTATTTGTCTTCTTTCAACTTAACATCTGGTCTATACAACTTTCTCCCCCCCCCTCTTCCACCCCTTTAACGGGGCGAGGTAAGAAATTTTTATACAAAAATCAACACGCCATGCGAACGACGTCGCGGGTACATCGAAATAGAACCAAAAAATGTGGTTAGATTTTTTTGTCTGTCTGTATGTTTGTGCGCGCATCACATGAAAACTACAGATCCGATTCGAATGCGGTGTTCACAGATGTATTTGTCTTCTTTCAACTTATCATCTGGTGTATGAAAATTTCTCTCCAATTCCTTAAATGGGGTGGGGTAAGAAATTTTTATACAACAATCACACGCCACGCGAACGACGTTGCGAGTACAACTATACCCGAGCCGCTCAAAAGATGGAATTCAAGGACGCGTGATCAGTGACTGGACGGCGTAATCGTACGATGCCACGCCTTCTAAACTCGAAGGCCAGTTTACACTGTACTCATACCAGAGATAATATAAACTGTAGGCATCGAGGGTGGGTACTTTTCTGTTGAGTGGTGTAATTTGGACTTGTGACGTTGGTTGGGGAGAGTAATATTCAAACAGTGCGTGCCGTTCACGTGATCATTCCATCTTTTAAGCGGCTCGGGTATAGTTATATACTAAAATAATGCTGATATGTGAGAATTGAAAATTACATCATTTTGACAAGAGCCATTCTGCGATCTTACATGATTTTCTTATTTTTTCCTCTACAATAAATTTAATAAATGAAGAGCAATGAAAAGACTGACTAAATCCAAACTGTTAAATATCGTGTAGTGGTACTATGTTAGTGTTTACAACTACATAGTATCTAATCACCTTCATTGTACTATCATTATGTGAAATTTAAACGAGCTAATTTTATTGACTGAGTACTCATAAAATTACTCAGGAACTAGTCGAGTTGCTTTTGCATACCTACAAATAGCCCTTAATCTAATTGACAATCTTAAAGTATTAAGCGAGCAACAACTGTCATAGGTTCTCGAAAATGGCTCCAACGAATTCGTTGAAATTTTAAATACAGAAGCACACGGAGGCAAAAAATCGATCTAGCTGGGTACCACGTCTTGGAAAATAGTTTTTTTTAATTTTTTCACCCAAAATCATTTCCCCACATAAGATCATAAGGTGGTTGTTAGGGTACGATAACCAGTGAAATACTGCATATCAGATCGGGTAGCACAGTCGGTAAAGCATTGGAGTATTAATCCAAGAGTTTACGGTTCAAGTCTTTGCTTGGGCGGTATTTTTTTAATGTATTGTAAATGAATGAAATTCCTATAATATCAAACGAGCAATATTTGTGTTTATGTATATATTGTGTTTTCGAAAACGGCTCTATAAGATGGTTGTTAGATACGAAATAGTACTTTGTTTTTTGTTTTTTTTTCGGAGGAAAGAAAAGAGTAGTGTGGGGCGCTACTCCCACTAAAACCTCCCTGGAAATTCTAACCCAGGCACCATCCGTTCCGATATATCATCTGGATTAAAAGCTGTCTTACTGTGTTGTTCTACCAATCATATCTTTTTCTTTCATGACGGTTACAATGTAATTGTATCCCATATCCCAGCTTTCTTTATCTTTTAACATTCTAGCAATGAACTGTTCTGGGTGCCGTTCTTCCATTTCCCATGCTAACTGGGCTCTTAAAGTTGCCCACTTTGGACATACAAAACATGCGTGCAGAGGGCTATCCTCCTGCTCCTCATTACATAAGTCGCAGGTTTCACCCTCCGTTTTCCCAATTCTTTTTGTATATAGTACTGGGTGGAGCTGGATCGCCCAGGCACTAAAATATTAAATGACTAATTTCCTTCAATTTTTGTTATAGTTTATTGAGGTCTTGATCCAGTTCTTTTCTTTTATCAGTAGTCGATTATACGTAATTATTTTTTTAATACAAAGAAAGTATTAGCTAGCTTTGGTTACTATAAATTGTATATTGAACAGTCATCTCGATAGAGCAGTGATATGTTTGAGGATGTAAATGTATTCTTTAATGCTTTTAACTCGATAAAACTTTTATTCACAAAATTTGCCGTAATATATTCAGTTTTTACATATTTCCATTGTTAGAAAATGAATCTCAAAAATAAATTTAAAACCGGAGTTTATAACAAAATGATGCTCCGGTCCTGCTAACATTGGGGAAAACATTTCTGGTCTCTGAAACTGATGAAATTCCGGCTGATCGCCCCGCCCGAATAGTTACGACTTCCAGGAATTCAAATACCCCGATATTACACATTGCGCGAATTGTTGACCTGATCCAGGAAATATCCAACCATGATAACATAGAACGGAGGTGTTTCATCGCCTATAATTTATTTCTATTTGATCGGAATATGCATCTGTTCCGTGTAGGCTTAACTACTAACTCCTACTACACTGTATGTTGTATGAGCGAGGAATTAATTTGATATCCAGTCATGCGTAACAATGCACTGTAATCGCTTTGTTTGACTTCTAATTATTAATATTCAAATTTGAACCCATTAATAGGAAATATAATTTTCCTTACCCCTGTATTTTTTAAAATGTTATATACAACTGGCTGTTGTTATTTCCGAAATTCACCAATTATAGTGACATCACACATCCCATAATCCTTGAGGCTAGAAAAAATTGCTTGACTACAATAAACAGAAAATTATTAATAATAATTATCGAGTTTAATAATATCTAACATTAAAAATAGAGATATTCATTTGTGGAAATATATATTTAGCAAACAAAAAACAATTAATGAAAATTTTGCAAAAACATATTGAGTTGTCAACAATGGATTGAACCTCTAAGCAGTGAACAAACAAGATCAAATTTTGTTGGTCAAAAACTCACAGAAATATTGTCCGTCACGATGTTCAAATGGCGATAAGTCTGGCAATCATAACGGCCACTTCAATAAATACATTCTGCGTTGTAAAATGTTCTACTACTTTCTGTTCAAATGCCAGGTGTATCATCATAAAGATGATATATCTGATATATCTTCAAATTACTATACAACACGACGTGCCAGAAATTTACATATCGGGTCTTTAATTGTATTTTTTTCTTATTGACTGCTTAGTATTGTGTATTGTCATACACATCCAGTTTGTCAATGAAAATCAAATTGTGTCATTTGAGAGCTCTTTTATTCTTCTGATGTAACAGTTTGTTATAACACGAATTTTGGTCGATAAAAACTGTTTGATAGATCCAGTTTTGTCATAGAAGCAATTCGATGTTAAAAATTTATTAATAATTTATTTTTATTTTTTCATCCTGCATTTTTTCTTTATTAGCAAAAAACAATTTTAAAGCTTATTTCACGCTACTGTAAAATTTTCTAAAATTAAAAACATTCTCTATCGTTTGACCGTTCTAAAATTGCTTAGTGGATGCAGCCGGTTTTCATTCAATCCCTTGAAAACGTTTAGGTATTCACTTGTAAAAAATATTTGTCGACACCTCAGATTGATACTACAACCCCCAACATTTGGATTTTTTTAAATGAACTCTTGAACTTGATCTTATGGACAACTGAAAATATATTCTTAAAGATTACATATCTGCAAAAAAGTTTTGTCAACACTTACGACTTCTGATACTACCTACTTAATGCTATTTTTAACTTCCCGCTAAAAAAATTAAAATTTATTTTAAAATCGGGAAGTTAGTGGTTTTACCCCGTTTTTCGAAAATCGAGTTTTCATCGGATCTCAACGTTTTGAGGTATTTGGAACCTCCCCTGACTATTTTTACGAGGGTGTCTGTATGTCTGTATGTATGTGTGGATGTGTGTGTGTGTGTGTGTGGATGTATGTAAACCTCTTATAACTTTTAAACGGCTTGACCGATCGGAATGAAATAAAAAGCGTTTTAAAGAGTTCCATCTAACTTAGATTCCCTGTAAGTTTGAACCGATTCGAACCGGTAGATTTCGAGAAATAACCGAAAAAAACAATTGGTAAAAATGATGTTTTTTGGGCATATCTTTTTGGCTATTACATTGATCAATTCCATAACCTAATCAGCTCTTAAGCTTAAAATGCCGTTTTGCAAATTAAAATCAGTAAATTCGTTCGTGAGATATCGTTGTCGAAAAATTTCAAAAAAAGTGTTTTTTTTTCAATAACTTAGAGGTTTTTTGACAAATCGATTTTGCACTCCCTGTAACATTTTTAGGTCTCAAAAAACTGCGTCGAATGCCATCTTGAACATCAAAATCGAATAGCGCGTTAAAAAGTTATGGCTTTTTAAACATTTCAAAAAAAGTCAAAAACGTCAAAATACGTCACGTTACTATAGCTTTGCGGTTAAAACTAGCGGGAAGTTGCAAGGATGGGCTTTAAGGTCAACCTCTTTTCGAATTTTTTTTTAAATAAATTCTACCCTTACATGTTTCTAAAGTCTGCTTGAATGAGAAAACGTTTTTTAACATATATCGTGCCCTCAAAACAATGGTGCACAGTTGAACACAGATAATATGTACAAGCTTTCAAAATTTGGACTTTATTAACTCCAATAGAGGAGTGTTATGTTTTTTTTAAACCATTGAAAAAGGATTGTCTTACACAGGAAACAGGTTTGTCTATTCCCGAATTTATTTGATGTTGTGTGTTTATATACCACCCGCTCGAAAATAGGAATTTATTATTTTAAAACTAGAGCTAACTACACACATCTTTAAATCCTTGGAATTAATGAAATAGTGCCGTACCTTCATGTGACATGTTTTAAGATCCTCGATGAAAGTGTGAATTGCGTTCTAGATATTGAGCAAAGCAACCAGCCGGAATGAAAAAATAATGAAAAGGAAGCAAAGCGATAATTAATATCCTTACGAAACTGAAATCTCGCAAAAGGTTCGCACAATGGCGGGTAAGGCGATACGTTTAGTCACGCGCGTCTCTTTGATTTGCATGCGCCTCTAAACTAGACCAATTATACGTCTCTATCTGTCCGCTTTGAAGCACCCGCGAGTTCTACGTCTCTCCGTCTCCTTCCCCTCTGTCTACTTTTATTTATACATTTCGTTACGTATCGTTAACGCAAAGAGGAAACACACTAGTTGGCGGTCTTGTCAATTTGCCATTCTGTTTGTTGAGATGACGACGACGGCGACGCCTACGAACCTCGAAATTAGAAATGTCACACTTATTATCACCCAATTTTCAACTACTAATGATTTTTTGGAAAGGTATTGCACCTGTTATAAATACAAAAATCTTACTCCTAGCTCCTTAATTCGCTTTCTTATTCGCTTAATTAAGATTTTATGCCAGAACAGTAAGTAGGTACCCCTGAATCTGGATATAGCAATAATTATTACAGTTTAGAGCTAATAAGTTTAAAAGTTAAGGGAGAATTTTTAGATCTCATATTTGCTGGTTTACCAATGTGTGGCACTTGGGTGAAACTTTAAATGTATAGAGATGTTACTTTCGGTGTAACTATTTAAGTGAAGGTGGAATTTTGACTCACTTCCCAGTGTCCGATTGAGCTGAAATTTTGCATACTTATCAAGGATCGATGACAATGCAATAATATAAAAATAATAAAAAAAAAACAGATTTTTATAAAAAATAGCATTGTATTGTTGCCTCCGCGAACACATATCTACTTTCTTTAAACATAATCCAGTGGTGTAATCAGTTAAAGCGTAGAATTGATTTTGAATATAGATTCTGTGGGTTCGAATTGGTTCGACTTCTGTTTATTTCTTAATTTCTCATAGATACAAATTATCGGAAGAAATCGTTTGTAAATGTGTGACACGTATTGGAAAAAAATCCAAATTTAATAAATAATAGTTAGACAAAATACGCTTGTATAAAATCCAAAATATAAAATATAAAGATAAAATCCATTGCAATACATTTTTTTATCTACACTATTCATAATTCATTTTAAAAAGAAATATATTTTTTCATTTTAATTCGAAATCAAAAACGGAACTAATAAGAATCTCTTTTTTTACAATGGATCCATCTAAGACTATGTAAACTTGTTTGGTGCGAAAACTAACATAATCGTCGTAACTATGTTTTTCCAAAATTCCGTTGACCGGACTAAAATACTTGGTTGGCATGGAAGATTATGGTAATACTTATGCAGACTATCTCAAAAAATTAGATATGAACCAACCCCACTGTTAATATCCGATGGGTGTCGGACTGCAAGGAATTGAATGGCGGACCATATTTATTATTCATTTCATATATTTTTTCATTAAATCAATCTAAATAAATTTCAAAACCCCAAATTTCAAACACTGCAAAAATGAGAAAGAGTTAATGAGGTTTGAAAATAAATCGAAACCGTGTACATTTTACTCGACATAACGCTGATTAAATGCTCCATGCTCCAGTGTTTTTTGCCATTTGGCTACGGAACCCTAGAAACCAGAAAAACTGTCATTTTTTTGCTAGTTTCATCAATTGAAAACAACATTACAATTATATTTGAATCTCTCGAATACGGGGAGAAACCCTTGTGTATGTTTTTATGTTGTTGTCATGTTTAATATACGCGGTTTTGCAGATGATGGCAACCTACACTGTTGCAAAGCACACAACCGTCCCATATCTCTAGATATTCTGGAAGAGGACAGAAGATCCACAACGGCTTCTCTCAATCAAGATTTGAGAATTGTTGACGAGTGGGGAAGAAAGAATCTTGTTAATTTCAACGCTTCCAAGACAAATACATGTTGCATATCCAACAAGAGGCAAACATACGACTCATCCATCACAATGAACGATCAGACACTAGTAGCAAGCGACTCCAGTACGCTGGTTGTTATAACAATCTCTCAGGACTTACTCTGGGACGAACATATTGCATCCATGGCGACTGCAGCAGGAAAGAAGTTATTCTTTCTGTTTAGAGCACGGAAATATTTCTTTCCATCTAACTTAGCTACTCTTTACAAAGCCCAAATACGACCTAATCTTGAATACTGCTCTCATGTATGGGGATCGGCGGCTCCGTCAAGGCTCAGAATTCTTGATGCAATACAGAGAAGAGCAATTCGGCTAATAAACGACCCCAGTATCACCAAAAACCTAGCCCCATTGTCCCACTGAAGAGCAGTGTCTGATAAAACGGATTTTGCTCAGAAGCACTCCGCTCTATAATGCTTCCACTTGCCAGACAAGCCAGTGCAACACGACGTACCAACTTCATGCACCCTTATACTGTTCAGTGCCAGACATCGTGAACGGATCGATTCAATCGGTCCTTCATCCCAGGGTCTCCAGATTGTGAAACTCCTTACCTTCCCACGCCTTTCCCACTCGTCCTAACTTGCAGTCCTTTAAATCCGAAATTAATAAATTGTCTCTTCTGTCCCAATAGATGTTCTCGGTACATTTGGATTTAAGTCTATCCATACGAAGACATCCTTAAATAAAAAAAATACATGCAAATTAGTTGTTATTGATTGTACTGACGTGACGCTACAATCAAACTACATCCATTGTAGTCGTTAAAGAAATTAAATTAATGCTACTAATAATTTAATAACAAATATATTTGTGTTATTAGTCTTCTTACTTATAGAAAAACAGTTCATAAATACTCATTAACAAGATTTTTATCTATAATGTAAAAATATCCCAGATGTTATAATATCTATAGGTACATATATTAGTTAGAGTAGATAAGATAGTATGGTCTCATATAACTGAGAGTAAATTTCTCATATTCCTGGAATGTCAACAATACATCAATCAATCAAAACAACCAACTTGTCACATTGAATTTTGAAAATAAATATTTAAAACCTTTAATAAATTTTCGCTTATCGACTACGATATAAATGTATTTTTAACCATTAAATAAACGTTACTTTCAACTCGAATATAAAACGTACTTAATAATCTAGTGATAATTCAGCTATTTTTTAATTTTAACTTCACAACATTCTTTTAAAACGTAGTTAAAGAGGTTTTTTCTTAATCCTACAAAAACTTTGGATGTCAATTCGAGTTTTATATAGCTTTTCATAACAATAAAATCTTTTGTTTTAAAATATGTGAGTAATGACTTCTCTTAGACCTCAGTTTTTTTTGAAGTGATAACTTCTTATGGGTAACTGATTTTTAGCGTAACGCGTTGAAAAAAGCGTTTATCATAACGCGTTGTTTATCGTTGTTACACGCAGGCTCACTGAAACATAATAATAATCGAAATAGGTAAATATTAATATTAATACAAACATCTTTATTTATTTATTTATTGAAGTGATAACTTCTTATGGGAGGGTAAACTGATTTTAGCGTAACGCGTTGAAAAAAGCGTTAATCATAACGCGTTGTTTATCGTTGTTACACGCAGGCGCAATGAAAAATAATAATATCATCTCTCTCTCTCTCTCTCTCTCTATGCTTTTCACAATGTAAGTTTTAAGTATATTTGAATTTACCGTGTTATACAGTATTAATCACTAGTCACTATACTCTATTTAAAAACTAGGAGGAGTGATTTGAAAAGCCAGACTTACAGCCAAAAAAGTTACTAGAAAATTTACAAGGCGGCAAATTTAAATACATTTCTTTCACTTAAATAAAATTAAAAATAAATGTTTATGGTCACTTTTTATATGGTCTAAAATGGTCACAAAGTAAACTTACAATAAATATATTAAAGAAAGAAATCAATTAACAAAAGTCACCACTATAAATATTTCACACTTTTAAAACATAACCTATAAATGTAAGTGGCAAATTTTTATAGTGTGAACTTGACTCCAAATTAACCAATAAACAAACGCGAGTGTTGCCAACTTAAATTCAAATCGCTCCTCCTAGTTTTTAAATAGAGTATAAATACAATTCATTACTTTTTGGAACTAAACTGAACTGAACTGAAAAAAAATGTAATAGTAAAAACCGTAACGAAAAACCCGTCAAATGAGACGTGCATCAAATACATTCTGGAAGTTATTATAGGTACGTATGTGGTTCGGTGGTCCATTGGTAGAATGCTCGACTGCGACGCGGGCGGCCCGGGTTCGATTCCCGGCCCATGCAAACTTTTTTGTATATATCTCTTAACTTTTACCTTTTTTTTTATTTATTTACTCATTTATTCAAATAACAGGTTGTCTAAGAAGAAATGACAGTCTGATTAGCCTAATTTTAGCATAAAAAAGACGTGTTTTGGTGGTTTCATTTGTGATAAATCTTATAAAAATTGATTATAAAGTGTGTTATTAATGTTATTATTGATAATATGGATAAGAATTTAAGTTTTAAGTGTGTATTAAATAGCAATCATGCCGTTCCACGTAAAGGGTTGTTGTATTGCGAATTACTACGTGACTGATTAGACATTTTGAACTGTCATAGTAAAAAATGTTTGTATCGTAATTAGTGAAAATTATAGTGAAAATATTTTGCTCAATTAGAAATCCAATGAAATCAATTAATTTGTGGTCATCTGATTGAATACAACCAATAAAACCAACATTATAATGAAAACAGATCCCATGGGCTGTTTTCACTCAATCATGTAGCTATGGATACCTACCTACATTTCGTTTCATTTCGATTTTGACATTTCAAATATTCAATATTTCGAAATGTCACGATTTGGTTGTAACACTGATGAGAATATTAATGAAATTATCGAATCAAATATACCAAAGAATAACCAGCAAGAAATGTTCTATCCGAATAACCCTCGAACATTGATAAATGCTCAAAAAATTTTTAACAACTTTCTCAAGCTTGTTGCTTACAGCAACAAGCAACAAGCTTTCGAAATCTGTTATAAAATTTTTTCGAACAATTATCAATGTCCTTGGGTTATTAAAATTTGATTAGAAGTCGAAATGAAAAACAGTTTGTGTGTTTCTTTGAGACGTTTTAAATGGCAGATACCTCTTTTGAATCTACCCAGTTTTCCGTCAGTTTGGATTTAGGCTTCTCAAGGGTCCAACATTACATATGAGAATTTTTTTCCCTCTTTACCCTTGTCCGCCACCTCCTTTGTATCCACTCAGGTGTCTGCCCGTCGGGATTTCCAATTGTCGTATCAACACCTACGACTAGGAAAATTTCTATCCATATTATCGATGATGACGATTGGCAACTTTTCCACTTGTAGCCACCCCCTGTAACTGATTCTTTTTGTTTATTGCGATCACATCCTACATTTTTTGGAATATCTAGGTATATATTTTCTTTATTTTAATCAATAATAACTTTATTGTCGTTTTTACTTACATAAATTCCTTCTAAAATCAATCATCTTAAAATTCTAGCACCTTTTTCTTTGAGAAATTCGAATAAGCTATATATTATGGAAAATCAATTTTGATTCTCCGCAGCAAAGCTTAAGTATCAAATGGATAAAATTCGAAAGATCCGAAGGAGTTTTTAAAAAATTGTTTTTTATTTAGGGGTTATATTATCTATACCACTTTTTAGGACCAATGTAGCCCTAAAAACTATCAAATTACCGGCAAAGTAAAAGTTGCTTCGTTTACTTTAATTCTTTTTGATGGTATTTTACCTGGCTTAACTGTTCTAATTTTTCCTAATTTAAAAATCATCTACTTTCCATGAAATCTTTTCTGTTTAATACAGTATTTTCTTACAATTTTAATCATTTTTTTTTAGTTGATCTTTGGGCAAAAAAACAACTGTAATCCTATTCTATTTGTGACACGCGGACGGAAAATGCCATTTTGCAAGAGCGAGTAAAGTTGTGTAGCCGAGGAACGTAGCACCGCACCGAGGCGAAACAATGCGAGCACTTGCAAAACATTTTGCGGACGTGTAACACACACTATTTTTTGGTCCGACCAATTTTTAATATTTTCAAAATTTCAAAAACTGTTTACTTTGTGACATACAAGATTAGGTGTATATTGACATTATTGACATCCATTGCACGAATAAAAGAATTAGTAATTAGGAATGATTTTCTGATAATAGATTTCACGATCCTTAATTTTTTTACATACGAATACTGTGCTAATAAGCAGCACAGTAAAAATATAAAATCGAGATATGTATTTTAATAATCGAATGATAAGTTGTTGTAAATTGACATAAATGTCAAATTTAAAATAAAAGTTGTAAGAGAAATTAAATATAAGTTTGAATCCTGCTTACCTTTAGAAAAAGTTATTAGTTTAGTATATTATACGCTGTTTTTAAATAAATTTAATTAAAATTTGTAGTATTTATTATGTATTTTTGATGACTCATAGCGCCATCTCTTTAGATAATCTAAAAGCTACTTTGCCGGCCTAGGCCGGAAAATGTCATTTTCCGGACGAATTTGAAGTAATTAATAGTATTGTTTCTGGACTGAGGACCAGAAAATATATTTTTTTACTGTTTTGAAATCTTAAAAATAGAAAAAGTTGAAATCTTGTGCGTGATTTGTGAATTTCAATAAGATTTATTGTATCCAAATTAACCTAGATTCATTTCTTGCGTTCAAAAGATATCATTTTTATTTTCACTAATGATGCGGTAAGTTTCATTGCTGATAATTGAAGCACTGTTGCGTTATTGCCACTGCGTCCCACAACGTTCTGTACTCTCATTGTGTAGAGTTGAATGCCGAACACACGCTTTTCTTGTAGCCAAATCAAAGGGTTCTCTGTAAATCAACATTAACATTAATTAATTTCTAAAAAAAAATCGCATCAATATTACAACTGGGGTGCTTGTTACAAGGATCAATCTGATATGATTGAAACGTTTTTGAAAGACGCATTTATACACGAATAATATAAACTAAAAACTCATATGTTTTTTGATTTAGTTTAACTAGTAATAGGTTTTCGATTTTGAGTAAACCTCTGTTCAATTAAAATCTGTTCTTTTGCTCAAAATAAAAAACATACTCTCTGTGTTAATATAATATGTCTACTTATGTCTGATAGATTTTAACTCGTATGTCACTAAATCGACTTATATTTTCATATTAATTGGACACAAAAAAGTAGTTACGGCTACATTCCTCTAATTTTCTCTAATGTTAATTTATTGACTATTCTAAGGGACTGTCGGTTGTCAGTCGGTGACAATAAAATCAAAATGACTGGTTATAATAGTTAGGTCACCGTATATAGACAAGAATTCTAGGATCACTTTGCGCGCTGCTTTCTTTGTACCAGATTCCCCTCTAGTTTGCCGACGTTTTTTTGTACAGTTTTGTGAGGACTGGTGACCAGTGACCAGCGATGCCAACTCTGCCGATTTATGAAGTAATCTACCGATATACCTTTTTTGCTACCTTATCTTCCGATTTTTAGATATTTATTAACTTTTTCATTAGGTTACATTATTTCAATTTTTGTTATTATAACGCATTATACATATATATTCATTTCTATTTTTTTTTATCAATCTACCGATTTCAGAAATTTAAGGTTGGCAACGATACTGGCGAACGACCGAAATACTGACTGGGAGCTTTGGCGACATGGAACGAATTTTTGTGAGAGTAATCGTACTAACCTTGTCTATATACGGTCTTTAGGTACATATTATAATTAGCCTGATCACTGATTTGAAATCATTAATAAAGAGTAACTCGTAGCACCAGTCATGTTCAAATAACTCGTTTGTGACACTGGATACAAAAAGACTGAGTAAATATCAAATAAATTTTTTGTATGTACGTGTATATATAAATTTTTCAAGGCAGAGCGCTTTCGACCGCATGCGGCCATCATTAGTGCCTTTCTGAATGTTAAGTTAATTTATATTTGAACTTTAAAATGAAAGATTTTTAGTGCTCCAATAATAGGGATGTTGACCAATTTCCGGATCTGCTTTTATTTTATAGATAAACCCTTAATAACCGCGAAAAAAATATTTTAATAATAAAAATGGTTTTATTTTTAAGAAAAAAGTGATAAATTAGAATAGATTTAAAATTTCCCGCTAAAACGCCCAAAACTGTAATGTGACTTTGATTACGTCACGAACCGATAAACAATGCTCGCGATCTGTCAAACTCTAAGGAACTTGAAAGTTTTCTTGAGAAATAATTCTTTTTAGGCTTTAATACTAGTTAATAATAAATACAAAGTGTGTGTGTATGTAGATGTACATGTAAAAAATGAAGATTTTAATATTCAAACAGCCCACAGTATTACTAACCACAATGAAGTTATAAATATACCTGTTTTTAAAATTTTTAAAGTTAACAAACGACATAAGTATTGGTATTGATTTATTAAAACAATTAAAATCAACTGTAAATTTAGAGAAAAAGCTCCTTATAGAGAAATACTAATAATATACGAATTAGAAGAATTAACACAACTAAAAAAGAAACTTAAAGTAAAAAATTATTCTATTAATATTCCCGCTACGCCATCCCAAATTGTAAAATTACCCGTTGACATAGAAAGCGGAACAGGTCTTGTAAATTATATTAATTTTGGCAATCAAATAGAATCACCCTGTGCAGTTGTAAACGTAAATAATTTTTTTGCAACCACCATTACTAATTCAAGAGAAGAACCAATAAAAATTAATATTAATAAACCTTTTAAAATTGAAAAATTAGATATCGCAAATATAAATTTTAGGTATTAAAAAAATGGAAACCAATTCTGAATTAAACGAATACACCGCTAATATTTTAAAATCTAATCTAAAAAATATACGAGTTGAACATTGTAATTACGAAGAAAAACGGGCTATAAAAAATTTATGTTAAGTTCCGCTGCACAAAAATCTTTGTAGCAAAGAAATTCGCCACCATCGAACAATCGATTCTCGGCAAGTTAGAACTGTTTCCTTTGATGAATCCAGTCTCTATAATGTAAACACAATTCGGTTTATAATAACAAGTGAGTTACAAATACTAATAGCGAGTAATTAGCGAGAGAAATCAAAGAAATAACTCGTTCACACAGTGACACCAAGCGACGCTAAGTTGTTTATCGGTTCATGACGTCATGCGCTGTGATTGGCGTTCACAGTCACGTGATAATGTGTATTAAACAAAGTTTTTTGAATTAATTTTAATTAATAAAATATTATTAATTACGTTTAATAAATATGATTTTAGGTATTTAAATATTACCATTAACCATTTAAATTTAACTTTACATGGATTTACAACTACTGTCAACATGCCTATTATACATATGATTGAGCATTTGCACTCCATGGTGTCAAACTTTATAATGAAAGTTTTTTAGTGCTTCTATTATACATATGATTGAGCTTTTCTACTCATGGTGTCAAATTTTATTCAATACAAGCATGAAAAATGTAACAATATTAATGTCAGTTGTCAACTGATTTGTTTGAATTTGTCACGTTTCCAGTTGCGATATTGAACTAAACACTTGCTGTCACAACACTCTTAAAATCACTGGAAGCATTTAACCGAACACATTTTTACAACAGTATGCATATTATACCACAATTTGCGTTTATGTCAAATGTGCATATCATCTATTTATTACTTATGCAAAATTACAACAAGTACAAAACAAAATATATGTCTAAAAATATGACACACTGAGAGTAATTAAGTTACTTTACTATACCTCGAAGAACCAATGCGCGGTTCGAATGAATGCTAGGTGCCATGTTTAACTTAAAAATACTTACCATCTTTGTCTTATTAACGCGCAACAGAAACAGACTCTTTTAAGAAAAATGTCAACACTTGGGAATTAAGTGTGCGTGTGCCGCTTGACATTTTTCTTAAAAGTATCTCTTTCTATTGCGCGTTAATAAGACAAAGATAGTAAGTGTTTCTAAGTTAAACATTGCAACTAGCATTCATTCGAACCTCGCATTGGTTCCACTTGCATTTACGTCACAATAACGCCACTCCCAGACAATTGGGCCTCAAGGTATAAACTATAACCAAAAATTTTCTTTCAAATACTTGGTGACATTTTTATCTAAATCAACTTACATTATGTTTTGCCAAAGCGTCAGGTTAGAAAAATATTTACTACGGTTGTTAATCTGTTACACATCCAAAGATACAAAATAAAATGTAGGTATATCAAAGATTTTCTTTCCATAACAATGCTTATTTTAGGCGTATAAATGCTTTCAATTATATTGTGTAACATAAATCATAAAAATCAATTGGAAATACATTACATTATTAGTTATTCAATTAGCAGTCGTATAAATTACTACCATCCAACTAGTTATCAATATTCAACCGAATAAATAAATTATACGTTCGAGATAGCATTAATGGCATTCAGTTTATATTGCTTTGATAATTTTCGGTCTGTAATTAAAAATAAATGCAAATCTCTTATAAAAATGCAATTTCTGGAGTGTAATTAGCACAGAGATAGGACGAGTGGGGTTTGGTCAACAAAAATCAGGAGCGGATTCTGTTTCTTTTATACTCTTGACATATTTTTTATCATTGTCAATTGTATTTATTCGCTATATTAATAGATGTTTTCAAGTTCGGTATCTTCACTCTGCAGTGCAATACCCTTTAGTCCCTTAGTTACTGAGTGCGCTTTCTGACAGCTCCTAATAAAGAGCATTAATTGGAGTTAGGTCTAAAACTTATAACTTGATCATTGACCTACACCGGCGTAACTTCGGTTTCATTTGAACAGTATTGCTAGTTCTTGATCCACCTCTGGAATTCGTTTAATCTGTGGCAATTAATTAAAGTACATTTCAGTTCGTTTTTTAGACTTTGCTTTAACAAATTTCTATAGAGCGTTTGGTTAAAAGGTTCTGGATTTAAAATGTATTTTTTAGAACTTCCGACTAAATCATAATTAGGAACTTCAATTTATTGGAATACAATATTAGCTTCAGGCAAAGTGTATTGTTGTGTCATTTTCTAGTAGGTACTCGAAGGAAGAACATATTATTATTTAACTTAACTGCAAGTAAATTTATCAGTAACAACAATGGGAGTCTTTTGAAAATAATTATAAACTTCAAAAGGTACATGATTCTTGCGACGTAAATATTATGTGTCTAAAAAGCGTCCTTTTAATAATATAATAATTCCTTAAAATTTGTGTATTCAAAAAAAAATTATCTACCTATAAAATTTAACTAATCAAAGAACAACATTATTAACTATACCTATCCAATAATTACATGATACTTCACTTAGCCTTCTGAAAGGTTAAATTGAGAATAAAATTTTAAGCAAAAGCAAATACAACAACGAAATTAAACGTGTATACAAATGAGCAACGTCTAACCACTGACACATTGTAATATTTCTTGTGAAAGAAACACGCATTACTGTATCGTCAACGTCCGGACTCCAGAAATTCTTCTCTGGATAATAATAAAACAGGAAGGTCAAATTCAATATTTAGTATGAATTGAAACAAATATGTAAAACTTCTTTTAATACAGCAATTTCATAAAAAGGTAACTTCTGGTGCTTAACGTTTATTGATACTTAGCGATAAATTTACATACCAAGGATTCTTTTGAATACAATTTTTAGGTCAGTTTTATGATTAAAAAATTTGAATGTGTTATGTCAGTATTTATTAAGTAAAATACATGCGGAAATTGAACTATGTAACCCTTAAATTACCCTAGGCTAGCTCCTGGGTTCGTGGCTTCCTTCTGAGTCTTTATCAATCCTTCCCAAACATTAATTTATGGCGCCAAGTACAGACAAACAAATAAAAAACGATAAAATCAGTTTTAAGTTGATTTATTTTAATCATTCAAAGTTATGTGAAAATTAAAAAAAAAATTAATTAATTTAATTTATTATCTTTAGTTTATTTGGATTCTTCCTGTTGGAGCTTAATTTATTGTGGATCGGAACTGCTCTAAATCCAAACGTGGATGGAAGTGATTTTTCCTTCAAGGAAACTGCTTTTATGTCAAAACCCGGGAATGGTTTCACCTTGTGTCGACTTCTAAGGAACAAAATGGCTGTCGGTAGTCAGCTAATCTTTTCTGTTTTTAAGATAATCATTAATAGGGCACTTCTTTGATTTGGCAATAACCCTAATAATAAAATTATAATCAAAACTCCAACCTTTAAGTATTTTACTATCAAATACATTCGCTATCTGGTTCTCCTTTCGAGAAAAAAATAATTACATTCCATGTTTATATATTTTATAACCACAAAAAACTGACTTTTTACAATAGCAATGTATTTGTTATTAAGTGTTATTAAAATTTTTAAAATAATAAATTCACCGCAATTTGGATAATTTGATACTATGTAATAAAAATTTATACAGAAACAAATGTACTTACAAAGGGCCAAGGTAATCAGGAAATAGTTCTGATTATATTAAGAATCGAAGATAAAATGAAAGAATTGAAATAATTTTCTAACGAAGTAACAAACTTTCTCCTACCATATCGACGCGAACAAACCTTCCGCACCGGCGCGATAAAATTGAAATAAATAAAAATATAGTCAGGAGGATATACGCAAAAACGAACGTTACAACTAAAAATATTGACAGTTAACAAAAATTAGATCAAGTAGATTTTCAGTATTGCTAGTCTGAAGTGTTAATCTACAGGAATACAAAATTGTAAGTTTCAAAGATGGTAAATTATGTAGAGTTTTACCTCTATCGATACCTTACAAGAATAGATTGGATAGCGCTGCATACACTTATCCTTAAAAAACAATTTAGGTACTTACTTTTGATACCAGTGATTATATCTTGTAATTTTCCTGATAGAAAAGGAAAACTATAATGAATGGTTAGTATCATGATTAAAGAAAGCGTAAACACTCTTTTCTGTGTACCCTGTGAAAAAAGCTTTCAAAATATCATATGAACAACAATAAATAAGTTAAAAAACGATGGTAAATCATGTAATATGACAACATCATATAAATCTTGGACCTGGCGAATAGTTGTTCTTGGACCTGGCGAATAGTTGTACTTGGAACTGGCGAATAGTTGTTCTTGGACCTGGCGAACATTTTCTTTGGACCTGGTGTTGCAATAATTCTTTGGCCTGGTGCCCCATTTTCTTGGACCTGGCGAATCTTTTCCTTAGACCTGGAACGGCAATTCTTGGCGTGGTGTAAGAAGCAGTACACTACCTTGGACCAACGCAGCACGACACCTCCACCTGTGCAGCGAGGATATTACAGGAAGCCCCTCACCAAAAACATCTGCGCCAGTGAAGCGCAATCAACAGATAAGCCAAATTTGATTAATAATTTTAAGTTATTTTAACCGACTTACTCATTTATTTGTAAATTTAGATTTATGTAGCGGATGTATCACTTTGTAGTTATAAGTTTATAGTTCTAATTATTTAATGCTTCTGTTATGCGCTGGGTAATCACTCTTTCTATATTTCGCCAATATTTTAGTGGCATTATTGTTTTTTTTTTGTCTGGTTATACATATATATAAATTGTTAACTTTTATTGTTGGGTTTATTATAGATTATACTATTATTATTGAAAATATAGATCTATTTTAGTGTCTTACTCAGCAAATCACCCACTCACCTCATTTGTTAATTTAATAATTTTGATTAAGATTCTTACGTTATTTATTAATCTCCAACGAGATAGGTCAGTGCCTGGACCAACAGGGGTTTCCGATTTGAACCGTTTAAAATCGGTGGCGCGACTGACCTTTTTTTTTGTACTTACCCTCTACGGCAGAGCTGGGCACAATTTGCCAGTAGAGAATACCACTTACCGATCTCAGCTGGAGTTGCAAATTCAATTCATACAACTTGAATAATTTTTCAAAATTTGTTTTGTATTTTTATTGTTATTAAAAGTACGTGGCAATTTTTTTTACAGTCTATTTCATCATATAAATCATTAATAGTTGAAACAGTCAGGGAAAATGCAACTCGATACAATTAGGAATATAAAATTGTATATTTTGAATACGGGACTGTATGTTCCTCGGTTAAACCCTTTCCTAATTTCTCCTGGCATGTCCTCTTTTCTGTCACCATCTTTTATTTGTTTCCTGGGCAACACTAACAGAACGCAGATGTTTGGGTGACTAATTAAAAAGCGCGCTGCATTCAACGCTACACAAAATGATAAGCGACGCGTCATACTCGCTAATTTCCAACGAACAAAACTATAAAAAAAATCTCGACGTGAACTAGAACAAAGCCGGCTCTAATTAGGGCGTATTGTCGAGAGGGCCGTGTGCTCAGTTATATTTTAAAAGAACAAGTCTTCAACTCGAGTGTTGAATTTACCTCGCTCACTCTCTAATGACTTAACTGAATTCATTACAACAGTCCCTGATAACCTTACGGGCCGCACTCTTATGTGTTAGACACCCACCACTTCTTTCGTTCTGAATTAATTCTTTTGCAATTTTCCTCCTAATGGGATTATTAAAATGTGCAATATACTGAGATCGTTAGTAGCACTGCTACAGGAGTATAATCTGAAAAATATACTTGCACAACTAATAACAATTTTTATTTTAACTTTGTTAAATCTTCACATGAACCTCGGTAATCTCACAATGTTGGTTTTAAAAAATCTGGTTATTTAAGTTAGGGACTACCTATAACCGATGACGCTTTAAAACGCTTGGCCACAGATGATCCTAGTGATTAGTCGGCGTAATTTTTTTTATTAAGGATGTCCTCGTAGGTATAGACCTAAATACAAATGTACCGAGAACATCTATTGGGGCAGAAGAGACAATTTATTAATTTGGGATTTAAATGCCTGCAAGTTAGGACGAGTGGGTAAGACGTGGGAAGGTAAGGAGTTCCACAATCTGGGATGAAGCCGATGAAGGAACGATCTGTGATTACTTGCAATTTGTTCATAATCATCATACTGAACCATTCCGACATGAGGTTTCAATGTAGTAAAAGGATATGGTGCCACTTTCGGTCTAGCTTAAGACACAGCTCTTAGTAATGTACTTTTACCAGCGTTGGGAAATCCAATCTATGAGATTATATGTCAAGGGGACAATTAAAACAAAAATCTCTTTGTCACTTTTTGTGATCTGCTTTATGTTTTATTGGAGTAAGGGACTATAGAGTCATGGAGTTTTATTAATTTAATTATTCGCGTTATCTCTCATGAGACTTTTAATTATTTGAAACATCTATCATAGGATTTGTGAAATTTCGGAATTAGGCAGGTAAGAAATCAAATTAAGAGATGCAATTTAAAAAATATTACATCCGGCAAAATTCGAATGTGCGATCTGTATCTTTATCTATAGCCGATAGCGCCTTAAATCTCTTGGTCATGGAACATTCTAGTGTATGATTTTTTAATTGACCCATTTGACAAATAATCCTTCTCATTAAGATATGATTAAAATCGCCAAACCAGCTAGGATCATTCGTAGTCAAGCGGTTCAAGGCTTTATCGACTATAGATTATAGGGATCGCTGGTTCTTTCTTACATTTTTTAAATTATTTCCTAATGTAATTTCTTGTTGGTTTAATTTTTAATTTTCAAAGGTTAGGAGCTGTTTTACACTATACTATAACGATGAATTAATATTCTTAATTATTATTGAGAAGTGTAAAATCGAACCTTAAAAAAATAATTACATATTGTTTGTGTTTAATAACTTAAAAAAAAAAACTAGAACATCCATATTCTATCTGCAGTAAAAACCACTGGATGACAATATCAAAAAATATTGGCAACATTACAACTGTAGATGTATGCAAAAAAACACTTTGAAAGATTTACTTTCATTCAGTCGTGTAAAAATCTATTTTTGCGAAGTTTTCAAGAGCAGGAACCGACGAACCGGAGAGAAAAGGAAATAAGAAGATTTGTCCAAGGATCTAAATGGATTAGGGCAGTGAGCGTGAGGACGAGCAATCGGGATAATGGGCCGGACACTTATCCTAGATTTGAGGAAAGCTGGCCAAACGGACGGATGTGGTCGCAAGTAGGGGAGCCAAGTGTTTACCTTTGCCAATCACTTTCGATCACTTTGACGGTATTGACCTTTTGATATAATGCTTTCTTGTACAAATAAGAAATGTGTTTTTTTAATATCGTACTTATTCTTAAAAAATGAAGTGTTTGAAGAGTTATGTTTGTTTAATAAAACTAGCATTCTGGAAAATAATAATTTTGTTGAAAAACATTTCAAAATATCATGCATCTCTTGAAAAATTAGAAAAAAAAATTCCTGAAATATTCTTAGGTTGAATCAAACAAAGTTGTGATAATTTTACTGAAGTCACTTAACAACTATCAAGCTTAATTCTGAAGCTCCTTGAGCCAGGTTAAAGCTCCTGGAGCCTCTTTATATTTTTTAGCAGTAATACTTACTATGCTGTTAGAGTATTATGTTGCTGATTCTCAACACTTTCGGCAAATTTTGTGTTTTAATATCTGAAGATTCGGAATCATCACAACAAATAATGATCTTGTCAGGTCTGTCGCAGATTCTACTGAACCGATTGTTTTTCAAACATTTTATAATTTTTAAAGCAGCATCATTTTTGAGATAATTTTAAAGTGAAAACGCCCATGAATTTTAATAACGATTAAACTATTGAACCAAACTTGTTCGTGTATATAATTTCTGTAAATATTTCTTATAATAAAACATAGAACTTCTGTTTAAACAGTATTTTACCAATCCTATGTCTAAAGGTAATGCTAGGATGAAAAAAAAAACTTCTCTCTCGCGTAATAGATCCCATTATGATAACATAACAGAACGGTCACCTGTACTCATATCCGACGCTTATTCAATTAGGCTACGAACGACTTATTTAAAAACTTTCAAAATAATAATATGTATATACAACTTATAACATATTGTAACGAGTGAGACTGCCTGAGTACGCCTCTGTCGCCCTGAAAGCGCTAGGTAGACAACTGATTCCCGGAAGTCTAGCGATCGAGAATAATCCTTTTCTTCTTCGCGCGCCGAGAAACTGTTTTCGAAGGATGTTCTGGAAGCTGTGGACTGGTATATAAGCTGAGATGCCGCGAACCACAGGGAAGTTTAAAGTTAACAACGATAGTCTAAATATTCGAGCGATCTACGAAGTGAAAATAAATAGTGAATATAAATCGAAGTTAATTGTTGTATATAAATTAGAGTGTTATAGTTAGTTTAGTTATTTCGTTATAATTCGTTTAGTTTGTAGTGTGTAAATAAATTAGACATTTTCGTTCAGCAGTGATTTTATTTTGAACCCCTAGAACGTAACAATTGGTGTCAGAAGTGGGATAAATTGAACTGCTGTGTTAATTTAAATTGTGGACTTCATTAGTGAATATTTTGTATGCCAGTAACGAGATCACAGACGAAGAAAATGGATCAGGCAACAATGGAATTTTTCAAGCAAGCCCTTGAAAAAATGAGCTTGAAAATGGAGGAAAACACAAATAAAATGGAGGAAAATATTAGGAAAATGGAAAATAAAATGGACGAAAACACCCAGAAAATGGAGAATAAAATGGATGAGAATACCCAGAAAATGGAAGAAAACACCCAGAAAATGGAAGAAAACACTAAGAAAATGGAAGATAATTTGGGAGATAAATTGACATTCATTGAAAATGAGTTGAAGAATAATTACTCCAAACTGGAAAATGAGATTGGAAGCGTAAAAGACGAAATTGGAAAATTTGAAGACAGGGTTGGAAACATTGAAGGCAGATTGGTTAATATGGAAGAAGAAATGCAAGTAAAATTGGAAGAACAGGTGAAAACCATGGAAGAACGATTGAGTAAGAACTTCAGCAAATATTGTTCTGTTAAGCTGGGAGAACGGGGTGAACCAGGGCGAACAAAGATCAAACCTCCAACTTTTGATGGCAAAACACCCTGGAGCACTTATCAGAAACAATTTGAAGCAGCAGCCAACGCCAATTGCTGGGACGATGAAGAGAAAGCAACTGCCTTAATTGTTGCATTAAGAGGAGACGCACTGAATATCCTTCAGACCATTCCTGTAAGTCAACAAGGTGATTATAAGACTCTGACAAGTAGACTGCAAATGAGATATGGTGATGCACATCTCCAACAAGTGTATCACGCACAAATCAAGAGTCGCCATCAGAAGAGCGCAGAAACCTTGCAGGAATTCGAAGCAGACATAGCAAGGTTGGTAAGGCTGGCCTATCCTTCAGCACCGGACAGCTTCCTAGAACAACTTGCTGTCCAGACCTTCGTCGATGGGTTGAGAGACACGGAGACTCAGCAGACGTTGCGGTTGGCCCGGCCCAAAACTCTAGATGACGCCCTGGCCCATGCCCTAGAATTTGAAGCTGCTAAACAAGCTTCTCACAGAGGACAGAGCAAAGTGAGACAGCTTGATGATTCGCCAGTCTGCGACGAGAGTATTGAAGACGTAGTTCGCCGAGTTCTCCAGGAGAAACGTAATGGTGGACCAAGATGCTGGAACTGCGGCGAAAGAGGACACATTCGGCGTAACTGCAAGAAGCCGTTTAAACCACAACGGCAAGAACAGGAAAACTAAAGCGGGTTGGCAAGAAGGGGCATAAACCGACCCGCCACGACAATGCCCCTGAAGTTGTTTATGTCGACGGTAAAATTAATGGGAGGTCCGTAAAAATGTTAGTCGACACTGGCGCAACCCGAACTATAGTTAAGCCGAGTGTAGTTGAAGGAAATGAAAAAACCTTACCAGCGATGGTTCGTTTACGGACTGCAACTGGAGAAGACGTGCCAATACATGGAAAGAAGAGGATCGTCATCAACATTGGGGACAGGTCTCTCGAACATGAGGTGCTGGTGGCAGATATCATGGAGGAAGTAATCTTGGGAATGGATGTCATTAAGGGTTATGGCTTCCAGATGGATATGAGAAACGATGTTCTGAGGATCGGAAGTCTGGAAATTCCATTCCTGGGATGTGAAGATATCACGACTCGAGTCTTACTCAGCGAAGATGTTCACCTACGTGGACAGGCGGAAACCATAGTGAAGGGGTATTTAGATAGAGACCTTCGAGGTAGCTGTATAAGACTCATCGAACCAGCCAGTGAGAGTAACCTCGGGAAAGGACTGTTAGTCGGAAAAACCTTGGTGAGAGGCGGAAACGAAGTTCCTGTGAGAATGTTGAACACCAACATGTACCCTGTGATCTTAAAGAAAGGTACGATCCTGGGAGAAAGCTGTTCCGTGCTTTGTGTGACAGGAAGCGTTCAGGATGTGAAGAACCCGCTACCAAGAAGCGAGAAGAGTTCGAAGAAATTACTTGAGACATTGGCTCCTTCCTGCACAGAACTTGCACCAGAACATATTAGCAAGGTGAAGAAACTGATTCATGAATACAGCGACGTTTTTGCTATGGACAACACTCAGATGGGTAGGACGAATGTTGTGAAGCATTCTATCAATACCGGAAGTTCAGATCCCATTCGCCAACAACCGCGAAGGCTTCCCATAGCAAAGAGAGAAGAAGCAGAAAATATAATCAAGGACATGCACGAACAAGGAATAATAGAGCAATCTGATAGTCCTTGGTCATCACCTGTGGTTTTGGTGAAGAAGAAAGATGGCAGCACCAGATTTTGTGTCGACTATCGTCGTCTGAACGAAGTCACCAAGAAGGATTGCTACCCCATTCCAAGGATTGACGACACTTTGGACACGCTTTCTGGCTCGAAATGGTTCTCCACGCTGGATTTGAAGAGTGGATATTGGCAGGTGGAATTGGATCCCAAAGACAAAGAGAAAACAGCTTTTACTATTGGGACAGGATTGTGGCAGTTCACAGTAATGCCATTTGGTCTTTGTAACGCACCTGCAACTTTCGAGCGATTAATGGAAACCATTCTTCGAGGATTGTCATGGAAGACGTGCCTAGTTTATTTGGACGATGTCATAGTATTTGGCCGGACATTCGACGAACACCTGGAGAATCTAAGAGACGTCCTTGAGAGGCTACGCACTGCAAATTTAAAACTCAGTCCAAAGAAATGCCACCTCTTCAGGAAAGAAGTGAAATATCTAGGACATGTAGTATCTGCAGATGGCATCAGTGCTGACCCAGATAAAGTCAAGGTTGTACGAGAATGGCCAGTACCACGGGACAAGCACCAAGTAAGAAGTTTTCTTGGCTTGTGTACGTACTACAGAAAGTTCGTCTTTGGATTTGCTGACATCGCGAAGCCTCTAACAAGACTGACGGAAGATGGAAGGGACTTCAAATGGGATACCGAATGCGAGGATGCTTTCAATCGACTAAAGCAAGCACTAACAACAGCTCCTATATTAAGTTATCCTCAGGCCAGTGGAAGGTTTATATTGGACACGGACGCAAGCAACACGGCCATAGGAGGCATATTATCCCAAATTCAGAATGGCCAAGAGAAAGTTATAGGATATTTCAGCAAGGTCCTGTCGAAGCCTGAGCGTAACTATTGTGTTACGAGGAGAGAACTTCTCGCCGCAGTCAAGTCCATGGAACATTTTTATAAATACTTGTACGGTCGCGAATTCCTTCTAAGAACAGATCATGCTGCTCTGAAGTGGCTTCTACAATTCAAGAACCCAGAAGGTCAGGTTGCGAGATGGATAGAAAGGCTGCAGGAATATCATTTTTCTGTGGAACACCGGGCCGGAAAGTCACATGGCAACGCTGACGCATTATCTAGAAGACCTTGTCCTTCTGACTGCAAACACTGCAGCAAAGCAGAAGAGAAGGAATTCTGTTTAAGAACAACCGTCGTGGATCTAGATTGGCTGCCAGAATCCCTGAAGCGAGACCAAGAATGTGACACCGAACTAAAGATGTTGCTTGACTGGAAAGCAAACGGACAGAGACCAAGATGGGAAGAAGTGAGTCACCTGAGTCCTAGGGTCAAGTCCTACTGGGCGCAGTGGGACTCCATCATTTTAGAGGATGGATTGTTGAAGAGGTCCGTCGAGAATGACGAGGGTACTGCAGCTAGGACTCAGCTGATAATTCCCCGGAGTCGGACGACAGAAGTATTGGAGAAACTTCATAATGGAACCTCCGGTGGACACTTCGGCATCAAGAAAACGTTGGAAAAGATCAGAGAACGTTTTTACTGGGTCAACTGCAAAGAAGACGTCAAGGACTGGTGCCGAAAATGTAGACTTTGTGCTTCAACGAATGGCCCAAGAGGAAAACGACGAGCGCCAATGAATCAGTATAACGTAGGCAGTCCTATGGAAAGAGTTGCTATAGACATCGCAGGCCCATTTCCAGAGACCGACGATGGGAACAAGTACATATTGGTGGCGTCGGATTACTTTACCAAATGGGTTGAAGCACATGCCATCCCAAACCAAGAGGCCTCGACAGTGGCAGACGTGCTGATAAAGGAAATGTTTAGTCGGTTTGGAGTGCCACTGGAGCTACATTCTGATCAGGGACGAAATTTCGAGTCTGGCCTATTCCAGAGCATTTGTGAAATACTCGGAGTCAAGAAGACCAGGACAACGCCTCTTCACCCACAGTCAGATGGCCTAGTCGAAAGAATGAATAAAACTGTGGGAAAATATTTGGCTAAAGTGGTCTCTGACCATCAAAGAGACTGGGACCGGTACCTTCATCTGTTCACCATGGCCTATAGATCAGCCGTGCAAGAGTCTACTAGAGAGACACCAGCTTGTGTCATGTTCGGCCGGGAAATAAGATTACCCTGTGACCTAGAGTTTGGATGTAAGCCCGGAACAGAGATAGCTGGTGAGGACTACGTGAGCACATTGAGGGGCAGGCTACACTACATTCATGAGAAGGTCCGACAAAACATACAAATTGCTAGTGACCGAATGAAGACCCGCTATGACAGCAAAGCTACAGAAGGTGGTTTCAACGCTGGAGATTTGGTCTGGCTGTACAACCCCCAGAAGAAGAGAGGATTATCACCTAAGCTACAGAGGAATTGGGAGGGTCCATACAGAGTGGTAAAGAGGATCAATGATGTAGTGTACCGTATACAAAAACTACCAAGGGGCAAGAGGCGCGTGGTCCATGTAAATCGGTTGGCGAAATACGAGGCGGACTACGACGAACAAGACGAGACCCATCTGAGAAGGACGACCAGCCCAGAGCATGTTGAGATGAGTTTCGACCAGTTCATGGAGAACTATGGTGGAACTGGGAAGGCACGATTCGGAGTTACCACCGAGCAGCAGCAGGACCTCTTCTCTGTGCCTGGAGATTATTCCCTAGCCCATTGTGTCGCCGAAGATCTGCGTATGTCCAGGGGAATAGCATTAGTCTTCAGGAAGAAGTTTGGCCGTGTATCTGAGCTCTCCAGACAACAGCCCCATCCCGGAAAAATTCTAAGTCTCACTGACGGTCATCGTCACCTCTTCTACATGGTGACTAAGCGGTTTTCCGATCACAAGCCTAGCTATAGAAGTATGTGGAATACCTTGCTGAACCTAAGAAACGAACTCACCAGGTTGGAAGTGAAGAAGCTGGCTGTGCCTAAGTTGGGTTGTGGTCTAGATCAACTCAACTGGAGAGTCGTCCGGAACATGCTCGAGGTGCTTTTCCATAAGACAGGAATAGAGATACTCGTGTGCATTTTCAACCCGAGCGGAAACACAATGAAGGAGAAGACTGTGGATTGCTATTTCGAAAAGCAAGGGAGCTGCAGAAAGGGAGATGCCTGTAGGTTCAGACATACCAACCAAGGTGTTCGGGGACCGAACGTCTTAAGGAGGGGGCAGTGTAACGAGTGAGACTGCCTGAGTACGCCTCTGTCGCCCTGAAAGCGCTAGGTAGACAACTGATTCCCGGAAGTCTAGCGATCGAGAATAATCCTTTTCTTCTTCGCGCGCCGAGAAACTGTTTTCGAAGGATGTTCTGGAAGCTGTGGACTGGTATATAAGCTGAGATGCCGCGAACCACAGGGAAGTTTAAAGTTAACAACGATAGTCTAAATATTCGAGCGATCTACGAAGTGAAAATAAATAGTGAATATAAATCGAAGTTAATTGTTGTATATAAATTAGAGTGTTATAGTTAGTTTAGTTATTTCGTTATAATTCGTTTAGTTTGTAGTGTGTAAATAAATTAGACATTTTCGTTCAGCAGTGATTTTATTTTGAACCCCTAGAACGTAACAATATTAAATATCAATTCAGTATAAATTTCGAAATCTATGTATATGCCTAAACACATTTGAAACATGCATTGTCATCCAGTTCTTAGCTATCCTGAAAATTGCAGAGCTCTAGGTAGTCGGGAAATAGGTTTAAATTCGATTACAAAATGCCACGGAATGACAAAAAGACAAAGAACACGGCGAAAATATAAAAACTTTCTAACTTTTAAAAAAATTAAGTGTTCGTTAAATTTTGATCAATATTGCTTTTGTTTAAGGATGGTTGTGGGATAATGGAATGTAAAATTTTAACATGCGCGACTACGTAATGTTTCATCGCCTACTTTTTATTAAAAATCTATTTAAATGTCTACATCTCATATCTCTTGTTAGATAGTGATAATTGGTTTCATAAATCAAACATGTTGCCGAATTTTTTTCGTGTTTTTGAACAAAGTCGTATGATTTATATGCTTTAAAAATATTTATTCAAACTGAATAGTAGTTGATAGTACTAGCCATAAATGAAGAAAATGCATTCTTCTTTATTTCAAAAGAGCACATCAGTCCAGAGCTACCAATTATTCACATTTTAAATACAAAGGAATAAGTTGATCCAATAATTATATTTTAAAACTGATGCTTTCGATATTCTTACTTTGGTAACTTTTTTGAAACAATTTATGTAGGTACCTACCTACATGAATTTGCACCAATGACCTCATATACCAACACCGTTGATTATTCAATTAAATGCAGACAAGTTCTAGTGCAGTGGAAGTTAATGATAGAAACATAGATTCTCTAATATACTCATAGTAGTTAGTCATAGCTTATAAAATTCTGTTTGTATCTAGCGATAATAAGACAAAAGTGACGACTTATACGGATATAGTGATACGTTGTGAAATAAGAAACATAAGTATAAGCAGTCAGTATCTCGTCTGGAGCTAAAAAGAGTTCAATATAATAAGTTTAGGTTTACTTATAAAACAGCGTTCTTTCGAACGCCACTGATTAAAGAAGCACAGAGGATGGAAGAGAGGAGACGCTCTCAAAACGCTGGAGGCACCCTGGACTTCAAAGCGATCTGCAACTGACAGTTTTCGTTGAGTCCTCCAGGCTATACTAGAACTACGGGCTACCTGATCTGTCTAATTCACTACCTCTATGTTATAATTATTATTCAAAACAAAATGGCGAAATTTACTTTAGGAAATAGCTGTTTGTGGCAATTTCCCCGTTTATATTGAGTATTTAGATATATGACATTCAATGTTTTAACATGAAAATTGTGCATCAGAGCGTTCGCTCTTTTAGAACAAAACTAGAGTTTCTGTTGTAAATAATTGTGTTAATTTGGGTATTATAAATGAAAAATAGTAGGTATATTTCTGTTACTTGTATCTACATTGCATAATGACAATAATAAATAAAGCTTGTAAAGTTTGTTGTACATAGAAATGAACTGTATCATAATCTGTATTATAAAAATGATGCCTTCTAATATGAATCTTGAGTCTAAATCTTTATTCAGTAATAGATAGATAACATGGAGCAATTTTACTCATAACAGCAATAACTGTCACTTTATTGATGTTTTAACACTCATTAACTATTCTTCTCTTTTTTCTCCTTCGACTAGAATTACTCCTGTTTGTCTGCCTCTATTCCGTTTCTGTGATTGTTGTCTGCCAGCTTTCTTTCCATCTTTTGGGTAGTCTTCCTTGAGGTCTTTTGCTATATGGTTTGTTGTCCCTGGAAATTTTTGGGAGTCTCTCCTGTTCCATTCTTTCCACGTATTGATCCCATAGCTTTCGTCAGTTTTTTTATAAATCTAGTGATGCTTTGTATCTCACATTGTCCGTGTATGGTTTTATTTCTTTGTGTGTCCCTTAATGAAACTCCTTTAATTGATCTAAGCACTTTCATTTCAATGTTATTTATTTTTTCCTTTTTGTGTCAGATCTTATTCCAACTGCATAGGTTAGAATAGATCTCACCACTGTTTTGAATATCTTTACTTTACGTTCTGTGGTCATTTGCTTGTTCTTCCATACTGTTTCATAGACACATCCGCTCACTTTTGCTGCTTTGTTAGCTGGTGCTATTATTTTTTTTTTACTTAAATCTGTTACTTGAAAGACGACAATTTTTGCATCGAAAAACAGTTAATTTTCATTCCGGTAAAATTTTTACTTTAGCTCATATCATCTAATTCATATGGGGGTGTTATTAAGACAACAAGCAATTATTGTGTATAGACAAAAATTATTTGGACACAACCTTGCAAATATTTAATTTGAAGTATATTTTGATAATTTTTGAAAATTCCTAAAAGAAAAAATATTTCATTTTTCTTTCATGAAAATTTTCATCCCCCATTTTAACGCAGTAACATTCCCTGTACAATAACATTCTTCGTTCATTTTCTATCAAGCATTAATATTAACAAGACCCCCAGTGTACGCTAATAACGGGGTAGATAGTAGCATTACGTAAACGTGACTTTAACATCTATACAGATAACAGAGTTTAATCATATTATGATGTTTTCAAAACAGCTCTCTCTATGTAGATAGATATATATACTCACCTTAAGGTACGTGTCCACTTGAGACAAAATAGTCTCGAGATCAGTCTCGAGACTGCACTCACAAATGTATACGGGTCTGAGAGAAGTCTCAGAGACAAGTGGTGACAAGTCTCCGAGACTGAGCTTGTCACAAGTGGACATGCAAATTCCTGTACTTGAGATCTAGTCTCCAGTCTTCTGTATGTGCCGGAAGAGCTGAGACTAGTCTTGTGATCTTGTGGTGATTGTTTTTAAAAAAATTAAAAACGTTACTAAAAATTATTAAATCTGGTGTTTTACTAAATCTAAAAGCAATTCAAACTGCACAGCAGACATTCGAATAAAATTTTTGAACTGCTGTGGATCCTCCAAACGCAACTCATTTACTAGAGCTGAACCAGCTCCCAAGTACATTCGACGATCCACCCAATTTCTCACCCAACACTTGTTTTTTTTTCATTTTTGTTTTTCGTTTTTGTACAATCTTATACGCGATTATAAAAGCTAGTGCCTGACGTGAATCCATTTTGAAGAATTCGACACTTGGACACTGCACAGTGTAGACTGTGTGTGTTGACTCTAAAGTCGACACGGAATTGTCTTGGTCTCGAGACTAAATGTCACCAGCGAGTCTCAAGTGGACACGGAATTGTTTTGGTCTCGAGACTAAAAGTCACCAGCGAGTCTCCCATGCCTGTCTCGAGACCCAATTGATCTTAAATGGACATCATCCTGAGACATATCTCGAGATTTTCTCTCGAGATTTTGTCTCAAGTGGACACTTAGCATAAGACTGCCTTAGAGAGATTTTGTTGCCCATTAACATTTTAACGAACGTATACAAGAATTACTTTTTATGATTTGAGATATATGTAGTTGACCGAGGCGTACAAACTGAATACAGAAGCTGATTTTTTACTTTCAACCATCAATAGCATAACATCTAAGAAACTATTAATTATGTGTTACTACAGCTAGGAGTCTATCAAAGGAGAAATGTCATATATATTTAATGTGCAATTTTTATGCAAGAATATACATGATTCTTATTGATACTTTTGATCAAAACGTTATATTTCTTTTTTTGTACAGTATTATTTTTTATAAGGAAGATAATAGTCTTCAAACAATTTGATCCATTTCCGGCTTTCGTAGTATTTTTGTGTGCCAAGCACAAAATGCCCAAGGGGTTTGTGTTCGCTGGAAAGAGAGCCAGAGAGATATGCATCCGAGTCCGCCATGGAAGCGATTATAAACGTACCCGGAATGTTTAAATGAGCATTGAGATGTTGTAATGGCGCCCACTCCCAGCCCGATCTGATTTGGGGGGCGGTTTCCTTTGATTTCGCCGCCTTCTCATCCCCTTGTGTTCTCGGGAACTTCCGTTCCATTCCCTAGATGCACATCTTCTCTATTTTGCAAGTGACTCATCAATTTTGTTCAATTGCTCACGCCTCGCATTGCTCGTTTTTAATTTAGGGACTCACCGATCCGGGCCATCGCATCATGCCGTCACGGACAATTCTTATTCCTTTTTCGAGAATTGGAAATGAAGACAAATATTTGATTTTCACAGAGGAGACAGGTTCCGATTTAATTAATTTTTTAGGACAAAGCGGTATCAGACCAAGATTACATAAAATAAAAAGACATTATTTTCAATCCCAGGCAGATTCTTTTGAGGATAACGGAAATTATGCAGTTAATTATGCTATTAATTTCGTAATTTTTCTAGTTGATACAAAATATTGGTATGACTCAATATAATTTGCATTTGTTTAAATCCTTAATTTCCAAAAACCATATAGATTTTACTATAAAAAAATATGAGACGATTCTGACAACAGCTTTCGTTTTATTTTTATAAATAGTTGAGTTAATGTCAGTTTAGGAGAAATTTGATAGTTTATCAAATTAATTTAAACGTATTTGAAGTTGAAGTTGTCACACTAAAAAATAAATGGCGTCTAATTAGAAAAAGAATATATTCAGAAGAAATAATCAAACGAGTAAGCCGGAGCAAATAGCTGGAGATAAAAGAGCAGAGTAAGTCCATTCAAGAATCCCAACAGAGGAAGCCGGAGCTTGTGAAAAGTAGAATCTAAGACATCCAACCATTACAAACGACATGACCACGAATGATCGTAGAGTTTGGAGTTCTTATTTTAGATTTGACAAATAATCTCGTTCTCAATAACGTCAAATATGTGCTTAAGGAGGAATTGATTGGGCGTTTTAGACGACTTTAGTTAAATTAATATATAATCAAAAATTTCGACTAACCGCTGGGATCACTTGTGGCCAAGCGGTTTGATGCGCTATCAGATATCAGATCTTTTTTTGTATCCTGTGTTATATCTTTATTGGGTTGGGGAACTTTTCACCTAAATATTGATGCTTCAAAATTTAGAGTGATAATCTTTATGTCCTTGAATTACAAAATATAAATTAGATTTAATTCTATAAACCCTTACAAATTATCTGACTCTGTTAGGGGGTTAAAATAAATATGCGTTATACTTATCGTTACGTTCTAAGTAAACGGATTTAAATTAGTATTAGAACGATAATATTTTATAAATGAACATATTTTTCAGAAAGCTACAGATTAAATTTCTACATATAAACCTTATGTACTTTGATTTTCGGAAATGAGAAACATATTTTTTCTGTGGCGTTTTATTTTATTATTGTGAAAGATTAGGAGATTGAATAAATCACCTAAAATAAAACACATGCTTAAAACATACTTGTATAATAACAGCTCTAGTGGATTCTGCTGGAGCCTGGAGCTGTAGTATTTCTCTTTTCATAGTCTTAGTTGGGCACTTTAGGAAGAAGGAACACTTCTTCAAAAATTTGTCAATTGCATAGCAAATTTCGAATATAAAAGATATTGAAATTTACATGAAACAGATATTTGCATTTTTTGATCTTAAAAGAATTATATGTAATTATCAATCAGTCTTCGGTAAACTTAATGTTTCATATGTGTTTAATAAAATTCATAATTTTGTGTCAGTTGATATTATACAAGTTTATTTCAATAAAGTGTTAAAAAAGGTAAAATTTGAAACTCTTAAGATCTATTTAGTGAGACATTTATATATTTACCTTATATACCTACGCCAATGTGTGCAATGTTTGTAGTAAACGAGCGACTCGCTGGTTATTTATAACCAAACCATGGTGGACTGGAGTCTGGAAGCCATTGTATGCTGATTAGGCACTACTGAAAGTACGAAAGCCACCGATTTTATTTTCATTGTCGAAATATTAAATCGCATGTCGCGAAGTATGTCGGGTTTACACGTTTTTTTCTGACCAAAAGGATGCCACTGTACTTGAAGTCATTCGTTCTAAAAGTTATTTTTCCATCGTCATCGTTTTTTTTTCTTTTAGTTGTTTAACGGTGTACATTGGTATGCGTGAATGTTTGGGCATAAGACATCCTTCCCATTGAGTGAATAGTTTTTGTTTCTAAGTATTTATGTAAATTTAACTTAGTGAAACAATTCTTATGATGTTTATAGTTGATAATAAATTATAGTTTAAATTTGGTTCTACTTTTATGCTACCGAATTTTCGCATTCTGATATTAACAAACTGACATCCTCCTCTTACCCCCTTTTCATTCGTTTGGTCCCTCTACCCTGACTGGTTCATTACGGCGTCCATTTGCATTTAACGAGAGAACTAGCATGTTAAAAGAAGCCTGTGCCTGTTTAAAATGCAAATTTTCTCAGCTCTGCTGGTGGATGAGAATGCGAGAAGATAGAAAATTTGTACACATAGAACAGTGTGGTCGACAGTTGCATGGAAAGAGGAAAAACTAAATCTTTAACAATTTTTTAATTTAATTCTATGTAGAAGAGAATAATGAAACATTATTCTTCTTGTTTGATGTTTTCAAATCCTTTTAAGGTAATAAAACACTAACAAATTAGACAAGGTATAAAAACAACACTGGATTGGATAAAATTTATATTACACTTAATATTATTAGATACTACCTATAGAAAACTAAAATATTAATAATAGGATTGCTGTAAACTGAAAATAATAATAATAAATTCAAAAATGTTTGGGAATTGATGGATTACCTTTTTGTACGCCCCTGTTCTAGTGAAAAACTTGGGAGTCGTCCAGATGAAATGCAGAATTAGGTTTTTTCCCCCAATGACAGGTACACTTGAGAATCCATTCAAGCGCACCGTTTAACAAGAAAATTCATAAATCAGCCCCACAGGGAGGTGATAGAGAGAGAGAGGTCGACTTAATCAACTGGTAAAAAAAGAAACTACGGATTTGGTCAAAAACTTAATAATAAAATAAGGATGTGCTGCTTCTGGAATAATTACACTAAAAAGGAAAGATAGTCCATTATTTTTTGAGAGACACAAAAAATTAATTCTATAAAACTCTGCTATACACCCCACTTTATCAATTTTACTTAATTTGTATATTTATATATATATCAAATAAAAAATAAAAAATCTGTCATCTGTAGTCATTCCCTACATACAAACTCTAAAAAAAGATGATATATCGAGATATAGTCGAAATAGAATCATGAATAAACACGGATAATAGAGTATATAAAAGCTCTTATTGACAGGGCATAATGCCTTAACCTTATGTCAACAGGGGATGTATAAAATACGCATCATTGTTCAATACAATAGACTTTCCTAGGGCATTTCTGTCCTGCGTCCGATGTCCTCGCAATAATACTACATGCTTTTAACAAATCCGAGGGGAGATCTGAAGATAGGGAGATAATTAATATACTATACATGTTTATAAAAGGTGGAAATTAGTTGTTTAAAATCAACAAATGTTTAAATCAGTGCGCTACCTATATTACATTAGAATTTATGTTAAAGAAGTTCACGGTCAGTAATATGTATTAATGAACTAGGCAGAGATATCACAAGTATTATTCAATCCAAATTCGCCCGTAATGACTAATCTTAACAGCTACCTAAGCCGACACTTTAAAACCCAGGACCGTAATAGGATCTATATTATACCACCAGGTACCGACTATTAATTCTTTTCAATTATTTTACTGAACCGCCGCATGAAAGCAAAGATTTTTTTATTATAAACCCAATAAAAGACTACTTTCTTTCAGCTCTTTCGACATTGTCGTCAACTTAGATCATTATCATTCTCATCCAAAAAATTATTATAATAATAATAATGAATAATATAAAATAACAGTCATGATAAAACAATATACATAACACTAATAAATAAAATATCAATAACATATGAAGAAGAATAAATATCGCCACTAAATAACAGAAATTATTCGAAAGCTCCGGATGACAATAATACCCGGAGAATACGAGAATTTGCGAATCCTTGAAAAATTTGAAACCCAAACCTGTAACCATCAAAACCAGGTAATATAATACAATGGAAGCAATAACCCGCCGTCGTTAAACCCGCATTAAGATAAGATTGGTCAGTCCGTATGAACTTGGAACAATTAACACGCTCAGAGCTAAACGAATGCTAACATTATTCCTAATAATCTGGAGATAGATTTTGCTCTTAAACACACTATTAAGTACTTACTGCGACCGTTGGCGCATTTTACTCGTTATAAAAATTCTTAGCATATATTTTATACTCACATTTTTGTAGAAACGCATACGTAAATAAGGTGTCGTCTTCTTGCAACCATTGACAACTAAAGATCTCAATATATTTTTTCGTTTATGGTTTTCTTTCTGCTTTTTCTTTGATTTGTATTTGTCTCCTAACTTGGTCTATAAAGTTTGACATTCTTGTTAATTGGTAGAAGAGATTTTAAATAGTGCGTATACAGAGTACTAAAAATTCCTATTGTTAAAGCCATTAGTACTTCTAGACATTAGTGTTTACAAGATTGATGTAAATTACAAATAACTTGTTTTATTGGTGGTATCTTACCAAAGCAGACATAGTGCTCTAATTAATTATTAAAATTAGAAACTAGGTTTGTACTGTTTCCAAATTTTCTTTTATAATTCGTTTATATTATAAATAATAAATATTAAATTTATAAATTATTGTTGTTAAAATTTTACAAATTACAAATTACTTAATGTAATAAAGAAAATTATAAGACATCCAGAGATAATTTACAATATACATTTTTGAATCTATCTAATAATTCTTAAGTATATTAAAGATCAAAAGAATTGCTTCTGCCAAGTGCAGTAATAAAATAATAATTACCCTTTAATACGCTTCGAAACTTAACACAGTTCAATTCAAAACAGTTGTTTTGTTCAAAATTTAATCTGAAAAGTAATTTCCGCCAGGATGCCAACATTTAGCATCTAATCTAATACTAAGTTAATTACTATCGTTGCTGTATTCTCGATTAAAGATAGATGGAATTGGTTTATGAGCGAAAATAGAAACAGTTTCTTATAAATTAATTATTGATATAGAGAATAAACTTTAGTCTTTCTAGCAGCAAGTATGGACTGATAACGAATTATCAATAAAACACAATGTTTTGTACAAAGTGTGTAGACTTTATTATTATCGGCAAAGCGCTTTCGGTTATACAACCGAAAGCGCTTAGCCGATAATAATAAAGTCTACTGACGACGAGGCTCTGATGATGGTTGTATAACCGAAAGCGCTTAGCCGATAATAATAAAGTCTACACACTTTGTACAAAACATTGTGTTTTATTGATAATTTAGTATTTCTGTGATGAATGAGTATACATAACACTATTAGTATGTGACGATAAAGCTTCAGGCTTAACAAAAAACAGTTTGGCACCTGCAAAGCGAACACAAAAACTACCTAAATATGTATTATAAATATTTACACTTCTCCGACTCCACACACTCTAACCAATCATAAATTATCTGTGTCTACACCGAAACTTCTTCATAATTGTCGTTTTTTGTTTCTATATAAATTAAACAACTTCTAATTTGTCTTCATAATTTGTGAAAAAGAAAAATTGTAAAGATTTTATTAATTTGATACAGTTGTTAATTTGAATCTAGTTAAAGAGTTGTAAAGTCGCTAGTAGCAGTTTCGATGACATGACATGCTTCACTAATTCGTTACGAGTTGTCTGTCTGAGGTATCAAACTGAAGCATAATCCTGAGCTAAAGAGAGGTGTAATAGCAAATAATAAGGTAATAGGGATATCGCGTGTAATGTCGAGGTGTGGTTGAAATAATTAGCGCATTAGGCCAACCCCGCCCATCTGATTCACGCTATACAAACGCCTCAAACCACTGCGTGTGCATGTTTTCGGTAAATCTACGGTTCTGAATCCACAAAAACTTAAACGGACCAGACCCTACGTTGCCATACTTCAGATTTCGTACTAAGATTTTCTTTCAGACCCAAGAAATCTATTTATATTTCTATTAAAAACTTGTTATCTATTATCATTTACTTTTATGTAAGATCCCAAAACTCTTACTGATTTATGATTTGTTCTAGTTTTTAATTCGGATTATACAAAAAAATAGAACTTCGTAATGCAATGCATTCTGATAGTTTGTCTATTGAGGTTTTCTTCTCTTCCCCACAAAATCTACACTTTGCTTTATCTACCAATATTAGTGTCCGCTTAATCGGCAGTGCCCGGTTAATATTCCCATTATAATACGGAGGTTGTTTTACGGAGTTTTAGACAGCTGGTGGATCTCTTCTAGTTATAGTTTCTCAGGACAGTCTTTGGTTGTCTTAGTTCTTTTACATAGTACCAGTACTTGGATTTATCCCTCTTTCCTTAGTTTTTCTAAAACTGTACTATTGCTGATTCCATCAGATGGTTGTGGTCCCAAATATGTGGTTTCAGCTCCTTTTTTATCAGCTTAGCTGTTGCTTCGTTCCATTCTATTTCTATTTCTCCTGGAACTCATAAGAGAGTAAAAGTGTTATTTTGTCTTAGTTTGCCTAGGTATTCCCAGACCATCTTTGAATTGATTGTGAGTGAGTTTAGAGCTTTAATTATGAAAGGTAGGTCAGTAGTTAAAAAATGTATAAGAAAAAACGCACCACAAAATTGTAGCGGTAAGAAATAATTTTGTCAATATCTATTTATAAGGAAAGATGAAACTATTTTTTTTTTTGAGGTAAACGTTAATCAAATAAAAATTAATGAACGGAAGATTGTAGTCTAAAATGTCACTAAACTGCAGGTGTACTAATTGAAGTACATATATACATTACTATATTTAGAAATATTTATGATATTTAAAGTACATATCGTGGATCTTGGCAACATCGGCTAGACAAGTCGTGTTAGCCACTCAAATTAGGAAAATTATAGCGGATTCCGCCTTTTTGCCAAGTCGTTGTCCGGAAAAAATCACTCAACCATGCTCGCCTGAATCGGGATTGATAATTACAGGGGCGATAAAATATTGCTACCGGATTTTCTGAGATTTAGGAATTTATTTCGAATATTAACAAGGTGAGGCTCAATAAATTTAGGTGTTTGACTGTTTGATGAACAAATGATACAAAATTTATTTTTCAATTAAAAAAACATATATGTACAGAACTAATGGTGGTAACCTTAGATTAGTTTTAATTATTTGTTTTTTATGGAATTTGTTTAAACGTTGATACTATTAATTCTCAAATTTTATTTTAATGTTGCTATTATTTTATTAATACTGAAGCAGTAAGCTTATAAAAATAATTAAATAATCAAAATCTAATCAAATTAATAAATACATACGATTAAAAGAAAGATGATAATATCAACCAAAGCATAAAAAGTCTACAGAATTTAACAGTATTCCATTCTCAATTACAAAAGTTAATAACTCTTAAACTCTAATTTATAATTTCTTCATTACCATCAAGTAAATTATGACATCCCGAGGCGGTCGTACCTTTAGAAAATGACCAATAATGTGTTTGAGCCATTAATCCATTGTTTTTAAAAGGTTTACGACCGTTTTTATAACTAGGTATTAAAAGAGTTAACAGCTCAATTTACATATTGGTGTTATTAAAAGCTTGGCTTAATATTACTAAAATATTCTATTAGCGCCTTACGTTTACTACACTTTAATAATGTCCTTCTGATGAGTTATCAGCAATACGAATATTACCTAAATTAAATAATATTTCTGGTTGGATATTATATGTTCTTCAGATCTATTTGAGTGAAGTAGTTCAGTACTCATTTTTCAATTTTATGTTCTGTGCCATATTTTTCTACATTCTTTTGTTTCTGATCTGTTCTTTAAGGCTCTCTATTTTAGTTCCGTTTTGGTCTGATTTCTTTCTTTACGTGTTCTTTAATCCCTGTTTTTTATCGGTGTAGAATTAAATTATTCTTTCATTTGTAATTTGTGACATTTGGTGGTTTGTCTTTGATTATGTGTTTTAATCGTAATATTTTCTTGTCTAATTCTTCTTTTTGCAAGCATTAAACATTTAAAATTTATCGTTATTTCTCCTATCGTAACCATTTTATTTCCAAGTATCACTTTTATCACTTTTTTTCCTTTATTCAAGATGTATTATTTTTCCAATATTTATACGTCCTGTCTTGTCTATTGTAAGAATACCGTTAGAAATAGTTAACTTCCAACTAAACTACAAACATTTATAGCTTATATAAGCAACAAAAGCAACATGCTAAATGAAAAAATGAGCAAATAACAATGATGTTTACCACAAAGCAGATATTGGAAAGAAATTACCTTATTCAATACACATACAACTTGATAAACCTGTAGTGGGTATTAATATACAGAGTGCTGCTTAATAGTATTTACTAAATCAGCATAACTAAATATTTAATTGTTTTTTAGTTATTTATGTATTTTCGAGGATAGTTTTAATAGAGAAAATTTTGCACAAGTAAAAGCTACAATGTTATTTAGAAACTATAGCTTTTTTTATTCACAAAGATATTTTACGTATTCAAATCATATTACAAATGACTGAATATTTTCTTTAGAATCACCCAAGACATAACACATCTACAGTTTACGTAGAAGTTTATATAAGTTTTAGAGAACTAAGTTATGTACACAAACAAGGCAAAGGAGGCTGATTAATATCAATAAAGAAGGGTTTTCTTAGCTCAGTATTGCTACAATTAAAATTATTAGTTTAAATAGTTCTATTTACAATAACATTTATTAAATTTAATTATTTAATACTATAACAATTCTCTGCATTGCGTCGTTTTTATATTTTCTGATGTTTAAAATGACCTTCTCCTACGGTAGGTAAACGTCCGGAGTTTTTACCCCTTTGGTTGACAGGCACCTGCATAATTACAAAAATAATTAGTAGCCGTGTGCGTTTCAAAAGAGAAAGGTAATCAGCGCCACCCGCTCCATGTCGAACACCAAACGCCGAACCCTGTCACTTCCACAGCTTTACTTTGCTTTCAACGACAGTAAAAACAATGCTGTCGCTGAAATTATATACCTCCAGTTGCTGCCCTCTGATATTCAGTTATAGGCCAGGGTGCAATGATCGAAAATTCGAAAATTAAAACCCGTTTGTATTAACAAAAAATGTTCACGATTTCCAACTGCTATGTTTATCTTACATCTATATTGAGTATCTGTTTTGGTTAAAGAGTCTTTGAAGTCACCCCTTACCTGGGCCCAGCGGGCGGTCTATAAATGAGCTATAAAAGAGACCCTAGACTCGATATCCGGCATGTGGTTGTATGCAATTAAAATTTTACAATCTATTGTTTAAATTTGAAAAATATATGTAATTAATTTTTTATAAATGAATACCAGAAACGTAAAGATAATAATACTTACGCAAAGTTTTGAAGTTTACAGACTAGACACCAAAATATTCGACATTACATTGAGAAAAGAACAACACTCATAATTACATAAAATACCTTTAGCGCCTTATGAATACAACCACATGCTGGATCTCGAGTCTAGGGTCGGAAAAGGGTCCTTTTTATAGCTGATTTATAGAACGCCCGCTGGGTCCAGGTAAAAGGTGACTTCAAAAACTCTCTAACCTCTGTTTTTGTTGTTTTCATTAATAATTACTTCTGGTTGTAAATTTATCTTGTTTGTACCCCTTTTTTCTTGTGATTATTTCATATTTACTACGTTTATTTACTCTTTTATGTTATCTACTTATAAATATATGCCATTTTAAGGGCTTTTCCTATTACGCAGTCAACAATCTTTAAGTAAGCATTGTCCAAATTCCTTTAAACAACCTGTTTGTATACTATTGCGTAATTACATACTAAAAACATTAGTAATTATGTTAAAATGCTTCGAAAAGATTAAATCCGTGTCTGTAGAGTACTATTCCATAAATTATTAACAATTATTCAGTGTGCTCAATGGTAATTTTTTCTTTAAGTAGAATCCTTCTAATAAATTTGCAATTGGACTACTCATAAAATGTCACAATATTTCAATGACCAATAAGAATGATGGTCATACTTTGCATTTATTTATAGAATATGTAAATCTGCAGTGTGCTCAATGGTAATTTTTTCTATAATTGGAATCCTTCTAATAATTGTACAATTGGACCACTTATAAAATGTCACAATATTTCAATGACCAATGAGCATGATGGTAATACTTTGCATTTATGTATAGAATATGTAAATCAGAAAATTACTTACTGTAAATTAAGGTAATTTCATGAAATCAAAGCGATTTTTTTATAGCCTATACAAATAATTTATTAACTAATGTATGTTTTTTTGTACAGAAATCAATTAGGAATTATTAATCCATTTTAAAATTATTAAATTAATATTAAAAAGAAATATCAGATATAGGTACATCAACAATATGTATAAAGAACTAGTTGTACAAGGCGCGCGTTGCTACGCCAACAACTAAAACAAATTTAAGAAAAATAAAAGAGACGAAGAGATAGAGAAGGAAAGAAAGTTTATAGTTTTATTGCACCAAAAATATATTTTTCGAATTTATATTATTTATACGACTTCGTATAGATATCTATTAATCAGTATTGAAATTGATACATGGAAGCACCATTTGGTGGTAACTTCCATTAATAAAAATATCATATTCATGTTACCCATTAAAAATACATCATCATACAGAAGTTGCTACTCTGCAGCGCCACCTGGTGGCGATTGGCATCAATGAGCATATCATACAAACCTTCTCCGTGGAAAAATACATATATATATACCAATTTTCATGACAATTAGTTGAACGGGGCAGAAGTTGCTACTCTGCAGCGCAACCTGGTGACGAGTGGCATTAATGAGCATATCATACAAACCTTCTCCGTGTAAAAATACATATACATACCAATTTTCATGATAATCGGTTGAACGGGGCAAAAGTTGCTACTCTGCAGCGCCACCTGGTGGTGAGTGGAATCATTGAGCATATTATACAGACCTTCTTCGTGGAAAAATACATATATACATATACCAATTTTCATAATAACCGGTCCAGTAGTTTTTGAGTTCATCGATAACATACAGACAAACTTTCATTTACTTATATATATATATATATATATATATATATATATATATATATATATATATATATATATATATATAAAAAAGGAGGATAACGGGAATGCAACGCAACAAGGATCATGGTTACAAGTAGGAATGGTAACCGCAGACATATATATATATATATATATATATATATATATATATATAGATTTGGGCATGGTAGCTTTTTCTAAAAAAAAGAAAAAACGTTTAATTTGTATGTTAAAAATGTAAAATAAAAACTTAAAATTAATAAAAAAATATATATTTGTATTTCTACAATTTTACTAATTATAATAAAAAACCATTACATCAGAAGCATTCAGTACCTAATATAACTTCTATTACTACTATTAACTACAGCACCCCACCTTCTACTCATATCCAAAATTAAGTAACCAATTTCATTTTGGTTCACTGCTGTAAACTTCTTCAGTAGCCAAAAAAAAAACAGGTTTTCCGCAAACGTCAAAAAAAGTAGACATTATTAACGGCAATTCATGATGCTGAAGTATGATTTCACAGACGCCACTTTTTTGTACGGCCGTGAGCGGACAAAAAGTACTTTTTTGTACGCTGACGGCCGTACAAAAAAGTAGAATTTTTAACAGGGAAAATAATTATTAGTTGAACTTTTAAACTTTATTATCGATAATAATTATTAATAGTAAAATTACAGTTATTTAAGGTTGCACCGCACATATTTAATGCACTACCTGATTTATTCACTTCCAATTCAAGCGAATTTTGTGCAGAGTTGAAAGAGTTCATCGACAAAATTTCCTGTGACTCCTTACTTGTTGTTGCTTCTGTTACATCAACGTCGACATAATTTCGCTCATGAGAAGCTGCATGCAGGTACAGTGAAGAAGAATTCGACATCAAGATTTTTTCTGCAGTTTGTTTTTTATTAGACAAAGAGTCTTCAATGTATCCTTCAGCGACAGTGCTCGACCTCCAACCTCCATGCCGTTTCAAACAATTAATATCAGCTCCTCCATCCACAAGCAAAGTAGCTGAAGTTCTTCTTAACGCATGGCCGGTGTAATCTTTTGAATTCGGTAGTTTTAAATAAGTTGCTACTGTTTTGGGTACGTTACTAATTGTATGAATTCCCATGACCATGCGATAACATTTTCCCTTTTGAAATTTCAAAAAAAATCGTCGGCTTTCCATAGCTTGTGGACGCAAAGAAGTATATTTTCTGTAAAGATTTATATATTTTTCTCCAATAATTGTGAACGATCGTGGCTTTTTAGATTTACTATCAGGAATCTTTATATGAATAACAGATCCTAAATCTTTTATATCGTCTATTGTCATGTTCACCATTTCATCGCATCTACATGCTCCAGATACGCCCATTATTAGAACAACCTAAAAGTAGTATGTATTTAAAAACTTGATTGTATTTATGCAGGTTAGAATATTATAACTAACCTTAATTCCTAGATATTGCTCATCAGGTGCATTATTTAAAATATCTTCAAACTGGTCTTTTGTGAATACCTTTGACTTTTTGGGAGTATACCCTTCATTCTGCTTTTTCAGATAAGCACGTAGTTTCATATAATTGCTAATATCTAATCCATGTTTAATATTCAGTAATGATTTTATCATGGAATACTGAGACCACATTGTTGAACTTTTCATTTTTAATTTAGTTGTCATTTCAAAAAAATAAGCTAGTAGCACATTTTCCGAATAGTTTGAAATGTTTTTATCATTGCACCATGTGAGAAATCTTTCGTAAGCATGATTATAAACTCTACTTGACTTAGTTGGAATTAAATCATTCGTAGCTGCCTTAGCAATGTCAACAACGTCGGGCGGTGTACAGTTGGGTTCTGAATCCGACATAATATAATCTAAAAGAAAATTTCAGTACACCTTACTACAACAAACGAAATTTTGATGCTCAAGTACTTACCAAAAATGCGCAGTCCAATTGTTGCTTTAAATCACTTACAATATTTCTGACATTATAAAATATTATTGAACTGTCAAATTTGTTTTTGACTTGGCAATCACAAAACCAGTAACCACGGAAATGTAGTGCGCAGTTTTATAATTGTTATTCTCTGAATTTATCAACTTCGTTGCAATCGTTTTGAATTTTTATTTAAATATTAATTAGTTCTATAGTCTGGATGCCGTTTGCGGAAAAAATAGCATGTTTCATTCGGAGCAAAAGCACTTTTTGTGGCTCGTCTGAAATTGTCGGCCTCACTAACGTTCGGCCATCAAACATTCAGACTCGCCACAAAAAGTTATACTTTTACTCCTACTAAAACAATATACTATTTTCGCATTGGAAACATATTACATACAGGTTCCTGCCAGGAAATTCTGTTTTTTAAGGAAGAACATCAACATTCTCTTCACATATAAATCTTAGATTTGTTTGAGTCACATGTATTATAAAAATCCTTCACCAACAGCTGCTGCTACATTGGAAGCGCAACAAGTTGAAGAGTATAGGCACAATATGCATTTAAGTGTACTAAACCCTAAAGTGTTCTTTCTCGAACACTAACTCTACTCCATACATAACAGTACCACCACGACACAGATATCCTTCTATGGGCGCAGTTGGTCCAGGTTTACGCGAAACTCTGTCTTCTTGAACATCAAATCGGATTTTTTAGTAAACAGAACTACGGACCATTCTTTATTAGTCGAATTTAGCTCACAGTGCTAAGCACACACAATTCTAGCAGTTTAATTTCCGTTTAATAAATGAATGAACTCTTATAAGTGGCAGTCGAACATAAATATTGACTTCTTACAGTTATACCACTTACAGTATAGGGCAACTGTAACTCATCAGCAGTAAAATGCCCGTTCTTCTGGTTTGAAAAATGATAAAATGGTTGTCTTTCTCTAGATCCAAATATCTATTTTATACACTCCGAATTTTACGATTACGTTCTCAAAGTCGTCTTGGAAACTTCTGTGAAATTTTTAAGCAAAAAGCAACGGCTGGGCCTGTTGTTTAGCATCTTAACATTTCATCTACAGTTGTATGTCTTGTAGCCAGGATCTCTTCACTGCCTACATTTCATTCTGAACATTTGTATTGACATAAATAATTTTTTATACAGCTGGTTACATCAATTGGTATATTCCCACCAAGCTAAATAAACTTACTATCCGTTCTACATTGTATAAAAGCCATATCGCGATGTATAGGATTTTATTCTTATACCTGTGTTCCCGATTTTATAGTTATGCAATAGTATATTGTAATACAAGTGTTACAATGACAGAGGTTTCGTAGTACGAGTTCAGTTTGTGAAACGAACCGCGAAGCGGTGAGTTTCGCAAAGAACGAGTACTACAAACCGTCATTGTAATTCGAGTGTTACATACTATTTTTTATAATGAACTTTTAAAATTATAAAAAATAAATAAAATGAGAGTTTTTCGAAATATTTATTTATGTTGGCAATCTTGACAGTTTTGACACTTGTCAGTTTTAATGATTTTAAATTAGAATGTTTGTCAAATTTGTATAAAATATTCCGAATTTAGCAATAACGCTGATAATGTAGTTAATAATTTACTACAACATACTTCTTGATTTACTACCTGAACTCTTTCGTTGAAAATCAGTGCAGTGCAACCAATTGTGTAAAACAAAAAGTTACCAAAAACAGTGTTACAATGAATCTATTTCGATACTGTTTTTAGTGTCGAAATAGAAACTTTGTGAACGTGAATTATAAAAAATATATTTTTAAGGAATAGGAAGCATATAACATCTGTTGTATTTCTCGATTAAGCTTGTGCTTATGTAAAAACTTGAACTCTATAATTTTCCCTAGTAAAGGACCTACAAGAGAACGAGCCCAAAATCCCATGCTTTTTCTTATGAAGGTCCGAAAAGCGAATTTTGTTACCGTTCAAGGTCGTCTGACGTCATAGCCCCACCCGGCCCCACCCACTTTCACTTTTAACCTGATTGCTTGGTTCTGATTGGCTGACAGACTCCGCCCTTTAATTGCTTATTAATGACTTGTTAATTACTAGTGCCCCATTGCTTCGTTCTGATTGGCTGTCTGACTCCGCCTCTTAATTATTATTAATGACTTGTTAATTACTAGTGCCCCATTGCTTGGTTCTGATTGGTTGACAATCTCCGACCCTTAATTACTTAATAATTAGAAATGCCCCATTGCTTCGTTCTGATTGGTTGACAATCTCCAATCCTTAATTACTTAATAATTAGAAATCCCCCATTGCTTGGTTCTGATTGGTTGACTGCTAGCAGACAACTGTCAATTTTCGAGTGGCCTTTGACGTTTGGCGCAAGCAGCCAACCCTCTTTTCTTCTTTTTGTATATTTTCGAATTTTTTCGCGCTTTGCTGACATCGTACCAACTTTACATGCTACCAACTTTACAGTGCTACCAACTTTTGACCTTTTACATTCGACGCAAGCAGCCAATTCTTCTTTTTGTATATTTTTGAATTTTTTTTCGCACTTCGCTGTCATCGTACCAACTTTACATGCTACCAACTTTACAGTGCTACCAACTTTTGTCACAAATGCCCCATTGCTTGATTCTGATTGGTTGACAATCTCCGACCCTTAATTACTTAATTACAAGTGCCCCATTATCCGCTTCCGATTGTTTATTATTTAATAAACCCCACCCATTTTGTATTTATTTAATTATTTTTTGATGTTTACTACCCCCATTGCTTCGTTCTGATTGATGATTATTTAATTAGCCCCACAACTATTATTATGAAATAATTACATTATAATAAAAATATATAATTGATAAATATTTAATAAACCCCACCCATAATTTGATATTGAGTAGCCATGTTTGAAATAATTAATATTAAGAGTAATATATATTGATAAGCATTATAACACTATTAAAAATCATTAGGGTGATTATAGGATTAAAGAATAAAAAAAATATAATAATAAGAAGTTTGTTTTATTAAAAAATATATATTTAAAATGGTAGGACAACATTTTTTAACCAATTATTTAAACAATTTACATTATGTTGAGTACACATATATTTTCCATAAGCGTGGTTGAAACATTGAGTGAATGCAGGTTGAAAGACGTCAGTACAACAGGGGGTTCCATCATATTTTGTAACATCGTAAATATTTGTCGAAATTCCAAGTTCTCGACATTTGGTTTCTAAAAAATTTAGTTTTTGACTACCTCTGACGTATATGCAGTCTGCTGAATTTAATAAATATTTTTCCAGTATGTTATTAATTTCATTATATTCAATATCACCAGAGTCGTATTTTATTCCATGAACATATTTTTCAACATAATTATTAGTTCTCTTATCCTTAGAACTCAATGTGTGGAAGGGTACTGGTGGTTTAAACAGAAAACTAGTAATATGTTTTCCAATCAGTATAGACAATTCTTTCGGATAAAATATATCCTCAAAGATAATTCCTTGAATATCTACAAGTGCTATTCTCATGATGCCTTCTATGAAACTGAAAATTTGTATAAAAGTTTCGTTTTATATTAAGCTTTAAGGCTGGATAAGTGGGGTTTCAATCTAATATTTCTCCTTTTAAACAATCACTTTTAATCTTCTTATCTATATGATAGGTTTATATAAAAATTTTGATTGATTCTGGATTGATTAAATATTATTCCCATCTGTTTGAAATCGATCTAAAATCATATATAAGAAAAAAAACATTATTATAATAAAAAAATTATTAAAGTCACTTTTAGACTCACCTATATAATATCCAACTCAAAAAATTTATATTATTGTCAAAACAGTTTGTAGAATTATTTCATCCATATATCTCTCATCCATTATCAGAATGCATTTTATATATTACATCTTCATCTTTTAATACATAGTCGTACGTAAATTTCTATCCAATTTGGTCTTAAAAATATTTTCAAAACAGTTTGTAGAATTATTTTATCCATATATCTCTCATCTATTATCAGACTGCATTTTATATATTCCATCTTCATTTTTAATCCATAGTCGTACGTAAATTTCTATCCAATTTGATCAAACTTCATAATATCAGACACGCTTATACATACTAATTTATATAAAACAAGTAGTTTTATTATATTACAATTATACTAAATTATGATAAAAAAAAGAAAACAATTTTATGTAAATAATTTAAATTTAAAATAATAATTTTGAACTCTATAAACAATCCATTACTTGATCATCATCATAAACATTTATTTTAGGGTTAATAGAGTAATGCCCCCATGGTAATGTCTCATCTTTCCCTGGTATCAGATATCTTTTATCATCATCAGAGCTGAGAGCAATTTTCTTTTGTTCTATTGAAAAGACTTTATGATGTTTCGATTGTATGAGATTCTGTGAAGTGGTCTTACTTCTAGATGTTTCTAAACATTCAATATAGTCATTAAAAGTTATACTATTTTTTACTATCGACATTTTAACCCCCTTTGCTTTTTTGGTTACACCATAATTCATAACATTTTTTTCAATCTCATCATCATCATATTCTTCGTCTTTTAATTTTGCCCTAAGTTTTTGCACCTCATCTTCTGAGATGGCCACTTTCATAGTATATAATTTTGATCTCAGTCCTACATAATCAGTCATAATGGAGCCATTATTTTCATCTTTCATCATACCTAAAACTTTCTTATTTAGTTGCGGTATTCCATACACATTATTTGTAGGATAGTCTGAAGTATCAAAGTATTTCTCACAATCATTCTTTATAATTTGATAAGGATCTTTTCCTCGTATCTCTAATAAAACGGAATCTGTATCACTGTAGCAAGTAGAGCAGTTTTCTCCAAATCGTGTATGTAAATAATCATATTGGAAGCTATATATTGTAGTCTTTGCAAGATCCAAAATTGTTTGCCCTACATATATAGGTTTATTTAGATAAACCTCAATTTTTTTCATCTCTATCGCCACCAAATTTTCGTCAAATATTATACAATTCTTAAATTCAGGCTTAGATATATATGATTGTGCTCCATAACGACCCTCCCATTCGGTAAGAAGTTTTACATCAACCCTTTTTCTTACATTCTCCATAGTTTTACCGAACACAGCATTGTTCATTAATTTGAATAAATTCTTCTCAAATTCGTTTTTAGCTTTTTTTCTAAGCTCCGTATTTAAATCAATATACGGTTTTAACCAATGAGACTGCTTAAATTTTAATACTCTGTGTATTTTCGTTAATTTCAAGCCATGTTCTAAAGCTTGTTTTAGTGATCGATAGTGTATGATATATTTCTCTTTATTATAAAGTGTAGCCATAAGTTTAGTAGTCTCTTTTAACTTTGCAGGAGGCTTCATAGTCTTAGGGTTGATATGTTCTGGACAGAAAGGTATATCTTTATGCTTATCATGTAAATCATGTGGATACTCTAAATCAACTTCAAGCATGTAACCTACATTATTATCATCAGCAATTGTAGTGACATCAATATTTGAATCCACCCACTCAAATTCTCCATATGGAAGAGCTTGACTCATAGCCCAACCATACTGATTGTTGACATCAAAATACATTAAATAGTTTTCAGGTTTTGCTGGATTATAATTCAACATATATTTATTGTTTGCATGAACCCTTCTTTTAGAGCAGACTTGACTGAGACCACCTCGAATGCCTCGCTCTACAAACAAAAACATATCCATATCAGTAAGAAGTTCTAACTCCTGTTTCGTAAACTTTAACATAGCATCCCAAGTAAATCCGGGTAGCGTAAAATAGTGGGCTGGATCTAGATCATACGTCTTAAGACAGCTCGATCTAAACTGTTCAAAGACATCTGCTAGGAGTAGAATGTCTGTTTTCATATATAAGTCTACATAATCACCTAGAGTTTTACAGTTAAACGAAGACCATACTTGTTGTGCTCTTTTATACATACGGCGGGGGCAAGCTTTATTATCTAATTTGTTATAAAAAGCATCTTGATGAGGTAAACAAGATTCACTAAAACGATCAAAACTATTGATGTAATCATATGGCATCACACCTTTCTTTGTTAACAAATTAAACTTATCTTCAGGTATGTTATTAAACTGAGACCTCAGATTTGTAAATTTTGTTAAAGAAGATGATAATTTATCTAAGGATGATGCCATAAATCTAAAACTATCAATGAATCTAAAGTGAATTCGAGCTTCATCAATATGCTTCGTAAACGAAATATATTTTTCTTTAGTGAGAGGCAGTAAGTCTATAGATCCTTTCATTCGGGTTGCAATATCTTTTATCACGAAATGTGCGTCATAACCACTCAAATTGTGAAAGATTACCGGGATTGTGTGCGTGTCTTGATAATTAACATTACACTCATTATGTGAAGCTCCACGGTAATTATTTTCAGAAATTAAGTAATTATAATCTCTCACTTTTTTCTCGCCAACTTTAAAGGGTTGTTCACAAATATGACAGCGGGTGGATGCTTGAAAATCACTCTCTTGTTGAGGAGTCATGTGTATATTATACGGACATAGAAATATGGTAGATACATCCTCAGCAAGCTGATTCATTTCATCAGCAAACCACTGCATACAATCGGATCCTCGATATGAACGGTAGAATGATAGACTGTTATCATAAGAAGATTTAAAATAATATCCTACTGCTGCTGGAATATGTTTTTGATAAGCAGTCTTTTCTGCACAAGGCTTTAAAATACTCTCTAAATCTGCATATACAGCAAAGGGGGCTTTTATTTTGTTTTTAAAATCCTTAAATTTAAGCATCTTTTTGCTATCTGTAGGCATTTTGGTGGCGGTATCATTCCTTTTCACGCAGTCTACTATATGTTTACTTAGCTTATCTTCCGAACGGAAGTAGTGTAAACATCTATCACAAAAGTACTTTTGACCATTTTCATTACTGAGTTGTTTAGACAAAAGCCGTGAAAGATTCTTTATCCAAACGTAATGATATTTAGTAGACTCTTTGTCATACTGATCTTGTATTAGAAGCAGATTTACATGCTTATCTTTCTTTTCCGCTGTTAAATATGTAGGGAGGGTCGAAAATTGTTTATTATACTTTTTTAGGATATAAACATTGATAGAAATGTTATTCATTTTTTCAAAATTTGGAATCTGCTTGATAGTTATAGGAAACTGAATACCTTTAAGTTTTAATACCTCAGAATAATGTGGGTATTTATTTGTTCTTTGCGGATTATTATTAACAGGATACAAAGCTGATGTAACTGCCCATGCAAAGCAGGCTTGATCATCATTTTTAACATTAATGCATGCTTCTTTTCTTTTAATTTGAGGTGGTAGTTCAATATATGATGATCCAAGTTGTGGAACAAATTTATTAATATTTACGCCCAAGTTTACTACTCTTTTTAACGACCACCCGCTGTCACGTTCCTGGAATTCTTCCAGGTCTTTTAGAATAAGTTTTGTCACATTATCATCAAACCAGTTATTTAAATTTGTATCTCTATAGATGGGAGAGTTAGCTGTGGTGAAATATTTATATTCAGTTATGATCTGTAGGCCTCTATATATCTCAAATTCACCACAAAAAACTGTGTTCACTTTAACAGACTCATCTTTCTTGAGTGCGTTACCAATTCTACGTTTGAAGAGTGTCTTACAATCAACAAGAAATGCTATAGGATCTTTATGTTTAAGGTTTGAAATGACTCCAGTTCGAATTCTAGACTTAAAAGCTGAAGTCAAATCATCCCATTCTACTTTTTTAATTCCAGACTCTTTTGCCCTAGTCATAATTCCAGATCCTCTCTTTTTTGTTAATTTAATCTGAGATCTTAACGATTTAACATTTCTTAAACAAGCCTCTAGGTGTTGTCTTTCACCCATGGAAGTAGCATTTTTAATATCTTTATTTATCTTTCTGACAGCCTTTGTACATTCCAGCAACCCCTCCTCCACTGTTTTACCATCATAGGTAATACTTATAAATCCTAAAATAGCTGTTATATGTTGAATAAGATCAGTAATTATTGACATAATGCTAAATTTTAAATAGTTAGATAGAAAAAAGAAATTTAATTATGTGTCTGATATAAAGTAGGTAACTAGACTGCAAGAGAAATATTAAATAATTAATTTTTAAAAATAATAATGGTAAAATATTATAATAAAATTTAAAAAAATATATTAGTAAAAAAAAAACATTAATTTAAAATTCAATATGATACAAAATAATCCATATAAACAGTTATAGCTATTTAAAATTATTTAATAAAAAAACTTACCAAAAAAAAAATTTTATACACACACTTCAATTATCACTTTTCGCAGACTATTAAAATCAACCAACTTCTATGAAATCTTTGACAATAAAGGTTCTCATACTGTTAACACCATATTTTAAATAGTTTTTCAATCATAATTAGAAAATATGAAATATAAAGTCATTAATTTACGTTTAAGTATTTAACAATAAATATATTAACGGAAATTGATTAATTTTTAAAGTGTTACAGATAAAACAAATCGACTCTTAATCGATACTTAATATTCTAAATTTCCCATTACCAAAATTAAATAGTAAAAATTTCTCCTAGTACTTTATATATAATTTGGCATATTCGACTCTAAATCGATACTTAATATACTAAATTTCACATTACCAAAATTAAATAGTAAAAATTTCCTCAAGTACTTTATATATAATTTGTCATATACTTTATATTCTAAATTTCCCATTAAAAATTAATTAGTAAAAATTCCTACAAAGTACTTTATATATAATTTGCCCTATACTAAAATTTCCCTAAAATTATTTATTTTATATTTATTTTTTTCTTGTAAATTAGATTTTAATATAAAGAGTGGGTATAAATATAAGCGAAATATTCAATTTTATTAAGTTAGTTCCAGTTGTTTCTTGAAGTGCTATTATCTATAATTATTACAGTAAGTATACTATTCTATACTCTTTATACACGATTTTTTATTAATTTATTCACTTATTTATTTAAAATGTATATATCTGTTATATATATATATATATATATATATATATATATATATATATATATATATATATATATATGCGTCTACTATTTTTCTTTATACATGATTTTTTTATTAATTTATTTACTTATTTATTTATTTATTATACATTTTATATGTTTTTTGATATATAATGCGCTTTACGTTATTTATATACTTACAATTTTATTTATTTCTTATAGATGGATTTAACAAAAATCAACAAATCTTCCATAATAAAAAAACAAAATAGTAAGCCGTTGGTAAAGCTAAGCGCCTTAGAGGTCAATAAAAAAAACAAAATAGTGGATGCAAAAATTGTGAATTCCACCTATGGAAAAACAATTTTGCTTGAGATGGAGGACATGGTAGTTTTTCTACCGAAAAGGGTGCTGGAGGACTACACTCCCTTCATCGACGAATTGAAAAACCAAAAATATGGCTTGGTGTTCCACGGGGTGGTGGACACCGGTAAACCGAAGCCTGCGGCTTCGTTTGAAGTAGTACAAATATAAAATATTAAATATATTTTTTAATAATTGCAAAATTGTTTTATTATTAATAACCACATTTTTTTATTATTTTTTTTATTATAAAAAGTAAAATATTTACATAGGTAATATAACACATTTCAATTAGGTATTTATATTATACTCTTGATTACCTCCGTAAGAGGGAAATATTCCATTAAACAATCGTGAATAATGATGCAATATACTTTTGTATCTTTTGGAAAACCATTGTTAGCTTCAATTTCTAATTTTATATCGACAGTTGAAGATTTCATTCCATCTTCTTGTTTTGAACAATCTATTACAAATAAGGCATGATCTTTAAATGCTTGATAATCTAAAAGTGATCGTCTCTCAGTCGAATATGAATAACTAGGATAAAATTCAGTGTAGTTATAATGAGCTGCAGCATAATCATTTTTCTCAAAGTCCAGTTGCATTCTTTCATTAGGCCAATATTCACCATTAAGAGATACTCGAACACTTGATATATTAACATTATCAAAAATTGTTGAATCCTTTTCTTTTCTATTGCGCCTCTCAGTTTGAAATGTTACTATAACATAACGCGGTTTTTCAATTGATGAGCTTGTTTTAACATTCCAGATTTCTCTTCTTGCACCGTCTTTAATTGAGGGTAGTTCATTAAGATCCCACTTTCTGAATGGAATATATATTGGTATATTATTTTTAATAGGTTCCATCAATTTAATTTTAATTTCATCATTGGGAAACACATGTTTCACTTTCAGTTCCATACTATTTATAATAATCTTAACAGTTGTTGTAGTTGCGGTACTACCAGCACCTACCTCATTTACAATAATACTATCATTATCGTAACTAGCTCGTACGAGACGAAATGTTTGTCTCCCATAAGCTATTGTTGTATAATCATTAAAAATGTTGAAAATATGTTTAAGAGGAATCAACAAACTAAAAGATTTATCATCTTCATTTAAGAACGGATGGTTAGGAAAATTCCATCCAGCAATACTCATAAATCTTGCATAATCACTGCGATAGCATAGCATACTACGTACGGCGCTAACAATTCCGGGATCTCTCACTGTTTCAATTTCTTTTGAACTTTCACTATATGAACAGGAATCGAATAGAAATACCCCAAAATTGGGAGCTAGATGTACGTTTCCACCTCCCACTATATCTAATCTACCTTTAATTTCTAATAAAGATTCATGTAGAGCAAAAAACGAATCAGCTTGATTTATTACAAACTCTACGACATCATTGTTATTAAATGATTTCACATATGGAGTGTACGATCTAAATTCTTCTTTTCTAATCGAAACATCATACTTTGGTTCACGATGTAGATCAAAAATGGGGTCAACTTTAAGTCGCTTAGATTCAACTTCAGATCGTATATATTTACGGTTTACCATATTTAACTTTAAGTCCAATCGATTGTAAAAAATCTCTGTTTACTCTAGTTAGTTTACGATGCTTGCAAGATCTAGATAAAACTGATGATTTTTTAGTTGGAACCGTCCTTTTATGTTCTATAATGAGACCCATTTATCGTTCTTGTAAAACTAGATGAAGGGTGCTTCTTTCTCCGCGAAAGTTAACAGGTCTTAAATCTTGATCAGACACCCTTACAATGATGTGATTAATTTCTTTCAAATTCTTTATAGGCAAATATATTGGATTGATAGGTCTCTCGTTGATAGCAAAACCAGGATCTACTGTTATAGGAATATCTAAAATTATATGAGCTGGTGTATTTCCATAGAAAGCTCCTTCAGTAATGTTGCAGTCAAAAAGTAGACTTGTCACTTTATTAATATTCACAGGTAGATCTGAAGAATGAACTATTCCAGGTTCTAATATTTTATTAGAAAATCCTAGGAGATTAGCAAGACTATCAGTCTTTTCAAAAGAGATTTCAAATAGTTTACTATAAATTTCGCACTGAAGGGTATTATTATTTGGTTCTAAGAAAAAATCTTCTTCAGCAATGTTTTTTTTTAACATCAATTGTTTTTTTATATAAGCAGCTATATCACTAATCTCGTAACAACCTACAGGTAGAAGTATTTCTCTTTCTCTAAGTTGTTCTAAATTGTCGTACTCGAAGTAGTAAAATTTTTCACCATCAATATTAGGTATTGAATTGTAGGAATGAAACCCTAGCACTGCTAAATAGTAACTTTTATATGGATTAAGTACAAGAGGTGTTGACGGTGTAAAAGAGAACTCGTTATTGGTACTCGTTAAGGTTAAAAGTTGCGACATGACTAACCATTATCAGAAAATGTTATGATTTAAATAATAGACTAATGTGCTAATCATTAAATTTATTTATAACATATAAAACAAAATAGACATTTTGACGTCATATTTCCACAAACATCTGACCATTCATGACAATCCGGATCTATACTGCATGGTAAATATTCTTTTAAATCCTCACGTATTTCACATGGCAGTTTATACCAAACTGAAGGTGAAATATTTTCCATAAGTATTTCAATGATATTAAGTGCCTCTTTGGATAAGTAAGCTGCCATTATATAAAAATTCCAAACACAGATGTCCACAATTAATTTGATTATATGTTTGATATTGATTATTGTTGTAGAAAATTCTAACACCTGAACCAAAATATTTAACAAGCTCTTTCATCGGCTTCAAATTACCAAATGAATCAAAATACTCTACGTTGTTATTTATCTTTTTATAAGCTACCCAATGTGTTCCAGCATTTTGCGATATATCTAAATTAACAATTGAACACTCGCATCTTCTAGATCCGTTAATTGGAAGACTATCTCGCATAAAAACACCACGAAAATATGGTATTTTTAATTTCTTTGCATAATTAATTAAATCGATGTTAGTTAGTGGTCTATTGGGTAGCTTTATTGGAAGTTTTTTTTTTCTTTCTTCAGATACAAGCCGTAGCCTCCTTTGATATTTTTCTTTAAATACAATCCCTTTCCTATAGACTCCATAGCTTTGTTGTGACGATGATCTTCATCAAGTTTCTTTTGAGCGTTTTTAGCATCAATTATAGTTTTTGCTATAGCTGAACTTCCTCCTGCTATTGTCCCTATCGCACTTAAAGCTGTCAATATAGGAATCAACGGCAAAAAACCTCCCATCTTGCTCTCAAACGGTATAATTCTAGGAACTCGAATATTCTTTTTTCCAGCTTTTGAAACAGTCTTTTTAGCAAATTTTAATGCATTTTGAATAGTCTTTTTTAATGTTAGGTTAGGTATTAAGGATTTTTTAATTTTATCTATAATTCCACGTTTAAAAGAAATTTTTCGTTTAATACCCATACCTAGTTTTCGCTTAGCTTTCATTACACCTGTAACTAATAATGCGTTTGCTCGTTCACCTAAACTCGCGTTCTTATTTTTGACACGTTCCCAAGCTTTATTTTCTAGAATTTGATCAGCCTTATGCCTCTTCGCTATTGTATTATCGATTGAATATGCAATATCATGCTCTTTACAAGCAACATCTAATGGATTAATACCAGGATCTCCACGTAATAGACGTTTTTGTAGTTTTGTTCCAGCTAAAAAACAAAAAAAATGTTAATAAAAAATTAAACATCTTTTTTTAAGATACTTACGTCCACAATACTGATAACCACCCAATAAATGTGCTTCGAAGGGAAGTTTGTTTATTAAGTTATTTACTAGACCCTCACCTTTAAACAGTAGCATGAGAACTAACTGTTTTGTTTTCAATAAACATATATTTATTAAAAAACGTGTTATATATTTTAACACAAAATGAAAATCATTCGACAAGTACAGTCGCTACCTGTGGATAACTTAGATTTTAATATAAAATGTGAAGAAAGTAAACATAGCAAATTGCTACCAAATACTCTTCGTATTATCATATGCGGTCCATCAGGATGTGGTAAAACAAACGCAATGATGTCATTACTCTTTAATCCAAATGGGATAAAGTTTCAAAACGTTTATGTATATTCTAAATCGCTCTATCAACCTAAATATCAGTTATTAGCAGAAGTATTAAATAATGTGAAAGGTGTTGAATATTTTCCGTTTAGAGATAATGATGAAATCATAAATGTTAGTGATGCGAAATCTAATTCAGTTTTCATCTTTGATGACGTTGCATGTGACAAACAACAAAAAATTCGTGAATATTTTTCTATGTGTCGACATAAAAATATTGATGTTGCATATCTTTGTCAAACCTTTTCTAAAATACCGAAAGTGCTAATAAGAGATAATTGTAACATGATTGTAATATTCAAACAAGATGAATTAAATCTTAAACATATATTCGATGGACATGTATCACCAGATATGAATTTTGATCAATTTAAAAACATATGTTCACAGTGTTGGAATGAAAAACATGGTATGATGGTTATTGTTAAGGAGTTCCCTCTAAATAACGGTCGCTATCGTAAGGGTTTTGATAAATATATTAAAATTTAAGCTTTGAATAATATTAATCAGTCTACAACAAAATGTTGAATAGTTTGGAAGCTGCCCGAAAAAGAAAAATAGCTCAACTAACCAAAGATATTAGAAAAAAATATCTTGCATTAAAACTTAATAGAACAGAAGAAGATGAAACGTTAAATAAGCTTTTTCAACCTATATCAAAACCGTTGGAGGATATTGCTAAATCATCAAAATTTTTAAATCAATCGACAGCTAATCTAAGTTATTGTAAACATGAAAAAAAACCTAATATTAAAAAAGAAAAACATGAGAATAAAAACATATCATTTCTAGAACTTAAACATGTAGCAGGTGATAATAGTGATGTTGAGAATGAGGTTGAGGATAACGCGGAAGTATCGGAAGAATTAGATGATAAAGATATTCCAGAAACTGTTTTAAATGAGTACCTCGAGCAATATCCACAAGGAGTTCTAAAATATTTAAAAGAATTTTGGCAAAATGATGATAAAATAGATAAAGTATATGGTCCAACATATGATATATCGACATCTAAATGGTTTCTTGGAGCAGAAAATATCAACTTTGATACTAAAACGGGAGCAGTTTTCACAAAAGAAGGATATGTTTCAGGATCACCTGAACTATATGAATTACTTTTCTATGATGCACCTCAAGACTACACTTCTAAAGATTTAGAAAATTACAAACTCTTATTAGAAGCAACAAATGTACATAGAAATAAGCGAGGATATTTAAAAAATAGTTCGACATTTAAGTATAAGTATATTATAAAACCTATGTATACATCTAAGACTTTAGGTAATGGAATGTATTTAACATATAATGATGATCCTGTAGAATATGTGTATTGGGATGATCCAAATGAATTATGTGAAAGATTGCAATTACTCTATGCTTCGAAAGAAGCTGGTAATACATCTCATTCTAATGAAATTGTTTCCATCATTAATGAATTACGAGAAGCAGATATTATATACTAATGTAACGTTGTAGTGTGATCATTTTCATAATGAGTCTTGATAAGTTTGGACGTAGTCATCAAAGTCAAATAATTGGATTAAAACAATTAAAAGGAGAATTTAGGCTTGGTTTATTATCTCTAAAAAATCAGCTGTATAATGAAGATTTACCAAAACTACAAGATCAAATATCAATTAAAATTTTATCTATAAAAAACAAAATAGATTCAATTGAAAACTTTATTTCAAGACATCCTCCTACTTCTGAAAAACATATGGCTACAAAGAAATACGTAGATGATGCAAATACACTTTACAATATTGATTTAGCAAAACTACATGGTGAATTAATACGGGAGCTAAACAAATATAAGGATGAACAGAATACTAGCAGATATAAAGTTGAATATGAGATAAGTAAAATTAATAATCAAATAGAAATATGGCTACAAAAATTTAGAGAAACCTCTGATCTTTTACAATTACATGATATGAAAATTAATGATGTATTTAAGGAAATTTATGATATTAAATCTAAAATTAAACACTAAATAATATATTCATCTATCGTATTAGTCATTATCATGACGACGAAAGAGAAGCTTCAATTAGTTAACGAGCTTCACAAACCTGCTCGTAAAAATTATCCTCGTCGAAAAATAATTCTCAAAGGATTAGATGACTTATGGCAAATGGATCTTGCGGAAATGAGACCTTATGCTAATAGTAATAAGGGTTATAAAATGATAATGATAGTCATTGATTGCTTGTCTAAATATCTTTGGACAGTAGCTTTAAAAACTAAAACTGGAGAAGAAATTACAAAGGCTTTTGCAAGTATATTGAAACATTCAAAACGTTATCCTAAAAATCTGCAAACTGATCAGGGAACTGAATTTTATAACGTTAAATTTCAAGATTTAATGAGAAAGTATAATATCAACCATTATAGTACATATACTGTCAAGAAAGCTGCGATAGCTGAAAGAGTTATAAGAACTTTGAAATCAAAATTATACAAATATTTTAGTTTACATGGTAATTATAAATGGATTAATGTATTACCTCAAATTACTAAAGAATACAACAATACGATACATTCTACAATTAAATTTAGACCATCTGAAATAAATAAGCTAAATGAAAAAACGATTTTACATGATCGTTTTAATTATATAAAAACATCAGGACCAAGAAAATATAAAATAGGTGATCTGGTGCGAATATCGAAGGCTAAACATATTTTTGAAAAAGGTTATACTCCTAATTGGACCACAGAAGTTTTTAAAATCATAAAAGTTAATATTACTAATCCTACAACTTATTTGTTGGAGGATATACAGGGAAATCCGATTAAAGGGGCTTTCTATGAACAGGAATTACAGAAAACAAATAATGCAGACATCTATCTAGTAGAAAAAATATTAAAAAGAAAGGGAAACAAAATATTTGTTAAGTGGCTTGGTTTTGATAATAAACATAATTCTTGGATTGAACATGTTGACCTGTTATAACTTGTTAATAGTCTTATAATGATGTTTTTTAATAATCTTATAAGAATATTTTTAATGATTTATTTTGTAATGACATTATAATGATGCTGTTCTATAAAAAGTAATTGTAGTGGGGTTGGTATTATAAATAGTATGATTAAAATATAATAAATCATAGTTGTGATCAATATTTTGTTTAAATATGAGTAGTGAAGGTTATTTTAGTGCATCAACATCCTCATCAGTAGGTCAAGAGTATAATGATCAAATCGATGAAATTTTAGAAAGATATGAAACTGCAGCTAAACTGGAGCATTATAATTTATTACAAACATCATTTCCTATTGGAAGTTATGTGATAAAAGTTGGAATATCACCAGCCAGATCATTCAGTTCAGCTATAACTTTATCGCAATATTATCACACATCTAAAATATCGTTTAGTATTATTGAATGGAGCATTCTAATAGAATTATTGAATAATAACGTGAATGATTTCTTTATAAGTGATACATTGGATCAGCACATTCCTATAACATTTCAATGTGGTGATTACTGCATTATTACTCAAGTTGTATATGATGGTATAAAACTGCTAAGTGTTAGAAAGCATGATGTTGAATTTCATTTAAATGAGGAAGATATAAAACAAATTTTGGAAGCTGATCAAAATTTATTATCATATCACGTCTCACTATTGGACAGTATAAACTTTTGTAGTTATTATTATCATGTGTTAGATATAATTAAGACTCTTTTTCATAATAATATTAATAATAATAATTTCACTTTATTTGAAGTTCTAAAAAAATTTTGTGAAATGTGTACTGATTGTTTATTAGTTACAGCTTTAAGAGAATACATGTTTTTCTATAAAGCAAAAGTATTAAACAACTTAGATTATGTATAATATGTCTATAAACACATTTAATTATTAAGTAGAAATAAATAATTAGTTTAAAACTGTTGTATTACCATTTTAAATATATGTATATATTTTTTAATAAAACAAACTTCTTATTATTATATTTTTTTATTATTTAATCCTATAATCACCCTAATGATTTTTAATAGTGTTATAATGCTTATCAATATATTACTCTTAATATTAATTATTTAAAACAATGGCTACTCGATATCAAATTATGGGTGGGGTTTATTAAATAATAAACAATCGGAAGCGGATAATGGGGCACTTGTAATTAAGTAATTAAGGGTCGGAGATTGTCAACCAATCAGAATCAAGCAATGGGGCATTTGTGACAAAAGTTGGTAGCACTATAAAGTTGGTAGCATGTAAAGTTGGTACGATGACAGCGAAGTGCGAAAAAAAATTCAAAAATATACAAAAAGAAGAATTGGCTGCTTGCGTCGAATGTAAAAGGTCAAAAGTTGGTAGCACTGTAAAGTTGGTAGCATGTAAAGTTGGTACGATGTCAGCAAAGCGCGAAAAAATTCGAAAATATACAAAAAGAAGAAAAGAGGGTTGGCTGCTTGCGCCAAACGTCAAAGGCCACTCGAAAATTGACAGTTGTCTGCTAGCAGTCAACCAATCAGAACCAAGCAATGGGGGATTTCTAATTATTAAGTAATTAAGGATTGGAGATTGTCAACCAATCAGAACGAAGCAATGGGGCATTTCTAATTATTAAGTAATTAAGGGTCGGAGATTGTCAACCAATCAGAACCAAGCAATGGGGCACTAGTAATTAACAAGTCATTAATAATAATTAAGAGGCGGAGTCAGACAGCCAATCAGAACGAAGCAATGGGGCACTAGTAATTAACAAGTCATTAATAAGCAATTAAAGGGCGGAGTCTGTCAGCCAATCAGAACCAAGCAATCAGGTTAAAAGTGAAAGTGGGTGGGGCCGGGTGGGGCTATGACGTCAGACGACCTTGAACGGTAACAAAATTCGCTTTTCGGACCTTCATAAGAAAAAGCATGGGATTTTGGGCTCGTTCTCTTGTAGGTCCTTTACTTTCCCTAAAGTCTATCTAGTTGATCGCTTATCCAAAGTGCCCCTATGGCTTGTAAGGACAGTGTAAATGCGTGCAGTGTATTGTGTCGGTCCAGATTATCTCTATCACAAACACATACATGGCCATATCGCTGTAATCTGTTATAGTAGACAGAGACCTGTAATTTAGCAATTGGCCAAAGGGTGATCTTTATGATATTAGAAAGACGAGGGCGAGGGGTCAAACATAACAAAAGGGCACTTAGCGTTTATGTTAAGTATACACAAAATTTCTGGTAGATTAATATCGTTATTTTAATGGTTTAAGGTTAAGCGTAGTATAAAACTTAAAAGACAAATATTCTAACTAATAGCAAAGAAGCTTAACTCTATGATTAAAATAGATGGTTACTAATGTAATTTTGTTAAAGGATTGCAGAAGCACCAGTTAAAACATTTTTTGTTACAAAAAAAAAAATAATCAAAGATTAAACCCCATAAAAAAGAACGTTGTCTTGTATAGCGGATAACCTTCTTTGTTTTGTGATTTTCGGTAATCTCAGAGTAATCTCTTTCCTTCCGGAGAGGAAGCAATAAAAAAAAGAATCTCTTCGGCATTGTTTCCGAATTACTTATGCACGTAGAAAATTAAAACAAGATCGTCCGGTCTCGGAAGCAGAGAACGGCCATATTGTATCGTTGACTGATTAAAAAGGCAATTGCGCCCGTCGTGCATGCATATTTCGGCTTAGGAAATTTGTGAATTTTTAATCGCGCTGGTGATTAGTTTTCGCTGATGGCTTAGCGTAATCTTCCGGAGGCGAAGGGGAATATGCAAGCAAAAAGGGGGACATGTTGGTGGAAGGGATGAATAATGGGGAGCCAGGGACACAGAATCGGTTTAAAACTGTTTTATAAATAAATGCATTTATTTGAATAAAAGTCAATAGTAAGAAAATTTACTTAGAATTTCAACTGCTTAGGTCAACAGTTTATTAAGAATTATTCGATATAAATTTGTATTCAAGTTTTGGAATCATTGTTTTAATAAAGGTCAACCAAGAAATTTAGGAAAAAGTGTATAAAGTATTATTCATTTCCATTTACATATATATCAATTGAATTGAACGTTATTTCCCTTTTGCATACATTACATAATGTTGAAAAGTATTTACCGTAAAATCAGATTGTTTGAATCGCAATTTTTTTTCTATATCGCTTTGTAGGTGTCTATTAGTCAATAAATATATAATATATGAAGACAGTAAGAAATAAACAAATACACATTTATGTGGTTTATTATTATATTACAAGTTACCGCAAACTGTTCTTGTGGCAGCTGGATTTGGTTTTTGTTTAATGTTGAATTAATAGACAAAAGCAACTTTTTAGAAGATTGTATTTTTTTACTTGTATTTGTCTTGTCAGATCTTATAATAGTTATTTACGTAACGAGTTATGAAAAGTCCAATTTTGTTTAACGAGTGTGATGTTGCAGCAAGAGCGAAGCGAGTGCTGCAAATGAACACGAGTTAAACAAAATGGCGTTTTATAACGAGTTCCGTACAAGATTTTTTATAATTTTGACGAAATTCCATAATTAAAGAAAATCATAATTATCTAATAATAATTAAAAACAATACATCTAGTTCTCGTGTTTATTTTGCATTGACACCTTTGTAATGACAATTCTATTTAATACAGATATAATTAAAAGGTAAGTTTCTGATTTACCTAAATATTAAGTATACCTACTTATTTAATTTTTTGTTTAAAAATGTCTGCTTTTAAATATTTCTTTAATAAAGTTAGTATAAAATATTTCTTAGTTGTTTACTTATATTTGCTTTATATTTTTCGTAACTTGTTTTGAAATGAACTTTTTGTACAACTGTCATTAAAAGTGACACTTTTAATGATAGCAAACAATGTTAAAAACGATTGTTTACATAGCAGCGTGTTAAAAATACTTTTAACACGTTGCCATGTAAACAAGTTTACTTTTAACACGGTTTAGTTTACTTTTAACACGGTTTAGTTTATTGTCATTGCAAATTCGCTCATTTCATTATCAAAATAGGGAAGTTGTACAAAAAACATTGTATGGTATTTGTGTTAAAAGTGATTTTATTTTGTTCGTGAAATTGTTCAATTCGCTCCGCTCATTTCACAAACGTTTTCACTCACAAAATAAAACGTCACTTTTAACACTCATATCATAAATAACTATTTCAAAACTAGTTACGTAAAGTTTTACTTTTCAAAACTAGTTATGAAAAGTAATGACTTTCAAAACTGACAGCAGTTTTGAAAAATGTCACTTTACTTGTCAAAATTATAAAAATTATTATTTCTTACTATTTTATGTCTCTACAGCGCTCATTAGTTTTTCAATACTAAGTTATTATGTTTCTTGTCAAACAACTGATTGTTTTTTATAATTTGTCTCGACCTGTTGGGTGGTTAATAAATCTGGCCCGAATAATAATAATAATAATATATTTATTGACATAAAATAAATAATTACAAAGCACAAATGTTTAACATTTACAGATAAATAAATAGTAAAAATTAACATCAAATACTTCTTAAAAAAAAAAGAACAACAAATATTTGGATGTTTATCTCTGGATGCTTTATTTTCGTAATATTACAAATATTTTTTACCAACTTTTATTAAATGAACTCCATTAAAACTAGTGATTTAAAATCATATGTTCACGAAATTTTCTTTGAAGTTCTAAATAAACTTTAATGATGTTAGTAACAGATTTTCTTAGGAAACGGTAAAATACAAATATTTAGATATACTTTGAAACGATTTAAAATTGAATTTTTCTTTAGACTGCCCTGGATTTCGACCGCCTCCACGATACTCTCTTCGGTCGTCATGGAGACAACTTAGGGCAGGATATGGAAATGAATTGAATGCATGCCACTACACCGTTCCCTCTCCTGTTTAAACCATATGTTAACAGTTCTCGTATAAATTCGTTAACATTTGATTTTTTGTAAATGAGATTTTCTTCTTAATTTTTATTATAGTCTACAGATTATAGATTGTAGTGATTGAGCTATTTTCTACTAGAAGGTGTGAATTTTTATATAGTTTAGAAATTAGACAAATAAGAAATAACATTTTTTATTAAATTTTACATCCGGAAGGAATCAAACTTGCGATCTGAATCTACAGCCTAAGGTGACTTAAACCGTTTGGCCACGGATGATTTATGCGGTTAGTTGGCGTTTTTAATCATATCTTTATTTAATTCAAGTCGCATAGGACTTTCTTAATTTTTCAAGCACATAAGTACAAATGACGTTAATGAGAGGGTTTATTTGCTAAACAACAATTGAAACATCAAACTCTAAGTGACAGTGTTTTTATTCTCTCTCATATAATCAAAAACGTGGACTTTCCGCTAGGATCATCCGTGGCAAAACGGTTTAACGCACTATTGGCTATAGATAAAAAACACACGTTCGATTCCTTCCGGATGTGCCTTTTTTTCAATCTCTAATTAATGTCATTTCTTATTTGTCAAATTTCAAAAATCCCATAATTAAGCTATTATAATTGTGTTAAATAATCAATACTAACCAGGACCTGCCTTGAAAAAAAAATATTTGATATAGATGGTTAGTTCTTTTATTTATTGATAATTTTAAAATACGGTCCTGTATACAATTCTGTGTTAAATCGATGTATTATTAATTGTGCGAAAACTGTGCTAAACTAAATTGGACACGCAATTAGAAGGTGTAAATATAAAGCTAAGCTATAATTTTGTTTTCTAATTCAAATTTAATATGTAATTTTGCCGGTCCCGCTTTTTGACAAAATGTTTAAATTAAACAACTATTTAGTAAAAAAATTATATTTGGACATCTTTACTTACAATTTCTTACTATTTTATTGCACTAGAAAACTATAAAAATAGTAAGAGATTTTTAAGAAATGTACAACATGAGGATCGTATTCCAAAAATTTACAGTACAGGGTTGGATCTACATCCTAACTGACTTTAGATTCAGATTAAAAAAAATTATTGTCACATTCTTCTGGAATAAAAAAGTCGATCATTTTTTAATTTTCATTCTAATTCCAGATTTCATGTTCACTGAAATTTATGAATTTACGTGGCGCTGAAAAATATTCTCAGAACTGGCGATAAAAATTATACATAATCCACAACTAAGGGCATTCCATATGCTTAATTCTTAAAGCTTTGAGTTTTGAGTGATATGTGTAAAAAGTTTAAATTCACTTCAGAAATTGTAACGCTCAAAATTTGAACTTCGACAAATACCATTCCTATCTCCTTTCATTGAATCTTAGGTAAACTGTCTTTCACTGTATTTGGTAGATTTTGAGTTTGAGAATAAGTTTCTAAAAGTAAAAATACGTTATTCATTGTCTGTATAATTTCCTTCACTTACTTGTCTTTCTTTTTTATTTTCTTCTTACAACATTCATTTTTACACCTGTAGTTTGTTTACATTAATTTTGGGGTTAAGTCGTATTTTCCTGACATTGAATTTAGTACTCGATTTGGAACTACTGTCATTTATAGCAACTATCATATAGGACTACCGTCATTTACTGAACACAATCGGGAATGACGTATCCCTTACCGTCTAATTCGGTGGCGCGATTCAGTAACTTTTTTACTTTCCTCGATGGCTGAGGTGGGCATAATTTGCACGTGGAAACTGACCACTCACCGACGTGAACTGGTTATTGGATTAATAAACAAGAACGTGGCAAAATATGTTTGTGTTTTTAAAAAATAGTTAAGCAAAAAAAATCGGTGACAACCATTTTAATGGAAATTTTAATTTTATATTTGTTTATCTTACTAATTTCTTTTGATTTGAGCGCTCATGGTAAGTTTCTAAAAAATGTGTACAATTATAAAATAGACGTACAACTGTCTATTGTTTAAGACAGTTTTAGTTTCTTTACACTAGTGAATGAGTAGTTGCAGCTGTACTCATTAAAAAAATAATCAGAATTGATGTACTAACTAAACGCACCTACAATTTTAAGAGAAACTAAACGCGATTAAAACATACAAATTCTATTTAAACCATTTCAAGGGAATCGTCTAATGCATATGTACGTCCTCCTGGATTATCGATGAAAGAGGGACGTTTTCCCCAAAAACAAGCTGAGCTTTTTCGTCAAACGAGGAAGTTTTTGCTGTTACGCCCTCACTCCGTGTGTTTTCCTAATCTCCCTAAATTTTCGTTTCCTCTGACGTTTTACACTTTCTTCGCACTGTGTTAACCTTTTGCGGGCGGTATATCTCAGAAAAGGAACGCAAGGGCAGACAGCAAAGATCGATACTATCAGAGGTTGGTTTAAGTAAATTAGGAACTTCTATTTATAATGAAAATTGGAATTTAAAATTTCAAATTCGATTTTTAACGACCTATATGATAATACTGTATTAACAGAGCCAACCTCAATATTCTAGAAATAAATTTAACAGACGAAACATGAAAATATTGAATAACCAGTTAATGCAAAAGTTTGTCGATGTTTCTAATCTTCAGAGATTATACAATGAGGTCTTCTCATATTCAGCTCTTAATAAAAATATTTTTAATGCTTTTAGCTTTATACATGTTTGAAATTATACTTCTATTCGCACGCCCGACGTTGGAAATTTGTATGGGAGTAAATCAGCAAAATCATTACATTATGTTACATAAGTAATGGCGTGAGTAAGAGAGAGACAGAAACACATATAGATATATTGGTCGGTAAAAATAAAGATGAAATATTTACCACATGTTATTAGTCATAAGTTCTTTGAATACCGTTTAAACATTCAGTACATTGAAAAAAGATAGAGATAGACAAAAAACAGCCTGAGCGAATGTTTTAGTATCATAGTGACGTATCACATTGTGTTTGACAAATTATTTTATTATTCTGTTACGTAAGTATACATATTAAGTTTAGTTTTTATATTACTAATATTAATAATAATATTCAGTAATGAGTATTGTATTGTAATCTATAGTGTTCACACAAGTTTGTTGACGATGACGAAATTGAACGAATTAAATTACGAATGGCTTGAACACCAGATTTGGCTCCCTCCGACTATTTCCTCTTCAGAAATATTTTGCAGAGCTTCTGGAAAATCATTACAGAGATGGTATAAAATTGCTGGACGATCATTGGAATAAATGTGTTCAAGCTGAGGGAGATTATATTGAATAAAAAAATCAATTTCATTAAAAAATACAGATTCTTTCATTTTTACTTTTAAAACTTTTTAACCAATCTGTAGTAATCGACTGTCTAGTTTACCTAGAATATTCTTAGCATTCGTTCGATGTGCTTCTCGGAAAATTAAGGATTATACGGAGATCGTCTAACTTTCTGACTGTCCATATGGCAGAATTTTGTTTATAAATAAATTAGTATAAGCTACATAGTTATAAACTACTTTTTAGTAAACATTTTTGTGATTTGAAATGAAACTCACATAAGTATAGCAATATTTTGACACGTAACCAACATATTTTTGAAAAAACAATATTTTTTCTTATACTATTGAACAAATAATAAATTTAAGGTTTGTTACATTAACATTAGTAGTTTTAGACTTAATACTATAAACGGATCTATTTGAGATTTTACTTTTTATTAATCTTACAGAATGCTTCTCGGTTAAAAGTGTATCCGAACATTACCTTGTTCGAATCCATTCACAAATTTCGGAATTTAGGATCCACATGTACTTATTGGGCGGGTCCCAAACACGGCGTCGCCGCCGTCGATTTATTGTAACGACGGCGTCGCATCGACCCAAACCTATTGGTCCGGCTCTTTTCGCACATGCGTCCGATCAAATTTTTCTCCCACGGTGCGTTATTTCTACGTTTTCTCCTTTTATTCTTTGAGGTTGGTTAACACACCTGAATTACTTTTTAATTACTGTAAGATTTCTTTAATTTATTTTATTCAATACTGTATTGTCTTAATGAAGGATTACAAAGGTTGTGTCATGTAAGTTTTCTTATGGTAGGATATTCAATGAAAAATTTAGGATTCATTTGGAATTTGTTTAGATTTATTAAACTCATTTCTATATATACTCTCTCCTTCTATTCTGTTTTATGTCATAATATGCTATCTTTGTGGTTTACTAGTGCGAAACAACTATTTTGCTTCTTTTATCTCTTTATTAAACACAATTTTACATTTAGACGCAGAGATTAAGATTAGTTTTGTGTAAAAACAACATAAAATAGAATAATTTGCTCGACAAAAACTTCAATAGGAATTATTATGAGTTAAAGAAACATTACATCCATAAGAATAAAAAATTAATCTTAAATCACTCCAAGTTTAAAAATATTAAAGTAGGCCTTCTTAGGGCGATGAATTTCGCCCTGTAGATTTCATCTCATTTTCAGTTGTAAATGCACTGTGGAAAGAGTCCCGGAATCATGAGACTCTTTCCCAAATGAACCTGTATCACTCAACCTTTGGTATAGTCTTCCAAACACACCAACTGAAGGCATGTGGCGATCTGGGAAAGCGTCTACATACAGACGTAGCACTTTCCTCGCATTACCATTTGTACAATCGTACATGAAATGCATATCAGTTAATTCAATATTACTGTAAACAGGCATAGCGAAAATTTGGAAAATTGTTCGACAACATCTAAGTAATAGCTACAAATAATATCTAGATAAAACACCGGTCGAATTTAATAAGAAACGCAAGTTTTTGAGAATGAAAAAAAAAGAGATGATCTAAATATGATACAAAAATACAAGACAAGCGGTCATACGTTTATTTAGCATTTTCTGCATATTCTGGGTCATACTACCACCCATTTAACACCTTATATTTTGTTAAAACTTGACATTGCACACAAGTTACGATGCTTTAAATAATATTAAAAGATAGCTCTCCGTTAAAATTTCTCAGCAACATGTTTAATTTATTAAGGATTATAATTGTTTATTAGCAATAAAATAAAATTAGGCATTTAACGGCTCGATGTAATTACATACCGTTTTAAACATTATTTTAAAAGCAAATTACTTGAAAACTGCTTACTTTATGGCATAGAGACAAAAGGATCATATTTACGTAAAAAGAAACGAAAAATCAGAGAAAAGCTGAATTATTTATTACGACAGTAGTTTACATTGTAAGGGGAATCAAAATAGTTATTATCCTAACAAGTGAGGAAAGTTATACTTTCCCGCACACGAACTGCCGATGCCCTAACGACGCGAAGCGGAGTTCGGGCAAGCAGTTAAGTGCGGGAAAGTTAATTTTCGCAAGAGTTAGGATCAATATTTTTTCTACAAGCATAAAAATAGTTCAAAATTATTCAGATACTTAAAAAGATGCGATTGTGACAATTAAATCTTTCATAGGGTCAATAAATACACGACTGAAGCTATAGCAGCCCTACTTAAACAGGTGAGTTTGTTGTTGCTTTGAGTAACGTTTACATAGGTACAAACATTTTAAAAATCCTTATTTTTATGTAAAATAATCTTAATTTTTTTTACTATTTGTATGTAGTACAACAAGATAAAGGTAATAATACAATAATTTGCCAAAAAGGTTATCGGAGGACATATTCATTTAATAAAAAAAATGCTTGCGGGAAAAAATCTTACACGCATGCTTGTAGAAAAAGTATATATCTTTACAGTACGCCTCTAGTATTAGCAGAAAACTATCTCTTAATTTTATTTAAAATATATGTATCTGTTTGCCAAGTTTGAACAAAATATATTAGAAGATATTAAAACATCAAAATCAGTTTAAAATACATATTTGCATATCTTGATAAGGATGAATATTTTATCAACTTTTTTCAGTTACTCTATGGACAGTTCTTATTGAAATATTTTGTATACCTACCAACAGTACCAACCCTGCAATAAATCTTAAACATTTAAAAATGGCAATTTTAGAACGTTGTAGTCTTCGAACTCGCTTTTGATGGTAAATCAAACTTCTTAAATTAATTACGAAAGAAATTTTCAATGGTTAGTTTTAGTCAATGTGGAAATATTTTATTTCAGGATAAACTTCTTCATACAGTATAAGTTTACCACGAACAACTCCTTTTAATAAAGCACACACTATTTGTAGTTACCTGAAAACAGACAGTAGGTCCTATAGGATTTCATTTATTTGTCAATTTGTTAATTTTATATTATAATATATGTTAAAAACTAAATCTTACAAATTAACAAAAAACAAAATATACCTTTTTATAACAATTAACCAATACCTCAATAAATTCTGCACTCGTTAAATACATTTAGAGTTTATGATTATAATTTTTAAAAAACGATTTTATAAAAGACTCTTTAGAAGTTATTAAAATGTGAAGAAGGATTCATACAAAGTAAAAAAGTCTCCTAAAACTTTCTGCATCCCATTAAAAATAATAACTATGTATCGGGAGTAATGAAACGTCATTATTCTTTTCAAACTTCAGCTATATTCAAAAATGAGCAGGAAAATGGGAAAAGTAAGACGTTTAGCCGTAAAAGTGAGCAAAAAGTCAGCAGACGAAACCGAGTCAGTCGTTGGTTGGTGACATTGGCAACACTAACTGTGAACTGTGAGGCGATACTTTCCCAGCATCAAAGGAATTCACGACTTTGGTGTAACAGAGACGACACGAGTTTCAAAGCTTTTTTAATCATGTCATGAGACACTTCCACTATTTTGACCTATATTCCTACTAGATTGTTTTTATATACCAGATGTTTTCATAATTTATGGCTTATATACGTAAAAGTGTAATAATTTGTTTAAGAATTTAAGTAGGACATAAAAAGCTTAGCTAGAATAGAAAATTTGTTATAAGATTTAATCATAGTTTATTTTATTTTATTCATATATTTATCTGTTATATCTTAATCTTTTTTAGCAAGTTTTTATATTTTCGCCGTGTTCTTTGTCTCTGTGTCATTCCGTGGAATTTTGTGATCGAATTTAAACCTATTTCCCGACTACCTAGAGCTCTGAAATTTTCAGGATAGCTAAGAACTGGATGACAATGCATGTTTCAAGTGTGTTTAGGCATATACATAGATTTCGAAATTTATACTGAATTGTTATTAAATTAAATATGTATACATATTATCATTTTGAAAGACTTCATAAGCTTGCGGTGGCCTATTTGGATAAGCGGTTGAAGCGGTTGATTGTAACAATTCTGTTGGGTTATCGTAATAGGATCGATCTCGCGAGAGAGAAGTTTTTTTTCTTTTTTTTTTTGTTCTTACATGTGAAAACAGTAATTATTATTTTAACTGGTAATAAAATAAACTGTTTTAGAAAGTTTTTAGATACAACTACCCTCGATTTTGTTAACAAGGAAACAATCTTCTCTATGATCAATCACAGCGTTGTATGACTTAATATTTTTGCAATATCAGGGATACTGTGCATTGTTGAGATGACACTTAAAATATGACCTATAAATCAGTAAAAAACTTTCTATTACAAGAAGATCTTTTTATAAATTGTGCTTATTTAAAGGTTTTTTTGCTTCTATATAGAAACAGTTGAATCATACTAATCCCATTTAAAAAACTTTATCCAAATATTTTGATATTAGCCTGTCTGATGTATATTATGAATTTTACACAAATAAATTAAATGTTTTGGTCGCTCCTCTTATTAGTTTATCGTTTTCAAAGATTATTTTAAGTTTTTTGCTTGTAATAGACCAATATCTTCTGTGTCATCAGGTTATAAATTTTTGAGGACAGATTTGACCTAAATTGCTAATACATAATCGTTTTTATAGTGTATGTCCTCAATATTGCGTTACTCCTTTAACATTTACTATTACTAACGTTCCAAATAGATATTCTAATTTTCTTGTTAGGTATTTCAGTAAAGTAGGTACTCTAAGCTATATTACCTTTGGTTTCTTTAATAATTTATTTTAAGGTAGTTTTAACCTAAGTTGATAATGGCAAAGTTTTTTGGACTGTATCGTCGCGATATTTTGTTACCATTAAAATCACCGTCGATAAAATTGTCTGACTGTGATATAATTTACTTTAAAGGGTAAGAAATTAAATAAGTTTTGTTAAGGTTTGTCAAAGAGATAATGGAAATGGTACGTCTCACACACAAATATAAGCATAGACATACCATAAAGACGAAAATTATGAAGTTGATAGTAACCAGGAAAGACCAAGGTATGATGCTGATTTGATGTTTACTAAGAAAGAGGATGTTTAAGGGTGATAAGTGGTAGTATATACAGGAAACATACACTATTTTTCATGAATTAACAAATTAAATATAGTTAAGAAACAAAAAAGAAAACTACGAAAACTATGGCACAGTGAGATAACACAAGAAAGCGAAGAGTATAGAGAAAGAAAGAGACAATTCTCCAACTCAATGATGACACTCATCTACGCTCCAAATGGAGTTAAGAGACACTCCCTTATGTTCTTAATCGAGTGTTTCAATATTTTGCCTGGTTTTACGGCCATGGCATTTAATATCCTAATAAACTTACCTGCTTCAATTGAATACAACTATCAAGGACTCGAATATCAAATTTTACATTTCTGCGTTAAGCAGAGAAAGAATCGTACAACAACGCCCATCAGGTTGTCTGAGCGCTTCCTACACGTCGCTTTCAACCGATACCCTTCCAGCCTAAGCTGAACCCTATTTAATATGATTGATCGTATAGATCTGAGCTCTACTCTACTTGGTAAATATTACGCGATTGGCCTAAATTAACATTAGCTTCCTTATTTGCTAATCGATTTAAATGAAAAAAAAAGTGAAGTCCATCATAATGTACTGAAAACATATATATATATATATATATTGAGATGATATAAGGTACGCTATTTCAATTTAGTACATATAAAGAAAATTAATAAAAATTGAAAAAAAGGAAAATATATTCTCAATCCAAGGCAGAGTGCAAATGTAGTAAATTTGGGATAATTTATAATCGTCTTCTTTTCAATACCTAAAAAGAAAAAATAAAACAAAATGAGAAATTAAAATACACAAGTACATATAAGAGATATTCAAAGAATCAAAATAATATAATTTATCTATAACATATAAAATTCTAATAATCATGTATCAAATAGATAATGAGAGTAAATATTAAAAAATTTTATAAATTTTACGATACTTTAGTTGTTAAATTGTTGATTTTCTGAATATTTCTCTTGTTTTTGGGCTTTTGAAGTGATAACATGTAATAAATTTTGTTCCGTTAAAATTTCGATTTTTTTTTAAAGTACTTATAAAAGAAAGTATAAAAGTAGTAAAAAGTGTTAACAAAGCCACAAGACAACTCCTGATAGCCGATGGTAAGACTTAAAGTTAATATATATGGAGAAATGAATGTTAGAAATGGTATGATGAGCACTTCATTTATATAAATGCTTCCTGAGTGATTTAACTAAAGTAAAACTAGTTTCTAATAAGAAAGAGAGTATTAGTTTACTTACCATTTGATGCAAGGGTCAATAAGTTCCGGATGAGAAGCAAATTTATTCGTCTAAATCTATAAAGTGTCCGTATATCATTGTCCTGGGAAATGGTTGGATTCCAATAGGAAAGGATAGCCTGTGCCTTAGTTTGTCCAGAGAGAATACCAAAGCTTCAAAACACGGTATTAATTTCCAATTTTTTTTAAAATAAAAAACATTCCTGTGTTTGATTTTTCTGTATTTGATGAACATTTAATTGCACTTGTATACTGTTTCACTGTTTTAAATAAGTTGTTTTTTTCATTCTTTGATAAGTTTAATTTGATTTATTGATTACAAAATTCAGAATTTTTCATAACCCTTGATTTAACGATGTTTGAAATTTGAGGTAATGTGTCTATACGCACAAAACAATAAGAAAAAGTGAGGTTAAGGTTAAATTGGAATTATCGGACAAAAACATAATTTGGTATATGATTGTTGAATTTTATTATTTTTTTTTTAAATTTTCAATATCAGTTAAATTTGAATCCATTTATTAGTTGAGATTTTTTGAACTCTGACCCTTAGAAAGAGAATAGATAAGAACTTATGTTAAAGTAACAATCATTAAAATAAAAGAAATTAAGTTGAATCTTACCTTATCCACATCTATATTAAAATATAAATTTTCAAGGTATTTTCATATATGTTATAATATATATGTAAATTCATATATGTTATACTATATATATATATATATATATATATTATATATATATATATATATATATATATATATATATATATATATATATATATATATATATATATATATATTATAACATATATGTTAATGTAAATGTATATTATTAATTGTTTATAATTTTGTGTTGTTTATCTGATTATATGTTATATTTAAAATGATGTAAATTTAAAATAATTATATTTAACTTTAAAATTTGATGTGAATTGAATTATTGTTTATAAATTTTTTTATCAACGACTCTATCTCAGGGCAGAATCCAATGTTTTATTTTATTAATTTGATATTGTCTTGAAATTATATGCATAATAACTATTATGTACCAAATGATACCTATGGATGTTTAAATTAAAAAGAAGAAGATCTGTAACCTATCTTCTCGTCAATGTGAGATTCTATGATTACTAATTATGTGAGTAAAATGATATGAAAAGATTAATAAATGGTGGTATTATACATATCAAAAAATTCTTAAAACTAATAAAATATGTGAATAGAGTAAAAGTGAAAATGAGGAAATTAATTGTTCATCCAATTATATATATAAAACACAAGAAAGTTCTTTATTAAGGTGAATAATGCAATATTAATACCGTGACTCCAGGATCTATGAATTCTCTCAGCTAGTCTGCTACAGGATTATCAAAAGAAACCATAAACTCGTTCAAGAAAAAGGTCTTCTAACTGCTTAATGAACTCTGCAACGCTGGTATGTACTTATTCCTTCTTTCTATTTAACACGTACTTGGAAATTCAAGATTACATTCATAGCACCATTTGCTATCACGTTCTCATCTTCTGATTTCTTTTATTTATATAAAAATTAACTTTCTGCTTACCAATATACTTTAGTTTTCTTCTTACAGACGTTTATAATAATATTCAATTACTCAAGACTGATTTATATTGAAATTTTTTAATAAAAATCGTAAAAAATTACAAGAGCAAATTTAACACGTCTTTTCTCTTTCTGAACAAAAAACAAGAGAGAGTCGTTTAAAATCAACAACTTCTAAAACAAAAATAACAAAAAACAACTATCCTAACAATTCTTATTAGTATCTATCTGATGCCTACTTGATAATAACTTAATTTATGACATCCGTGCACTTGATTAATTTCTATTTACAATTTATCTTATACCTAGGATTCTTATACAAATTTATGTTTTTTATTTATTACTATTAATATTAAAACTTTTCATTTCATTCTTTTAATAAATTTTTTCATTTAAAATTTAAACCATAATAATAACTTTTAAATACTCATATGCATTAGTTAATACAGCATATAATTCTACATTTAATTTATATTTGAACTTATTCTTTGCATAAAAAAAAATATTATTTCTAGCATACTTTCTCAGACAAATTTCTTGTTTTATAGAAAGAAAATTACATGATTCCTTTTATTTATAATTATGAATATATCATGGTACTCCTTATATTTTATTTTTAAATTTATGTTTCCTTTTTTAGGAACGAAGAAAAAATTAAAACAACACTAAAACTAAGGAACTTGAAGAAAATTAATACTATTTATATACAACCTAAACTTTGTATTCTGCCCAGGATCAAGAATATTCCTTTTTTTTAATGAATTTATTAATAACTTAATTTGATCTGTTCTTTAATTTATAACATATAATAGGATAATATCACAATATATATATATATATATATATATATATATATATATATATATATATATATATAATGAACATCATAACATTTTTCTAAGGAGTAGTGCGTGTGTTAACAGTTTTAAATTGAATACGACTGCTGGTGTATACCAGAAGTAACACAAGTCACGCAACTGCACCTTTTAACAAGTCCATAATGTTATACTCCTGAACTAAAAGAGTAGTTATGTAGTACTTATTAATTTTAACTACTATGAATGTAATTAAAACTATATTTTTACCTGTTAAATTAATTCGAAACGAATTCGAAAGGGTCTCGTTCTCGACAAATTAATGAACGACAAGGCAAGATAAGTCCTTTAGGTCTGTCTTCCTATCGTCGACTACGTTGTAGTTGTAGTCGCACATTTGCATGAATAAACAAAAGGCCTAGACAGGAAACAGCTACGACTCCAAGTTGAAACGAGCAATCGAAACGAACGAAAACATAGGCGCCTTTTCAAGGGAAATACCGATAGAGTTATTTCTTTGACAGCAAGTAACGTTAACAAAAAAAAATCCTAAAGTCTCATTGGGAATTAGTTATTAAAAAACCAATAAGTGCGATATATAGTTTGGAATTTTTAACAGTTATGATTACGATACCAGTGCAATAACGACAAATTTCAAAAAATTCTTGAAGTGACGAATTCAATTTACTTATCGGAAAATTTTATAAGATGGTATTATAATTCATATATTTATTTATTTGTACCTTCATCGTCATCTTTCTTGCTGTGTAAAACTAAGTCTTGTTTGTAACGGCTTTTAAGAATGCATCCTTAGCCGTGAGGCAAAACTCCAGCTCAGGTACCATCTTTTTTGGTGGTCCCTCAGGAACTTTGTTTGTATGGGGTTTTCCATCTTTAGTCTATTTATTTATTTTTCCATTTTTTCTCCGCAGTACATCCATCGACGTCTTACTTTGTAGAACCGTTTAACTTAAGTTCATTTCTTATAGTTTCCCTCCCTCAGTATTACTCCTTTAATCGCTTTTATTACCTCTCCGTTTGTCGACTGATACTTTGTGTTTTCGTTCTTTCTACTGCATACGATGGTATAGGTTTACGGCTTCCTTGTAGGTTTATCCTTTGCTTTCAGTGGTAATATGTTGGTTCTTTTTAATTATATCTCTCAAGAATTCAGTAATTATTGAGAGTTTATTGGCCTACGTGTAACTTTCTCTAATTAAATCACTGTAACTAGTTATCTCTATTCTAAAATAGGTACATTAGCTAGCTTTTTTGTATTGGTCGGTCGTTTACTGTAAGTTTGCATCTTATTTATTTCATCTGATATCCATGGCCTCTGTTTATTCTCCAGATATCTGCATATTAAATCTTTCCGCTTTTGTTTGAAATCTTTATAGCGTTTTTTGCAAATCCTCCTCATTCTCGGCCAACAGTATTGCATTATCCGCATAGTACAGTATTTTTATTGAATTCTGTTCCACTATTCCTCCCTTGATTTCTTTCATACATTTTATCCTAGATTATGTGGAATAACTTAGGAATCAAATTGTTCCCTTATCTTATCCCTGTTTTTATTAATTTTTCTGTTGTAAATCCTTGTTGAGTTTTTTTCTTGTCTTGTTTTGGTTGAGTTATTGCCTCGATGTAATCGTCTGATTTGGTATATTCTCGCAGTTTCTATTAGGTAGTCCAGCTATACTCTGTCAAATCCCTATAATGCAAAGGAAAAGGATTTATCAAACTCGATTGATTTTTCAATCATTTGTCTAAATATGAAAGTTACATCCACAATCGATTTATTTTATCTGTTCTTCACTTATATAATTCATAAGTCATTCTTGTTACATTTTTTCTAGATCGGTATGCTATTTTTGCATTCTGTTGGTGCTCTTCTGGTTTTGATTGTTTTTTAGACCAAGATAGTAAATACTTCTTTCAATTTTATATCGTCTTATTTAATTATCCAATGGTTTTATTGCTTTGTGATCTTTTTAGAATCGTTTTAATGTTCTGTTATGTTTGTTTCTGACTGAAACTGATGATAAGAGTACTTCCCCTAGCCTGCAAAAATGTTAAATGACAAAAAATCGCATTTAATTAAATTAGCTAGTGGTAGCTGTCTGTTTCCTTATATAATAAATCCTTAACATTTTTAAAAATTTAATTTATAACGTTATATATTATTTTATTATTAGCTAGGATTGGAACTATTATTTGTGACTGTTTGGTCCAACTCAATTTATACATATATACAAAAATACCTTTTGAATTGTGTATTATGTACGTACGCCTATGATGAAAATACGAACGGGAGCCCAAAGACAAATAAATCTCTGCAATGTTTATTCATAAACGCTGCAACCACTTCCATATTTAACCAGAAAGAGTCGTTCCATCTGGAATACCTTAATTAACGACCATAGAAAAATGAGGAAATTTTGTAACAAGATATGCCGAATTAAATAAGCACTCTTGTGCATTTTTTTATTACTTTATTTTAAGGATCTCCTAATTTGTAAACTCTTATATATTTTCTGAAATAATTTTATCAATGGTTCTAAATTATGTTTATGTCGTTTATAGTTTAAATATCTGAGAGAATGAATATTAAATAAACAACTTTTTCTACAATCCTGAAACGACGTAGTTAGTAATTATATACTAATCAAAAAATTACTATCAAGTAGTTTTCATGATTTTCTTTTATCGAATATTACGGCAGTAAAGAGTACTATTAGTAGAAGTTTATGATGCGTAATTACATATTTATGTCATATATTAATTAAAGATGTAATAAACGTGATAGCTTCTAAAACTAATGGGATTCTTTACACACTGCATCGCGGTGATCATCATTTTTTTAAACTTTCGTTAAATTGGGTCTCCTATTTTGTACATAAATTGTATGTTAATTTTTTGCGAACATTAAAGTAATTAAAAGAATAGTAGTTTACGTAAAAAGACCCGAAAGTGGTCTTTTACTGAACGAGTGGGCAAATTGCAGGGCAAGCCGCAGGCGAGTCGTGCAAGCCTGCGAGTATGTTACATGTTACATTGTGGTGTTTTTTTAATTATTTTAACTCTTAGGTTACATTGTAACTTTTCAATAAGTATAAATCAGTATAAACCTATAACTTTCTAGTTGTTGCATTGGGTTGCATATATTATTCTAATAGCAAATGAAAAATGCTCAAATATAAATAAAGCTATATGAACAAAACCTACTGTTTGTCATATTAAGAGTACACTTATAAAGTTTGTTGATCCTGTTGTTAACACATTTCATGATACAAAGAAATAAACAGATATGAAAAAATATCACCTAAAACAAATATTTAAAGTCAGTGGACATCCGCCCATTGATAATGATACCTTCTAATGTATTTATCGAAAGTAAACGTAATTCATAAGATATGTCATCAAGCAACGACAATATTGTTATAATATGTACACAGATTATCTAAAACATCTGTTAATGTCAAGAATTTAGTTAAAAATATGAAATTTCATAATATCGCTCTACATATCAACATCATATCCTGGTATTCATGTCTATCTAAATAAATTTCTTCCTTAAACCTCCCAAATAATGTATTTATATAAGAAATATGAGAATTTTGCTTTTATTAACCTTTTTTTATTCCATGAATAATTATTATTTTTTGTTTCAGGCCAGCAAGATGGGACTCGGCCCCACAGGTCACATGCCTTTCTTCTGTCACAACGGAGACCCGCTTTCGCAGCCACCACCAGCCCACATGGGAATCCCACCGTACCAGTTGGACAGCAAGGGGGCGTCCATGGGTGAGTACGGGGGCTCACCGCAGCCGCAGCCTCTCAGCCCCGCCGAGTGGAGACGCCTCGGGCCTCTGCTCGCCGCCACAGGTACCCCTCGATCTGCTGCCGTTCCCACTCAGATTTTCGAAGTGGGTGACGGCAGTTGTTTTTATAGTGGTGGAGGGCAGTAGCCTGTAGTTTTTTTTTGCAAAATATTTACGGTGATCTAATTGTTAAAAACCTGTAATTGCTTTTCAAGTCTTATCTTCTTGCTCTTACTGGATCACACTAAATAATTTGCCAGGATATACAGACATTATATCTAAAGATACTTTCACAAATTGCGGTTTCAACCGCAAAACAACGTGTAATTATTTTGTTTGTCATGGTAGTCTACCATTAAATTAAGAGCATAGGAAATCATTGGGACAGTCTGTGGAGGGAATCGATAAAGGTGATACCACTCTTACAGGCAGACACGGATGCCGCCGCACCAAGATTTGTCTTTGACAAACCCTACAAAATATTAACTAACAAGACAGCAGACCCCAACGTAGTGAACGCTCTGAGCGTATATACGGATGGATAAAAAACAAAGCAAGGTGTGGGATGTGGAATTTACTCTAGATCCTTAAACCTAAAAATAAAATGGGCTACGGATGGTTTGTCAAGTGTGGTTCAGTCAGAACTCACAGGCATAACCATAGCTGCAAAAGAATTAATCAATAGGAACATCACAGGCAGGAATTTAAATATATACACAGACTGCCGACAAGCACTACTGACCTTGAATAGACCAAGTTTCACTTCAAGTTTAGTACTAGAATATCACCAATCTCTAACTGAGGCCATCTAAAATAACGTGGCCACTCTCAGCTGGATCAAAGGACATGGGAACTCTAAAGGGAACCGCATTGCGAACAATTTAGCAAGGAGGGCTGCGGGCTACAAATACGTTAGCCCTCGCCCATCTACCAAGCTAACATTGTCCGCAGTCGTGGACCTTATCAAACAACACTATCACCAAAACTTTATACAGTGCTGGGATGAAACTACGAACTGTAGACTGGCCAGAGAGTTATTACCTCACCCTGGCGACGAAACAGCAAAAAAATTTATGGCATTGACCAGACAAAATCTCCGAATAGCTGTGGGAATCTTAACAGATCACTGCTAATTGCGACAACATCTCTTTAGAATGAAATTAGCAGAATTCTGAAATTAGAAGATCCGTGTTGGGCGAGTACTGGCTTACACCAGCCGATGTCAGGGAGATTCCCATCATCACCTATTTTAAATCACTAGGCCTGGTGACAGCCTGAGGTGAGGATATCCCTACACACGGGAGGATGCACAATGGCTCATATGTGGCCTCAGTGCTGGCTGAGCACTAGCTCGCCCCTCCCCAAATTTCCAGATCCAGATCCAGAAATTAAGAGCATTTTATAAAATTTAGTAGTGACAAGTCAAAGTAATATATAGGATACTATACTATAATAGGTATATCATAAGATATTACCTTTTGATTTTGTTATTTCAAATTTTGAAACAACTGCATTTTTTCTGTCGAGATTAAAAAACCGGGAAAGCACAACATTGAATTAGGTACACTGTTTTCACGTCAACGTTCATTATTGTCTTATCCGGATAATTAAAAAATAGAACAAAAGTCTTATAATAATTGAACGGTAATCATTTTGAAAAAAATAATTAAATACTGGTGAAATAGACATCACGAATAATTAATAATAAAGAATAACATAAATTTTTATTTGCCGATTACAGCATTTCGATTTTTTATTTTATATTACATTTTTACATACATATGTTGTATTTTATAGAAAAATACACATGTTGATATTGAAATCTTGTGTAAAAAATTAAATCGTTAATGAAGAATACGTTTAATGCATTCAAGGAGATTCCTAAAAACTTAAATGTATTACATTGTTTTAAAAAAGTTATTTTATGAAATTACAATACATGCCTTAATTTATGGAATCGAAATATTATGTTCGCGAGAGCGAGCAACAAGTTTGCAATAGCTAACATATTTTAAAAGCTGCGACTCAATCTTAAAATTTTTGGCACTTAAAATGCAGATTATCCGGGAAGAACTACCTAATTTAAAACCCAATGATATCCTAAACTTTCTAAGGAAGATAGGACTAGAAGAGCTGCTATAAGTCTGAGGAATCATCAGAAATATAGCAAGAATAGGGGGACACAATAGATCTTATAGGTCGCAGGTGTATCTGTCACCCCTAACACCATACATACATACATACATACATACATACATACATACAATAGTTAAAATTTTTGGCACTTAAAATGCTGATTATCCGGGAAGTATAATCAAAACGGCAATAATACGTAAAAGTAAGGAATAGAAATTGTTTACTAACTTAAGTGATTTTTTAAAATTAAACACGTCTTAGATAAAAAAAAAACTAGTGTGGCAGTCAGTGGGACTGCCGGCAGAAGTTATACTTCTATGCACGCGCATGGATTCATAAATTTGTATGCGAATGATTTAGCAAACTCATTATATGATATTCGTGGTAAACGACCCCAAAAACCTCCTAGTACCGTGTGCACACTCTTTTTGTATCGAATTTGCATAAAATTCCTGGAGACGAGGTCCGTCTTATGCACCAGGTCATTCGAAGACCATCGCCATTATTATAATCGTATTTAGTGACTGAAAAAACCACCGATTACCAAGTGTGCACTGATTTCGTACAGAATTTACATAAAACCCCAGGAGAAGAGGTAAATACCCTAGCCACCAAGTGCCACGGTGACTTTCGGAATCGTGATAGTCGTGTTCAGCGACTCCAAAAACCCCGAGTATATAAATTGAACCCATTTTTAGCAATACTTACCGAGTTGTAAGTTTTCTCTCTATTGTCTGTTCGGAATGTACTTTTCGAATGCAGAAATTCAATTTCCATTTTTACATTATAAAATATAGCGACAAATTTCCTGATACTTTAACGAATCCAATGCAAAAAAAACGCATTCCGATCCATCTTACGTTACAAAATTCGGAGGTTTTGGTGCTTTATTTCCTCGACTATTCGTAAAAACTCTGTTTATGTAGCCAACAACCTCAAAAGCATAGTGCAGGATATACTGCAACCATGTGACGGTATTTTAGACTACAATACAATACTCATTACTGAATATTATTATTAATATTATTAATATAAAATACTAAACTTAAAATGTTAACTTACGTGACAGAATTATAAAATAATCGGTCAAATAATCATGTGGTCCGTCACTATGATATTCATACATTAGTTCAGACTGTTTTTTGTATATCTATCCCTTTTCAATGTAATGAATCTTGAAACGGTATTTAAAGGATTTATAGTTATGACTAATAACATGTGATAAATATTTCATCTTTGTTTTTACCAACCAATATACCTTATAAGTGTGTCTGTCTCTCTTTTACTCACACCATTACATATGTAATGATTTTTCCCATTATCTTTTCCACCGAGTGCATGAATAGAAGTATAACTTCAAAAATTAAATTGCAGGAGAAAATGAGTCCTGGACCTTCAGTTCTAGACACCGCTGCTCTGCCTACTAAACTACATTATTCATTAAAATCCTAAAGTTAAGTAACTATAGTCTGGCCGTCGAAAAGATGGAATGATCACGACACAAATGTACTCCTTATTTCAGCCCACAGTTTATATCATCTTTGGTATGAGTACAGTCTAAATTGTCCTTCGTTTACTGCAGTTTAGAAGGCGTTACATCGTAAGATTAAGCCGTTCAGATGCCCGTATTCACTGATCAAGAATCCTTGAATTCCATCTTTTCAGCGGCCGGGGTATAGAAAATCATTTGCCAAGTATCATTTTAGTGATAAATTGTCAAAATCATGCGATGTAAGGAACTTATTGAATTAGTATGAATATATAATAAGGATTTAAACTTGACTAGAAGGTAAAGGGCTAAATTAAAAAATACCTTGGTTGGTAAAAAAACGGTGTTTTTTGGATGCAATCCTCTTTCAAGTTTTTCCTCAAAACTTGTTTTAATGCATTTAGGAAAATGCATTTATTAATGGAATTTCACATTAGTGTAAGCTCAGCATAATATATTGTTACTGTAGAAATTCCCACTAAAGGGATTATATCCCTTAGCTAGCTCAATTGAGTCGTGGCTTCTTTTCTGAGTTTTACCAGTCCTTCCCAAACATAAAATATAAGGGCGCCAGAGTACAAACAAAGCAAATAACACTCAAACACCCGTTTAAATGATTTATTTAAAAAAAAATATCAGTAATAATAAAAAATTAAATTTACAAGTAATATTTAAGTTAGTTCGTAATTAATTTAATATCTTATCTTTGTCGTGTTGTTTCTTCGGAAAGGATTCCCTTGGACAAATTTCTTCCTGGGATGAACTGTTGCCTTTATGAACGGAATTAAATATTCTTCGGATATTTCAAATTGGATGCAAACTGGGATCTAAGTCGAAATTCGGCTTTCTTTTATCAAAATGGCGGACGGCTCGAACTCGCCTCCAAAAAAAATATTAGCTTCTACGTAGGTCTCCTCACAAATGTGACAATAACCCTAATAATGAAATTCATAATCAGAATTCCATCCCTTAATGAATTACAATCAAGAAGAATCAGTTTCTGTTTTTTCCATATTATTGAGAATAAATTAATTTTAAATAAACGCGTAAACAGGACTACAATTCATTCAAGATCACAAAAACTGATGTTTGGCGAAAGGGAAACTACTTGAAATTAGATCTTAAAATAAATCTCACCGAATATAGTCTGTTGGATTCCAATACTAAAACGATCCAATAGATAGTTACAATAATAATCACCTTCGAAAGTGGCTCCTGACCAAAAAAACAGGTTGTATTTTTCAGTCTTTTCTTAATTTGTCCATAATTCTTAAAAATATATTTTAAATCTGCCTACAATTTCTAGAAACTGAACAGAAAACACATTTTATTGTTTTTATCGAAAACCATTTGTCTGACAAAAAACGTCACTAGACTATTTTGATTAAGCAGTGGCGTAACAATTTTTGCATTATTGATGTAACCTTATTAGTTATTTTTCAGTAAAAAATAGATATATAAAAAAAACTGATACTGAAAACTTTGGAACTCAGAAAAGAAGCAAATTCGAATACATGTTTGTATGAACTTTTTTTTCTTATTTTGAATAGCACTATATCCATATCTTTTAAGGCACCATTGTATTATCTATATTTTTAGTACTGAAATTCTCTGTAGGTGTATTTGCATTGACAGAATAGCAACATGAATATATACATATTATTGGTTCATTTACAAGAGAAGCTATATCGATTCTCACAGACGAAAGGTGTCTGTATACATTCATCGGTATTGTATAACCAACCCTTTCTGTCTCGCTGTCCCAATCTGTCTCTCTCGGTTTGACAATTACTCCGTGTTTTATTCTAATGACATCGGGGAAGCTTTATTACATTTGTCATTCGATATTCTTGTACAAGATAGAATTCAGGTTCTCTTCGAAATACAGAGGGAAAAACAGAGACACGAAAATTTTAGTCAAATTTTCTACGAGCTTTGTAGCTGTGTCGTTAGAATTCATGTAATAATTTTAACGTACGAAAATGATAACAGTAAGTATGCTTTTCTATGAATCTATACTTTACTCCGTTGATTACATGTTTCTAAAATATTGCATTAAATACTTTCAAAAAAGTATTTCTGCTTTTATTCTTACATAAAAAATGTTTACACAACGGTGTAATTAAAAAATCATATCCATAAAAAGAAATGTTACTTGTTTCTACCCTACAACGATTTGAAATTTGTAATAGCTTAACTAAGAACCAACACCAAGGCAAATTTTTTTACTTCAATGATTTTTGTCGGGCATTTCAACTATACTGCTTTCCACTCTAATCTAACTCTACTTTACAAGTTTGAATTGACACTAACGAGTGTTTACATGAACAGAAAATCCCTTGAGCACTAAATAGTTTTCACAAACTTGTAAAAGTGCAAGTGCCTTGGGTATTTAATTTTCAGTTATTGTGAGTATTTTTTCGATACTCATCAGCCATAGAGAACATAACAGAGAAAAGCATGAGGCTAAAACATTGCGTGTTCGAAAGTGCCAATTACAAATGTAAATATGGCAGCCAGGCGCTACGGCCTCGTCAATTTGAGCCGTCATCAACTTCTCTGGTTGAGCTGTTATTTCCCCAATTTGTTGCATGCACAGAATCCTTTGTGATACACAATTACTTATTGAATACACCGTTGTTGCCAGATCAACAACAGTAGCTATTTTCTACACTAAACACATCTACTTAAAATATTCTTACTTAGAGACTTTATCAGTTGTATTTGCTTATCTTCTTACTTTTAAATAAGTAATCGTTTAATCTCAATTTTAAAATTTGTTATTCCAGTTAGTCTTTTATTTTTAAATTTCATTCCTTGTTGAAATCTATTTATTTGTGAATTCTTTACACCACTGATACTGTTTACGAAGAGGCTGTTCTTTTTGCTATTATCATCTGAATAAGTGGGATAATACATATATATACTTCGGTCTTAATTCTATGTTGGCATCTACTGTTAAACATGTTTACCCACGACTCATAAGTAAATTGCCTATTTTTTAACCTATATCTCTGTCAGTAAGTGTTAATTTATGGAGGAATTGTGTTATAGTTTTATTTACTCCACTAGTCGAGGAAGTAAAATAGAAACCTGTATTATTATGTTGGTTGCCTACAGTATAATATTAAATTAAACATTTGACATTTCTCAGACAGAACTTCCCTGCGAAATCGAATATTTTTGACAACTTATGCCAAAATTTAAATTTTATGTCTATTATTTTTAGTTTTATACAAACCCATTTGGTAAGTCGTGGGTAAAGCATAGTACTTCACTCGAGGAACAAATTGCATATTTAGCTCGTTTCTTTAGCCCATTCGCTCGCAAGCTCGCTCATGGGCCAAACACACTCGCTGTAATATGCAATTTACTCCACTCGTAAAGTAATATACTATTTTCTTCAAACGTCAGAAAAACATGTCAAAAACTCAATACAAATGTTTTACTTTTTTTATTTCATCCTGTCCAGTAAATACACTTCCCTATAATCAATTTGGCGCCGGTAAGTACAACATTACGGTATCAGGTACTGTAATGTGTTGCCTAGCAACGCTGCTCTGATTGCTTAAGGGAAGACAATTACTTTTAATTTTTGACATTTAAAAATACTATAATGACTATAAAATTAAAATAAAATAATTAATTACTTACTTTTACATCCATATTTAAAAAGAAGTCAATGTTATTCAATTTCATATTAACAATTAAATCTTAATAATAAAAAAAATATTTGACAGTGACAGATGGCTTTCAAGGTAATTTGACCTAACTAATCAAGTTACGAACTTTTTTTAGTCAATGTACGAACTAATGTTAAAATTTTTATGAATTTATTAATTTATAAAAACAGGATGAAATAAAATATAATATAATAATATAATACGATACATGGTCGTTAAGTGTTATTACAGTACTCGTTTTTATTTCCGGACTTGGCTCCTACGTCGCCTCGTCCTTAAACTAACTTGTACTGTAATAAGTCACTTACCGACCTTGTAACGTATAATACTACTAGCGGACTCGGCGAACTTCGCACCGCCTAACACTAATGTTTTTTCCAATTTTATTTTTTATTTTTACGATTAATTTTTTGTATTTTTTATCATATTTTCTTGTTGGTTACCAGTTTTTACTATTATTTATAGTACTTTGTAATTTATCGGTTAGGTATATTATATATTAACTGCGCCACCTAACGGTGGCGTCATGGTTCTTAGGTAAGTACGTTTTGCTCTTTTAAATATATGAGATATCAACTGCGCCACCTTACGGTGGCCTCATAGTACTTAGTTATGTAAGAATTACAGGTGTAAATTTATAACATCTCAACTGCGCCACCTTAGGGTAGGGTCATAATGATTAATTTCGTAATAAACGCGTCCGATCGCTACAAAATTCAAAGTGCTATAAGGAAAATCGCGGCCTCCGATGCGCTATTTATAGGCAAGTTACCGCCGCCCCGGCCGGCCAGTACCACCGCAAGCGCTACGTCCCGCAATTTTAAATCTGTAATATCTTGGAAAATATTCATTTAAATCTTGTGCTGTAAAGGACCATAATTATAGATCTATATTAAATCAACAATGTATTCAAGCTATTTAATTGGATAAGGATTAATGCTGTATTGGTTAAAATCGCTTCGAAAATTAGCCATTATTTGTCGTAAAAAGTAAATGACAAAAAAATGTTATTGTGGAATATCCATAAGAGATAGACATATACCATCGCGGAGTTTTCTGTAGACCTTTTCAATGTGTACAAATAATTAGTACATTATTTTGATAAATCTCGTAGGCTTTAGCCTGCGTTTGCAGTGTAAGCGGAAAAAAATTGATAATTAACGACATTACATTAGAAACCTCAAAAATAACAGTATTTCTCCACTATTTAATGGATGTTATTATACATATAAACCTTCCTCTTGAATCACTCTATCTATTAAAAAAAAAACGCATCAAAATCCGTTGCGTAGTTTTAAAGATTTAAGCATACAAAGGGAAATAGAGACAGAAAAAGCGACTTTGTTTTATACTATGTATTGATTACGGTGACAGTGATTGACGTTTATAAAATCAACACTTTGTTAAATATTTAATTATGGAAACACGTGTATTCGTGTATTGATAAAAATATATTTTAATTATTATGCGTAACTTGCGTTTGAAGAAAAAATAGTATGTTTTATTCGGAGTAAAACTCACTTTTTTATTCATCTACAGGTTCATCAAAAAGTTTCACTTTTACTCCTAATAAAACAATCCACTATTTTGCTTACTTTAGTTATGGTACCCATGTGTATTTATTATATCTAGAACAGACTGTCTTCTATCTATTTTGATATTTATATGTATCTGTTCCTTTTACCTATTACCCATGTATTAACTTGCTTTGAAAGCCATTCATGAATATGTTTGCATTTATCTTTTTACTTTTCTCAAATTTTTCTGCTGATATTTTTTATACTTTTTGTTTTGTAATGATTACATTTTAAATCTACAATCTGTTTAACCATATTAAACCAGAAACCAAAACTATACCTGCTGTATAAAGTACATTAAATAGTCAAACAGTTAATCAAAAACCGAAACGTATCAATATCAAATAAATACCATGCACTTACCAAATAGGATCTCCCCTTATTCACATCGCCTACACTTAACCGAAACATACATTCACATTTATATGTACAAATGTATATGTTATACACGCATACGTAGCCACGAATAGATGGCAAAAGGGGATGCTATTATTTTCAGCACGTGTCTACCAGCCACTCATGTGGTTTTAATGAGTATCCAAATATACTGTACTTGACAATAATACAGCAAGCATTATAAAATGTAAAAAATAAACTATAAGCAGAATAGGCACCATAAAATCAAATAAATCATTAAAAAAAATGAAATAAGTTTAAAAATTAAAGAGACTATTTCACTAGACTATTTTTACCTGACAAAACTGCATAGCAACGGCACGTTTCATATTGATTATTTTTTTCACCTGTCAAAATATCACAATTTTGTGATTTCGTCCAATGAACACGCTTAATCTTCAATGTTTTATGCTAAATCTAGCCAATCATTCCGGTTTATATTCATAAAACCACTAGTGGTTTTACTAGTATTGATAACATTATAGAACTGTCAAAAATTCAATAACAATATTGAACAATCAATTTTCTTGTTTATAAGTACCTTACTATAAATCAACATTCATTTATATTATCTAAATATTCTGAAATATATTTTGTTATTATTATTATCACAATTCAATTCATCTAAACGATAATGAAAAATCAAATATGTAGGTACTTTAAAACTAACCTGCTTCCTGGTTCTGCATGCATTTAAAACTTTTATATGCCTACAGGCAAACGTGGTCTTGTAGGTAAACTTTAAATAGATATACCTAATAATTTTTATTTTGGTAATTTTCTCTTTAATAATATAATTATATAAATAGGTATAAAAATAAATATTTATTCAAATTATAACCCTGTTTTCACGACGCTCACGACAACTGACAACTGTCAATACTATCTAGTGTACCTACAGGATAAGTTAATAGTGAAATATAAGTTGTTCTAGGAAGTTTCTTAAAGTAGTTTTTGTACAGAATGGTTCAAAAAATAATCTTTTCAAATACCACTCGTCCTGTAATATTTTACTAGATAAATTTTTATTTTCCAGACTCAAACTTTTTTTATTTTAGGCAAAACTACTCAAACAAACTGAATATGATAAAATCACTCGTCCTATGGACTCGTGATTTTATCACATTTCAGTTTATTTTCGTATTTTTGCCAAATAAAAAAGTTTTCGTGGAAACTAAAAATTTATCGATAACATTTTAAGGACTCGTGGTATTACCTTTGACAATACGTAATATCTCAGCGACAAAATTATGACAGATCCGTTACTAAGGTGTCTGGTATTTCTATAGTTGTATTACATGTCAATAATACACAAAATCAATCTTTAGTAGAAAAGAACGGGCAAATTACTATAACTTATAATAATTGTACATTTAATATTGTTAACAAGTAAACAAAGATTATGTTTCGTTGATATTGTCTTGTTTTTCTCGTGCACTGAAAAAAATTTGTTTCGTAATATTAATGTCGTGTGTTCATTAACTTCGTTTTCATTGCGTTAACGTAAAAATCATTAATAATACGTAAAAATTTTTAACACAAAATCTGATGCATTTTCAGTGTTCATGTAGACAATGAATAAGCTTTCATTAACTGATGATTTTCAGTACTTAAAAAAATCATAGGTAGAATGTTTATGGTTCATTACGATAATGAACAGAATCTTTAAATATATGTTTGACATTCTTTGATCTTTGATATTATGAATGCTATCTTTAAAAATGATAGGTACATTAATACAATGAAATCGTTCATAAAAAACCCCTTTTGAGTATGCGCATTTTTATTCATCTCAGCGTGGTGTCGTTAATCGTTATTTGCAGGTTGTAGTTTGCAGTTATAACCTATAGATGAAAGATTTTATTTTTTGTGGAAAGTTTTAACTTAGTTTTATATTAGTTTGACAATTTTATCATCCTGTATTTAAAGGTAAGTTCAAAATATTTTTTCATTTTATATATTACCTACAATTTATTAATTACAATATCGATTCTTAATAAGTTAAATACTAGGTAGGTATCTACTTTTATATTTGCGGCTTGATTATGTTGTATAAAAAATACTATGACTTTAAAGTCATATTGTATTTTAGTTAAAATCTTTGTTAATTTTATAGCATTCTTTTCTAAAGAAATCTTCAAAAGATTTAATTGCAATATTAATATTGGGTAGGGGTAGGTACTTAAAGTTAGAAATTATTTATTCTTAATAATGAGGATATCGCCTCTACTATGTCGTTATATAAAAATTAGCACTTCTCAGAAGATTAAAAATCACCTTTATTAATAAATCCATAAAAATTGTTTTCGGTACCAAAAATAGCAATTTTAAATTCGACAGTATGACATAATAGATGTGGTACAAATACGAATTTTTTGTAAATGTATTTATAAAGTTTTTCTAAAAGATTGAAAATTAAATAACAAAAACAAACATTCTAATTTAATATTAGTTCCTACTAATTATCGTTGTTTTCTAATTTTAGATGATCATGAAGCTAAAGTTATGTGGGTCCTGGATTTTAAGTATCAACCAACAAAATCTGAAGCAAAAAAGACAAGAGGAAATCAAATATAATTAAATTTTAGCAAGAATTTATTTTCGCCAGAAAGAAATAACAACTAAGAAAAGTTAAATTTAAATATCCTTTTATGTTCTTTGTGGCATTAACTTTAATATTTTCGTAAGTATGATATATGGTTGAAATCAGAAAAAAATATTTTTACGTTTCTGGTGTTTATTTATTTTTATTTATAAAATATTAATCACATATATTTTTTAAATTTAAACAATAGATTGTAATATCATGGGTGCAAACAACCACATACTGGATCGGGGGTCGAGAAAAGGGTCTTATTTAGACACCACCCGCTGTTCCCAGGAGACATCAAAGACTCTTTAACCGAAGAAAATCAGAAAAGTAATTTAATAAAGTATTTTTAGGTAATTAATTTAGGAAATTTTTGTTTGAAAATATATATTTTATATAATAATTTATGTTTAAAAATAAATATTTTATGTTATATTAAAGTTGTTCCCAATTTCAAAGGTTAATAAATGATTGTACATCAATTCTACCAATATTTTTTTTCCTTAAACCAGAATGAACAATATTATCAGTTCTTAGTAACTATCTTCAAATTCATAAATATGGTGTAAGACTGATCATAACTACAATGACATGTCTTTATAACAAAGATTATGTTCAGAAATATGATAATAATAATCATAAATACAACAATTTTGGTTCATTCTCAAGTAAGTAAGCGTTCTTTAAAATCATAAACATGTTCTTAAATGCAAGAACTGTGTTCATTAAGCCAATGCAATTCTTACATAGATATTAAGAAATGATTCATTAGCATAACGTACAAAAGTTCATTGAATTAATGTACACTATTCATTGGCTTAAAGAAAATTGTATTGATTTTTATGATTTCGTCCGTTCATAGATAGAATGAAATAAGTAATAGATTAAAGAAAGGTATTCATACTTTAATGAAACGTAATTCTTATAATCAATGATTCGTACTTTGGACCAAAATCAGTACCTGAATTCATTGTCGTAATGAACACTTTCTTTCTATTTATGTACGAATTTGGTTCAGTGTGAAATAGTCTTGTCGAATACCATTCGAGAGAAAAATTTTTCCCGGCCAAATTTTCTTCTGGTTTTATTCAAGTTTGTTGCTTTTTGTTAATTTTCGCTCATGAAATTTTGACAAAATCACTCGACTGACGTCTCGTGATTTTGTCAAAATTTTATTCGCGTAAATTGCCAAGCAACAAACTTTCATACCAGTCGAAAATTTTGCCGGCAAAATTTTCTCTCTTATGATATTATATACGATTAAATTCACAAACAAATGAAGCAGTAATATAATAAAAAAACAGTGCTTTAGAACTACCCTACCCTAAAAATTTGTAGAGCAATCAAGAATATATTATTTAATATTAGCCTACATTTTGCATAGTGTCAACTAATGTTTGGCAGTCATCTGGTGTAAAATGGTTCCAAATTTCTTGAAGAAGGATTCGCAATTCTGGAACGGTTCTTGCGGGATTCAATCTGAGCTTTTTCTTCATGATATGTAACAAGGTTCCAATCGGCGATAGATCGCGACTACTCAACGTCCAGTTTAAAGATAGAATATTATTTTCTGGCATCTAATCTTTTACTTTTTTAGCCGTATGGAAAGTGGTGCCATCTTGTTGCAAGATACATTCGATATTCTTTAAACGCATTTGATTAATTTGGGGTATTAAGTTATTTTAAAGAACATTAATGTACTTCTCGGCATTCATAATGCCTTCCATAAAGTATAAGCTTACTCTAATTATTGATATGGATCTCCAAATCATAACATAAGCCGGAAACTTAACTGTTTTTAAGATGATTATTCTAAAACACTTCTTTAGTTTTTATGACACGACTCCTACCATCACCAACGCATACTTCAAATGGGGCTTCATCACTCCAATTAATGGAGTTCCATTGGTTCGAATACACTAATTTGTGAATCCTTGCCAATATGACAATTTCGCAATAAAAACGCTTTAAAAGTACGTGCGTCGGTTTTGTTATCCTTCCATAAATATATTGTCTTTAGATAAGAAACAGAATGTAAATTGGAAATTTATTTACTTTACTCTTTGAATAATTTTCCGGAAAAATATCAGATTAACATTAAAAAAATGAAATTCAAGTTTTCATATGTATCCGGGGTTTTCATGACAGTATTGTTTTTATTGTTCTTACGTTGGAAATGGATACTTACTATTTCGGTTGTTTTGATTTTTGTTACGCCACTGCGATGGAGAAAGGCAAGGAGGACAAGACAAAATTAGATTCGGGAGTTCAAAGGGACGGGCTCCGAGTGTCGAATTATGAAAACACCTCGGAGTCCTTTGAGAAGACGCGCGATATGCAAACGACCAAGGATAATTAGGATAATGGCAGCCACTTCAATACCTACTATGACCTCTTGCCTCTCGCTGCTACTTCTTTTTTCTTCTATCTAGCCTAATTTGACAGCTCTCTATGTGCTACTTGCGTTTTTGTTTTCGTTAAAGATACTTCAGAAAAACAACACTTGTTGAAGTTAAATTCACATCTAAAGTTATATCTGGTAATGTGACAATTATCTTTGTTAAAAGTCCATTGAATTAAATTAAAAACTCATCTTATAGGGTAAGAGAAATAATTACAAATAAAAAAATGAAACCGTAAACAAAAAATAATGGGTATAAGAAAAAAGGACAAATATAAAAAAGCACAGAAAATCAAAGATAGATATTAAAAAATTGTAAATATAATTAAATCTACTGTCATATGCATATCAATAAATATAATCTCATTTTTAGTGCTAAAAAGTTCACAAAAAATCTGGCTAGTGAACACCGCCAGAACGTGATTGACAGGAACGACAATTTCTCATCAAAAATAAAAACAAAGCAGAATTCAGATTGATGGACATAGAGGTATATTATACGTGCATATGAATAATCAGCGATTCATTAACAAATTTTTTTTATTTGTGGGGCTCTTTGTGCACGAATTCAGGGCGAAATTTGGAGCAAATTGGCATTGGTAGACCGCATCGCGAGCGCACGTGCCAAATAGAGAGCCTGAGCTCGTTAATTACTACGAGTACAGTTTTTGTCATTGTTACACGTCCGACCAAAAATATAATTGCCATTCGTCTCACACTCTCTAATACAGCACTACTTTTGCTCTCAATGGTATCACGTGACCACAAACATGGAAAAAATGAATAGTTAAAAGGATAATAAATCACACGAGAATTTATATTATAGAATACAATTTGTGCTAAATATTCTATATCATGCCTTAAAAATTTTAGTTTGATTTCGTTGAATTATTGGTTTCTCACAACTAACGGAAAATATTCTTTAACTAAGAAATGCTCTTTAATATCTTGTAAGCCAAAGTATAATAACATACTTTAAAACATTTATTATTTTCCAAAATTTGCAAAGATTCTAAATATTCCATTATAGTATAAAAATTTTATGTAACTTTGAAATATTGGATGATTTTGAAACACACTGAATAGGATGAAAGAGGATTTTAAAGACCCCCTTAATTTTTTAAAATTTAAAGCTTTACCAACAGCTCTAAACACATTACCAAGTTAAAAGTTAACTCTTGCTTAACCATTTCGTACATATGATTATTCTTGTATCATTTCCCATTTTACATGTCTTTTACGAGATTTAATCGGTACTATAACTTAATCTGATATAACTATGTTTTAACATTAGTTTTTTAAAAAATGAAACTAAGAGAAAAAAAGCAATTTAGCAAATATTGTAATATTTCACAAGTATTATTTTAAATCTGCGATTTAGGAACTTTGCTACTGAAATAATAATTCTTAGATGTAATTTATAACACCATCAGAAATTAGAGGAAAAATCATCATATACCTATTATTATTGCATATAAAGTTTTCAGAACATTACAAAAAAGATCAAACATGCGACTCATCCATCACAATCAACGATCAACGATGGTAGCGGGCGACTCCATTACGCTGGTTGGTATAACGATCTCCCAGGACTTACTATGGAACGAACATATTGCATCCATAGCAACTGCAGCAGGAAATAAATTAGGCTTTCTGTTTAGAGCACGGAAATATTTTACTCCATCCAATTTAGCTACTCTTTACAAAGCCCAAATACGACCTAATCTTGAATACTGCTCGCATGTATGGGGTTCAGCGGCTTCGTCAAGACACCAGTATCACCAAAAACCTAGCCCCATTATCCCACCGAAGAGCAGTGTCTGATCTTTCCTTGTTTTACCGATACATTAACGGATTTTGCTCAGAAGAACTCCTCTCTATAATGCCTCCACTTGTCAGACCAGCCGGAGCAACGCGACGTGCCAACTCCATGCACCCTTATACTGCTCAATGCTGGACATCGCGAACGGATCGATTCGATCGTTCCTTCATCCCCCAGGGTCTCCAGATTGTGGAACTCCTTACCTTCCCACGTCTTCACCACTCGTCCTAACTTACAGGCCTTTAAATCCCAAATTAATAAATTGTCTCTTCTGCCCCAATAGATGTTCTCGGTAGATTTGTATTTAGGTCTATACCTACAAGGACATCCTTAATAAAAAAACTTACGCACAAATTGTTCTTGCTGTAATTATTTGAGCACATTAATTTTTTTACAATATAATTTTATTTTTTTATTAATAAAATTAGATTTCTAATAACAGAATTTTGATAAATACCTATCCTTTCTATTAACGTGGGTGTATTCCGGAAGACAATAACTGGTCGAGACTTGCAGTTTGCTAACAAGCTATAAGATTTATTGTTAATTACTTCGGATTTATTTGATACTGATACCATGCCGACATCCTGTCGCACCAATTATTCTGTAGATTTGTACGTTCGGAAACTATATACTGGTGTTTATACGGAGAAATTCATATTGATAGGAAACCGAGGTATATTAAATAAAGATTTGGAATAGTATTGTATATTTATAGTTTATTTTTATCATTCTGAGTATTCTAATTACCTAAGCCGACACTTTAAAGCTCAGGGCTGTAATAGGATCTATATTATACCAGCAGGTATTGACTGTTCTTTTTAATTATTTTATTGAACAGCGGCATTAAAGCAAAGTTTTTTTTTTTGTAAACCCAATAAAAGACTACTTTTCAATTGAAAGGTTTCAATTCACTTATTAGTTTATTGATTAGCGTAATATAAACTTATTTTAGTACAAATTAAAAAAGGGATAAATCATGAGGATTATTACATTCAAGTATCAATACAATCTACATTTATCAATTTAAATTAGAAAATACCTGAAGTATTTTAGCTCTACTAATTTTATATGTTCATGCAACTTGTCCAGTTTTTATTGTGTATTCTCTTTCTATTAACTTTATTAACCTTTGCTTTCTTCACCGTTGCATGTGTGTCGTACCAAGTGTCATCCAGATAATAAATTGGTTTGTCGCATTCTCTTTATTTTGTGATGGTTTGAAAAAATTCGTTTCTCCATACAAGCAATCTTTTGCTCTCGATAGACTGACGTTTACCGATAGTTTTAAATTTAAAACCGTTGTTAATATCTTGTTACCTTTATAAACTTCGAAGAACCGCAATCAACACGCTTTTTTTCCCGAAAGGTGCAATTTTTATTAATTTATACACGGTGGTTCGCGACACTTTTGTAAGGGTTACAGTTTGCTACATATTTTTAGAAAGTTTTTTATATTTTCGCCGTGTTCTGTGTCTCTGTGTCATTCCGTGGAATTTGTAATCGAATTTAAACCTATTTCCCGACTACCTAGAGCTCTGAAATTTTCAGGATAGCTAAGAACTGGATGACAATGCATGTTTCAAGTGTGTTTAGGCATATACATAGATTTTGAAATTTATACCGAATTGATATTAAACATGATCTAAGTTGTGTATAGATAATATTATTTTGAAAGTTATTAAAAAAATCGTTCGTAGCGTAGTTGGTTAGGCGGCGGATCAGTCCACTTGTGACAGTTCTGTTATGTTATCATAATGGGATCGATTACGCGACAGAGAAGTTTTTTTTTTTTTTTTTTGTTCTTACATGTGAAAACAGTAATTATTATTTTAACTGGTAATAAAATAAACTGTTTTAGAAAGTTTTTAGATACAACTACCCTTGATTTTGTTAACAAGGAAACAATCTTCTCTATGATCAATCACAGCGTTGTATGACTTAATATTTTTGCAAAATCAGGGATGCTGTGCATTGTTGAGATGACACAAAATATGACCTATAAATCAGTAAAAAACTTTCTATTATAAAAAGTTCTTTTTGTAAATTGTGCTTATTTTGTTCTTCATACACATTTAAAGTTATGTGCTGAGCATCTTTACTATAAAAACCGATAACTTTTCTTTCACCTCTTTCAACACTGTTATGAACTATTAGATCATTACCAATCGCATCCAAAAAATTATTGTCCTGATCTTCTGGGTTTCTGGTGTAAGCCACTGTTGCCACATATTGATCGAAAATAACGAATAATATAAAATAATAGTAATTATAAAACAAAAACAATACTAATAAATAAAAAAAAAGTGTGAGGTGTCAAGGGACACCCGGATGGAACGAAGTTCCTTTCGATTAATTAGTGAAGGAATTAGTAATTTGTAAACATAACAGAGTGTTTATACATACATAAGCATTTATTATTGTCTGTATAAAATCTCTACTTACCTAACAGTTTGTTTCTTTTAACAAAAGTGTCCATTTATACAATACCAGAGCTTTAAATAACACATCTTTTTAAAATTACTTTTTATAATTTAAAACAGGAATTAACAATTCAATACAAAAAATTTAAAATTAAAATATTTGACAGTGACTGACAGTTAAGGTAATTTGACGTAGTCAAGTTACGAACTATTTTTAAAATGTTTATGAATTTATTAATTTATAAAAACAGGATGAAATAAAATATAATACTATTATAGGTAATTATGTTTTTTCTACAGTATTTTCTTTTTAATGTACATTTTCTTTTAATTTAAAATAGTATCTTTTTAATTGTAATATATCTATCTATGAGAGAGAGGGAGAGAGAGTTATTTATTTTTTGGTCTGTGAGAGAGAGAAACATGCGTGTGTCGGTGCATTGTGTCGGTGCATAGTGTCGTGACAACTTTTGGTATGAATTTTTTTGGGCTAGCTCCTAGCGTCAGTCGTAACTGTTCGTAACGCGCGAAAGGGAACTTCGTTCCCATAATAACACATAAAGAAGAATAAATGTCAACACTAAATAACGGAAATTTTTCGAAACCTCCGTTCGACGACAATACTCTGAGAATACTAAAATTTGTGAATCCATGACAATATGAAACCCAAACCTGAAACGATCAAAACCAGGTTACATAATACAATGGAAGCGATAACAAGCCGTCGTTAAGCCCTTATTGGGATAAAAAAAGGTCAGTCCTCCAGAACTTGGAACGAATAATACATTCTGAAATCAACTTTCCATGAGTTCGTTCAAACAGTGTTCTGAAGGCTGCGATAATTATTTGGGGGATGTGCCAAACAAAGTTGACTACATGGCGAACTTCTTTTGCACTTGTTACTATTAGACATTTTCATCTCTTGGAATTATGGATAATTTAGTAGTTTGTTTTCTCTTGCGGTTTCATTTGGATAAATGAATAGCAACGAACAATATATTAGTTTACTCTTACATTGATATTTAATTCTACACAACTCTTTAATCATTTTTATCATTTAGCTTACATTTTTGCCATTCATTCGCTTAATAACTGCTTGTATTGTTTAGAACCGTTTGCACTTTCTATTTCTAGGAATGTATGTCCCCCAAGTCACATAAACCTACAAAGTCCCTAATTCCCTTGTATTTTATTAAATGTTTGATGGCAATTATTGGAATTTAGAGATGATTGTGTATTTCGAACTTAGATACAACACAGACAATATCAATTTTTTCCTTTCCGGTTGCGTGTTTTGCAAACTGCAAAGCTTTATGACATTCATCGTTACATAAATATATGGCATTTGAAAAATACTGGGCGTTACACAAACTCTACCGCAATCTGAAACTAATAATTTAAATCTGAATACCTTAAAGGCATAGTGAAAATTTCATTGACTACTATTTATTTTAATACCATATGTGCGAGTTAATTTTTATTGCTGATTTCATTCAATAAACGTTTTATCAATTTATTATGCATTAGCTGTTTGTTTATATGAAAAAAATACTTTGCATTTCTTAATATATATAAATTACGTGTCACGTTGTTTGTCCGCAATGGACTCCCAAACTACTTAACCGATTTTAATGAAATTTGCACACCGTGTGCAGTTTGATTCAACTTGAAAAATAGGATAGCTTTCATTTATAGTCGCAATATTATTTTATTGTAAATTATTTGTTTATTGAATTGTTATTATATTAAATATGACATTATCATTTTGAAAGTTTTCATGTAAAGTCTTGGTAGCTAATTTGGATCAGCGGCGATTATGACATTTCGGTTGGGTTATGGTAATGGTATGGAGGGTAGAGGTAAGGAGAACGATCTTAAATGGGAAATGATTAAAAATGTGTCCACTTTTTAGAGGAACATAACACTTCTCAAACTTGCCACTACAATGGCGCTAAAATAGATGTAGGGTACAGAATGAATGTAGCAGTTTTTGACAAATTGATTGAAATGTCGTATGATTTCGTAATATAAGTCACAAATTATATAAGTGCTATAAAAAAACGTTTTCAGCGAATTCATTTTAGTGTATTTTAAATTCGTTTTATACTTTATGATTATCTTATGTATCTTATGATTATTTTAAAAATGGTGTCATAATAAAGCGGAAATGTGTCTTTCCTTGTTTATTTATCTATCCTGCTCTAAGAAATTATGGCGCTTTTTTTAAAATTTACCCTACTACGATCGTAGCGCCACCCTTATTTACCACATTTTGACGGACACATTCAATACACGGAGACAGTTCTCCTTACCTCTACCCTCCATAGGTAATGGGATCGATTACGCCAGAGGGAATTTTTTTTTTTTTGTTTTTACATGTGAAAACAGTAATTATTATTTTAATTTAACTGTTAATAAAATAAACTATTTTAGAAAGTTTTTAGATACAACTACCCTTGATTTAGTTAACAAGGAAACAATCCTCTCTATGATCAATCACAGCGTTGCATGACTTAATATTTTTGCAATATCAAGGATGCTGTTCATTGTTGAGATGACACTTAAATTCAGTTTTAATTATTGAAAAGTTTTAACATAAAAAGTTGTGGCATGTGCTTTGAAACTATATAGTTTAATAAACTGGGCAACTATATATTGCATGTTCACGTGTAGGGAAACCGTCGAATCTGTTTGTGTTAGCTAAAGACAGGTTAACCAAAAATATTGTGTTCCGATTAGTGCTAAATTAAATTGAAAATAAAAGTAATTACCTATAATTTAAAATAATAAGTATTATTGTTAAAGATTTAAGACTATCTGCCCTACCTACCTCATTCATGCATAAGTTAAAGTGTTACATGTTATTTACTTTTTAATGCCACATAAGTGATAGGGTAGTTTTGCCCTACATATTAATTTATTAATTTATATTTTATTGTATTGTTATGTATTACATTTTACCAGGTCAAAGTCATTACTTTAGATCTTGGCACGTGTTTAAATAGTTTAATTTTGATTCTCACGTAGAATATGAATTGACTTTAAAAGCAGGTTGTTGAGGTCAGACACCCTTTGGGGTGTCCCTAAAACAGACCCTGGGGTCTGGGCAATTGTGACTCTTGACGTATTTTCGTGAGTAAGTGTGACATGCCACCATGTAATTTATTTGGTAAGACTCCCTATTCTTAATGTTTATCACTCATTCTTATTGCTTATTTATTCGTTAATATATTTGTTGTTTGTTTCCTGTTGTTTATCTCATCTTACCCTTGGTTAGTTTTCTGCCTTCAGCAGGATACCTGGCCGGGAGTGCCTTTAGCAAGCTACTCCTTATCCTATAACACTAAGGCACATTCTCTCAAATCTCTCCAGGCGTGACAGTAATATACTCATTTGTTATAAACTTCAATAAAAATAATAATAAATTTTAAAATTCTTTTGTATTGATTTTTGCTTAATATCAATCCAGTGAATTTTTATACCAGCTTTAACGTTTCCGTCTTCATTCGTAAATAATAATTTCATTGTATTAAGGGGTTGCAGTAGTAGAAAATCTGTCATGGAGGTCGCCATATTTTTTACAAATGGCATCTATGTAAACAAGCATGGTGGTCCCCATGACTGATGTTCTACTACTGTTCCTCTTAAATAGATTACTACAATGTAATAAGTATAACAAAAACCTTAGCCACAGCAACGCGTGGCCGGGTCAGCTAGTTACTTATAGTTACTAATTCATTTTTATACAAGGTTGTTTCCAAACTTGAACAACTGTGTAGGTACATATCTTATTTATTGTTCTAAACTTTACTTTAGTAAATTGACAGTTAATTTTTTTGTAAAAATTTAAATAATTTACGAAAATGTTGATAGATATTGAACAAATACGAAATATATTGTAAGCTATAAAGTTATAAGTACACATATCCGAAAAAGGGATATGAAAGTGGTATCAGATATTTAGAGAGCTGTGTTGTGTTGTTTGGATTTTGAGATTATAAAGACAAAGATTCAGTTAGATAAAACACTAAAGAATCCACTCCTTCCTTCACAAAAGTTAAAATGTGGGTAGCAGACTTAAAACGTAGTCGTATAAATACTCAATAACAAGAGCTTACTGGAACAGTAAAAACGGCAACATCACTTCAAATGATTTAAAAATTCCACAACGCTATTGAAATTGTCAGAGGTAGCTGAGATTTTTGACGACATATCTAAAGAAACGGTTCATTACATCCTAACTGATATTTTGGAAATGAAAAAATTATCGGGTGTCAATTTGACCCTCTACGAATAAAATACGACAAACTTTTTGTTGTAATTTGTTACTGTCAATAAAACCAGTATACACTCGAAACAAATATCAATGAACAAGTTAGGAAGAACCAACGCCGAAGAAAGTGAAAAATTGTCGATCCGAAAGAAAGGTGCTGGTAGGTAACGTTTTGATACGCCAAAGGAATCTTGTTGGTTGATTATCTAGACAACGGCAAAACCATTTGTTCGTTCTAAATTTCACGATTTATACTTGTGCCAGATTTGGCCCCTTCGGATTTCAAACTTCTTATTAAATCTAAAAAAAAATCTGTACAGGAAAAGATATGGATCCAATCCTGAGGTAATCGCAGCGACGGCCGCTTATTTTACAGACTTCTATGGTAATATTTACAAAGAAGAAATCAAAACATCGGAGCACCGAGGGCGCAAGTCTATAAGTTTTCAAAGAGCATTTGTAGAGAAATAAAATAAATTTATGTCAATATTTTTTTATCCCAGGCCGAAAATATTGCATCCCATACTCGAATGTGTTCGTTTACAATAATGTTATTGGTAAATATAGACTTAGCAGATAGAAATTATGTTTCAAACAATAAGAAAAGTTATTGATATCAAAGATCTAAAATTAGCAAATTTATATATGTATTAGTTTTATTTACAAAGAATTGGGCAATATTAATAGTTAATGAAAATTTATTTTTTATGCTAAAAACCGATCAAGACACTATTTAGTATAATTTCTTGAAACCACTATAATATCTTCAAATTACTTTGCTATGTATATATTTTATCTGGAATTAGGTGTTGTTAAGATAGAACTGTACAAAAAAGGTTTATCTACGTAAAACGGTACGAATAAAAATTCTAATTAAAGGAACATTCAGATATAACCATCTATGGAGCATGTAGATATGCTCCGACACCCAGTATGGTTCCCAAACGAGTGTAATTCGAGTTCCAACATGACACTTTCTCGTCTCAAAAGGGAGTTTCGACTAATTGAAATGGCTGATTGGGTCATTTTCTTAGCCAAATAAGACCGCAAATGTCTTTCTTGTATTTGGAGAATAGTCCAGTATCGCAAGAACAATATATTTTTTATAAAACATTATTATTATCTGATACTTTATTCTACAAACAATTAAACTACTTAGTATATATGGAATTTTCAGTTTTTTGTAACATGCTATTTGTTACATGCGATCAATAGTTTATGTTTAAATCAAATCTTGTTTGCGCTTTAGGCATAATATTTAGTATCTAGGGTCAGTGCCCAGATTAGTAAACATATTATTCATGATAATTGATTTACTTATTATATTTGTATTATAAATCACGTGTCTTACCGAAAAGGCTATTATTTTCTGTCATAGTGGTTTATCCATTGTAAAATATTTTACTTTCAAGATTAAATTTGATATCTATGTAATGTTTTGAGATACTGAGGCATACTTCAAACAAGGTTTCCATGATGAATCTAGCTTGTTTCCTAAATAAATGCTAAGTTCAAGTTCAAGAATGAGTAGTAAGAGAGAAAAATATGGAAATTTTTAGTAGTTTGGTACGTAAGAGGACCCTGTTGTAGGACTTACGTCCTTTTCAGGGGATGGATGGAATGTTGGGAAGGAGTTAGCATCTGTCTCTCGTCGGCTCCGCTCCCACAACTCTTCCTTCTGTATTCCTGAAGTGTTGGTCTTCTAACTTCCGTTTCGTCCTTCCTTGAACGTGCCTAAAAAGTTATTTTTTTGGTGTAAGTGTATGTGTGTGTTGGAGTGTAACGTGTAACCTACGTGGTGCAATGTGGGGTTGGGAGATTGACGCTGTGGCGTGTCTCCTCCGTCGTGGAGCCCTTCCATTTGGCAAGGACAAAGGGAACCACAGAAACCTTCGCCAAGGGCCCAAATAAATGCTAATGTTATTATTTGGCTATATACCATAATTACCATAAGTAATGTCAACAGAATGTTCATTGGTGGGAACTAAAAAACTGTTTGTTCGATTTTGGTTGAGTTCCATCTTTTCTTCCATGTCCTCAAAGTTTATCCGACTTTAGAAGGTTATATCGAGACTACAAATCCAGATTATAGCTTCTAAATCAACATTAGGGAACTGAAACGGATGTCATAAAAAACTTTTCAATTCAAAAAAGTTAAACTCAAAAAACTTCTTTTTATAGTGTCTTTTTGAGTTATTAAATGATGGTGATCACTTATTTCTATTATAAATTCTTCGTTGCTTAATCATATCCAGAGACTTATGTCTTAACCAACTTTTTCTTTTCCAATTAAGCGTTTTGTTTGGATTTTGTCTGTTAGAATTACTTTTAGCTCGTTTCCAAGATAGGATACTTTTGTAGATGTTATAATACTTAGTAGTTCTCTATCTTAATTTTAATGATTAAAACTGTGATCCAGGAAAAATATTTAGTGATTACTCTTCCTTATATAGGTTAAATTATCACCTTATATTTATTATATATTTTTTCACATTACTAATCCTTATAGAGATATAATACTTGTTTTTTAATTAACAATAATAATTGTTTATAAGCTCTTGTGGAAGATATAAATTGTTTCAGATTTTTGTGGGGGGAAAATTTAATAGCAATTTTGTACATTAACTATTATTGTTGTAGCTTTCCACAAATGCAAAAGAGATTGAAAACATCTAAAGGCTTGTTATCTCGGACTATACAAATTATCAAAAAACAGCCTCGGCCAGTGGTTTTTTCCTGCCGTCGTGTCGTGGCTGGTGTGCTATATAAAAAAGGCTACAAGTAGACATACATGGCCCGTTTCAGAAATGTTCGACGGCCAAGCGTACATCAGCGGATCGCATACGGTATAATGAACAATTAAATTACAAATGCACTACTACCCAATTACTGTTTCCTGTGGGGCAAACCAAGTGTGTTCATAAATGAACCGAATACTATAAATGTACTAAGAAGATGAGTGACAAGGGATACCACATAGGTATTTTACAGGGTGTCAAAATAAGGTATTTTTGATTGGTCCTTCGTGAAATAAAACATCCATTGCAGTAGTTTACAAATACGTTAAATAAAAAACTTTTAAATTTGCTTGAATCGGTCAACACTGACATGTCCAACAAAGAGGTCTGTCTGATGAAATAAAAAAAGTCGTTTGAATTTTACGATCGGTAATGAATTAGGCGAACGAAAATGCCAAAACGTTTTTTATCAACCTTTCGAACATACTTTTACAAAGCGTGGCTTGCATATTTATTCATCAATTTGTTTAAAAACTTTGCTTTACCACTAATGATTTCAATAAAATGCAGAAATTTAAAACTGTGTTTTTAAACAGTAAATTATACCTGAGTATATCTAGAAAATTGTAGATCTTGCAACTACCAAATATTATTTCGGTAGAATTTAAAATTTCCTTCGACTAAGAGTTTTCTATTCCAAAATATACTAAATACACTTTGGGAATATGAAAATTCTGCGTAAATTTAGTGAACCTATAAATTCTTGTAGGGCCTAATACCAATAATAGATCGAAATTAAAGAATGCAATAAAAACTTTGAAAACCCTCTCAATATCGAAATCACCGATTTCCTTTCAGCATTAAAAGCAAGGGTCTTGCCAATATTCTAAATTTAAAGATTCGTATCAGATTTTTTTGTACGGGGTCATTCAGAACGTTGGATAAGAGGGGTAAAATACAATAGACCCACCGTGCATGATGCATTGGCCCTCAATGGGTGCTCTATGAACTTGTTGATCTGAGCAACGGATATGTCATCGAAAGGGGACTCACAATAACAATTGGGGCTATGACAGTGCATTTAATAAAGTAATTCTCCAGAAGGAAACCTACAGGATGACCCTAATAGTTAGAGGGATGTTGATTGAAATGATGTATAGATAATTTGTCGTATCTAATTGACAAATAATTTGTTAACAAACGAGAAAATAGCTTTTGAATAGTACAGTATTTGATTAAACGATATTTTATGCATTTGCCTACGCATTTATTTATTCATGTTTCATATAAATTGTGGTCTAAATCTACTTTTGCCTTCTTAAGATATTTTCTTTCAGTAGCTTTATTCATTTTTTCTATATTTGCCCCTTTCAGTGAACACCTAACCTACTTATACTAATTGCGCTTTTTTTGTTAAGTATTGTACTTCATAAATTTTATTATTTTAGCACATCTTTAAAATACCATCAGTTTTCTTAATTAGTTATTATTTCTTAAAATGCGACTGTAAAATATATAATTCAGATAGTTATACGCTTATTTTGAAAGTATCTACTTATCGTACGTATTAGTATGTAACTGTATAAATTCCCACTGAAGGGATTATATCCCTTAGCTGGCTCAATTGAGCCGTGACTTCTTTTCTGAGTTTTACCAGTTCTTCCCAAACATAAAATAATAGGGCGCCAGAGTACAAACAAGCAAATAACACTCAAACACCAGTTTAAATAATTTATTTAAAAAAAAATGTCAGTAAACATAACAAAATTAAATTTTAGTTCGTAAATTAGTTTAAACTCTTATCTTTTTTGTTGATTCTTCGGAAAGGATTTCCCTGGACAAATTTCTTCCTGGGATGAACTGGGATCTAATTCGAAATTTGGCTTTCTTTTCTCAAAATGGCGGACGGCTCAAACTCGCCTCCAAATAAAATTATTAGCTCCTACGTAGGTCTCCTCAAAAATGTGGCAATAACTCAATAATGAAATTAATAATCCGAATTCTATCCCTTAATGAATTACAATCAAGTAGAATCACTTTCTGTTTTTTCCATATTATTGAGAATAAATTAATTTTAAATACATGTGTAACCTGGAATACAATTCAACCAATGATCACAAAAACTGATGTTTGGCGAAAGTGAAACTACTTGAAATTAGTTGTTAGTAATATTTAAAAAAAATCACCTCAGTTTTAGAAGTTTATACAAATAAAATAATTAAATGAAACAATAAAATTAATTTACTTGTATTGTTGAGGAGAAGTTTCCACGAGGAAAACAGGTATGAAAATGAATGTAAAAATCTATCGTAGTAAAAAAGAAGACTCCGAATATCAGTCAAACCTTTTTCAAACAAGTTATAATCACGGCGATAACATTAAAATAAATCTCACCGAATATAGTCTAGTGGATTTCAATACTAAAACGATCCAATAGATCGTTACAAGTAATTACATCATAGTTCAGTATATTAAAAAATACTGGTAAAATTACAACAAATATTTGGATTTTAGTGACACCCTATATATATACCTATAGTCGCAACTCCACTGTCATGATAAAATCTTTTTAATCAGTTTCGGATTAAGGAATTATCAGGTACCTCATTTTGGCTGTTCATTTTAGAGTCTTTAACAAAGACGATTCCTTCAAGCTTCATCAGTACAAAAACTACACTTTATTAATTCACTACCCAAGTATAATTACCTTTTTAATAAAATTCAACGGCACAAAAAGGCCAGGAAAGAGACAACTATATGGGCTGAGGATCTTTTATAATTTTACAAGTTAGAAATAATGATTCTTTAATAAAAATGACTTACAGTAACGAACTTACATTAATGACGCTAAAAATAAAATACAAACTTCTATAATTACAACAAATGTTAATGTCTTAATAAAACAGTGATCATATTATTTGTTTATATAACTTATAATTAATTTTAAAAGTATAATATTATCTAAATGATTCTAGAAAACAAGTTTCATTGTAATTACAATTCTTATCATATTACCATAATTGAGTTCAGTTAGCTAAAATTACTAACAAATGACGACCAATTACCTTAACAGGTAATTACTGCTTCGTATCTTGATTGGGTAAAAATGGTAAAAATAGAAGCTCTCATTATCATCTTTTAACGTCAACAAGAAGTTTTAAATGATATATATAATAGATGATATCGCCAATGTAATAAGTTTCAATTAAAAAAGACTTTGTTGATGCTAATTAAATTAGCTTTCTTCTAGTATTTCGCAACCATTTAAAAAATCTTGTAAATTATGGTTACTTTTTACATTTTATTTCAAATGATTTCGTAATTTAAGGCTACAAGCTACAATCGACCGACTGATAGAAATTAGGAGTTTTTCAGTACATTATTAGGGATAAAAATCAACACAGCTACTAAAAATAACTTACTTGGATTACAAAAGTAACCTTACTATACCTCGATAGGCAACCAATGCGAGGTTGGAATGAATGCTAGTTGCCATGTTTAACTTAGAAAGACTTACTAACTTTGTCTTATTAACGCGCAATAGAAAGAGATACTTTTAAGAAAATGGCAACACTGACGAACATAATGAACCACGCTAGCGCCGCTTGCCATTTGTCTGAAAAGCATCTCTTTCTATTGCGCGTTAATATTATAACTACCATTCATTCAAACCTCGCATTGGTTCCACTTGCATATACGTCATAATGACGTCAGAGTCATGCAATTTCCTATCGAAGTATAATGCTAATTTCTGGGACACAATTGGCTATAAACATATAAGGTGTATTCATGTTGTAGAGGTATTAAAAAATCTAACTATTTGTCTGATTTTCGAGCCGGAACATTTATAATATTAAGTAACAATCTACCTTCGCTTCGTTTCAGTTGCGACGGTAGATTGAAGATCTCTTAAAATACAAAAAAACTAAGTTTACTAAAATTTGTATGTTTACAACCTAAACAGTGGTTGTGTGTAAAATAAAGCATCCCAAACTAGACACAAGATTTGGATTGCTTTACTTTATTAATAATTCAGAATACATTCTAAATAAAAAAGGGTTGATAAAGCAGATGACACTATGCATTCTCTTATTTTGATAAATGTCTATTTTATGTATACTTTGACTTAAGTTAACTTTAATTTAAATCAGTGGAGGCGTGTAGTGGTATGTCTTGGGGTCCTCAATTAAAAAAAAAAAGTAAAAAAATCGGGTCACAGCTAAAACGCCGGAGGCAAAGATTTTTTTTTGGTGGCACCGCAACACGATATTTTTTGGGCTTATTAAATGGCATAAAAAAGTTTATTGAGGAGTTAGTTTTTTTTAAAGACTCACCTGTTGAGTAGGTACCTCTATCTCTACAAGCAGTTACTGTTTTTATTGTTTGTAGTAATATTCTTATAGTGTATAAATTTCACAAGCACGTTTTATATTGGAAGTGAGTCTCTTCTTTTTGATAAATTTTTCAACAACCAATTCGTGAATTTCGTGAATAATTTGTTTTTCAATAGATAACATTGCTAGAGCAGTTAGTCTATCATGAGGATCCGTTTTAATGTAGAGAAACAACGTTCGGTTTCGACGGTTTACTTGGGCATCGTAACAATTGCTTGTAGCACTAGAAATGTCTCAGAGAAATCTGTTTGTAAATTATTTTCAATTAAAAATTTAAGCAAATGGACTGATCCGGATACTTCTTTAAAATCTGATCGTTTTTATGTTGTTTCAAATTCTGTCTTTAATTTGTTTTTATTTAAAACGGAAAATGTGCGAATTGCTGTGTCAGTTTTTTCATAAATCTCTATTTTAAAAGATCGTTTATAATCCCGATTTTTTCCTTTACTTATTTTCGTAATTTTAAAACTCGGGTTTGGGCAACCCACACTTTTTATGTTCATTTTTTGTTCTATTGTTAGTGAATTAAATTTAACTGTCTTTAAATATTGAATGGTCACGTCGTCGCAAAATTTTTCCGAGATCGTCATAACTTCCTCCATTCTTCAATTATCGCGTACGCGTAAATAAAACCTAAACGATGAACGATTGTACTTCTACTCTGACGAGAAATGACTGAGATCACAATGCCACTGTGCTCCAATAAACTTTACAACTTGGTCTGTGTCGCGGGCTGCAAAGAGGAGAGGCGAAGTAGCGTTTGAAACGAATCAGATATCGTATCGCATTGAGCACTGCACCCGGATTGCCTACACTTTATTTATAGCCTAGGAAGTAGCTAATATATGTTTCGTTTGTTTTTTAATACTGATTCAAATGATTTTATACTTGTAGAATACATTCGTAAACCTGGTCGTGTTGATTTTACTTAGTACTTTAAATCTGATTTTTAAATCTATGATTATTTTTTTTAATCATGCAAATTGAGACTGACAACTTAAGTCTTTGTCTTTAATATATTATTTAATTTGATATTTTTTTTTGCAGGACTTACCAGACCCCCTATGTACCCGTTCCCTGCCGGTCAATACCCCTATCCGATGCTCAGTCCAGAAATGTCACAGGTGGCAAGTTGGTAAGTATCTTCTTTCTAGGTTTACTCATTTGTCATACTTTAATACAGTTAAAACACACATTGTACAATCTAAGTTTTATATTCCACAATAGTTAGAAGATATATTTTATTCTCGTTTGCAGAAACGAAGAACTGTATAATATTTTACGAATAATACAACTAACTATTAAAAAAAAGAAATCAATTAGGAAATATATGAAAGGTTTTGTCAGAGGCGGGTAAACATTGGTCATATATTCATAGGTAATAACATTTTCTACATTTACTGAGGCTAAAAATATGTTAATACGTCGGAATACTTTATAGCTGCATTATTTTCCTTAAAATTTAAAATAAAGCTTACCTTACTATTTACTTCGTAAGATATATACAACCTTTCGTAAATGGATTACTGTTTCTGAGTTCATTTGATGTCTACTATGATTTCTATAAATTAATATAATAGACTTGCCAATGTATACTTTAAGATTATTTCATCAGAGTTACGAGAAAATGTAGATAAAAGCAAATGAGACAAAACTATGACATTAAAAATATAAATATTATCCGTCTTGTTGTTTTTAGAGACACACATTAAATATTAAATGTTAAAGATTAACTCTGAGAAATTTTTAGTAGGAGAGCTAGTGAACGGTCGCACGGCTCTTGGGCGATATTGCTTTGCGACAAAACCAGAAATGTTGTGACAAAATGCCGATTGATTTAGGCTTTAGTGCATGAAAAATGTCTCATACATTATTACCGCAATTAAGAATTTACCAATGTTGTCCAACGTATGTCCCGCCAAATTTAGCAGAATTTTTTTTCAATCGCTCTTGAGTATTCTGAAATCAAATGACAATTTTCCGAATAGATATGATGAAATATATATTTATTTTTCTTATTTAAAAAAAGTTCTGGAGGCGCCGGGCATCGATCCCGGTACCTCTCGCATGCTAAGCGAGCGCTCTACCATCTGAGCTACGCCCCCTGTACTTAAGCTACCAAGTTACCAAATCAGCATCTGCAAATGATCCACTTTTTATAAACCAGTTCAGATTATGTAGGTGTGGTATTTAAATAATAAGCATACTCGATTAAAGCAGCACGTATAGGTCACGAATCAAAGTGTTACTTAAAGATAAAAATGACCTCACAGAGTTCCACAATACAAATGCATTGTGAAAAAATTATATACAATTAGTAGTATGTCTTTATTGGTGAAATTATATATATTGTTATGGAAGTCTTTTTTCTGGCTTCCTGGGTCCCTTTTTTATTATTTTTCTTTATTTTAGTTTTTTAAAAGTACAACTAATTATCGGTTCCAAATATTATATTCTTTTTAAATTTAATTAAAAATACAAATTTTATCTTAATGACATTTTATCAAATCATTCATTTTACAATCTCATCGTATCAAAATCAAATCATAACTAAAATTATTTGTCCCCCCGTTCCTAAGGTAACTTTCCTATCTTAAAACAAAATAAACTTTACAAATCTCACCCTTTCTAAAAACTACACTTATAAGACTATTAAGCACTATAAAAAAATTTTTAATCAATCAAACCATAACAATAAGAGCAATAATAATTTCATTTGAAAAATTGCGTCAAATCAAGTGATATTGCTGTGTTGCGAATATTTGCTTTAATTCAACTCGAACTAATTGTCGTAAAGTTCAATGAATGTTTCTTTTAGAACCTTATGAATAACAAAAAATTGCCTGCTTTAAAACAAAGAATTAAAATGAACAAAAATATTTGCTATTCCCCATCGCTATTAACCGGTTGTACATTTTCGTATTTTCTCTTTTTTCCTAATCGGCTTTGTCGCACACTCTTTAATTGCGACCAAATGGGATTTCGCCGGACCACAAAGGAACCAACATTCCATGAAAAAATCTCTCTCGGGAAGCAACGATTCTGGCAAAGGGGTGTTATCACACCGTCAAGTGTGGCGAGAACTTGATGAGATTTTGAATCGAGGAAAAATCTGCGGGGATGTTTTTAATTTCAGCAGTAATTACTGTGGAAGAAGATTGGAATCAATTTTTTCAACAAAGCGACAGCACACACATTGGAATTGTAAAGATCGGTGCATACAAACATAATACTTACGAGTATAAGCAGTATGTTTAGAATGTTTTATTTTGTTTTTATACTTGGTAATTGGTAACAGATTAAAACCCATGCAAAGAGTTTCACTAAATATATATATTTTTTTAATTAGAAGATTAAATTTAACTGATACTGTATGTAGAATCGTGACAATTATATTCTGGAAGAAACCATAAAAAAGCAGAGTAAGATTAGATCGAGAAAAATATGTCAAACCCTTTTAAACTATCAAAAACAAACTATACTACTCCTAAAATTTCTTCTAGAAAACTATTCGATTTGTTTAATAAAAAATTACGAGCTCTTTATATGTAGTTTTTAAAAAAATGTTTATCTACTCTACCTCATATTATGTATCAATTTTTAGTTCGTGAAAACTGTCATTACAGACAGCAGTGCGTGAAGGATTGAAAGTGTGCGTGAAGTAACAATGTATTTTAAATGGGATTTACTTTTTCGCACTGTTTTTGACACACCTTCATATAATCAAATATCCTTAGCATTCGCGTTGTCATGGTGTTGCTATGAGAGCATTACATTTCAACCAAAGTCATTCTGACAGTTTTGTAGTTTAAGTTTTCAAATTTGAAATTCTAATTATTTTTTATTTGTTTATCGTAGATAAAATATTGTATGAAACTGTGCGTGAAGTGCTTTTTGCGCACTTACGCGATATATAGCACTCGCTTCGCTCGTGCTCTAAACATCGCGTGCGTGCGCAAAAAGCATACTTCACGAACTGTTTCATAAATAACTATTTTTAGGTTTAAATTGTTGAACATCACAATGTGATTTTATGACCATATGTAAAATAAACATAAAATTGAGTTTGGTGTAGAAATTGGGGATAGTGCAGAAAAGGTATATCACCGCACCCCAGCTTTCATTGGTCATTTGGTCTGTTACATTAAATCAGTTTCACGATAGCGTTTCATTTTTATATATGTATTTTTAATTATGTAATTGTATAGTTCCTTAATTTATTTCGTATCAGCTTTTTATTAACGCAGTTACAATCTTACATTAATTTTCTGGAAACAGTGTACGTACAACGAATTGTAGAATGTTTATATTTACTGCCTACTTTTACTTCTCTATATTGTGTATGTATTTTTTTGCAAACTCTACATGGTTTATTTTAGGCACACTCCGAGCATGTACCCCTTGTCACCTGGTACTGGTTTCCGAAGTCCGTACCCCAGCACGTTACCGATCTCAACGAGCAGCCTGCCAAGTGATTTCTACAGGTTCTCGCCAACCGGGTTGATTCAACATCATCCTGGATTATCACCTCACCCGCCTCATCTTTCGTCGCACCCCGCAATCGTTACCCCTGGACCCAAGCAGGAACTGCCAGATCTTAATCACAGGTAAGAAAATAATTATTAATTTAAAGTCCTTTAACTAACAAACAGCTAATACTCCAATGATTGGCCCGGAACCATTCGGCGGGGTTGCTAATACATTCAGAAAGGCAGCCGTTGAGAAATGGAGGCTAGAGAAGGCACAGGAGTAGTGGGAAAAATCACCGGGCAAGCGACAAGCCAAAGTCTTCATAAAAGGACACTCGGCAAAGTTTACTGCAGAGCTGCTATCACAAAGGCGAAACGATGTCAGAATGATTGTTAGTCTCTTGACAGGACATTGTAGGCTCAGAAAACACATGAGTCAGCTGAACTTAGCAGATGAAGACATTTGTCGATACTGCCAAGAGGAAGAGGAAACCGCATTTAATGTCCTATGCCAATGTGAAGGCCTTGTAAGGACGCGGTATCTAGTACTGGAAGAGAAGAAACCGGCTGCGGAGTGGCTACTGTCAAAGCTATTAAGTCTCATTAAGAGGGCAGAGCTGGACAAGGTGCTCTAATCCTATTCCACAGATAATGGGTGTTTACAATAGATCTGCAAAGGTCGCAGTGATACAGGCTAACAGCCTAGTATCTGTTTGACTTTTGGAAGTATAACTTTCCAGATGAGGGTTAAGACTAGTAAGAACTTTGTTATATTGGCAGTATCTGACTCTAACCCTTCACATATATTAAAAAATTAACGATTTTGTGTTTGTAAAAAGTATCAATCGATTTAATTTGCAATATATTTAAAAACCTAATGAATTATTGTGTAAAAATCTTAATAATTAACAATTTTTCCATCCAGTCAACGCAGCTTTTAAATACTTGCTTACTCCCAGCAATCACCCGAGTCGTGTAGAAATGAATAAACAAAGTTCTAAACGCCCCGGTTAACATGAATTTTAGAGATCAAAAAGCCTCATTATAGATTCTCTGGTAAGCAAACGAAAACGAAAAAAAAATAAATGGAGGGAGAAAAGACCGAGCAGTGTGAGAGAATCGGAATCCTGGTCTGAAATAAATGGATATAATTTGAAAGCGGACCACGTTAGATTGTAAATTGCAATTATTGCTAGAAAGAACGAGAGAATCGGCCGAACACATACTCGTGGGTATGTACAAATACGGGCCAAATGAAAACCAAACAAAAACGAAAACTCGAACAGACCCGTATTTTGAATTTCTTTATTTATATACCGCAAAGGAAATAAAATATTTATCAGGAATAAATTTTACACATATTCAGGACATTGATATTTATCTATTATAACAGATATTGTTCGTAGTTGTTGTACAAAACCATCTTCCACAAGAGATATAAAATAAATACAAAAATTTATGATTACATTAATGAGTTATATAAAACTCTGCTTGAATAGATCTAACTAGCTTGTATTCAAGAAGTATGGGTAGATAAGGATCGTCTATCCAATTGTCCAAAAAATGTAAAAACACTAATTTACTACTTTAAGAAGGTGGGGTATTTATTTTTTTTTATCCACGTAAATCACTCCACCACTTTTTCGCAATTTTTAAGACTTGGGTTTTTCGTATAAAAGGATATTAGATGTAAAGGCGATGACTATGGTTCATTTTTCACCCTCTCCTGTCTAAGGGTGTGGGCAAAACGGGGGACCATCCATCGACCCTAGACCATAGCATAATACACTGGACCTTTGCTCTGACCCTCGCTCTGACCCACGCGCACCCGTGGTCACATCGAGGCTTGAAGCACCACACTTTTGCGCCAGTTAAAGCGTGAACAATCGTCTATGAACATCCTCTTCTTCGGACGAGGAAGATATTATTTTGAATTCAAGTGCTAAAAAGTGGTACCTATATAAAGGATCTCAAACGACAAAAAACGTATGTTGTATGGAGAATTTCATCATCTATATCAAGATTTAAGAAAAGATCCGGTCGTTTTTTTGACTACATGATAATGAAAAAAGAAACTTTTGATTATATTTTAAACGAGTTTGGAGATAAACTAAACAAAAATTACCAGAATTGCCATCGTCAGCCAATTGGATCTGAAGAAAGACTCATGGTACCATGGTCGAGGGTCAAAAAAATACTAAGCTCAGTTTTTACCCTGGCACCAAGTATCAGACCTTAGCTCCAACCTATGCACAGAGCGATGATCGGTGCTTCGACGTAACCACATAGATCTAATAAGTATTATGTGTTTATTTTTTTGGTAAGCGGAGCTATGGTGCGATGCTATGGTCGGAGCGATGGTCGGCGCTCCGTTGTGGCCGTACACTAAGAACTTCTACTGCATAGGAAGAATAACTGACCAACGATTCAAATATATTTTAATAAAAAAATTTAATAATAACCGGTAAGAAATCCAAAATTTCACAAACTTCGAAAATGAGTTTATATTTTTTCTTGTCGTCAAAAACCAAAAACAAATTAATTTTGGACCGGATACAGCATTTTGGGTTAAAATAATATTTGTCAAGGACCATAAAGATAAAGGTGCAAACCGAAGTGCTTGACTCCCGGATTTTACTCTTAGTTGAATTATTTACATATCAGAGATTTGTATTTAATAGCATACAGATTCTTCTTAATTCATTAAGTGTCTACTATTGAAAATAATAAATTGTTTACTATTTTGGAAAAATAGCTGTACGTTATGGGACATATTGGCTAACAGAGTGAACGTAAAAGAGCGATAGAAAAAAGAGTTATATAGATGATACTCCACTTCTGTGGTAAGAAAAGAAAAACGTACAAACAAGCACAGGAAAACTCATCGCATGGCCGCCTTATTAAAAAATTGATAATTTACTTAAAACTAGAATTTTAGAAAGAAAAATCGTGAATTATTTTAAAACCGAAAAATGGAATTGAACAAATAGATTCATTGTTAAATGCACCGTAGAAATATACCTTCTATCAGCCAGTCTCACGACTACCAAGTTGTTTTATTATAGTTATAGTTTTTTGTATTCATTTATTATTTGACATTATATTTTTAAATATTTAAAAGGAGAATTTACCTACAAGCAAACTTATTTAGGAAACAATTTGACGCTTGTTGTTTGGTTTGTTAATTATCCATTGTAATCCGTTGGTGAAAATAACGAAAAATCGAATCAAATATGACTAGATGGCAACAAAGAGCAGCTAGCACCAAAAGTATTAACTTCAATCGTCGTTTCTCTGGCGGCGCGGCGGCCCTAATTGTCGCTTCGCGCTACATAGCCTGAATCAAGTAAACTGTCCATTTTAAGGGTGGCGCTTACTTTAAAAACTTCACATATATTACAAAGAAATTATAAATAAATATCAAAAACAAAAAAGGCTCAATAAATTTAATCTTCAACACTAACCTCGATTACAAACATATAAATGGGTTTTAGCTGTAGATACAATATTTTGGTAGATGAAATAATCTTAAGAGATTAGGGGATACCTCAGATCAGTTTTGCAACAGAGGTAGTTTTGAAGAAATACTACTCTGACATGCTTTCACATAGAATAAATTTCGGATTACATCCCATTCATTATCATGATAAGAAGTAAAACCATCCCGATAAATTGATTACCACATTGTGTTCCTAAAGTAGTGTCAGTTTGATAGTAGTTGCACTTGCATCGGTCAAAGTGCTCTATTCGTTACCTTAGGAAATAAAGATTTGATGGAGGGAGCGGCACTTCGCGCGTTGCGGCTGTAATCCTAGTCGGGGGCGGCCATGCGAGAAATGAGATCCAAGATTGGTTATCGACATCGCGGCCATTGGTCAGTTCGTTGCCCGGCAACCGCATCTCGTTTGCCGCAGCTGATGCCACCACCGGTTAGAATGTTGCGGCATCGTAGAGGCGGTTAACAACTCAATGCTTTCATTTTTTTTTTCATTGACTTACTTACATTACGAATATATTTTGACACTTTTTAAAATTAAAGTAAAATTAAAATATCTCTCTTTACCCATACTTTATTTAACATTCTGTATAGTGTTTACTAAATTCTATTGTCTAATATATCCGTTTGCTTGTAAAGGTTTCTAGTGACTTTCACTAATCAGTTTCAAAGAAATATGCAACTATCTTATAGGTATGTACGTATGCGACAATCCTTAATATTTTTAAATGAATGTTGTACCGTATGGTCGTATTGTGTGCTAATCACAGATATCCAATAAAAATAAATACGATTTCACTCTTGAGGCCATCGCTAGCAATTTAAACCGAAAAATTAATACATGTATCAGTCATCTCAAAAGCACGTTATTTCTAAATTCCGTGTAGATACCGTTCTGTTTATTAATAGATGAAATCTTTAAAATACATCTTGTTTGTAAGAACATACGTTGGAAAGATAAATCACATTCACATAATACATATCAAAGAAATCGAATATTTGAAGCTACGATACAATAAAAATGTAAAGCATGCAATTTATATTAAGTCTACTTGGATACACACAATTATCTAGAAATACTTTATAGCTCATTTTTAATGATCATAGTCATATATTACGAGGAAATCGTAATAATGTGTAGTTTATACATAAGGTGTTGGTCAGATCTTCTGATGACAGAGTAGGTTCAAAGTCTTAATTTGTGGAGTAAATTTCAATAATTTGGTGCCAAAAAGTTAGTCATTTCTGTTTTATATAAGTACCTATTCAAAATATGATAAATTTATATCTGTATCTTCTACCTATTGATGAAGTAAATAAACTCTTCTTAGAATTTATCTTGTGATCGTAAGCATATCGTTTATTTTAATTACGGAAACTACACGGGGCGTAACAGTCCAGCTTAATCTAGCATTTAGTAGGTTCCGAATTTGTCAAGATACCTAGGATGAAGCATTATCTTAAATTATAGAGAATACTCTTTACTCAGTCTTTATCGCAGTGCGTTTAGTCTGGTTATGAAAAACCAATCACTATTTCATAGATCATATCAAATATTTTAATACTTTAAGTGCAGTTATGACCAATACAAGAAAAGGCCCCGAACTACACAAACTTGGAGGTCTTATTCCTAAAAAATCTATGTAATAATCTAGAACAATCCCTCCATTCTATTTAAATTGGAAATATTTTGAAAAATCAATAAAAATCATACGTAAACTCTCATTGGCATATTTTCTCTGTCCAGGGTTGGGTTTTTAATCTACAGTCATATATTTCTAGTTGGCTTGTCCTTCCTTACTTTCAAAGAAATATAAGAAAACAGGAAATAATATTTTAATTCCGGAACATAACATTTTCAAAGTAGTTTGGATGCCAGAACATAGATCACAGGAGACTTCCAGAGTGCCTCTACAACATATGACAATCATCACCTATACTTTAGACCTGTAGAAATAAGTACAGGGTACCAAGATCATGGACATAAACCAATAGAAGAAGTATAATAAGCCTAATTTGGCTGCAGTAAACCGCTGACTACATACATGCCAGATGGCATACATCTTTAAAAAAACTATAAATATGAGACAACGTTAAAAAACTCAGTTCATAAATAATGTTATTTCATGGAATTGATCTAGATTAAGAAAACCTGTAACTAAAGACCACACTCTCAAACTACCGTTACAACTAAGTTAACAGTCGATATAGGTCTATAAATTTGGGTATAAAAGACAGTTGTATAAAATGTAATTTAAAATAAGTAGATATATGTAGGTAACAAACTTACTAAAATTACTAATTTGTATTATAGAGTATTATGTTTGTTCGATAAGCGTTTTGCGAATAGTTGCACTATAAAATTATTGTTCTTACCAAGAAAATGCCAAATTCTAATAACATTTGTAACTTTGCTTAGTCCATGATAGATCTGTAATATAGCAAACTAATATGAATATGAATGACCTTTAGTTGAACATGGATTAAAAAATGTCTACATACTAATCGGACTGTTTTTCACAATCATCAATATTACGAGTATATAAATGTAAAAAGAAAAAGACGAACATATATCCATTATATAGTTAATGTTGTAAGCACGACAAGACAAGCTGTGGTTTTATTTTGTAAAACATGTAATTCAAAACACAGAAAATGACGACCGCATTAACCTTAAATCAAAAATTTTATTGTGTACAAATGTACATGCTTAAGACTGCTCGCAAGTTGGATGCTTTAGCAAATTATCACCGACTTGAATATGCTTCACGAACGTTATTTATCAAAGTCAGAAATTTCTCAAATCGAAAAGATTATCCATTCTCAAATGTGGTTGTTTATTATAAAACGAAAAACCAAAATCAATCCACATATTTGGTGTTCAATAGAAATTACAAAAATTAATGGCTACTAGTTTCGGGAATATTTCCCATCAACAGGCCCTCAAAAACAAGCACAAAAAAGCACCATTCGCCAATATGGAATATTTAATCCAACCATTCTGGTTTGCAGTTAGAAGGGACAACATAACTTATAGCCGGTTTCGGCGTATTTGCGCCTCATCAGTACAAGGTATATGTTATCCGTCAGCGAGCTTAAAGAATAATCTCTGACTGAAGACTACACTAAAATCACAATCAATATATGTCTTCCAGTAACGGAAGTGTAAACGATGTGATAGTAGCGACATCTTTACCTCCAACGGCAAACCATCAACAATCAACATAAAATTAACTATATAATTGCACAATTTTAAAAGAAGTATCACTTTAATTTATAATGCAATGTAACAAAATGTTAATAAATGTAACAATATCAGTTCAAAAATTGTTATAGTATCATTGAATTTTGATACGACCCATTTTTCTTTCATAATTAATTCTATTAAAAGGAAGTACAAACGACGAGGTATTATCAATACTTTTAAATTTATTTTATCTAAGACTTTAAGATTCTTTCAACAACTCAAACACCAAAAAACTTTCTTCGTACCCCCGCTCAGTATTTGACTTTCCTTTTAACAAAATTTGATTTTAGCGTCACATAGTAAATGCAGGATTGGCTTTGTTCTCGGTACATTAGCTACGAATTGTCGACCGGTTAGGAAGAAAAATATTATATCCCTTTTTTCCTTTTTAATTCCGACTATTCTATATTGCCGAATCGGTTTTAATTTAAATTTTGTGCAAACTACAGAACTGCTAATTTCTGATACTGTTATGCAATGATTTTTCTTTATTTATAACACATAGAGCAACTTAATATAATAAATCTTTTTGCAGTTTCCTTGAATTTCTCACCCATATCTCCATCTACCTTTTAAACATCTAAAATGAAAACTTGATAATGCAGTTTCCATCTATACTCCCTTGCATTTCAAATAACCCTCTTGTGATTCCACTACCCTCCGAATGGGGTCGATTAGCTCGTGAAAAATTGACTAAAGCGCTTGAGCAATCTGAATCAATAACGTTGAACGTGATTCGAGATTTAAACATTTTAATGAGGATATTGGATTTGGTAATGCCTTAGCGGTATACTGCATACTGGGTTATTAAAATTTACCTAAAAATCAAAGGAAGCACGGAAAATCTAAATAAATACTTAATTTTTACTGATAAACTATTAGTGTATTAGTTTCCGTATAATAACATTGAATTAAAATGATGATAATTGTTTTGCAAAAAAATTTAGAAGTGAATAGTTTATAGTTTTTATATGTAAACAGGAAAATAACATGTTTATGTATATTTTGAGGATACCAATCTAAATCAATTACTCAGATTACCAAATAAGGTAGTGGCTTTATGATTTATTCATTACAATTTATATATAGTTAAATACACAATTGACAATTGCACAAATACAATAAATCAATTTTATTTAAATAGTAAATGTTTAAATATGTATAAGCCTGTTACATATTAATAGGACAATTATTCACCACTCGATTCAATAATAAATCAACAATATTTAATTACATTATGTTTTAGCACTGCAGTGCAATGATTCAATTTTTCCCTTTATTATAGAATAATTTAAATATTAATTATTTTCTTTCTATATATTATGAAAATTTACAAGTGTCGGTACAAAATGCATTTGAAATTACAGTCAAGTCATTTCTTTACGGTGTAATGGAACCAGAAGGTTGAAAAGCTATTGTTTCCATTTCCTTCTGTTTATCACCTTTTTGTTTCATCTTTTCAATCCTATTTTAATAAATCTCTCTATATCTTTTGCTTCCTCAGGCTTCTGAGTTTTCCTCTTCCTTTTTTTTGTTCCCATTGTGTGGTTTCTTACTGTTGTTGGGACTTTATGTTTGGCAGTATTTCTAGGTCTAGGCTAACCATCTGAATCTTTCTCTCTAAAAGACGCGTATTATAGTCTAGTACTTTGTTTTCGAACTTTTAGTAGATTTATATCTACTATTCAGCTGGTTCGCAGGTCACGACTTCGGGAAAATTTCACTACAGTTTTTCGTTTTAGGTCCCCCTGACCTCAAAAACACCTTCCGTTCAAAATCTCGGTCGAGTTCGTTAATGGGCCAAATCGGTAAGGCCGTTTGGGCGTGACATCAAATCAAAATGGAAAAAAATTCGTAACTTTTTTACTTCACCCTGTACAAAAAAATGTTACGGGACTTTTTTGTTTGTCTTAAAGAGACCTACAACTTTTATCTAAAACATTTTTTTCTAAAACGTATACTTTTAATATAATTAATTAATATAAATCTACTGATGCGCCTGGCTTACCAAGGGCCATTTTTTTGCAGTCTCAGGAAATTAAGGTTTAAGTGTCATTCGATTTGGAAAAGCGTTTAGAAAATTTCTCTGCGTATATAAAATGTAAATGTAAAATTTGATATTAAAGTCAATGATTGAAACTAATAGTTATAATTAAAGCGACAAGTAAGTTTTTTTTTATATAATATATGCGATGGCCGTAAGATAGTACAATCTTAGAAAAACTAAGGAAAAAAAATGGATAACGAAAAATCCAAGTAATGGAATGATCTAGAAGGACTAAGAGAATCGAAGACGCTCCTGGGAAACTATAACCAGAAGAGATCTCACAGCTGTCTTAACCTTAGTAAGAAGAATAAAACCGCGGACCTTCTGGCCAAGAAGGAACCGGATACACGATTCACTGGTCCAGAACCTGTATTGGCACTGCCTAGAGCCTGGGTAAGGATCAAAGTCAGGAACTGGGTCTGGGAAGAGTGGACCAAACACTGTAGGGCTGAGGCACTCGAAGCTGATTCTCAAAGGCTACTCCAAAAAACTGACGTATGACATACTGAATCTTGGCAGGAGCCAGATAAGAGTACTAGTAGGCCCGCTCACTGGGCATGGACCATTCAGACTACACTTTCGGAGGATGGGGATTCTGACACAGGAACCCACCTCGTGCCGACTGTGTGCCATGGACGATGAGACGGCAACTCACATTCTATTCGAGTGTGAGGCCTTGGACTATAAACGGTTCCTCATCTTCGGTGACACGAATCCTGAATCCTATCACCACCTTAAGGAGCTAGCCACAGGACTCAAATCTCTTATAAAGGGAACTGCCCTGTGGCAACAGTAACTCAAGGAATTTCGGATACCTGGATTCTAGCCTACCTGAAGATCAACGTGATGTTGATTTTTAGCTGGAAGAACTACCTAACTTGAAACCCAATGATCTCCTAAACTTTCTAAGGAAGATAGGACTAGAAGGGCTGCTATAAGTCTGAGGAATCATCAGAAATATAGCAAGAAAAGGGGGGACACAATAGATATTATAGGTCGCAAGTGTATCTGTTACCCCTAACTTGCTCATTCATACATACAGACATACACACAAGTTCAGGCAATATTCTCATCTTAATTTTTACGCACAGCTGTGATAAATATTAATGCTAAACACACATTGATTTTTAGTTTTAATAATATAACAAACTTTTATTATCAAAAAAATAAATACAAAATTCTGTTACATATACATACAAATTTTATTGAAAAGTTTATGAATTAATATACTTTGGTTAAATTTTATTATTTTGAATCGCTTGACAAGGATTATAATTATTATTTTTTATTTTTGTAAATAGAGTTAAATTATAATATCATCTCAGGTAACGTGATGGTTTCGGCGTCGCTGATTCCGACGCCAGATGAATCGCGGGATCAATCCATCAAAATGTAACGACGCGACAGTTAACGAGCATACCTATTTCTATCTCAGTCTAACAAGTAACAACACTATCGGGCCTATTGGACATTTCGAACTCCGTCTGTGAAATATCCCGTTCGCGTTTCATGTTCTGATCTTCTCTCTACATTTCGCGCAATTATACCTGTGATATTATGCTTATTCCTGAACAATAAGTCATTTTCTGAGATCTGGACCGAGAATCAGTTACAGTTCGTCAGTCGGAGTGGTCTTTTCCGCGATAGGAACACGTGCACGCCTGGTTTTTCATTCAACCCAAACAAAGGAGACCCGCTACAGCCATTCATATTGATTTTCCGTGATAAAGTGCTATATAAAAAACTTGTTGATTTTCTCAGTTCCTATTTTCGCGGTATATTTTAAATTTTTGTGCTAAAAATGTCTCGTTTTTTTAGTGATAACAATAAGATCCTACTCGAATGCAAGTAGAACATTTTTTTTATTATGGAAATGCCAGAAGAACCATTAAATCTTACACTAAAAAAAATGCCAATTGCCATAGTCGCTCCTTTTTCTTTTGTAGACAATAATCAAAATAAGGTCATTAAACAAGAGGATACAAATTGTTTAGATCTTAATAAATGTGAGGACCTACCTGAGGATTTATCTTTAAAAAAAATTAACGAAGAAGGTATGGATTTAACGAAAAACAGCAATCATACAGAGCAATTAAGAAAATACTTATGTAAAAACGATGAAACAAATAAATCTTACGAAAAAAATACCTTCAACGATTACTACAACAATAAACTAACTCATCGAGACAATCCTCAAACTATATTTAACAACTTAGACAATAACAATTATTTATCAATTTGGTATATGAATTCAATCATGAATCAGCAAAATCCTTTTTTAAATTCGCATCAAACATACCCAAAGCCAAATATCAGTCCTAGCTCCAATAGAATTTTAAATAATCTTCTCGATAAGAAATCCGATTATACTTCTTACAAGTTTCCAACTGGATTCAATTCGCTCATCAAAAATGAAATGAAAAGTGATACTGACGACCAGGAGTCTTTAACAGGGTGAGATGTTTCACTATAGATATTTTTTATATAAATTATATGAATTAAAGCGAAATTTTTACCTCAAACTAATAATTGTCCTCAGATATTTAGGTTTAAGCTTCGTTACTCTAACCACTGAGCTACAAGAGAATGTAACAATCAGTAATTCGTTTAAATTCTATGTTCTAGTTCTAATATTGGTTGTCATAAATAAGTATAGAGCCTGTTTTAAACACTGTAAATGAAATAGTATATTGTGTGGTAAGGGGTGAAACAAGACGATTTCTGACTAGGGCGAGAGTTGACTGTCATCGCCCGGTCAGAAATCGTCTTTGTTTCATCCCGTGCCACACACTATATTTTTCATATCACATGCATTGAAACAGCGAGTTTTGATCTCTGTAGCCAGTCGAAGTAAGACTATTTCAGACCAATGCAACTGTCAGTCAGAAACATTCTGACAGACTTGAAATAATGACATTTTTTTCTGCCCTAGGGCAGAAACAACTGTCAGTTTCTGACTGACAGTTGCATTGGTCCGAATTTGTCTTGTTTCGACTGGCAAAACAGGGATCATAACTAGCTGTTTCAATGCATGTGATATGAAAAATACTTTTTTTGTAACTACATCAACAAAAGTTATTGCTTTATAAATTTTTAATTTATCTCTTAAGTTTCTAACTGCCCCTAGTAGTGATTAAAAGATTGAAAGGAACTGTGTAATTGTAGCAAAGTCAAATTGTACTATTTTATTTTGACTGTAAATATTTGGGAGGGAACATGTGTCAGCTAAACCAATTCACGTTACAAGTCTCAGTTACAATAGTTTTTTATTATGGATGAAAAACAATATTTCAGGAAAACCCAGAAACGTTTATTTGTTTATTTTACTTTCAAATTACTATAAAAATGCTTTACGAAAAAAAAAAACTAAAAATAGGTCTTTGTATGTATAATAAATAAATGTAAACATTGGAGTATCATAAGAAAACTTCTTATTTAATTTTTGTTAATGTTCAGACAAGATGTGACAGCAGAATAATTATTTTGCATTAAGATCCTGTTAAGGTAAAGGTTAAATCATGATCGGAAGTAAGATTTCAAATACATTGAAACGTTTTTCCCAATACGTGATATAGCAAAATAACTCCTAAATGGGAAATAAACAAATTGCTTTACCAGTTATCGTTTCATTTGACATTCCTAACAGTAAACCAGTAAAGGAGACGTTTGGTTTTGATTGGAAATTACTCCTATAAATATGAATTAAAAATAAACTAAAAAAAAATAATTACTGTATATTAAAAAACCCAATAGTTTTTTTTAAGTAAAACTTCTTTAGGCTCTACTAGGGGTAACTCAGATTTTTTTTCTGACGGAAGTAACGGTGTGACGTCAGCTATGGGAGGAGCTTAAAAACCTTTCCAAACAAAACAAATTTGCATTGACATTTTAGAGGAATTGAGGTTATGTTTTGTTTAGAAGTTTATAAATTTTATTATGGTAATCTTGTAATTAATTTTCAAAATTTTCAAATTGTTCAAAATTTTTGAATTTTTCAAAATTTTTCAAAAATTTGAAAATTATGAAAATTTTAAAAAATTTTATCATTATCAAAATTTTTATTACATTCTGTATTAATTTTGAACGGAATACGGATTATAAGCATATCAATATATTTTAAAAATAAGTTTTACTTCAATCGCGCGTAAAGGTTACACACTTTTTTTTGACAATATTCTGTTTCTTGTGATCCATGAAGAATATTATAATATTTTCAATAAAAAAATAATAATTTCCCTGCCTTAAAATTCAGTGCATTCACTTTTACCTTTTGGTAAAAATGTCATAATTTGTATCGAAAAGAAAATGATTTGGAATTATGTATTTTAGTAAATTTTATAAATTGTTGAATAGTACATTATGACAAGGGACGAAATATGATCACCCCTCCCCGGCGGATGAAATGCTTCACTAGATGAAGCCAACGAGTAGAATCTACCAGAGGAATGATCTACTTTATAATGTATAATTATTTTTCTTCCTATTTATTTCTTAATCTTTTTTAGGTCACAAGTGGACCACAAAAATAATATAGATGGTAAAAATAGCCAAGATAGTAATGAAAAGAAGAAGCCTCATATAAAGAAACCCCTCAATGCCTTTATGTTATATATGAAGGAAATGAGAGCCAAAGTTGTAGCAGAATGTACATTAAAAGAAAGTGCAGCAATCAATCAGATTTTAGGGAGACGGGTAAGTTTTTATTTTAATTTTTTCTAATATATAACTGTTGAGTGAATGATGAATGAATGGTTAATAACACTATAAAATCAGGATGTATAAAATTTGTAAGAATTAGGTTATTTATTGCACAAATTCATGAAATTCATCTGTAGCAGATATATTTTAAAATTCAAAACCTTAATATTCTTGCTGTTTAATAATTTCCGTATAAAAAAAATTTCAAAATATAATAGATGAAAATTAAAGAGTTAAATAAATTGAGTTCTAGTAAGTGACTTGCTGCCTTGGAAAACGTAAATGTATCAAACATTCTTAGACACTTCACCTCACAGCATCTTATAAATAATAAATAATCTTTGCATTTTTATAAAAATTTATATGTTAATTGGCAAAATACAAAATTATTTCCAAAAACATCAAAAAGTACTGTGTTTCAAATAAAATAAGCATATATTCTAAAAGTAGAGAATTAAAATGAAATTTTTTTAAAGTTGCATCTTACTTTTCTTAAGGTTCACTTACTGTAAACTGAATGAATTTTGTTTAACCTCATATTATTTAGCTACAGTCACCTTTTTAAATTTATTGTAAGCATGTTTATTTGAAAAAAACAAAACACATGCTGATATACACTATACCTGGATTTGCAGTCACATGTCACTGACGTCATTTTGACATATATGCAATTAGAGCCAATACGGGGTTAGAAATTAGAATGAAGCGTAGTTGCCAGGTTTAACTTAGAAAGACTTACTATCCTTGTCTTATTAACGCGCAATAGAAAGAGATACTTTTAAGAAAAATGGCAACACTGGTGAACATTATTAAGTGCGCTAGTGCAGCTTACAATTTGTCTTAAAAGTATCTCTTTCTATTGCGCGTTAATAAGACAAAGATAGTAAGTCTTTCCAAGTTAAATCCGGCAACTACGATTCATTCTAACCCCGTATTGGTTCTACTTGCATATACGTCAAAATGACGTCAGTGACATGTGAATGCATATTCTGGTATAGACTGTATCGTGAACATTACAAGCAAGAAGCAAGAATGTTGTAGTGTACAAAGCTATCGTTTTCTGTCTGAGAAATAAGCTTAACTTTTCAACACTAATATTAAACTTTTCTGACAGTAATATTTTCTTATAAAATCTCATAAATATAGCCAAATATCTATTAGCAACAATTTTATGATCAATTCTGTTAAACAGGTATTCAATCACAAAGTTACAATTCTTTTAGATTGTCTAAAAGATATTTTGTATTATATGTCAACGAAAGATACCAAGATCCACAATTTTCGTTGGATTCTAAATGGGAGATAAATTGTATAATTTTACGCCCGTATTTTCGCAAATTTGCGACGTTTAGTGGTAAATTTATACAATAACAGATATCCATTCTTAAGATTCTAAACGGTTCGACCAATCACACAAGAGCTTTCAATTTTACGCTTCTTGAAAATACATCAAATAATACACTGCTCTCTAATTGGTCGATGTTGACAGTAGCAATGCTTATATTCGTAGACTTAGGTAAAATTAGAGTTGCCAAACTATAAATTTATCAGTTTCAATTACTTACCTACCTAACAGTATTTTTACTTTAAAACTAAGGTCTATAATACACAATAACTTTTTTACATATGTGCTAATACCCTACTTCAAAGAACTCGAGTTCTACGAGTTCTACGATATTACTACGATGGATTAGTTATTGCTTACTTATTATTTTACGCGTGATTTTGGTTCTAAGTTTACCAATTTGCAAAAATTTGAGCGTAAAATAATACAATTTATCCTACAAAAGTTTATAAATTTCCTAGAAAATTTATAAATTTGCGGTTCTTATTATTTTCCGTTTATAAAAGCACATTCTTGCACAAAGATTTAAACGTTCGAGTATATTCTAACCTAACCTATAATGCCCTGAGCGCAAGACGAGTAACGACAGATAGAAAAATTGGATTTATATTCTATCTCTCTCACATTTCTTTTCTAGTTGGTTGGTTGTAAAACCCTCTATTTCTTATAAAAATTATAGAAGAGGTGTGAGAGAGACAGCATGTAGTTTCAGTTTCTCTCACTGTCGTTGTTCGGCTAGCAGTGAGAATAGTTAAAGTTGTCTTTAGTTAGTACCTATATGCTCGAACTGTCAATTTTATGCATCAAAATCCCATCAAAGAATAACTGTTATAAATAAATAAAAAAAAAATTAAAAAAATAAACAAATAAAAACTTATTTTGATAAAGATTTTGAGAATTATTATCAAGGCACTAAAAACTCGAGTGAATATTATCCGCTATGTTCTTCTTAGTTCCAACAGAATTTGTATTTTTATTATTTTGCTCAATAACTATTGTTTTTACTTACCATTTCATGAGCTTTCATGATAAATGATTGTTATAGTTCTCAAAATTTTCTATGTTTCAAGGATTGTAACTAGGCTAATTTGGATTGGAACCCTGTAAGAAATGATCATTGTATTTGATGCAATTTTTTTATTAGTACTTGGTGTGTATGTATGTGTGATTTATAAATAGTAATTAAGTTAATCGTATGTGTGCTTAGTGGCACTCCTTGAGTCGAGAAGAGCAGGCCAAGTATTATGACAAGGCGCGCCAGGAGCGGCAATTGCACATGCAGCTGTACCCGGGCTGGAGCGCTCGAGACAATTACGGTTACGGCACCAAGAAGAAGAAGCGAAAGAAAGAGCGAACACCTATCGAGTCGGGAGGTAGTTATCATATCAAACGCGTAGGCGCAGCGTATTCGTCAAAAATTATAAGTCGCGTGCACCGAAATCGATTACTCAATCAGCTGCCACGTGCTCTTCAAAAGGCCGCCTTTGATTCACATTTTGTGAATGTATTTCTGTGCACCCGACTTTTGTTTTTTCAGTTAGGGACTAACAAATTGCACTCGATTCTTTTTTTAATACTAATCGTTACTGGGTTTTAAAAATATCCACGAACATGGGTATTTTTATTGCCGGTTCTTTAACAGTGTAACATTCGTTTGAGCACATTTCGACAAAACGTTTTCAACTAACAAGGTGTCTTCGTTAACAAAGTTGCGATTGTTTACATGTATGTTAATAACCATTTCGAATATAAATTAACACAACAATTAAAATAATGCATGTAAACAATATTTTCAATTTTTACCATAAGCGAATATGCGATTTTGTCATCTCGTTTCTAAACAAACTATAAGTTTTTCATGTTAAAAATCCTTGATTACAGCAATTTAAATTTAAAACAATTCAAAAAAATAAACAAGTTTTAAATTTAATTTTAGTTTGCTTTGATGTTTTATTTTTGCCATAACATATTTTTCATATCACATGCATTAAAACAGCTGGTTTTGATCCCTGTTTTGTCTGTCGAAACAAGACAATTTCAGACCAATGCAACTGTCAGTCAGACACTGACAGTTGGTTCTGCCCTAGGGGAGAAACGACGTTGTTTCTCCCCTAGGGCAGAAAAAATGTCATTATTTCAAGTCTGCCTGACAGAAGATTTCTGACTGACAGTTGCATTGGTCTGAAATAGTCTTACTTCGACTTGCTACAGAGATTAAAACTCGCTGTTTCAATGCATGTGATATGAAAAATATAGTGTGTGGCACGGGATGAAACAAAGACGATTTCTGACAGGGCGATGACAATCAACTCTCGCCCTAGTCAGAAATCGTCTTGTTTCACCCCTTGCCACACAATATACTATTATTGTTTGTGTTCTATCTTTTCCTAATTTGAATTTACTTCAATATCTGATATTTTCATCACTCCTTCTGGTCAATATTAATATATACATCCATTTTTCTCTTTACAAGTAATTTTTAAATATTAAAAATACACAAAAAAAATTGGGTCTAAATTCGAGAAAGATTTTATCTTAATCGAAAAGTTGATTCAATATAAAAAAGTATGTAATAAGAATTTTCATCTTAATGTTTTGAAACACATTAGCAATCTATGTGGTGAATTGGCACTTATTAATAAGTACTAAGTTCTAAGACACGAAAAAATCCGACTTGACACAAATTGGAAACCTCAGGAATAAATTCGTTACTAAAAATTACTCAAAACCATTACACCTGTTAAAAAATTAGCGTTACCATTTAATCTACTCTTTCAAAAACTGTTATAACATTTTTTTTAAGAAATTCCATATTATGTTAATTAACAGAGCAAAATTTAACTGCTTAAAATTAATTAAAATCAGTTCCTTCTTTTATTATAATATCTTACATTTCGATCCAAGTATGTCCACTTATCAGTTTTACTTTGTTTCATAAAACAATTGTCCTAGGTTTCTCCTTGCCCAAATTGATATTCTACGACCATCCTGTTTTCTTTATTAACGGTGTTTTTTATTCTACCCCTAAATTGTCGTTCCATCTTTTCCCTGGGCGTCCTATAGTTCTTTTGCCTGACTATTCTTACTATCCTTGAATCAGACATCCTGCTTATGTGTTGATCCCACTCTTCTTTTCTGTTCTTTAGCCAGATATTTATTGTCTACCCCACATATATGTACGTCTGATTTCCTCACTTCTTACTCTGTCCTGTAGTCCTTTTCCAGCAATTCTTAAGATCTTCATTTCGTTGGTCTCTAGATGTCCTTGTGTTTTGCTTGTGTCTGGTCTTGTTTCGGCCGTGTAAGTTCTAAATGGATCTAATAACCGACTTATATATTCGGGCTTTTGTTTCAACCTTAGGTGTTTGTTTTTCCAAATTGTGTCGTTAAGGCTTTCGGCTGTTCTACTGGCTTTAATTATTTGGTCTTTTACCTCTTCTTCGAGATTGTTGTCGGCTGATAGATTAATTCCCAGGTACTTGAAAGTCATTACCTGTTGTATAATTTGATTGTCTAACTCCAGTTTGCATCTTATTGTTTCTTTGGCTAATACTAAGCTTTTTGTTTTTTGGGCTGAAATTTTCATATTCATTTGTTTTGCGTTAATGTTGAATTCGTGTAGTAATCTTTGTAGGTCGTCTTCGTAATCTGCTACTAACACGGTTGCAGGTTTACTTTTAAATTTAATAAATAATTCGTAGCTACGTTTTAGGAAAGCATAATTCACTTCATATTAAAAATTTAAGTACTGATCGTCTTAATACAAATGAATTGCTTCTATAACAAAAATTAAAAAAATGTAAAAACACGAACATTAAAAAATATATAAAAATTTAATTGTATTTATATATAAATTGGTATTATATTTTAATAATATAATAATATATTTTTCAAATAGTAACTTCTTGTTCAGGCCACTCCCATTATTTGTGCAAATTATCATTAAGATTAGTTTTCATCTTTATGTTTTTTTTTTGTGCTGCTCCTTTAGTAAATCTTGTTTTACCCTTTTAGTACACATATTTTAGCGCTAAAGCACAGTTGTGTTTTTACTTAAAATCACTTAGAAACAGAGTATTTGTTATTAAAAATAAGATTTGGTTTTGTAATAGTTATATGGCAATACCAAGGATGAGTTTAAAAGTAGGCTTTGTTTAGAAACGTATGTTTACAAGTTCGCAACTTAATCGTTTACATACGATGAGAGAATTATGTATACTTAAAACGGATGTTAGTCTGTAAAGATAAACCCCACGGTGCTCTGACCGATGTGCATACTACCCGGGCTCGAGCAGAATGGGTCGGTGGCGGCCAACTGTCATTTGTCAAAAAAAAAAAGAAATAAATAATTAAAGAATGACATGGAGCTTATGGGCGGCCGGCATGGCGACTCTTGCGCGCTTCTTGGTGCCCTGCCGGTACGACAAAAATGTTGACTCTGTTTTGTTTAGTGGCACGCGCTGGGTAGGGAGGAGCAGGCCAAATACTATGAGCTGGCTCGCCGCGAACGACAGCTGCACATGCAGCTCTATCCCGATTGGTCATCACGCGCCAACGCCACTCGCGGCAAGAAGAGGAAGCGTAAGCAAGACCCCAACGATGGAGGTAGCCATCCTCGCAATTTACTACTTTTTATTAATTTTGTTTTTATTTTCTTCCTTTCATCAACTTGGCTACCGACCACTTTAAACTAACATCAAGTAACTTTTAAAAGTAGCAATTAATATTTAATATTTTTAGTTACTTCAGATAATTTATATAACTAACTATATTCACACTACTTAAACTATTTAGTTTATAAGTATACGATAAAAAATACTTCATTTATTTCATCTTTCGATATTTTTTGGGAAATGTGTTCAAAATACTTAGTTGCATGCTATAACGCTACCTTCGCTTCTTAATGTACTCTAGACTTTTGTAGAATTAAAATTTCTGAAAATATTTCTCAAAAATTTGTTTCTATTGTTCAAGCACCGCATTTTTTCGTGAAAAAAATGTTTTGCCAAGTTGATAAACGGATTTAAATGGCGCTTTCGGAAATATATGTAGGTTCAATCGGACTTGTTTTGAAAAATAAATAATTTCGTTGTCATTATCAATTTATCCTGTTTTACCTGGGGTTTTTTCCGGGAGCGTCTCTCGTACTAAGTAATTTGCGAGTCGTACCTATTCTATTATATACCTATATATTATTTGCATGTTATTGGGGTAAACGGTTTGGCCAGCCAGGACCTATTCTGCCGAGGGTCTAGCGGACCCCTCTTGTTGGTTGGAGTCGACGTATGCACGTTTGTCAGCAGCCTGCATGATTCATTAATGTAGTACTTTTTATGTTACTCAATACACCCAAGCATGGCTCTTTCTTCTACCTTTTATCTTCATTTCCTAATCACCATTTCTATTTGTTAGACTCTAACTTAGTTTAAGTAGCTTTAGAATAATTTTAGATGAATTTTGAATCTATCCATTAGTCTAGTAAAACAATAAATATATTTTTTTGATTTTTCTAAGTTAATCATAAATAAAGAATATAATTTTTAATCCGTTATATACGTTGTAAGAACTACAGTTGAGTCCAGTTAATATAGTATCAGTTTTAATGCCCATTTCTGTTATCTTACTTACTTCGGTATTATATTTATTTTCTACCTACGTAAAAATTCAAATGTTATTAACTTATATTACCATGCGAGTATAAACTAACTAGAGGTAGCCTTAAATGCTCTGAACGCAAACCGAGTAACGAAATAAAAATAAAATTGAAACTACATAAATGTTATGTTTTTTTGAACCTCGCTCTAGTTGGAGGATTGTTCTATGCATGCGCATCCCTTATTCCCAAAACCAAACGTTCTTGTGGTTATCATTATTAGAGCGAAGTGCAAAAGAGACAACATAGTTTCATTATCTCATGATCGTTACTCGGTTCGCGTTCAGATCATTAAAGGCCGTCTTTTGTTGGTACTGACTCTAAGATGTGATATACAACTATAGATTGTAGTTTTGATCAGACTCTATTTAAATTATACGTTTATAGCTTTAGAGTTTAATGTGTAAGAAAACCATGCAGTACCTGAAAGAACTCTTGAATATCACTTTACATTTACTCTCTGAATAAGTTTCCATAGCAAATATGTGTGAAAACACATCAACGAATCTCAGTTAATTGTATTTCTACCATTTGCCAAACTCTTCTAAAGCACTTTTTATAATAGTATTTTAACTTGGACTAAATTTATAAAAGAAATCACAATACTGATCATTTATTTTAATACATGTTTTATTCCTGCTTAATTTAATTTTGTTATTGCTTATATGTATTTTACAGTAATGATTAAAAATAAATTTCTTTTGGATGATTCTAAATTCACAAATTAAAAAAAATATGATAGTAGCAGTAGTTAAAGAAATATTAAAGTCCAACTTAAATGTAGAAATATTATAATATATGATATTATAAATCATCTCTTACAATATTAAGTTGGACTTCATGCACGTATAAACCTCATTCCAAAAATAATTCTTGTATAATTATGTTTTTTACTGTTTCAAAATAATTTATTTTTGGAAACCTTTAGATTATATTTACAATCATGTAAAATGTCAAGTTTTAAATTCTCTTTCTTAATTTTTATTTGAGATATATACCGATTCACGTACCAAAATATTTGTTTTATTTAATTACCAATATGAGTTACCCTGATTATTGCTTTTTCCCCATATTTAAAAGATTCACTTACGTGATTGTAAGTATTAAGTAAGTTAAGTGGCAATAAGTGAAGAAAAATTATTAAATCTTATTTTATCTATATTAGGTAATAGTATGAAGAAATGCCGAGCCAGGTATGGATTAGATCAACAAAGTCAATGGTGTAAACCATGCAGGTGGGTTTCAATTTTTTGTATTAATTGTAATTTAGACTATGCACGCCTTTTGTTCTTTATCTTTTTTTAATTTTTATTTTATTGTGTCAAATGTATAACCAAAGTGTACAACAAAATATATTTTCAGTTCGAAAGTAATAAAAAACACGAGTGATTTAACATTCAAGAAAACACTACAAATTAATCTCCCCTAGCAAAATATATTTCTGGCTTTATACAAAGATTTTTTTATTGAAATTTAATTAACAATATTTCCAATATTAAAATTATTTGTATAAATCAATAGTATATTGTGTGGCAAGGGGTGAAACAAAACGATTTCTGCCTAGGCCGAGAGCTGACAGCCCGAGCGAAGCGAGGGCTGTCATTGCCCGGTCAGAAATCGTCTTTGTTTTATCCCGTGCCACACACTATATTTTTCATATCACATGCATTGAAACAGCGAGTTTTGATCTCTGTAGCCAGTTGAAGTAAGACTATTTCAGACAAATGCAACTGTCAGTCAGAAACATTCTGATAGACTTGAAATAATGACATTTTTTTTCTGCCCTAAGGGAGAAACATCGTCGTTCCTTCCCTAGTGCAGAAACATCGTCGTTCCTTCCCTAGTGCAGAAACAACTGTCAGTTTCTGACTGACAGTAGCATTGGTCTGAAATTGTCTTGTATCGACTGGCAAAACAAGGATCAAAACTAGCTGTTTTCATGCATGTGATATGAAAAAGTATTTATTTTCTTTCATATATTTTAAAAATTCATCCTTTTCACATAATAGAACAAACATTGATCATACAAAATAAAAGAATATGTTAAAAAATAAATAGAATTTCAGTTGTATATAAAAGTTGATCTTACCAATTCAAGTTAAAGAACTTAATTACTGTACTTAATAAAACAAAGTAACTAAATATTTCATATTTTTAATACACTTTGGTTATAACTTCCGCATATAGGTATTTTGTATTATATCAAACTAGAGCCTGTATGTTACTTTTTCTTTGATGTTACTTAATCTATGTGGAAAGACTGTTGTTTGTTAAGTATTATTTTTTTATTGTAATATTATTTTTGGAAGACACTATATACCTTATTGTATACTTACATGTTTTTTACGTGAAAAAAAATCAGAAAATGTGTCTTCCCACAAAGACAAAAGGACAAAATTGGCTTTGATTTTTTTGTGCACCGTAACACTGCTGTTGAGTAGAACAATTGTTTTAAGTGCAAGGGGCTTAACGGACATAAAAATTTTCTTACATTTTGTATAGACACATTTTCTGATGACCATATTTGCACTTATTGTTTTTATTCGATGTATCTTTATGTAATTCTTATTATCTGTAATGTATGTTGTTATTTTGTTGAACGGTGATAGTCTCGCCCATTGTGCATTTCTGTGAATGTGTGTTGATGTTAATTTTTATAAATAATATTACGCCCCCTTGTACATTTAACGATTGTTTAGTCCCGAGAACAGCTCCGTGGGAGGAGGAACGTCAACGGTCCACGGAAGTCTCTTACATACGACTGGAGGTGCCGCCACCGCCCAATCACCTCAGGAACCCACTTATGTGAATCTATAGCAAAACGTTGGTTAGTCAACAGCAGTGTTGGTGTTTCGATGTTAGATAGAATTATATGATTTTTTAATCTTTTTTTTAACATTTCCTTGGAAATATTTTTTTTTGTTCTTCTATTTGGTTATTGTTTCTTAACACTAAGTGCTTTTAACTGAATTGATTTTTCATATTACCATATCATCACTATACTGACAGAAATTAAAATATTACAAACAATTCCTACACTCATAGAAAATAATGTTAAACAAAACTATTTAAAATACAATGGTAATATTTATATATCACATTGAGTTTCACAAACAATTTAACAGTTCCAATCAGATTACTTTGTCATATTTCTGGAATATTTATCTTTTGTTTCCTTTTGGGCAGGTAGATCAATATGTATATATAAGACACAATTTTTTTTATTTAATCTGCTTCAGCACAATACAAATTATTTTTTTTTTTTATATTTTTACAGTTATCGATTAAAAAAGCTTTAATCAAATCAGTCTATTTGTTTACAAGCTATGATGGTGTAAGTAAAAATAAGTCAAAAAAAATAGCTACCTCGTCTTCGCAAGAAGATTGTAGCTCCTAAACTGCTAATTTTTTTTTAAGTAAAACTTCTTTAGGCGCGACTAGAGACTAACTCAGATTATTTTTCTGACGGAAGTAACGTTGTGACGTCAGCTATGGGAGGAGCTTAAAAACCTTTCCAAACAAAACAAATTTGCATTGACATTTTAGTGGAATTGAGGTTATGTTTTATTTAGAAGTTTATACATTTTATTACGGTAATCTTGTAATTAATTATGTATTCTTTAACTATTAGATACTATTCTGTTCGAGTAAAAATGGTGTTGTATTACAATCTTCTGTCGGTTTCAAATACATTAAAGGTATTTAGAGAGTAAAATCTATGTTTCACATTTTAGTTATCATAAACCTATTATTTCATATATAAAAAATAATGATAACTTTCAAATTCCTATTTCTAATGAATAATATAAATATAACATTATATCATTTTTTGTAAATTATATAGACAATAAATATAATTGAATTGTAATTTAATATTTATTTTTTTTTTTTATATTTTTACAGTTATCGATTAAAAAAGCTTTAATCAAATCAGTCTATTTGTTTACAAGCTATGATGGTGTAAGTAAAAATAAGTCAAAAAAAATAGCTACCTCGTCTTCGCAAGAAGATTGTAGCTCCTAAACTGCTAATTTTTTTTTAAGTAAAACTTCTTTAGGCGCGACTAGAGACTAACTCAGATTATTTTTCTGACGGAAGTAACGTTGTGACGTCAGCTATGGGAGGAGCTTAAAAACCTTTCCAAACAAAACAAATTTGCATTGACATTTTAGTGGAATTGAGGTTATGTTTTATTTAGAAGTTTATACATTTTATTACGGTAATCTTGTAATTACGTCAAATAAGTTTTAATTCAATCGCGCGTAAAGGTTACACACACACTCTTTTTTTTTTCATTAAACGTACATACTTTAAAAGTACTGCGATCAACAAAATTCAATTTATTCATCCAAGAACTACGGTGCCAGACAGAAAGACATACAGACAGAGGAAAACGTTTTGCGTCGGTGGTTAAAAAAGGTAAATTTAAACTGAAGAACACTTTATTACTTTCTACATAAATATCATTGTGAGCAGTAGCAATAAATAAATATTACATAAATAATTTTAAACTTAATAACAGGTTCTTACTCTATTTATGTTCGAATTTGGTGGTGATTTGTTATAAATAAATTACTAGTTTTTTTTTATAATTATATCGCTTCATTTTTGGAGTTTACTCCTTAAGAAACGATATATAAGGCGCCTGGTATGAAAAAAATATGGGTAGTAAAATCGTGTGAAACAGTCACGTTGAGAAGAGTGTCACACGCAGGCGCAGTGAAACAGAATAATAATATCATTTCTCTCTCTCTATGCTTTCCACAAACATCTTAGAGAAAGCACTTTTTGAATTTTTCAAAATTTTTAAATTTTTTAAAATTTTCAATATTTTTAAATTTTTCAAAATTTTGAAAAATTTGAAAATTTGAAAATTCTAAAAATATTGAAATTTTAAAAAATTTGAAAATTTTGAAAAATTTTATCATTTTGACAAATTTTTATTACATTCTGTATTAATTTTGAACGGAATACGAATTATCATCATATCAATATATTTTAATAAATATTTTTTAAAAATAAGGCAATTTTTCGATTTTATGTTAAAATTTAAAAATTTTCGAGAAAATGTAAAAAAAATATACAATTAAATTTTAAACATCCCGTGATATTTATAATAAAAATGCAATACGAATAAATTTGATTAGTGAATTATAGACGTAATTGTTAGACTTCACGACTATTAAATTTTCAAAAATACTCCTAATAACTATTTAATAAATTTGTACCGCCATCTCTTGTTATTAGTTATTAGAAAATAGAAGGGGAAAGAAAAAGAAATGATGACCCAAAATAAAATGGACATCAGATTTAAGAAAAGTAGGAGTAGAAAGATGGAAACAAAAGACAGAGAACAGAAAAGAATGGAAAGAGATAAAAAATATAGAAAAAATAGAAGAATAGAGCCGCTCGAAACCAAGGGCCTAAATGGCCTATAGTGCTGGTATAGATATATATGTATATATATATATATATATATATATATATATATATTGTTCATTGCGGTGTTTCTTAAGTACGTTTTATGAACATCGGGTTAGCAGTTTAAGAGCGATCAGCTTTTTCCCAAGACGAGGTAGCTATTTTTTTAAAACTATTTGTACTTCCAGCATCTTTTTTAAAAATGTTATTATCGAAAAACTGAAAGCCCTTTATTGCTATTTTCATTCGTTAACAACTTTTGTATTCTTGTATGCACTGCATAGCAATTTAGATACCTTTTTCTAGACGCCATTCTGAATCAAATCAGCTATTGCACATATTTTTAGGAGCTATATCAAGAATTTACACCGATTTGAACTTCTGCACAAGTCAATAAGTATTTTATACTGCTCTCGTTTCTAAATGTCCGATAGAATTTTATTAAAATCAGTTAAAATTCAAGATCAGTCGATTCCAATCGTCTGCAGGATAAAATGAAGAATTCTATTAGTTTTACGTTATGGCCAGTTTGTTACCGGAATGTCTTCGGGAAATCGCATTTCGAGGTTACCAATTAAGTGCTATATCCGAACAGTATAAAATGAAGTGCTCAACAATACTTGCTAAAGCTTTCCAGAATAATGACAATAATTATTGAAACAAGTTTGACTACTTTAGTAAAGTATTCTATGTATCACTAAATTACTACAAATAATATACAGCAATAACCATTAACAATACAATATTGATTGTAACTTATTATTCAGTTTTAAGCTATTGGTGTTACAGTTACATACTTACATATTTTATTTTTGTTTATTTTTTTTATTAATCCATTTTCAGCATGATTGAAACCTGTAAAGGTATTACATCAATTTTGGTTTTTAAGTTGAATTTGCATGATACATGTCACCAAAGCATGCATGGGTTATAATAAATCACAACCTTATTTTAATATATTCAAATTTTTACAGGAGAAAGAAAAAATGTATACGATATATGGAGGCAGGAGATGGAACAGATGGTAACCAATCAGATGACAATCTAGGCAGCTGTGGTAGCATGGGTGATGCTCATACACCGCCTGACGATGACAACGAAAGTTTGAATCAATCGATGTCAAGTCCGGGTGGATTGTCGGCTTTGAGTAGTCTTACTAGCCCTGGTGGAATGGTACTACCTAGTCCTTCAACCAGTGTAGCAAGCCCATCTGTCAGTGTGGCCAGTCCATATATGTTGCAGAGTCCTTTAACACCACACGACAGTTTCGATGTGAAAGTTCAGTTGCCTCCTCCGTCTCATCATCACCAGCCTACGCGAAACCCTGTAGGAACTAATCCCCATGACATAAACAATCCTTTAAGTGTCAATCAATTGACTGGACAGTGTGTCAGAAATGATAATTCCGATACCAACGGTAATAAAGAGACAAGGTCGATAATAAGCGTTACGTAGCCTCTACTAGTTTATAAAAATAAAGCAACCACCTGTGATCTAAAAACTATCAAAATTTCGGTGGGGACATTAGTGTATTGTTTTGCAGTACGTTTGATCTCAATTTGGACTTGAGTGCTGCTGTTGAGTCTTTTTTACTATGTAACATAAATGTCATTCGCCAAAATCACCTCTATATATTATACAGATACCTATTATATATTACAAATTTTTCATTTTTTTTAATATACCTTATAGTTATTTATATATGGACTGCTAGAAGGAAGTACAAAAGAAATTTGGTTTGATAACAAAACTGATTACATAACAACAACGTACTAGGTTAATACAATAGATGACAATGTGTTAAAGATCTTTAATAATTTATAAAATTAATACTATTGCTAGAGTTATGTTTAACTACTCTACTAGATATGCTAAATGAAAAAGCGAACTGATAACCAAACTCTTGCGTTCCTTTTTCAACTTTTTACAACGATTCAAAAAATATTTCTAGTTGACGCGTTGCTCCATATACTATCTAAAGACAGCCTTCAATACGGTGAATGCAAGCTGAGTAATAACAGAGAGATACATTGAAACTAGGTGCTATCCCTCTCTTGCACTATCATTTTTAAACTATTCAATTCTAAGTGACTAGACTCTCCTACAGGTTAAAATCAATGTATGTGTATCATTTACAGGAGTCTTAAATCCAGGTGATTGTGTCCTCTCTTAAATAAATTTTTGAAGAAAAACGTCATGGCTGAAAAACCTACGTGACTGGTACAAAATCAACTCATGCAAACTCGCCGATAAAGTACGTCTAGCCTTGTTGGTAACCAACGTCCTGAAAGGACATCGTACATAAGAAGAAGAAGAAGCTTCAAGTCTTTTAATCTCATACTAAAGAACGACTAACAACTCTAAATTTCGCTGTACTGATAGCTTTTCCTAGATGCATAATATTAAGAGAAATTTAGTCAAATTAGAATATTATAGTGATTCGTAAACTAGTGGTCTAAGGCATCCCATCTTTGTACCACACCAACATTATCTTTGCATCAATTTCAGAGGTCAATTGGAATTCGAAATTAGCGTTTCTTCCTCTTATAATTTCCCAAGATTCTGGAATGGATGGATGAAATGAGGTTTCTGATAATTTCTTTCATCTTGACTGTCGTGTCAATTCCAAGTGTTAAATATATATAGTTCATGCTCATCCACCATTTCCTAAACCAAAGTCTGCGAGGTGCAAGAAAGAGATAGCATATAGATTTATTTTATCTCTGTCGCATTCAGAGCATTGACGGCTGCCTCTAGTGAGTACATGCTCTAATTGACCACCGTTCGATGCTAATTTTTTAGCAGTTATGAAATATGAAATAAAACTAATGGTTTTAAACTATTTTTTTTAAGAGTTAAAATTTTTATCACTTCATCTATTCACATATATAATTTATTTGATAATCAGATTGAAATCATAACTAATATCTTTTAAACTTTCATCCAAACAGCTGTTTGCAGTTGGATGGTGCGGCGTTGTTCAAAGTGTAAACCAATACTTATCAATGTGTGCAAAATTTATTTTATATATACATAACTGTTTATTATATATATTTAATATTTAATATATAATAAATAGACTCAAGCTAAAAACTATTTAAAATAATAGAATCCAGTAAATAAGATTGTTTTAAGGAAAACATTGATATATCTGCACCATCCAATATCTCAGGCAGGGTGGGTTCGTGGTGCAATTATTTGTTTTTAGGATTTTTTTAAATTTAATTGAACCCACACTGTGTGAATTAGTGCCACGAATACTTGTTTTTATTTTACAAATAAGTTTGTTCAAATCATATTAGAAATTTGTTTTATGTTTTACGCAAAATCAAAAGTTTTTAAGGCATGGAAGAATTTTGCAGAGGATTGTAAATTATTTTTTTTTCAAATATAACTTCTAATAAATCCAGAGCTATAAGTGTATAAACTACTAAGAAATATATCTTAAATAATAAAATTTAATTCCACGAAGAAAAATATGTAGTTATCGTGAGAATCTGTTTATCACGATCTGGATTATTATAAGCCCTAAAAATAAAATGTTATTGGTACTTATTTCAAAGTTCTGGATTTCAATTGTTTCTTTAATAATTATTTATTAGTTATCGTTTCCTTCAAAGGTGATTTTTGCTTTTTTGCATTGGCTTTTCATGCCAACAAAACATTTCATTTGTCGGCATTTTTTGTTGGCATGAAGTGTGAATGAAAAAAAAAAGCAAAAATTAACTTTGAACAAAACTATACATACTAGGTGGTGTGCTAAGTAATTTCTTTGAAATGAAAATCCTGATTGTGAAAAAATTATTTTATTTTATTCAATACAGTCTTCTTTTAGCTGAATACAACGATTCTAGGGATTTTCATTTCTTATGCCGTAGTATGCTATGTTTTAACGTATTGTTAGATTTAAAATCATTGACTTAAATATAACAATCTGAAGCTGTTATCTAATATTTGATACCATATTTAAGTATTGAATACAAATATGCTCTAAGTATTCCTGACTTAAAAATTTTTGACTATTTGAGAAATTTTAAAAATAGTGACAATATTATACCGAAAAAACTTATTTTCACTTACCAGATTTGAAATTTTAGAATTTAGATGTATATTGATACAAAAAATTTTGTAATTACTATGTACATAAAAAATATGTTATATAAGAAACATTATTATTCTGTGTAAAATTTACTTTTTGACTTTTTAAATTTTATTTGTTAAATTGTGGCGAGCGATGCGAAACCAATTTTATTTTTGCTAAGAATCACAATTGTTCATCATATATAAGGTGTTGAAAATTTTATACTACACCCAATATAATTTAAGATGAAGGCAAATGGTGCTTCCAAACCATACAGCTCTTTTGGAAGTTAATAATGATTCATGTAATAATAAATAATATGTATGAAAACGAGGCAGTAATATTCCAAAGAATCATCAAAAAATACAAAACAAATGAACCCCGGGGAAAAACTCTTCTGTTAAAACGTGTTTTAAAATGTTTACTATTTCATGAGAGCTTGTAAAATAAATAAAAAGAAACACAATAGCGTCAAATTAAATCAATAACATATTTTTTTACAACTAGGTGATTAAAAAAATCTGGTAGAATTGGTTGTGGTAAGCTGAAACAGCTGGGATAATTTGTCATATTAACATAAAAAGCAGATATACATAGCTCTACAGGCCTGAAAGGCCCAAGTCTTTATTTGTCATTTCTATCCATTTCTTCTGATTTTGGAACATGCGTTTCCAGTTTTGTACACCTAAGGTTCTCAAATCCGCCGCCACTTCGCTCCTCCATCTTTCCTTTGGTCTCCCTCTTCTCTTTTTTCCTCCTATGCTTCTGCAAATGATCATTTTTGGAATCCTACTTTCTGCCATCCTTTCGACCACTTTAACCTTTGTGCTCTAGCATATCCTGTGATATTTGATTCTTTGTACATATCCACAAGCTCTTGGTTTGTTCTTCATTCCCATACCCCATTGTTCCTTTTTCCTCCAAAAATTTTTCTTAAAACCTTTTTTTCCCATATTTCTAGGGAACTTATTATCTGCTTTCCTTAATATCCACGTTTTACAAGCAAATGTAACTATTGGTCCCAAATAGACAAATTGATCGACCTCTTCAAAATTATATATTTTACCTCTATCCATTTTTACTTTTATGTTCACTCCTGCCATAAAGTCGTCATTTGTCCATCTCATATATTTAGTTTTTTCTTGATTTATTTGTAGACCCTTTTCTTCCGCTTTCTTTTTAAGTGCTTTTAATACTTGTATTTATTCGCTTTTGCTTCTAGCAACAATTGCAATGTCATCTGCGAATGCCAAAAATTTGTACTTTTTATTGTATAGTAAACCATTTCTATTTAAATTTGCTTTCCTGATTATATTTTCTAATACATAGTTAAATAAAACTGTTGACAACGGGTCCCCTTGCCGCAACCCGGTTTTTACCTTAAATTTTTCGGAATATTTTCTTTTTCCTTTTATTCTATTTTCCGTGTCCTGAAGAGTCAACTTTACTAATTTTATAATTTTTCCACCCACTCCTAATTCTCCTAGTGCTTGGTATACTGCCGATCTTCTGATTGTATCATATGCAGTTTTAAAATCTATAAATAATACATATGTCTCTTTTTGATGTTGGTAACTCTCAGCCTGGATCTCTCTAATTGTAAAAATTTGGTCCACTACTCCTCTTCCTGCCCTAAACCCACATTGATACTCTCCTATTCTTCCATCCATTTTCACTGAAAGTCTACTCTTTATACAGGTTGCTAACACCTTATATACAACATTCAATAAGGCTATTCCTCTATAGTTTTTGCAATTTGTTTTACCACCTTTTTGGGCTTATTAACGCCTCACTCCATTCACGTGGTATTCTTTCTGTTTCCCAAATTTCCCCTATCAAACTGTATATTTTCTCAATCAAGTTGTTCCCTCCAAATTTTAGCATCTCGCCTGCGATTTCATCTACATCAGCACTTTTATTTGATTTTAAGCTGCCTAGAACTTCTTTTATATTCTTTAGGTCTAGTTTTTCCTCTAACCCCATTTGCTGTTCCTTGAAATTGATTACTTCGTGATTGTTGTCATCCCACTCCGTTTCATTCAGCAGTTCCTCGAAGTAGTCTTTCCATCTTGCTAACATTTCTTCTTCATCTGCAATGAGTTGTCCATTCTTACCCCTTATAAACACTGGTTTTGCTTCGTAACCGTTTTTTTTTTCTTTTTACACCTTGATATAAATTTCTTATCTCCCTATTTTTATGTAATTCTTCTATTTCACAAAGCTGGGTTTCTTTGTACTTCCTTTTCTTCTCCCTAAGCAGTTTCTTGCAAACTTTCCGCTGTTCCATGTACTTTTGTTTATTTATTTTTTTCGCTTGGCTTATCGATACCAATCGCAACTTACTTCTTTCGTTTATTTCCTTTTCACATTCCTCATTGAACCAATCTTTTTTGCTTTTTCTCAATTTTTGCTTGCATCCAGCCACACATTTTTTCATTTTTCTAATATTAACGTTGATAAAAAAACATAGTATTTTATTTATTAATCTTTAATTATTAACATCACACATTAATATCTAATTGCCTTGGCACACTATTTGAAATCTTTTACAATCATCTTGAATCATTTCTCTTTAGTTAATTCCCTACACGCACAATGACTGACCCTCCTATTTTTAAAGAAATAGTTCAGCTAACTTGCAGGCTTTGTATCAAGTTCAAGTTCAAGAATGAGTTGTTTGGGAGAAAAATATGGAAATTTGTAGGACTTTGGTACGTAAGAGGACCCTGTTGTAGGACTTACGTCCTTTTCAGGGGATAGATGGAATGTTGGGAAGGAGTTAGCATCTGTCTGTCGTCGGCCCTGCTCCCACAAATCTTCCTCTTGTATTCCTGGAGAGTTGGTCTTCTAACTTCCGTTTCGTCCTTCCGTGGTGGTTGAACGTGCCCAAAAAGTCATTTCTTTTTGGTGTGAGTGTAAGTGTGTGTTGAAGTGTAACCCACGTGGTGCAATGTGGGGTTAGGAGATTGACGCTGTGTCGTGTCTCCTCCGTCGGCGTCGTGGAGCCCTTCCATTTGGCAAGGACAAAAGGAACCACAGAAACCTTCGCCAAGGGCCCAAGGCTTTGTATAAAATTCAAAGAGTTCATTTCAGCAACTACCAGATATGTAATTCCATTATTCCGTTCCGTTGAAAAAACTGACTGACGGGTTTTTCCTCTAACGGCTTCAAATACAATTCAAGAAAAACAAGAAATAATTTTCACTTTTAACTCATTTTTAGAGAAAAATAAAAATTTGAAATTCCTAGTTTCATGCCTGTTTAAAAATTTTGATATCTTTTGTTTATCTTATACTTATTGGATGTGGTATAAAAATATTGAATGCTTTATATATCTGAATATTTTTTTTAATTTATTGTTTTAATTTTCCGTTTTAAGTTTTGAGGAATATAGAATATTGAAAGAGGAGAACAAAAGATTGTAGTTTATGTACCTTATATGTGTACATAATTTTTGTTTTATGTCTATCACTGTTACTACTATACATCTCATACTCCTCTTTCTTTTTATTATTTAAAAGAAACAGAGCTTTATTTTAGTGCAAATATTTTTTCGCAATATTTTTTCTAAATAAATTTTTGATCTATGTAAATAAATGTTTTTAGAACACTAACAAAGCTAAACCACCTTTGTTTATTAAAAAAAAAAATTGTGTTCAATTTTGTGTTAATTTTAACTATGAAAAGAGATGTGATATTTTATACTGTTTAAAATGAACATTTACGTTTGGCTTTTCTCAGGATTTCGCATTTACTGATTTTTTTTAAACCACTGAACCACCACTAAAGTTTTATTAGAATTTACCTTATTTTATATACAAATCAAAATTATTATTATTATGACTGCTGGCGGTGTAGGTTTATTTATGATTGGATTTAGTTTATATTATTTATTGTCTCCATAGTCATGATACTATTGATTTTCAACCAATGTTATTTTTATTTTATGTTGAACATTATGTTGATAGCATACATTTCAATTTAGGAGTCAAACCGGATACCATGATTTAAATATCTTACTATAAACATTCAAGGAGTCATGTAAAGACTAGAAAAAAATTAACATTTTAACGCACCACATGCGTACTATCCAAGTTTGTAGGACAAACTTGCACAGAATACTGTGAGCAAAAAATAGTAAGACTTTGTTCATAATTTTAAAATTCTTTATTTATTCTGCCGAACCTATTTCGTCCTCCTCAAAGTATTCCTCCCCGGCCCCAATACACTTGTGCCAACGTTTTTTCCAATCCTCGAAACACTTCTTAAAGTCAATTTCCGGAACAGCCTTTATTTATACGCGTAGCGATTCAAGTTTAATGTCTTCTAATTTAATTAAGTTGAGCATAACATGTCATAATAATAATAATAGTATCGGTACGTCCTGAATACTTGCGCAGCCAGTGGCAAAAAATAGAACTATGATCTGGGTTTATTATTGTATGGAAAAGCCTATACCGTTTGCTCTCCTGCTATCTATACTTCGTGTTTAGGTACTTCACTTTTTAAAACATATTACTGTTTTCTTTCTTTTATTCATTGTTTAATTATTATTTGACAAGTATATTATTTTTTCGTTTGTGTTAATTATTTTAGCGAATATAACTTTAGTGGTGGTATATTTTCATTCAGAACAAATTATCAACTGCTCGGTTGCAAGTTTGTAACTTACGTCCTCTTATTAAAGAGATTACTGTGCCATATTCCATATTAAGGATGTAAGTTTCAAGATATATTATCAGCAGGTTGAACAAATTGTGACTGCTTAGATTTACGAAAACTACAATTAAGTTTTGGAGTAAGTGCAATGTAAAATAATTTTTGTGTGGGCTATTTTCTGAACGGAGAAGAGGAAAAAAAGAACATTTACATGAGGTAGTTAGTTGGTGTTTCTGTAACTTAAAATTTATTTAAAAATTAAGTATACTTCTTTACTTAATTTTTATATTCATTTAAATGTTAAATCAGAGAGCATTAAAACTGACTACTTTTTGTGTTATTAATTTTAAATTAGGAACGTATATCTTCGTTTTTAAAATACAACCTACAACTCGCCTAGAGTTTCTTTTTGTATGGACAAAACTATTTATCAGGCATTTAAATATATATTTTTCTCAAATTCTTCCTCTACTGTATTTATACAATTGAACGTCGTACAAATATTCATCAGTTTTCTGTGCTTTATATTCCACGAACGCTTATATAAAACTAAATATAATAAATAGAACATCTAGTTTTACATTTTTGATGCTTTTTTATATATGCAGATATGTTGATATTGTATGACCTGCAAGGTTCTCTGTTGTTTTATTTTATCCTTTTATAATATGTAAGAATCATCTCTATTTTTTATATTTTTTTTTCTTTTCTTAAATTAATGATTTTAAAAGCTTATTTGAAGTTGTTACCGATAAGTCAGAGATGATCTGAAAAAAAAAAAAATGCGTGGTGTTAAAACAAATTTTTAACTGCGCAACTTTGTTAATTTGCTCAATTCAGGATATGTTTTTTCTTTGTGTCCTATTATTTGTTACTTAACAGTTTTAACTATTGTTTTGTTATTAACCAAAGCCTGTAGAAGTATGAATTTAGTTTAATGCTGACACTTTCGTTGTCTGTCTCTACTTTTTTATTATTTACTTACTGCATCTGGTCTTTTCCAATTGGTTTTTCTCCTTTATTTACTCTTTTTTCGTTTTGTAGTATATCATAATATTTAAATCTTGTTGCCTTATAGTAAAATCTCTCTTATTTCTGTATAACTAAAGTTAAAAATGTTTGTTGTTACATTTAAAATAATATATATTTACAAGAGAATAATTTCAGAATGGTGAATTTTTATACTACGTTTGTAAGAAAACATTATTTTATGGTGCCTATTTCTGGTTTTGTCCGAAATTGTACATTTAGCGCAAAGGTATTTTAAATACCTTCCCCGAATGTACTGAATTATAGATTAAATGATTATACATATATAAATAAATTTAGACATTAATATTTTAGATGTTAATATTGTCTTTGTAAGTAGCAACTGTTCGTAACACCGTATAGGTTAGGATGATTCAATAAAAAACTTCAAATATTTTCGATAGTTTTATTAATAACATAACTCCCAATTAATTATTTTTTTATAATAAAATTAAATGGTACTGGTTTCTATTAATGCACAGAACGGCTTACGTTCCTACATTCGTGAAAAATAAGACTATTAATAATTTATTCTTTAAATAACTAGTCATCTTAAACAATGCCAGAGGTTCTTTAAGCAAATTTAAAATGAGCCATGTTCTGTTTAGACTATGTCTAATGCTAAGTTTCTCCCATCTTCTTACTCCCATTCACCTGAGGTCCTGTTTCACATCATCTATCCACCTCCGTCTGAACCGCCCCTTTAGCCTTCTGCCACCTGGATTTCCTCTATGTATCTTTTTGGCTGCTCTCTCTTTCGGCATCTTTTCCAATCGTGCCAGCCGGATCTCGGCTACCACGTCTTGCCTGTCATAGAGCATTCTCCACCTTCCCTTCTCACTCACTGGTCCATAGATTCGTCAAAGGATCATCCTTTCCCAACGTCTCAAGATCTCAATATCTCTGGCTGCCAGAGTCCGTGTATCAACTCGATATAAAACCACTAGATGGATTATTGTGAGATAGATCCGTATCTTGGTCCCTCTGCTCACTGCTCTGATTTTGATAACTTGGATTCAGCTCATTACTTCTTCAGTCACATTGTTCTTATTATTGATGTGAGCCCCAAGATATTTAAATTTATTGATAATCTTGAATTTATCAAGTGGTTCTCTTAGTTCCCTTCTTGAAATCAACATGTACTCTGTTTTGCTTTGGCTGATCTCAAGTATCAATGCCATTAGCAAACTCAAGATTTGACGATTGAATATCGTTCCTCCTGGGTTAGTTGGCATCTGTCGCATTGCCCTCTCACGGACTATATTATACAAGATTGGAGAAATCTCATTCCCTATCTTACTCTATGTTCAACATTGAGGCTGTTTGACAGCTGAGTCTTGATCTTTACTCTGTTGCTTGTTTCTATCAGTTTCAGCATGATGAGCCTCACCAGTTTGGATGGTACTCCAAAGTCTCTCAAAACAAGGTTAAGTTTTGCTTACTCTGTCATACGCTTGTTTAAAGTCAATGGTGGATCTTGTAGTACTTTTCTAATATCTGCCTAAACGTAAAGATCAGGTCAATAGTCGAAAATGACTTCCTGAATCCAGATTGATATTCACCAAAGAGAATATCTGCTACTGACTATAATCTTCTTTTCAGGATTATGGATAATCCCTGGTAAAACACATTGAGCAATGTAATGCCACGAAAGTTACAACAAACTGCTTTTTCACCCTTCTTGTCGATAGGAACTATTGTCCCATCTTGTCACTGGCGTGGAAGTTGTTCCTTTATCCAAGATTTCTTTATCAAGTCATACAGTCTCTCTTGTAGGGATTTCCACTCAGTTTAAGTACCTCTGTTGTTATTCCATCAGATCCAGGGTCACTATTATTTCTTAATTCCCTCATCGCTTCCAACAACTCGTCTCTTCCTGGTGGTTGCAGTGACCATTCAGTAAGTGTGAGAAATATATCTGTTCATCTTTCTAATATCGCTTTTCGGTTGCTCAGCATATTTTTCTCTTGATCTTTACATATTGTTGTTCTGGGCTGGAATCGTTCCTTTGCTTCTAATCTAATAGTATACTAGCAGTTAAATGATCAGATATAAATATTAATTGGTCGGTCACGCAATGAGCAAAAAAAAGATTAACACTTCAAATTCACGTAGAATATTGTAGCACCACAAAAGAGGCATACAAGACTGGACAACCTCTAAAAATAATGAATAAACTCTAAGTTTAATTGGACACATGACAAAACTAATTGGTTAATTGTTTATAAAATAGGTGTAGAGTTAATAGAAAACATGTGATTTGAAGCTTGATAACGTTGGTAGTGAAAAGATAGCAAAAAAGGAAAATAGAGGAGAATTTGTAGCTAGTTTTTAGCTAATTAGTTGCCAAGAAATTGATTTTGTTGCTCAAACCGATCTCCAGAAATCACAAATAATATATAATAATGACAAAAAAATCCATCAACAAAAACAATCAAGTTCCCTCACACGGGTAAATTTGTTGCTGAAAATCAATGACAACAATAATAGGGATACTTATTATTATTTTAAAGTGAAAAATACTATTTGATATTAATTAAGTTTTATTCTCGATTAAATTATGAATACAAATGAGTTAATCGGTATATTATATATTGATAAGTTTATTCAATATTTAACTATTTCTCCAATTTTGCGCAAATTTTTTCTTTAAACTCCTTAGCACCTGCAGCATTTATATCAGCATAAGGGAGCTTATCCATACGTTTTAACCAAGCTTCTATATTTGGATAGATTTTTGAATCAAGTGTTACATATCCCAAAACATTAGATATTGTAGTCCAAAGACTAAAATCAGCTATTGTCAATTCATCTCCTGCAGCATATTTTGAATTATTTAGAAGAATTTCTAAGTTTGCCAATCCTTTGTGTAATAGAGCCAGTGGTTCTTTTGGTGGTTCAGTATAGCCTTCAAATAGTATAGAACACTGAAAATAAAATGTGTATTTTAGTCTTTAATCCGTGATTATTTATCTTTAATCGAATTTTATCATGTAGTCTATTTCAGTGGGACCCACTATTATCTACTATAAAATCACTGTTAATTACGGTCAACCGGCAGAGAGTATATCCAAGTGAAGATGATATTTGAAAATAAAATATTTTACATCAAATATTTTGTTCTTGATAAATGTACCAACCTAACGCCATTTTCAGTTAGTAGTTATTGAGTGTCTTAATTTCTTGTAATTACAAACAGTTCCTGCTATGGCTTTTATAACAAGTATTGCTCACTGCAGATTTTACGTCTACCTTGTCGGAATATAAACTATATACACGAAGAAGAGCAGTTCATCGCGGAAGGAAACATTTTGTGATTCATGGCGGAAATTTAAATATTGTTTTCAATCCGCAAGGCAAAGAACCAAATAGATATTCATTGGGTTGGCTGTTAGCCTGTATCACTGCGACCTTTACCTATTGTGAACACCATCATCTCTAGAGTAGGATTAGAGCACCATGTCTAGCCCTTCCCTCTTAATCAGACTTAACAGCCTTGACAGTGGCCTGTCCACGTAACTTGGAGTAGCCGGTTTCTCCTTTCCCAGTACTAGATACCGCATCTTTCACTTTGGTATAGAGCATGAAATGACGATTTCTCCGTTTCTTGGTAGTATCGACAGATGTTTTCATCTGACAAGTTGAGCTGACTCATGTATTTTCTGAGCCGACAATGTTCTGTCAAGAGACTGACAATCATCGTTTCGACTTTGTTATAACAGATCTGCAGTAAATTTCGGCTTTTTGCTTGTCCGGTAATTTTTCCCACCCATCTAGCCTCCATTTCGCAATGGCTGCCTTCTGAAAGTGTCAGCAACCCCGCCGAATGGTTCCGGGCCAATCATTGGGATATTAACTCCCGCTCAGGCCAATTCATCAGTCTTCTTATTGCCTCGAAACCCTGAGGGTCGTGGTACACATGCCAGTGTCAGAGAATTCCGACTTTTGGCATATATCAGGGCCCTAACGCAGTCCCACACAAGCTGTGAGCTTTCAGCGGTTCATTTTGGGGTTCAGGCCTCAGTTTTTGCTATGTTTTTTTATAACAAGTATTGCTCACTGCAAACTTGTCGCGGAAAGAAAAATTTTGTGATTCGTGGTGTTTTCAATCGGCATGGCGCAGAATCAGTATTTCGTTCTGGAAGACGAATTTGTAAAAAAAGGTTTTAAAATAAAAATAGTTACCATTTTTAAAGTGATTGTAGAATGGCTGAATAGAATTCTTACACGATTGATTCCTACGTGACTTGACTGTATAGCACAGAGATACTTTTGCACACTGTGGAAGTGCTGGAAGTACCTACTTTTAAATAAAGGAAATCCAATATAGGGAGAATGCGAAAAATTCTTTGGTTGGTTGGAGGAATAGGTTGTCAAACCAAAATAATAAAAATCATGACAACATATTCTATTCTTCAATATGCCTCCAACTGGGTGAACTTTATCAACAGGGGTTTTATAGTAATATTGGATCTCACTGAAACTCAAATTTTATTAATTTACGAATAGATTGAATAAATCACACCTTGGATATTGTAACCCATCATCAATTAGAGACATAAAACTAATAATTATTCGATATATCCTAAAGATTATACAAATATTTTTTTCAAAAAATTCGTCCATAATTCTCAAAGAGACCGGAATATGTAAATACCAAGTAAAATAAATCAAAGTCTCGGTCTCAGCAAAATAATAATTAATATAAATATTTTGCTGAGACCGAGACTTTGATTTATTTTACTTGGTATTTAAATATTTTTTTAGTAAACCTAACTAAAACTTACACATATCATTTTGTGAAAACTGAACACATCCCCGCATTCAAAAAACAGTACACGATTAATCGCTGCACGTTTAGCCAAATCTTTGGGATACACAGGATTATCATTTCCATATTTGTCAGCAAGATATATCATTATAGCATGACTGTCGCATATAACAACTCCATCATCGTCTAATGTTGGTATGGTATGTAGAGGATTTATCTGAAAAAGTATACTGTATTACTTACCGACAATATTTGGAAATAATACACATTTGACTACATTCAAAGGAACAAGAAAAAACGATTCCAGGCCTTTTTGATTAAAAATACCTTCATGAATTCATCCCTAAGTTGTTGTCCTTTCAATACATCATATTTCCTTAAATAGTACTGACCATTTTAAACTAAATCTTTAGGTTGTTAATTCTATGTATTTTATTAGAAAAGTGTATTAAATTTGTTGCTTAATATTCCAATACTGTTATCATCTTATTGCGATTATGAAAAAATTCCTAAAGATTTACTTTATCTGTGGGATTACCGATTATTGAACCTTCCTCACGCAAATCGACCGTGAGCCAATGCACATGGATAATTTGGGAAAACAATTTTGTTTTTAATAAAAAAAAGGTTTTTCACTCATCTTAAACGGCAGCTATTACGAGAAAATACATTAATCAATACTTTAAGATATTCAAACGTCAGACGGTTTTAACTAGTCTAGGGGTTTTCAAAAAGAAAAATTATATTCGTTTATTTTTATGTCTGGCAATAAAAACAATGAATGTTTGTTTTTAAAATGATAGAAAAAATTGTTAGAAGGTTTCCAATGTTCACTTTTTTGTACATTAAGATCACTAAAAGTTATTTAGGCATCCGGCACTTACATAAGGGTACTAATAAAGGCCGCTCTGGAATTTTGATCTGCATAAAATTCCCGGCAATTTATTGTTTAATCTGTGCTTAGAAAGTTCTAAATAGAACAGTTATTTAGTGAATATCATCTTAAATCCTACGTACAAATTTTTAGCGTACGATCTACGTTATTTGTGGTGAAATTAAATTTTGCTAAACTTTCCGTCCCGTTGAGAAGCTACGCCATATTAGCATTTTGGATAATTTATATGTTTAAGAGGCCAAACAAGACCTATTTCGTCCTGGAAATTTTTATAACGATCTTCCAGAAGAATTTGGTGAAATTCTTTCATATATTTCTGGTCCCTTTTTGTTGTATTTGCAGAGAATAATTTTCAAGCTAGTGGTGTGTCCCCATGTTTTACCGCTTATTATGTGATTGATGCTTATTTTGTGATTGATCTTTTGGTTCAAGGTAAACTTTTATTTAAACCTATTTAAAATAAAGATTGTGGTTTGTGTTTAATTTAAATTTTTACAATAAATATTTTGAGTTATCGTTACATTTTAGAAATTTTGTCATGATGTATCCGACTTTATGTGAGATTACCTTCAAGATAAATGTATGTAGTTAGGTGTCTTATAGTCAGGGAGCAAAGGGGGGTTCTGTGGCCGATTGAGGTCCTTACAAGCAGCAAAGTTTTTTAAATGTATTTTGACTCGCTGAATCCGAATATTCAACCTGCTTTTTGACCAGTTGCCTTGGAAATTTGTTATTAACAATTTAATTGTTTAAATAATTATAACTAACAAACTAATTAAAATACATTTTTTTTCAAAAATTGTTTTTTGTTCCTTATAAAAAAACCAACAAAATGAGCTTTGAAAAATTAAAATCGGTTAATTAGAAGCCGAGAGACTGTAAATAGAGTGCAAAAACATTGCAAAATAACGAATCAGGCTTGCGCTGCCTCTGTTTTTTACTTATATCTCGGCTTCTAATAAACGGATTTAAATTTTTCCAATCTTATTTTAAAGGGAATAAAAGTGGCTTCTAGTTCACACAGGAGTCCTATGTGAGCTTTCGTTGTTTTTGTGTTTTTATGTTTCTTTACACATGTTTCCCCAACATCCTTTGCTCCCAAGTACCCAACACTTTTGCTAGCCAAGTGCAATACCCTACTTGGTTATGCCGCACTGATGACGGCTAATGAGCCAGAAACATGCATGTCTGCGGTTACCATTCCTACTCGTGGCCTTATTGATCCTTTTTGCGTACATGCCCAATAATTTTCCCCTTTTGTTTATATTAATACGCATTTTCTTGGCACTTTGTTTATATATATATATATATATATATATATATATATATATATATATATATATATATATATATATATATATATATATATATATATAAAACGAACAGAGCGTTTTGTGAAAGTCTAATAATGTCCAAAGATGATACATAAAGTATCTAGTGCCTTACTGTCAAAAGTAATAATTTCAGTTTTGAACTGAAATGGTGTCGGTTAGAAATTTCTAACACTTTAAAAGACACCTTGGATGCTGCGATATAAATAGATATAAATATCATTCAACCTATATCAGGGCAAAACCAAACTACAGACACGTGTTTCGCTCTTAGTTTGAGCTCGTCAGTGTAGTACAGGCTATGTCTCTCAAGTCACTAATCAAGAGACATCCCCGCTATAAATTGAACGATATCTATAGATGTCAAATTGCAAAACTGATAAACAGTCGCAAGTGGTTCCATCTTCACTCCAAAAATGGTATTTCAGTGGTAGCTTTGCATCTTGTATATAACCTTAGGCAAGGTAAAATGATAAAACGAACAGAGCGTTTTGTGACAGTCTAATAATGTCCAAAGATGATACATAAAGTATCTAGTGCCTTACTGTCAAAAGTAATAATTTCAGTTTTGAACTGAAATGGTGTCGGTTAGAAATTTCTAACACTTTAAAAGACACCTTGGATGCTGCGATATAAATAGATATAAATATCATTCAACCTATATCAGGGCAAAACCAAACTACAGACACGTGTTTCGCACTTAGTTTGAGCTCGTCAGTGTAGTACAGGCTATGTCTCTCAAGTCACTAATCAAGAGACATCCCCGCTATAAATTGAACGATATCTATAGATGTCAAATTGCAAAACTGATAAACAGTCGCAAGTGGTTCCATCTTCACTCCAAAAATGGTATTTCAGTGGTAGCTTTGCATCTTGTATATATGTATATAACCTTAGGCAAGGTAAAATGATAAAACGAACAGAGCGTTTTGTGACAGTCTAATAATGTCCAAAGATGATACATAAAGTATCTAGTGCCTTACTGTCAAAAGTAATAATTTCAGTTTTGAACTGAAATGGTGTCGGTTAGAAATTTCTAACACTTTAAAAGACACCTTGGGATGCTGCGATATAAATAGATATAAATATCATTCAACCTATATCAGGGCAAAACCAAACTACAGACACGTGTTTCGCTCTTAGTTTGAGCTCGTCAGTGTAGTACAGGCTATGTCTCTCAAGTCACTAATCAAGAGACATCCCCGCTATAAATAATGGAGTGAAGATGGAACCACTTGCGACTGTTTATCAGTTTTGCAATTTGACATCTATAGATATCGTTCAATTTATAGCGGGGATGTCTCTTGATTAGTGACTTGAGAGACATAGCCTGTACTACACTGACGAGCTCAAACTAAGAGCGAAACACGTGTCTGTAGTTTGGTTTTGCCCTGATATAGGTTGAATGATATTTATATCTATTTATATCGCAGCATCCAAGGTGTCTTTTAAAGTGTTAGAAATTTCTAACCGACACCATTTCAGTTCAAAACTGAAATTATTACTTTTGACAGTAAGGCACTAGATACTTTATGTATCATCTTTGGATATATATATATATATATATATATATATATATATATATATATTTATATATTGTACTATAACTGATTTATATTTTTTACTAGTAGTTAGACTATACCATTTCAAACAATATGTACAACAGATAACTTTTGATCAAAACCTGTTCATGTTTTATGTTAATTTTTTTGGGTATATTTTTTTTTAATATACTTTCAGTTATTTTTTATTATTTCTTTACATTTCCAGTAAATAATTCCAATAAAGAATTTCATTTGCAAATAATTTCAATTTAATATATACCTATATATGATTTAAGGAATTTTATTATAGACCTATAAGGTAGGTCTTTAGATATAAAATATGTTTTTGACAATTTTTGTAATGTTAATGTGTTCCCTAATGTCCCTAATCTAATAGATTCTTTCCAACTAGGTTTCTTATCTTTTCTCCTAACTATTTCTAAAAAGGCGCCCTTTAAGGATTTCCGTTTATTTTACCTTTAGCCTGTCTTTTATTTTTATAATATATTTTATTTTTTTAATACTCGCTCATTTGCTCCCAGAGAGTTATAAATCGTAGATTAGTTTGCACTCGTTCCGGCACAGACTAGATTTTGAAGTAGAGGCAAAGACCTAAATTTTTATGAAAATTGGTGCTGATTAATTGCAAGTAATGCAGTATTTTATCGTTTATGTCTGGTTTAGTGCGCTTTATTGAATTCTTTGTTCCGATCCGGGATGTTATTACTTCTAAGTCAATATCTAGTTGAAAATTTTGTATGTTTAATTGCAGATTTTACCATAAAAGTGTAAGTGATTTGCGTTTTTTTTGACCTTTCATAAAATGTTGAAATGTTTACTATCACAGTGATAAGGTTTCAACTATTGTATAATCGACGTAATAAGTTACATAAACCTAAACTCCATAAAAGTTAAAATGTGTATGACACCCGCAATTCAATATTTTCATTAAAAAATTATTATTTTTTATCAAACTGTGTCACAGAAGCAACATGTTTAACATTTTTTATTAAAATATTGCGAAAATTCAAATTCCATGTCTGACCTGTGGTTCATATGTAAAATTATTAATGTGATATATAGATTGTGCCATGTTCTGGGGGGTATGGACAAATTTTTCTTTTCATTTGATTATAGTAATTATGTAATATTATATTCCCAAATCTGTATATTTAGAAAATTATTTGAATTTTTAATACACATGATACAAGAGTTGAAATGATAATCTTGTATATAAAAACATATGCATTTCATAAGAGTGAAATCTGTTTAGAAGTCGAATCAAACATTAAACAAAGTGAAAACTTACCAACGGTAATCCGCAGCTTAATTGGTTTAAAGCAGCGTGGCGTAAATACAAAAGGAGCTAGCCTGTTGATTTTTTTTACAATCCCTAAATAAAATAGTCTTTTTCGCTTGCAATTGACAACAAAATCTGGATATTCTACATATTTTCTTTATTACAAGTTGTTTTAATAATGGGAATTGCGGGTGCAGGTAGGCGCGACGAACTACTAAAAGTGAATGTAAAAGACATTCAAGATAAAGAATCTCTTTTAATAGCTACCATTCCTGATACGAAAACAAAAAAAATGTAGAATTTTTACTACCACAAATAATTCCCAAATCAATTCTATTGATAATTGCGATTATTTTTAAAATACAATCAAGGAAAGTGTTGCAATCAAGTAATAGGTCTGAATTCTATTGCTAAGATTCCGAGTAAAAATGCTAGGTATCTTAACCTACCAGATGGCACTTTTAAATTCAGTATTAAAAATAACAAGTAAATTATCTTTATTTAGTGTGTTGTTTCTCTGTAATAAATGTCATAATCGAAAATTGTTTCATTATATTAAGTTATTCTAGAAAAAAAAATTGTATCTACTACGAGCCAAAAGTGTCATTATTGCTCTCGAGTAATACCTAATGTATCACTTTTCCCTCTTAATAAATAAAAAACTATTAAATTTTTCTTAGTTTCTATTTATCGTTGATATTTAATTTTACTGGTAATTAAATATAGGGTGTAGAGTATTTTGATGATTGTAAATTTTTTCAATATTAAATCTTAAGATACATAAGCAGGTGCAAAACTTAGAGTAAATAAAATGTAATCACAATTTATAAAAAGAGCTTTTCATATTATAAGTTTTTTTACTGATTTATAGGTCACATTACTTTTATACAAATTATTCTGTTACTTAAATTTGCATATTATGTGGGAATTTTATTATCGATTTAAAACCATATCCACCCGAAATTGTTTCAAAATCTTTATGTATATGCCTAAACACACTTGAAACATGCATTGTCATCCAGGTCTTAGCTATCCTAAAAAAATCAGATCTCTAGGTGGTCGGGAAAAAGGTTTAAATTCGATTACAAAACTCCACCCGGAATGACAAAGGGAAGGACAAAGAGAAAGGCATAGAGAAAGGCATAGAGAAAGAGGGAGTCAAAGAACATGACGAAAATAAAAAAAAACTTTCTACAATACTAATTAACTATTTGTAATACAGGCAATTTTTACCAAAAAAGGAAAACATTGCGAAAGAAACTAAAGAAGGAAGTAATTTATTATTTTTATATATAGTTTTTTATTGATATTTTTGTTTTCACATAGCGACAAAAAAACAGTTTTCGTGCTTTACGTACAACTTTTAGTCAAATATCAATAATGTTTTTAATAATTATTATGTTTACTTTTCCATAATATTAACAATTTATGAGTATACCAACAAATTGCACATTAATCGTTTTAGTGTAATTTTAAGCGAAATATTTCGAAGTGATTTAAAAGATTAAAAAATACATACCTTTCCAAATTCTTCAGCAAGTTGTTCTCTCTTTAATAAATCAATAACAATATTTTTTATTTCAATATTAAGTTTTTTTGTAAGAAAAAAACAAGCTCTAGCCCCAGGGCAGTATTCTAATCCTCCGTACAGAATAACAGTCATTTTCATTTGCAAATTATTGAACTGTGAAGTTTCTAATATCACTACCGCTACTTGTAGTTCGTACTTTTCTTATCGATTTATAAATAATAGTGAAGAAATAATAACATTGTAATCAATAAGTGTACAATTTCTCGTTTATATGATCTGTATACGAAAAACAACTGGTATTACTGATTTATGAATCACAGCATAATTCATTTGTTATCGTCACACGAATCATAAAGATATTCTAAGGATACCTTATACAGAATTGCTAATATATCTCTACTAGTCTAAGATACAAAAGAAATGGTACTGTCGTATTATTCTAAATTATTTGGTAGAAGTTGGGTCATGATCTTGAAACGTGAACTAGCATATCTAACAAGAACGAAGTTTCATATCTTTAGCATAGCTCAATTCTTATACAGAATTATAAAAATTGAGTTATGAAATACGTCAATAGGTACTTCTACTAAAATAAAACATAATACAATTATTTACACAAAGAGACTACTGATTTTTTCATTTTTGTTTTTTGTGTTTGACAAACGTCAAGAAAGAATATGCCTAAAGATAGCCCCCCCTTCGGATTATTTATTCTACATTCTATGATTTAACCATTAAATGTATGGGGTTGCCCCAAAGGAACATTGATTCATTTTGAGGTACATCGCAATTCTCGTGGTAATCACCGTTTTACGTGATTCAAAAATTTGAAGTCCTTCTTCACCAAATCCTATGTCACTGTCTATATTGCCGATATGCGTTATTATTAATCGGCGACCTTTTCCAGTTGGTGATTTCAAACCTGTTGAGAAATTTTCCAGGAATGCTTGGTGACGTGTGACGAGAACTAATAGCAAATATTAATCTGTGCTAATAGTCTCTTCATAGATTGCTTCACAAACTTCAATGACGAATTCGGAAATAGTTGATTTTCCGAGTCTAAAAATATGTGTGAGTGTCCTTAAACTACATCCAGTAGCCAAGAAAGTATAAAACTGATTGTAATTTTGTAATCACAGGAATCGCACCTCTCAAAATAGTATGTTTACGCTGAATTTTAGACTGTATTTTCGTTAACAAAAAAGTAAAACATTTTTCGGACATTCTCAAACTATCGAAGTATTCTTTGGGGTCTTCCAATGCAAATTCCTTCAGAAGACAATTAGTAGCTTCTAATTTATCTCTTCTATCGATCCATTTTCGTACCCATAACTTCATTACACAAATTTCCTCATCTGCCTCTTCTAAAATGGCCATTGCGATTAACTTAACCAGTTTATTAATTCTATTGCGTTGCTGTCTGTTCATCTTGCAAAACGTCACTTACTTGTGTGCTGTATACCAAACCGAGTGCGAACGATTTCTGTGTGCAGTAACGAGTAGAAGCCACTAAATTACTCGCTACTTAACTAAATTACTAGCCTAGTCAGAACTAGCCTTAAGAGTGATTTAAAGTTATTACAGATTGAAATCGAAAAGCCACCGAAATTGTCTCTTTCATACTTGTTATACAACCGAGTTTGTTAAATGGGCGAAATTTTTTCATAGATTTGAGATTTTTTTATGTCAGTGTAGGGAAGAAGCTCACTTAAACGTTAGCAAAACTAATGGCTGCTCATTATTACATCTGCACGTAAACAATCTGATTTAATATCCGTTCTGTTATTTGTTTTTAAGATAATGATAATGCTGAAAATAACATTCTAATTACATGGCAATCGCTTTCAGATGATTTTATATCACTAAAAAAGTATCAGTAGCTATCACCTCCTCACTTCTGTGAATTTGTTTACTTAGGAAAAACGCGGAAAGGAAAAAGGTCCGCCATCTCTGGGTCCGCCCCTCGTCTCTGCCCGACGTCCATCCTGTGTGAATTGGGCCTTATAAATCTACGATTTTGTTCACCGTTTTCGTTTTTTCCAATTTCAATTGTTTTTTGTGTTTTCTTGCTATTTTTGTCCATTTTATCATACTTTCTCGATTGTTTCCCGGTTTTTTGTTTATTCTGTATTTTTTTATTTATTTGATTTTTATCTTATTTACAACTATCTCAATTTTTTTATATTTTTTATCCTATTTTAATACTTGTTATTCTATCCCGGACGAAGACAAAATCCAAATTAGATATAGGAATACAACGCCATCTACCGATTGTACATAGTTTTTTATCGATAATCTTACACAGAAAGGAAATTTGATTTGGCAAAGTAAAGCTATTTGAATTGATATGGATTTTTCTTCGGGTACACATTTCTTTAAGTAGATTTTTGGGAATATAAGTCGCCTTTAAGGAAATCTTTTGCTACTTTTAGTTTTGATTTTGAATAAGATAGGTTTTTGTTAAATTTTTGTTGGTATTGTTTTGTGTTGTTATAGGAATGATTGATTGCATAGTCATTTGAAAATTAGGGATTAAAATATATTAAAGTTGTTAAATTATAACGAATTAATTTAAATTTTAAGTTTAAAAGAAAAAGTAATAAACAAATAAAAAAATATAATTCAAAATATATAAATACAACAATAAAAATAAGTAAATAGTAGAAAAATAAACCTGAGTTAGGAGGTAGAGAAATGGAGAATAGGAGATAGCAATTAGAGAAGCAAAATGAAAGGAGACCAACCACAAGTAGAAGAAAGAAAATTATATTTTGAAAAAAATTGAACCGCCTTCAAAAAAAATGCACTAAAAAGCCATGAATAAAATATTTATTTCTTAAAAAAATTGGAACCAACTACGAATCTGATTTCGATTTCCTCGAAGTCGGCTCTAATGGTTTATATCTTTGTAAAGGATTTGAGTTACTAACATTCGTAATCTGGAATTAATAGCTAAGATTAAAATAGAATGTAATTTGCCATTGTAGCCGACTTCAAGGAAATCGAAATCAGACGCCTAGTTGGTTCCAATTTTTTTTTAAATAAAGACTTTATTTATGGCTTTTTAGTGCATTTTTTTAAGGCAGTTCAATTTTTTTTTTAAAGTTTTTATTTTATCATTTTTATTTGCTACTTGGCTTTGTCAGATGTAGGCGCAAATTCATGATGTACTATTTTCAAAACCTTCCAAAGAGGTACTGTGTTCAATCCCCAACAATCCCGACATGTACGAATGTGACTTTTTCAAGACATAAGTAAATTGTCTAACACCTAGAAACACCATGCACTTTTACGGTGAAGGAAAATATCGTGATAAAACGTGGACTTAATTGTCTGAAATCACCAACCCGCAGTGAGCAAGCTAATTGATTAACTGCTAATTCCTTCTCCTTGTGAGATGAGGCATTTAGCTTTAGAGTGGAACAGTAACGGGCTAATTATTATGTTTTTATATTATACATCATTATTAAAAAATTAACTTAACTGCAGCTCTTATTCTTTTGATTTTTGTGGTATTTCCTGGAATATCTTCCTTGACTAGACCACACCTTAACCAAATTTCTATGGGACCACAAGGACACTCTACCCTTTTGAATACAAAAAGAATTTTTCAAATCGGATTATAAATACCAGAGATATTCAGTAATATATATAAAAAAATATGGTCGAATTGAAAACCCCCTCCTTTTTTGAAGTCGTTTAAAAAAAGAAGCAACCGAATATATAACAATTCATTCATTCATTCATTTTTTAATAATATAAGTTAATTAAAATTCTTATACATATTTCTTTTCATTATTATCGGCTATATGTTATGAATATTTTATGCACGACTACCTATTAATTGATAGACATGTAATTTATAAGCACTATCTTAAATATGCATCATTTTTTAAACAAATGTTCTGATAATTAAATTATCCAATACCGATAAGGATGTTATTATTTTCAAATGCCATAAAGTTATCTCTATAATATAAATAGTTATAAACAAAATACATCTGCAAATAAAGATTCAATCAATTTTTATTTTGCATATCAAAAAACATCGGCGAAGAAATACTCAATTGATTATTGTTTAGCATATCTCAATTCAAAGGTTAATTCGATATTAAATCCACTAAATACTTATTAAATAATTCAACTTATTGATGTTTTCATTGTTTATAATTTTCAATCTAAGAGGAAGATTATTCAGAATAATATTGAAATCTTAGACGGAAAATTCACCGAAACACAGTTGACCGAAAGCACAATTCATCGAAAGCAAAATTCACCGAAATTATATGAATAAATTTGTATAAAATTAATTTATTTTAAAATATTATTATTACGAATAACAAAATAATTATTTTTTAGATTTTTTGCTTTTATATTTCTAATTTTTCGTTAATAATTTTTCAGTGAATTGTTTTCGGTGAACTGGTTTCGGTGAATTATCCTAATTTCTATTGAAATCATATAAGAAACCAAATTTATTTTTCAGACATTAAGATTGAGATCAGATTATAGACTGTATCACAATGACAACAAAAAGTAGCATGTCTGGACTGCAAATTTTCAAATTTAGTATATAAACTCACAGTATAATTATTATGCTGCCATAAACTGCTTACTACCGGACATATGAAATAAAATATTGTTATTAATTTTTTACCGAATTTGTCAATACTTTATGCTTCAAAAGTTAAAAATAAAATAATAATTTTGCGAATCTACATGCAAAATTAAGCTTTAAGAATTCAAAAACTTTTAAATTTTAAATCTAAGAGTTACAACATAAGTCTTTAATATATATTTAAATTATTGTGCATTGTGACTTCTATAGCTTGACGACACCCGTTGACAATAATCGTCAGGCAGCCTAAAATTACACCAACCCTAATTTAAAAAAAATTCTTGTCACACCTTTTGATAAGTAAAACATGACAACAATAAATTAGATTTCTATTATTTTTTTCTTGGTAAATGGTTTATTATTGTTAGTCGAGTCATAGGTATGTGTAAAGATGCACACATTCAAGATACTGCAAAACTGTATTACTTCAAAGAAGATACCTTTACTGACTTCTAGACATCTCAAAAACATGTAGGTAATCCGATATGATCTATTACATATTTATTATTGGATGGGATATTTTTTTGAAAATCTTTGCTAATGCATTATTAAACAAGCTATAACTTGTACACACCACCACTAACGTGTTTGACGCGTTGGGTATTGTTTTGATTCTGACTGATTGCTTAGTTTGAATTTGACTACGTATACGAGGATAGCAGAACGACTACGCGTGTTCATTCATTTTGTGGTTAAAAAGTAATGCCTAGAACGTTTCAAAAGCTGGCATGGCATATGTTTAATGACTATTACAGAAGAGAAACTTTCTAATAATCCAATCTGTATTGAGCCATTTAAATTAAGATTTATGCAAAAAGTGAGAGATTTAAATCTGTTTTTGGCGTGTGATACCTAACAAAACAATTGTTTCCCATAACCCATAACGAAGAATCCGTATCTGGGTAAAAAAGTAAGAAAATAACGTGTAACCATACTACCTTGTGCTAAAACAGCGGGTACACACGCTAAAGATGGTGGTTGTTGGAAAATCTAATAAACCATGTGCATTCAATAACATTGATTTACCAGTACCTACACTATTGTACACAAAAAAGTACGTGGGTGACAAAAGATCTTTTTAAAAAGTGGTTTGATGAATGCTTCGTACCAGAAGTTAGAAAATGGTTAAAAGATCATAATTTTCGTCAAAACGTTGTTGCTTCTTGATAACGCTCCCGGTCATCCATCTGAAGAAGAAGAAGTGACAACTGAGGATAAATGTATAATTGCAATCTTTCTTCCGCAACTGCATTGGGCCCATAGTTTGTAAAGCAAGATTATAAGAAAAACCTATTTTGAAAGCCGTATCAAAAAACCAGCCAACAGAAAAAACATTAAAAGAATTTAATATGAAAGACTTCGTTTTTGCTCTTTGTCAATCGTGGAATGCATTATTTTTATCAACTATTACATGACAGATATAGTCGCCACTTCTACCAACGCTCCACAAATCAATGTACCTTCGGAATTAATAGAGCAAATTGGTGCTGAAATCCGAAAGATTTGTAAACCTGGTGCCGGGAATACATAAAGAGAGAAAATATTTTCTTATGATCTGTCTGACGAAGAGATCATGAAAGAGATTTCTAGTCATACAACAATAAATCAGGAAGATGATGTCAAAATAATCGCAACTACTCCGCAAGATGCGATTGACGCCATTGAACTAGATTTACAATGGACTGAAGAGAATGGTGCATCCTACATCAAAGTTCTTCTTTTAAGAAGAATGAGGGACTAAGTTTTAACCACGCATTTCAACAATGTTAATAAAAAATATGAATAATATTTTGATGCTTCTTAAATCAATTGATTAATAATTTTAATTATTTCAGTATGTACAGAATTATTTCCTAATGTAAAGTCTGTAATTGCATTATTTTTTTGTAGTTTTATAGCATTAATGACGTTAAAATTTTTCTATTTTGTTGTTTCATTTACATACCAAATGACTTATGACCCATGATTTGTACAGAGTACCTACAGAGTATATAATATATAACGTTATTATTGGATCTGCGAATTGTCGGATTACAAGATAGTTTTTTGTAAAAAAATCCGAACTATAGGAGGTCGTAGGAAATACTCTATAATCCGACAAATTCGATATATCGACACTAGCCTGCAACGGCAAAACCAACTACAGACACTATGTTTCGCTCTTATTTGAGCTCTTTAGTGTAATATAGGTTATGTCTCTCCAGTCACTAATGAAAAGACATCCTATGTATGAACTGAATAGTATTTTATAGATGTTGGATTGCGAAAGTATGAGCTGATTAATATTAATTCCTAACTCAAGACAGAATCCCGGTGTCTTGAGTTAGGAATTCTAACCAGACACCCATCCAGTTTAAAACTGGAAATATTTTGTATAATTTTTTACATCTTTTTATATAAACCTGTCACAAACGCTCTTCTCGTTTATATGTTTTTACCTTGCCGAAGGATACATACAAGATGCAAACCGACCACCGAAGTACCATTTTTGGAGTGAAGATGGTGCCACTTGCGACTGTTTTCTACTTTCGCTATAAATATATTTATTGATAAGGATTTCCCTGCAGGTTCACCCTACTTCAATACAATTATTGGTTGTGGATTCAGCAATTTATAAATTGATTGTCCTAATACAAAAAAATATAAATATAAAAAAATCTTTTCTTACTCTTCTTCCTACTACACGTTTTTCCAACTCCTTCTTTCTGCTGCCTATCTTTTATCTATTGTCTTTCTGCTCTCTTAAACTATCCAACTGAGGCCTCTCTGCTTTTTATACCTGTTGGCAGTGTTGGCTCCTTCTTTCTGTTATATTTGCACTTTCTTCTGCTCTGCTCTGGATTCTGATATTTGCCTCTGTACTAGTATGGTTTCAATTTATTTTCTTCTTCAATATATTTTTCTTTTTGTTTTAATTTATATACTTTCTATTTAAATCAAATTTATTATCACACTATATATCCGTTATATTTCATTTTTCTTATTTCATTTTAAAAAATTTAAAATTCCTTAATAGTCCAGGAGGAATCGGCGCATGAGTACCGAAAACTATTCCACCTTAATTTTTTTATGCGATCCTGTTCAAATTGTCCTACTGATGATAAAAATGCATATTGCCATGGGGCAACCCCGGGCCATATTGTTTATACCGAAATTGTTTAAACAATTACATGGAATTGTTATTTTTTAACCGGGCAGTTTTTTTATATTCTTTATTGAAATACAAATAAAAAAAAACGAGTGTGGTCGTCAGTCAACTACCGGTAGAAGTTATACTTTTATGCACGCTCCCGGATTCATAAATTTGTATGCGAGTGATTTAGCAAAATTATTATATTATATTCGTGTTCAGCGACCTCAAAAACCTCCTAGTACCAAGTGCACACTCATTTTGTATCGAATTTGCATAAAATTCCTGGAGACGAGGTCCGTCTTAAGCACCAGGTCTTTCGGACACCATCGCCATTATCATTTTCGTATTCAGCGACTCAAAAAACCGCCGAGTTCCAAGTGTGCACTGATTTTGTACAGAATTTACACAGAACCCCATGAGAAGAGGTAAATACTCTAGGCACCAAGTGACGCGGAGACTTTCGACATCATGATATTCGCGTTCAGCGACTTCAAAAACCCCGATTACATAAATTGAACCCATTTGGAATACTTACCGAGTTGTTATTTTTCTATCTATCTGTTTGGAATGCACTTTTTGACTATTCTTAAAAACGCGGTTTATGTAGCCAACAACCTCAAAAGCATAGTGCAGGATATAATGCAACCATGTGACGGTACTATGGACTACAATACAATACTCATTACTGAATATTATTATTAATATCATTAATATAAAATACTAAACTTTATATGTATAATAATATGTATGTGACAGAATTATAAAATAATCTGTCAAACACAATATGATACGTCACTATGATATTCAAAACATTAGCTCAGACTGTTTTTTGTATATATATATCTCTTTTCAATGTACTGAATGTTTAAAAGGTATTCAAAGGACTTATAGTTATGACTAAACATATGGTAAATATTTCATCTTTGTTTTTACCGACGAATATACCTTATATGTGTTTCTGTCTCTCTCTTACTCACACCAATACATATGTAATGATTTTTCCTATTTAACCCCACACAAATCGAGTGCATGAATAGAAGTATAACTTCAAAAAGTCCTATGACTTTTCACGATAAAGTTAATATTTTCAGAGATACGAATTTTTAAAGTGCCACAAAACGACTTACGAATTCTTCAACTAATATACTTACCCGCTAAAGTGGTGGACTTCCTGATTAGGAACTTATCGTTTTCCGGTTATTCAACGTCAAATGTTTGGATTTTTGTATTCGATGTATAAACGTCTACTTTCGAACTGTCATAACTTTGTTAATATTAAGTTTGCGATAGGTAATTATAAAAAAACGAATCTCCTTTTTTTACAAGCTTTATTTTATATTATGACAGTTTTTCCGATAAAATGTAAATTTTCTGGGTTATTCCCGAAAAATCGTTTAAAAACATGCTGTTTAATTTGTGAACTTTCAGTTACTAATAACTCCAAAAGTATTGACTTTTCGAAAAACTTCTAAAGAACATTTTTGTCTTAAAATTCACTATTCTAGCGACTAACATTTCTTTTAGAAATATTTTTAATCCCGAGTTACTACCCCCCAGAGGAAAAGCACATATTGGAATAAGGTAGAATTTGAAGTGGAGGGTATATTGAGCTTACCTACTTTTCATTCAAATCGATGCATATAAAAAGAATTGCAAGGTTTCCTACTAGTTTTACCGTCATATCTTGGACTATAAATCAAAGTAAAACACATCAAAAAAGTCCGTGTGGCATGACAAAGTTAAAATTTTGTTTACTAGTGTAATTAAAATTTTCAAATACCTTAAATACATATTTAAACTGTAAATATATATATATATATATATATATATATATATATATATATATATATATACGGTGGTCGAGTATGATTTCCGAGTAAATTTAAATTTGCTTGCATCATTAGTGTTACTTACTAACTTTTGACCACTACCAAATAGATTATAAATTTGCTTCTGATGATTATATAGAGGAAAATTTGTAATAAAATCATAAATAAAATATAATTTTTAGAAACACATATAGTATGCAATATTAAATTGCGAGGAGTAATATAAAAAAAAATTATCCAATTACCTTCATAAATGACTCGGTTAGATTTTCTTCATGAAATAAATTCAGTGGAATCAAATCTGGTTGAATATTTACACATTCAAAGGTTATCAAACACGCTCTGACACCGGGACAAATCGTCATTCCATAGAGTTTACAACCCATCTTGCACTCAAGATTGCATACAATTGCACTGAATTGAATTAAGACATGTTATAACAATTGCATAATGCGCAAAATAAATAGAAGGGGATCGCGCAGAAGTAAAATATACAGGGTGTGTCACGACGAAGGGACAGTAGAAATATCTCGAGATCTATCTCGATTTGAAATCTGAAAATTTGTACTTGGCCATTTTTATTGATGGCCTATCTGCCTAAAATAATGTCATTAATCTTACACTTCCGGTTATACCGGAAGTCGCCATCAACTTCGTTATTTTAAATGGAACACCCTGTATATTATTACATTTTCGGATTCCGCATAAGATTCTAGACTAATTTTATGTAAAGTAGTCTATATTTTAAATCGATAGTTTTTGAGTTATTCAAATTTTTTCAAAAATTTTGACAGATGCAACTGAATTTTGAAAAATAAATAACTGGACTATTTTACAATCAAAGGAAACAAAAGTTGCTACGCTTGAACGGTAAGTGATGTTCTTTAATTCGATAAACAAATAATTTAGTTTCACAACACAGGGTGTTCTTAAACGGTGTGCCATTTTTCAGAACTTTGAATCAGAATAAGTCAAAATTTTTAAATAGGACACCCTGTATATAATTACGTCGTCTTACGTAAAATTTATTTGGTTTTTAAATTGTATTAGGGTTCCCTATACCTAAAATCAATAGTTTTCACATAAATCTGAAATTATATCCTAGGGGCAGATTTGCACATACAAATCGCACATTATATTAAAGTTAATTTTAGAATTTTTTTTTAAAAACATGGCAAATATTTTCTGAATTATGAGTTTATGATTTTTTATTTTTTATTTTATTTTATTTAGATATTCGGGATACAAACAGAAAATCCACTACAGTATCCACACAATTAAATTAACAATATTTTAAAAGAAACCTATAATATACATGGTGCCTAAAATAAAAATAAATAATAATTTGAAATTAACTAATATCGCAATAATTTACAAGTTATAAAAATAAGTTTTTAAAACTTTTTTGGTTGTAATCAAAGAAGAATTAAAAATATCGAAGTCTTTGGCTAGAGTATTACCCCATTTAACACATCGACACAAAGGAGAGTTCTGTGAACAATTTGTTCTCCTAAAAGGTAAATTAAATAATTCATGTGCTCTTACTGTTCTGTTCGGGACATTTAAGCAAATTGTCGATAATAATGACGGACAATTTATTTTGTGAGTTATTATTTTTTGTAAAAATAAAACATCTGATATGTTACGCCTATGTTCCAAAGATACAAATTGAAAGTCTCGTCTAATTCGCAAAACATCAACACTATCAGTAACTCGTATACCTTGTTTAAAAGCAACGAGTTTTAAAAATCGATTTTGAATACGCTCTAATCGATAAACATATATATTATATTGTGGATTCCAAATTGTTGATGCAAACATTAACTTACTTAAAACAAATGCATTATAAAGAGATGTTAATGATTTTGTTTGGTTGAAGAATTTACATTTTCTGATAACATATCCCAGAGCTTTACTACTCTTATTAACTACATAATCTATATGTTCGTCGAATATGAGTTTGGAGTCAAAAATAACTCCTAAATCTTTAATTGAATTAGATCGTGAAAGTAAGAAGATATTTTTGTTACGGGTGAATGTAATGCAACTACATTTGGAGAAGTTGAGATATAATTCGTTTTGTTTACAAAATTCAAATAAATTTTTTAAGTCACTCTGAATTCTTAGACAATCTACCAACGACTTTATTTAATGATAAATTTTCAAGTCATCAGCATACATTAAAAATTTGGAATTTTTAAAACAGTTATTAATGTTATTTATATAAATAATAAAAAATAAGGGACCGAGATGGGACCCTTGTGGGACTCCAGACGGTGTTAGATAAGGTTCAGAAGTTTAACCGTCTACATAGATGTATTGAGTTCTATTTTTTAAATAAGACTCAATCCATCTTAGCATAATACCACACACACCGACTTCAGCAAGTCTCCGAAGTAATATAATATGACTAATTTTGTCAAAAGCTTTGCTGAAGTCTGTATAAATAGTGTCAACTTGGATTTTCTTATCCATATTTTCATGTAAAAATTCAGAGTAACAAAACAGGTTCGATTCAAGAGAGCGATTCTTAAAAAAGCCATGTTGCTCAGGAATTATGATATTTTTGACCAAATGATATATATATTTATAAACCAAGAGTTCGAATAATTTTGGTATTATTGATATTTTACTTATAGGTCGATAATTTTCTACCTTATCTTTCCGTCCATTTTTAAAAATGGGTATTACTCTTGCCACTTTCCAACTGACAGGAAAATATCCACAACGAAGAGACATATTAAACAGAATTGTTAGTGGTGTACATAAGGTATGAGCACAATTTTTGCAGAAAATTGCAGGTATTTGATCAGGCCCCGAACCTTTATTAACATCTAATTCTAATAAACCCTTTTCGACTTCTCTTTTGTTTAAAATAATTTGTGATAAATTAGAATTATTTCCCGTATCACTTGATTGATCATAAGAAAATAAACTATTCTGTTCATCAACAAAAACGCTTTTAAAAAATTTTGAAAATAAATTTGCTATTTCTTGACCACTTTTTGCTTCATAATGATTTAAATGCATTTTGTCATTTGTGGGGAATCTTGCTGACCGACTGCTTTTTAATTGATGAAAAGTTCCAAAGACGTTTGGGATTATTTACTACCTCAGCTTCGATATTTAAAATGTACCTAGTTGTCGAAATCTTTCTTTATCACTGCTTTTGATCTAGCACGAAGGAGTTTAAAGGAATTTAAGTCGTTTACATTGTTATACATTTTCCATTTTTTGTTAAACTTATTTTTTTCTTTTATTATTTTAATAGTCGAAGCCGAATAGTATGAAGGAAACTGTCTACTTTTATAAAATTTTGGATCGTTTTGATCAATTAATTGATTTACAATATTGTTAAATTTCTGAACAGAGGAATCCAAAGAATCAGTCTTTAAGATGTCTTCCCAAGAAATATTAGCAAGAGAGTCGTTGATTCGAGAATAGTTCGCTTTTTTAAAATTGCATTTATTATTGTCTTCCTATGACTTCAGTAACTATAAAACACTATAAGCTTGCATTAAAAGAGGTAAAAGGGGTCTTACGAAAAAAATTATTACCTATTGAAATTATGTACTTGATTTCAAAAAGTTGGCCATGGAAAAAAAGTCGCTAACAATCCGTCAATTCGCATTGTGATTATTATTAGGTGTCATTTTTTGGTCGTACTCTATGTTACAAAACTTAGTTACCAACTATTTTTAAAATCATGGCGCGTTTAGGCTATACTAACGAAAATTACTTAAATTTAGTCTTGATATACGGCGAGTGTCACAAAAATTTGACCAGAACGTGTGAGACATTTACCGAAAGATACCTAGACGTCCCACGCCCTAATAGGAAACTTGTACGATCAGTTATAAAAAATCTAACTAACTGTGGATCATTTAAATCAAAAATTGAAAAGAACAAACCCATATTAAACGATGAAGACATTACGATTACAATACTGGGATACTTCACTGCCGATCCTAATGCTTCTCTACGAGATGCTCAAAGAGATTTGGGTTTCGCATTCAAAACTATTGAGAGAGTCTTGAAAAATTTAAGTATAAACCGTTTTCGATTAATTTGGTGCATCATTTAACACCAGAAGACTTTTTGAAACGAGTAAATTTCTGTGAGTTTTTGCTGATGAAGACTCAAGAAGATGAAAGGCTCTTAGAGAAAATTATTTGGAGTGACGAAGCGAAATTCTGCAAAAATGGAATCTTTAATCGGCGGAATTCACATTACTGGGCAGATAAAAATATGTATTTGTTTAGAGAAAGGCGATTCCAAGATTCTTGGTCTTTCAACGTGTACTGCTCCATTAAAAACAACAGAATTCTGTGCTTGCACATTTATGATAACAATCTTGATGGAGTAGGATACGAAAATATTCTAAGATATAATTTGCAAGAAGCATTAGAATATTTACCATTGGCGGAGTACAGAGCAGCGTGGTATCAACACGATGGTGCTCCTGTACACAACACTCATGGTGTTAATCAGTTCCTAATGCAGACTTTTGACGATCGTTGGATAGCGCTGAACGGACCTTTTAGGTGGCCTCTGCGATCACCAGATTTGACACCGTTGGACTACTACATTTGGGGAAAAATCAAATCTTTAGTGTATGCTACTCCTCCCACCACCAAAGAAGACATGAAACAAAGGGTTAGGGAGGCGTTTAGGAATTTAGATCCTAATGAGATCCGAAGGGCCGTAACAGAAGGCATGGTACGTCGCATTCACAAATGTCTAGCGACAAACGGTCGGCAATTTAAACATTTAAATTAAAAGTAATCCTTGATGTATTTTATTAAATTTGATTATATTAAATTATTGTTTTCTTAAATGCAATATTATTTGTGGAAATTACTAAAAATCGCTAACAGTTTCGTCTCCCACTAGTTACTGAAGTCATAGGAAGACAATAATAAATGCATCATAAACTCATAATTCAGAAAATTTGCCATGTTTTTAAAAAATTTCTAAAATTAACTTTAATATAATCTTCGATTTGTATGTGCAAATCTGCCCCTAGGATATAATTTCTGATTTATGTGAAAACTATTGATTTTAGGTATAGGGAACCCTAATACAATTTAAAAGACAAATAAATTTCACGTAAGACGACGTAAGTATATACAGGGTGTCCTATTTGAAAATTTTGACTTATTCTGATTCAAAGTTCTGAAAAATGGCACACCATTTAAGAACACCCTGTGTTGTGAAACTAAATTAAATTATCGAACTAAAGAACATCACTTACCGTTCAAGCGTAGCAACTTTTGTTTTCTTTGATTGTGAAATAGTCCAGTTATTGATTTTTCAAAATTCAGTCGCATCTGTCAAAATTTTTGAAAAATTTTGAATAACTCAAAAACTATCGATTTAAAATATAGACTACCTTACAAATTAGTCTAGAATTTTATGCGGAATCCGAAAATGTAATAATATACAGGGTGTTCCATTTAAAATAACGAAGTTGATGGCGACTTCCGGTATAACCGGAAGTGTCAGATTAATGACATTATTTTAGGCAGGTAGGCCATCAATGAAAATGGCCGTACAAATTTGCAGATTTCAAATCGACATAGATCTCGAGATATTTCTACTGTCCCTGCGTCGTGACACACCCTGTATATATTAAATAGTATCTATTAGATTCAATTGAAAACTTAAAGAAGGGTAAAGAGGTACTGCTAATTAAATATCTTGTTGTTTTCTTCTAATAAACACCAAGATGTACCGAGTCAATATTAAATAAAAGTAAATACTTTTTTTAAAACCGGCTAGAAATTAGTACTTTCCGGTTTATTTTTAGGACAGAAAATTTCATTTTGTCGGACAAGGCTAGAAAATAAAAATGAGTCGGGTAATACGTTACAAGGTCGGTAGGTCACTTATTACCATGTACGAGTTAGTTTACGGACGAAGCGACGTAGGAGCCGAGTCTGGAAATAAAAACGAGTACTGTAATAACACCTAACGACCATGTATCGTATCATATCTTATTTCATCCTGTTTTTATTAATTAATAAATTCATAAAAATTTTAAAAATATTTCGTAACTTGACTAGTTACGTCAAATTACCTTAACTGTTAGTTACTGTCAAATATTTTATTTCATCCTGTCTAGTAAAACAACTTCCCTATCATCAATTCGGCGCCGGTAAGTAAAACATTACGGTATCATGTACTGTAATGTGTTGCCTAGCAACTCTGCTCTGATTGCTTAAGGGAAGACAATTACTTTTAATTTTTGACATTTAAAAACACTATATTGACTATAAAATAAAAATAAAATAATTAATTACTTACTTTTTATTTTAATTTAAAACACGAATTAACAATTAATACAAAATTTTTAAAATATTTGACAGTTACTGACAGTTAAGGTAATTTGACGTAACTATTCAAGTTACGAACTATTTTTAAATTTTTTATGAATTTATTAATTTATATATATACTGTAACGAGCGAGACTTCCCTAGTACGCTCCTGTCGCCCTGATAGCGCTAGGTAAACAACTGATTCCCGGAAGTCTAGTAACCGCGCGTACGATCGAGAATATTCCTTTTCTTCTACGCGCTTCGAGAAACTGTTTTCGAAGGATCTTCTGGAAGCGGTGGACTGGTATATAAGCGGAGAACGGCGGACCACAGAAAAAGTAAAAGTTAACAGCGACAGTCTAAATATTTGAGCGATCTACGAAGTGAAAATAAATAGTGAATATAAATCGAAGTTAATTGTTGTACATAAATTAGTGTGTTATAGTTAGTTTAGTTATTTAGTTATACGTTTAGTTTGTAGTGTGTAAATAAATTAGACATTTTCGTTCAGCAGTGATTTTATTTGAACCCCTAGAACATAACAATTGGTGTCAGGTGTGGGGTAAATTAAACTGCTGTGTTAATTTAAATTGTGGACTTTATTATTGAATATTTTGTATGCCAGTAACGAGATCACAGGCGAAGAAAATGGATCAGGCGACAATGGAATTTTTCCAGCAAGCCCTTGAAAAAATAAGCTTGAAAATGGAAGAAAATACTAGAAAGATAATGGATGAGAACACCCAGAAAATGGAGAATAAAATGGAAGAAAACACTAAGAAAATGGAAGATAATTTGGGAGATAAATTGACATTTATTGAAAATGAGTTGAAGAATAATTACTCCAAACTGGAAAATGAGATTGGAAGCGTAAAAGACGAAATTGGAAGCGTAAAAGACGAAATGGGAAACGTAAAAGACGAGATGGGGAACGTGAGCGATAAAATTGGAAAATTTGAAGACAGGGTTGGAAAATTTGAAGACAGGGTTTTAAACATTGAAGGCAGATTGGTTAATATGGAAGAAGAAATGCAAGTAAAATTGGAAGAACAGGTGAAAACCATGGAAGAACGATTGAGTAAGAACTTCAGCAAATATTGTTCTGTTAAGCTGGGAGAACGGGGTGAGCCAGGGCGAACAAAGATCAAACCTCCAACTTTTGATGGCAAAACACCCTGGAGCACTTATCAGAAACAATTTGAAGCAGCAGCCAACGCCAATTGCTGGGACGATGAAGAGAAAGCAACTGCCTTAATTGTTGCATTAAGAGGAGAAGCACTGAATATCCTTCAAACCATTCCTGTAAGTCAACAAGGTGATTATAAGACTCTGACAAGTAGACTGCAAATGAGATATGGTGATGCACATCTCCAACAAGTGTATCACGCACAAATCAAGAGTCGCCATCAGAAGAGTGCGGAAACCTTGCAGGAATTCGAAGCAGACATAGCAAGGTTGGTAAGGCTGGCCTATCCTTCAGCACCGGACAGCTTCCTAGAACAACTTGCTGTCCAGACCTTCGTCGATGGGTTGAGAGACACGGAGACTCAGCAGACGTTGCGGTTGGCCCGACCCAAAACTCTAGCTAGATGACGCCCTGGCCCATGCCCTAGAATTTAAAGCTGCTAAACAAGCTTCTCACAGAGGACAGAGCAAAGTGAGACAGCTTGATGATTCACCAGTCTGCAACGATAGAATTGAGGAAGTAATTCGCCGAGTTCTCCAGGAGAAACGTAATGGTGGACCAAGATGCTGGAACTGCGGCGAAAGAGGACACATTCGGCGTAACTGTAAGAAGCCGGTTAAACCACAACGCCAAGAACAGGAAAACTAAAGCGGGTTGGCAAGAAGGGGCATAAGCCGACCCGCCACGACAATGCCCCTGAGGTTATAATTCAGGCCATCTCTTCAAGTATTTATGTCGACAGTAAAATTAATGAGAGGTCCGTAAAAATGTTAGTCGACACTGGCGCAACCCGAACTATAGTTAAGCCGAGTGTAGTTGAAGGAAATGGAAAAACCTTACCAGCGATGGTTCGTTTACGGACTGCAACTGGTGAAGACGTGCCAACACATGGAAAGAAGAGGATCGTCATCAACATTGGGGACAGGTTTTTCGAACATGAGGTGCTGGTGGCAGATATCATGGAGGAAGTCAACTTGGGAATGGATGTCATTAAGGGTTATGGCTTCCAGATGGATATGAGAAACGATGTTCTGAGGATCGAAAGTTTGGAAATTCCATTCCTGGGATGTGAAGATATCACGACTCGAGTCTTACTCAGCGAAGATGTTCACCTACGTGGACAGGCGGAAACCATAGTGAAGGGGTATTTAGATAGAGACCTTCGAGATAGCTGTATAAGACTCATCGAACCAGCCAGTGAGAGTAACCTCGGGAAAGGACTGCTAGTCGGAAAAACTTTGGAGAGAGGCGGAAACGAAGTTCCTGTGAGAATGTTGAACACCAACATGTGCCCTGTGATCTTGAAGAAAGGTACGATCCTGGGAGAAAGCTGTTCCGTGCTTTGTGTGACAGGAAGCGTTCAGGATGTGAAGAACCCGCTACCGAGAAGCGAGAAGAGTTCGAAGAAATTATTTGAGACATTGGCTTCTTCCTGCACAGAACTTGCACCAGAACATATTAGCAAGGTGAAGAAACTGATTCATGAATACAGTGACGTTTTTGCTATGGACAACACTCAGATGGGTAGGACGAATGTTGTGAAGCATTCTATCAATACCGGAAGTTCAGATCCCATTCGCCAACAACCGCGAAGGCTTCCCATAGCAAAGAGAGAAGAAGCAGAAAATATAATCAAGGACATGCACGAACAAGGAATAATAGAGCAATCTGATAGTCCTTGGTCATCACCTGTGGTTTTGGTGAAGAAGAAAGATGGCAGCACCAGATTTTGTGTCGACTATCGTCGTCTGAACGAAGTCACCAAGAAGGATTGCTACCCCATTCCAAGGATTGACGACACTTTGGACACGCTTTCTGGCTCGAAATGGTTCTCCACGCTGGATTTGAAGAGTGGATATTGGCAGGTGGAATTGGATCCCAAAGACAAAGAGAAACCAGCTTTTACTATTGGGACAGGATTGTGGCAGTTCACAGTAATGCCATTTGGTCTTTGTAACGCACCTGCAACTTTCGAGCGATTAATGGAAACCATTCTTCAAGGATTGTCATGGAAGACGTGCCTAGTTTATTTGGACGATGTCATAGTATTTGGCCGGACATTCGACGAACACCTGCACATTTAAAACTCAGTCCAAAGAAATGCCACCTCTTCAGAAAAGAAGTGAAATATCTAGAACATGTAGTATCTGCAGATGGCATCAGTGCTGACCCAGATAAAGTCAAGCTTGTACGAGAATGGCCAGTACCACGGGACAAGCACCAAGTAAGAAGTTTTCTTCGCTTGTGTACGTACTACAGAAAGTTCGTCTTTGGATTTGCTGACATCGCGAAGCCTCTAACACGACTGACGGAAGATGGAAGGGACTTCAAATGGGATACCGAATGCGAGGATGCTTTCAATCGACTAAAGCAAGCACTAACAACAGCTCCTATATTAAGTTATCCTCAGACCAGTGGAAGGTTTATATTGGACACGGACGCAAGCAACACGGCCATAGGAGGCATATTTTCCCAAATTCAGAATGGCCAAGAGAAAGTTATAGGATATTTCAGCAAGGTCCTGTCGAAGCCTGAGCGTAACTATTATGTTACGAGGAGAGAACTTCTCGCCGCAGTCAAGTCCATGGAACATTTTTATAAATACTTGTACGGTCGCGAATTCCTTCTAAGAACAGATCATGCTGCTCTGAAGTGACTTCTACAATTCAAGAACCCAGAAGGTCAGGTTGCGAGATGGATAGAAAGGCTGCAGGAATATCATTTTTCTGTGGAACACCGGGCCGGAAAGTCACATGGCAACGCTGACGCATTATCTAGGAGACCTTGTCCTTCCGACTGCAAACACTGCAGCAAAGCAGAATAGAAGGAATTCTGTTTAAGAACCACCGTCGTGGATCTAGATTGGCTGCCAGAAACCCTGAAGCAAGACCAAGAAGGTGACACCGAACTAAAGATGTTGCTTGACTGGAAAGCAAAAGGACAGAGACCAGGATGGGAAGAAGTGAGTCACCTGAGTCCTAGGGTCAAGTCCTACTGGGCGCAGTGGGACTCCATCATTTTAGAGGATGGATTGTTGAAGAGGTCCGTCGAGAATGACGAGGGTACTGCAGCTAGGACTCAGCTGATAATTCCCCGGAGTCGGACGACAGAAGTATTGGAGAAACTTCATAATGGAACCTCCGGTGGACACTTCGGCATCAAGAAAACGTTGGAAAAGATCAGAGAACGTTTTTACTGGGTCAACTGCAAAGAAGACGTCAAGGACTGGTGCTGAAAATGTAGACTTTGTGCTTCAACGAATGGCCCAAGAGGAAAACGACGAGCACCAATGAATCAGTATAACGTAGGCAGTCCTATGGAAAGAGTTGCTATAGATATCGCAGGCCCATTCCCAGAGACCGACGATGGGAACAAGTACATATTGGTGGCGTCGGATTACTTTACCAAATGGGTTGAAGCACATGCCATCCCAAACCAAGAGGCCTCGACAGTGGCAGACGTGCTGATAAAAGAGATGTTTAGTCGGTTTGGAGTGCCACTGGAGCTACATTCTGATCAGGGACGAAATTTCGAGTCTGGCCTATTCCAGAGCATTTGTGAAATACTCGGAGTCAAGAAGACCAGGACAACATCTCTTCACCCACAGTCAGATGGCCTAGTCGAAAGAATGAATAAAACTGTGGGAAAATATTTGGCTAAAGTGGTCTCTGACCATCAAAGAGACTGGGACCGGTACCTTCATCTGTTCACCATGGCCTACAGATCAGCCGTGCAAGAGTCTACTAGAGAGACACCAGCTTGTGTCATGTTCGGCCGGGAAATAAGATTACCCTGTGACCTAGAGTTTGGATGTAAGCCCGGAACAGAGATAGCTGGTGAGGACTACGTGAGCACATTGAGAGGCAGGCTACACTACATTCATGAAAAGGTCCGACAAAACATACAAATTGCTGGTGACCGAATGAAGACCCGCTATGACAGCAAAGCTACAGAAGGTGGTTTCAACGCTGGAGATTTGGTCTGGCTGTACAACCCCCAGAAGAAGAGAGGATTATCACCTAAGCTACAGAGGAATTGGGAGGGTCCATACAGAGTGGTAAAGAGGATCAATGATGTAGTGTACCGTATACAAAAACTACCAAGGGGCAAGAGGCGCGTGGTCCATGTAAATCGGTTGGCGAAATACGAGGCGGACTACGACGAACAAGACGAGACCCATCTGAGAAGGACGACCAGCCCAGAGCATGTCGAGATGAGTTTCGACCAGTTCATGGAGAACTATGGTGGAACTGGGAAGGCACGATTCGGAGTTACCACCGAGCAGCAGCAGGACCTCTTCTCTGTGCCTGGAGATTATTCCCTAGCCCAGTGTATCGCCGAAGATCTGCGTATGTCCAGGGGAATAGCATTAGTCTTCAGGAAGAAGTTTGGCTGTGTATCTGAGCTCTCCAGACAACAGCCCCATCCAGGAAAAATTCTAAGTCTCACTGACGGTCATCGTCACCTCTTCTACATGGTGACTAAGAGGTTTTCCGATCACAAGCCTAGCTATAGAAGTATGTGGAATACCTTGCTGAACCTAAGAAACGAACTCACCAGGTTGGAAGTGAAGAAGCTGGCTGTGCCTAAGTTGGGTTGTGGTCTAGATCAACTCAACTGGAGAGTCGTCCGGAACATGCTCGAGGTGCTTTTCCATAAGACAGGAATAGAGATACTCGTGTGCATTTTCAACCCGAGCGGAAACACAATGAAGGAGAAGACTGTGGATTGCTATTTCGAAAAGCAAGGGAGCTACAGAAAGGGAGATACCTGTAGGTTCAGACATACCAACCAAGGTGTTCGGGGACCGAACGTCTTAAGGAGGGGGCAGTGTAACGAGCGAGACTTCCCTAGTACGCTCCTGTCGCCCTGATAGCGCTAGGTAAACAACTGATTCCCGGAAGTCTAGTAACCGCGCGTACGATCGAGAATATTCCTTTTCTTCTACGCGCGTCGAGAAACTGTTTTCGAAGGATCTTCTGGAAGCGGTGGACTGGTATATAAGCGGAGAACGGCGGACCACAGAAAAAGTAAAAGTTAACAGCGACAGTCTAAATATTTGAGCGATCTACGAAGTGAAAATAAATAGTGAATATAAATCGAAGTTAATTGTTGTACATAAATTAGTGTGTTATAGTTAGTTTAGTTATTTAGTTATAATTTGTTTAGTTTGTAGTGTGTAAATAAATTAGACATTTTCGTTCAGCAGTGATTTTATTTGAACCCCTAGAACATAACAATACGATACATGGTCGTTAGTTATTATTATAGTACTCGTTTTTCTTTCCAGACTCGGCTCCTACGTCGCCTCCTCCGTAAACTAACTCGTACTGTAATAAGTCATCTACCAACCTTGTAACGTATAATACTATTATAATTTTTGTGTTAATTAATTCGTGTTTTAAATTAGAATAAAATAAAAAGTAAGTAATTAAATATTTTATTTTTATTTTATAGTCATTAAAGTGTTTTTAAATGTCAAAAATTAAAAGTCTTCCCTTAAGCACATTAACACATTACAGTACAGGATACCGTAATGTTTTACTTACCGGCGCCGAATTGATAATAGGGAAGTTTATTTACTGGACAGGATGAAATAAAAGCTTCTACCGGATTATCACAATAATTTTCTGGCCCGGTCCGACAAAAAGAGATTTTCTGGCCCAAAAATAAATTGGACTTGCAGGCTTGCAGAACTCGCCTGCGGCTCGCCCTGCAATTGTCCACTCGTCCAGTAAAAGACCACTTTCGGGACTTGTTGCGTAAACTTCTATTACTTTTAAGGTGATTCACTACACCCTCCCCTATACTAAGATGAACTTTACTCGGGATATGAAAGAAATTAAAATTGAATGTATGGTTTCTTTGAGTAAAGTTCAACTCTGTTATAAAATGTTGAAAATAATAAATGTAATACTAAAAAAAAAAAACGATAAACCAGTTTAAATCAAATACATTATTTAATTACTTCCAGATTCTGAAAGCGGTTAAAAAAATATTACATAGTATATATGTATCATGTAAAACGCAACTCTATATTCTACAAATATTATGTTACATATACAACCTTCGCAATACGATACCTCGATTTCGGTGCAAAATGCTGATTTTGCATTTGAATATTGATAGGTAAAACAATACTTTATGTGTTTTACAATTCTACTGCATTTGGTTTTCTTTTATTATATATTTTGTTTTAGTTCGAGGTCATTGATTCTTAATTGTTAATGTACCTAAGATTCAAAAAGCAGAGAATTATGGACATTTAGGGTTTTTTCGTTCTCTAACACAATTTTACAATTAGGACTCGCGCTCTAGCGCACATTTTTATTTTGTAAGGTCCCTTGTACCAGTGATCCAGCTTAGTTCTGTTTTCATTAGTAATTATAACCAGATCATCTGCCCAAAAAGTTGTTTTCTTAGCATGTACATCGTAAATCATTTTTCTTTCCATTTTTTGTTTTTCTATAATTTCCCTAGCCCTTTGCTGGTATATTAATTCTTTATCGTATGCCTCTATGTATGTATGTATAATGGATCAATTTTGGATGAAAAATTCGACGGTAACTCCACTTTTCGACCAAAAAATTAGTTCAAACGGTGAAAAATCATGATAAGTGCTAGGGGTAGTATTATAACAGAAAGTATTGTACCCAAGTATCCCAGTCTGACTATGACTGAGCGTTGTTTATGAAACTTCGAAGATACTTGTTTAAGACACGATGCATGGTTCCGTTCACAGCCTCCAATTGTTTGACTATGATACGCCATACGCCGTGGAAAATTTATGATTTATTTTAAATGTTTTGCATAAATTTTGTACTACTTCATTGCGATATTCCGTGCCCATATCTGTACGTATCTCTTTTATCGGACCATATATTGGGATGAATTTTTTGACAATAACTTGCGATAGGTAGTTTTTGCTTCTTTATTTGGCACGGGTATAATAACGACGTATTTAGTTATTTGCACTGAATTGTAATGGCGTAAATATTGTTCATGTCGCTTTTGGTAAATGGGCCAATAGTATCTATACATGTAATGTCAAAAGGTTTTTGAAGCGTTGGTGTAATTACCATTTCTTCTTTGTGCTTTACAGAAGCTTTATTTGTTTGACACTTTGTACAAGTTTTAATAAATTTAGCTACATCCCGTGGCATATTCTTACATCTATAAAGTGATTTCAGTTTCTTCAAAAGTCGTTTTTGACCTACATGTCCTCCAAATGCTGGGTTATCATGATTATCTCTAATAATTTTCTTTTTTTCTTCTGCATCAATAATACTTTTCTTTTTGATTCTTCGAAAAGAACCAACCGCGGATTTTTTAAAATTTCTTCACCTCTATGTTTTAAATTGTTGATACTGTAACATTTAAAAATATTTTCCATTTTACATAATTTAAGTGTCTTAAATCCAAGTTCATCAGCCATTTCTTAAAGCTTAGACAGCAATTCGTCTAGGAAAAACTGTCATTAATGAACTGGATATAATCCGTGCGACAAGGACGGAAAATGACACGTTGCAAGATGGAGTAAAGTTGTGTAGCCGAGGTGCGTAGCGCCGAGGCGAAACATAACGAGCACTTGCAATAGTATTATACGTTACAAGGTCGGTAGGTCACTTATTACCATGTACGAGTTAGTTTACGGACGAAGCGACGTAGGAGCCGAGTCTGGAAATAAAAACGAGTACTGTAATAACACCTAACGACCATGTATCGTATCATATTTTATCCTGTTTTTATAAATTAATAAATTCAGAAAAAGTTTTAAAAATAGTTCGTAACTTGACTAGTTACGTCAAATTACCTTAACTGTCAGTTACTGTCAAATATTTTAAAGTTTTTGTATTAATTGTTAATTCGTCGTTTGAATTAAAATAAAATAAAAAGTATGAAAAAGCATTGTGTGGTTTTATGAAACCACGGTAAAAGTGAAACTTTTTTTACACTATAGACATTTAACTAAAAATTTTTCGAATAATATTCCATTAAGGGTATAAAAATCGCTTTATCAATCTTAATTTTATACTTGGAAAATTGGAATAGACCGAATATAAATAAAATTAAACACAAATAATATAGCGTGGAGCACACTACACTGTCAGCTGCTGCAAACTGTAGGCGTCGAAATCGAAATCAAAATCAAAATCGAAATCAAAATCGAAATCAAATAAATAATATAGCGTGGAGCACACTACACTGTCAGCTGCTGCAAACTGTAGGCGTCGAAATCGAAATCAAAATCAAAATCGAAATCAAAAGGTGTGTGTGCGATTCACACACGATAGAAGTGAAAACTTCAGTAAATCGACAAAAGAATGAGATTAATATATATAACAAAGGTAGGATAATTACAAAGTTTATTTGTTTAAAAATTAAAGTGTTTTGAATAATTTTAAAAGATATTTTATTTAATATATGTTACATAATTTAGTAAGTAATTAATTATTTTATTTTTATAGTGTTTATTAATGTCAAAAATTAAAAGTAATTGACTTCCCTTAAGGAATCAGACCAGAGTTGCTAGGCAACACATTACAGTACATGATATGTTTCACTTACCGGCGCCGAATTGATAATAGGGAAGTTTATTTACTGGACAGGATGAAATAAAACATTTTCCAGACGTGTATATAACACACACTATTTTTTGGTCCGACCAATTTTTAATATTTTCAAAAGTTCAAAAACTTTTTACTTTGTGACATACAAGTTAAGGTGTTTGTTGACATCTATTGCACGATTAAAAGAATTTAGTACTAAGGAATGATTTTCTGATAATCGTTTTCAAGATCCTTAATTTTTATGCATACGAATACTGTAATTTTATATAAAAATAGCTGAAACAATGAACTATAATGGTTCAATAAGCAAAAATAAAATTGAGGTATGCATTTTCATAATCGAATGATAAGTACCTATAGTCGTAAATTGACTTGTGCGCCACAAATGTCACATTTAAAATAAAAGTTAAAATTTTAGTTAGTTTTATTTTTATTAAAAAGTTATTAGTTTAGTATATTTGTCGCTGTTTTTAAATAAATTTAATTAAAATTTGTATTATTCATCATGTATTCATTCATACTCAATGTGACGTTTAAAACATTCCTATGACTTATGACTCATAACGCCATCTCTTTAGATAATCTAAAAGGTGTTTTGCCGGCCTAGGCCGGAAAATGTCATTTTCCGGACGACTTTATCAAGTTTCTTTTTTAGCTTATTCTCCGATCACATATGTAGTGCACTCATCGGCCTGTAATACATGCTACCATGTGGGTTTCCTCTACCAGTAGTACCTCTGTCCCGAAAATTATCGTACGATCCGCGTCTTAAATTTTGTCACCTTTGGTTATTATATTGCACTCGGCCGCGGGCTATTGTATCTTTAAAATCTCTCCTTTAGTACCTATGAGCATAAAAAAACGGATGAGTAGCATACTGCTTCATTTTCACTAGCACAAATAAATTTGGAAATTGCCTCGTCTGGTGTTAGAAATTGTCCTGCTATTAAAATAATTTTAGCTCTATCAGTTCTAACATTTTTTATCATTGATTTTAGAACAGAATCAGTCGTTAATTTTGTAGCTATCTCAGATGATACTCCTTCTGATATATAGTTAACAAACATAATCTGTAACTCTGTCAACAATAATTTTGAGCGCGATTCAAAGAATGACTCCCTCTTCATATTTATTATACCTATACTATACCCATAGATTTTCTTACAAAATCCTATCTAGGTACAAGCAGTAGAAAAAATATGGTTTGATCATACCCTGAAATTGGGACATAAAACCTAGTTTTACTTACTTTTTACATCAAACTGAAAAAAGTTAATAAGCATATTAAAAGCAGAAACTCCATATATGCTGGTAGATGACCTAGATACAGAAAACATGTACTTTAGAAAACGATCCTACTCTATTCTATAATAAAGCTTGTTTAACTATTTATTATCCAATTTGTGCATCAAATATTCATCGAAGTATCGATTTATCTGACGTGTTGTAACCTAGAAAGTATTTGATTCCAAACGATATCACAAGATAAGTAGGTATTAAAATAAATTCAAAAATTCATTAAAAAAGTACAGCGGTAATAATGACTGAAAACTGGATGAATACCGGATTTAGTGTGTGGGTTTCCATTTGTGTTCTTGCATGTTTATGGCTGTGGGGAAGCTTTACAAAAGGTAGAAGAACGTTTCAGAATAACTTGCATGTTATTGAGGAGGGTTTAAAGAGAATGCAAGCTGACATTGAAATGAGAGAAAGAGAAAAAAGTATTGGATGTGTTGAAGATGTTGAAGATATTTCAGAGTTTCTTAAGAAATTTTATGAAGAGGATAATAAAGAAGAGAATAATGAAGAAAAGCAGGTAATACTAGAGAATATTTAAATACTTGATTGATTTGGAGTTTCTTGCTAAAAATTTTACCAAAAAAATAATAAACACTAGCATCAACCCGCCCCAGCTTTGCACGGGGATTAAAAAAAAATAACAAAAGCCATTAAATTTATTGGGTCAACGCTTCCCTGTAAACAATATTACATGTTGTTTTATTTTCTGGCAGCAAAATAAATTGATTTTCAGGTGCTCCGAACCGCCTTAGGCGGTTGGCCATGAGGAAAACCGATCCCTACTATTTGGAAGGTTGGACCTTGAGACTTATTATTAGTAAAAGCGAAAGATGTTTTGATAGGAAATTGAAGCGGTTTAAATGGATTTGGTAGATCAGTTGGGATCATCGGTATCCTCAGTGTATGAGCTAGTTTACCAGCTGGTGGTTCAGTTATATTGGTTGCTACAACTTAATTGTCCTTTAATTCCTTTATAAGAAGCCTCGTCCCATTGCACATGCTAAATTTGTGATATCTGTCGTGATTATGAAATAAGTTATTTTGATAAGGATTAATACCAAGATAAAAACTTTTAAAAAATTAAAAATTATTTATTGTGACGTAACTATAACAGTTAGACAAATGCTGTCGCGGCATTTTTTGTAGATATTTATATATTCTTCAAAATCGTAGTACATTATTTTATTCTATAATCAATAGTATTCTCAGCGCACGCGATGTAAGGATTTTAAGGTCATTTTTGGTTACATTAATGGCATTTTAGTAAAGATCCCTATTTTTTTTAAATGAAACATAGCCTATGTCACTCGGAAATAGTGTAGCTTGCCAACGGTGAAAGAATTTTTGAAATCGGTCCAGTAGTTTCGGAGCCTATTCATTTCAAACAAACAAACAAACAAAAAAGCAAACCTTTCCTCTTTATAATATTAGTATAGACAAGAATAAATTACAATAAAATCTACTATATTGTATAATTTAATTTTATTATGCCATTTCAATACTACACTTTGAGAATATATAATCGGTCTTCTGTCTGAATGAAAGCAATTCATGATAATTTTAAAACCAAAATATTCATCAAGTTTCTTTTGTATTATTTCGCGTTTTAAACCAATTTGCACTTAAAAAGACAAAAGTTTTAAAAATAAAAAATGTTGGCGAGCTGGGATCGAATCCAAAACCCTCACACCATTGAAATTGAAAAATTAATATAGGTATTTTAAAATCGATATCATTTACCTTGATCGTTCTGAAACTGCTTTAGTACTACGAGTAGTACTATTGTCAAGCCCGCTGTAGCGTATACTATTTTTCGCGTGTATAAAATTTGAATAAACTATTTTTATTAATTATCATGGCGTGATTTTTTAATAACTGAATTTTTCTTTTTTTAGATTACTGAGAAGTAGTAACTTTTGATGAAAACATTTGAACGTGTGATACAGGTATATTAGATACCAAACAATTTTGTGCCACCCGAAATCGTTTTTCAGAGCATTAGTATATTTTCAATTTATTGTGGTTTTATAATTATTTGCAAATAAATATTAATCATTTAAAACAAACAAAATACTTTGTTTACCTAATTTTCCATTTATAAGTGATAATAAAAATATCAGAAAATGAAATTGTGGATAGAATATCCCAAAATAAGCAAAGGGGTGTATGCCAATTTAGATTGAATTGACGCACAACTTGACTGTGCATAATGGTATTTTGTTTTACTAGTGACAAAATGTCATTTTCCGGACATTTTGAAGTAATTAATAGTATTGTTTCTGGACGGAGGACCAAAAAATATGTTTTAGTTACACAAAAATTACGTTGACATTCAGATCATCACTTTTGTTAGTTGTTTCAAAATATTAGAGCCGTGCCTTGTTATTAAACTGAATTAGTTTTCTTACTATGCGTTTGAGGTATATAGTTTTCATTAAGGATTCAAAAAATTAATTCATTAACTTATGAAGAAAATATAAAAATTAAACTTGCTAGAAGAGCGATACTTGAAATTAATTTAAATCAAACCACCAAGTGTCAATCCAGAGACTTTAACAGAAAATTTTAAATGGAAATCTATTACAAAAATGATTGAATTTGTGTATGTAGCAAAACTAATCGCTTATTTTGCTTCCATTTTTTGTTATCTGGTCGAAGTGGTTGCGAGAAACATTACTAAACATTACTAAAAAAAATTAGTGTGGCAGTCGGTGGGACTGCCGGCAGAAGTTATACTTCTATGCACGCGCATGGATTCATAAATTTGTACCTATGCGACTGATTTAGCAAAATCATTATATGATATTCGTGGTAAGCGACCCCAAAAACCTCCTAGTACCGTGTGCACACTCTTTTTTATCGAATTTGTATAAAATTCCTGAAGACGAGGTCCGTTTTAAACCCCAGGAGAAGAGGTAAACACCCTAGGCACCAAGTGCCGCGAAGACTTTCGGCATCATGATATTCGCGTTCCGAAAACCCCTGGTATATAAATTGCACCCATTTTCAGCAATACTTACCGAGTTGTAAGTTTCTCTCTATTGTCTGTTCGGAATGTACTTTTCGAATGCAGAAATGCAATTTCCCATTTTTACATTATAAAAAATAGCGACAAATTTCCTGATACTCTAACAAATCCAGTGCAAAAAAAAGCATTCCGATCCATCTTACGTTAAAAAATTCGGAGGCTTTAGTGCTTTATTTCTGCGACTATTCGTAAAAACTCTGCTTATGTAGGCAACAACCTTAAAAGCATAGAGCAGAATAAACTGTGGTCCGTCACTATGATATTCATACATTAGTTCAGACTGTTTTTCAGTGTACTGAATGTTGAAACGGTATTCAAAGGACTTATAGTTATGACTAATAAAATGTGGTAAATATTTCATCTTAGTTTTTACTGACCAATATACCTTATAAGTGTTTCTGTCTCTCTCTTACTCACACCATTACATATGTAATGATTTTTCCCATTTAACTCTACACAAATCTTTTCCACCGAGTGCACGAATAGAAGTATAACTTCAGTAAGCGGACTTGTGCCATTTGCAATAAAAAACAAGAAAATACCCAAGTATATAAAAATTCAGTTAGAAATGAAATTGCTAAAAAAGTCAGTATATCGGCATATCCATTTTTACATAAAACTAGATTACTAATTAAATTACAAATTATTTATAGGAGATATATACGTTGCACTGGACTCTTTAAAATTTTTTCTTGAAAAACATTTTCGACCACTTCTCCATTTTGCAAATATATATCACTAAAATTTATGCACCCTTGTTTACCGTGCTCACAAACCGCTACTGCACCCAATATAACAATAACAACGAAATACTTCACAGTTTCTTGTAAATAAGTATTTTATATTGAGTAGCTTTAAACTTGCATTAAAAAGAAAAGACGTTAGTATTGGTTAATGTATAATAAATAAAATTTTAAGAAGATCTACACACCACCATAGTGTAAGTGTGATGTAAAATTTTCTAAAAAAAATAATAACTAAAATACTTGACTTTTTTATAAAGCGCGGCTTTATACAAAATCAGATAATTGTGTTTAAAAATTAATATTTATCAAATTATATATCAAAATGATTTCATAATGTAATGACCCTAGGAACACTAAAACATTTAAAATACAATGTCGTTAAACTTTTTCACAATTAAATTATTACTTATTACAAACTACATATTGCTATAAAAACGATAATTGATTTGAATATAAAATTACTCGACATTTTGATTTCTGCGTTCTTCAACTAAAGACTGAAATTTACATTTTGATAGTTTTAATTTTTTATTGTTAGCAAGATCATTTTCCAAACCGTCTTCAGACCATAAACGTTTTCCAGTTACCCGATTGTTGCTCACTAATTTATTTATTTCTTTCAAGTCCTGAAACAAGAAAAAATAATCTTAAATATCTTAATTATAATCTGGTAGTTAGAAAAGTAATATTGTCTCAAATTTTCTCTTACTTTTGATGGACTTCGACTAAAAATATAATGAAAACTAGACCCAGACGTAGTGGATGGGCTTTCAAAAGGTCGAACAAAAACATTTCCAACGACTTGCATACCTGATGACATTAAATCTCTTTTTAGGGCTGGAAGTGGACTCAAAAGTAAATTATTATTCTGAAAATTTAAAATAACTAGATTATAAAGATTTCAGAAAGTTTATTCTAATAAGATAAGTCTATGTAATTAAATTTTATTATTTGATGAAAAAAAATGTATTAAAGCAAAATAAATTTAAAAACAAATATATATATATATATATATATATATATATACAAACAAAGCAAACGCATATATATTAAAAAAATATGTATAATTTATCGAAATAGATTTATTTGATACTACAATATTACCTGACCAGAACTTCGAAATTTTACTGCAAACCTTTGCATCATATCTACATACACAGAATTGTAGAAAATTATGAGATCGTTACGTTTTTCTGGTACAATATTATCTAAAAAAACAAAAACAAATAGTTTTTATTATTGAAAAGCTTAAAAATAAAAAACACCATATAATATTATAATAGTAGGTAATTGGTGAAAATGGATTAGTAACAGTATGAAATATTCCTAATTATTTTCGTCCAGAGGTGCAAAACGCCTCCAGAGTTACTAAGCACCGCTACTAACGTGGTTTTAAATTTATTGCGAAATAAATCCAAAGCAAAATATGAATTTGCTTATAAACGTTTCATGGATCATTCCCGTACAGTACGGAAAAAATATTCCCGTACAGTAAAGAGTAAGGAAAAGTTCGTTGCCCAGCAACGGACTAAAATACGAGAATAGTGTATTTTGCGGCCCGAATTTGATCCGAGAAAGCGATTTCAGAAAAAAATCAGTTTAAAGTATGACAACAAATAGTAACTATAGTAACTGTGGTAATTAACTTGGGTAACAAAATTAGATACTATACAAAATACAGTAAAATTCTAGAGTCGACCGTTATTTTGATCCTGCATTACTATTCAATGGAAGGTTAGTTAAGCCCAAGACTAGGTATACTACGAGAGTTTTAAAAGAACTGCACAAAAGCTGTAAGTCATTAATTAGTTAGAAATATGTAATATAAAATCTAGAAACCCAGTATATCTCATTTATTATTTTCTACAATTTTACGAAATTATCACAGCGAAGCCATCTAACAGCAAAATAATACATATAGAATAAAATGCACATTTTTCCAATATATGCTGTAATCGTAATAACTTTTTATATACAAAAATTGCTTACTTCCTTCTTGTACTCCTCTAGTAATTAAAACATCCCTATAGACACTACTGCCGCTCTGAGGTTGTTCCCTATAAAATTTCATAATGTCTTGAAACTTTAAAGTAGAATTGGAAATCCTACATATCACATAAATCGCACACATTAACAACTGATCCAAATGTCGATCTCGAATCAAATCGGTATTCCTAATAGACTCTTCAAAAACTGTCCAAATTTTTTGTTTCACCTCCAACTCGGTTAAATTTAATTTTGTGCACAAATGTTCCATTCTTATACCAGCTAGATTGTAAAACTACAAAAAAACACAAGAATAATCAACTGCAATAATGTAAGTAAAAATGCAAAGATGAAATAATTACAATCTGTCCAATTTCACTTTAGCTCTGACGTTGAGATGCGCACTGGTTTTTGATGAACCAAGGTGGGGAGACGCTCAGATTCGTCGGTCTCGAGACAATGTCTTCTGGCTTTGTTGCGATGCTCTCTCTTCTTCATTTGCGCATATCACAGCTAAAGTGAAATTGGGCAGATTGTATTTTAATTTATAATGCCTTTACAATACCTTTCTAAAAATAATAGCAAGACTTCCCAATTTTCGGGGTGGAGGAGTTGCTGATGATTCTGTGTTTGAAATTTGAGCTTTTTCAGTTTCCACAATGGGTATAAATTTTTTATTACCTTCTTTGTCTGTAAGCACTAAAATTCAATTTATAATTGATTATAAGAAAAAAATCTTACGTATAATTTAAAAAAAATACTAACTTATATGTGTATGTTTTGGTAGAAGTGATTGTCCAGATTGCACATTGGAAAACAATTGGCGATTTGTACTATTTACAGGTGATTGAAACCGTTCCAGTGCGGAAACCGGTGAGTGAGTATCTACAAATATGTTATTTAAATTTATTTATCGAAAAAACTGTAAACACACCAGTTCAGTGTTGTTATCGATGAATAATTATATGTATATATATAACAAAACTACACAAAATAGGAGTTCAAGACGAACTGATTAAAGTATCTATACGAAAAACCTCTTTTGAAATTTTATATATATATATATATATATATAAACAAAGTGCCAAGAAAATGCGTATTAATATAAACAAAACGGGAAAATTATTGGGCATGTACGCAAAAAGGTGTTTCAAAAAAAGGCGATAATTTATTTTTTTCGATTGCATGTGAAATTCTTGTTATATATGCTATAAAAAAAATTCTGTAAAAATTTGAGCTCTTAATATCAACTTGAAGAACTCCATCATCGAATTTGAAGATTTACCATTGATTTAACATGGAAAAATGATTTTTTATCCTTCATTTGTCCTGCAAACTATGTAGAACATTATTTTTTGAAAAAACGATCACTGATCCTTCTTCAGTATTAAATTCTGTAAAAAAAGCTCTTGGAGTCCAGTCTCTAACGTCATTTTAAAATTTGTTGTGAAATTTATTATTATAGCGAATAATTATTAAAATAGATATTGCGAACCTCAAAATTATGGAACCAACCGAGATACAAAAAATTTTCTTGGTACAGATTTGTGGATCTACTAAAATTTTCTCAAACTTTATAGTCTGAGATCAAAATTTGAACATTAAATGGAAAAAATCGAAATTTCAAAAAATCTAATTTTTCTAACGCAAATAAAAACGAGAGGGTTGACGTTAGAGACTGGACTCCAAGAGCTTTTTTTTACAGAATTTAATACTGAAGAAGGATCAGTGATCGTTTTTCCAAAAAATAATGTTCTACATAGTTTGCAGGACAAATGAAGGTTAAAAAATCATTTTTCCATGTTAAATCAATGGTAAATCTTCAAATTCGATGATGGAGTTCTTCAAGTTGATATTAAGAGCTCAAATTTTTACAGAATTTTTTTTATAGCATATATAACAAGAATTTCACATGCAATCGAAAAAAATAAATTATCGCCTTTTTTTGAAACACCCTAATATATATATACTAAATGATTTTATGACTTTTTTAAATATTTTCGACGGTTTATTAAATTATTTTTGAACACTTAAAACCAAAAATGCTTACTAGAATTACTAGGACTATCAGCGTTCGTCCCATTTTTATCACTAGACACGAGATGTCCGGGTAAAGCTGTAATTTCGAATTTTGGTATGGTTTCTCCTGAAGACGTTATCGCTTCCCAAATTGGACTATCAGATTTCCACATTAATGTTTCTAGAATAGTTTCTTCTATCTAAAAAATCAGCATTTTTGAATATCGGTTTTATGTTCTCATGCATATTGTGTTTACCCTATTTAAATGTTTCACTAGCTCCCTGGATAACTGATCTTTCGATCTAACTATTAGTTCGATTACTTTAACAAAATGTAATGGTTGGATGTTGAAAACTTCCAATATCCAAGGAAAAGGTTTTGGAAAATTGTGGCAAAATAGTACTACTTCCATACAACATGCGAAAATACATTGATACAATAAAATTTTCTTAAGTAAAGGCTAAAAATAAACGTATTAATTGACAGTAAAGTTACTAATTTTACAAATAATTCTTATCTAAAGTTTAGTATTTAGAAAACGACAAACTGTAGAAATAATCACTAGAAATTTATACATTCAAAAACAAAAGACACAATATAATATAAAAACAACTTACCGATATATCATACCGCAGTCTTCGTTCGTTTTCTAAAATACTTTCAACAAATCTATAAAATAATTTTAGTCCCATTTGAACTAATTTTCTTGCTTCCTCTTCTCGATTCGGGAAAATGTTAGTATAAGTGGAAACAAATTTGTCGGCTTGAATTTCCAAATCTCTTTCAATTAGCGACAAAGCACTTGAATCGCAATTACTGAAAAATGAATATAAACATCCGTTAAGAATTTTTGTTATTAATAATTGGAAAGAAGTAAAACCAACGAGTTTCTCATAGGTTTTTTCACATTTCTTATTGAGTACTACATGTCGATATAACTAGAGTATCGAAAAAAGCGTTAAGTCTCTAATTTAAAACAAAATTAATTAAATTTATTAAAGCTAAAAGGTTATTTGCGTGTTTACGAATTGTCGTTTTAAAACCAGTACTTAGTTAACGACTTTAACTGCTATTAAGAAAATTTACAAATTACAATTAATAATGAAATATTAGCAGTACTCAACTTTGAGCTCTGAAATTAATTATACATACATATATTAGAAATACGTAATTTGTCAAATCCTTAAATTTTAGAAAGTTTCACCGTTTAGTTACTTAGATATAAAATTGTAAAAATCACATGTTTTCTCTCCAAATACATGATATTCTGTAATATTATTATTTTTAATAATTTAAGTTTCTTGTATATATTTTTTTATGCGTTAAATTTGGGAAGTTAATATTGAAAAAAATAAAAAAAAGTCTCGACTTAAGTTTGTCAGCCATAAAAAATGATTTTAGAAATTTTATATCTAAGTAACTAAACGTTGATTTTTTTTTAATTTGATGATTCGATCAATGACGTTTTTATTTATATGTGTACTTAATTTCAAATCTCAAAGTTGAAAATATTTAAATTATTAATATAGTTTTTGACAAAGTTATAAAGATGATACATTACAATTGTAAAGATTTACTAAAATTGGTATTTATATTACATAACAAACACACAAACGGGAACGAATAACATTATATTTTTACAGTTTATACAAATAACAGAAAAGATACAAAATAAACTGCTTAAAATGACAAATAAGATAGAGATATTGATTACCTGAATAACTGTACTAAAGCTTCACTTGGAGTAGATGAACCACTGTTAAAAAGGTGAGAACGAATCAATTGTTGAGAAATAGGTTTATCAATGGATAATGAAGAAATATCCACCTCTCGAGGTAAATACCCCCTGCCAGTCAAAGGAGTATCCGAACCACGTTGACCAATCTAAAATTTGACAAAGAAAAATAAATGCAATTCATAATAGTTTCTAAATCTCCTATTTCTTTGAATGTTGTATAAAACCGACGTCAAATATATCTCTTAACGCATTTTAAATGACATTGTGAATTCAATCAGTGTTTTATTAAAAATAATTATTAATGTGATATATTCGATAGATCATCGATTAAAATAAATTTTTCTTTTTAGTTCACATTGTGTTTGTATTTAATCAACTTCACTTTTATTTTGATATCTACTTTAAATTATTACACATCACAGAGTTAAGAACTAAAGTAGCCCTTAAGTACTGGTAGGTAAATTTGTATACAGGACCAAATAAGGTTTTACAGGAAAATCAAAACTGTAGATCTCGAAACTGTTTTTTTTTCAATACCGGAAGTAGCTATAAAATTTATAACTTCTAATCATAAAATGCTAAATTTGTTAGAGATTATTTTATCACTGATTAACGTATTACTAGTTTTCTATAATTCCAATACAGTAAATTTATAAAACTGTTCTGTTCAGTCAAATTTATCATAACAATATAAAAACTACATACCAAATTTTCACCATTTCCAGGCGACGTAACTGAATAATTATCTGGAAAATAATTTACAATTAGCACGCAATTGTCAAATGCAAATAAATATAAATATACCTTGTATGGGTGATGCTGTTCTAGTGATCTGAGCCCAATTTGCATGCTGTTGGGCTTCCAGTAATTGCCTGCGATATTCCGCTAAAAACACATTATTTAAAATATGGTGCAATTCAAAGAAAAAGTAGGAGGAAAAAAATGAATCTCTTTTTTATAAAAACGTAATCCTACTTACCAAGAAATATTCTTTCATCCAATTCAGCACTATTCAATAAATAGGTGTCATATGCATTTACAACATTCTTACAATTAAGTTCGAAATTATCCGGATCGAACAAACCGGTAAAATTATTGGAATCAGCAAAAAGCACCTGAGAATCAATTAAATTACCCATTAATCTCTTTAATGTGTAGACTTTCATATGCTTTGCTTCTGTAACCAAATCAGGACATTTGCATAAGTAACTGATTAAGCAGGGTGCCTCTTGGGGAACAACAAATGCAGGATTGTTCCAGTCTGCTGGTAAACATTCAAAGTTTGGATTTAAGAGGTCCCTGCGCTCCCCTAAAAAAGCATTCTTGAACGCGAGATCAATAAGAACGTATAGCAAGTGGTAAGACTTTATAAGTTCGGTAGCGCATTGTGGTTCTTGCTGTTTTAGATAAATAAATAAGTTCCATAGGAATTCAAAAACTTTTGATGTATTGCACGATATGGGTCTGAAATTATAATGTTTAGTACCATTATAAAACAAATTAAAATAAACATTTTTTTACCTAATTTTCCTACTTCTATGCTGTTTTGTTGGATCCAATTCGGCTGCTGTTGGGGCAGCAAATATTTGAGCAAAAATAGGATAAAATCGTTTAAAGGTATTATGAGCTACACCAAAAGTATCCTTTAGATGATTAATTCTGTTTCGAAAATCATCAGGAAGATGAGCCATATCAGCCCACCTGTTAATGTTTGCAAAGAATTGCAAGAAGCTGAAAATATTAATAAATTTTAAACATGAATAAAATAATATACTAGTTGCGCTTTGGATTTAATATTCTATTATTAATTCTTATTTGAACAAAATAGGGTGTTTCCAAAGATAAAGAGAAATAGAGATACGTAGAATGAAAACAAGAACTTATTCAGTTAATCTACATCGAAAACACTGAAAACAGTCTCATTTAACTAAGTAAAACTACACTTACAAGCAAAAAAATCGTAGTTATTTTTTGAATCCGAATAAATAACTAACAATTACAAGTAAAAAAATCGTAATTATTTCTTGAGTAGCAACTAATATACATATAGATGTAAATTTACCTAAGATTACTATATCTAAGCAGGCTAGTAAAATTAACTCCATTTCCTCTAACAACAGATGTTGAAAGTGTTGAAAGTTCCACAGATTGAGTAGCAACATATATAGCACATCCTAACCAATGTAAAGAATCACCCTAAAAACCAAAATTAAAGAAAAATGCATTCAATAACTGTAAACACTTTTGAATACCTCTAAAGTAAAATTCTTGTGAATACTTAAAAAGTTATCCCAAGCAAGGGATATAGTTTTTTGATCTAAATTCAGCTTTCGGCATAAATCCAATAGCTTCTTACGAAGCTGTTCTTCTCTTTCGTCTGACAAAACCATTTTATCTAAAAAATTAAACACTAAAAGTATGTTCATGAACATTCAACAACGCCTACAAATCGCGGGAAACTGTACTTTTTCTTTCATAGATCTTGAATCTTTTTATTACCAAACGCGGGAATCTACATTAATCGCAAAGCATTTTCAAATTATTTATTTACATTTGTAAATAAATGCGGGAATTTTTTGTTACTATTCATAGAATCATATAGTTTTATCGCGTAGGTTTACTAACATAACCTAAGTAATTAGTATATTACAAAATGTTTAAAGTACCTTAAAACTTAAAACTGAGACTAATACATAACACTTTAAAATAAATATATTAAAATTATTGAAATTAAACACAATTAATCAGATCACAATAGTAATACAAAGCAATTTTTACGTTCCCGCCCAACAAGTTTACTTCACACTTATACCATAATATGTCATTTTTTGGAACTAATCTTCAAACTTCCTTTTCATACCTTTGCGTTGTCTTTACTTCTCTAAGCATTCAGTCATTAAGATTTATCACTTTTAAATATTAAATTTAAAAGAAAGACTAATTAATAATCTATGTGTTAATTCTTATAAAATATATTGAAATACACAGACATGGTTTGTGGTTTGTGTTTAAAGTAGGTAATTTATTCGAATTTTGACTTTAAATAAATATACCAACCAAAGGAGAGCTGCACTGACATAGGTCCCTAGTGACTAGTGACAGTAGTGACAGCTCTTCTCATCATTGTCCATAAAGAAGATTGTGTGTTGTGTTAAGTTTTATAGAAGAAACGTTTGGGTTATAGACACAGTTAATGTTTGTATACTAAACTCTAGAAGTAGTTTTGATATTTGAAATGAAATCGCATATTTTGTATCTAAAATAATGGCTAATAGAACTGTTAAAGATGCAAAATCAGTGCATGGAACCAATCCACAATATTTGGTAGAAAAGATCATTCGTTCTCGTATTTATGACTCAAAATATTGGAAAGAAGAATGTTTTGCTCTTACTGCCGAACTTTTGGTAGACAAAGCGATGGAGTTACGATATATAGGGGGAGTATTCGGAGGTAACATAAAACCAACACCTTTCTTATGTTTGACACTAAAAATGCTGCAAATACAACCTGAAAAGGATATCGTAGTGGAATTCATTAAAAATGAAGAGTTTAAATACGTAAGAGCTTTAGGGGCCTATTATATGAGATTAACAGGTTCTTCTCTAGACTGTTACAAATATTTAGAGCCATTGTATAACGATAATAGGAAGTTAAGGAGGCAAAATAAGCAGGCTACGTTTGAACTGGTACATATGGATGAGTTTATTGATGAACTACTTAGAGAAGAAAGAGTAAGTCTATTTTAAAAAAAGTACATTTGATTCTAATAGTATAATTTTAGGTTTGCGATATAATTCTTCCAAGAATTCAAAAACGTGCAGTTTTGGAAGAAAATAACGAATTAGAAGCTAAGGTATCTGCCTTAGAAGATGATCTCGACGAAGATATCGAAATCGAAGAAGAGGATGAAATCGTAAAGTATAATCTAGATGAACAGATTAAAGAATCCAAAGAAGACCGGAAGAAAGATAGAAAACGGGATAGAAGTAGATCAAGAGAGAGGAATAGGAGTAGAGACAGAGAAAGGCACAAAAAAGATAAAGAACGTGATAGGGATCATCGTGAGCGGGATAGAGATCGAGATAAGGACAAAAGGGAAAAGGACAAGGATCGTAGAGATAGGGATCGAAAGCGAGATGACAGAAAAAGAGACGATGATAGAAAAAGGAGATAATACTTATGTTTTTAAAATAAAAAATCGTAATCAAATTTTGTTTTTTAATATTTATTTATAATAGTTCCACTAATAATCTAAATCGTGATTATCACAGTTTATATATTACAAATAACCTAGCTTCGATCTAATTTTTCGATAGGCTTTATACAATTAAATAGATAAAATTAGATAATATAATTATATATATATATATATAATATAATAATAAACATTTAATTTGGTTTTTTAACAATAACTTATGTTCAATACATTAAGTTAAATTAGCAATTTTGAAAGGTAAATTGTATCGATTAGGAGATATGTATGTAATTTTAACAAAGATTTTAAATAAGTTTTCTTTTATTGTCAACTTCATTGATATTTTTTTAAATTTTCTCCATAATATCACACCTAAATTTTTAATCAATACAATTTTTCCTCATTTTTATATTAAAAAATTGATCTTTTACTAAAACATAATTTTTTCAGCTTTGCACTGCGGACTAATTGCTTGAAAAATGTTTTTTTTCTCGACAGAAGCAATATTGAAACAAATGATAGAATTCCATTAATACCTAGGAATCGACATGAACGTAACGCAGTCAAAACCAGTTAGAAGCAAAATTAAAAAGTAGGTGCGTTCAAATGAAACAGCCTCTCTTCTTTCTTTTTAATCCAATTTAATAATTTGCTCACCAATAATATAGCAGTCGAGGTTTCTATCAAAGGCTCAAAAATAACAAATAATTCAAAACCCTTGGTATCCCATGCAAGAATAGCCTCATTTGGAGTCCGTTCAAACAACAATTTCAGAGGTCTCGAAGAATTATGCAGCCGCTCATGTGCCCGTTTATAAATTCCAGTAAGCGGATCTTTATTAAGTGTATAAGGAGGGCTGAGCATGGGTTGGTGGAATTGGGCAGTTGATTTACATTTATACAGGTAATGTCGGATTTCTATAAAGCCAGCACCGGCGCAACTTTCACCAGGTGCGCTTAAAGACTCATTTATGGCTTCCAAACAATTATTTCTCCGTAACTTCTCAACGATCTTCTGCTTCGCCTCGCTTAGAGTGAAAAATACATCTCGTTCTACCGTTAACAGCAACAAACAGGCCTGACAGTCATCGGATAAATAAGAAACGTGACCATAGAGAAATCCGCTAGCATCGAATCGAGGTAGACATAGTGGTGTCCAGCTTTCTGAATTTTTAAAACTCTCTGACGATTGGACCAAATTGAATATCAAATGCAGGTCTGCTGGATGAAGGCAGTATTTCTTCATGCGCACGAGTGTTATTAGTCTGTTGTTGGCGAGAAGTATTGCAAATACTAGGTTCTAAAATATACAGAAAATTGTTTAAAAAAATAGACATACATTAATTAAAGGCGCTCGCATGTTTTAGTTTACTATAACATATATGTAAATAAAAACACAATTGTTTTCACGATATCCACGATTTATTACTTAGTAATATGTGACGCGTTTCACTACGATGTAGCTTTATCAAACACTGGTACCAGTGTTTGATAAAGCTACATCGTAGTGAAACGCGTCACATATTACTAAGTAATAAATCGTGGATATCGTGAAAACAATTGTGTTTTTATTTACATATAGTTATGGATATCCATCAAGTAACAGCCAATTCAATCAAAATATTTACTATAACAGTTGTTTTAAACATTGAGGACCAAAGGAATATTAAAATTAGAGCATATTCTCAGCTGGGATAACCAACTATATTTATACTGTGTTTGAGTCAAATATTTTTCTCCATATACCTAAGAAAATGGGAATAAAGATCTAATATTCATAAAGATAATTTATTGGAGTAGCCTAGGAGTACTTAAATGAGACGGGGTAGCCAACCGTAATAGTAGTGCTAGATTGATAAGATTTGATTTAAATAAAAATTTGTGCGTTCTTAATTTACTAATTTAAGTATATTTATCTACTAACTTCATAACAGACTACAAGAAAGTAATTTGTATGTTGAAGAGCAACAAATTTGTTGAATATAATGGGATTTTACGATCTAACAAGGAATACACTTAATAAAAAAGGTATTTAAATAACGAACACATAGATCCGCAGAGAAACATTTAAGCATAAATTAAATTGAATAATGTTAGGAAAAAGGATTTAGAGCAAGATCAAATATTTTTCAAATCTAGATTATATTATTGATGATTATCAGGAATAGACGGAATTTGTTACTGAAAGTTAAAATGGCAGGTATTACTTAATTCCAACAATCCCAAAAGTAGAGACTTGATGCCAAGTTTGGAAAAAGGAGACACTCAGTCTAACACACCAAATAAATTATTACCCTGGTGAAACAATACAATTTTTGAAATATAAAGAACGTGAACACACATGTTTGTTGGTTAGGTATTTATGACCCTTAAAACCAAATATAAAGACGTAAAGTGCTTCATTAACAAAAAAGGTACCAATATTAAAATAAGATTGTAATGTTACTTAGGCGGAAGATGATAGCAATAAATATATGATGTGGAGGAAACATGCGAACGGATCGACTGATCGAAAGAAACTCGTCCTTCTCCGTATTAACCTGTGAAACCCAATTATTTGTGGATCGTCTACACAGTCAGAAGAAATTAAATTACCTTATCTTCCAGGAAGATATAAGAAATAACCAACTTGATGGGAGAATCAAAAATAGGAGTTTATAGCTTATTTGCATTTTGGTACTGCATGCAGCTTGATTTTAAGATAGTACATTTCTTCTGTTAGGCAGATTTCGCATAGGCCCAAAATGTACCAATTTATGTGGGATAGCTCTTCCCCCAATTCTACCATACGGCTTCCGAACTTAGTGTTCTAGTGTTGTACGTACCAATAAACAAGTTTGTGGTCTTTAAATTTGGTTTACGATATAGCGAATTTTTGTTTACCCCAGAGTCCGTGAGGTGTGAGATTTTGGAATAACCACCTGGGGTCTAGAACCGTTTTTTTTTTAAATCACCTAGACGAATCCGACTTACATAGGCATCCGTAGGAAAGTTAAACAATACGCTTAAAAATCTCAAGATCCCTATCAACCTAAAAAAGAGAGTCTTCTTCCAGTTATGACTTATGGTATGGAAACCATGGCCCTCAACGTTAACAGTGCCAACAAATTAAGATTAACTCAAAGAGCGATTGATATAAATATACTGGGAGTAAACAAAAGAATACATATTGAAAATGAGGATATCAGAAAGAAGACAACGGTGGATGAGGTCATAGAATATATTGCTCGTCAGAAATATAATTGGGTGGGACATGTGCCAAGACAGCGAAACGAAAGATGGACAAAACGAATTGTGCAATGGAGACCTAGGGAAACCAAAAAAGTGTAAGATCTCCACAAAGGCGATGGATAGATAAGAGAGAGTGTAGGGAGAAAGTGGTTTCAAATAGCACAGTACCGGATATAATAAAAACGACAAGGGGAGACCTATGTCCAGGAGTGGATGTAAAAAAATTGTTGAAGAGAGAGAGAGAGAGCGCTTATTTGTAAAAGAAAACAATTCCTAAAGGACCGAAACAGTGATATTAAGGAAAATAAACATTTAGAAACGTGATAATAAATATATATTTTACATTTACTATCAGAGGATGACTGTTAGTTCCAAAATATAAGAAAATTTAACTATAAATATTTGGTAAAGCTACCAAAAGAAAATATTTATTAATAATTTGAATAGTTAATAAAGGTAAAATAATATATAAAAAACGTGTATTTAATAAAAATACATGGCTTGTTCAGTTTATAAAAATAAGTTTAACAACAGCATTAGATAATTGTTCAGAAATAAAATTCTGAAATTTAAATAAGTAATTGGGTTTCATATAAAAAAAACAATTCAAAAGTTTGTATAAAAAAATATTATTTGTTAATTTTCTATTAGTGAAATTTACCTTAATTTTACTGCATGCTCCTACAATTGCAGAACTAATTGTATCCCTTACAGAAGCAGCTAAAGGTAGGCACTGAACAGCGCCAAGGGTCACAGATGGTTCGTTTTCAGAAAAAGTTAATAAATGATCTATTAGCCTTTCAACTCCAGTTAATAATCGTCTCAAATCATAATTCTGTCTCTGTTCGTAGATTTTATTTAATCGAGTTAGGGTTAGAATACTCGTAATTTGGTTAAATACATAACTGAAAAAACAAAAAATATATCGGTGAATTAATAAATATAAATAAATATTGACTAAAGTAGAATACTAATAAAAAGCGATAATTAATTACAATAAATAAGAACTTACTTGAGTTGTAGTCGAAGTTGACTTTCAGTTTCCTTTGTTTTTGATACAGCTACTAATATTAAGGGTTTTTTTACTAAAAATACAAATTGGGTGTCACCAGCACGTATACTTTGTATACAATCGTTTGATGATTGTGTAAAACTAACTAAAGTCTGCATAACACCGAATAACCATGCCAATTTATCCTCATTTCCATATCTACAATCAAAATGAACCACCAATAAATGACATTAGATCATAATTTTGATATTTTATAAAGAGATAAAAGATAGTCACAAATTGGTATACAATAAAATTATTAAAATCATTACAACTCAAAAAGTATTCATTTTTTGAACTTATCATTACTATTACCGTGAATATATGGGTTTTCCGGCCATACTTAAAACAAATATATGTTTCTTTTTACCAGTCCATTCTTTGTTCAATTCCAAATCGTCTTCGTTACTTGATACTTCATTATCATTTACAGCATCTTCAAAAGTTTCATTACTCGTATTATCATTACATTCATCGACTTGCGTTGAAGGATTTGTACTTTTTATCTCTTCTAAACTCGAGCTCATTTGCTCAAAATTATCTAAAGAACTATCAGTCGTTACTAATACACTTTCTGAAGCTGCACCAGGTTCCACTTCAATTGTCGACATTTTTGGAATGTTGAAATACAGAATACAGTAAACGATTTATTTTTTGTTAACCAGAATATAAGTTTACATATTTCAAATATTGAAATTAATTTAACTTTTTCTTAAATACCTTTGAATACAAAACCTTTAATACTCAAATAAATACACACAATATATAACCTCAATCAAAACTCAAGAATTTCGAAATCGGTCACAGTCAAATGTCACTTTTCACTTTCTTGTTTATTGCAGATATGCAACACTATTTACAAATATAATACATACAACTACAGATGTTAGAAATTGAATTACAAACCTGTTGACCGAGGATACTTATAATAAATAATAATAATAAACACCTTATTTGTGTATTGAAAAGTATATCTAAACAAATTACATAAAAATTCCGTAATAAGATAGCCAGGAAAATCTGTGGGAAGGTACATATCTCATTTTCCGACTGGCTGCATTCCTAATAAAAATACAATTTACCAAATTACCTATCAATACATGCTAAAGATTTACTTAAAGAAGTGATGTAATGTGGCACCACAAACACAATCGCAGTAGAAACGGGTGAGGCAAAGAACTTGGAGATGTATTGTCAACAACTCTCTTCAACATTTCGTTAGAGGAAGCAGTAAAGGCTAGTGGGATCAAAGAAACTTTAGTCATAGACAAATCTGACTTTAGTCTACTCTTTGACACAACTATAGGCATATGCAGATCACATAGATGGGAAGAGAAAATGGAAGTCTGGAAAAAGCTCTAACAGCACTAGCAAAGGAAGCAAGTCATAGAGGGTTAGAAATCAAACAAGGGAAAACAAAATACCTAATATACTCTTGAAAAATAATAACAAAATAAAAGAAATCAAAATAGAAAATTACGCTTTTGAAAAGGTTCAACAATTTAAATACTTGGGAGTAATAGTGAATGGAAAAGCTTAAAATATACAAATTGGCATCAGGCCTGTAACTACATATAAGCAGCTGAGACAATGTGCCTCACAAGTAAAGACTAAGAACATTTTAGAGGAAGGTCATAAGGAGAATCCGGGCCCAATACAAATGGAAAACGGGAAAATAAGAAGTAAAATGGATCATAAAATTAGAGATACAATAATAGGAAAAGATATTCTCAGATTTATTAAGAGCAAAGACTGAGATGGAGAGGACACACAGAGAGAAGGAAAAACGATCTCCTGATAAAAAAAGTCACTAAATGGAAACAAGAGAAAGAAAGATGGGAAGACCAGGTCGATAGAGAAAAACCATGAAAGTAGGAAATTGGAGGGAAATATGCACAAATAGAAAACAGTTTAAGAAAATCGTAGGGAAAGCCAAGTCGCATAATCACTTGTGAAAAGAATGCGGACTGATTCACCGCGTTAAACGAATCAGATAGCTCTATGTAAAAGAACGGCAAATATCCCACTAGGGAATGAGACGGAGACGCCTTGATGATGATGTGATGTTGAGCTTATAAAAAGTTATAAATTTATTATATTACAAATATTATAGAGTTCGGAACAAATTTGTTCAAAATCAATTTTCTCTTGACAAAGAAAAAGTATCAACGTGTAAAAATAGCATTTCCAAGCTAAAGTGATTATCGTTTCAGTAAATGTATTGATTAAATGCTCCTATCAAGAGAACACTCCCACAGAAAGGCAGTATTCCCACTTTTTAAGTTCAGCTTTATTTCTTTATTTTTTCTATCCTTGTGTATATGTGTACCTATGTACACAAAAGTTAAGGAACGGATAAACAGGTTTTCTTAAAAATGCTTCAAAACGTCGTTTTTGAGCATTGATATCTTTTCTATATGTACGGAAAGCTAGTATTCCCTCTTTTTAAGTTCGGCTTTATTTCTTTATTTTTTCTATCCTTGTATATGTGTACCTATTATGTACACAAAAGTTAAGGAACGGATAAACAGGTTTTCTTAAAAAATGCATCAAAATGTCCTTTTTGAGCATTGACATCTTTTCTATATGCAGAGAAATTAGAATTCTGTACATATTTGTCCTGACATCTCTCACTGTCAGTGGTGAAGCTGTTGACCGACAAAAAACACGATTCCAACTTTAAGGAATTTAATGAATGTGCTTGAAGTAGATAAAACTGAAATTAAGTGCTTGAAAAAGGCCCTGTAAAAGTATATTTTAGGAATCCGATTTAAGTTCAAGATGATATAACATGGGTGTTAATAAAATCCAGTTGTTTTCATTTTGTTGGCGGGCGCAATATTATAGACATTAAGATACATAACGCAAGGAAACTGATCATTTATTTAGGTAAAATGCGGTTGAATACCCAATTAAATGATTGAGGTGATTAAAGAGGAAAATATGGATTATGTGCTCATATTTCACAACTTAGTTATGGAAACTGTTAGGTTTTGAATAGTCCATTCTTATTATAAAAAAACATGAATATTGAATGATAAATTATATAATTCTTTTCTTTTAAAATTATACATTAAAACTTCTCAATAACGGTTAGTAAAATTGTCAAGTTAAAGCTGAAAAAAGTTTATCCCACCCTTTTATAGTTAACAAGGGTCTTCGTAAGGGCGGTTGTATATCCCAAGGCCATTTAAATTTACGTAGCAAGAACTTCACATCAGTGGAAAAAAATGCCAATGCATGGGTAGGTATATACATAACAACATAGATGCTAGATTAATTTGTGAATGGAGTCGAAAACAAAATAGTGATCCAAAAGACTCAAAGATTTATTTTTCAAAAATCGGCGAAGTTTTCAAAAAAAATATCAATATCTAAAAAAGTACATAAAGCAACTTTCTTTGTGTATGAGATAAAATGCAATGTATCTATTTGATAATAATAAATTCAAACTTAACTTCCAAAAAAAAATAAAAATAAAATAAAATTAAAAAACAAAATCTTACAGTGATATTTAATAAAAATAAATAATTACAAATTTAATACCACTACATAAATCTTCTCAATTTTTTGTTGTAGAAGTCCATTTTTTTCAGCAGGCGTCTGCTGCAAATTTTTTACTTCTTATTTTTTGCTTACTAATAGTAAATTGTACATTAGAAAGTGCAGTCGAATCAGCAAGAGTACTTTCTTCTTCTCTAGATGAGCATGGAAACGCTAATACATTCTGGATATCCTGGACTACTACTTTTATTGGTATTCGATTATTTTCTAAACATTATTCATCGATACATTCTTCAAGTGATGCTGGAATGAAGATAGGATAACTATATTTTAAGAAATAACTACACAAAATATTCAACGAAATAAGTGATTTTTATTAAGTAATTTCTATGTGGCGAATAAGAGAAATTTTAATGAAATATAAACAACAGTCGAAAAGCAGAAAAATTGAGTATAGTATAATATTGCACATCCACAATTTTAACGTGAATAAGTCTTATAAACAAATTCATGAATTTATTCAAAGTCTTCTTCACTATAACGTTCGTTTTATACTTGTATCAAAGTTCACCAAATTGTTTGATGAAAGCGGGTTTACCCACCATTAAAGATTTTAGAAATTTTATGTTCATTTTTCATTTGTCAAGTTTTACTCGTTATTCTATGAAATAAAATCAAAACCAACAGCGAAAACTCAAACATACTTGACTTACCAAACACCAATAAAATATTAATAAAAAACAGAAATGTGGAACAAAAATTGACTATAACCATAACCTTTGATGATATGATGTATTAAGAAAATTTTTCTTAAAGCTCTAACACCGCAAAGCTTTCCAGTAGAATTTGGTAAATATACACCAATGAATAGACTATCAACCAAATATATAATTTTCCAGTCTGTATAAGATTTAAATAAAACAGAAACCCTGATTGAGTTAACATTTATAAAAGCATTTTTAAAAAGAAGAATACTAGTTACGATACGATACTAGATAAGTCCATGTTTGATTTTTTGAAGCATTTAACACACTTCACTTAAAACTGTAGAAACGCAGGATTGCATAATTGTTAAAACGAAACATTTAATGTTAGGACAAAATAGGTGTTGTGACCCAAAAAACCGCCACAAAAATGTGTTACGGAACATCACTTGACCTCTCTACAAGATCTTATTACTTAATGTAATTGCCTCAGGCGGGAACAGGATACATTTATTGGGATTCAACTGAAAATTGGCATTCCTCAGCCTGCTGAAGATGTCTTTTAAATTGGATAGATGTTCGTCAAAGGTTTTTCCCATTACAATTATGTCGTCGAGGAAGACCAGACATGTCTTCCATGTAAGTCCTCGAAGTACCAGTTCCATTAGACGTTCAAATGAAGCAGGAACGTTGCAAAGTCCAAATGGCATTACCCGGAATTGGTACAGCCCATTACCGGTTGAAAATGCAGTCTTCTCCTTGTCATCTGGATGGATCACTACCTGCCAATATCCACTTTTCAAATCTAGCGTCGAGAACCATTTGCAATTGGCCAAGACGTTTAATGTGTCATCTATTCTGGGTAATGGGTAACTGTCCTTCTTGGTAATGTCATTCAGTTTCCGGTAATCTACGCAGAATCTTGTAGACCCATCTTTTTTGGTAACCAGTACCACAAGAGATGACCAGGGACTATTGGATTCCTCGATGATTCCCTCCTGTAACATGTCCTTCGTGATCGACATGGCTTTTTCTGGTTTAGCGAAGGTGCTTGTCGAATGGGGACAGCATTACCAGTGTTGATCTGTTGCTGAACGAGATTTGTACGACCCGTGATTTTCTCTTTTGCAAATAGACTGCCTTCCTTTTTGATGAAGTCCGTGGCCTTTCTTCTCTCTTCTTCCGAGAGATTTCCCCACGATTTTTCAAAAGTGGCCACGAGCTCCTCGGAAACTTGGTGACTGCTTCTGTTCAGAACCTGCTCTTCAATCCTTGTCACCTTAAACCGCAGGCTCACACACTCCAATGGTCTGCCCCTTCTTGAGAGTGATTCGGCGGTTCGTCGGGTTCGCCACTCGCACTGAGACGACTTTGTTGCTGCTGTCCACTAGGCATTTGGCCACACATACATCCAGGAGTTTTTCGGATGGCTCTATCACAGCAATTTCCACGCTACCAGATCCAACAACCTTAAATGCAATGTTCCTTTCAGTGTTCGGAAGTATTCTGGAATCTTCTGCTTCTATGAGTTCCATAGTCCAAGAGGCTGGTGCGGCACGGTTAAAATAATCTCTTCGTTTCCAACCTTCAAGATTTTACTCCGTATATCAACTACAAACCTATGAGCAGCCATGATGTCAAGTCCGAGTATGAAGTCGTCAACGATATCAGCCACTAGTACATAAGCCTCCATCTCCAAGCTTCCCAGACCGATCTTAACTTCGCTCTCGCGATATACAGTGATACGGTCTCCAGTGGCGGTTTTCAGAATGGGGGTACGTGAGGTAATCTTGGTGTTTCGCTGGTCAGAAGCATTACCTCTCATTAGCGTTTGTGTAGCTCCCGTATCGACCGTGAATCGAATTGGATGGCCATTTAAAATCCATCTGCGACTAGACTGCTGCCGGTACGTCTTGCTGTCGAAATTGAACAAATGAGGGCCTGGGATGAACAAGCCAACGTACGGCCCATTACATTGGCTGAGCAGAGTTTTCCGAACCCCTTTGTTCAGGTTTGGATGGAGTTCCGCCTTTCCTCAGTTCTTGATCGAAACTGGCAGTCCCGTTTTAGATGACCTTCTCGTCCACAGTTGAAACATTTTGGCCACCTCTTCCTGTCATTGGTTGGCGAGGGTTTCTTCAAGGTGTCCAAAACTTCTTTTATCTTTTTCCTCTTCTGTTACCATCCTTACATTATGGACCTTACTATACAGTTGGGAGGCTTTTTCGCTGCTTCAAACTCCAGCGCATGAACAAAAAGATCCTCCAGTCTTAACGCTTGCTGCATGTCCGTGTCATTCACTTCATCGATAAATTTGCTCACACACAGCTGATTACTGAATTCGTCTGGTGCATCTGGATAGGCAAGTCTGTCCATTCTCTCTATATCAGCCCCATACTCCTGTAGAGTCTCGGATGTTTCTTTGCATTCTTGATTTCAATTGACTCTGATACACTTGCTTTAGGTATTGACTGCCATACCTAACTTCCAGGGCTGATACAACCGCTTTATAGTTGCACTGCTTTTTGATAGATATAATTTGCAATATTTCGGAAGCTTTTCCCCGCAAGGCTAGCATAAGAGCTGTTGCTTTCTCCTTATTGCTCCCGCCGTTACTTTCTGCAGCCGCTTCAAACTGTCTTCTGTAGATGTTCCAGGGAGTTTCACCATCAAACGTAGGGGGCTTAATTATATCCTGGTGAGATGGACTCACAATCGTAGATGGAGCAAAGTTTCTTACGTTCTGTCCCTCGAGTCGAAGAATAGCTTGTTTAGTTTCTTGGATTTGCTGTAGAGGTGCTTCCTTGGTTTCCTTTACCTGCTCTTGAAATTCTTGGAATTCCTGTTTATTCACTTTGTTTTCTTTCAGATCAAGAAATATCTTCATGAACATGTCTTTTTCGTATTTCCTTCGCTGTTCTTCAGCATCTTGCTCTTTTATTTTCTCTTCTCGTTTTCTTTTCTGCGCTGTTCTTCTGCTTCAGGTTCTTTCTTTCTGCGCTGTTCTTTAACCTCTCGTTCTTCCTTTTTGCGCTGTTCTTCAGCCTCACGTTCTTCCTTTCTGCAGTGTTCTTCACCCTCTCGTTCTTCATCTCTGCATTGTTCTTCAGCCTCTCGTTCTTTCTTTCTGTGTTGTTCTTCACCTCTCGTTCTTCCTTTCTGCGTTGTCATTCAGCCTCTCGTTCTTCCTTTCGACACTGTTCTAGACGCAGTTCCATAGCTGCCAACAATTTCCCAATTTCTTCCATCTCGACGTAATTAGTAGTTCTTGTGTTTACCATGAACTTTGACGTCTTCTTTCACTTATCCCAATTCTGAAGCCAATTGTTGTATTTTTCCTTCGTGAATTCGGGATAAGTGATAAGCAGCAGACAAACTTAAGAATTTATTGGTAAACACAAATAGATAACAATTTCTTAAACTAATTTACATAATTTAATTACACAATGACTAAATAACGTCATTAAAATATCTCGTACAACAATCCGCACTTTATCGCCAGCTAACAATTACAATTATTCTTCTCCATCCGAAGCGGTCCCTTATATATAAAATTAAATCCTTCTAGAAATATCTCTGCAATTACATCTCGAACAGAAAATTGTCGAATTATTTCGACGTTCTAACAGCCACTAGAAATTTCGATCGATGGGAAAACAACTAGTCTTCGAAAATTCTGAGAACTGGCGTTTGTCTGGCGGTACTTCCTGGGCGACAGGTCCGAACCGCTCGTAATAATGGAATTAAACGTTTGACCGAATTCCAAGATTTGATTTCCACGAAAATCTACGAACGAACAGGGAATGCAAATAAAAATAGTTAAATAGGAATGTTTTCAAAAAACGTTTAAGGTGAAGGTTACCTGAGCTTAAACTGGACATTCCTAATTCATACTCTGAGTTTGGCTGAATTTCCAATTTTATTTTATGATCTAATAACGTTTTATTATGAGAGGCGTCTTCAAATGCTGAAAATAAAACAACATATTTTAATAAGAAAATGATACATTACATTGTACATCGCTGTTTTTACCTAAACACGAGCTGGACATTATTTCATTGTACTGCTCCTGATTTTCCTCAACTTCAGATTTGATTGAAATAGGAGTAGAAGTTACCTCAGGTAATGCTAAAAAAAACCATTTCATTTATTTTTTTTAGATTAATCAGCCGTCATTTTTACCTGAATATTTTCTCGATGTTATGAATTCATTATGCTGCACTTGGTTTTCCACTACTTCAATTTTTATTGGAATACCATTTTCAGTAAGTTGCTCTTGGTGTTCTTCAACTTCAATTTTTATTGGGATACTATTTTCATCGAGCTGTTCTTGGTTTTCCTCAACTTCAATTTTTATTGGAATACTACAATTTTCTAAAAATTGTTTAAAAGGAGTCGTCTCTTCCATATTTAATACTAAAAAACGTATTTCAATTAAAAAACATCCACTGAGTGTTGATAGAAGTAAAAACTTAGTTGGCGTATTATTATGATTATTATAACTTCAAAACTTCACATTTAATTAAATTACAATTAGTTTGTAAATACTGTTCCCTAAAATTTGTCTTATACCATTCTGAGAGAAAGATAAATAAGTCAAACAGAAAATTATATGTATATCCTCACCTCTGCAGCGTGGTTGTTCTAGTTCATTATAATGCTTTTCGAATTCCTCGACTTCTTGTTTTATTGAATTACTATTTTCTAAATACGGTTCGGTAGAATTTGCTGGATGGATTGCTGAAAAGAAACTCATATTATATTGTGTAAATAATACGTTAAAATGTAGCTTTACCCGCATTGTTCGTTTCTTTAGCAGGTATATTACCCCCAATAAAGTCTTCGAATTTGAATTGCTTTGAACATATGCGTTCATTAGAAACATTGTCATTGTCGCAATCTCGTTTCCCCAATAAAGCAACCTCCTTGTTTTTGGGAAACCTGAAAATTTTGATACTGGATGAAGAATTATATTCCGTACAATAGCAGTATCATAATTGTAGATGTACTGTGACCTTTATGTTATGTAGCACTTTGTTGGCGATATATGATTTATTTGTTAAAGAAAATAACGAAAAAAAAAAAACGAGCCCCTAATTAAAAATCACAAAATATTACAATCTTACTTTTTATAAAAATACTGCTGTAGCGACAAATTAATTGATTTAAAGTAACATTATAACTTTTATTTAGTTATTTTTATTTTTAGTGTCAAGAAAAACCTCAAATAAAAAAAAATGGAAATTGATACAAAAAGAATTTTTAGAGAAAATTTGAATCTAATTGTGTTTATCTAATAATTTGTGTGTAAGAGATTTTATAGGGTGCTGATAGTAAGAAATTACGGTTCGAAGAAATGGCGCTGATGTCGACATCAAAAAATTATAACACAAAATATAGTGTATTGATTGTTTATTGTTTCCACCACGAAGTATACCAGGAGTCTAAACGTAATGTTGAACGAATGGTCTCAATTTAGGGGACAGACCTATTGCCGGTAGAGTGCGCAATTGTTTAAGAAGTACTCGTTTAAATCCTTACGCGGTAAGTTTTGTTGCTATTGACAGCTCTGGAAAATATTTTTTATTACAACTAACTTTAAATAAATAAATTAATATTATATATTTAATTTAATTTTTTTAAAACCGGCCAGAAATTAATACTTTCCGGTTTATTTTTAGGTCAGACAATCACATTTTGTCGGACAAGGCCAGAAAATAAAAATGAGTCCGGTAAAAGCTTTTACCGGACGCATTTACAATAAAATAGTTAGTCTAAGATAGCGGTCAATTCTATGGTAACCGAGTTTTGTATATATTTAAAACTATAAAATAACTTGACATATTTTTAAGTTTAGTTGAAAACGTGAAATTTATTATAAAATCGATATTTAAGATGATGCATTTGATTGTGAGTTAATGGAAGATGAAATTATACCAGATGAAATTGTTAAGGCGGCCACCCAAGCAAGGTTTGTTAAAAAAAATGTTAAAATTAGTTAATAAAGAGTTCTTGTTATAAAAATGTAAACTGAATAATGGTACAACAATGCCCGTTTAAAAAAAAATATTGTACGTAATACGTCCCAAAAGTGCTTTTACTGGACTCGCAGGCTTGCAGGACTCGCCCTTCAATTTGCCTACTCGTCCAGTAAAAGACCACTTTCAGGACTTGTTACGTAAACTACTATTATACAACGCCTGCTCTGGAAGTTGACTTTTCGAGCGCAGTATGTCATCTCCGAAGTACACAATAGTCGCATACTTGACTATATGTATTTCATAAACGCACATGTTTGGTTATGACCACATAACTACACGGATTCCGCCTAAACTATCTGTCGTTTTTATTTGACTAGAGAGACTACTCGATCAGTCCTAACCCTTTTTAATTTATGTCACAACGCAACTGTATTAAACGCAAAAAGAAAGTGTAGGTATTTAAAAAAAGTGTACTATTTAAAATAATGGTCGATTTAACAAGATGTTTAACTCCACCTGAACTAGTTGAATCAGCTAAAAATGCAACAAAAAATTTATTGCCAGATGTGTCAAAAGAAAAAATTATTTGTTATATTCCTCTCAAATTCTACTTCCAGAGCAGTAGTTGTATAAATTATTGATCCTAACACTTGCGGAAATTAACTTTCCCGCACTTAAACTGCTTGCCCGAACTCCGCTTCGCGTCGTTCGGGCATCGGCAGTTCGCGTGCGGGAAAGTATAACTTTCCGCACTTGTTAGGATAATAACTATTAACATTCGCGACATTCAAATGTCATAATAATAATAACATCCTAAATCCTTGCGCAGCTAGTGGTAAAAATTAGAACTACCTGTATGATCTGGGTTGATTATTGTGTACCAGAAATATTATGGAAAAGCCTATACCGTGTAGACTCCTGGTATCTATACTTCGTGGTTTCCACAATAATTATTTTATGTCATGTATTGTTTTGAATTATGTATGTATTACATTGTTAAGGTATTTTCCCATCATACTGGCAGCATTGCGGTTATACAGGGTGTTTCAGACTTTAGCGATCAAATTGAAAAAATGAGTTTAAAACCCAAAAATAATAATAAACTTTCCTATAAAGTACTATCCAAAAACACTACGCTAAAATAGTATTGCCCCTACAAATTTGGGGGTTGAAATGAAGTATTTTTTATTTTTCCCTCGAAATCGAAAAACTAGTTAAAATGGTGTCGTGGGACACCAGGTAGAAACGAAGTTCCTTCGGCTAATGTAGAATCGACACATAACACTACTCGCTTGTGTATACGACTGTAACGCCTGCGCACGTCTCATTTAACGGTCAATATATCAAAATCAGTGAAATCTTGGTGTTAAGAAAGAAGCTTTTTTAAAATTCAAGGTGAGCTTTAAAGAGTAATGTATACATTTATTTTTTCTCACCTTTCCTAACTACTTTCAACTATCAAGATTTTTAAAAATTATATCTCATATTACTTTAACAAAAAATGTAAAAGTTAAGAGATATATACAAAAAAAAAATTGCATCGGCCGGGAATCGAACTCGGGCCGCCCGCGTGGCAGGCGAGCATTCTACCACTGAACCACCGATGCTACGTATAATAGCTTCCAGAATGCGTTTGATGCACGTCTCATTTAACGGTTTTACTATTATATTTTTTTCAGTTCAGTCACGCAGCAAAACCCCTATCTTCTCCAAGCCTGCCGTAAGGAACTTAGTTCCAAAAATATTTAACATGAAAAAAAATTCTATATATACATTTGAGTGCTTCTTTTCTTTGAATTTATATATTTTCACTCCACACACGAATTATTATTCTAAACTCAGAAAGTATTTTTTTTCTAATTTACAATAATACTTTTTCGTAGATGGGGCCAAAAATAAAATTCGAAAAAAAAGGGAACACCCTCGTATGTATACATACACATCGATATTTTTGTATTGTACCTTTCTCGTTTATTATTAATTTTCATCATTTTTTGACGTTCCCTGAATGCCTTTTGACGCTCTGCATTTGTTTTTGGTGGTTTTACGGTACTGAAAATGATTAAAAATAGATTTTTTGTTTAAGTTAAAAAAAAATATTCAATAAACTTTTTAAATATTTTCATTAGTTTACTAGTTTTGCTTTATATCGTACCTTTCTTGCTTACTTTCATTTTTTTTAGCTTTTTCGCGTTCCCTATACGCTTTTTGATACTCTGCTTTGGTTTTTGGTGGTTTTAGAGAACTAAAAATGATTAAATATAAATAGAATTATTAACTTAACTTTTAAAAAGAAATATATACACACACACACACACACACACACACACACACACACACACACAGGCGCGCGCGCGCGCACACACGCAATACTAATACTAACCAAAAATAATTCAATCTAGAAAGTGCAATCGAATCAGCACAAGTACTTTCTTCTTCTCTAGATGAACATGGAAATGCTAATATATTCTGGACTTCTACTTTTATTGGTATTCGATTATTTTCTAAAGATTGTTCATCGATACATTCTTCAAGTGATGCTGGAATGAAGATATAGTTATTATCCTAACAAGTGCGGAAAGTTAATTTCCGCAAGAGTTAGGATCAATATTTTTTCTACAAGCATAAAAAAGATACTTTATACATTTTTTAAATATTATTTTAAACTCCTAACAATGTAACAACATTTTAATTTGTGACAATTTAATTTTTCATAGTGTCAATAAATACACGACTGTAGCTATAGCAAGCCAATTTAAACAGGTGAGTTTGCGGTTGTTTTGAGTAGGGTTTACAGATACAGAGGTGTTTTAATAAATTATGATTTATTTACGAACAAACATTTTAAAAATCCCTATTTTATGTAAAACTAGCAGCCCGTCCCGGCTTTGCACGGGGATTAAAGAAAAATAACAAAAGCCACTAAATATAGTGTAAACAATATTACATATTGTTTTATTTTCTGGCCTTAGGCGGTTGGCCATGAGAAAAACCGATCCCTACTAATTGGAAGGTTTGACCTTGAGGCTAGTATTCTTAGCGCACGCGATGTAAGGGTTATAAGGTCATTTTTGGTTACATTAATGGCATTTTAGTAAGGATCTCTATTTTTTTGAAAATAAAACATAGCCTATGTCACTCGGGAATAGTGTAGCTTGCCAACGGTAAAAGAACTTTTGAAATCGGTCCAGTAGTTTCGGAGCCTATTCATTTCAAATAAACAACCAAACAAACAAACCTTTCCTCGCCACTAAATATATTGGGTCAACGCTTCCCTGTAAACAATATAACATGTTGTTTTATTTTCTGGCAACAAAATAAATTGATTTTCAGGAACTCGACCCGCCTTAGGCGGTTGGCCATAAGAAAAACCGATTCCTACTAATTGGAAGGTCATTTTTGGTTACATTAATGGCATTTTAGTAAGGATCCCCATTTTTTTTTTTAATGAAACATAGCCTATGTCACTCGGGAATAGTGTAGCTTGCCAACAGTGAAAGAATTTTTGAAATCGGTCCAGTAGTTTCGGAGCCTATTCATTTCAAACAAACAAACAAAAAATCAAACCTTTCCTCTTTATAATATTAGTATAGATAATCTTATTTTTTTTTTACTATTTGTATGTAGTACAACAAGATAAAGGTAATAATACAATAATTTGTCAAAAAGGTTATCGGAGGACATATTCATTTAATAAAAAAAATGCGTGCGGGAAAAAATCTTACCCGCACTCCGTGGTATTTTCTGAATTAAAATGCGTGCGGGAAAGTGTTGTTTTACGCATGCTTGTAGAAAAAATATATTTTAAGAAATAACTGCACAAAATATTCAACGAAATAAGTGATTTTTATTAAGTAATTTCTATTTGGCGAATAAGAGAAATTTTAATGAAATATAAACAACAGTCGAAAAGCAGAAAAATTGAGTGTAGTATAATAATGCACATCCACAATTTAATCGTGAATAAGTCGTATAAACAAATTCATGAATTTATTCAAAGTCTTCTTCACTATAACGTTCGTTTTATACTTGTATCAAGGTTCACCAAATTGTTTGATGAAAAGCGGATTTACCCACTATCACAGATTTTTCAAATTTGATGTTCATTTTTAATTTTACGTTTTACTCGTTATTCTATGAAATAAAATCAAAACCAACAGCGAAAACTCAAACATACTTAACCTACCAAACACCAATAAAATATTAATAAAAAACAGAGAAACGTGGAACAAAAATTGACTATAACCATAACCTTTGATGATATGCTGTAATAAGAAAATTTTTCTTTAAGCTCTAACACCGCAAAGCCTTCCAGTAGAATTTGGTAAATATACCTACACGAATGAATAGACTATCAACCAAATATATAATTTTCCAGTCTGTATAAGATTTAAATAAAACAGAAACCCTGATTGAGTAACATTTATAAAAGCATTTTTAAAAAGAAGGATACTAGTTACGATACGATACTCAGGCGGGAAGAGGATACATTTATTGGGATTCAACTGAAAATTGGCATTCCTCAGCCTGCTGAAGATGTCTTTTAAATTGGATAGATATTCGTCAAACGTTTTTCCCATTACAATTATGTCGTCGAGGAAGACCAGGCAGTCCTCGAAGTACCTGTTCCATATTAGACGTTCAAATGTAGAAGGAGCGTTGCAAAGTCCAAATGGCATTACTCGGAATTGGTACAGCCCATTACCAGTTGAAAATGCAGTCTTCTCCTTATCATCTGGATGGATCGCTACCTGCCAATATCCACTTTTCAAATCTAGCGTCGAGTACCATTTGCAATTGCCCAAGACGTTTAATGTGTCATCTATTCTGGATTATGGGTAACTGTCCTTCTTGGTAATGTCGTTCAATTTCCAGTAATCTACGCAGAATCTTGTAGACCCATATTTTTTGGTAACCAGTACCACAGGAGATAACCAGGGACTATTGGATTCTTCGATGATTCCCTCCTGTAACATGTTCTTCGTGATCGACATGGCTTCTTCTGGCTTAGCGAAGGGCAGCCGTCTTGGTGCTTGTCGAATGGGGACAGCATTACCAGTGTTGATCCGGTGCTGAACGAGATTTGTACGACCCGTGATTTTCTCTTTTGCAAATAGACTGCCTTCCTTTTTGATGAAGTCTGTGGCCTTTCTTCTCTCTTCTTCCGAGAGATTTCCCCACGATTTCTCAAAAGTGGCCACGAGCTCTTCGGAAACTTGGTGACTGCTACTGTCCAGAACCTGCTCTTCAATCCTTGTCACCTTAACCACAGGCTCACACACTCCAATGGTCTGCCCCTTCTTGAGAGTGATTCGGCGGTTCGTCGGGTTCGCCACTGAGACGATTTTGTTGCTGCTGTCCACTAGGCATTTGGCCACACATACATCCAGGAGTTTTTCGGATGGCTCTACCACAGCAATTTCCACGCTACCAGATCCAACAACCTTAAATGCAATGTTCCTTTCAGTGTTCGGAAGTATTCTGGAATCTTCTGCTTCTATGAGTTCCATAGTCCAAAAGGCTGGTGCGGCACGGTTAAAATGATGTCAAGTCCGAGTATGAAGTCGTCAACGATATCAGCCACTAGTACATAAGACTCCATCTCCAAGCTTCCCAGACCGATCTTAACTTCGCTCTCGCGATATACAGTGATACGGTCTCCAGTGGCGGTTTTCAGAATGGGGGTACGTGAGGTAATCTTGGTGTTTCGCTGGTCAGAAGCATTACCTCTCATTATCGTTCGTATAGCTCCCGTATCGACCGTGAATCGAATTGGATGGCCATTTAAAATCCATCTGCGACTAGACTGCTGCCGGTACGTCTTGCTGTCGAAATTGAACAAATGGGGGCCTGGGATGAACAAGCCAACGTACGGCCCATTACATTGGCTGAGCAGAGTTTTCCGAACCCCTTTGTTCAGGTTCGGATGGAGTTCCGCCTTTCCTCAGTTCTTGATCGAAACTGGCAGTCCCGTTTTAGATGACCTTCTCGTCCACAGTTGAAACATTTTGGCCACCCCTTCCTGTCATTGGTTGGCGAGGGTTTCTTCAAGGTGCCCAAAACTTCTTTTATCTTTTTCCTCTTCTGTTACCATCCTTACATTATGGACCTTACTATACAGTTGGGAGGCTTTTTCGCTGCTTCAAACTCCAGCGCATGAACAAAAAGATCCTCCAGTCTTAACGCTTGCTGCATGTCCGTGTCATTCACTTCATCGATAAATTTGCTCACACACAGCTGATTACTGAATTCGTCTGGTGCATCTGGATAGGCAAGTCTGTCCATTCTCTCTATATCAGCCCCATACTCCTGTAGAGTCTCGGATGTTTCTTTGCATTCTTGATTTCAATTGACTCTGATACACTTGCTTTAGGTATTGACTGCCATACCTAACTTCCAGGGCTAATACAACCGCTTTATAGTTGCACTGCTTTTGGATCGGTATAATTTGCAATATTTCGGAAGCTTTCCCCCGCAAGGCTAGCATAAGAGCTGTTGCTTTCTCCTTATTGCTCTCGCCGTTACTTTCTGCAGCCGCTTCAAACTGTCTTCTGTAGATGTTCCAGGGAGTTTCACCATCAAACGTAGGGGGCTTAATTATATCCTGGTGAGATAGACTCACAATCGAAGAATGGCTTGTTTAGTTTCTTGGATTTGCTGTAGAGGTGCTTTCTTGGTTTCCTTTAGCTGCTCTTGAAATTCTTGGAATTCCTGTTTATTCACTTTGTTTTCTTTCAGATCAAGAAATATCTTCATGAACATGTCTTTTTCGTATTTCCTTCGCTGTTCTTCAGCATCTTGCTCTTTTATTTTCTCTTCTCGTTTTCTTTTCTGCGCTGTTCTTCTGCTTCACGTTCTTTCTTTCTGAGCTGTTCTTCAGCCTCTCGTTCTTCCTTTCTGCATTGTTCTTTAGCCTCTCGTTCTTTCTTTCTGTGTTGTTCTTCGACCTCTCGTTCTTCCTTTCTGCGTTGTCATTCAGCCTCTCGTCCTTCCTTTCGAGGCTGTTCCATAGCTGCCAACAATTTTCCAATTTCTTCCACCTCGAAGTAATTAGTAGTTCTTGTGTTTACCATAAACTTTGACGTCTTCTTTCACTTATCCCAATTCTGACACCAATTGTTGTATTTTTCCTTCGTGGATTCGGGATAAATGATAAGCAGCAGACAAACTTAAGAATTTATTGGTAAACACAAATAGATAATAGATTTCTTAAACTAATTTACATAATTTGATAGTCACAATGACTAAATAACGTCTTTAAAATATTTCGTACAACAATCCGCACTTTATCGCCAGCTAACAACTACAATTATTCTTCTACGTCCGAAGCGGTCCCTTATATATAAAATTAAATCCTTCTAGAAATATCTCTGCAATTACATCTTAAACAGAAAATTCTTGAATTATTTCGACGTTCTAACAGCCACTAGAAATTTCGATCGATCGGAAAACAACTAGTCTTCACAAATTCTGAGAACTGGTGTTTGTCTGGTGGTACTTCCTGGGTGACAGGTCCGAACCGCTCGTAATAATGGAATTAAACGTTTGACCGAATTCCAAGATTTGATTTCCACGAAAATCTACGAACGAACAGAGAATGCAAATAAAAAACGTTTAAGGTGAAGGTTACCTGAGCTTAAACTGGACATTCCTAATTCATACTCTGAGTTAGGCTGAATTTCCAATTTTATTTTATGATCTAATAACGTTTTATTATGAGAGGCGTCTTCAAATGCTGAAAATAAAATAACATATTTTAATAAGAAAATGATACATTACATTGTACATCGCTGTTTTTACCTAAACACGAGCTGGACATTATTTCATTGTACTGCTCGTGATTTTCCTCAACTTCAGATTTGATTGAAATAGGGGTAGAAGTTACCTCAGGCAATGCTAAAAAAAAACATTTCATTATTTTTTTTAGATTAATCAGCCGTCATTTCTACCTGAATATTTTCTCGATGTTATGAATTCATTATGCTGCTCTTGGTTTTCCACTACTTCAATTTTTATTGGAATACCATTTTCAGTAAGTTGCTCTTGGTGTTCTTCAACTTCAATTTTTATTGGGATACTATTTTCATCGAGCTGTTCTTGGTTTTCCTCAACTTCAATTTTTATTGGAATACTACAATTTTCTAAAAATTGTTTAAAAGGAGTCGTCTCTTCCGTATTTAATACTAAAAAACGTATTTCAATTAAAAAACATCCACAGAGTGTTGATAGAAGTAAAAACTTAGTTGGCGTATTATTATTATTATAACTTCAAAAAAGTATTTTTCTATTTCCAATTTGATATACACTATTTGTTTGTGATGCATGTTTCTGAACATTTTCTGAGGAAGTTTGAGATGAAAGAGTAGTATTACTTTTGGTGATACATTTTGCATTCTTGATTTTATTTCTACATCTTTCATTGCAAGTTTTTGAAGTTATACTTCTATTCGTGCACTCGGTGGAAAATGGAAAATATTTGTGTAGAGTTAAATGGGAAAAATCATTACATATGTAATGGTGTGAGTAAGAGAGACAGAAACACTTATAAGGTATATTGGTCGGTAAAAACAAAGATGAAATATTTACCACATGTTATTAGTCATAACTATAAGTCCTTTGAATACCGTTTCAATACATTGAAAAGGGATAGATAGAAAAAAACAGTCCGAACTAAAGTATCAATATCTTAGTGACGGACCACATGATTATTTGACAGATTATTTTATAATTCTGTCATGTAAGTATACATATAAAGTTTAGCACTTTATATTAATAATAATATTCAGTAATGAGTATTGTATTGTAATCTAAAATACGGTCACATGGTTGCAGTATATTCTGCTCTATGCTTTTAAGGTTTTTGGCTACATAAACAGGATTTGTTAGAGTATCAGGAAATTTGTCGCTATTTTTTATAATGTAAAAATGGGAAATTGCATTTCTGCATTCGAAAAGTATATTCCGAACAGACAATAGAGCAGAGAGAAAGTATTGCTGAAAATGGGTTCAATTTATATACTCGGGGTTTTTGGAGTCGCTGAACACGAATATCATGATGCCGAAAGTCTCCGCGGCACTTTTCAATTTATCCAATAACAATGGCTTCAATTTACTAAGGTACGTTCCTTCTGTTTTCTTGTGTGTAGTAAAGCTTTCATATTTCATCAAAGGTTATCAATCAAAGCGGAAAAATCCAACAGATGGCGCTGCATAAGGTTCAAAAACTGGTAAGAAGTGGTAACACGATCAGGTTTTTAGTGAATGTTGGGCAAATGCGGCTCCATCATCAGGTTAATTTTGTGATAGTCAAAATTTCGTTCAAAATATGTCCTATGCGCTGTTTACTAATTTATATGGCCCCTGCCAATTCACACAAGTTTACTTTACGATCAGCTGAAACCATTTTATGAACTTTTCCGGTGGTAGACGAACTCCGCCCATTAGAAGATGTGGGGATTGCTCTATCTTTTTTCTCTTTTGCTCCCCAGAAACGGGTTATAATTACAACGCGCAGTCTAGGTATATGTCTATGTATCCATTATCCATATACATTTAACTATGTGCCTCACTTTCTGTCTTTCGTGATATATAAAATGCTTAGCTAGCTATAGTGCTACTACAATAGTGGGGATAAGGCTATATCCAGAAGAGAAAATCTTTCAAACTGCATTTTTTTCCTATACAAAACCTATGCCTGTATATTGCACTTTTAACCAGGCGCGCCAGTTTTAACTTCAAAACTATACATTACAATTCATTGCATTTGTCTTGATTTTCACGACTTCACATTTAATTAAATTACAATTAGTTTGTAAATACTGTTCACTAGAATTTGTCTTATACCATTCTGAGAGAAAGATAAAGAAGTCAAACAGAAAATTATAGGTATGTTAATGTATATCCTCACCTCTGCAGCGTGGTTGTTCTAGTTCATTATAATGCTTTTCGAATTCCTCGACTTCTTGTTTTATTGAATTACTATTTTCTAAGTACGGTTCGGTAGAATTTACTGGATGGATTGCTGAAAAGAAACTCATTATATTGTGTAAAGAATACGTTAAAATGTAGCTTTACCCGCATTGTTCGTTTCTTTACCCCCAATAAAATCTTCGAATTTCAATTGCTTTGAAAATATGTGTTCATTAGAAACATTATCATTGTCGCAATCTCGTTTCCCCAATAAAGCAACCTCCTTGTTTTTGGGAAACCTGAAAATTTAAAATATCGATTTCTTATAACTAAAGGTTCTAATGGAATGAAAAACTAAATTATACTACTTTTAATTTATTTTAGAAACATGTCAAATTTAATAAAAAATAAAACAGTTTTCGATTGTAATGCACCAAAATTACTGATGTAAATAATATACTTTATCATGAACCAGTGTATTTACGGCAATTTAACTAATGTTGAAAACAGTCACTTAAGTACTTGATACTGGATGAAGAATTATATTCCGTACAATAGCAGTATCATAATTGTAGATGTACTGTGACCTTTTTGTTATGTAGCACTTTGTTGGCGATATATGATTTATTTGTTAAAGAAAATAAGGAAAAAAAAACGAGCCCCTAATTAAAAATCACAAAATATTACAATCTTACTTTATATAAAAATACTGCTGTAACGACAAATTAATTGATTTAAAGTAACATTATAACTTTTATTTAGTTATTTTGATTTTTAATGTCAAGAAAGACCTCAAATAATAAAAAAAGGAAATTGATACAAAAAGAATTTTTAGAGAAAATTTGTGTAAGAGATTTTATAGGGTGCTGATGGTAAGAAATTACGGTTGGAAGAAATTTATAAAGTAAGATGGATCGAAATACGGTTTTTTTCATTCGATTCGTTAGAGCATGAGGAAATTTTGTCGCTATTTTTCATAATGTAAAAATGGATTATTGCATTTCTGCATTCGAAAATTGTATTTGTCTCCGAGACACCTGGTGCTTAGGACTGACCTCGTCTCCAGGAATTTTATGCAAATTCGATACAAAATGAGTGTGCACTCGGTACTAGGAGGTTTTTGGGGTCGCTGAACACGAATATTATATAATGATTTTGCCAAAGAAATTTCTGAATCTGGGCGCGTGCAGAGAAGTATAACTTCTACCGGCAATCACACTGACTGCCACACCCGTTTTTTTTGTCATGTATTGTTTTTAATTATGTATGTATTACTTTGTCAAGGTATTTTCCAATCATACTGGCATTGCAGTTATACAGGGTGTTTCAGACTTTAGCGATCAAATTGAAAAATTGAGTTTAAAACCCAAAAGTAGTAGTAGTATGCGCACACAAACATACAGACAGACACACAGACAAAAAAATCTAACAACAGTTTTGGGATCTACATCGATGTACCCGCGACGTCGTTCGCGTGGCGTGTTGATTGTTGTATAAAAAGTATCCGACCCCCGTTCAATCCTTATGGAGTTGATTTCTAAAAATACAATATAATACACCTCCACAACCTCTAAAGAGCACTCATTTTCTAGTCCCTTACTTCAAAAACATAGAACTTTCATACAAATTTCCAACCCCTGCTTTACCCCCTTAAGGGTAGAGTTTCGTAAAATCCTTTCTTAGCGGACGTCTAGACCCTATAAGGATCCTACCTACCAAATTTCAAGTAAAGCTAAAGCCACAAATGAATTGTTTACTTACTTTAATTTTGGTCGTTTTTCCGTATTTCCTTCATTGTTAGTTGATTCTTTAAACTCTTTTAATATTCGAAAAATAGTTCTACTTGAAATCTTTGTCAGATCGCTACAATAGTCAACCGAATCGCATACTGAAAAATTAGTACATTTGACGCGAATCTTATCGTACATGTTTTTAACTAATTCGCGTACTTGCGGACATATCGTATGTTTACTAATACACTTATTCTTACAACTTGGAATTCCTAAATTCATTTTTAAAGTATAACCAAACCGTAAAAATTAATAAAACCTAACAGATAACCTAAAAACACGCGAACACTGCAGAAGAATATAATTAAAAACCTCGAGGCCAAATTGTCTGTCAGTGACGTCATTGTGACCTAAATGTATTATAAGTGGAACCAATGCGATGTTCGAATGTATGCTATAGTTGCCATGTTTAATTTAGAAAGATTTACTATCGTTATAAATAAAAGAAAATTTTATTTAGCTTTTAAGGATTATTTATTTTTAAATTAACAGAGAACAAATGGTCTCAATTTAGGGGACAGAACTATTGCCGGTAGAGTGCGCCATTGTTCAAGAAATACTGAAATACTAGAGTCCCTATAGAAATACCATGATACAATAAATTCTTTGTATCATGTAGAAATACCATATATGAGAAATGTGTGGTATCTCCTGATTACTTGCGCAGCCAGTGGCAAAAAATAGAACTATGATCTGGGTTGATTATTGTGACCAGAAATATTATGGAAAAGCCTATACCGTGTATAGACTCCTGGTATCTATACTTGCTCGCAATCCTCGCATTGATTCCAGTTCATTGACATAATTATATACAAATGGACCGGCCGCTTCCCATATTCGCAACAGCTGCTTCTGCGGCAAACATTAGAAAGAGAGATCCGAGAGAGAAACGGAGCTAGTGGGGACAAAACGCACATTATGGGAGCTTACGGGAAATACATCTTTTTATAACGTTTTATGTAAAAAATAATATATTTTATATTATATAGGTACTTAGGGTGAGAAGTGAGCTATTATTATGTCAATATCTTAAAAATTATAGAACTGTTCTCATTATTAACCTAGGTGTTTTTTATTATAATTTTTACCAGGGGTGAGAAATACTAATTCTCGTTAGGGGAATGGAGTAAATAATAGCAATTTCTCAGGTTAGTAGTAAAACATAGCTTTTAGTTTTTACGAATATGGAAATTAAACTTCAAATATCTACCTTTTAATACGATACTCTGTATCCAATGTACTACATGAATCAGAAGGGTTACTTTCCTTAGAAGTAGATGGTCCAAGTATATTATTTTTATTGTCGGGGATCTCTATCAAGTTTTGGTTCTCCAGAGATTCCATAATTTGATCACTACTATCAACTAAAAATTAAATTTTCTTTAATTTTACATTATTTTTATGTACCTATATTGCACGATTGATTAGCTCAATCATAGAAAATACTTATGTATTATGTAGTTTTAGGGTATCATTTATCATATTAATAATCCATTACACCACAACAAAAAAACAGGTACCTTCTCCGCTGGAAACAGTGCTTTCTATTTTTCGTTTCAGAGGTCTTCTCCTCTTAACTTTCTTTTTTAAATGGGAAGAAAAATCAAAAATTGATGGGACAGATCCCTTTTTTAAAACCCTATTTCTATGAACATTCACCTCATAATCTTCAGAAGTAAAATGTTGTTCACAAATTACTGTAGTTTCACTGGGATTGAAATTCTCCCTTCTAATAGCATGTAACCACAACAGCCTTAAACTACGATCCTTTGGAATTCTAAAAGTACATTTAATTCATATAATACATATATATTAATAAAATTATTGTACGTACTTATGAAATTTCATTTTGACACCTTTTGTTCGTCTAGCAGAACAATTCATAGCTGAACAAGATTGAACCATTTTTGACAAAAAACCCTGGTTTCACTTATATCCCAATCTAGGTATAATTGTTGTAATGTGGGTGATTATTAAAAAGTTCTTTCAAACTTTTTTTGTTTATTTTACACTAACACAACACAACTTATAATAATTTTATTGGAAACACAGTCAAATATATCTAATTTATAAGATAAACCAAAAACATTAAAAAGCTGCTAATATCTGGAAACAAAAAATGTACTTAACAGACAATCAACGTAAATCAAATGTAAATTAGGAGCATTCTGCCCGCACTAGCGCTATCTTTCTTATCCGTCTCACTCTGGAATCGATTATTTCGTTGCACTGCCCAGAGCATAGACAACAGAGACAATATAATATAAAAGCAATATAATATAAAGAGACTTTTTGAAAGATAGGGCAAAAGCGGCACTATGTTTTTTGTTTACCCCCAGAACCCTGCGCTGCGGGGGTGCATTCACTGCATTCGTCTTGGACGCTCACACACTTTGAGCACTCACGCTTATAACCACAAATTATTGTTGTTCGTGTTGGCCTAAGAACGCTTAGAATTGTTTAGAAAATATCGTTCGTTTTGGACGTTGTGAGCGTTGCGTTAGTTTGTATCAACATGGCGAATAAAGGAAATGTTTTTTAGATAATACATAATTTATTGGAAATTATAAATGATTCTGACGATAGTGATGATGAATACAATATGATAGAAGATAGTGATAATGAAATGGAATGGGAATATTGTTGTACATATTTAAATTTATTTAATAAAAAGAATGCTTATAAAGGCTTAAAGATTTCGTTGAACAGGTTATACCAGCTTTTAGGAACAAAGAATTTAAATCTCGCCATTTTTAATATTAACAATTTGTTTTTTGATTACAAAGTTTGGTTAGCTTATGCTCATATTGCTCATGCATCATTCGTTTAGAAAAACAGTACCATTAAGCGCTCACGCTTTTGCTGCCCTACCTCTGTGGATTTCTGGATTTAGCGTCTGTGAGCCATAGAGATATTATCTCTATTCTCTATGCTGTGAGCACGAGATTAATCTCACGAAGTTAGCCGCGAGCGTGACTTTTTGTTACTCACAGCGCCAAGTCGAACGCTGAAAAAGACGATTGAGTGCGCTGAAAGCGTGTGAGCGTCCAAGACGAATGCACCCAGAAATGCACCCCTTGGAAGAAGCTCATCGATTTAAAAATTGGCGGGATATACAGCATATCTAGTTTAAACGTTATATTGGAATAGATACTCTTATATTTTACAATTTTATATTCTTACTGTGATTTAAAACAAGAATATATAAATTTTAAAATATAAGGTAGATATGTATATATTTTCTTACTAGTAAAAATAAAATTAACGAAAAACAAGTTTTAATAATAATTACTATTTTTATTTGAACACAAAAACATAAAAAATAAATACAATATTGCACAAGTTATGTATTTAAGATCTTAATAATAAATAACATATGTTTAACAGATATTTTACACAAATTGGAAAGAGATGGTTCCGATGACTAGTTCTTTCCTACCATTTCTCAAAAAAGTGGTCTTTCTTCTGAATAGCATCTAAAACAAAAAAAAAAAACGAGCAGTACTTCTAATACATAAACTTTAAGGATTGCTCTCGATCTAAAAAGATCTCTATAATATTTCCTTATTATACAAAGAACTAAGATTTATGCCCTTGGCACATAAACCAATCAAAATCAATAAATTCACTTTAACATATTATTTTTCTATTAATCAATTTTAATCAATTAACCTTTTTCCCTGAGTGAGGAATTTGAAAGAAATATTTGAAACTTCTAATAATGAAAATATGTTTCATATACAGGATAAAAATACTTACTTTTACAATCTACAACACAGCATTTATATCCAAAATAACCTGGTAGTGACATGTTCAAAACTATTCACTATACTTTTACACCTTTTTTATGGTAAAACTACCTTAAATTTATTTTAAACTTTAAACTAAAATTATTAACACCGCCATAACTGCTGTTTCGGGCTAGAGACGATACGGTTACAAAAATATCGCGACAGCCGACAGCCTCAGTAAAATTCGGCAATGTGGGGATATTCGCCGCAGCGCCTCCAGAGCGCAGTCGGAGAATTCTAGTACTATTCAATTGCTAAGAGGATTCTGTGTGCGGTGTTTGTTAGTCCCAGCGGCGTCGTGAATTTGTGCCTCGTTTCACCGGTTTGAGTGTTTTTCGTTTTGTAGAGTAAGTACCGAGTGTATTTTTATTTTTTCATCGCAAAAATGGGAAGAAAGCATTACTCGGCGGATGCCTACCAAATTATTAACTCCGTAAGTAAATTTATGAAAAACGAAGCCAAAAATGGGCTACAAATTCCAATCAATAATTTTCGCCAACGAATTATGGCAGCTACGGGTGTTTCTAAGGATGTCATCCATCGAGTGAATAAAAAATAAGTACTTTAGAAGTAGATGATGTTACAAAAATGTCAACATCAGTCCGCGTCGTCAGCATTGACGACCGTCCCTCGACATCAACTTCAAATAATTTAAATTTAAGTAATTCTCAAAAAAAGAGGGGTCGTCCGAATTCTAAAACATTTATTAGTCAAGGGCAAGGAGATCGAATTCGATCCATTATTAACAACTTTTATATCATAGAAAAAAAACGCCCAACGATGAAGAAAAGAAGGCTCTACAAAGAGTGAAGGACGCCCAAGTAAGTTTTGAAGGGTCATTACAATCCTTTAGAAGGGTTGTAAAAAAATTTGGTTTCACCTGGGATATGGACCTGGGACAAAACACCAGACAATCGACAAGCACTTATGGAAAGCCACGTAAGGTTAAAACTAAAACGCGTAGAGTTCTACCAGCTGATCATATTTTGCTGGTTTAGTTCCAATTTTCACCACTACAGAATGCGATTGCGCCTCCAGGAATGCGCACAAACATGTTGGCGCCTTTGGGCTATGTTTCAAAAAGTCTCTTAATTTGTCTATGGGAGCTAAACTCGTAAAATCGATCAGCTGGTGAGCTGAAATTAATGGCGGTTGAAGTGACAGTGTAGCGTATTATTAGAATTATAATAGTTTTAATTTAATATTATTTTAAGATACTTAGTTTTAAATCCGTAAAGTGTATAAACGTACAGTGTGTAGTTTTAACTATGCCATTACTGAATTATTTAAAATAATTCCCGATCCAAATTTTAGAATAAAAAGTTTCATATATTTCCTAATCTCTTATTAGCGTAATTACTTTGATGTTTAAAACATATATATATGTTTATCTGTTTTTTATTATTTCCGTAAATCCTACCTGGCTTTGTGATACAATATAATAAGGTGTACAACTAATAGGTATTCATATACTTTTGTAATAAAACTTTATACTTTTTTTTGTGATTGTAAATAATTTGTAATAACACTAATTCATTTTTTGTGATAACATTTTTAATTGTATCTGTTTTTCTGATAATAGATAATTTTTTGTAATAATATTTCATATTTTTGTAAGAACAGTTTATATTCTACCTGATTTTGTGGTAATATACCAAATTCGTATCTTTGTGATAATATTTCAAATTGTACCTGTTTTTGCGATATTAGAAAATAAAGCTTGTAAAATAAAATATAAGTGATATTTTTGTCTAAAGAAAACATATTTTAATACGTACAAAGAATTTTTAATTTATGGTTCAAACTTAAAAGTATATCATAGTTTACTTAAACTTAAATTGTTATGTTATAATATAAATCTACAAATCCTTTTTAGTTTAGTATGAGTTGTTATCAAATGCTCCCTCAATATGTAAAAAAGCACATCAAGCCACTTTCGTTGTATACGAGATAATTGAATGTATCTATTTGATAATAATAAATTCTTAACTTAAATTCCAAAAAAAAATATAAAAAAAACAAAATTGTTTATTAGATCTTACAGTGATATTTAATAAGAAATAAATTATTACAAAATTATAATTTAAAAATATTAAATAAATCTTTCTTTTCTTAGCTTCTCGATAGTTTTTTCTAAAAGACCAATTTTTTTCAGCAGGCGTCTGTGTTGTTGCTGTAAATTTTTTATTCTTATTTTCTGCTTACTAATAGTAATATGCACATTAGAAAGTGCAGTCGAATCAGTACTACTACTTTCTACGTCCCTAGATGAGCATGGTAATGTTAATACATTCTGGATTTCCTGGACTTCTACTTTTATTGGTATCCGATTATTTTCTACAGATTGTTCATAGATACATTCTTCAAGTGATGCTGGAATGAAGATAGGATAAATGTATTTTAAGAAATAAATGAACAAAATATTCATCGAACTGCGTTACCTTCTTTTTATTAAATAATTTCTATTTAATAAGAGAAATTTTAATGAAATATAAACAATAGTCAAAAAGCAGAAAAATTGAGTATAGTGTAATAATAATGCACATCTACAAATTTATCGTGAATAAGTCTTATAAACAAATTCATGAATTTATTCAAGGTCTTCTTCACTATAACGTTCGTTTTACACTTGTATCAAAGTTCACCAAATTGTTTGATGAAAGCGGGTTTACCCACCATTAAAGATTTTAGAAATTTAATGTTCCTTTTTTATTTGTCAAGTTTTACTCGTTATTTTATGAAATAAAATCAAAACCAACAGCAAAAACTCACATAAATATAGTTTACCCACGACTTATAAGTAAATTACCTATTTTTTAACCTATATCTCTGTCAGTAAGTGTCAAATTACTAAGGAGTTGTGTTATAGTTTTATTTACTGCACTAGTGGAGTAAGTAGATAGAAACCTGTATTATTATGTTTGTTGTCTACTGTATACCTTAAATTAAACTAACATTTGTCATTTCTCAGACAGAACTGTCTGCGAAATCGAATATTTTTGACAAATTATGCCAAAATTTTAATTTTATGTTTGTTATTTTTAGTTTTATACAAAACATTTGGCAAGTCGTGGGGAAAGCATAGTACTTTACTCGAAGAACAAATTGCATATTTAGCTCGTTTCTTTAGCCCATTCGCTCGCAAGCTCGTTCATGGGCCAAACACACTCGCTGAAATATGCAATTTACTCCACTCGTAAAGTAATATACTATGACTTACCAAATAGAAAAAAACAGACAAACTTGGAGTAAAAATTGACTATAACCTTTGATGATATGATGTATCAAAAAAATTACATACTTGTTCCAAAAGATTGTCTTGATTAAATGGAGTGGTGGCTTACGATTTAAGGCATTTAACCAAATCGGAGGTGGAAAGATTTGTGAATTTGTGTCTTCTAAAAAGTTACTTTTTTCGATGTGTTAAAACTGCATTTTTTCTATTTTTCTTAAAGCGCTGTGACACCTCAAAGCCTTCTACTTGGTAAATATACACCAATGAATAGGTTAGGACAAAAGAGGTATTGTGGCCCAAAAAACCCACAAAAATGTGCAACGGAACATCTCTTGTCCTCTCTACAAGATCTTATTGTTTAATATATTTGTCTTATATTAAATACCATTTAGTTCTATTAAAGTGGAAAATATTGTTACCAAATGATTAAAAGCGAAACTTTTTCTATGGACCCTTTTGCGCCAAAGATATCATTAAAACATCGCTTCCATCGGAATTCATAGTTTCATACGTTTTTAAAGCTGATCTAGGGTTACTGATCCAAATTTTCTATAAGAAGTAATTTATGAGCAGTGCGGTAAGAAACCCTACTGTTTATAAGATTTTGATCATTTATTTTACACGAATTAAATAAAACAAACATTTGACCGAATTCCAAGATCTTATTTCCAAGAAAATCTACGAACGAACAGGAAATGCAAATAAAAATAGTGAAATAGGAATGTTTTCAAAAAACGTTTAAGGTGAAGGTTACCTGAGCTTAGGCTGGACATTCCTAATTCATAATCTGAGTTTGGCTGTATTTCCAATTTTATTTTATGGTCCAATAACGTTTTATTATGAGAGGCGTCATCAAATGCTGAAAATAAAATAACATATATTATTTCAATAAGAAAATGATACATTACATTGTACATCGCTGTTTTTACCTAAACACGAGCTGGACATTATTTCATTGTACTGCTCCTGATTTTCCTCAACTTCAGATTTGATTGAAATAGGAGTAGAAGTTACCTCAGGCAATGCTAAAAAACATTTCAATAAACTTTTTTACATTAATCAGTAGTCAATTCAACCTGAATATGTTCTCGATGCTATTAATTCTTTATGCTGTTCTTGGTTTTCTTCAACTTCAAATTTTATTGAAATATCATTTTCATTGTGTTGCTCTTGGTTTTCCTCAACTTCAAGTTTTATTGGAATACCATTTTCATCATCAAGTTGCTCTTGGTTTTCTTCAACTTCATTTTTTATTGGAATACTATTTTCATCGAGCTGTCCTTGGTTGTCCTCAACTTCAACTTTTATTGGAATACTACAATTTTCTAAAAATTGTTTAAAAGGAGCCGTCTCTTCCATATTTAATACTAAAAAACGTATTTCAATTAAAAAAATATCCACATTGGGAGTGTTGATAGAAGTTAAAACGTGCACTGGCGTATTTTTTTTTATTTAAAATAATTTCTATTATTACTATAACTTCAAAAAAGTATTTTTTGGTCCTCCGTCCAGAAACAATACTATTAATTACTTCAAAATCGTCCGGAAAATGACATTTTCCCGCCTAGGCCGGCAAAGTAGCTTTTAGATTATCTAAAGAGATGGCGCTATGAGTTTAAATTTTAAGTCATCAAAAATACATAATGAAAAATACAAATGTTAATTAAATTTATTTAAAAACAGCGTATAATATACTAAACTTACCTATAACTTTTTCTAAAGGTAAGCAGGATTCTAATTTACATTTAATTTCTCTTACAACTTGTATTATAAAATTTGACATTTATGTCAATTTACAACTACTTATCATTCGATTATGAAAATAGTTCATTGTCTTTGCTATTTTTATATAAAATTATTAGATATTAATGTTAATATTTTCAATATAACAATTTTTACTGTGCTGCTTATTAGCACAGTATTTTATATGTATAAAAATTAAGGATCTTAAAAACGATTATCAGCAAATCATTCCTTATTACTAATTCTATTAATCGTGCAATAGATGTCAATAATGTCAATATACACTTAATCTTGTATGTCACAAAGTAAACAGTTTTTGAACTTAAAATATTAAAAATTGGTCGGACCAAAAAATAGTGTGTGTTACACGTCCGCAAAATGTTTTGCAAGTGCTCGTATTGTTTCGCCTCAGTGCTACGCCCCTCGGCTACACAACTTTACTCTCTCTTGCAAAATGGCATTTTCCGTCCTTGTGTCACAAATAACTATTTCTATTACCAATTTGAGATACACTATATGCTTGTGATGCATGTTTCTGAACATTTTCTGAGGAAGTTTGAGATGAAAGAGTATTATTACTTTTGCATTCTTGATTTTATTTCTATATCTTTCATTTTAAGTTTTTTTAGTTTGTCTTTCTTTTCTTTCCGTTTTCTTTCTTTTTTCGTAATATCGTTTATTATACTCTTTTGTTGCTTCTTTCTGGAGTTGTATCTTTTCATTGATTTGTTTTAAATTTTCTTCATTTTCTTCTCCAACTTTACTTGAATCGATTTTTATTTTAGGAGTTTCATTATTAGAATTGTCATCCATCTTTACTATTAATCAAAAAAATGATTTAAAATTTATAAATTTAATAAATCCGTGTATGATAAACAGTTTATATATGCATATTGTATACTCCATAAAACGTTTGATGTCTTAAAGAAAAAAATTATAAACTAGGTGGTCTGATAAGTAAACTGCTTTGAAATGAAAAACATGTTTTCCAGCAATTTATTTAATTGTATTTAATATAGCTTCCTTTTAGCTTAAAACAACGACTCCAGTAAACTTCTTTATACTTTACAAATAATACGGAAGCTCTGAAAATTTTGCGGCAATTATCTCTTCGTTTCAGCTTTTTTTTATATATCAGCCATCTCTTCAAATTTGGAAACAGATAATATTCGGAGGAGACCAAATCAGAAGAATAGACCGAATGAAATGCCAACTCAAGAATTTCTGACTGTAGAGCCGGTATACTGTATTTTTTCTGTATAGGCACATTTCTCACTGAGTTCCTATCTGTTTATTAAATAATAGTGGATATTAATGGCTTCAATCACTCTCGTACGTTCCTTCTGTTCTCTTGTGTGTAGTAGAGCATTCATATTTAATCAACGGTTATCTCTCAAAGCCAAACAAACAGATGGCACTGCATAAGGTCCAAAAACTGGTAGGCAGGTTAATTTTGTCAGATTCAAAATATGACCTATGCGTTGTTTACTAATTTATGTAGCCTCTGCCATTTCAAGACTTCACATTTAATTAAATTACAATTAGCTTGTAAATACTATTCACTAGAATTTGTCTTATACCATTCTGAGAGAAAGATACATAATTCAAACAGAAAATTATAGGTATGTTAATGTATATCCTCACCCCTGCAGCGTGGTTGTTCTAGTTCATTATAATGCTCTTCAAATTCCTCGACTTCTTGTTTTATTAAATAACTATTTTCTAAACACGGTTCGGTAGAATTTGCTTCATGGGTTGCTGAAAAGAAACTCATATTATAATGAGGAAATAATACGTTCAAATCTACCTTTACCCGCATTGGTCGTTTCTGTCTTAGCAGGTATGTTTTGAGATGGAATGGAACCCAATTTCAACCTCCTTAGTTTTTGAAATTTATCACTGTTGCCCCCAATAAAATCATCGAATTTGAAATGCTTTGAACATATGTGTACATTAGAAACATTATCATTGTCGAAAAAACCACAAGCTCGTTTCCACAATAAAGCAACCTCCTCGTTTTTTGGAAACCTTAAAATTTAAAATATCGATTTCTTATAACTAAAGGTTCTAATAAAATGAAAACCCAAATTATACTACTTTTCAGTTCTTTTAGAAACATGTCCAATTTATTAAAAAATAAATGTCTCATATTATAATGCACCAAAATTACTGATGTTAATAAAATAATTCATCATGATCCAGCGTATTTACGACAAATGCTAAAAACAGTCACTTAAGTAGGTACCTACTGGATACTGGATTAAGAATTATATTCCGCAGAATAGCTAATTAAAATCACAAAATATTACGACGATCTTACTTTATATAAAAACACTATCTATCTATTACTTTGTAAATGTACTTTTCGATCGTACTGGCATTGCAAGTATACAGGGTGTTTCAGACTTTAGCGGTCAAATTAAGAAATAATAAAAAACTTTTCCTATACAGTCCCTAGATAGCTCCTTGCGACATTTGGCTGCTACCTCGAATGAAAATGCCGCTTAAAGGACACCGATCCGAAGACAAGAATATTGCACTAGTGCACTAAATACGATTCCGAATACTGACTTTCATTACTGCTTTGGGAAAAGAAAAGAAAGCATCGATATCAGCGTGTTGTTCAATGAAATTGGGACTACTTCGAACCAGAGACGAAAAATAAGTCAAGCGCGGAAAAATAGGGACAGGTCGGATACTTTAGGACAAACCTCGTATATTTTTTTACTCTTTTCCAGTTATAAAGCTATTTTTTTATTCACTTTATGAAAAATTTTTCCTACATACACAAAGAAAAATTTTAAATACTGTTAAATTGGAAAACCGGAAGTGGGTTTCTGCTTGTTTTACTGAAATGTTATTAAATTAGATCAAATTTGTATTTACGAAAGGAAGAATTTGTAAAATAATATCTAAATCGAGACACCTATTATTTGTATGTACCTTAGTTACACATTTGCACAATGTGAACAATTTTATAGGTATTTACAAATAATCAATCATATAGGTTACATACTTATGTAAAGATGTATTTTCGTCTATCCTAGAATCACACAACACACATATCGCTCTTGATCCAAAACGTTTCATAATCTAATTAAGACAAGATATAAGCAATGTTACGATTTTCTGCAATAAATGTTCCTACTTTATTGCAAGAATTGGTGTACTTTGTTTGTCAAACATACAATAAACATAACCTCAATATTTTCTTACAAAGATCCATATAAACATTTATAGGTCTGTACGTCTGTATTCCTAGTCGACGTATCGTTTTTTTTATGTACGTTAACAAAGAATAAATTAAAAAACCTTAATCTGTACCTTAGTAAAATATTAATACAGCGTAAACATTTTAATAGGATTCCGTATTTTCATTTGTAACAGTATAACCTCATAATCAAGGCCTAACCCTTAAGAAGAAGATGTAAAAGGCTTTAAGAGGTAAGCCTGATAAGCAGTCAAGAATATTTTTCCCACAGATTATTTATAATCTTTGATTTTTCGTGTGTATTCGACGTATATTATATTAGATGCAGTTTATTTTCGTTTATATTAATTAATATTATGTTATGTATTTTAATCTTATTTTTTAACTGATTTTAATGACACTGTCTATAGGCGGATATAGCGTACGCGAATAATGGGAAAAGGCGAGGGCGAAAAGTGCGGATAGTTTTAGCGTACGCAGCGAAATCAAATGACCCTCATGTGTGAATTAAGTAACGCAGTTTTCTGTCAAACACAATATACTTACTTAACACGTGCTTAAAAAGTTTGTGAGATTGTGTATTTTTCAAGTGATGTGGTTATAGCTCAAGAGCTGGCACAAAATTTTTAGGGTATTGGGTTATAACAGGAGAGGTATGTGACAAGTTTTCAGCTTGCCTCAAAAACGTACACAAAAAGTGGTGCCAGTTTTTGAGCTATAACCACATCAATTAACAAATAAACAATCTCACAAACTTAATTAAGTATGTTGTATTTAGCAGAAAACTGCGTTATTTAATTCACACATAAGGATCATTTGATTTGGCGTACGCTAAAGCTTTCCATACTATCTGTCCCCGCTTTTTCCCATTATTCGCGTACATTTCGAGGTTTCGCGAACGCTATATCTGTATCCACTGAATATTTTAATACTATTGTGTATCTGTTTTTAATAACTTAATAAAACATATCTAAGTTTATCCCAGAATCAAACAGCACACATATCGCTATTAACTAACACAAAATGTTTCATAATCTTATTTACAGTATTAACACTTTTGAAAAATGATAGAAGTAATATTATAAAAATAGGGTATATATAGGGTATATCTTAATTTTTTTACATACCTTTGGTATTGATTTTTTGACTCGATCGCCTGAATAATTTCATCGTTAATATTTTGTTGACCATTGTTAGAGTTTTCAAATAAATTTATAGACGTATCTGGAATCACTCTAAAAAATTAAAAGATGTTTCATGTGAAACAGTTGTTGCACATTTAGGATAAGATATAAAAAAAATTCAAAAACTTACAATATGGTATTATTGGATCTAATTCTTGTCTCATGTATCGAGATGGGTACTACATTTTTTTTAAGGATTCTACGATCTGCATGAAAATCAATAAAATCATCCTCATGGAAATGATCACTGCATATACGTGCATTTTTATAAGAAATATTTTTCCCAACTACATCTATCCACTTATTACGTAGTTCTTCTAATTGAGGAAATCTGTAATAACAATATACATGACATTAAATATTAACACTTAACATAATATTATACACTAAACTGATTTTTTTGTAACTACACTTACTTGTGAAAAGATTGTTCGTTAAACTTCGTTTGTTCTTTCCCACACATACAACAATTCTTTACCATTTTTTAAATTTAAATATGTTTCTATAAAATTAAAAATCTAATATATTTTTTTTAATACAAAAAGTCATTAACTATTTGGACTTGAATGTATATTCGACATATTGCAATAAAGAAGCTTAGTACCCGAATTTAAATAACGTACGTATATACTTTATAAAAAATTCAAAAACTGCAACACACAGGTTTTCTAATCATCAATTTCTTTTTGTTACATAAAATCCGTGAAAGCTCTATGGCACAGATTAACTAAATCTTTGTGTTGCTTTATGAATTGAAGGGTATCACAGAGATAATATATAATAAATAATATTATATTGTCTCTGGGGTATCAACAACATAAAGCATACCAAGGATTTAACTTGTTTGACTCATTAAAAAGAAATGCCAACACTACTTCTACCATTTTTTCCCTTTCGCACTGGGAGAACGGGCTTATTCGAAACGTGAAGTCTAATTTTTAGGAATCTTTGTCAAATAAATATACACTAAAACATAACCTCTTTCTTACAGAGATACTAAAGCTGGCCAATTGTTAAACGACAGAGGCCATAAAGAAGAAGAAGAGATACTAAACATTTATACTTCTTCTTTTTAATTCGCCTGCCATCTATTATAGTATTTGTCAGTGCATGTGACGATAGTATACAGTGCAGAGATAATATACAGTGTGTCTTGTATAAAGCAATCTGTATATCTGTAATATCTTAATAAATCTGATTAAAAAAAAACATATTCCAGCTATATTAAGAGCTAATATGTTTAAGTGTATCACTTTATATTACATGACAATCAGTCTCAGTAATGAGCAAACCAGAAACAATATATCTGTTCTTATAATTTTAAGCGAGCAAATAGTTCTAACGATTTCGTCGAAATTTGAAATATAGGTACATACAGTGCCAAGAAATCGTTTTAGCTTGGTAACATGTATGTTTTTTTTTCAATTTTATCACCCGTTATCATTTTCCCACATAAGATGGTTGTTAGGGTACAATAAACTGTGAACTTCTTATCAGCTCAGATAGCACAGTCGGTAAAGCAATGGAATATTAATCCAAGGGTCCACGGTTATTTTTTTTATTTTTTAATATACTGTAAATGAATGAAAAGCAATATATTGTTGTATTTTTTCCTTCGTGAATTCGGGATAAGTGATAACAGCAGACAAACTTAACAATTTATTAATAAACACAACTAAATAACAATTTCTAAAACTAATTTATTACAGTCACAATTTATAAATAACGCCTTTAAAATATCCCGTACACCAATCGCACTTTATCGCCAGCTATTACAAATACAATTAAATCCCCCGTCCGAAGACGTCCCTTTTTTTATAAAGAATTAGATCCTTCCAGAAACATCCATGCAGTTACATCTCGAACAGAAAACTCTCGAACCACCTCGACGCCATAACAGCTCATAGAAGTTTCGATTTCGTTCGGAAATAAACTAGACTAGACTAGAAATCCAAGAATTCCTCATACCTCGGTCTGGGCGACACGTCCGGACTCGTTACAATATATTGATGAGGATCTCCCTGCAGGTTCAACATTCTTTAATACAATTACTGGTCGTCTTATAATTCGATGGAGCCGGCTGCACGCACCAAAAAACATTTCTCATGTGGTTACCTCGCCGGCTGAATGCACGGCTCATGAGGCGTTAACTCGCTGAGGCGTTCCGAAGGAAAAATGAAAAATAAAAACTGAAAAATGAAAAAGAAAAATGAAAAATGATATCCATACAAAATATCTATCAATACAAACAAATAAAATTAAAATTTTCTTTTGAAAAATGCAACCGTTCCATCAGTATTTTCTTATGACGTTGTCACGTTCAACTATCGTCAGTAAACCGACTTTACAGACAACCGATTTTTTTAATTTCTAAATTGATTGTCCCACAGAAAAATATAAATATAAAAAATTCTGCTCTTATTCCTACTACACTTCTCTCCAACTCCTTCTTTCTGCTGCCTTTCTCCTCTCTTAAACTTTCCAACTGTGGCTCTCTGCTTTTCTATACCTGTTGGCTCGTTCTTTCTGTTATTTTCATTTTCTTCTGCTTTGCTCTGGTTTCTGCTATTTGCCTCTGTACTAGTTTGGTTTCAATTTATTTTCTTCTTCAATATATTGTTCTTTTGGTTTTAATTTGTATACTTTCTATTTAAATCAAATTTATTGTCACGCTATATATTTGTTAGGGCTGAGCCGGACTGCAGCGATGATTCATCAATCGTAGCTCCCAAGAAACGGGTAGAAATCAAACAACAACCGGACTGCGGCTGTAGTCATCAGGTAGACGTATTAAGGACGTATTTACTTAAGTTAAAATGTGCAAGGCAATTTTAAAATGTTTATTGGAATGGAGAAAACAATTCTCAAAATAAGTTAAACATACTAAAATATAACAGACTTTGAATTACTCTCTGTTTAAACAGTTAATCACTTTTGCTACCACAAGCCAAAAGAAAACACATATACGAGTAAAAAAACACCCCATCAGTAAATCGTACGTATTTATTAGAATTGTTGTAACGTAAATTTCAGTTTCACTTTTGCACTATTTATATTCATATTTATCCAGAAAACATTTACTACAAAAAATCAAATACCTACATGTATTACATATAATCCTTAATCAATTATAAACACAAAGTATACCATATATATACAGCTATTTACAGTACCTACCTAAACAGATAAAATAGTTATTTATGATATGAGTGTTAAAAGTGAGGTTTTATTTTGTGAGTGAAAACGTTTGTGAAATGAGCGGAGCGAATTGAACAATTTCACGAACAAAATAAAATCACTTTTAACACAAATACCATACAATGTTTTTTGTACAACTTCCCTATTTTGATAATGAAACGAGCGAATTTTCAATGACAATGAACCAAACCGTGTTAAAAGTAAACTAAACCGTGTTAAAAGTAAACTTGTTTACATGGCAACGTGTTAAAAGTATTTTTAACACGCTGCTATGTAAACAATCGTTTTTAACATTGTTTGCTATCATTAAAAGTGTCACTTTTAATGACAGTTGTACAAAAAACCATTTGTACAACTATACATTACTATTAAAAGGAACAAAATCGAATCTTGAAATATCGTTAGCACCATAACCCTCAATTATTTTTCCTAAATATTGCACTCTTTGTTCATATGCTTTATTATTAAGCAGATAAATTTGGAATGACCATATTCTTTAAAACGTCCGAAAATTGATAAAAATTGGAACGACTCACAGGCATTGGTCGTAATTTCAGTTGATGTCGTGCATGCTGCCGAAATTGAAGGAGGATATCTAGCGACTTCTGCTATATAATTTTTAACCAAGTAGTCAGCGAACTCCTGGCATGGTTTCAAAGACGGTAACTCTGACATAAAGTACTCACAAAAGCAATCCAAACCAACAATTAGTAAATTTAGACCACTCACATCGACTTACCATTATTGCAGTTTTTATTTTTGTAATCAGCAGATATGCCTAATTTCTGTATTTTTCTCCATCACGATTGTCCTAAATGAAAACGACAGCCTTTCAGTGTAGCAGAAGGCCACATGAGAGTAACCGCTTCTTGGACTAAACTGCGTGGTCTTCAGATCCGGACATTTTGGCGCGGCTGTTTGGGCGCGGCCCTTTTGGCGCGAAGACACTTCGGCGCAGGTACGTTACGGCGCGGGTACATTTGGGCGCCAGTATCGAATATTTATTTTCAAAAACATATTTTTAATAATACCGTGGATTATTTAACTGTTTAGAATATTATCCAATTTGACATTATTAATATGTGAATATAAATTCTAAGAATTATAAACAACAAATAATCTTTTGAAAGCATGATATGTCTTTAATTTTCTTTTTATTGATATTTTACCATTGGAATTTGGATGTACTCCCAGGATTAAGATAAGGAATTAACAGGTAAATAAGGCATATAGCATTTTAGTTTTATTTTAATGATATTTTAATTTTAGTATTGAGAAGGAATTAACAGTAAATTTAGGTAAATAATCTTGACGAAATGAGATGTCTTTAATGACTAAGGTACCCCCTATTTTTGTAAATACAAGAACTGATAAGTGAATCAGTTTTAATCAGTGTGTAATCAGTTTTTAAAATGGAGTTAGTTTCAAAACGTGGTAAACCTTTGTAGGTATAGTAGTGTTACGTTCTAGGGGTTCAAAATAAAATCACTGCTGAACGAAAATGTCTAATTTATTTACACACTACAAACTAAACGAATTATAACTAAACTAACTATAACACACTAATTTATGTACAACAATTAACTTCGATTTATATTCACTATTTATTTTCACTTCGTAGTTCGCTCGAATATTTAGACCGTCTCTGTTAATTTTTCAACTTCCCTGTGGTCCGCGGCATCTCAGCTTATATACCAGTCCACCGCTTCCAGAACGTGCTTCGGTAACAGTTTCTCGTCGCGCGTAGAAGGAAAGGAATTATTCTCGATCGTACGCGTAGTCACTAGACTTCCGGGAATCAGTTGTTTACCTAGCGCTATCAGGGCGACAGAGGCGTACTAAGGGAATCTCGCTCGTTACAGTAGCAATGGCTACTGATACGTCTTTCACAAGTTAAGTGCAGCTATTCCGGATGTGGAAATAATGGGATATTTCTTCCATTTAGTGAAAAACATGCGCAAGCATTTGGGAGAGTTGCATCTTCTAGGAAGATACAACACAGAAGCTGATTTTGCGCTTAAGGCGCGGATGTTTACATCCTTTTCATTTTTGCCGACTAATCATTTGGACGAAGCCATAAATGTGTTACCTCAAGAGCTAAAGCCCCTTTAACAATGGTTTGAGGACTCTTACATAGGACGCCCGAATAGGAGAGAAAATGGTCGCCGACAGGCACTATTTCCTCCAGAGGTGTGATCGGTACACAATCGAGTCCTGACAAACATGGACAGGACAAATAATCACGCCGAGGCGGCACACAGGAGGTTGCAATCAGAGCTGTCAATGGACCATCCAACCATTTGAAAATTCATTGACAGCCTTAAAACTGTCCAACGAGGCAGAGATGTTGCATATGAGCAGTTACTTGCTGGAAATGCGCCATCTGCAAAAAAACGAAAGTATATCTAGGCTGATAGAAGAATAAAATCACTGGTCGAAGACTATGTTAACGGCCCAAATCCAAACATAATACAATTTTTGAGATATTCGATACTGGCGCCTAAATGTACCTGCGCCGAAACGTACCCGCACCGAAGCGTCTCGCGCCGAAACAATTGTAAACAATTGTTCGAAATATTTTAGACAACACTTGAACGTCCCATCTACGTATATTGTCTCTACGTTGCATAGCATATGTAGATTGCTATCCGTTGAAAATATTAACAAATTACTCTCTGCATTATTAACAAGTAAAGATTGTTCATTATTGTTGGTTTTCACTTCGATCTCATTTAGGATTTTGTGTGTATCTAGGTATCCTAGTTAGCATTTTTCTTCGAGCAAATATATTCGTTTTCCTATTGCTGGTTTATCTTCGGGGGTCATCTGATCAGTAAATAATAACTAAGCAACAATCTCTTTGTGTATTAGTTTAAGAGGCCTTTCGGAGAAATCATCTACCTACTGCTTTTCTCTTGACTGCGTTGGAAATTACGTTTCTCTATAGGTTCTTAGCAATTTCGTGGTTGTGGTTTTCATCAGTTTTCAACAGAATTTGTTTGCTTTGGTCCACGTAAAACTTCGCAGCGCACGTCTTTACCGTACAGCACCACTTTACTCCTTTACTCGTCGTACTCTTTTTTCTGTACCGTTAAGAAGAATCAGTTCTTTTCCCGTTCACTCAAAACTGATTCTATCTTTAGACACGTAAGTACTTGTCAAAAAGTAAGTTTGTTTTCGAAATTATAAAACAAACTAAATTGATTCCATTCGGATTTTTGGCTTAAATATCAATCTCTTGCAGCAGGACACCCAATCCATATTATCTTAACAACAAGGAGCAAGGTATGAGTAAGGGTAGTTTCAACAAATAATCATTAAGTTTATGGTATGGTTTTCTGCTCTATTCAAAACTTTATCTGTTACTAAGACGTAATTTTTACGCAGCGCATATAACCTTTACTAAAGCGTTTATAAAATTTCCCAAAAGAAATCCATGATTTTCGTTTTGGGAAATTTTGCCAATCAGGTATTAGACAAAAATCAGAGACGGCCGTAAAACGGTTGTTTGATATTAGCATTTGATATCAATCTCCGCTGTCCGGACACACCGATCTGTTATGTTTCATTTTGCTTATCACATTTTTAAAAATAGAAAATTCCTTAAAAGCCATTTAAAGTTAATATTATAACATCAAATTAATGATAGTATCTATCTCGACGTGACCATACAATCAAAAAAAGATTAATATCAATAAACAAAATACTTAATTTAGACAACCAATTTACAAATAGCAAATCACGTTTCAAAATTCCATTACAAATAAAAATTCAATCAATATATATATGTAAATGGGTCGGTGGAGCATTAGACTTTTAATTCAGGGTTCAAATCCCTCTTTTGTGTTTCCCGCTTCAAAAACGGCTCCAACGTTTCGTTGAAATATAGGTGCACACGGGGGCTAAAAATCGATCTAGCTGGGTACCACGTCAAGAGTGCTGTTTGAGTCAAACACAAAATATATAATAATAGGTTGTCTGTTAGTCACCCTTTCAGGTGTCCCTAGACGGTTCTTGGGCTTGGGTCGTTGTGACCCTTTAGATCTTTTTGAGTGTAGGTGTAATATACAACCACATAGTATAATTAGTAAAATTAGTTTGAATTAGTGTATTTAATTAACTATATTTCTTGTTTGTTACCTAATGTTTATTTTATTTTGTATTTAATTATTATTCATTGTTATTGTTATCCGGTAATATATTTCTTGTTTGTTACGTAATGTTTATTTCATTTTCCACTTGATACATTACTGCCCTCAGTAGAATATCAATCAAGTGGTACAGTAACGACTTGAATGGAAGTGTTACCCTAATCAAGCTAATAGATATAGGAACTTCAACTTAAAGACTTTTAATTAACTTTAATATATTAATGATTGGTATTATTTTCTGTTTATATATGACCAGGCGGTCATGGGAAACGAAAGAATCATCGCCGACTTCTGCAAAGGACCCGGTGAGTGGTTGGAGGAATAGACCGAAGAAAATTTTTCTTACGTTTGTTTGTTTTGCCGGGATCCATTGTAATGACTGACTCGTGGAGAGGATATACTGGTTTAAACCATCTTGGATACCATCACTACTAAGTCACAAGTCAGTCACCAACGACACTGTGGATCCAAACAATCGGCGTATTCACACCCAAAATATTTGCTATTTGGTATTTTTTTTTGCATGTTGGTGAGAAGTATATTTATTATTATTAATATTTATAAACAAAATCTGTTAGATATGCATTTTTGTGGCATTTAAGCTACTTTTCTATTTTGATTCTTTTTGTATGTTGGTGATGGGTAGGTATATTTATTACTATTAATAGTATTAATATATATTTATTGACAAGTCCTGTTAGATACAGCGCTAGAGGTATTTTATGTTATATTGAATGTTGTTCTTTTCTCAGTGTAATCTGTATATATAAAAATGAATTGCTGTTCGTTAGTCTCGTTAAAACTCGAGAACTAATGGACCATTTTCGCTAATCCTGTTTTTGAATTATTTGTGGAAGTCCAGGGAAGGTTTAAACGATCAGAAATTTAAATAATAGTGAACGGAAAATACTAAAACGGACAATTCAATTGTCCAATACCGTGTGTATTTAGTATTAAGTTCTATGAATTCCTAATAGATGGAAGTGTAACTTAATTTATCGATAAAAATCTATTCCATCATTTGATATCTAGGTAGATGGCGTTGTATTTCAAAGTATAAATTATGTATTTAGAAAGGATTTTGATTTTTCTTCGTCTTGAATAAAATAATAACTAAAAAAATATGAAAAAGTGACAATAAAAAATTAAGAAAGTCGGAAAAAATGGAGAAAAACAAAAAATCAAAAAAGTCGTAAAAACAAAATAAAACCAGTAATGATCAAAAACTAGCACCATATTAAAAAAACTGGTAAAATTACAAAAAGGAATCAAAAAGCGAAAAAATTAAAATAAAAACGAAACTGGAAAAACTTAATATACGGAAAACTCAAAAACGTGGAAAATCAAATAAGAAAATATGATAAAGTCAAACAGAAAAAAAAACAATCGAAAAAGTGAAAAAAAATTTAAAAGAACACAAAAATATCAAGAATCGAACAAAACAGGAAAAATAAACTTAAAACAAACGAAAAATAAGTTGAAACTGTAAAAACAGAACAAAAAACAAGATAGAATCGAAAAATCAAGAAAAATCGCATAAATGGCGAAAAAAAGGCAAAAATGAGAAAAAAACAAAATTTGAAAAAACTTGATAATAACAATAATAAATCAGAAAATGAGTAAAAAGCTCAGTTGAAAAACACCCGGTAGATGGCGTTACATTTTGATTGCTAAATAATAGAGTTAACAAACTTATTTGGATTTGTCTTTGTCTGGAATGTAGGAGAATCAAAAAAATTAGGAAGTATAAAAAAATCGCCAAATAATCGAAAAAAAAATTAAAAGCAGGAAAAACTAACAAAAATAAAAAAAAGATAGAATTGGAAAAAAATAGTAAAAAGCAAAATATACGGAAAAATTGGAACAACTCCAAAAATTTAGGTAAAGAAACGATAAATGTGTCAAAACAAAAAACGGGAAGAATTGGAAAAAACGAAGAACAATTGAAAAAAATGAAAATGGTTGCAAATGGGTAAAAAGTTTATATCAAACGAGAACGTAAAGTAAAATAATCGAAAAAACTGAAATAACAAAGGAAAAACTGAAAAACTTACATAAACAGAGGAAAAAAATAGAAAAAACTAAAATACAAACGAGAAATGACAAAATCAACAATAACAAAAAAACATGGAAAACAATAAAAAAATGGGAAAAAAATCGTAAAACTTAAATAAAAAACGAAAAATAGGAACAAAATCAGTGATTAATAGGCTGTACGAAGTTCGCGGGTCAGCTAGTGTGGCATATTTTGTTGTCTTATCTGTAAACTTGAAAATTTTGTGTAAGTCTTATTATATATGGTCGAAATCAGAAAAAAAATTCTTAATGTTTCTGGTATTTATTTATTTTTATTTATAAAAAATTAATCACATATATTTTTTAAATTTAAACAATAGGTTGTAAAATCGTGAGTGCGTACAAACAAGCACATGCTGTGCGGGTCTGTTAGGGTCGAGAAAAGAGTCTCATTTAGGGACCGCCCGCTGGGCCCAGGTAAGGGGTGGCTTCAAAGTCTCTTTAACCTAAATATTTAAGTCAACTCATGTCAAGTTAAGTAGGTATATCACCTTGATTTTATTAAATTTTTAGTTGATGATAACTCACTAGATATTACCTTCAATCTTCAGAATCTTCAATCAAAACTTGTAGTTAATTTTGTATTTTTTGAAAACATCCTTTTTTGAGTTTAATTGTTATGGTGTGAGTACATATGCATCAAAATATCTGTCTCAACTAATAAACTCTTTATTATTGATATCTCTGTGCAACAGGCGTATTTTCGTTTAGTATTGTTATTGGGACCGAGCTTCAACTGTAGAGGCAGCACTTTGACTTTGAAATTATAGATTGTATAAAACTCACCTGCTGTCTGATAGTAAATTTTACAATGTTTATCTAAATATTATTCCGGAAATTAATTGGGTTCCGTCTTTTATTTTTCCATAATTTCATTTTACCTAATTTTAACTAGTGTCAGAGCTTAGGATGTCTTCGTATATTTATATTATTATTTAAGTGTGGAATATTTCAATCATTAAAATTTATTTCTTGATAGTAGACAACTATTTATTTACGTCGATTCATCTTCTTTTTCCCTGTTACCGGCCTGTGGTTAAGGTTCTCTACGGTTAACGCAGTAATTAATTCAACTAGTGTAATAGTACAAGGACTCTCTTTTGCGCAAGTTGCCATATGACAATTTGGGAACACTGTCAGTGTTCACTTTCATTTCAACCTGGTTTTGAAAAAGAACTGATTAAGAAGAATTCTAACGGGTTGTTTCAATCGGAGTTCATCTCCACCTTTTAATTTTGGATTTTGAGACAAACCTTTTATTTCCGACTAGGCCATCGAATCCATTTACGTTTTGGTTATATTTTTGGGTTATTTTGTGTCCCTTGGAAAAAACCACATTGTGGGATTTGTAGAGAGATTTTTCTGAGTCGATTTAGCAGAAACACACTATAAAGACGGCTTTTGGGGCAAAACCAACGTCCCAGGTTATTGGAACAACACAGAGTTGTAGTTTTTTACCCTATGACATCTTAGGGTCTTTGGTACCGGCATTTGTCCTTGGTAATATATTTTTATTTTTGGAACCGGCATTTATCGTTGGTACCGGCAGTTCCTTATTTTGTTTCTGGCACTAATTTTGCCAATTTCATTATCTTGTACTTTGTATTTCCTTTTTTTTACTAATAGTAATTTTAGTTTTGTAATTTGTGTGATCACACCGAAACCACTCATTAAATATTATTTGTTTTGTAACTAAGGCTCCAGTGTATTTTTTTGTAATAGCTCTAAATTGTAATTCTTGTATTTGGGTCTACAACTTAATTTTTATATTAAAGAAGGGTCTAGTTTATGAAACTGATTTGTTTTATTTAGCTCACTTTATCTTATGTTTGTCGGATTGTGTAAGGGTTGTTAGTGCCTATTATATTTAGGGGTTTCCGGCCTGTACCGTCTAAGTCGGTGGCGCGGCTCACTTATTTATCATCCCTCTACGGCTAAGCTCGGGCATAATTTGCCAGTAGAGTGACCACTAACAAACCTTAAGCAATTTGTTGAATTGTTAATATTCGATTTTTTTATTCTTAAAAATAGTCCTTAACCTTTTGTTAAGGGAGAGAAAATAACGTGGCATCTGCAATACTCTAATTTATTAATGGATTATGTTCAACATATAATATGTCATCTAGGTAGGTACCAGGAATGTTAGAAAATTTATTTTTTTTCAACAGACATCTTTATTAAATTTTCTTTGTTAATAAAATTAAAAAAAATTGTACATCGTACAATGATATTTCAGGTTATATTTTGTATTATACGCTGATGTTTGAAGAAAACAATATAAAAAAATGTTTATACAAGCAGGTACTTTTATTTTCACAGGCACAATACAGTGTAATTAATATATAACAACTTAACGATACAGTTTAAGCGTTAGTAAGATAGATATTTATATAATGATAAAAATCAGTCAATTAAGGTAGTACGGTTATGAAAGCAATGTTTCAAGAATTTCGCAAAACTCAGAATATAAGCTCGTAAATGTATAATACACATACTGTTAAAATTTGAAGACGATTTACCTCATCAGATATGAGATATTTGCAATTAAAAATGACATTAATTGTACATGTAACATGGGGGAAGCGTGGGAAACATTAATTTATTTTAATTTATGAATGAATGACTTTCACCATCTCGATGAAAAACTGATATTTGGTAAAATACTATATTTAGATGATATATAAAAAAATTAAGAATTATTTACCTCGTAGTTTCGATAAAAAATTAAAATAAACAACTCGTTTCAGCAATAATTTTCTAAGGAATGATATAAAGACTAATGACATGAGAACGATGTGGCAACGTTGTCACAAATAGGGCATTTCATGACAAGACTTTGACGTTTTTATTACCAATATGGCCGCTGAGAGGCAAATAAAGGTTGTGTTTACTTTGGTTTTGTATTTAAATCCATGTTACTTCGTGTTTAAATTGTCTTTTCCTAACTTTTTGTGGCCGATTGTGTTGTTATAAAAGTGTTTGAGTGACTTATTTATTGTTAAGTTCTAAAGAAATAAACATGAGTGAATATTTTTAGTTGTCATTAGAAGATTCAGATGTTACCTCTAGATATAAGCAAAAGATGAGTAAAATAAATAATTTAAATGTAAAATCAAAGGTGTGTAGAGCTCTTACATGAATTAAATAATTTGTATTATTTGTCATTATATTTTATGAATAAAACACATTTTAATAAAGTTTATTTTTATGTCTATATTTAGTAAAAATCTATTTGTCTTACTAAAGTTAGCAGTTGGAGTTGGAGCAGAAAGAAATAGCACGAAATTTAAACGAATTTAATATTTTTAAGGATATCACTTCTCAACTTTTTTTAATAAATCATAACAAATATTGATAATTTTTAAAATGAGAGAATAAATCTTATAGAGCAATCTTGTGATTTGTTATTAATTATAACAATAAATACAAAATATATTGAACAATGTTATATTAATAAACATTTAAAAACGAAACTTTCACGACAGTAAATTTTTAATTATTGCAATACTTTATGACGAATACGGTCACCCATAACTATTTATTTATTTATTGCAATAAAAAGAGCAAGTTTACTTTGCGTATAAACTAAAAGTTTCAGTGGTTAGGAGAACTAAGAATAAAAATGACGCGACGTTGCCACATTTCCAAACAATTATATATGTGTATACGTTTAAGGGATAGAAGTACACTCACGTTAACAAATTTAACGTACAGTCATAGTGCAAACAAACGTGCTTAACGATAGTGCGATTCCGAAACTTTTTGACTGGACTGTCGCGGAGGAACTACCTTAATATAAACACCGCTATAAAACTAGAATCAGTAAATTAAAACATTTATAATATATACAGAATAACATATGTATTTAAAGTGCGAACTGTATGTACATGTATATTTAATATAAGTACAATTATTTCAGCACCGATTTAATATTTCAAAAAATTCGTCCATAATTCTCAAAGAGACCGGAATATGTAAATACCAAGTAAAATAAATCAAAGTCTCGGTCTCAGCAAAATATTTATATTAATTCTTATTGTGACGCGTTTCGCTCATACGAGCATCATCAGACTTCTAAAATATAACAAGAATAATTGCTGGAGTACAATAAATAAAATTAATAAACTTACATTCACATATTACACATCTCACTGACAAATGTAATTTTTAGGTTGAATTAATAAAAACAATTGAAATTAAAATAAAAATAAAAATTAAAATTAAGGTCTTTACACAATTCCAAAATTAAATTTCCCAAAAATAACGGTGTACTAACTTTTGATCTATAGAATCGTTATTTTTAAAAAAATTAACAAAATAATTTGAATGTTTCAAATCAAAACAAATATAAACAAAGATTCATTGAAATGAAGTAGCAAGTTAACAACTGAAATATTCATTCTAATAAATTATTAAAAATTAATGATGGTTCAAAATTGAACACATCATTCACACACAATATTAATTTTTAATAATTTATTAGAATGAATATTTCAGTTGTTAACTTGCTACTTCATTTCAATGAATCTTTGTTTATATTTGTTTTGATTTGAAACATTCAAATTATTTTGTTAATTTTTTTTAAAAATAACGATTCTATAGATCAAAAGTTAGTACACCGTTATTTTTGGGAAATTTAATTTTGGAATTGTGTAAAGACCTTAATTTTAATTTTTATTTTTATTTTAATTTCAATTGTTTTTATTAATTCAACCTAAAAATTACATTTGTCAGTGAGATGTGTAATATGTGAATGTAAGTTTATTAATTTTATTTATTGTACTCCAGCAATTATTCTTGTTATATTTTAGAAGTCTGATGATGCTCGTATGAGCGAAACGCGTCACAATAAGAATTAATATAAATATTTTGCTGAGACCGAGACTTTGATTTATTTTACTTGGTATTTACCGATTTAATAATTAAACTAGCTTTTCCCATACTTATTTTTTAAATTTAAATCCTTAAATTGAAAAACTATTATGCGCTTCTATTCACATCTATATGATCCAAGATTAGCACTATGAAAATCTCCTTGATTACATTAGGAAATACAATTTAGGACGTTGCCAAAAAATGTAGATTTCTCTGAGTTTCAGGTGTGTTTTAGCTTGCTACAAAAAATAATAATCGTTTTTTTTCGTATCTTTTTATGACGTACGTTAGATAAAACTGAAGGACAAAGTTGAACTTTAAACATGGGCTCTTATAGAGCTACATGTTGCTAGCACAGAAAGATTATAATATCGCTTCGAAAAACAACTTAAACAATTGGTCAGCTTTTGGATTCTAAAAATTTTTTATTTTAATTTTTAAGGACATTCAAAAACTTTTAGCATGTCAAATTCAAAATATAAGTCTCTGCAACAAAAAATTTCCTTCGTAAGAATCTGAAATTAATTGGTTAGTACCTCTCAACTTATGGTCAGCATTTATATAGAAAATAAAATGCTAGCACGGAAACATCTTTATATTGTCTCGAAAAACAGCTTAAATAATTAGTCATTAGTTGGTGATAAATGGTGAAGTAATTACAACAATTGGTCAGCTTTGGAATTCTAAAAATTTTAAGTGTTAATTTTTAAGGCCATTCAAGAACTTTTAGCATTCCAAATTAGAAATATAAGTTTCTGCTGCTGAAAATTTTATTAGAAACAACCTAAAATTAATTGGTCAGTACCTCTCAACATTTGGTCAGCATTGTTTTGGGAAAAAAAAGAAAAAAAAATAGAAAATAAAATGATGCCACGAAAACATCTTAATATTGCCTCGAAAACAGCTTATATAATTGGCCATAAGTGGTCAAGTGAATGTTTTGAATGAAATTTTTAGTAGCGGAGACTTATATTTCGAATTTGGGTTGCTAGAAGTTTTAGAGTGTCCTTGAAAACACTTTAAATTTTTATAATTCAAAAGCTGACCAATTGTTGTAATCACTTGAACATTTATAGCCAATTAATGACCAATTATTTTCGAGGAAATATTAAGATGTTTTCGTGACATCATTTTATTTTCCTTTTTTTTTCTTAAACCAATGCTGTCCCAATGTTGAGAGGTTCTGACCAATTAATTTAAGATAGTTAGTTATAAATGATATAACCTGTTGCGGAGACTTAGGTATATTTCTTTGGGGTACCTATTACTATTAATTTCTTTCCATGCTAGCAACCTGTAGCTCTCTTATAATGAATTTAAAAAGTTACATAGTTCGACAAGGATGTTTTTTTTTTAATTTTTTTGACTTTAAATCGTTCGTAAATTTTCAAAGAACAATTGTCTGCAAAATTAGTCTTGATTACCATTTATTTTTTTTAATAAATGAAAAAATGCGGTTTCCGATGTCTGAAGGACAGATCGCAAAATATACCCTCTACGATATAAATCAGATGAAAATACATTTTTTAAGTACTTGGAAGATTATATTTGTAACTATATCTCTTACAAGTTTATCTCTCGCTTTCCTGAGATTTACCTACATCCCGCAACGTGAGTTGTGAAGTGAATGCATTTAAACAATTGCAAAAGTTATTAAATAAAATCTCAATCATTATTTTACATATATGTTCTCTCATTTTTTATTTGATAATTGTATACTCGCAAATAAGTTACAAATATATTCAGTAGGTAAAGGCTAGTTGCTAAATATGGCACAAAATCTCCACAAATAAACAAATCAAATTACAGCTTAGTGGTAGCTTGTAATTTAACATAACGATTATGCTGTACATGATCATCGCACTCGGGTGGCAGAAAACATTGGTGTGTCTGTAACTTTGGTTTCATTAAAACTCGCTTAACACCCCAAATTAACACAATTACCATCAAACATAACACCAAAAATATCGATACGAACGCTACATCTAGATTAGTAAATCCACTGTTATTATTATTATTAGTCTTAAACACTGTTACACATCGGGACTTACTAACATCTATACTAGGACTAGAAGATACGGATACTACGTTCGCACATACTCTGTAAGGGCCCGTATTAAGCCCAAAGAATTTATAACTAGGATTAGAACAGTTTATTTTTCGTTGAGATAGTAGAGCACTTTGTTCTAGAATAGCGATGTTTAAATTGCAGTTAAACATTGGATAAACGTTAATATCTACAGATAATATTCCTGTAGTTGATAAATTGGCGAGTACTGATATCACTTTGGGTAACTTAATGTTCATATTCATGTTTTGCACTAACGGAAGTATATCTGAGCATCCTAGTATTAAAGATACATCATCAGCTTGAATAGCTTCTAATAATACGACGCAGTATCTGTAACTGTGATCTTGTTGTAGCTGTGTCATTCCTGGTACTGTTATATTTAAAATTTTAGGATCTTGAAGTTCTGATGAATTACATTTAACAGGTGTTGATTCGACAAGTACCTCATTAGGTCCTTCTTCTTCGTAGATAAATATAGCGTCACAGGTATACGAACTAAAATCATCTTCAATACTCCAAGATAACTGAATTTCTTCACCATTATAATGAAAATCTTTAAGATTAATTCTAGCTTTAAACGGTGATGATAAAGGAGCCATAACTGTATCATCTTCGTCCCCGCATATAAGACTATATGTAGGCATTTCTATTAATAAACCATTTTCTAGATGAGGTGGTGTAGTACAAACAGCTGTTGATTTATCCTCCTTACTTAAGGTTGAATTATTTAACCATTGCGCGAATTCTACTAAACTACAATCGCAGTTTAATGGATTTTCTGATAAAGTTAAATGTTCTAATACTGTGCTAGATTTAAAAGCATCACTTGCTACTATTGATATGTCATTTTCATCCAATTTCAAAGTCTTTAAACTCTTCAAGGGAAGTATTACATCGGCTGTAAGAGCTCTCAAAAAGTTATGACGTAGATCCAAATACATCAACTTCTGTAAATGAGCTAACGACGCTCCTGATACTGCAACTATCCTATTATGGGCCAACTCTAATGTTAATAAAGAAGTTAGATGACTAAAGGCATGGTCTTCAATAACATCAATTTGATTATGCTGTAATCTCAATGATGTTAAACTTGAAAGTCCTTGTAATGATCCCATTTTAATACTACTTAATGTATTGTGTGACAACTGCAAATCTTTTAATAAAGTCATCTTGGAAAACGTTCCTGGTCCTAATGGGCCTATTAAAATATTTTCAGATAAATCCAGTTCTTCTAAAGTTGATAGAGGTTTCAGTTTTGCGATTAGTGAAATAGTTAGTTGGTTTCCTCGTAAACGAAGCACTCTGAGTTGAGGCAAATTGTCGAAAGTATCTGGTGTCATATTAGATATGAGATTGTCGCTTATATCGATGAAAGATAGATTGCGTAAACCCTGCAAAGAAAATCTAGTTAACATCGAGTATACTATATTGTTTATATTCATTTTAGTCTTATTTTATCTTACTAGCTGATCAATGAAAAGAGCTAAAAAAATTAAAAGAAAACACATAATATGGAAACAATTTAATTAATTAAAAGTAGACGATAACTTATAAGCGAAAACGAAACAAATACAAGAGGGTATGGAGAAAAACAAGAGAAGGCCTAAGAAAACACAATGAAGGTAAAATCGAAAAAGTCATTAAAAGAAAAAGTGGCCTAAAATGTTTACGCTCGAATTTAGGGAACTTCTTTCAATAAGGTATGAAACTGAAACGGAATTAGAAAAACAGGTAAAATATCAGAAGAAGCAGAACGGTTTTATAATAAACTATATACTCACAGAGAGACACAAAAGGCAGCACAAAAGAATATATTAAAAAAATAACCACGAATGTAAATTTAGGAGCAATACCAAAAATAGAAAATTAGCAACAATAATATTAGAACTCGAAGAAACCGAAAAATCTAGGTAGGTATACCAATTAGGACAGAAGTGCGACAGGGGCATATTATTTCTCCTAAACTGTTGACATTAACACTAGAAGACCATTTATAAATGGAAAGAAACTAAAATACCTAATTAAAATATATAGGTGAACGTAGTAGCAATTGCATCAAGTTGCGAAGAACTGCAGACCTTGCTAACAGAACTAGCAAAAAAAACCGAACTAATAGGTCTAAAAATTGATTACGCCAAAACAAAAACAATGACAAACAAGATATCAGAAACTTATTACTGAATAGCACCAAAATAGCAGCGATCAATGATTATCTTTTTTTTGGACAGATAATAAAAATAAATAAGAAAAACCAAACACCAGAGGTAAAAAAAAGAGTCAGATTAGCCTAAAAAGGAATTAGGTCATTAAAATGGGTTTTATAGAATAAGAAAATGTTACTATCCTTTTAAATAATAGTTTTGGATCAGTGCATACTACCAATTCTTACATACGCATGCCAAACATTGACCTTATCAAAAGCAAATATGACACAAAGAGCCATGGAGAGAGCAGTACTGGGAATAAAATAAAAAAAATGAATCAATAATAAAATCATTAAAAATAGATACCTATAATTGTATGGGAAAAAAAAGAAAAATTTGGGTTATACCTACAAAAACTACGAAAGAATGTACCTACATAATAAATGAATAAAAGGAAGTAAAATATTTTAATGTACAAATTCAATAGCGATTTCTCCAAAGAAATATTGAAAAACACGTGTTAACCCTGAGTTAATGAAAGACAACATAATACTTACAAATCTTAAAAATTTTGGTTCTTGTTATCAACCAAATAAAAATGAATCTAAAATATATCTCAAAGCCATTTTCAATTGGGACGAGAAGGAATCTACTATTGAATTTCTTTCCGGCGTACAACAAAACTGCATAAATGGTAATCTCTGCTTCTAAACCTGTCGCCAAGTTACATCATTAAACACATTGACCGAAATTGGTTGACTTTATATCAGAGCATATTTCCATAATTCACATTGGTCTGTCATTGTAGCATAAAAATGATTTCACGTTATAAAAAGTTTTTTCTAAAAACATCTATTTTTACGAACACAACTGGATGTATTTGTTAAAAAATATTTGGTACCCTTTTATCAAATGAAAGAAATCGAGAAATAAAAGTCCTACTAAAATGTCACTAAGAGCGTGCCTCATGTGTAGCAGTGAAAGGGTGAATATTCACTAACACATAGATTAAAAAAGAAGTTTGCATTATATGGATTAAGCCATCTTGAACGTCTAGAGGAGAGAACAAAATTTACGAAAATATGAAAAAGTTTAAAACACGACTCATTTTGTTTTGACAAAAACTTTTCATTATTCACTAGGTAACACAATGCACAATAAGATAAAAGTTTATATACACAATAAGATGAAAGATAATTCACACTTGAATTCCAGATCAAGTACATCAACTTTACCTCAAAAGAATTGGTATCCAGACGTTCCAGTTTGTTTCCAGAAAGATCTAATCTGTCCAGTTCCGGGAGAGATTGTAGAGCTATGGTTGGAACATTATCTAGTTGGTTATTTGGTAATCCTAATGCTTGTAATGGAGAGGCTAGTTTTTCAAAGGCTCTCTTGTCAATTTCCCTTAATTCTCCTGAAGATATTACGAGTCCATGCAAAGATATTCCCTCAAGAATCGGTTCAGTGATTGAGGTGACGTTATGTATGGTACAGTCTAAAAGGGATACTGAATCGGAGGCTTTGACTTGCAAAGTTTTTTCTAAAAATAAAAATTATTTTTTTTATTATTTGGAAAATTAACATTTCTATTTTTAATTTGATTTTTCAATTATTTCTTCATTTTATTATAATTTTGTAAATTTTTTATTAATATAGTCTAAAGTCTAAAACATTTATTCGGTCCAAGTATGACTTATTTAATATTGTTAAACGCAATAAGCTAAAATTTTAAACGTTCGAAAAATATTAAATTTTAACATATTGTAACGGGATAACCGAATAAGTAAAGCTCCTTTCCTATTCGGTTATCCCGTTACACTGCCCCCTCCTTGGATTCATTCCTCCCGGAATGTCATTTCTTAAATCAGGATCCAGAGCATATCCCGAGCCAGCCAAACCATCTTCTTGGAGCTGCTGCACATCCCTAATGTGTTTTTTTTACTAAGGCGCCAACCAATCATGATGGACCACGACGGGTTTCCCTCTGGGAATTTTCACGATCCGATAATTTTTTTTTTATTTTTTTTTATTTTATAGGAATGCACTTAATCTAAGAGATTAATCAGCATTTTTACTTTAACCTAAGTTGTTAAGTGTTTGTAGTCTAGATGTCACCTGTGATTCATCTTAGTTTTTGGTGTATTCTGTCCACTTCTTTGTTGTGGCTACACGGCACTAACTCTGCTTTGCACTCACTTGTCACTTACACAAGCTCAAAAGGTTTGGTTCGTTTGAGCCTTCGGATCTGGGGTTGATTATCCAGAAGTTGCAGTACCTCAAGGTTTGGATGTTTATGGAGCCTCTCTTCGTGTCTCCTGGCGACTTTCTTGATTTCTTCTGGGATAGATTCAACTTGAAGGTCTCTATACAAGTCTCTGTTTCGAATATACCAAGGAGCGCTTAAAATATTTCTTAGTATTCTGTTTTGAGTAGTTTCTAAGCATTTATAGTTACTTTTTTTGGTACAACCCCATAATTGTAGGCCATATGTCCAGATCGGTTTTAACACTTGTTTGTAAACCAGTACTTTATTCTGAATCGAGAGCTGCGAGTGTCTACCTATCAACCAATACATGTTTTTATACTTGATTTTCAACTGTTCTGTTTTCTTTTTCACATGCTCTTTCCATTTGAGTTTAATGTCCAGATTTAAGCCAAGATATTTAGCTGTTTTCTTATTTGGGACAATACTGTTATTTAAGGTTATTGGTAAGTGGTTTATTCTTTTATTGGTGAAGTTAATATGCACGGATTTTTCTTCATTAAATTTTATACGCCACTGTTTAGACCAGTGTTCTATATCATGAACTGCATTCTGTAGATTAGCCGTTGTGTCTTCTATGGTTGTTCCTACGGTTAAAACTGCTGTGTCATCAGCAAATGTGGCTAATTTAATATTTCCATGCTCAGGAATGTCAAATGTATACAGAAGATACAGTATCGGTCCGAGAACACTGCCTTGTGGGACGCCTGCGTGTATTGATTTTAGTTCCGAATATTCATTATCCATTTTAACCCTAAATGTTCGCTGATATAGGTATGATTGTAAGATTTCAACCAGTTGCAAGGGTAATATTTTTTTTAGTTTAATTATTAGACCACGATGCCACACCTTGTCAAACGCCTTAGCGATGTCTAGGAAAATAGCTGAGCAGATTTTGTCTTCTTCCAATGATTTCTCTATTTCAGTTATGATGCGATGGATCTGGTCTATTGTGGAGTGTTTATCGCGAAATCCAAATTGGTGTGATGGGATAATGTTCTTACGTTCAATTATATTGTTCATTCTTCTTAACAGTATTTTCTCAAATAACTTGGAGATTACGGGTAGCAAGGAGATAGGCCTGTATGACTTAAGTTCATTGTTAGGTTTTCCTACTTTAGGTATCATTATTACCTCCGCAGTTTTCCATAGAATGGGAACATATTTAAGTCTAAATGCTGCATTGATTAAGGTTGTCAGCTTTACTATAGCTTTTCTAGGCAGTTTTTTTAGTATCTTTCCACTGATCAAGTCAAAACCAGGAGCTTTTTTTTCATTGGTTTGCTTTATTAGTTTACGAACTTCTTTTGTGGTAGTCAATGGTATATCCTCAAAATATATTGCTTCCTGTTCATCATCTACTTGCATTTCCTCTGGATTTGGTTGAAAAATATTCTCTAAATAATCAGCGAAGGCGTCCACTTTCTGTTTGGGATTTCTTGCCCATTTTCCGTCTTCTTTTCTTATAGGAGGTATATTTTCAATTGGCTTGTTTGTTTTTTTAATAGCCTTCCATAGTGAATAATCAGTGCATTCATCAACATTTAGTTCACTAAGGTATTTGTTTACTGACTCGTTTTTTATTTTTTTGATTTCTCTTTGTAGTTGTTGCGTAAGCCTATTTAATTTATTTTTATTGTCTGCTATTCGCGTTGTTTGCCATACCTTCCTAGCCTTTCTTTTTTCTTGAATTAACTCTCTTATTTCTTTAGGATAGTTGCTTCCTACTGTTTTCCTTAGAATTGGGGGTGTGTTGTTCCACGCAGCTTGTTGGATATTTTTCATAAAGAGCTCAGCATCTCTTTCCAAATTTTCTATTGTTTGGATAAACCCATTCAACTCAATTTTTTCATTAACTTCAGACTGGAAGCTTTCCCAGTCTGTAAATTTGTTTGTTAGTGTGGGTTCCTATTCGGTTATCCCGTTACACTGCCCCCTCCTTGGATTCATTCCTCCCGGAATGTCATTTCTTAAATCAGGATCCCGAGCATATCCCGAGCCAGCCAAACCATCTTCTTGGAGCTGCTGCACATCCCTAATGTGTTTTTTTACTAAGGCGCCAACCAATCATGATGGACCACGACGGGTTTCCCTCTGGGAATTTTCACGATCCGATAAATGACATCGTTAATCTTTTTCTTGATGATGTATGGACCTTCCCAGTTGTTCTGTAACTTGGGACAAATGCCTCGACGCCGTCGGGGTTATAGAGCCAAACTAAATCTCCAACTGGGTAGCTCTTTTCCATTGACCGCGTGTCATAGTACCTCTTCCGATCACTAGATAATTGAAGTTTCCCACGCACCAGTTTATGTAAATTCTCCATTCAATTCTGAAGAACGGCGACATATTCTTCACGGGCCACTCCTTCACCAGGTTTACAACCAAACACCAAGCCACATGGTAGTTTTATTTCTCTACCGAACAGGACCTTTGCAGGCGTTCGGCTATTAACGAATCAACTGGCCAACTTATTCGGTTATCCCGTTACACTATCATGGCCATACCAGAAATAAATCCAATTGAGTTAATTTGGGCATCCCTCAAACAATCTGTGGCACAAAAGAATGCATTTTTTAGAATTTAAAATGATGTTATTGAAGAGTTTGGTGCTAATGAAAATAATTTTTTTAAAGCAGAACCTTTCATGAAGAAAATAACAAATAATTTTTTAATAATTTAGGTGATGATTTTGAATTCGAATGTTAAGACGAAGTCGACAATAATAAAATTGAAAAGAAAACTTTGCATATACAAATTATATTTAATAAAATCAAATTCATTAATTTAATAAGTGATTTATTTAAACAATTATAAATATTGCTTCTCTCTCAAATTTTCCTAATTTAATTGAAATTTTCAGAAATATGACTTGTTTTTATTATGAAATTTATAATTCTACCTGTAAAAAAGATTAGTTTTAAATCAAATTATAAATTAGACTGCGTAAAAGTGATTTACCTTTAAATACAGGTAAAATTTTGTAATAAAATACCCAAAAAACCGTTTCTAAATAATTTTATTAGGTTCTATTTATACCTTATTAATAAAAATAATCCCTACCTATAATTTTTAAGGCTGTCTTGTCACCCATACATCGTAAAGTATGTGGCATGTCACAACTGCATTCTACCACAGGCTGGGAGTCAATTTCTGGGCATTTCCATAAATCCGGTCCTGGAGAAGGAATTGCTGATGATCCGCACCACCAGAATAAAAACATTATGAGCCACCACATTCTAGAAAATACAACAAAGGCTATTACTTTATCAACAAAATTGTAAATTATTAATTATATTTTTCCTGTATCAATTACTACTTATCAATATTTGTTTTTATCATTTTCGTATCTATGTATTTTTAACTGTTTCGGTATATAACTTTTATTATTAAATATATTTCTAATATCATTTTTAAATTGTTGGATCACAAGAAGGTAAGATCCCTAAGTAGTAGCGTAATATGAGTGCAAAAAATAAGTATAGGCTAAGTTTGTTTACATGGGACTAAAATATCTGAAAATTAGGTGAGGATGCGAATAGTACTATGGACAAACAGTTCCATGGGTGGGAAACAGTTAAAAGGGAACTACAGTGTAAAAGAACGCATTAGCTTGATACATTGTGTTGTTGGATTGAAATAGGAAGAGGAATTTTGAAGGGCAATCTTTGATGGGAAAGGTTGTAGTATTTCCATTAGCCTATAATCACACCCAAAATAACGCTTCCTTGAATGGAATGAAAAGACAAAGTGAATGGAGAATTTGTCATTTGTTAATCCAGTCATTATGTCAGAAAAAAGGGTTTAGAAATGCAAGTGAACCGAGAAAGACAAATTTTGGAAATTGTGTGGGGAGAGCTTAGAAAAGCTTAATTACAAATTGTCGAACAAGACAAATATGTGGGTTTTTCGCTATAACTCTGCTGTGCTTTGTGTTACAAAATTTCTTATAATGTAATTAGGGGACTAAATAGGGGACTCAGGTATACCGAAACCTTTTGACATACTGGAATATTTGCTCCTTTTCGTAGCATTCAAGTACAACCTTACCTTTACCGAAAAAGAGAGATGTCTTTATATCTCCTCTCTGTCCTAACGTATTGTGTAAGCCTACTATAGTAGGCTGCACAAGCTATAGCAGATGCAGGTAAATTTCAGGTATAGAGAAAATGGAACGAGAAAAGTCTGTATAAGTTCAACCTAAACTAAACATCTTTCTCTCTCTCTCTCTCTCTCTCTTTCAAAAAACATATAGAATATATATTGATGTCATAAGATTATAAGGAATCTATAAGAACAGTTCTACAAAAAAAACATTTACTCCAAAACGAATTTATTAAGAATGCTCTTATTCGTCGAAAATAGATGTGGAGTTAACACATTCAAAGTAGTTTGCCGGATACTTCCGGCAGTTTTTGAGCCCGCAAACCTATATATTCTTAAAATTCAGATTAAAAGGAATAAAATGAAAAAAAAAATCTATTTCACGTGTGATGGAGGAATTTTATCCCTCATCACAAACTTTAGAAGGTTTCCATTGCTCTACCGGCTAAAAAAATTGGTTTGCGCAAATTTTTTCTAAAAAAGAATTAAATTTTCTATCGAATGATATGAACGCAACCAATTTACGTGACAAAAGAGAAACATTAATGAAATTTTTTATTAATTAAATTTTTTAAACAATTTTCCGCCCATGTAAATCTACGCAAACCTAGCTTTTTGTGTTCGTATAGTTGCAAACTATCAATTTACATTAAAAAATTGCAATCACGCCACAAGGAACTTATTAGATCGACAGCTCCAGGACTATCAGTTGTTTCGAGACTTTTGGAACGAGCGTTCGTGTTTTTAATACTTCCTGAAAACGGGTGATTGTTTTATTTGTAAAAAAGCTTTGGTTCAAAACGTATGTGGCCAAAAAAAAAAGCTCACTTAGCAGCGAGTGTATTAAGAGGACAAGAGGAACATCAACGTATTTTATAAAATGTCGATTCAGTGAGTGTTCATAGTGCGTGCTAAAAAAAATATGGCAATGAAAGACTGGAGTCATTTGCTTCTCAACAAAGTAGATCTATATCTCTGAAAGAATCCGAACAACCAAAAGAACAACTGCAGCCCATAACTACTTTTGATTTTGAACATAAATGCTTATTTTGTGGACAAGCATTCTGCGATCAAACGAAATTGGCGGCAAGTAGACGAAAAAAATTCATTCGGTAAAAGAAAAATCAATGAAATAAAAAGATCAATTTGCAGTTTCAATCGTCGAGCATATTCAGCATGTACCTGATCTCGTCGCCACAGGAGCTCGATGCCATCGGGATTACATTTATCGAGGAATCGAAGAAAGGGCGACCCAACGAAAGCAGAATAGACGAGGCAATGGCGAAAATTTACTCTTCTCTAACGAAAAACTCCGACGAATGTCAACTTTCTATGAATGAATTGATGAGCCAAATAAAAGGAGTCTTCCTTTCTGATGTTATTAGAACAGTAAAAAACAAATTGAAAATGAAGTACGGTGATGATATTCTAATCAACAAAAAACAATACTGTCAGATAAATGGTATGAAGAAAAGAAACAGGACTCTTGCAAAGAAAGGTTAAGAGTTATTCGCGAAGCTGTTACAATCCGAGAGAGTGTTTGCCAACATTGCAGTGGACAAACATGCAACACCATCGCCAAAGTCGACATTCTTCTGAACAAGGATGATGATGATGATTATAATGATTCTGATAATACAGCAATGAAAGAATCATCTCATTTGACTGAAGAAACTTCACAACTTGATGACCATTTCGAGCACGACTTGCATCCAGGCTCATCAAAGCACAGAAAAAATTAAAAATTAAAAACGGACCTTCTGTAATTATTTTCAATCAAACAAAAAAGTATATTGACACAATAAATTTCATGCGCTTTGTTTATAATTTTGTTGGTTTATTTATTTATTTATTTTTTTCCTTAATAATTTCCTCAACAACGATTAATTTGTTATAATATAGGTATGAGCCACGAAATCGAAACTGCACACGGATCTACAGATTTTCTAAGGCGATAAAAATCGTAATTTTGGTCTAAAAAACAATAAAAAAACAAATTTGAGGGTTTCAACATAGCCTACAAGTTAATAAACATTTTTCGATAGCTATGACTGGAAAGAAGAAAAAAGCGAATAATCAAATTTCGACGCAATTTTTTTTTTGTTTAAATATCTCGAAAACGATAAATGATAGGTTAAAAATGTATAGGACGTAAATTCTGGAGCGGTAAAAGCTACAAAACAGTGTTTATTGAAAATTTTCTAATATGAAGGACCGCCGAGTTATAGCGAAAAAACCGCATTTAATACCTTTTTCAAGATAGCGGAAAAGGCACATAGGATTTCTTAGGCGATAATTTGAAGTTAAGCTTTTCTAAGCCCTTTCTACACAATATCCAAATTTTGGCTTTCTTTGGATGCGAGAAGGTTTGTGGGCGTGCTCTTCTTTGATCTTTCAAAAGCCTTTGATTCAATTAATATTAGTATCACTATTAATAAACTAAAACAATTGGGCTTTAGGGAAAATTTTCTTGCATGGTTAGCATCGTATTTAAGTTTTCGAAAAATTCTTGTGAAGGTAGGTGATCAGAGATCTCTAACAGAGGATGTAAATGACATAGTGCCTGGTTCTATATTGGGTCCACTGATCTTCCTGCTTTACATAAGCGAGTTGCCACAGTATATACGTGCTGAGGAGTTAGTATTCTACGAGGGTGACCTACAGCAGCGATCAAGCCTAATTCTTCAGATGAGCTGATAAATAAAATGAACATTGTAGCTGGAGAATTTATCATCTGGTGTGATAGGCATCACTGATTGTGAATTTTTCTAAAACAGTTTGTATGAATTTCTATAACAGGAACAACATTGATGAAAACTACAAAATATCAGTAAAAAATGATTACTTTACTTTCTCTGATACCACTAAATTTTTGGGGATTTATCTTGACAGCAATATGAGTTGGAACATCCATATAAATTGGAAGTTTTCTGAATGTGTAACAGTGATAAAAAAATTAATTTAAATTGGATATTTCTTTTGTGCACTGCATTCATATAGTTGTTATTCATATAACTATAATATCCCAAAATACGTTCAATTAAATATATTTGGTTTATTGATTGTATTTTAATCTTTTTTTGTTAAAAATGTTGATGGACATGTTTAGCCCTTTTAACGTTCCCATGTGAACACGTGTGAATGTTGGTGATTGAATCAGCGCTTTAATAAATTCATCGATCGTACTTAGGCAGTACCTTATTAGGAGTACCATTGAATCTGACTTCTGTTTTCAGAGAGAAGGCCTTAACTAAAAGACACAAAGTTATTCGTTGAATCAGAACCGCATGCCTATAAACGTTTGCTAAATTATCAAACAAGTGCGCGATCCTTAAATGCATATCAGTGATCAAATCGTTGCGATTCTTTAATGTGATTTTTTTTTATTTTCTAGACAATATCTATAAGATTGTTTTAGAAAATGCATATATCATGACCTGTTTTATATATATGATTATACTTTTTCATAAATTGGGAATAAAATAAGATTCATAATGTCTTCTCAATGTCTTTAATGCTCACTCAGCTCAATTCCCATATTTAATGTACCTATTGCTGCAAACATTATTTTATGTAACAGTTAAATTTTACTGTCATTTTAAAACTATTTGAAAGCAAATCTAAAGAATGAATTACTCATACGAAAGTGAAAATGACACTTCAGATTTTTATTTTTCTACTACTTTAGATAAACAGCTGTTTTTATTAAATATGTAATCTATATTTATTGTTTCATTCATTCTTTCGTTTTTATTATCTCTATTATTTTAAGTACCTACTTTACTATTTATATACTAGTCAATGACGGTAAATATAATTATATTAGAAATAGTTATACAAAAATCTACTGAATGAAATAAATCTTAAGATGAAAATTGTAACTGTAATTTGTGCTATTTTTGTATTATCACATGGATTATCAGATGAAGAACAATGGATAACATATAAGGTAATAACAAATTTTCTACTGTATTAAGAGCTATATGATTTATATATGTTCTATTCTTACGCAGAGTGTTCGAATACTTATATTATCTTAAAATCTCTCCCTTCACTTATTACGTTTTTCTTATACTCCAAATTTCTATTGTTCTTAAAAATATTGTTCCTTACTCTATACATACACTTATTAATTAATATTTTTTGTTTAGCAAAAGTATAACAAACTATACACTACCAATATGGAAGAAACTTATCGCTATCATATATTTCAAACGAATTTGCAAAAAATCCGTGAACACAATGTAAAATACAATAATGGACAATCATCTTACTTTCTGGGAATTAATAAGTTTGCTGATTTAACGCCACAGGAATTTAGTAAACAACTTATGCGCCAAAAAAATAGTAAACTGGAAATCACAACATCAAGCATTTTCCCAAGAAACCTGGATATTCCGGATGTTATTGACTGGAGGTCAGAAGGTGCTGTTCTTCAAGTAAAGGATCAAGGAAATTGTGGGTCTTGTTGGGCTTTTAGCGCAGTATGTAGAATGTTACTTTCGACGTTTATACAGTGAGGTCCAAAAGTAACTGATAAATTCATTTTCTCCGTTAATAAGCGTGTAAAAGAAAAATCCTGAAACACGTCAATTTTTAAATTTAAAATGACACTATATGACGCTAAAAAACCACCCACCACTTCAAACCCCTTCTCAAGGGGTGAGAGCACCCCATTTTTTTAAATGGCATGAGGGGTCATGTGATACCTCGTTTGAAAAAACATTTAATTACCTATCCAGCAATGTAAACATTTTTAGATTTCAATTTTTTATTTTCAAGAAAATTCGATTTAGGTACAATTTTGGAATGTGTTACTTAAAATGTATTGAAACGTGTCGTATTGATTACCAAGCATGCCTACTAGATTATTTTATTATTAGGAAATTTAACTGTAACTACCTTTTACAGTATTAAATATTGAATTTTCTTGAAAATAAAAAAATTAAATTCAATTTACAATTTTGGAATGTGTTACTTAAAATGTACCTGAAACGTGTCGTATTGATATACCAAGCATTCCTACTAGATTATTTTATTATTAGGACATTTAAGTGTAACTACCTATTACAGTATTAAATATTTAATTTTCTTGAAAATAAAAAAATTAAATTTAAATTTTTTTACATTGCTGCATAGTAAATTAAATGCTGTTTCAAACGAGGTATCACATGACCCCTTATGCCATTTAAAAAAATGGGGTGCTCTCACCCCTGAGGAAGGGGTTTGAAGTGGAGGTGGTTTTTTAGCGTCATAAAGTGTCATTTTAAATTTAAAAATTGACGTGTTTCAGGATTTTTCTTTTACACGCTTATTAACGGAGAAAATGAATTTATCCGTTACTTTTGGACCTCACTGTATATATGTGTATATTTCTTTAAGAAGTGAAAATCTCCATTTTTACGCTATTATGTTTTATTCGAATAAGGATTTTTCATTTCATTGAAAGTATAGAATCAGATCAAAAAAGTTCAGTTTTTTATCATAAAAAAAAATATATTTTTAGACCGGTGCTCTGGAAGGTCAAAATTTTCTTGTGCACAATATTTCAATTCCATTAAGTGAACAAGAATTAATGGATTGTTCAACAGTTTATGGAAATATGGGTTGCTCTGGTGGTGATTTTAAGACAGCTTTTGATTATGTTCACGATCACGGTATCCACAGCGAAGAATCGTATCCTTACACTGAAGATTCTATATTTGGGCAGTGCAAATTATTACCAGATCAACCTCTGCTTAAGATTAAAGAGTATAAGCGAGTTGCACATGAAGAAACAGATGTTAAAATTGCAGTTGGTAATAAACAGTTTATATTCTTCTATATTTTAATCTAAAAGTTTTTCGTAGCTACTGTTGGTCCAATATCTGTTGCGATATTTGCTGATCCTCTCCAATTGTATAAAGGAGGTATTTATGATGATGAAGTCGCTTGTCCAAATAATCAGGGTTTGCTAAATCATGCTCCTCTAATTGTTGGTTATGGAAATGAATCCAATATTGATTACTGGTTACTAAAGAATTCGTGGGGTACTGGATGGGGTGAAAATGGATTTTTCAAACTACGAAGAAACAATAGTATTTGTGGTGTATTATTAGATCCAGCTTATCCTATAATCAGTTAAATTGTCTGTTGAAAATTAATCACTGCCTTAACAGTCTAGTTTTGTTTTTGTTACTATTAGAGAAATAGTTAAAACTATGATACATACCAAAAACATATTCTAAACGAATATATTATGTTTAAATAAAATATAAATAATAAAATAAAATTGTAATTGGGCATTGGAAAAAAATCTGTTGCACGAAAACATTAAAACATCTTAAGGTAACATCTCATGTGTAATTATCGAGAACCTTTACTTGTATTTTGATGTCCTACTACTACTACTACTTTGCTTGGAAATTTATTCCTAATGGACGACACCAATCAAATTCATTCATATTCTGTCCAACATTCAGATGGCAAATAGCAATACTAATCAACTACAATTCAATTACAGGATATAGTGGGTATATAGTTTTATCGATTACGTGGGTTACCAATAATTCATTCTTTAGTGCCGGCCACTTTGTATACTAACAAAAATTTTAGGTTTAAAAAATAAGTATGTTCATCTAAATATATTCTAAATTTAAGAAAATATTTGGTATCCTAGTTTTGTGTAAATTAATACCTAATATTAGGATCCCTGGTAATTTTTAAAAAGTCAAAAAAAGCCTAGCAGATCTGTAGTGGGAAAGAATTATTACTCTTATTGTACAAGGAATACACCAAAGAGACGTAAAAGAGATAGTAGGCGTTACCCGTGGTGTTGTATCGAAAACTTATGCAAGTTATTTGGATCTAGGCTCAGACAAAGTCATCATAGAATCACAACTGAACAACAGGACTGCTTTGTTTGCAAAACTCATAGAAGAAATCCCAATGTCTCCAATCCAGAGCTGCAACGACTCTCACAAGTTGTTGCAGTGAACGTTTCAGCTGAAACCATAACAAAGAACTTAGATAGAATGTTATACAGTAGGGCAGGGTTACAGGTCCCAGTTATCTAGTAACAATAAAATTGACCAGCTAAATTGACACCTTTAACATCAAAAGTGTTAATTAATAGAATTAAGAATTAATAAAATGTTTTGTTTCGGATGAGACAAAAATTGGCCGAAAATCAGATGGCCATCGAATTCGGGTTTTCAGAACGCCAGAAAAACGAGAAAAAACTTCAGGCTGCTAGATCTGTTCCAATTTATCAAAGAGGAACTGTAATAATGTTCTGGGGAGCAAAAATTCTATTCTTACCATGTCAAAAAACTTTAACTGGTAAAATGAATGTTGATTTAGTATTACAACCAATCATTAGGTTTTAAAAAGCTGCAATTGGGATAATTTTATCTTTATGAAAAATAATAGACCTCTCATAGAAACGGTGAGATTACAGAATGTCTTGAAAAGAAGGTGTTTTAGAGTGGTCTGTATATTCACTAGACCAAAATCGTAAATGGAAAAATTGTGGGACAAGCTCAAAAGAAAGGTTAGACCTCGCCCTCGTCGAAACAATTTAGGAAATGCCGCACTGCTTATTGATGCAGCATTAGATTAGCAGTATGGAAAAACATTGCCCAAGTCAATGGTGACAATTTAATAATAAGCATACCAACGCGACTAGATGCTTGCATATGAGCCAGAGTTAATAACACGGTTTATTAAAATTACCTTCTGTTTTTGCTGTTTTAAATATCATTTCGTTTCACAAACTTAAAAATATCCGTTGTGTTTATTTTGTCAACTAATAAATTTTTTAATCTTATGTGAGTTATTTTTCAATAAAAGTCTTTTGTAAGAAGTAAGATTTATCCAAAAAAGAAAATTTTTCATATATCTCAAAAATAATGAAAACTGATGGATAATTCCTATTAGTTGGGTTGTATTTGGATTGTATTTTACGATTTTTAATCACAAAATTTTGGAAGACTTTAATGCAAAGATAGGCAAGGAAGGTTTTTAAACTTGGTTGAAGAGCGTGGATTAGGCAGTAGAAACGAACGAGGTCACAGACTAATTGAGTTCTGCCAAATTTATGGAATTGTTGTTACCAATACCTGGTTTAAATTTCCACCGCAAGGAGTCTATACGTGGACTTCACCTCTGCATACCTCTAACAGAATAGTACGAAATCAGATTGACTATATCTTAATCAATTAAAGATATCGGAATTCTATTAAGAGCACAAAAACGTACCCAAGTGTGGATCCAAACTCCAATCATAACCCTGTAGTACCTATCAATTTTTTGACCAAGAATAAAAGTAATAAGGAAAGCAAAGACTATAATTAAACCGAAATACTAAGTTTGAGAGACAAGATAACCTAGAATTAAACAAAAGCCTTCAGCAAATAGATCGTACACAAGCAGGCATATCAGGAGACCCAAACAAAATATGGGAACCTATATATAAAACATACACTTAAAAAGGTTACAGAACAACAGTTGTTAAGAGTAGGTACCTAAGAGAGCGAAAAAAGAATGGATAACTGCAGAAATAATAGAATTGATAAATCAAAGAAGGCAACAGAAAAATCATTGAATATAAACGGCTGAATAGGGAAATAAGAGCAAAAATAAAAGCTGCAAGGGAAGAATGGCAAAAGAAGAAATGTGATGAAATAGAAAATCTACAAGAGAGGCATGACCACTTCAACATGTACCTACAAAAAATTATAGAATTTACATATAACAATAAAAACCATTCTCACATTTACTAGAGGACGAAAACGGTCATTTAATAAAGAATACCTCGGATGAACTAAAAGAAAGATACATTGAAGGCTTGTTTGAAGAAGATAGAGATGATGACCCTCCGATCAAAGATAACGAAGGACCAGTAATCTTAAAGGATGAAATAATGAAGGTTATTTTAAAGCTTATAGAAGAAGAAAAGCTCGATCTACTTGTCAATTTGTTTAACCAGATTTACAATACAGGTAGGAGACCGTAAGAATGGTTGGAATCCATATTTATTTCTTTACCAAAACAACATTCTCGTAAATACAGACACTTTAGATTAATAAGCCCTTCACTAATTGTACGTTTTTGTATCTATGTGTTTGAGGCTAATAAAGGATATAAAACATACTGTATAAGAAACATAGAGGTACATAAACAGAATAAATATTGTTTTTTAGAAAAGAACCTGTATACATATCGGTATATTATTTATTTCTATGCATATTCCGTCCCTGGATCAATCTAGATAATCGTTCCGTTTTGATTAGATCCTATAACAGGATTGTCTGCTCCGGAAATGACAATGCGTAGGAAATACGAAACTGGAGATAGGTAGATTTCGTTTTATCTGGAAACGAAAAGACTAAAAAATATAAGTATGTATACACCGAACGCGGAAATTTGATGTGTATGTGATTGAATCAAGATCGAATGAAAGAGAATTGGAAAGTACAGTGCCTGGTGGTAAAGTGAGGAAAGCTTTCACGAATGGTTTATGCAAGAAAATCGAAATCGATTTTAATAACCTTTATACTCACAGCTAAATATAATACATACGTTTAAGATTGCAATATCTAATTCAATCTTATTTTAAATACTAGGTGTACCTGCGACGTCGTTCGCGTGGCGTGTTGATTGTTGTTTAAAAATTTCTTTACTCACCCCGTTAAAATGTTATGTTGAAAGAAGACAAATACATCTGTGAAAACCGCATTCGAATCGGATCAGTAGTTTTCATGTGATACGCGCACAAACATATAGATAGACAGACAGACCTACAAAAAAAATCTAACCACATTTTTGGGTTCTATATCGATGTACTTGTATTAAGATTTCTTCCCCCCACACCGTAAAAGAGTTGGGGAAGAAATTTTTATACACCAGATGTTAAGTTAAAAGAAGACAAATACATATGTGAAACCCGCTTTTAAATCGGATCAGTAATTTTCATGTTATGCGCGCACAAACATAACGATAGACAGACAGACAGACGTACAACAAAAAATCTAACCACATTTTTGGGTTCTATATCGATGTACCCGCGACGTCGTTCGCGTGACGTATAGATTGTTGTATAAAAATTTCTCCCCCACACCGTAAAAGTGGTTTTCCCAACATTTCTCTTCACTGCTCTTCTCCTATTGATTGTAGCGTGATGTAAAGTATCCTATAACCTGCTCAGGAGTATGAAAAATAATTGTACCAAGTTTCGTTAAAATCCGTCGAGTAGTTTTTGTTTCTATAACGGTTATACAGACAGACAGACAAAAATTTTACTGATTTCATTCTTGGCATCAGTATCGATCCCTAATCACCCCTTGATAGTTATTTTGGAAATATATTTCATGTACAGAATTGACCTCTCTACAGATTTATTATAAATATAGATAATGTTGAAGTTTAAACAATAACAATAAAAAAAGCTGTCCAATGAATTTTTTGAATACGCCGATATAACCACGTCTCGAAGGCTTCTAATTTGTTCATTCTCGGTTCAAATTTCAACCCCGTAGAGTAAAACTGACCATAAAAAGCATTTAGTTAATCTTAATCGAATATTTATATCGAGATGTGGGTCACAGACTCACAGAGCAGTCCTCGAAGTCTCACAAAGCTGTTTCTGGCGGTTATTTCCTGTTCAGGATTTACTGGGCTGTTTATCCAACCTTATATTGACTAACTTGTTATTTTATCAGTCAATAAAAATAAAACTACGAAGTGTTATTAAATTAGAGGGTGCCAAATGCAGATCGAGGTGAAATGAACTCTTAGTATTTAAAAAAAATTTAAAAGCAATATGTGAAAAATATTGTGAATATTATGACTTTGTAGCATCAACTGTATATATTTACCTACTTCTTTATTGGGGAACGTTTGCCACAAAAATCAAAATAATAAAATAATAGATCAATACGTGGAAAATTACACTTGCTTATTTATCTTGATCGATATATTAAATATGTCAAGGGTCGTTTTTTCAAAACTGAAAATGCCTAACAAAAATTAAAATAATTTTCTTTTTTGAGCTTTCGACAACCAAATCGGTTGTCGTTTTGAAAGATAAAAAGTTTTTACATAAGTAGGTACTTCTTAATGCAATGCATTTAGTTTTAAAATGTTTGATTTGTTTCTTTTGGTTACATAGATTATTAACTCATTCTTTTTTAAGGTGGTTAGCCAAGATCTAAAATTGGAAATACATTCATTTTGATTTAATAAAATGTGTGCTGTTTCTTTTAATTTTCTTTTTATAGAAATTTCTTCTAGCCGAAAAAAATTCAGACCAAAATATGTCACGACACGACACACGCATGTTTCTCTCTCTCACAGACCAAAAAATAAAAAACTCTCTCTCTCTCTCTCTCATAGATAGATATATTACAATTAAAAAGACACTAATTTAAATTAAAAGAAAATGTACATTAAAAAGAAAATACTGTAGAAAAAAAATAATTACCTATATTTCATCATGTTTTTTATAAATTAATTAATTCATAAACATTTTAAAAATAGTTCTTAACTTGACTAGTTAGGTACCTACGTCAAATTACCTTAACTGTCAGTTACTGTCAAATATTTTAATTTTAAAATTTTGTATTAAATTGTTAATTCCTGTTTTAAATTAAATTGAAATAAAAAGTAATTCTAGGTAGATGTATATCATCTAAACCTCTGGTATTGTATAAATGGACACTTTTGTTAAAAGTGACGAACTGTTGAAAATAATGGATTTACTATTTTCTATTTTGCTTTGAACAGTGTAGTGTCGCGACTTTGTTAAGTTTATACAGGTTTTTTGTAGATAATAAATATTAAAATAATAGAAAATAATAACAATAATGTATCCTGACAGTGTTTCTGCACAAGTTCCGGATATTGCTGATAGATTTAGGTAAGTAGAGATTTTATACAGACAATAATAAATGCTTATGTATGTATAAACACTCTGTTGTGTTTACAAATTACTAATTCCTTCACTAATTAATCGAAAGGAACTTCGTTCCATCCGGGTGTCCCTTGACACCTCACACTTTTTTTTGTTTTTTGATCTAAATTAATTGGTTTTGATTTATTATTGGAACAAAGTTCCCTTTCGGGCGTTACGACCAGTTACGACTGAGGCTAGAGGCTAGCCGAAAAAAATTCAGACCAAAAGTTGTCACGACACGACACGACACATGCATGTTTCTCTGTCTGTCTGTCTCTCTCACAGACCAAAAAATAAAAAACTCTCTCTCTCATACATAGATATATTACAATTAAAAAGACACTATTTTAAATTAAAAGAAAATGTACATTAAAAAGAAAACACTGTAGAAAAAAAATAATTACCTATAATAGTATTATATTTCATCCTGTTTTTATAAATTAATAAATTTATAAACATTTTAAAAATAGTTCGTAACTTGACTAGTTAGGTACGTCAAATTACCTTAACTGTCAGTTACTGTCAAATATTTTAATTTTAAAATTTTGTATTAAATTGTTAATACCTGTTTTAAATTAAATTAAAATAAAAAGTAATTCTAGGTAGATGTATGTCATCTAAACCTCTGGTATTGTATAAATGGACACTTTTGTTAAAAGAAACGAACTGTTGAAAATATTCAAGTGATAATGGATTTACACTTTTCTATTTTGCTTTGATAGTGTAGTGTCGTGACTTTGTTAAGTTTATCCAGGTTTTTTGTAGATAATAAATAATAAAATAATAGAAAATAATAACAATAATGTATCCTGACAGTGTTCCTGCACAATTTCCGGATATTGCTGATAGAGTTAGGTAAGTAGAGATTTTATACAGACAATAATAAAGGCTTATGTATGTATAAACACTCTGTTGTGTTTACAAATTACAATTCCTTTACTAATTAATCGAAAGGAACTTCGTTCCATCCGGGTGTCCCTTGACACCTTTCACTTTTTTTATTATTTTGATTTTAGTGGCAAAAGTTGCACAATAAAAGAAGTAAATATGTGAAAAATAGTTGAAGAATCAAATATTTTTTTTAACATATTCAATTTTTTTACAAATTTGCTTCCAGCTTTGTTTTTAGAAAAGATAGGTAAAGGTATTGCTTGATAAGAAAGAATTTTCATTAAAATGATGGGTTAGAGGGTTTTTTAATTTAATTGCATTTGATATTGAATTAATGATTATTTTTACAAAACAATTGTTTATCATTTTAAGGTGTTTTCAATCACATTATTTTTTATGTAATACACATTTACAATATGATCATCGAATACGAATGGTTTCATAACCAATTCAAACTTAGGCAGTTTTTAACCCATTGATTCTACTTCATTACCTTCAAAGTTCGTGAAACGGTAAAATTGTGTATGTTTTTTTTAATTATGGGAATATTCCGAATTAGATGGTATTTCATATTTTTGTAAGGACCTACAATCATAGCCAAATTTTGTAAAATAATCCAGTCTTATTTAATATCTTCAACATAAACATATCCATATCCTGTTTAGTTCAACTATTAGTATTTAAACTTATCCTGCAATTAACAAACAGATCACGTATTAAAAGTGATTAGAATAATCTTTTTCTATTATATTTGTGATTCAGAATAAGTCTAGCGGTTGGCGAACAATGAGCTAAAGAAAATGCGTGGAAGGAAGTGTTTGGCTTCTATCTACCTACCTTATTATTCTTGGGACACAATTGAATAAGTGAAATAAAAGTTTCAGACTTTCTTGTTACTAATGACAGTGGCGTAGCTTAAACATTTTTTGACTCGATATTTTACTCATTTATTACTTTAAATACTTTTATTGATGAATGTAAAACCATACATAAACTGGTATGGTGTAGGTTGTACTATTAAGTGTTACAAGCTACTTAACTGAAAAGGACTCTAATATAGAAAATAACATATGTAAATTATTTAGTGTAATCATTAAATTAAATTTGAGATATTTTGAACTAAAAAGAAATACATTTAATAAGAGAGATCTGCAAGTATAACTCTTATGAGAGATGTCTTTTAAGTTTTACAAAGAGAGGACACAAAAGGCACTAGTGTTAGTTGAAAAACATAATTAAGCCGTGAACATTTTCTCAATATAAAGTGACAAGATTGCTTAACTAAGTTCATTTTTTTCTTTGGTATAGATATTTAAACCAAGGAAGGAGTTTGTCTAAGCGGTGACCTCTGAGTAGGTGCACCAAAAACACAGCATTAAGAAAACGTCTTAATATAAGCAAGCTCATCTACAAAACTCGACATGTGATATATCGCAGAAAACTCAAAAAACTTATACAGCATCATGACGAGTTGTGGATTTTGTGATACAAAACAGAAAATAAACGGCAGTTATCTTTTAGGGTAGTCCAAGCCAAAAAAGTGATCCGTACTCGAATTTTCTGTAAAAACATGATGGAGACATTTATGACGAGGTTTGTCTTTTTAGTTTTGCAAATAGCCGCTTAGGTGGCGCCATCAATAGAACCTTTAAACACAAATCTTACCTAAATCTTTTTTGTTAACATAAATCCAGTGTTTAATTGCGATACAACAAGTCGTGTTGGTACAGTGAATTTTTGACATTAGTAAGTCGCTCGAAAAATGGATCTTACCCGAGAACATTTTCGACCAATAATTTTTTTACATTTTTCGAAGAGGATTATCCCAACAGCAATGTCTCGCTGAAATGGTTTCTGTGCTAAGGAATGAAGCACCACACCAGTCAACTATTTCCCGCTGATATTGCAAATTACAACGTGGTCGCTCCAGCCTCAGCGACGAATGCATTCTAGGTACACCCAAAACAGAAGTCACATAGCAAAATATTGATACGCTAATTAAGGATGACCACCGTGTAACATATCGGAAGATAGAGGCATTTTTGGACATTACAAAAGATCCTACATGTAGAACTGGGTGTTACGAAGTTTGTTTTCTATTGGATCCTTCAGTTGCGCACAGAAGAAAAACATTGGAACAGTTGACAAAGGAAGGTCAAAAAACATTTATAGTATTGTTAGTGGTGATAAATCTTGGATCTACTCCTACGAACAATTGCTTTAGAAGATCAAAGAACAGATACTTCCGATTGGTATACAAGCGTTTGTTTACTAGAAATTATCGCGAAACTCCGGCAAAGCAACATCGAATGGCGAATTATACTACATCAGGATAATGCAAGTGCTCACACTGCCCAAAAGATAATTGAGTTTTTGGAGCTTCAAAACATCGAATTGTTAGACCATCCACCGTATAGTTTCAACCTAAGTCCCAACGACTTTTTCACGTTCCTAAATATCAAGAATTCACTAAGTGTGCTGCGACTCCATCAGTCGCCAGAAGAAGCCAGCGATGCCTGTAAAAAAATTTGCAATTGTCAACTGAAGACTGGAAAACTATTTTGAACGTATGCAAAAGTGTAACGATCTTGGTTGGATATATTTTAAAAAGTAATAAAGTAGTTTAAATCCATATATTTTTTGTCTTTATGGCAATTTGCAAAACTAAAAAGACAACACACGTAGATTATTTTTTCTATACTTAGTTTAAATAAAAGCTTTTTTCAAAAAAGTTTTATTGCTTTTAATTTACTTTTTACTTTTTGGTTATCGCTGCCTAGGTTTTTCATAACTAATAGTAATAATAACTATTCCGCCATCTTGGATGTTTGGCCATATTGGATTTAGAATAACGTCAAATTATTTTTCAAGTTACTTTTAACAAGCCGTTTCATTTGATACCAAATTGTAGTGGTGGATGAAAAATGACTATTCCTCCATTTAGAATGACGTCATATTATTTTTCGTGTTACTCTCAACCATCCCTTTTATTTTATACCATTATTGTAGAAGTGCATTAAAAATAACTATTCAGTCATCTTGTATGGTCCGCCATATTGGATTTAGAATGACGTCAAATTATTTTTCTAGTTATTTTCAACGAGCCTCTTTATTTGTTATTTGATACCCATATTGTAGAAATGCATTACAAAATAAAGTGAGAGGTGTCAAGGGACACCCGGATGGAACGAAGTTCCTTTCGATTAATTAGTGAAGGAATTAGTAATTTGTAAACACAACAGAGAGTTTATACATACATAAGCATTTATTGTTGTCTGTATAAAATCTCTACTTACCTACCTAACTCTATCAGCAATATCCGGAACTTGTGCAGAAACACTGTCAGGATACATTATTGTTATTATTTTCTATTATTTTAATATTTATTATCTACAAAAAACCTGTATAAACTTAACAAAGTCGCGACACTACACTGTTCAAAGCAAAATAGAAAATAGTAAATCCATTATTTTCAACAGTTCGTTTCTTTTAACAAAAGTGTCCATTTATACAATACCAGAGGTTTAGATGATATACATCTACCTAGAATTACTTTTTATTTCAATTTAATTTAAATTGACAGTAACTGACAGTTAAGGTAATTTGACGTAGGTACCTAACTAGTCAAGTTAAGAACTATTTTTGAAATGTTTATGAATTTATTGATTTATAAAAACATGATGAAATAAAATATAATACTATTATAGGAAATTATTTTTTTTCTACAGTAGGTATTTTCTTTTTAATGTACATTTTCTTTTAATTTAAAATAGTGTCTTTTTAATTGTAATATATCTATCTATGAGAGAGAGAGAGTTTTTTATTTTTTGGTCGGTGAGAGAGAGACAGACAGACAGAGAAACATGCGTGTGTCGTGACATATTTTGGTCTGAATTTTTTTCGGCTAGTCTCTAGCCTCAGTCGTAACTGGTCGTAACGCCCGAAGGGGAACTTCGTTCCAATAACTATTCTGCCATCTTGGATGGTTCGCCATATTGGACTTATAATGCCGTCACACACCTTATCGTGCATTGTCATCCAAACTAAAAGTGTAGGTAAGGCACTATAGATATAGGTATTATCATCAGCCATTTTCTGCCCAATGTCACTAACCTCACGAGTTAGTCCATAGAGAAATTTAAGAGAAGCGTAATCGTAATCTGTAGTGTTGAAAATGAGAACTAGCAAAATATGATCAGCTAGTTGCGCGAAAAGCAGTTATGGCGGTATAGTGACAGGGTAAGTGCTAGTAGTTATAGTTTAATATAAATTTAAGGTAGTTTAAGCATAAAAAGGGTGTAAAAGTTTAGTGAATAGTTTTGAATATGGCACACAGAGGTCGGAACGTGTTGCCAACTTTATATTAGGCATCAACTCATCTGTTCTTATTATCTCTGATTTTGTGTTTGACTATGGACAGAACAGGGCTGATGATAATACCTATGTTTATAGTGCCTTAGTGTAGGTATACAAAATTTCAGCTAAATCGGTTGAAGACATCTACTTCAAAATTGAGTTCGATTCCACCCGAACAAACATACTCACACACATACATACGTACATTATGCATTATAAGTTAAATAAAAGCTTTTAATAACTTTTAAAATATGACATACTTATTCGAAATTTTTTTTCAGAAATTTAGCTGAAGCAAGTATTTCACAGCATGATACTAACCAATTAATTATTAATTTGTTGGGTAATGCAAATTAATCTTCAAATGCGAAAAACGATGCATTTTTATATTTGACAAATTCTCCCATTTTTCAATTACTATTTTTCTAGCATCTCGTTATATCTCTTATCTCTATAGTTATACGTAAGGTTGACTGGAAAATAGTTTCAATTGAACTTCAGAAGCTCCTTATAAATAAACTATAAGTTTATATTCAACATTAAGTGATCGTTGGTGAACGAGAGCAGGTCAATATCTATATAATGAGCTTACATTGAGTATGAATATGAACAGAAATAGGTAGAGGTATTAAATACAACTTCGAAAAATATTAAATTTTTGATAATTTTCTCTGAAATCATTACTAAAAAAATGATATTTGTTGTACCTTGCGCCTGCGCCTGTGGGGACATTTATTTGCAGTTGGTAGTTTTTATATACTATTTGGACAAGTCTGCATTGCGGAGACATTGACAGACATTATAAATTGTGATCATGTGCTAAACCAGAGCTGTTGACTTCGAAAAAGTCGACTTACTTCTCAGATAAGCGCTTTGAAACGTACAAGGATAAATTGGAGTTTTAAATGTAACTAACAATTATTTCTTCTTTAACTACTAATATAGGTTCTCTACATATTATAAGACTTTAGTAAAATTAGGACATACACATTTATTATTTAATAATTATGCGTCTGAATTATGTAAATGTTCTAAAATTTCCCTAAATAAATTTCTTAAAAAAATATATTTGTATTCAGATACAGGCAAGTTAGAAATTTAAATGAGGACGTTTGTTTTTTAATACAACACTTACGTAACTGCATCTTGTTTCACCGGTAGATAAAAAGTATTCAATACGAAAGTCTTGACTTAATTCACATTCCTAGTAACCGTCATGTACGGTTCGTTGTTGAAGGGTTGAATTTAATAATTATTAATGTCATATTTTTGTAGATCTCTAACCACACTGATAGTTTCAGAAACTTACTACCTAATTTAGAAAAAAACCTCCGCCATTGGTAACTTGGATGACAGTTTAATCTTATTTCAGTGGTTTCTAATATCAAATCGGCCAAAAACGATGAAATGGACTATATAGTCCATTTCACCGATTTTGGCCGATGACAGAAATCATACTCGAAGTACAGGCAAGTTAGAAATTTAAATGAGGACGTTTGTTTTTTAATACAACACTTACGTAACTGCATCTTGTTTCACCGGTAGATAAAAAGTATTCAATACGGAAGTCTTGACTTAATTCACATTCCTATAGTCGGGTCGTCCAAAAGATGGAATGATCGCGAGACAAATGTACTCCTTTATTTCGGCCCACAGTTTATATCATCTCTGGTATGAGTACAGTCTGGACTGTCCTTCGTTATTGCAGTTTAGAAGGCGTCACATCGTAAAACTAAGCCGTCCAGATGCCCGTATTCACTGATTACGCGTCCTTGAATTCCATCTTTTAAACGGCCCGACTATAGTAACCGTCATGTACGGCTCGTTGTTGAAGGGTTGAATTTAATAATTATTAATGTCATATTTTTGTAGATGACAAACCACACTGATAGTTTCAGAAACTTACGACCTAATTTAGAAAAAAAAACTCTCCGCCATTGGTAACTTGGATGACAGTTTAATCTTATTTCAGTGGTTTCTAATATCAAATCGGCCAAAAACGATGAAATGGACTATACAATTTAGAGTATCTATAACGAATTTATTTTAATGCAAAAAGAAAAAATGGTTTGGCGCTATCTCAGGATTTTCCATTTAGGAACATAAGTCTATATAGTTATTTTACCCACGACTCATAAGTAAATTGCCTATTTTTTAACCTATATCCCTGTCAGTAAGTGTCAAATTATTGAGGAGTTGTGTTATAGTTTAATTTACTCCACAAGTGGAGTAAGTAGATAGAAACCTGTATTTTTATGTTGGTTGCCTACTGCATACATTAAATTAAACTAACATTTGACATTTCGCAGATAGAACTGTCTGCGAAATCGAATATTTTTGACAACTTATGCCAAAATTTTAATTTTATGTTTGTTATTTTTAGTTTTATACAAAACCATTTGGTAAGTCGTGGGTAAAGCATAGTACTTTACTCGAGGAACAAATTGCATATTTAGCGCATATTACACTCGCTGTAATATGCAATTTACTGCACTCGTAAAGTAATATACTATTAATTAATGATTCTCGGAAAAATGTGACATTGAAAGTTCGAATAAACCTATTTGTTTTCCAGTTATACGATGTTGAAATTTTATGATCTTATTTTCTTCAAACTGTAAATTTATAAAACAAACCATATTTATTTACGGTTAAATCACAGGAATACTTTTCAATATGTAAATTTCGGACTTTTATAGTTAGGCGAGAAAACATTGATGGTAAAATTTTACCAACAGTTAAGCTGTTTTCGAATGATGGACGGATTATAGAACCCCCGCAATTAGGGTAAATGGTATTCTAATGAAATTGTCATTACATAAATACCTGAGAAAATATATAGAAGGCATGAATTGGGATGGTGAATAAAAAAAAATATTGATTTTTTTATGTATTTTAAAACTTTATTATTAATAATATTGATATTTGATGCAAAAAACTTAAAAAAAAAATTTTTCAATTAATTATAACAAATTAAAAATTAATAAAATTTAAAAAACAATCACGTGACGATAAACGCGCCATGATCAGTCACCATAGTTGTGACGTCATAATGTTATTGCTATTTAATAACAGTACAGCGTTTACGGCTATTACACGTAACTTCGTAACTAGTTAATAATATTTAAAATTTATTGCTAAAAAACGAGTTGTTCCAAATAGCTATGTGTGATAAAGGATTTATTAAGGCAAAGTCTGATAATATTCCTGATGTTGATATATTTATGATAACTAATTTTTTAAAAAGTAACGTTCAGTTTAATTCTGCTGAATTTCGAGGTGCCAAGGCAACAAGTTAAGTCTGTATTTATTCTCCATTATATTAGATAAATAATTATTTATTTCATAAATTGTAGAGCATCGCGTGAGAGTTACGGCGACAAAGTTTGATTTTAAAGGTTATGGTTTGGAGTCCAGTTATTTGTATACTTAGATAAATAATAATTAATAACCATGGTGTTAAGAAATACTTACATCGAAATGATCTTTACAACAAAAAAAATTCGATTTTGTTTTGGGATTATCACGGTGCACTGCTTGAAACCATTTATTTCGACGTTTGTCATCTTGGGGAACATTTAAAAACATTTTGTCAGGAGTTGTTTTTGTAATATTCGTACATAATGGTACAAAACAAGAACGATAACTTTTGAGGTTCTACATTTTCAATATAAATTTGAATATTTAACAATGACAACCAAATTAAATAGATCAAAACACTGTACGTATTATTTCTATATCAACTGCAATGAGTGAAAACTAACATTATGACGTCAAATGCGCTCAGGTTTGTTCGGGAGCTGTCGGCGTGTCTTCGGTACCGGATTCAAAAAATAATTTTTATTTTGAAATATCTTTTGAATTATTGCGAAAAAAAAAATAAAAAAATAGTTTTTCTATAAAACTTATATATGATCTTTCCATTTATCACAAATTTTTTTTTTTTCAAAAACCCAATTATTCTCACAATATTTCGTAGTGCTCTTATTTCAGTTATTGTTTTGGTTTTTGTGTTGTTATCTATACTTATAATAAATCTGTAGAGAGGTCAATAGGGATGTGGACTATTTTTGGGAAAGTGTTTAGAACCATGCATAAGTACCAAATATAGCCTAAACTACTTGTTATTATTTTTTTACTACAACTAATAGCTTTAAAATAAGTTATTTAAAATTCCATTTCAAATTTCGCGCCAATACGAGGATATCTGTGAAACGCCCGCTGTGACGTCACTTGCTCCTAAACATTGTCGAAGTTGTATGTAATAGAAAGTTATTTCGTAGTTTTGTGTTAATAAGATGAATTCTACATTTTATAAACATAAAGTTTAAAGTAAAAACAGTAATAATATTATTCAAATATCAACAAACACTATATTACTTGACAGCGAAAATTCTTGTTTGGAAACAAGTGACGTCACACATTTTGTTTGGTGTTCATTGTCACGTGACTTGAGAGTGAAATATTTAATTAAATTTTATTAAATAAAAAATTAATCCCCTGTTTATTGAAGAAAATATTGTGTTTTTTATTATTTTTATTATAGAAACCAACTTTTCGTGGTAAAATTTTATACTTATTTGAGTACAGTCCACATCCCTATTCTGTACATGAAATAAATTTCCAAAATAACTATCAGGGGGTGATTAGGGATCGATACTGATACCAAAAATGCAATCAGTAAAATTTTTGTCAGTCTGTCTGTCTGTATAATCGCTATAGAAACAAAAACTACTCGACGGATTTTAACGAAACTGGGTACAATTATTTTCATACTCCTGTGCTGGTTATAGTATACTTTTCATCACGCTACAATTAATAGGAGCAGAGCAGTGAAGGGAAATGTTGGGAAAACGGGAGAAGTTACTCCATTTTTTAAGCTTCCGTCGCGTGTGCAACATTAATGGTTAAAGCTAAACTGAAATCATCTTATTTTTATAATTTGGAGGTTAACAGTGAACGGATTTTACAATATTTCACCCACAAGGGGAGTTGCGGGAGCGTGAAAAATAAAAAAAAATAAAAATTAAAATCTATGAGTCCTACAGGTTTGGAACTTTGCAAAATAGTTATTTTTATAATTTTGAGTTCAATTGTGAACGAATTTTACGAAACTCCACCCACAAGGAAGGATGCGGGGGCGTGAAAAATATTAAAATTTAAAATCTATAAGTCCTACAGGTTTGACACTTTGCAAAATAGTTATTTTTATAATTTTGAGGTCAATTGTGAACGGATTTTAAGAAATTCCACCCACTTGGGGGGTTAAGGGGGCGTGAAAAAAATTAAAATCTATAAGTCCTACAGGTTTAAAACTTTGCAAAATAGTTATTTTTATAAGTTTGAGGTCAACTGTGAAATAATTTTACGAAATTTCTCCCTCAGGGGGTTGCGGGGGCGTAAAAAATAAAATTTAAAATGTATAAGTCCTACAGGTTTAAAACTTTGCACAATAATTATATTTATAATTTTGAGGTAAATTGTGAACGGATTTTAGAAAATTCTACCCACAAGGGGGCATGCGGGGGCGTGAAAAATAATCTATACATATAATAAATCTGTAGAAATGAAAATTTTGTACATTAAAGATATTTAAAAAATAATTAGCGGGGGGTGTTACTACATCGATATAGAACCCACAAATGTGGTTAGATTTTTTTGTCTGTCTGTCTGTATGTTTGTGCGCCCATCACATTAAAACTACTGATCCGATTCGAATGCGGTTTTCACAGATGTATTTGTCTTCTTTCTACTTAACATCTGGTATATAAAAATTTCTCCCCCCCACCCCTTTAACGAATTCGGGGGAGATATTTTTATATAACAATCAACACGCCACGCGAACTGTCTGTATGTTTGTGCGCGCATCACATTAAAACTACTGATCCGATTCGAATGCGGTTTTCACAGATGTATTTGTCTTCTTTCTACTTAACATCTGGTATATAAAAATTTCTCCCCCCCACCCCTTTAACGAATTCGGGGGAGATATTTTTATATAACAATCAACACGCCACGCGAACTACGTCGCGGGTACAGCTAGTGTTAAATAATTTTGTTATTTGTAAAAATGGAAATTGAAATGATCTTCAGTGAAAAAGGAAAAAAAAATAATAATTATCAACAATTTCAAGTTTTGTATAGATAATATTTTTAAAACGGAACAGTTCGTTGGAGATGCGTGAGTAAAAAAACCAAGTGTCCTGCTAAATTGTTAATATGGAATAAAAATTCCAAAGAACTTACGGATTCCAACTTAACTCATAATCATACAGCAGATAAAAATCCTTAGAGACAAAAGATGAGCAACAGTATCAAGAGAAAGGCAGTAGATAAGTTAAGTTAGAAATCATTAACACTAATTCATAGTGAACTTAGAGCTGCTGCTTCAACATTAACAGGCTAGGCTGTACAACCAGTCATGATATTGAATTCATTCGGCACAATATATGGGCCAATAGAAGAAATAAACTTCCCAAACTGCCCAAAACACAAGAAGAAGTGTTTTCCTCTATAGAAACCTTGGACCTAAAATCAAATAAGGAAGAATCATTCTTATTAATTAATGAAGCTGTAGAAAAACTCTTAATATTTGCTTATTACTATTGTAATCTGCATTTTCTTTCGACGGTAGAAACTTTGTTCATGGATGCTACATTTAATTTCTGTTAAGTTTTTTAAACAACTTTTCACCATTAATGGGTTTAAAAATGGGCATAATGTTCCGTTGGTTTTCTGTTTGCTTTCGCAACAAACTTATGAAGATTGTTTGACTTTAATAATTCAAAAATGTGAAGAAAATCGATTTAACTTCCATCCCAAGTATGTAGTAATAGACTTTGAATTAGCTATTCACAATGCCGTAATTTCTGTGCGGAATTCAGTTGAGATCATTGGTTGTCGATTTCATTTATCACAAGCATGGTATCGCAAAATTCAGAACTTATGTCTCACTCAAGAATATAAAAGTAACTCAGATGTTGGTAAAATATTGAAAGGTCGGCAATGCTTTTGCTTTTGATTTATTTTCGGAAATGCCTAATAACCCAAAACTACAATAATTTTTCGATTATCTCGTCGAAAATTGGATATACGAAAATTCAACCTTTCCTCCAAAAATTTGGGCTAAATTATGTTCGTCGCTTCAACGAACCACAAATGTATTTGAATCATTTCACTCAAGATTTAATAAGAGTTTTTATTCACCTCATTCGAGGCCATCCGTAAAGACAAAACAAAAATATGTTCAGAAACAAATCGAAGAATATGGTAGAAAATATATTGATTGGTTTACATTTATAAAATCTGTATCTCATAAATATTCACCTCTGTAATAAATAAATGCTTTTCTTCATAGACATAAAATTTTATTTTATTTTGAAGAGGTTCTTTTATTCTTTTCAAATCTCGAGTAATCGAATCGTTAACCACCCACTGTGAACTTTACTCCAGAATTCGTCCAACCAACTGGTAGGATTAAGTCGGCGGTCAACTTTTACGTTCTCCAACTCCTAGACTCGCCTAACTATACAACGCTCTCAATTTTAATTTAACAAACTTACATATGTTTCGACTTACAATATCTTCATCAGATGTAAAATCAGTACTAAACTAATATAATAAAGTTCTGGACTTATATAGTTATTTTTAAAATGTATTTGCAAGATTAAAGTAATACCACAACAAGTAAGTTTTCTAAGAATAATAAGACAAAAACTAATAAATTACAATCATTTTTATTTGATTATCGTAGATAAAATATTTTATGAATCTGTGCGTGAAGTGCTTTTTGCGCACTTACTCGATATATAGCACTCGCTTCGCTCGTGCTCTAAACATCGCGTGCGTGCGCAAAAAGCATACTTCACGAACTGTTTCATAAATAACTATTTGCTATGTACCCAATATTTTTTGTTTAAAATACAATTAGTTGTTTTTATACGTTATTACTAAAACTACAAAAAAATGAAATTTACTACAATCCTCAGTATCGTTTGTAGTTTTACTTAAGCAAAATCAAATTAAATTTTATCGAAATCGGGTTCCAGCGTGATGGAGCTTACCCTAAATGCCACAAAACGGTTACATTTCGCTTTGGGCCTGGTTCGCAATTTATCTCATCATTATGTCTTCAAAAAGGGCACGGTTCGCAATTCGGGTAAGAGATTAGCGGCTATTTCCTGGACCCTTCGATACTTTTGACCATAGTTCGCAATTCGTGTTACCCCAGGGCGCATGAATTGCGAAGTGTGGTCAGATTTTTCTAATCCTCGACCCGAATTGCGAACTACATCTTATCAGCTGATCGATCTCTCACCTGAATTGCGAACTGTACCTTTTTGAATGGTTTAATCCCTTCTCGAAATTATGAACCCGAGTAGGAACAGGTAGGTATAAAAATATTTACATAGATTAGTATTCCAAATTTAATTACAATATTTATAGATAAACAATATTGACACTACATACAATGTTGAGGTTGCCAGACAGGGCTATATTTATGAGAAACAATTTTTATAAAATTATATCTTTGTACAATTTTTTCTTTATACGAATTAATATTTTGTAAAATAAATGCATTCTGGCGCAAATAACTTTTCTTAAAATAATGCGATTCACCAATGCTATTCATTCCAATATAAGAATCTTATATCCGGTCTCTAATTATATTATATTTTATTATATTTATTACCTGCTGTGAGTTCTATTGATTACAGAGTAATAAAGTTTTTATACCTGAAATTGGAGCTTATAATTTGTTTTGAATATTATTATTTATATATTTTAAATACTTTTTTTTTTCCTTTGAATATTTTAATTTACCAAAAGGGTTTTATTTTACGAATTTAGTTTGCCAAAAGTTTTAATTTAAAAAAAAAATATTATTCTTATATCTTATATCCTTTTACATAATTTCTTTATTCATAAACAATAATTACTGGGTATTTCAATGGTATTTTTCTCTACTGATCAGTAGATACGTATACATATTTACAATTAATAAAAAGTAAGAGGCTGCCGAAGTAATACGCGAAAAAAAGCAGAAGAGATTTTTATGTTCGGGTTTATAAAAATACTAAACTACATTTGAACGGTTTTCGGATTTAACACACAGCGCTTCTAGTTCTACACATCAGTCAACATTCAATTCAAAAACAATTCTAGAACGCTCTGAAAAAAACGAACACGATTAAAGCTATTTACTTGTACCATAGATATAACTAAAGGGTTCGTTTCTGTATTATGTATTTGAATATTACCCTAAATGCCATAAAACGGTTACATTTCGCTTTAGGCCTGGTTCGCAATTCATCTTATCATTATGTCTTCAAAAAGGGCACGGTTCGCAATTCGGGTAAGGGATTAGCGGCTATCTCCTAGACCCTTCGATACTTGTGACCATAGTTCGCAATTCGTGTTACCCCAAGAAAAACATAGTTTTAATGATATACCTGATATTCTACATGTTCCACCGAAAGGCCATAAACTGAACCTGTTAGGATCCCTGAAGATTTATTTATTTATTTATTTATTTATTTATTTATTTATTTATTTATTTATTTATTTATTTATTTATTTATTTATTTATTTATTTATTTATTTATTTATTTATTTATTTATTTATTTATTTATTTATTTATTTATTTATTTATTCATTTATTCATCATCAATGATACAAAAATATAATAATACAATAGAAAAAACAATAAAATGACAAAAAATTCAGATACAAAATTAAATAATTAAAGGATTTCAAATATTTTTATACATTCAATAATAAATAAATATTTTTAAACCGCATGGATATGGTATCCGCTCGCGGTTATTGACGCAATGTGCAGTATGGAACAATAATAATAATATATTTGTATCAGTTTTTTTTTTTATTTATATATATATTTTTTTTTAATTCAATTTATAATTTCAAGCAGCCTATAAATCTCCATTCTTGATATCTGACTCATAAATATTTTTAAATGTTTTTTAAATATTCTTTGAGAATTTAATAATTTGATATAGTTTGGTAACATATTATAAAGTTTTGGTCCCATATAAATGTGGCTTCTTTGGGTTAATACTTTATTAACTAAAGGTAAGGAAATTGATAAATTTTATATCTAGTGTTCTGTAGGTGTTCAATTACTTGGGTTTTGTTTTGATACTGCTGTGTTACTAATGTTTTATAATAAATTTGTTTTAAATCGTGCATACCACTGAGATTATATAATACTTCAGATAAAAAAGTATACGGTTTATTGTACATAATTTTAAGAATCCATTTCTGTGTTACTTCAATTTTATTCCTTAGACAATTTGATAAACCCCCCATGCAATTATTCCATAATTTAAGTGCGGTTGTACCAATGCATAATAAATACTTTTTAGTTGTTCGGTATTACAAAACTTTTTGCACAACTTAAATTTTGGTATTAAGCATGTTAACTTCTTGTTAATATTATTAACTTGAACTTCCCATTTTAGATTACAATCTATAAAAATTCCAAGATATTTTATATCTCTTTTCATTTTTATTTGTAATGAAAAGTTATCTGAGCTAATTTGTAATTGCTTGTACTGAGGAAGTCCGTTTGAGTAACTGCAGAATGGTACGAAGAAGGTTTTCTCAGTGTTTACTGTCAGTAGTTTACTACTAAAAAAGTCATTAATGGTTTCAAAATCTCCTTCTATTTTTTCTTTAAGATTATCATCCCATGTATCGTCTTCATAGAACACAACAGTATCATCGGCAAAACTTATAATGTCCCCTTTTGTTGGTAGGAGAAATAAATCATTCATATATATAGTAAACAGATTAATATAATTAATATAGTTAATTCAGAACTTTATTATATTAGTTTAGTAGTGATTTTACATATGATGAAACATATGTTATGCAAATTTGTGAAATAAAAGTGAATATCAAAAAATACTCTTGCGATTTAACCGTTAACATGGATATTAATCAAGTAAAAGCCACCTCCATTCAACATATTTATTTAAAATGCAATGATTTTAATACTTACTAACTATTAAAAACAATGTGACATCAATTAATTTTACAGAGACACTTAGGAGACAAAAAAATACGTCATCGTAACTCCAGAAAAAATACATTCTTTAAACATGTTTCTAAATTAAACTCGTCCTTTTTTTGCAAAATTTAAGCCAATTCTCTTAAAAAAGCTTTGACTTCCTAACTTAAAAATAAAGCTATTAGGACACCTTTTAACAGTTGACTTAAAAGTTCGCTCTTTATAACGTAGCCTCTTTATTTGTATCTCTAGCGTTAAGAATATTTATTTTCTTTATAAAAACGACCACGTCAAGTTGAGGGGATGGTGTAAAGAAACCAGCATGTTCACATTACAGCAACATATGAAGAACGATTTGACAATAAGTAAATAAACACAGATTCTCTTGGTAAAAAATATATTTTAACATCTGTATCAAAAAGAACTGAAACAACAAAGCAGCATCTAATGATAAGAAACCCGTTTTTTCTCTAGTGTATTTTTTCTTTAATGTAGCAATATTATAATTGTTACTTAATTTATTATTAAACAATGTATTTAATTCTAATTAAATAAAAAAAAGTAAACAAAATTTATCTGTATAATAACTTAATATTTAAAAAAAAATGCATCAATCGTTAACCATAGGTCAGAATGTAATTATAAATATTTAGTGTATATGTATCATATCTAAGATTAACATTTTATAATATACAGGGTGTTAGTGAATAAGTGCGACAAACTTCAGAGGGTGATTCTACATGAAAAAAATAATGATTGTTTGCTGTATAACTTTTGTCCGCAAATGCTTCGTTTCCGTGATACGGGGGGGTGTTCAAGAACTATCTAATACAATCACATTAAACCAGAACAATAATGTATTAAAGTAATGAAAAATGCGCGTTAAGATGTTTTATTTTTTATTTATTTATGAGTATGTGTATTGAGGTTTAATCCTCTACCTCACAGAATGTGCAGTTTACTTCATCTACTAATCCTAGTTTCTTTATGTGTCCTCTTAATCGACAGTGTCCGGTTAGTATTCCTGTTATAATTCGGAGGTTTTTCTTACTCAGGTTAAGACAGCTGTGAGATCTCTTCTGGTTATAGTTCCCCAGGAGCGTCTTCGATTGTCTTAGTCCTTCTAGATCATTCCAGTACTTGGATTTTTCGCTATCCATTTTTTTTCTTAGTTTTTCTAAGATTGTACTACTGCTGATTCCACAGGGTGGTTCTGGTCCCATGTATGGGTTTTCAGCTCCTTTTTTTTGCCAGCTTGTCTGCTGTTCCATTTCCTTCTTTTCCTACGTGTCCTGGAACCCATAGGAGGGTAACAGTGTTATTCTGTCCTAGTTTATTTAATTTGCCTAGGCATTCCCAGACCATCTTTGAACTGATTATATCTGAGTTCAGAGCTTTGATGGCTGCTGGACTCTGTGACATGTAAGCAATTTCCTGTCTACGATAGTTCCTTTCAATATTAAATTCTATACATCTTTCGATGGCACGAATTTCCGCTTGAAAGATACTTGAGTACGTACCCAAGCTTTCTGAGTATTTGGTTCTAGGTCCGAACACCCCAGCTCCTGTTCCTTTATCTGTCTTGGAGCCGTCCGTATACCATTTTATGGCGTGTTGACTTAGCCCCAATATGGTGTTTTCGTCCCATTCAGATTTACTTTCCAGTTTAGTGGTAAATTTCCTTACAAAGTTAAATTTCTTTGGCATGTCATCTTGGGTCATTTCCCAAGTTTGATCAAGTTGGAGTGATCGAGGTTTTTTCTTGGTTATTCCTTCTTTGATCATTCTATATATTGTTTTCTTCCTAGCATTTTCTACTTGAATATACAGTAGCGAGAGATTTAGTATTACTTCCATTGCAGCAGTGGGACATGTTCTCATTGCTCCTCTGTGATACACGCACAGGCTAGTCTCTGAATCTTTGAGAGGTTTGTCCTCGTAGTGATCAGATTAGCTCTCGTGCCCCAAGCTACTGCCCCATATGTGATGATAGGTCTCACTATTGCTGTGTACATCCATTGCAATGTCTTTGGGTTACAGCCCCAATTTTTCCCAGCAATGTTTCTGCACACCATGAGGGCTTTTGTAGCTTTGTGTATTATTTCATTATCGTGTTTGTTCCAGAGTAACTTATTATCTATGATTAGCCCTAGATATTTGACCTCTGTCTTCCACTCAAAGATATTTCCACCTATTTTTATGGTTTTTAGTTTAGGTTTCTTTTTCCTTGTAAAGGCTACTATTGTCCCTTTAACGGCTCCTACTTAAAATTTTGAAAATGTAATATGATATTTATAATAATAATATTAAACTCCTAGAATAGATTGATTAATTGGTGAAAGGTGCAAGAGAGGTGTTTTTATTTTCTGTGCTTACTCGTAACGCGCTCAGAGCGTTGAAGGTAGCCTCTAGTTAGTATATTATGCTCGAAGGTTGGAATCATCTCACAATTCTCTATAATGGTGAAATTGTCTTAAAACTAAGTTGATAAGTTATTATTATCTTTGCCCTTAATGAAATAAAGTTGGACTAACTGCAGACTTTTGAATAAAGTTTTTGAAATCTATTTGCGAAACACATTTGTTCACGATATACCTATAAGCAAAAATTAGTCAAACCCTGATTTAGTCTGCCGTACGCTGAGCTCCATTAACCTATATAATGCCAGTCCATTCTTGTAATACCGTCCTATTTGTGCACAAAATCAAGAAAATGTCCAACCAGCTATTTCTACTTAGTTTCTTTTGATGGTTAAAAAGGCATGTTTTGAAATAACAGCTTGATAAATCTTGGGTAATTTATTTTAAATGGGACACCATGTATAAATATGTTACAAGTTCAATGTCAAAATGTTAATATCCAAAATAATAGAAACTTTCTTAGTCAGATAAGTACATTGTAACCGTGACCAACGTGTGGAATTTAACATATATAATTATTAACAATGAAGCAAGTGGTAGTCATTTTATATGGGGCGTTAATGATTTCTTTTTTATCTTGTAATATTAAAGCTAAAGTATATACCAAATGTGGATTAGCACAGGAATTACTAAATCTTGGATATGAGAAGAGTTATGTAGGAAATTGTAAGTATAAAAAGCATTTATAAGTTTATTAATAATTTTTAAATTACGTTTTTTGCACCTAACACCTAGTTTACCATAAGTTTACCATAACTTGTACTTTATAAAATATATCCATAGATATAAATGAGATAAAATATTTTATTGATGACAATAAATACAATAAAATTACAAAAAAAACTGGAATGAGTCGATTTCTTGTTAACATCGTAATCCACTAGCAGGGGGAATATGAAAGTCACCGAGATAATTGAAACTCATATATACGTTAAAGCTTTTGCTCAGTTTTTTTACATCAAATTCTAACTAGCTTGTATAATTAAAATTTTTGTTTTAACTTTTATATAGTAGTCGAAGAATCTTACGAACCATCATTTAAAAAGGACATCGTGTATAAGGTTATTGATATAGTTGTGCATAACTTTATGATTAAATAAAACAACTAAAAATATCTGATGGATTGGAAAATAGGCACATGTAAAGGTTTTAGTTATTAACCATATTCAAAACTATTTTTTCAATTTCAAAACAAATTAAAAAATATTTTTTTAGGGGTATGTCTGATAGAAAGTGAAAGCGGAAAGGATACATCCAAACAAATCAACAAAGCTAATGGTGGCACAGCACTTGGTTTGTTTCAGGTAAAATTTCCAAGTAAACATATTTTTTAGAATAAAAATCTACATTTACTTTTTGTTTTTTTTCTATGAGGCAAAATGTGCATATCATTTTTGTTAAATTGACCCTTTGTGCGAGTTTTTTAAATTTTTTATGAGCTCAATATTCTCACTAAATCTCTTATAATTCTTGAGGCTTCCGACAAGATTGTAATTTATTTTAAATATTGACAATATTGTTACTAGTTACTTTAAATATTTTTTTAGATCAATAGTAAAGAATATTGTACTTTTGGTCGACCTGGAGGCAAATGTAACGCAAAATGTGAAGGTAAGCGGACAACATGTAGCTATATGTATATTTAAATTAAAAAGTTATTTTGCAGATTTTCTTGATGATGAGATATATACTGATGCAGTTTGTGCTAAGAAAATCCAAACTGAACATGGTTTTAAGTACTGGGAAGGCTGGACTAGGAGTTGTTATGGGAGATCATATCCAGCCAAGATTATACAATGGTGTTCACCACAGGCGCCCGCCAAAAATTTGTCTGCTTACTACGTCTACCCTTTTCCAGTGCACCACCTACAAAGATTTATTCATGCTTAGAAACTTTTTTGTATTATTTTATACTTTTTGTGATATTAAAAATATTTCTTTATTAAAACTGTATAACTTTAAATTACCTAAGCTCAAAAAAGAGATACACTTTACCATATTTATAAAGTAATGTAGCAAACTGCCGAATCAAATGAAAATATGAACTTTCCTACTTTATTTATTACAAAAACGCGTTTGAATATATAAAATAGAGAACTAATAAAAACTCAGCAAAATAAAAAACTGTATCCATAAAAATAGGAGAACAACTAAAAACTAACACTTTAATACTGTTTAATATAGATTTAGAACAGATGTTTGAAAACGTAACAAGAATTAGATTCAAAGGAGTATATAGAAATAAGATAGTTATTATGAGCAGCATCTTCGAAGGGTGAGAATAGACTAAGGGCACGGCCAAAGCAGCGACTTTGTCGCCGCCACACAAACGCCGCGTCTTTGTCGCAGCTACGCAACCCATATAACTAAACGGACATGGCCATATCTAGCGTTTCAAACGCACCGAGAGCAGCAGTGTCGCGAAAGAGAGCGACTTTCTGCGGCAACCACAAAGACGCTCCCCTTTGTTTTTAATGCAAGTGGCCAGATTAGCGTCAGCGACTTGCTGCGACTTGCATAAATTCAGGATAAATTTCAACAGTATTCAATTATATTTCAAGAAGTAAAGATGTTTGACACAGAACTACCTATTTATTTCTGAACTAGAATTACGTCCTGCATTGTATGATTTACCTAATTCTTACAGCAACTCTTTCCTTCACTGAAATCGATTGTTTAAATTTAGTATCTTGTTTTCTTATCATATGTTTTAGATATTTAAATAATTCCTGGAATGTTTTGCGAAACATCCGAAAATAAGCAAAAAAATTTACGTCATCCTTTAGTAAAAAATTGTATAAAGTATAAAATTGGCCATGTTTCTTTCTGTTCACATTATTAGGATGAACCGCGAATCTTTTCTTCAAATTATTTCGCCTGCGATATTTATAAACTGCTATTCCAGACAGTACGTCTTCGTTTTCGTATAGGTCCATATAATATAATAACCCGTCGCGTCGTTTGGTTTGGCCAGGCTCTTAAAAATTTCGACTCGGAGTTTTTGCTGCGGCGTTTGTGTGGCGGTGCCCTATAAACAGGAAACAACACAAAAGTAATGGCGGGTATCGTACTCCAACGTATCATACAAAAATTTCAATGAAAAAAACAAAATCGTTCAAATAATTTGGTTATGTGATGGAAATACGAGGTAAGCATTTCAAAAATGACTTTAATCACTTAATTTCTAAAATGAGGTACTGTTATTGCATATATATATTAAAGTCAGAGGGTAAAACGACTAGACTCTTTGGGAATATGAATATTTGAACTAAGAATTATAAAGAGAAGAAATACTAACTGCTTGGAACAAATTTCTCAAGAACGATCTGTGTCACAGAAAAGATTGAGAGAAAAAGGCGTTCAGCTAAATAGTGTTCTATTAAGAACAAGATAAGACAATAGTTATTTGTGACACAAGGACGGAAAATGACATTTTGCAAGAGCGAGTAAAGTTGTGTAGCCGAGGTGCGTAGCACCGAGGCGAAACAATACGAGCACTTGCAAAATATTTTCCGGACGTGTAACACACACTATTTTTTGGTTCGACTAATTTTTAATATTTTCAAAAGTTCTGTTATGTTCAAGACTTGACTGCTTGTGCTAACTGAACTAAGACCACTGACGGCACTGACTAGAAGATAGCCGACAAAATGTCAGCTGGTAATTAATTTTTATACATACAAATACTGTGCTAATAACATAGACAAATTAATATTAATTCTATTATCTCTGGCTAATAAGCAGCACAGAGAAAATTGTTATATTGAAAATATTAAAATCAATATCTAATAATTTTATATAAAAATAGCAGAGACAATGAACTATATCCATAATCGAATGATAAGTAGTTGTAAATTGACATAAATGTCAAATTTTATAATACAAGTTGTGAGAGAAATTAAATGTAAATTAGAATCCTGCTTACATTTAGAAAAAGTTATAGGTAAGTTTAGTATATTAACGTTGTTTTTAATTAAATTTAATTAAAAGTTATATTTATTATGTATTTTTGGTGACTTAAAATTTAAACTCATAGCGCCATCTCTTTAGATAATCTAAAAGCTACTTTCCCAGCAAACACTTAACCGCAGCCGCTATGCAAAAACTGCACACCGTTAACTGTACCAAATGCAGTAATGGTGGTGCAACAACTGTATCGAAACGGACCATATACGTCCCGCTGATTTGCAAAGTTGCGGTACAGTTCAAACTGCGTTTGAACTGCGGTTGAAGTGCGGTCACTGTGCGGCAGTTGTGCCAATTGATTTTTGCAGTTTCTATGCAGCAATAATACAGTATCTTCACAGAAGTTGTACACAAATGTTTTACAGTAAATATGCCGTCAATATACAGTATATGTGCAGCTACTGTGCCACTTAATGCAGCTTGTACACAGTAGAACCATTATTAGTTTATATAAGTTTTTTAGGGTATAGGTATTGTAAAAATAATCAGAAGTTTGGCAAATAACAAAAAAATATAATATTGAAACACGTATGGGGGCTTTTTACACAATTTATTTACAAAATTGTTAAGATACACTGAACTCTGCTGGATAACGTCTGACTACTTGACAATACAATGAACTCTTCTGAACACTTGACTCGAACTGACGTTAACTGTCCGTGCATCCCCTTATATACAACATTATTTAATCTAGTTAGTGTGTTTAGAAGTTTCTAGAATTTTCTAGAAACATTATTTAAAATGGTCAGTTGATTTTTTTACAAACTTCTAAAAATCAACTGTCAACAACAATCTTTCAAACTAAGGTCCCTTCCGTTACGGTTATCCCGTTACACTGCCCCCTCCTTAGATTCATTCCTCCTGGAATGTTATTTCCTACATCGGAATCCCGCACACTCCCTGAGCCAGCCAAACCATCTTCTTGGAGTTGCTGCGCATCTCCACTGTGGTTTCCCTGGTAAGGCGCCAAACGATCGTGATGGACCACGACGGGTTTCCCTCTGGGAATTTTCACGATCCGATAAATGACATCGTTAATCTTCTTCTTGATGGTGTAAGGACCTTCCCAGTTCTTTTGTAATTTGGGACAAATACCTCGACGCCGTCGGGGGTTATAGAGCCAGACTAAATCTCCAACTTGGTAACTCTTTTCCATTGTCCGTGTGTCATAGTACCTCTTCATCCGATCACTAGATAATTGTAGTTTTCCACGCACCAGGTTGTGTATATTTTCCATTCGATTCTGAAGGTCGGTGACATATTGTTCACGTGCCATTTCTTCACCGGGTTTACAACCAAACACCAAGTCACATGGTAGCCTCATTTCTCTACCGAACAGGACCTTTGCAGGCGTTTGGCCAGTTGATTCGTTGATGGCCGATCGAATTGCCATTAGAAATAGTGGAATATGTCGATCCCAATCCCTCTGACAATCTGACACCACTTTTGACAGATAGTTGGTTATAGTCCGGTTCATTCGTTCCACCATTCCATCAGACTGAGGGTGCATCGCTGTGGTTCTCGTTTTGTGGATGCCTAATCTTTGGCAAACTTCTTGAAACAGCTTGCTCTCAAAATTTCTTCCTTGGTCTGAATGTAATTCTAATGGTACCCCAAATCGGCTTACGAATTCTTCAACCAATATATCTGCTAAAGTGGTAGCTTCCTGATTGGGAACTGCATATGCTTCAACCCATTTAGTGAAGTAGTCCATTACAACAAAGATGTACTTGTTTCCTACGTCGGTCTGTGGAAGTGGCCCCAATACATCGACTGCGATTCTTTCAAAAGGACTTCCAACCAGGTATTGCTGCATTTCCGCCTTCGGTTTTCGGTGCGGACCGTTACTGGCAGCACATGTAGTGCACTTACGACACCAATCTTTAACATCATTAGTGCAATTTACCCAGTAAAATCTATCTCGGATCTTTTGCAGCGTTTTCGTGATACCCAGATGTCCTCCAGAACTATCATTATGCATCTGTTTTAAAATTTCCGGTACAGCATTTCTTGGGACCACTATTTGTTTCCTTGTTTCTGTGCCCTCGGAATTTTCTACAAGTCTTTTAACGAGCCCTCCGTCCAAAATTAAAGAGTTCCATTGGGACCAGTATGCTTTTAAAGCAGGAGAGGATGAGGATATCTCTCTCCACAACGGACGACGGTCCATTCTCTTCCACTCCCTAATCTTTCTCAGAACGGGATCGTTTTCTTGTTGCTCTTCCAGCATAGAGCTCTCGTCTTCTGGCACAACCTTAACTAAGGCAAGTTTTTCCTCGTTCTGCTCCATACGGGTACAATGGGGGCAATCAGGTCGACATGGTCTTCTGGAAAGTGCATCAGCATTACGGTGTCTGGTTCCAGGTCTGTGCTCGATTTCAACATCATATTCCTGCAGTTTTTCGAGCCATCTTGCTATCTGTCCTTCTGGGTTCCTAAAGCTAAGTAGCCACTTTAAACTAGCATGGTCTGTTCTGATCAGGAATTTTCTGCCATACAGATATTTATAAAAGTGTTCGACGGATTTTACAACTGCTAACAGTTCCCTCCGAGTTACACAGTAGTTCTTTTCAGCTTTCGATAAAGTTTTGCTGAAGTAACCAACCACTCTTTCCTTACCGTCTTGTAGCTGTGACAAGACGGCTCCAATTCCCACATTGCTGGCGTCGGTGTCCAGAATAAGCTTACCATCAGGAAGTGGATAAGCAAGAACAGGTGCTGACGTAAGCTGTTTCTTCAATATTTCAAACGCCTTCTGACATTCCTGATCCCAACAGAAGGATTTATCTTGTTCTGTCAAACGTGTCAAGGGTTTGGCGATGTCTCCAAAATTCTTGACATATCGTCGGTAATAGGAACAAAGACCCAAGAAACTCCGGAGCTGATGTTTGTCGATAGGGATTGGCCATTCCTGAACGGCTTGTATCTTAGCGGGGTCAACAGCAACGCCATCCTTGCTTACGTTATGTCCTAAATAGTTGACCTGTCTCTGGAACAAGTGGCATTTCTTAACATTCAATGTTAGATTAGCGTTCTGTAATCTTTTAAAAACTTCTTCCAGGTTAGATAAATGTTCCTTAAAGGTCTTACCCATTATGATGATGTCGTCTAGATAAACTAGACAAGTTTCCCATGACAAACCCCGCAGGATGTTCTCCATTAGTCGTTCAAACGTCGCAGGAGCATTACAGAGGCCAAATGGAAGGACCGTGAATTGCCATAACCCTGATCCACTGGTAAAGGCAGTCTTTTCTTTGTCTGCAGGATTCATTTTAACTTGCCAGTATCCGCTTTTAAGGTCCAAGGTAGAAAACAGGGTAGAACCCGCCAAAGCGTCGAGGGCATCATCAATCCTTGGCAGAGCATAACTGTCCTTCTTAGTGACATCATTTAGCTTTCGATAGTCGACACAAAACCGCATTGATCCGTCTTTCTTTCTCACTAATACCACAGGAGAAGCCCACGGACTACTGGATGGTTCGACTATGCCATTTTGAATCATTTCTTTAAGGGCTCTGTCTGCTTCTTCCTTTTTAACTTGAGGCATCCTTCGGGGTACCTGTCGAATCGGACGTGCATCACCAGTGTCAATTCTATGTTGTACAACATCAGTTCTTCCCAGTTTACTTTTAGAACCAAATACAGGTTTATAACGATAAAGTAGATCTCTTACCTGTTTCTTTTCTAATTTTGACAAAGAGGGGTCTAATTTTGTCATTAATTGTTCAATTTCGTTGGTCTCATCTGTTTCCGTAACATTTATCTTGTGAATTATGGCCATTACCGGTTCTAAACTTCCCATTTCCGTGTCCTTTCGGAGAAGAACTGGATGATCGTTCAAGTTAATAACTCGGATGGGTACCTCTTTGGCGGATCTAACAAGAGTCTTACCCACAAGGAGTCCTTTTCCCAATTCATGGTCATGGTTCTTCGGCTCTATCATGGCTGGGGCACCATCTGGCTCCAGTCCATCCAACCGCGCTGTGACGACACATTCGCAGCTTGCCGGAAGTTCGATATCATCGATTAGCTTAATCGAGGCATTGTCAACTTGTTTTCGGTGCAGGAATATTTCTTCATTACCAGTACGAAGGATACGTTGGCGAAGATCCAAATGAAAACCACAGTGGAGCATAACATCCATGCCCAGAACAACATCTTCATCAACGTCAGCCACCAGCACTGAGTGAACAAGAGAGGTTGAACCAAACTGTAGCGTTACCTGTATCTCACCGTAGACTCTAGCAGAATCTCCGGTAGCGGTACGCAGTCTCCAACTGGTAGGCCACATCTTCTTTCGCATAATGATGGATGGTCGAACGATAGTTTTTGTAGCTCCAGTGTCTACCAGCATGCTAAAGTTCTTCCCATCAATGAGGCCATACACATATAAGCTGTCCACGTGATGTCGCAGAGTTGCCAATTTAATGGTGTGAGGGGCTTCGGGAATGTTCGGGGTCGATTTCGCCCTCCAGGAGTCGACCCGTTCTAGTTTTCCTGCTGCTGGGGTACTTCAGCAGAAGATTTTTCTTTTTGGGGGCAAGTATTTCTTATATGGCCTAGTTCTCCGCAGTTCCAGCATCTCACTTGGCGCCTTCTTTTTGGAGATAACTTCATTAATCTCTCTACTACCGCTTCAACGTTGCTAACGGAATGAACGGCATGTTCGTAGTTACCGGTGATTTCCCTTAGTCGAGCAACTCCACGTGAGGCCTCCGTCGCCGCCTCAAACTCCAGGGCAATGGTCAAGGCGTCCACAAGAGTCTTCGGCCGCGCCAACCGTACAGCGCGCTGCAACTCGACGTCTCGAAGACCATCGGTGAAGGTTTGGACTGCTAGGCACTCCAGGAAATCCTCCGCTGCATTTGAATACGCAAGTCGTACCATTCTTGCTACATCCGCTTCAAATTCCTGGATAGTTTCTCCATTTTTCTGTTTTCGGCTCTTTAACTGCATTCGGTACACCGGTTGTAGATGAGTTTGACCATAACGCATCTCTAGACGATTCACCAATAACTCGAAGTTGTCAGCTTCATCCGGTGTCAATGATTGCAAGACGTCTAAAGCTTCGCCTCGCAGAGCTACGGTTAGGGACAATGCTTTCTCCTGGGATGACCATCCATTAGCTCTGGCCGCTGCGTCGAATTGTTTCAGGTAATTTGGCCAGGAAGTCTTCCCGTCGAAGGTTGGGGGTCTCATCGTAGTTCGTACTTGGGTCGCCTCCCCGTTTCCTCGTCGGTCGATGTCTACGTGGAAGGTCTCCATTCTTTCTGCATCTCCGTCGCCGTGGTGGATGGGCTGGTTTCGACGACCAGCTTCCTGTTCTTGTTGAAGCTTCCTTATTTCGGACTGCATTTGCTGGTTGATCTCGTCTCGCAAGTTGACAACTTGCTGATTTTGCTCGTCTCGTATGTTGGTCACTTGCTGATTCATGTTGTCCACTTGCTGATTCAAGTTGTCTACTTGCTGATTCAAGTTGTCTACTTGCTGATTCAAGTTGGCTACTTGCTGATTTTGCTCGTCACGAAGATGTGATATTTGCTGGGAGAACGAACTGGATAACTCATCTGATAGGGTAGACATCCGTTGTGATAGCTCCTCTTGTTGGCTCTTCATCTGACTGGACAACTGGGAAAGTCGTTGAGTTTGTTCTTCTTGTTGGCTCGTCATTCGTTGGGACAGCTGGGACATATCTTCGCGCTGGCTGCTTATCTGACTGGACAACTGGGACAGTTGTTGAGCTTGTTCTTCTTGTAGGTTCGTCATTCGTTGGGACAGCTCCTCTTGCAGCCGGGAAAGTTGTTGCGATTGCTGAGAAAGTTGTTGGGCTAGTTCAGAATTCGCTTTTTGATTTGGGTCTTCGAATTCCACAGCGTCAGAGTCCAAATTATTATTTACGTAGTACTCACAGAGCCTTCTCAACAATACGGATTTGCTTCCAGTAGATTCCAACTCTAATTCTTCAAGCTCTCTTCTGAGCTCAGCCACCAATAGTTCATTTACCTTTTTTCCAGGCATTCTTATATCTTCACCCCACACCTGACACCAATTTGAAACACGTATGGGGGCTTTTTACACAATTTATTTACAAAATTGTTAAGATACACTGAACTCTGCTGGATAACGTCTGACTACTTGACAATACAATGAACTCTTCTGAACACTTGACTCGAACTGACGTTAACTGTCCGTGCATCCCCTTATATACAACATTATTTAATCTAGTTAGTGTGTTTAGAAGTTTCTAGAATTTTCTAGAAACATTATTAAAATGGTCAGTTGATTTTTTTACAAACTTCTAAAAATCAACTGTCAACAACAATCTTTCAAACTAAGGTCCCTTCCGTTACGGTTATCCCGTTACAATATGAATAAAAATATTTCGACACAAACGATATAAATAAAACAAATAATAAACACAAAAAAAATTAAAAAATTTAGCGACTTATTCTGCCATCCTCTCTCTTTTATTTTTCCTCTCATACATGTTTCTCAACCATATTTTTACTGCGGTCTCAACTTCTGCTTGTGGCGAATTTTCGCTACACCTATTTTTTCTTACAGCAACTAAACGAAAAGAAAAAATAGTTAGAATAGAAATCTATTCAACTAGTAGTATTATACAATACATACCTTATTTTGCTTTTATTATCCATTATATTGATTTACAACGTTAACTAAAGACAATAGATCAGTTTTAATAGTCTCAACAGTTTTAATAGCACACAACACACAGTCAACTACACCTCACAAACAGTCAAACACCAAAATGCATCAAAAAAACCAAAATCCAAACAACTCTAAGCAAAAACAACATGGCGACGCTGAGAAGGAAGAACGATGACGATGACGTATTTTCGACGGTGTACGGGGTCGGCAATGTCCGATGTCGACCACGAGATCGATCGGTAAACATACTTCGCGCAGCCGCCGAATGTCGGTATTGAACGAAGTGTTACTGCATAGCCGCTGCACGTACGAAATAGTTCCTTTTTGTTCAAGTTCTGGTTGTACAAAAAATATACAGCAGCTGTAAATTAAATACTGCATTTTTTAAGTGCAGGACTATCAATACAAGAACTGCGCAGTATGAATTCAACAATTTATGTGCTGCACTTATGTGGCACTTGTAATACAGCAACTGTGGCGTTGCTGTATTTTGTGTTTGTTGGGTTGCCGGCCTAGGCCGGAAAATGCCATTTTCCGGACGATTTTGAAGTAATTAATAGTATTGTTTCTGGACGGAGGACCAAAAAAAAATTTACCTAAGTTTTATAATGGAGAATGCACTTTGGGAAGATACAACGATTTCTCTTATTAATCTTTATTGGCTTCCTGTTAACTGCTAAAATCTCAGTTGTCTTTAGGTTGGTACCATGTGGCAAAGATTCAATTTCACAGTTAGGTATGCTAAATTTTAATTAGGTACTTTTTTTATCATTTAATAAATTATTAAATTTTAATAGGTTTACTCAATTAGCTATATTTAATAAAATAAATATAAAGTTAATCAATTGTTTGTTAACCTGCACTTTTTGGGAGACTGTTGTTTTATCTTTCATAAATTTAAGTATATCGTTCTTTTTTTCGTATTTATGTTCAAACACATCGCATATCCATCACTAAAACCGAATTTCTGTTTAGTAAAAGTTGTTCGTTGAACTGTTTTTTAAATAAATCTGCATTTATATCTTGGTGATATAATCAGAAGAACTAAAATTTATATAATTTAATTTTTAAAGCTGTGTGCACGAGAATAGAATATTCAGAAAAGAAAATATTTGTATTCTTGTGCATTAAATTTATTAAATGTTGGATTCTACTTCAGAGGATTTTCGACTTATTAAGTCATTTTCAATGCGGTCGAAGGCACGTCTGTTAAGCTAACAGTGCAAAATGGCAAAATCGATAATTAGTTTTCTTAATATTTATTGCTAATTTAGTGCTAATTTTATGCCAGTATCGCAAATTTTGTGCTGTATCAGATTTGCAGAAATTGCAAAAACTGATAGCTTTTTATCAAACTATCATTGTATATGTCTAGAATCCTTCATCAGGATGACTTCAATTATTAACTATTTAGTGCTCATTTAGTGCACTTGATTTATGAGAAACATTTTAGGTAATTTGTTTATCAATATTTTTTTAAAATTGTTTACTAGTTAACTGCTAGCTTAAAAAAGTAATACAACAGTACACGAAAATTTTGTGCTCATTTAGTACTCTTATTTTATGCAAAAATAATTAAATTTTTTATAACTGAATTATTATTTTTTATTTTTAAATAGTTTACTGCTACCTTAACAAAGTAATATTTTTAAGATAGGATACGTAGGAGGTCAACCGGAGCATCAACAGTACATGAAAATTTAGTGCTCATTTAGTGCTCTTATTTTATTTAAAAATAATTTAATTTTGTATTACTGAATTTTTATTTCTTATTTTTTACTAGTTAACCGCTACCTTAACAAAGTAATATCTTTAAGATAGGATACGTAGGAGGTCAACCGGAGCATCAACAGTACATGAAAATTTAGTGCTCATTTAGTGCTCTTATTTTATTAAAAAATAATTTAATTATTTTGTATTACTGAATTTTTATTTCTTATTTTTTACTAGTTAACCGCTACCTAAACAAGGTAATATCTTTAAGATAGAATACGTAGGAGGTCAACCGGAGCATCAACAGTACACGAAAATTTAGTGCTCTTATTTAATGCAAAAATAATTTAGTTTTTTATAACTAAATTATTTTTTTATTTTTTACTTGTTAACAGTTAAAAAGCATGGTTGAAAGGTAAAAATTTTATAATTCTTAAAATATTTCGATATACCTACATTATGCCAAATTGAATGTCACTCTCACAAACTGTTTTTTCATTTAAGGTGAACCCATTGTATATGTTCGTTTTAAAGGTTATTATATCATTTAAAATACCTTAGCCTTCACGTAATCTATTTTGCTCTTCTTTGAGGAATCCCATCTTTTCATTGTAATGATACAGTCAGGAAAGATTTTACTGCTGCATGAAAATAGGACCAAAGGTCGGTATCCAGTGTATGAGTTTTAATCTTTGTCTGATTTTGGCATTAGGATTATATTCCAGTCAATTAGTATTTGTTCGTTACCGGTTAAGTTGTTATTAAATATATTAAATTTTTGAATGATAGGGGTTTATTGGCCATTATTTTGTTCTCTTTGAAATTTTCTATTGCCACTTCCTTCACCTTAGCTCTCCATGAGCCATATCCAGTTATTAGTTCCTCTTTTTTTAAAATGTAAGGTATACTTATATTACTCCAATCTGCGTTTCCAGTTTTCCATCTTTTAATAATATTGTTTTGAATGTATCCTGTATCTTATTTAGTAGTTAGTGAAACTGATGTTGGGTAATGGTCACTGGTTCCAAGTTCTGTGCTGATATCCCATTGACATTTGATTGCATTTGGTGAGCATATCGTAGCATCCGCACAGCTTTTGCTTTGTTCTGGTGGCGTTACCATTAATTAGGAAAATTAAGGTTGCAGTTAGTAATAGCTTTAAGCAGACTTTTCCATTTATTGTTATTCTTGATGATCCCCATGCTTGATTTTGTTCATTATTGTCACCCATAAAGATGAATGGACGTTGGAACAGATCAAACATATTTTTATTGGTGAACATGTTAATTCTCCTAAATGTTCACTTTTTGGAAATTGAGCATGCAATTCCAACGTATCTATCAAAAAAAAGAAAAGAAAAATTCACTAAAAAGTCAGAAATAAAATCTTTATTTCCTAAAAAAATTGGAAGCAACTAGGCAGCTGATTTCGATTTCTTTGAAGTCGTCTCCAATGGTTTATAACTTTGTAAAAGATTTGAGTCACTAACATTCAAAATCTAGATATAATAGCTAAGATTAAAATAGAGGGTAATTTGCCATTGGACCCGACCTCAAGGAAATCGAAATCAGATGCCTAGTTGCTTCCATTTTTTTCAAGAAATAAAGATTTTATTTCTGGCTTTTTAGTGAATTTTTCTTTTCTTTTTTTTTTTGAAGGCGGTGCATTTTAAAAAAGAAATCATATTTTATCCTTTTTAGTTGCTACTTGGCTTTGTCAGATGTGGGCGCAAATTCATGATGTACTATTTTTAAAACCTTTCGAATACCGTGCAAGAAGTACTGAATTCAATCCCCAAAATTCCCGACATGTACCAATATGACTTTTTGGAGAGATAAGTTAATTCTCTAACAGAGAGAAAACATCGTGATGAAACGTGAACTTAATTGTCTGAACTCACCAACCCGCAGTGAGCAAGCGTGTTGATTAAATACTCATTTCTTCTCCTTGTCAGAAGAGGACTTTGAACTTTGATTTTAGAGTGGAACAGTAACGGGCTAATTATTAAGTTTTTATGTTATACATCATTATTAACATATTAACTTAACTGCAGAGCATGTTCTGTTGATTTTTGTGGGATTTTCTGGAATATCTTTCCCATTGATAAATAGACCAAATTTTTATGGGACCACAAGGACACCCTACTCTTTTAAATGCAAAAAGAATTTTTCAAATCGGAGTATAAATACCGGAGATATTCGGTAACATACAACAAAAAATGGTCGAATTGAGAACCTTCTCCTTTTTTGAACTCGGTTAAAAATGTTTTATTTAACAGGATATCAGGTTTTTCTAAATTAATTATTAATTTGAGAATATCCTAATTCATGTGTAAACTTCTACTGTTCTATTGTAGGTATTATTTTGAAAGTTTTCTGATCAATCTGAATTAGTTTGTTGTGTGTTATCTGTAACTGCAGTAAAGTATTGTTTGTCATTTATTAGCAAAAACAAGAATTTAACACTAGCTATCACAATTGTTATAGTATTGCTGAATTGTAATTTTTGTAATAAACTGTATCAGTAAAAATCTAATGATATCGAAAAAATATGAAAGACTGTGTATAATCTGTCACATTAAAAACATATACGGCTTTACTCGTTTTTTTATAGTTGAAAAGGTGAAGTATTTTAATATGAAAATATGAAAATGGAAATAATGGAAATGATTAATATATAATACTTAGAATACTAAATCTGGTCAACACGGATATCAAACATTATAATAATTCATGATATCTACATATATATTACAAGTTCACCGATGTCAAGGTTGGTAAATACCAAAATTAACATTCACTTATTTATATTTTCTGCATCATATAGTTATTGTTATTAAGAACATATTGTTTTTATTTCTTTTGACACATATTCCTGAACAATGAAGGAATTGCAAGTTATTTTATTTGGAACGTTATTAATTACGTGGTACTCTTCTAATATTGAAGCTAAAGTGTACACAAGGTGTGGTTTAGCGCAGGAATTACTTAACATTGGATTTGATAAGAGTTATGTAGGGAATTGTAAGTATTAATTGTTTTTAAGTTAATGAATTAACTGGTACATGTTCGTTTGAGTTTAAAAAAGTTGAAAATATTACAGTATAGGCCTTTAAAAATGGTCAAAAGTAAAAAAATAGTAACAGGATGAAACCCATAGGAAAAAAATATAACAATAATAAAAGAAAATGATTTACAGCCAATCTGAGGTCGGGAAGGGGGTGGGATTGAGTTTTTAAGAGTAAAAAACAGTTTATCACAATTTCCGGCAAAACTACAAATCCACGAAAAAGGTTAAATGGCAAAGTTGTAGGTAACAAAACAATCAACAATTTTTTGTTTTTTAATGTCTTCACATAATCTCAAAATTTATGCAAAAATTTTAAATAACCGAGTTTTGGGGTTTTTAATTTAATCTTCGACAAAAAAAATTTTTATGGAATTTGGTGAAAATTTACCTTTTTATGTCTCAAGCACGCTGGTGTAAAAAAAATACGATTACATATTAGTTCACTCCGGAGGTCAGATTTTATAATCCCTTTTAAAATCTCGTACCGATGAGAGCTTTCCGACCAGAAGCGATAATCTATAATTCTAGTATAGTTTATCCTATCTAAATGTGAAATTTTGTGCTCTTTGGCAGTTTTTAAGTGCCTTTGATAACATTTCCGACCATTGGCGTGGAATTAAATAAAAAGGGTTCATAAATTTTTATTAATTTTTGTTTTAAATTTCAAAAGAAAAACGGTTTTTGTATATTTGTAAATTTTGTATCAATTTAAAAATTGTCAAATAACAAATTAATTCTTTCAAACTAAAACTTGTTAATTTTAGTTATTAATAAGAACATTTGACTCATTATTCAAATAGTACATAACTCATAAGATTTTAAAACAATTGTCTACAAATAATACTCATTTTGTCTGACAATCTTAAAAGATTGTCTGTCCAGCAAGGAACACGAGGAGGGATGAGCCTTCCTTACCTGGAAAGAAAAGGGTTGGGTATGTTAGTAAGAATATAAAATTAGTTTGTTTTTGAAAACAAGTTTTCAAGATACATCACGATAGCTGTAAAGGAAATTGGTTGGAATGACTAACAAGAATTTTCAGAGTCTTCTGAAGTAGAATCGTTTCCAGGTTGAATAACTAATGGTGCTATTGGCGGTAAAACAGGATATTCCTTTTCTATTTTTATAACATGTGTTTCGCAATTTTTCCATACATCGCTATTAAAGCCACTAATTACCTCTCGAATATTATCAAGAACAACTGCGCTTAAGGTTGGTGACTGATTATATTTTCGTAAACGTTTCTTTACAGTACTCCAAACCATTTCGATTGGATTAAAAATACAGTAGTAAGGAGGTAAACGCAAAAGGGTATGACCATGTCTGCTGCAAATGGTGTCAATGACGTATTCATTTTTAAAATTCTGACTTTTAATCATTCTTAATTCCTTCTTTACTGGAACCTTTTTAGGAACATTGATATTTTTGATTGCCATAAATCTTAAATTTTTATTCTTTTTTGTGTTATTATTAGGTATTTTGTTTAATATGCGGTAATGATACGACGCATTGTCCATAACAATTACTGAATTGTAAGAAAACCCAATAGATAGTGTTGAATTTGGATTCATAAATAAATAAATAAACGATAAACTAAAAGAAAGTGGAAAATTAAAAACAGAAAAAATGCGAAAAAAATAAAGTAAAAAAAAAACCTTTCTAAATCAAATAATATAACGCCACCGTAAGGTGGCGCAGTTATTATCTTATATATTTAAACGAGAAATTCTTACTATATTAAGTACTATCAACCCAACCGTAATATATTTCTAATATAAAAAATCAATAAAAATCACTAACGCTACTGTGTACTGTAATGGGGAACAATACTACGCGCGCTATTTAACGCACGCATTTTCCTCTTTGAAGTTTCGTTAGATCTAGCACCGCGCTTAGTAAGAGCCGTCGGCATTACTTTGCATTAATATCAAAGGGATATCATTAGAAGTGAAAACTGTTTAAATATGAAGAACCTAGTTAATTAATTTAAGTATATATTTTGTAAGAATATTTTTATATTATCTTTCTAAGAGTCATTGACGAACAATTGAATAGTAAAGTAGAGAGAAAATTTTTAAAATATATAAACTTAGGAATATTCGCAAATATATCTGACAACCTAGATTCGAAAGTCGGTTCCTTTGTTAAACTATATCATTATACGCTAGTTGAATAATATACTGAAACACGTATGGGGGCTTTTTACACAATTTATTTACAAAATTGTTAAGATACACTGAACTCTGCTGGATAACGTCTAACTACTTGACAATACAATGAACTCTTGTGAACACTTGACTCGAACTGACGTTAACTGTCCGTGCATCCCCTTATATACAACATTATTTAATCTAGTTAGTGTGTTTAGAAGTTTCTAGAATTTTCTAGAAACATTATTTAAAATGGTCAGTTGATTTTTTTTTTACAAACTTCTAAAAATCAACTGTCAACAACAATCTTTCAAATTAAGGTCCCTTCCTTTACAGTTATCCCGTTACACTGCCCCCTCCTTAGATTCATTCCTCCTGGAATGTTATTTCCTACATCGGAATCCCGCACACTCCCTGAGCCAGCCAAACCATCTTCTTGGAGTTGCTGCGCATCTACACTGTGGTTTCCCTGGTAAGGCGCCAAACGATCGTGATGGACCACGACGGGTTTCCCTCTGGGAATTTTCACGATCCGATAAATGACATCGTTAATCTTCTTCTTGATGGTGTAAGGACCTTCCCAGTTCTTTTGTAATTTGGGACAAATACCTCGACGCCGTCGGGGGTTATAGAGCCAGACTAAATCTCCAACTTGGTAACTCTTTTCCATTGTCCGTGTGTCATAGTACCTCTTCATCCGATCACTAGATAATTGTAGTTTTCCACGCACCAGGTGGTGTATATTCTCCATTCGATTCTGAAGGTCGGCGACATATTGTTCACGTGCCATTTCTTCACCAGGTTTACAACCAAACACCAAGTCACATGGTAGCCTCATTTCTCTACCGAACAGGACCTTCGCAGGCGTTTGGCCAGTTGATTCGTTGATGGCCGATCGAATTGCCATTAGAAATAGTGGAATATGTCGATCCCAATCCCTCTGACAATCTGACACCACTTTTGACAGATAGTTGGTTATAGTCCGGTTCATTCGTTCCACCATTCCATCAGACTGAGGGTGCATCGCTGTGGTTCTCGTTTTGTGGATGCCTAATCTTTGGCAAACTTCTTGAAACAGCTTGCTCTCAAAATTTCTTCCTTGGTCTGAATGTAATTCTAATGGTACCCCAAATCGGCTTACGAATTCTTCAACCAATATATCTGCTAAAGTGGTAGTTTCCTGATTGGGAACTGCATATGCTTCAACCCATTTAGTGAAGTAGTCCATTACAACAAAGATGTACTTGTTTCCTACATCGGTCTGTGGAAGTGGCCCCAATACATCTACTGCGATTCTTTCAAAAGGACTTCCAACCAGGTATTGCTGCATTTCCGCCTTCGGTTTTCGGTGCGGACCGTTACTGGCAGCACATGTAGTGCATTTACGACACCAATCTTTAACATCATTAGTGCAATTTACCCAGTAAAATCTATCTCGGATCTTTTGCAGCGTTTTCGTGATACTCAGATGTCCTCCAGAACTATCGTTATGCATCTGTTTTAAAATTTCCGGTACAGCATTTCTTGGGACCACTATTTGTTTCCTTGTTTCTGTGCCCTCGGAATTTTCTACAAGTCTTTTAACGAGCCCTCCGTCCAAAATTAAAGAGATTGGGACCAGTATGCTTTTAAAGCAGGAGAGGATGGGGATATCTCTCTCCACAACGGACGACGGTCCATTCTCTTCCACTCCCTAATCTTTCTCAGAACGGGATCGTTTTCTTGTTGCTCCTCCAGCATAGAGCTCTCGTCTCCTGGCACAACCTTAACTAAGGCAAGTTTTTCCTCGTTCTGCTCCATACGGGTACAATGGGGGCAATCAGGTCGACATGGTCTTCTGGAAAGTGCATCAGCATTACGATGTCTGGTTCCAGGTCTGTGCTCGATTTCAACATCATATTCCTGCAGTTTTTCGAGCCATCTTGCTATCTGTCCTTCTGGGTTCCTAAAGCTAAGTAGCCACTTTAAACTAGCATGGTCTGTTCTGATCAGGAATTTTCTGCCATACAGATATTTATAAAAGTGTTCGACTGATTTTACAACTGCTAACAGTTCCCTCCGAGTTACACAGTAGTTCTTTTCAGCTTTCGATAAAGTTTTGCTGAAGTAACCAACCACTCTTTCCTTACCGTCTTGTAGCTGTGACAAGACGGCTCCAATTCCCACATTGCTGGCGTCGGTGTCCAGAATAAGCTTACCATCAGGAAGTGGATAAGCAAGAACAGGTGCTGACGTAAGCTGTTTCTTCAATATTTCAAACGCCTTTTGACATTCCTGATCCCAACAGAAGGACTTATCTTGTTCTGTCAAACGTGCCAAGGGTTTGGCGATGTCTCCAAAATTCTTGACATATCGTCGGTAATAGGAACAAAGACCCAAGAAACTCCGGAGCTGATGTTTGTCGATAGGGATTGGCCATTCCTGAACGGCTTGTATCTTAGCGGGGTCAACAGCAACGCCATCCTTGCTTACGTTATGTCCTAAATAGTTGACCTGTCTCTGGAACAAGTGGCATTTCTTAACATTCAATGTTAGATTAGCGTTCTGTAATCTTTTAAAAACTTCTTCCAGGTTAGATAAATGTTCCTTAAAGGTCTTACCCATTATGATGATGTCGTCTAGATAAACTAGACAAGTTTCCCATGACAAACCCCGCAGGATGTTCTCCATTAGTCGTTCAAACGTCGCAGGAGCATTACAGAGGCCAAATGGAAGGACCGTGAATTGCCATAACCCTGATCCACTGGTAAAGGCAGTCTTTTCTTTGTCTGCAGGATTCATTTTAACTTGCCAGTATCCGCTTTTAAGGTCCAAGGTAGAAAACAGAGTAGAACCCGCCAAAGCGTCGAGGGCATCATCAATCCTTGGCAGAGGATAACTGTCCTTCTTAGTGACATCATTTAGCTTTCGATAGTCGACACAAAACCGCATTGATCCGTATTTCTTTCTCACTAATACCACAGGAGAAGCCCACGGACTACTGGATGGTTCGACTATGCCATTTTGAATCATTTCTTTAAGGGCTCTGTCTGCTTCTTCCTTTTTAACTTGAGGCATCCTTCGGGGTACCTGTCGAATCGGACGTGCATCACCAGTGTCAATTCTATGTTGTACAACATCAGTTCTTCCCAGTTTACTTTTAGAACCAAATACAGGTTTATAACGGTAAAGTAGATCTCTTACCTGTTTCTTTTCTAATTTTGACAAAGAGGGGTCTAATTTTGTCATTAATTGTTCAATTTCGTTGGTCTCATCTGTTTCCGTAACATTTATCTTGTGAATTATGGCCATTACTGGTTCTAAACTTCCCATTTCCGTGTCCTTTCGGAGAAGAACTGGATGATCGTTCAAGTTGATAACTCGGATGGGTACCTCTTTGGCGGATCTAACAAGAGTCTTACCCACAAGGAGTCCTTTTCCCAATTCATGGTCATGGTTCTTCGGCTCTATCATGGCTGGGGCACCATCTGGCTCCAGTCCATCCAACCGCGCTGTGACGACACATTCGCAGCTTGCCGGAAGTTCGATATCATCGATTAGCTTAATCGAGGCATTGTCAACTTGTTTTCGGTGCAGGAATATTTCTTCATTACCAGTACGAAGGATACGTTGGAGAAGATCCAAATGAAAACCACAGTGGAGCATAACATCCATGCCCAGAACAACATCTTCATCAACGTCAGCCACCAGCACTGAGTGAACAAGAGAGGTTGAACCAAACTGTAGCGTCACCTGTATCTCACCGTAGACTCTAGCAGAATCTCCGGTAGCGGTACGCAGTCTCCAACTGGTAGGCAACATCTTATTTCGCATAATGATGGTTGGTCGGACGATAGTTTTTGTAGCTCCAGTGTCTACCAGCATGCTAATATTTTTCCCATCAAGGAGGCCATCTACATATAAGCTGTCCACGTGATGTCGCAGAGTTGCCAATTTAATGGTGTGAGGGGCTTCGGGAATGTTTGGGGTCGATTTCGCCCTCCAGGAGTCGACCCGTTCTAGTTTTCCTGCTGCTGGGGTACTTCAGCAGAAGATTTTTCTTTTTGGGGGCAAGTATTTCTTATATGGCCTAGTTCTCCGCAGTTCCAGCATCTCACTTGGCGCCTTCTTCTTGGAGATAACTTCATTAATCTCTCTACTACCGCTTCAACGTCGCTAACGGAATGAACGGCATGGTCGTAGTTACCGGTGATTTCCCTTAGTCGAGCAACTCCACGTGAGGCCTCCGTCGCCGCCTCAAACTCCAGGGCAATGGTCAAGGCGTCCACAAGAGTCTTCGGCCGCGCCAACCGTACAGCGCGCTGCAACTCGACGTCTCGAAGACCATCGGTGAAGGTTTGGACTGCTAGGCACTCCAGGAAATCCTCCGCTGCATTTGAATACGCAAGTCGTACCATTCTTGCTACATCCGCTTCAAATTCCTGGATAGTTTCTCCATTTTTCTGTTTTCGGCTCTTTAACTGCATTCGGTACACCGGTTGTAGATGAGTTTGACCATAACGCATCTCTAGACGATTCACCAATAACTCGAAGTTGTCAGCTTCATCCGGTGTCAATGATTGCAAGACGTCTAAAGCTTCGCCTCGCAGAGCTACGGTTAGGGACAATGCTTTCTCCTGGGATGACCATCCATTAGCTCTGGCCGCTGCGTCGAATTGTTTCAGGTAATTTGGCCAGGAAGTCTTCCCGTCGAAGGTCGGGGGTTTCATCGTCGTTCGTACATGGGTCGTCTCCTCGCTTCTTTGTCGTTCGACGTCTGCGTGGCAGGTTTCCATCCTTCTTGCATCTCCGTCGCCGTGGTGGATGGTTTGGTTTCGGCGGCTAGCTTCCTGTTCTTGTTGAAGCTTCCTTATCTCGGACTGCATTTGCTGGTTGATCTGGTTTTGCTCGTCTCGCAAGTTGGACACTTGCTGATTTTGTTCGTCTCGCAAGCTGGACACTTGCTGATTTTGTTCGTCTCGCAAGCTGGACACTTGCTGATTTTGTTCATCTCGAAGATGTGATATTTGCTGGGAAAACGAACTGGATAAATCATCTGATAGGGTAGACATTCGTTGTGATAGCTGGGAAAATTGTTGCGTCTGTTCTTCTTGCTGGCTCGTCATTCTTTGTGACAGCTGGGACATATCTTCGCGCTGGCTCTTCATCTGACTGGATAGCTCCTCATGTTGGCTCGTCATTCGTCCTGATAGCTCCTCTTGAAGCCGGGAAAGTTGTTGCGATTGCTGAGAAAGTTGTTGGGCTAGTTCAGAATTCGCTTTTTGATTTGGGTCTTCGAATTCCACAGCGTCAGGGTCCAAATTATTATTTACGTAGTACTCACGGAGCCTTCTCAACAATACGGATTTACTTCCAGTAGTTTCCAACTCTAATTCTTCAAGCTCTCTTCTGAGCTCTGCCACCAATAGTTCATTTATCTTTTTTCCAGGCATTCTTATATCTTCACCCCACACCTGACACCAATTTGAAACACGTATGGGGGCTTTTTACACAATTTATTTACAAAATTGTTAAGATACACTGAACTCTGCTGGATAACGTCTAACTACTTGACAATACAATGAACTCTTGTGAACACTTGACTCGAACTGACGTTAACTGTCCGTGCATCCCCTTATATACAACATTATTTAATCTAGTTAGTGTGTTTAGAAGTTTCTAGAATTTTCTAGAAACATTATTTAAAATGGTCAGTTGATTTTTTTTTTACAAACTTCTAAAAATCAACTGTCAACAACAATCTTTCAAATTAAGGTCCCTTCCTTTACAGTTATCCCGTTACAATACTATTATCGAAGTGCCATAATTTTTTATAATGCCTAGGTGCCTAGGCAAATGATCCATTTATCACTTAGTCCATGACATATATAATAACTTATGCATATTTATATAATTTATGACAATTAAAAGAAAAATCAGTAAAAAAGAAGTAAAATTACAAAGGTACATTTAAAGATATTTAAAAAAAATGATAGCTTATTTTTAACTTAAAAAAAGTATTATTAAAGCATTTTTTTAGGGGTGTGTATGATCGAAAGTGAAAGTGGAAGAGATACTTCGAAGCAAACAAACAAAGCAAATGGTGGAAAAGCACTTGGCCTATTTCAGGTAAATTTAAACTCATATTTTTTTAATAAAGAGCTTTTGGATCTGTATAATACTATATACCTGCTAAAAATAGTCCTACTATAATTCTACACCGTAAATTTCGTGGCACAACTACATATGTTTCCAACTACCTATACTAATTATATAAAACCTATAAGTCTAGATCTTAAACTCCTTATTTAAATTTAACTTAACTATACATTCTCTAATGCGCAATGAAAAATGAACCGTTTAAGCCTTAGGTTTAATTTACGTTTAAATTCTTTTTATTTATTTTTAGATCAATAGTAAAGAATATTGTACGTTTGGTCGAGCTGGAGGAAAGTGCAACGCAAAATGTGAAGGTAAGAGTATACTTGTACATATTTGCAGTCCATTGTAAAAAAACAAATTCTGCAGATTTTCTTGATGAAGAAATATCTAAGGATGCAGCGTGTGCTAAAAAGATCCAGGCTGAACTTGGCTTTAGATACTGGGAAGGGTGGACTAGGAGTTGTTATAGGCGATCATATCCAGAAACAATTGTACCACAGTGTTTTCCCAATATGGGATAAAATGATAAATATAACAATTACATGTCTAAAATATTTTTTGTTTAGTATATTTGTGTAAATTTGTAACATAAAACATAAAGTGATACAAAAAAATCTTAAAGAATTTCACTCACTAAGTACGTTCTGTGACAGAACATATGTTAATGTTTTCAACAAACAGATGTTATAAACTGCTTAAGAAACAATAGTACATAAATCAAGAACTTAACATGGTGCCTTTTTATTTCGTAAAAAAATTAAAGCAGAAAACTCGAGTTTTGAATCTTGTAAGCATGTAAGTATGTAGTTTTTTAAAGTTTTTACATTTCGTTTCATCGAATATATGATGAGATACGTTAGAAGTTGTATTGCATTTAAAATTTAAATGCATCGAAAATCAGTGTATTATATATTTATGACATAGTATTCTCGCATAAACTGAACAAATATGATAAAACACAAAACAGAAACCAGAAATATTCATACATAAAATAAGAATTTGATTCACAAAAGATAAATAAATTAATCATTAAAAGAAATTTTAATAGCGAGGAATAATTTTAAATAGATAAAGATGACAACGCATTATTTGCCATAAAAGATTTGTGTTAAAATACATAAAGACAAAATTAGGTTGACCACATTAAAAGCAAAACCTGTGAAAATTAATAAATGAACAAGAATAAAACTACAGCATCATGATTTATTTGAATTTTTGTTAACTTCATTTTTACAAAATTAAAAAAAAATTGTTCCAGAATAAAGTAGTCAAAATGTAATAAATACAAATGTACCGAGAACATCTATTGGGGCAGAAGAGACAATTTATTAATTTGGGATTTAAAGGCCTGCAAGTTAGGACGAGTGGGAAAGACGTGGGAAGGTAAGGAGTTCCACAATCTGGAGTTGCTGGGGATGAAGAAACGATCGAATCGATCCGTTCTCGATGTCGGGCATTAAACAGTATAAGTTGGCACGTCGCGTTGCTCTGGCTGGTCTGGCAAGTGGAGGCATTATAAAGCGAAGTTCTTCTGAGCAAAATCCGTTTATGTATCGGTAAAACAAGGACAGATCAGCCACTGCTCGTCGGTGGGATAATGGAGCTAGGTCTTTGGTAATACTGGTGTCGTTTATTAGTCGAACCGATCTTCTCTGTATTGCATCAACAACTCCGAGCCTTTGACGGAGCTGCCGAACCCCATACATGCGAGCAGTATTCAAGATTGGGTCATATTTGGGCTAGTGTAGCTAAGTTTGATGAAGAAAAATATTTCCGTGCTCTAAACAGAAAGGCCAATTTCTTTCCTGCTGCAGTTGCTATGGATGCAATATGTTCGTTCCATAGTAAGTCCTGGGAGATCGTTATACCAACGAGCCCGCTACCAGTGTCTGATCGTTGATTGTAATGGATGAATCGCATGTTTGCCTCTTGTTGGACAGGCAACATGTCTTTGTCTTGGAAGCGTTTAAATTAACAAGATTCTTTCTTCCCCACTTGTTTACAATTGTCAAATCTTGATTGAGAGAAGCCGTTGTGGATATTCTGTCCTCTTCCAGAATACTAGAGGTATGTATACAAGGTTTTCAGACATGTTCAAGACTCCAAGAGATGATTTCTCAGAAGAAAGTAGCGACATAAACTCCTACATCATTTTGTCGTTGAAAAATTTTTTACTACTGGTGTAATTCCTTTCCAAATTTCTACATGTATAATTAATGCCCTTGTAGATTTACGTTCTATAAATTTCAGGGCGAAAAAGCCTAAACTCTTCTTAAACCTAACTTAATTTGTTTGGTTTAACAATCAAGCTAAAGAGCATCAGCAATTCTTTAAGTATCTCTTGTTTCGATATTATAAAATAAACGGTTTCTGAGACAAGCGACCTTCAACATTTTCAACCATGAACGCATTTTTGTAACCACTGCAAAGCAACCAAAGTTTTATATTCTTTCTTACATTTACCTATATTCCATGTTCTTAAAGTTAGTTTTTTTTTTAAATTCCATTTTGACACACAAATTTATTTTTCCCTCAAAGTTACGACGTTCTCCGAAAAATATGATCTCATTTGCTCTTATTAATGCGAAAACATAAATAATCTGTTGCTGTAGAATAATCTAGTTCAAATCGGGCAATCTGGCAGCCTATTCTAGGAATTCACCCGATCCATCTATCAAAGAAAATATTATTGACATCCTTCATCACCGCTAATTTGTAATGACTTTTGGTATCATCAAAAAGCAGATCATCTTCTAAAGAGTATCGGTAAGAAATTCTTGAATTTATTCTTGAACCCACTTCATCCCTAAATCAAAATTCTTTTCTTACCAATAATCTAAATTATAAATTATGGAGATTTTTTATGGACATTAAAAATTTTTGGTTATATCATGCAGACTGATAACTGATAAGTTATTAATGCAGACGTTTTTTTGGAAGCGTTCTGATATATAATCTGCAGCCTACTTTATTGTACTTTTCCCAATGGTTCATGGCACCCATTCCAGAAACTTTGTAATTCTTTCTACAGGTCTATAGGATGGGGAGTTACTCTGAAATCTTCAAAAATTGACTGTCTCCTTTAATTCAGTGTCTAGCAATGACAAAATATATGTTTAACTATTTTAGTTGCTCTGTCACATAATCTGAAGGTAGAGTTTTTATTAAACAGCCCCATGCTTTCCAGGTGTCCCTTGATCGGTGCATATGCTGTAAGGAATCCTATAATGATTTGTGGATGATTCCTGCTTGTTTTACACTGTGCTTCATCTCTTCTAGTACCCGTTTGTTTAATATACATTCTGACGTGAGCTTGATCAGAGATGTGTTATCAATGATGTTTGTGTTGTTTACAGATCCTAGCTTTCATCTGACTCTAAAATGTATTTTTTGGTATCCTAGAAGTAAAATATTGTAGCTTATCCTTTCCTTGCTAGTTGATTAGTCTGCTCGTTGCCGCGTGCGTTTTTATTCTGTCACCCAAAATAGTTTGACTCTGTTATGTTCTATCAGAACATCAATTTCTATTCGTCACTCGTATACCTACTGGTCTACAGACTGTGATGTTCCGTCAGAAAATTGAGTTATACTCGTCACTCGTATACTGGTCTAGAGATTGTTATGTTCCTTCAGAACATTGAGTTCTATTCGTAACTCGGTTACTCGTCTAGAGACTGTTATGTTCCGTCAGAACATCGAGTTCTATTCGGCTCTAGTATATTGGTCTAGGTACCACATTAGGGTTCTTTAAGGTCTCAGTAGTCGCCTGTCTATCTCTGCATACATTATAGTAAATTAAGTATCAAGAACGGTAAGGGCATTTTACCGATCGAAGACAATTGTGTGGAGAGGAGAGGAGCGGATCGTAGCGGAGCGACGACTCCAATTTTTGTCTGAGATCAGTAGTCCTTAACGTTCGTGATGCTTATAACGTTTTTTGCACGATAGAAATATTTTTCCGTATTAGACATTAGACAGAGCACTTTTGACATTTTAATAACGTTAAAATGTCAAAAGTGCTCTGTATACATCACATATGCAATTATTTACTTACCGTTCTAGAACGGTAAGTAAATTACTTACCGTTCTGTTTCAGTAAACACAACATACTGATCAGGCAACAAACGCGGTAACTAAGCAAAATCGTTCTATCGTGCAAAAAGATTTATAAGATCCCAAATTATTTTTTTTTGTGCTTATGTGCATTTTAAGGTTAAAAATACTTGCTTGACACAGTTGGATAGGTTTGTCAATGTAATAGTTATCTAATTAAAAGCATTTAAATTTAAGAAACCGGCCATTACCAATAATTTTTTAATAAATAATATAGTGAATATTGAAATTTGGGGATTTAGATTCAATTTAATTAAGTACAGGTCTTCAATGGTTCTATTTTGTGCCCAATTTGGGTTCCAAGATGAATTTATCCTCGTTGTAAAATGAGAAGCAAAAAAATAAACGTGGTAAAACTACTTTTAAAATTGAATTATAATTTAGGCATAAAAAACCAATATGACCATAGGATCAGTTTTGACCAACTTGTTAAAGTAGATTCACAAATGTATATACAAATCTCCCAATGCAGATAATAATATATTTCGATTTTCCAAAGATTTTGATCCTGTGCAAATCCATATACATACTTACTTATATATACCTGCTTAAGTTGTATAATTTTAAAACGGAATTATTGTTTTATGTTTTTTTCATTATCTAGCCTCCACGGGTATGTAGAACTCTTTGTAAAATATCTAAACCAGATGATCTTAACATTGTAAATGGGAATAGCTGCTACCATAAAACTAATATAAAATCTGTCATTAAAATATATAGGAAATATGTTTTATATATACTTGGATCCTTGTTACCGGAATATGATTGGAAATATTAGTACAAATGATGATTAAATTAAATTAAAATAAAAAAAAGTAGACAAAATATAATAATAAATAATAATAATAATAAAAATGTTTATTCAAAGAAAAGATACAATACATACAATGGAAATACATTAAGATCATTATAATTTCCTATAAATAAACACAAATACCACTTGAAGCAGAAAATGCTTGTGCAGTGGTTAATTGGTTTAATGTATAATGCAGAAAATAACCTAAGTATACACTATCCTTTCACAATCAATACAAATTTTTATTACTTATGAATAATAAGACAACAAAAAAGAAAAAAAAAACAATGAATATTCCATTTTTATATTATTAGAAAGAAAAAACTGAATTTCAAAAACTAGAAGAAAATTGTATCATCCCTACATTCTGTTTATCAAAAAATAACATACCAACAAATGAGAAAAAAAAACACAATTACTACTATGAGTCCAATTATTTAACACTTATTTTATTTTCTAATGTCAGTTAAATCATGAATTACTCCAAGAGGCGTTTCTGTAATATATTTTTTTATTTTGATTTTGAATTGTTTTATATTTTCAACATTCTGAATATAAAACGGTAAAATATTAAATAACCTAGGTCCTAGGTATGTGAAGCAACGCTGTCCAATTGTTTTTTCACTTTTCGGGGGTATTGCTTTATTCCTGTTTCTAGTGGAATATTCATGTAAAGGAAACTGTAGTGTATGACTATTTTTATATTGGTATACGGTAACCGCTTTAAAATAGAGCTGCCTAATATCAAAAATATTAGTTTCCTTGTAAAGTAATTCCGAAGAGTAAAGCTTGGGTTTGCGATAAATTGATTTTAAAATTTTTCTTTGGACGACATTTAGTTGTTCCAAATGATTGCCATACGCCCCACCCCACCCAAGAATCCCATAGGATAATCTGGATTCTACTAAGGCAAAGTACAAAGTTTTTAAGAGGGGCTGTTCTAGTATATTGCTTAAGTATTTAAATTTATATAGTAAACTCCGAAGGTTTTTTGTCACATTCGCAATATGTAGGTTCCATTTTAAATGCCTATCGATTGTAATTCCCAAATACTTTACAGAATGAGCAGACAGAATATGTTGATCGGTACGTCCTTCATTGGATATTGTTAGTGCTTCGTAGTTAGGCAGACTGGTTTTGTAAGATCCAAAAGGCAGAAAGAACGTTTTTGTAAAATTAACAGTTAGTTGTTTGTGTGCAAACCAATCAAAACAATTTTTTAAATCATCTTCAGCCAATAATTTTAGGTTCTCCCAATTATCTGCAGTATACAGAACAGCTGTGTCATCTGCGTAACTAATAATTTTACCTTTTAATTTCAAAGACAGTAAATTATTAACATAAATTATAAACAATAATGGGCCAAGAATCGTTCCCTGCGGAACACCGTACTTCATCACCTTACCCTCACTAATACTTTCATTTATTTTTACCCTTTGTACCCTATTGTCTAGGTAACTTTCGAAAAATCTTAAAACGTTGCCTCTGAAACCTACATCAGCTAAAGCTTCCAACAGTTGCTTATGGCTAACTGTGTCGAAAGCTTTGGCCAAGTCTAAAAATACACATAATGTGGGCTTTCCTCTATCGACTAAATCATAAATGCGACCCATTAGTGAAGCAATGGCATCATCTGTACCTCTGCCTTCAACAAAGCCAAATTGATTACAAGAGATGATTTTATGTAGGTCTAAAAATTTTACCATCCGAGTTCTAATCGCTTTTTCCATGATTTTTGCAATGCTTGAGATTAGTGAAATTGGACGGTAATTTTGACTTAAATCCTTATTTCCTGATTTATATACAGGTTTGATAATTGCGTCTTTGAATTCTGTTGGACATTTTCCATTTTCAATAATTTTATTTAATAAATATGTTAAAGGAGATGCAATTTCTTCTGACACTTCTTTTAATATTTCAGCCTTTAATAAATCAGGTCCGGGTGCTTTATTTAACTTAAGGGATTGAATAATCGCTATAACTTCACCTTCAGTTATTGGATCGAAAAAAGCACTTTGAGCAACTGACATTCTAGTCTGATTATTATTGGATTGCGGTTTTTTTATATTGTTAGCCAGTGTTTCACCAATAGTTGAAAAATAATTATTAAAGGTATTAGCGATATCCAACTCGGAGTTTATAATCCGGTTAACCTCTACTAACTGTTTAACACCAACAGAATTAACCTCGGTTTGAGTTAGTTCCCGAATAACCTTCCACGTATTTTTACTGTCAGGTTTATTAGTAATTTTGTTTTTAAAATATTCTGCTTTAGCATTTCTTATTAAATTTGTCAGAAAATTTTTGTAATTTTTATATTCTTGTTTAAGAAGTTCATCATGTGGTTTTTGAATCATTTCTTTATATAATTTATTTTTTGTATTTATTGATTTTATTAAGCCAGACGTTATCCAGTTTTTCCGTTTAAATTCATTTCGTCTTATTTTTTTTACATAAGTGGATTCTTTTATTTTATTTTGAAGTGTTGTTATAATTTTAGTTGCAATATCTTGCACATCACTTAAAAGGCCTACTTCGTTCCAATCATACTTTCTTAATAGTTCTCTTAATTTGTTATAATTAATGTAACTAGTTTTAAATTTATTATTATTTGCTTTATTGATTGTAATATTTAGTTCTCCTATTGTACAGAAGTGATCAGTAGTTAGAGATGTAATAATGAACGGAGAACAAATTTCATCAATTGGCCCTTTAGTGGATTTAACAAACATATGATCTATACAGCTACCTCCTGTTTTATTTGGTCTTGTTATTTTGTTTATTAATGAATGAAAATTATATTCATACAATAAATTTAAATAAGTGTTAGCGGTTTCATCATCAGCAAGTATGTCAATATTAATATCGCCAACAATAATGTTATATGTAATTGGTTCTGCCTTTATTGTATTTAAATAATTTTCTAAGGCTACAATAAACTCACTTTCTGAGGTTGCAGGCGAGCGGTATATTGCAGTTATGAGTATCATAAGGTTATTTAGTTTAATTTTTAATTTTAAGAATTTAAAAATGTTAATATCTACTATTTCCACCTCATAGTCAAAGTTATTTTTTATAAATATTATCACACCGTCATTTTGATTGAAATTGCCCTCATTATAATGGATATTGTATCCATTCAATTTAAAAACATCCATGCATACCACTTGTCTGGTCTCAGTTAAAACAAAACAATCAATATCATTTTCTATTTGTTGTGTATAAATATTAAACTCATCAAAATTTTTAGTAATGGACCTAATATTTTGGTGCATAATACGAAAATGGTTGTTCTTATTGGAACACAAATTATATTCGTTTATGGAGTCAACCACGTTTGTATCAATAGGAGTATAATTAATATATTCCAGAAACGAATTCATGTTACAATTAATAAAGCATACCAGTTCTACTTATACAAATACATACACACACATATATACTTACATACACATACCTACATATATACACATACATACGTACACATATATACATATGTACAGATATACATATATATTAAGAAAAGTTTACTTAAAATTGTCTGTTACTGGAAGTAGAGTTAGATCTTAGAGATCTTCCCTTCAAGTTCTTCTGCTGTGACTTAGCTCCTGCGTATTTTGGGGTATTCAATAGAAGATTTGCTTGCTTAAAATATTGTTGATTTTTATTAAGTTGAGTATATTGCTTGGGTTGGACTTTTGGTTTATTATGTATAGGTATTTCCTGTACCTCCGTTGAATCGCTAGGTTGTTGTTCGTCTTCTTCTACATTAAATTCATTATTTACTGCTGAGGGTGTGGGTGTGGGAGGAGCACTATTCGTTTGACGTGGTTCGTAGCTAAATGCTTCGTTCTCCTCTAACTCTTCGATTGTGTATGATCTATTGTTAACAATAAGTTTATTTCGTTTTATGTAAGCAGTAACTTGATCTTCCTCTCTCGCTTTATTTAAGTAAAATCTTAGTTTTTTGTTTTCTTTTCTTTGTTTAAAGGTCAAATCCTGAGATATTGATATACCTGAGCCTTTTAGTTTTTTACAATTTCTTAGCACCTCGAGTTTTTTTAAGAACGATAAAAATTCAATCTTTACTGGCCCATTTTGTGTGCGGTTGATTTGGTAAGTGTTGTTAAGATCTCCTACATTTAAGTTAATACCTAGTAGCCTATTTAACTGATCACATACCCATTGAGGAGATACATTTGCATCGTTCTGTACTCCGAAGATTAGAAAGCTTCTATTTGTTTACTGTAATGTAAGTGTTTAATTTTATGCAAGAAAGCCAGCATTTAAAAAACAATTACGTTTTGTGTTAGAAACACAATGTATTTCCCAATGTATTCGAAGAGGTCCACCCGAGTTACTAAACTATATCTAGATTTAATAAGATCCAGCTGTTTTGTAAAGGAAAAGAAAAAGAATTTTATTTCCAAATTTTGGAAATTGAAAGAATAAATCATCCCTATACAATAGATACCGTTACATATGAGTCAATTCAAGGGTTTCAGAAGGCTTCTATAAAGAGAATAATTAATTATAAAATAACCTAATTAATTTTCTTTGATATAATATTCAGTTTTCAATATTTTTATTTATTTAATTAATTGCTTTTCTTTGCAATAATTAAATATGTAATAAATCGTTTAAAACAGGTGTTTGAGTATAATTTGTGGAGTTCGTATTTTGACGGCCTTAATTACAGGTTTGTGGAAGACTGGTAATACTCTTAAAAGTTAACCCACGATTTAGTGAGCTAGCTAGGACAACAACGCCCTCTAGGACTTTTTAACGTTAAAAATTCTATAACTCTCCTCTTAATATTGCGTTTTCTGAATTTTGAAAGCTTTGAAACATTCATAAAACGCAATATTGAAAGAAAAGTTATATAATTTAAGATTTTGTGTTCGTTTATTAATTTTTCATTTTTGAAAACGCGGAAGTTTAGAAAAAACTTAAAACATTTTTTTATATTTATTCAACTTATGTTAGGCATTTCAGACGACCGTTGACAAATTTGACATATTCATCAAGATTAATAAAAACTAGGCCATATTCAAACATATTGATTTATATTTTATTTAAGTATCAAAAAGTTCCCAAATAATAGAAAATAATATATATTTGATGCCACAAAGAACATATAGAGAATATTTGAATATTAGAAATTATATAATTAGAAACTATATTTTTAAGAAACGATGTAAACTTTGTATCTTGTGCATAGAGAAAATTACCTATTTCTATTCTACCTTGATTTCAATTTCAATATTTGGTTTGGCTTTGTATGACCCGCGGTGTAGTAAATCAAGTTGAAAAATGTATAAATATTCAGTACGTGATCTCAACTCTTTATTAAACCATTCTTTGGATCTCCTTAACTAAATCGTACGTTCGTTGAATAAGTTACAAAGACACAGACCGGATCTTTCATATTTTTCCTTTTTTGATTCCTTTATCTTTAATTAGTAATGTGTGAAAAAGATTTCATCAGAAATCCCTTTTCAGTAATTGTCTTATGTTATTATTATTGTTTTAATTAAATATCGAACTTTTATAACAATTGATTGACGCTGTTTCAGGTGTGTGGAATTATTTATTAGTTCATAGTTTCGTGTTCGGTTACTTGTAATCCTTTTAGAAAAATCTAATTTTGTTGTTTTTTGTTGAAATTGATATATTATCGACACTTTATTTTATTTAAAATCCTTAATAGGTACTACTAATTAATTGGTTTAGAGTTCCAGTGTATTCCGTCTTTGCCCATGTTTAGTTAATTATAAAATTCAACTTTAAATGGTAAATAACTACTCCAAGTTACAAAGTTCATGGATATTTAATGTCCAAACTTTTTTCATTTAAATTGATTACTGAATTATTTCATCACGACTAAAAGCTGGTAACAAGTATAAATAAAAACTTATAGTATTCTAAAATTCATTACTATTTCCATTGAAGGATGGATAAAGACATGGGTGGTCCTGTTACAGATCTTTTTCAAAAAACTAAATAGTCACAACATGAGGTAAATTTGTTGCTACCATTAATTTTTTGTTTAACACATGTGACACAGTTGATTTTTATTACGTGTTGGAATTTTAACGATTGCATTAAAAATTAGTTTGCTGATGAATTTTTATTACCGGTAGACGATTATAAGGTCTTTTAGTTTTTTTCTTTTAAAAACAACAAGAAGAAATAAATTCAAATGTAATAAAATAAATGTAGCTACAGATACGTTTATGGTTGAATATTCTGTACTGCTTGTTACTTTTTGTACAAAAAAATATAGATTCTGAATAATAAAAATTTTAAAAGGAAACTCAAAATTTAAAACTAGACCTTGTTATGAAAGCACAAGTTTTTAATCTCCCACTGGTTGCGTCGATAAGTTATAATAATAATATATAACAAAAAAATATTAAAAACTTCGAAACTAACGAGAAAATATGATGAAAACGACAGAACAAAAAAACAATAAATACAATAAAAAAGAGGCAAAATCGTTAAAATTGAATAAAAAGTGAGAGGTGTCAAGGGAAGGAATTGTAATAAAAAAAAATATTTCTTTGAAGTTATAAAATAATAATTCTTTTATTATTAACAAATATAATGTAATATAAACTTAATCAGTAGGCTCAATTTTAGTAATAATTGGCTTGTGAATTTTAAATTTTATAACTTTTTAAATAATATTTTTTTCTACAGTATTTTCTTTTTAATGTACATTTTCTTTTTAATTTAAATTAGTGTCTTTTTGAGTGTACTTTTATTAATATTTATGTATATTATGGTTTCCCATTTAAACAATCTATGAGAGAGAGAGAGAGAGAGAGAGAGACAGAGAAAAATGCGCACGCCGCACGGCTTAAAAGTTTCGTGACAACTTTTCGTCTGAATTTTTTCCGTCTAGTCTCACAACGCGCGATAAGGAAATTCGTTCCAAAAACTTTTTTAAAAAAATTTAACCGCCTTCAAAAAAAAAACAGAAGAAAAATGCACTAAACAGCCAGAAATAAAATCTTTATTTCTTAAAAAAATTGGAAGCAACTAGGCATCTGATTTCGATTTCCTTGAAGTCGGCTCGAAATCTAGATTTAATAGCTAAGATTAAAATAGAGGGTAAATTGCCATTGGAGCCGACTTCAAAGATATCGAAATCAGATGTCTAGTTGCTTCCAATTTTTTTTTAAGAAATAAAGATTTTATTTCTGGCTTTTTATTGCATATTTCGTCTGTTTCTTTTTGAAGGCGGTTCAATTTAAAAAAAATCCTTTTTAGTTGCTACTTGGCTCAGATGTGCAAGAGGTACTGCGTTCAATACCCACGAACCCCGATATGTACCAATCTGATGATTTTTGTGGTATTTCCTGGAATATATTCCACATTGATAAACACACCTTAACCAAATTTATATGGGACCACAATGACACTCTACTCTACTCTACTATTATAAATACCGGATATATTCGGTAACATATCTATATTAAAAATTCGAAAAGAGGTTGACCTTAAAGGCCATTCTTGCAACTTCCCGCTAGTTTTAACCGCAAAGCTATAGTAACGTCACGTATTTTGACGTTTTCCACTTTTTTTGAAATGTTTAAAAAACCATAACTTTTTAACGCCTTATTCGATTTTGATGTTCAAGATGGCACTCGACGTAGTTTTTTAAGACCTAAAAACGTTACCGGGAGTGCAAAATTGGTTAGTCAAAAATCTCTAAGTTATTGAAAAAAAACACTTTTTTTGAAATTTTTCGACAACGATATCTCACGAACGAATTAACCGATTTTAATTTGCAAAACGGCATTCGACGTGGCTTTTTAAGCTTAAGAGCTGATTAGGTTATGAAATTGATCGATGCAATAGCTAAAAAGATATGCCCAAAAAACATCATTTTTACCAATTGTTTTTTTCGGTTATTTTGAAATTTCTCGAAATCTACCGGCTCGAATCGGTTTAAACTTACAGGGAATCTAAGTTAGATGGAACTCTTTGGAATGCTTTTTATTTCATTCCGATCGGTCAAGCCGTTCAAAAGTTATAAGAGGTTTACATACATCCACACACACACACACACACACATCCACACGTACATACAGACACCCTCGTAAAAATAGTCAGGGGAGGTTCCTAAGACCTCAAAACGTTGAGATCCGATGAAAACTCGATTTTCGAAAAACGGGGTGAAACCAATAACTTCCCGATTTTAAAAAAAATTTTAATTTTTTTTAGCGGGAAGTTAAAAAGTATGGCCGAATTGAGAACCCCCTCGTTTAAAAAAACGGGAAATATGAAAAAAAATCTTGATTATTAGACGGTACGAAGTTCGCCGGGTCAGCTAGTTTTATTATATTTTTGTTTAATATCACTGGACAACCATCATCCCCTCTTTTTCAAAATCTAAATGTTAAAAAAACTACAACGATTATTGTAATTTAGTTTATTATATGTTCTTGCTCTGAAATCATATGAAAAATTTCCAAATATGCAAAAGATCAACTCAATGCGATAATTTTATAATGTATTGCTATAAGTCTGTAAAGAACTTACAAATTACTGACAACTTACCCATATTTTTCGATTATTAAAGTTAAAAAGTAATGTTTGGAATTACTTAGTAGATTTTCATGAAATTAAGTTTATTATTATTATTTAATACATTTTTTCATATAATTAAATAATAACTACAATTCAAAAAGACAATAAAAGGTAGATAATTTTAGAAAGCGTTTTACGAAAAGCAAATTAAATTTTATTGATACAATACGGTACTTATTAGAGCTTTTGTTGTAAGTATAAGGCTAGGACAGATTTTTGTTTAAATAGTTTTTCAAACTTTAGCCAAAATAAACAAATATTTTCAAATCGCTAAATAAATAAATTTTCAAGTTTTTAATCTTGCATTTACAGGATGCAGTGCATGTTAAGTAAACCACTTTTATGGCAGTTTGTAACTTACTAAGTTTAAATGCGAGCCATCGGAGACGTTAAGCACTTAAAGGATTACCAAATTACCAGAGTGTAAAGTGTAAGTATAATAAAGCAAATATTTGGCGAGATCGTGAATATACTTTGAAATTCTTAAACTCACATTAAATATGTTCGTAGATATATGTACATTATCTTATTACCTAGCAGTTACTTTTTAATACGAGTTTAATAATCAGTTTATAGTTTAAAAATGTTTGTTTATATGGCGAGCTAAAATTGGCACGAGATTTCATCAACTGAAAATGACATTTAAAACAATTATTAATCATTTTATACTTATATATAACAATATAAAGCCTGCGCGATCACAAACGCAAAAGCAGATGCTACGCGCATGCGTATAAACAAAATAGTCCATGAGTTTGAGAGTGAGAAACCAATCTACAGAGTACATCTCACTCGCACTCAAGCGCATGATAATGCTGTCGCGCTTACACTTACAGGATAACTTTAATGCGTCTGGGGGGATGATTGGCCCATAGGGTTGGTCTGGTTGCATACAAAAAGTATTAAAATACTACTATGAATATCATATATAAAAATTGGAAGTTAGAAAATAAGAAAGAAATTTTTTATGCAAATTTAAAGCGTCTGGCGGGAGTTACCGCCCACAAGAGGTGTCTGGCAATATTGAATTATGATTTTGTACAATATTTTGTAAAACATATCCAAAAACCAGCTGTTAGAATTTAAGGAAAGTAAGCCATATTTTTATGTACCTTTCTTACCTGTTACCTGTAAAAGGGCCGGGTAATCAAGTTAGCGGGTATGCATAGGTGCTTAAGCATACATTACCCCACACATTTCTCATAATTTTCAGGGTTAGAAAATAAGGAAGATCTGGGGGCCCTGGGATCTCAGTCTAAGAGGATAGTATAAAATATCAATCAATCAGTTATATACACATTTATAAGTTATTTTTTATATATTACAATAAAATAACGCTCCTGTTACACAATATTGTGATCCTGATGCTGATTACTATATCTAACCAAAAAAATGACAAGTATGCATCTAAATATTAATTTTTAAATAAACTTTAAACTTTAACAATAATACTAGTATTTTTCGTTCATTATTGTTATTATTTTAAATATTTTTTAAACTTTTTAGGTTGATGTGCTTTAAAAACGTGTTTTTTAGTGTTTTTAAACTATATTTATGAGTCTATTAATGAGGATACATTGGAGGGTAGGTCTGGTGCCAGCAGCCGCGGTAATTTCAACTCCAATAAAGAGTAAAGTTAGATTTAAGGTACAAATCTAAAAAAATTGTTTTTTTTTTCTGCGTGGTTGGAATTAGAAGACTCGACCAACGAACGCTCTGAAAGTGGTGGGATATACTAATAGTAATAAGCTACAAACTCTTAGTCTAACGAATAGTTACATTACATACCTCCAAACAAACAAACATACTAATATACTTATAATACTGAAGCTAATAAAAGCGTGTTAAAAAATCTGGCTCATATGCTACTTTAACAGCTACATTAACAGCTAGTAGATGAACGAAGAAATGAGGACAATTTAAAATGTCTGCAAAAAAACGAAAATTTATTAATCCAATTTTTTATAAAAAAAATAATGATGGAACAAAGAAAAAATATTTTAACAACGAATCTGGCCTCCTTGTGCATTTCTTTCCAGTTATTTAGATCTGCTTGGGGAATCACCATTCAGCTATTTTGAAGAGCTTGAAACAGCTGATTGAGATTTTAAAATTGATTTTGGTCTTGGCTGAAGCATATCCCATGCATGCTCAATGGGATTGAGATCGTGTGATTGAGCTAGCCAGTACAAAACTGGAATACTCAGCTCTTCACTCTTCACTTGGCTATCAAGATAAAATAAGTACCAATCTTTTGAGCGTGTGGAACAACTAGATGTTCTGGAACGTCTGTAACGTAGCGCTCTGATGATTAAAAACGATCCAGCAGAATGAGCTCAGTTCTACAGCCAAGCGAAATTCCCGCTCATACCATAATTTTGCCTCCTCTTTAGCTGTGAACCTCTTGTGTATGTTGCATTTGATTTCTTGCTCCAGGTTCTCTTCATACGCGTATCCCTCTAGATTCTGTTTACAAACCCAACAGACATTCATCGGTAAATGAACATTATGCCATTGATTTTGTTCCCATATAACATGTTCTTTTGCCCAATGTAGCAGACTGTCACGATTCCCTCCATTTAAAGGTTGGCACCTCCAATGTCTTTAGTTAACTAACCTTCTGGAGATGGTATGAATGGACACAGTGACATTATGAGCTCCACGAAGAGGATTAATTAACTGCCGTGCCGTCACTGTGTGATTTCTTTGCGCTTCTAACTAAATATATCGGTCCATATGAGGTGTTGTCATCCTTGATCGTCTCAAATGTCATCCCCGAACGCTTCCCATTTTACGATAACGAGTCCAGAGACGTGAGATAACTTTCTGAGTGGTTTCTACAGCGTTTGCCACATCAATTTGTCGCATTCCAGCCTCAATCATCCCTACAGCTCTCAACATTTCGTTTAAGGCCAAACGGCGTGAGACCTGTTAAAACAATTTTTCAAAACACCTTTGCACGAAAACAATTAATTAACAACTAATGACTTATTGTAAATTATCAAAATACTTTCTTATCATAAATTCTTTATTTTGGTATTTTTTTGAAAATCATTTTTTTCTAGGAATATTCTTTGCGAATCAGTTTTATTTGTATATTTACGTTGATACATAGTACTGGAATTGTTTTTACACTGTCCAACATAGCTTAATGTATTAAATAAATATTTAATATCTCTAGATTTTAAGCAATTGTATACATGATAAAGGAGTAGCAGATTACTTTAGACAAATGTGGGTTTGGAATTTTAGGGTATAACTAAGTCAAATTATATTCCGGTATAAGGCTTACTGCAATTTGAATTTAGTTGTTTTTGTGCACTATAATTAAAATTAAATTTATATTAAATTTTGTTGATAACTAACTGCAATCATTTTTTAACTTTCTTTTTTTCATTTTTATTGCATCCTGAAATCACATTACTTTTAATAGTAGTTGTCCCTTGCTATTTTATAATTTCATTTCTGTGTTATAATTGGCTACTCCCACTTTTAGGATTCTTCCAAATAGCATATATTTTAATTTTCACATTTTTTTATTTGTAGCTCTTTTCATTTGTTTCCTACTCTAATTGTTTTTCCTGTATGAAATTCAGATAGTGAAACACAAGTGGTTCCTGTATTTCGGGATTGCCAGCTGCTGATGCCGGTAATATAATCATTATTAAAAAATTTTACTCATACTTGGTTTGTAAAGGTATTTTTAACCAAAGTGATTCAATTTTATAAAGTATCCAATAAATATTGTCAGACAATTCTACGTTTCAATCTCTTCATCAAATTTTCGGTTTGTAGAGTTATACTTAATAAAGACACTAAACATGTTATATTTCTCTACTTACGGTCCTGGTTATAAGACAAAAATTGATACTGAAATAAATCGTCGACTGAGAAGTTGAAACTCGTCTGGCATTCAATTGAATTAATGAATGACAACATAACTGCCGCCCAAAAACAAAATCATCAGATTTTTTCTCATTCAATTTATTAAATACCTAAGAGTTATCTACGAACTCAGATTATAATAAGATTATGTTTAGAATCTTAAATTACTTTGTTTACGATTAATAAAAAATAAATGTGTAATGGGATTTTAATGATCTTAGTTTCCGATTTTACTTTTTTAGCACGAGATTTTGTATTCCAAAAGTTATACGATCGATGATAAAATACGTTTTCTTATATTTCTTAAAATTGAACTGGTGCTAAATGATTTGTGAGACCAATTCAGCCACTGAAAAGATTTTAAAAGTATCTAAGTTTCACTCAAATGACAATTATAATAAAATCTACCGCGCAAACAAAACTTAAGATTATAGAACACAGCTTCAGTGGTGGTTGTAATATGACCTCTGTTTGAAAAATCTTAGTCAAGGTTTTATGTATTAATTATTGCTTTTATTATTTTTAGAAGAAAAATATATTTTTTAATAAAATATCTCTAAATATCCCAACATCGTTTATATCTTATTAACAATAGCTCTATGGTTAACTCAGCATATAATAAAATTGGTCCAAAAATAACATTTATTAAAAGAAAATACATGCCAAACGTTGTGCCAAATAATCATTTAAAGATACTAAAAAGCGAAATAAAACTTGTCGACACATATGTATATCTGGGGTATATAAATACATAGGCGAAGGAGAAGAATAGCACAGTTATGGACAGCATATGAATTAATATACCGATTAATATGAATATACAAGTCATTGATTAATGTGCATTGCCAATAACCTATAGTAGCAATATTATCACTCACATAAAGACAAATGCTTCCCCATCACAGACAAACGAAATATAGTACGAAAAGCTACACGTTGACAAGATGACATAAAAATAACTTAAAACTGTTGGAAGACAGCACAAGACAAACAAATGAGGCCTGTCAGCAATAGGTACATTTAGAGGGAATAAATGATGATGCAATCCAGGAGATGCTTGCTCGGTACCGGAATTCTAGAGAGAAAGGATCCTTCATCCTGAGTATGGTATGGGTCTGGTCTCACAAGTAAGGAAGGTCTCCGTCGAGGAATGGAAATGGTCAGCTTCAGTACTCCTATCGCAATAATAGCAGATCTTCCCAATGGATGGTAGCCATAGGTAGGAAGACTGTAGTTGTAGGGTTTCAATGCATTAAAGGTGAATGAAGTGAAGGAGTACCGTCTGATGTTGGCCATGGATCTCGAGAGATGGAGCTATGAGACGATGGTGTTCACAGAGTTGCAGACAGACCAACATACCAAAAAGGGATCCGTCTAGCCAGCGGTGGACCTGGCGTTTCTAGACGAGGGCAAGACAGGAGATTCTCCGCGAAGAGCAGATTCTGACAGTAGTGTGGTGGATTATTATTATTTTGTAAAACTCAGTCCTATACATACACCCCTGTAAGCCAGAGCCGGTAGGGTAGTTTAATTGTTTTATATTTCATTGTAATATTTTGTATTACTTTTTATTGTAATCATCCAGGTCAAAGTCAGTACGTTAGATTTCAAAGCGATCTTATATAGTTTAATTCTTATTCTCACGTAGCGTATGAATTGGCTATAAAAGAGCATCGTTGAGGTGCACTCAAGGAGTCTGAGGTTAACTGTAAGGGTCACTCTTTGGGGTGTCCCTAAAACAGAACCTTGGGTTTGGGCCGTTGTGACTCTTGACGTATTTTTGTGAGTAAGTGTGACATGCCACCATGTAGTTTATTTGGTGAGATTAGTTAAGATTTGTTTTTAGTTATTTCATATTCATATTGTTTATTATTCATTGTTATTGCTTATTTATTCGTTAATATATTTTTTGTTTGTTTGTTGTTGTTTATCTTATCTTTCCATTGGTTAGTTTTCTGCCCTCAGCAGAATACCTTGCCAGGGGTTAGATAACCACAACCTGGGTGGGAAGTGCCTTCAGTAAGCTACCCCTCATCCTAAAACACTAAGGTATAACCCCCCCAGGCGTGCCAATATTGATAAGGAATATACCCGAGTATAGTTAACAAATTTAGAGTTCTTTTAAATTAAATATTTTTTTAACATTTGTATTGTATTTTGAAAAGGTCTGAGAAGTAAAGTTATATCCGAATATATTTTTTAATATTTCGAAGTAAACACAATCATTCAACAAGATAAAATCGCAACAACTCCATCGTAAGGAAAAATGAAAAGAGCAAAAATAAAAAGCACTTAGCGAAAATAAGTCCCTTTTTTTGCAGAAATAATATTCAAATTGAATTATACCATGCCGCAGCTGGGCTCGTTCCATACATTAAAATGTATATTTTTGAGAGTTTCAAGTTTCTCGAAAACGGGGTTCGTATATATAGAACGGCCCGGAAACTTTAACCCTCTACGTGTAAATCATGTTCCTACATCTCGAACGTGTGATATATGAAATTAAAGCAAGAATGTGGCTGTGTCGACGTATGTTTTATGACAAGAAAACTTTGCAACGGAACCTTTATGGAAAATGTAAGATTTTTCTTCTGTTTTGAAAAACTAAAGTTGTAGAGAATAAAGTCTTCACATTGACTAAATTATGCTTGAATTCGCAATCGTTTACCTACCACATATCTTTTTAATTGAAATCATTGATTTTCCTAAGCAATAAATTTTACAAAAATATAAAAATAATGTTTCATTGTTTATATCAAACTTAATTATTTAAGACATATCTTTCAAATGATTTAAAGTTAGATATTTAACAAGCACCAAAATGACAACAAAATAAAAAATAGATAGGAATAAAAACACAAAGCATTCCACAGATAAATTTATTAATAAAGAAGATGAAGGAGCGACCAGTTTCTCTCAAATGAGTATCACCAGGCTAAAGAAAATTGAGATCACCAAAACGGTGGAGTCCGTAATTAAAGCATCATAATAATAAATACGACTTTTTTTATTAACCTATGTAAAATCAAATATTAAAATTGGGTTAGACCCAGAAGAAAAACAGAAACCAAAGGCAATTAGCAGGGGCCTATGAAGTACACATGGCTGCATTAGATAAAATTTATTTATTATTATGTTGCTTTAATTACAGACTCCACCATTTTGGTGATTTCAATTGTCTTGAGCTTTATGATTTTCATTTGAGCGAAACCGGTTGCTACTCCAACTTATGTTTTAGAAATAAATTTATCGGTGAGAGGCTTTGTGTTTTTATCCCTATTACCATTGGGATCCACATTTAAGATATGGATAACGTACTACGTCCAAAATAAAAAATGTAGCATTCATCTAAAACTTTTTAACATTATTTACATGCTCTAACAAGATAGCTGCTATGAAAGTATGAGATTTTTCTATGCTTTTATAAGCAAAAAGACACTGATGAAATGATATTTACTCCCGGAGGTTGACTAGCCACTTTAACCAAGTGTGAACACCAATTTGTTTTATTCAACCACTTTTAGTATAAAAATTGTAATAGATACCAACTTTACGTTACTAAAAATGGTGCAAATACAAAAAATTTATAGTACCACAATTTGATGATCGATTAACCATGGTTAACCACTGATTGTTTGGTAGACACAATGACCATTTGATCTTTCATGTTTTTGTTTGTCAATAGAATATCGAGAGATCAGCGAGCAACACGCTCGAGGCAAAAGATTTTTGTACAACAGTGAACTAAATTTTAAGTTTTTCCCATTAATTCAACAAACGAAAAGAGAACTAATTATTGGGCGATTTACAAATACAAACATTTATTCAATTTCTATGATACAAAAAGTAATATAAGACTACTGTAGAGAAAAAGGTGTCCAATTCGTTTAAGACTCTTCTCATTTATTTAGATATTTACTGTAAAGATTTAGTTGTAAAGAGAAACTGCATAAGTATCGTTCAAAACAAATAGATAGCATTGTTTACAATACAATTTATTTGTTTGGATTAGTATTAACTTATGTCTTCGTACAGAATCGATAATTTCGAGTAACAGGGTTGAAATTGGGATACTAGTCACGTATTTTGTAAGCTAATAATGAAAAGAGAAGACAGAGATTATTGTTACCCTGGGAATTAATGATGTAAAAGTTGATTCGATAGAAAGAATGTACGAATAAAGCAGAAGAATGGAAATTACGTTTTTACCTCATCAAAATAGCAGCGAATTAAACTTCAAAACAATTTTGTCAGCTTTTTGAACTAGCACTATTTAAAAAATTGAAATATAAAATGATGTATCATAAGAACTTTTCAGTAAAAATACGCAAACAATTTTTATATTAGGAATCTAAAACATCTAAAAATTTGAGAAACGAAAAAGTTTATACTTATTGGGATCCAATAAAGTAAATGTTTAAGTATAATAACAAAATATAAATATGTATAGTATTCAGCAGAAAAAACATGATCCGAATGTTCAGCATGGTTAAGACCTTTTACATACTTGTTCTCATTTATGTTTTTAGAATAAAAGGAATAACACTATGTAAGTATGAGCATTCTGTTTTAAATCTATTTTATTTTTAATTTAATCGAAATTTCAATTTTTAAGGTCTCAGATCTAAAACAGAAATATGTTGTTTATAAAGAGATTATTCAAAAGTACGGACCATAAGTTGGACTTAATTTACGAACCCCGAGTTGTAAATCCCGTCTTAAGCACGGTAATAAATAACTTTTTAATTCAATTTAGCTGCCGTTCGACACAAATAAAATAACTTTTCTCGAATACAATACATAATCTATAATTCATATGGACGAACAAAAAACTAACAGATAGCTTGTTACCTATAAATTTATATCTGGTAGGTACCACGCATCCACCACCCAGTCGCAACCAGATCCGACACACAAAAATGATGATTGAATACGCAGAGCCGTGCAAATAAATATTGATCATGAATAGTTTTTTTTTTCAATTGTTTTAAGTTACAAAAAGCTGCTAATGTTGTTCAATATTTAAGTCTAAATAGGCCCGAATTGAAATTTAACAATCGCTACTTTATAATCCTTGGGTTAATAAGTTCAATTGGTTTAAACGCTACCGGACCCAAAAGAATAATCAAGATGACTGAAACGTTGGAAAACTTAATGATTGGATGGATAATGAAACATGACTGAACTCATAAGAATAATCAAGAAAACTGAAAAGTTGGAAGATCAAAAGAGTGGATGGAGAATGAAACATGACCGAAGCCATAAGAATAATGAAGAAGACTGAAAAGTTGGAAGATCAAAATAGTGGATGGAGAATGAAACAGAAAGACAACTGCTCAGAGCGACAGAAATGAGATATGGAAAGTTAATAGGAGATATTATCAATGAGATATAGAAAGTTGATAGGAGAAATAATCAATGAGATATGGAAAGTTGATAGGAGATATTATCTATCAGTCTATGAGCATTTATTATCCAATGGAATCAGTTACTGATTAAATAAAAGGAAAAGTAGACTTAGAAATGTGTTTTTTTTTTATTTTTAGTTTTATTTGATATTTGTAAACAGTAAGTTTAATATTTACCCACAAATGGACAACTCAATTTCTGATTAGTAACTGTATGAAATATGAATGAAATAGGGGGGATTATTAGAAATGAAATAATATGGTTTTTGGAAAAATATATTTTTCAAATTTTTAAATGTTGTAATATCGTAGGTAGACACTGTAATTTATATTTAATGTTTTTCTTATTATTTTATGTTGCTTGTTACTATTGTTATTTATATACGTTTGTTATGACCCTGAGGTTGTTGCAATATATTACCAAAACGTTGGTCTGTTCCTAAACGCAGTTTCATTTTAAAGATCCAGTACCAAAACCCATAATATTTCATTCTTGTAATATTGGATCAAAAAAAACTATTTAATTATTAGAAATTTATATAGCTTATATCTTATATAGAGTATATGTTTGGATTACTAACATAATGATCTATTCCGATAAAAGATCCAGATATAGAAGACAGAAGTTTTACGAAATTCTACGTTTCTTTTTTCGTTCTTTTGTATTTTGTAAATTTATTCTAAACTAATTTTTACCATTTTTAAAATCTTTCAACTGATAAAATAGAACTAATTTCGTAAAACGTATATCTTTATGATTGCTTTATTTTATTCTGTTATATCCGAGTTTTATTTTTTTTTAAATGAAGTATTATCAGCTTTGTTGCAATTTTTCGGAGTTTCTACATGTATACATTTTTGCTAATCTCTACATTTTATAAAATCCTAGTAAATTAATTAAAATAAGTTTAGTTGCTTTATTTCTGGTTTTTATAAAATCTTCATTTCTATTTATTATTGTAGTTTTTAAAATTTATTATCATTGTTCGGTTTTTGCTAAAAATTTTTAATTTTTATAATTATTATATACTTCTTTTGGTGTGTTAGGAAAAAATGATAGTGGTAAATTTTTAGGATGCGAGCACACCGGCACCGTCACGAAAAAACGACACCATGAAATTAGTTAGTTATTTTTCGTTTCTTATACTGACATTTCAAATTAGATTTTCATTTGTTTTATTAATTATGCTCATTGTTGTTTTTTATTATTAACAAATAATTTTTCAAAATAATAATTATAACAATTTATTAATTTAATAATAATTTACAGTGTTTATAACTGATAAAACTAGTTGTTACGTATTACTTTGAGTGCGTTTGTAGAATTTGGGGTTAGTATTATTTATTTTAAGAAAGATTTTTATCTTGTTACGCTAAAGAAGTATAACTTCTTACGTGCGTACATAAGTACACACATCAGTTCGTTTACTATGAACTACTTGTTAAATGAATTAATACCGAAAATATCTGCCAGGTCCAAATTCATTGTTATATTTAAAATTTAAGAATTAATAAATGAAATATGGCATTTAAAAAAATACAAATATATTTTTTGATTTAACAGTGAAGTGCAAAAACGAAACTTAAATTGGTACTTAACTAAGTCCTACTTAAATTTAAGCAACGCTTTTACAACTATGATGTTGACAAAACTTAGTACACACATGCTGAAAGTCTAGGGATATTTAAAATTTTTATTTCTAAATGGTTTAAAAATTTTTCATCGAATAACTTGTGTAAACCTGATATACGTGGGAAGTGGTAAATGAACAAAAATATTAAAACGATTCATTAAAAAAAAATAAATGTAGGTATTCCAAAAAAAAATATTACTCCAGTTTTTTATAAAAATAAAGAAAAAAATATGTTAATAAGGAATGTGGCCTCCTCGTGTATTTATGATGGCTCAACAGAGTCTTTCCCTACTAAGGATCAAATTTTTTTAGATCTTTTTTGGGGAATCGCCATCCAGCACTGTTGAAGAGCTTGAAACAGCTGATTGAGATTTTGAAATTGATTCTGGTCTTGAGCTGGCCAGGGCAAAACTGCAATTGTGCCAACTCTTTAGCTGTAAACCTCTTGTGTATGTTGCATTCTTTCTAATTGTGTCAAAATCTCTATGTATATGCTTAAACACAAGTGCAAATATGCATTGTCATCCAGTTTTTAGCTATCCTAAAAATTTCAGAGCTCTAGGTTGTCGGGAATTAGGATTAAATTAGTTTACAAAACTCCACTCGGAATGACAAACAGAAAGACAAAGGGACAACGAACACGACGAAAATATTAAAACTCTCTAAAAATGTTTAACAGTAGATATTATAGAAGGTTTCAATATCTACAAAAAAGTAATACTACTACTACTCTAGTTATGCCACTATAACTACTTTATTACTTTTTAAAAGTTGATAAAAGTGCTGACACTAATCAAACCATAATATTGAAACCTCTGTTTTAATCTTTATCCCATTAAATGATATTTTATTAAAGACCGTTACAATACTTTTTAAATTATTAAAATGAGACATTTCATTCAAAAGATATAACAAATTAATTTGCTGCCACAAAACAAAACTAAGTACCTACGTCAAATGTTGTGTATAGGGAAATTCTGAGTTTTACACATAAATCTCTTCTCCAATATCATAGAAGAAAGTTTAGCATTTTGAAATGTTGGTTTTATTTTTCACAATTTATAATATTCAAACTTAAAATAACTGGACCGATTTAAATTTTTTTTTCATTACTTAACTGACAGCAAGAACTTTTCAATACTTCAAGAGTATTTTTAGAACGTTTTTTTTATTTTCGTCGTGTTCTTTGTCTTTCTCTTTGTCATTATGGGTGGAATTTTGTAATCGAATTTAAACCTATTTTCCGACCACCTAGAGCTCTAAAATTTTCAAAATGGCTAAGAACTGGATGGCAATCCATGTTTCAAGTGTGTTTAGGCATATACACAGACATCTTGACACAATTTCAAGAAATTCTCAATTTTATATTGAAAAATAGAAAGTTTTTTTTTTTAGTCGTGTTCCTTGTCTCTTTTGTTTTTCTCTTTGACATTCCGGGTGGAATTTTGTAATCGAATTTAAACCTATTTCCCGACCACCTAGAGCTCTGAAATTTTCTGGATAGTTAGGAACTGGATGGCAATGCATGTTTCAAGTGTGTTTAGGCATAAACATAGAGATTTTGACACAATTTCGGGTTGATATGAGTTTTAAATCGATTACCAAATTCCCAAATGATATACATATTCAAGTAACAAAATAATTTATATAATAGTAATGTGACCTATAAATCAGTAAAACAAAACTTTCTACTATAAAAAATTCATTTTATAAATTCTGATTATTAAATTTACTAATGTCGGACAATCTACGTGAATGATGATACAAATTTAAAAATGTATTAAGTGTCTATCTAATAATCTGAAAGGAAGTAATTAATAACTAACAAAACTAAGTGAAATAAAAATTTAATGTTAACAAAAATAAATCTATAGTCCGAATTAGAATAGACTTTCCACTACAACAAGATTGGTATCTACGTGGGCGAAACCGAGGGTCATTGTTAGTCGTTTAATAGATAGGTATTATGAAGAACTTTTGAAAGTTCCAAAAATTTCAGTCAGAGACATACTAAGGAAGGTGTGTTAAATATGATGTAAAATACTGAAACCCCAAAAAGTAAGAAAAAATGGTGGTTTTAGGTTTATAAACCTTTAATTAGAATAATTCTTAACACATATAGATATTATACTCATTCACATTATCTAACACATGTCATTTGGTTCATTTTTAAATAAGGATTTGAAATGTTGTGAGACATCTATCGTCGAAATACTTTAAAGCGATTTGAATACTTTACATGTTTTGAATATATATACTACTAGCGGCCGCCCGCGACTTTATCCGCGTGAACTTTAGTTTTTTGCCACCCAATTTCATACAAATTTTCAACCCCTATTTTAAATCCTTAGGAGTTAAATTTAAAAAAGTCATTTCTTATTACACCACTACCTAATAGAAAAAAAATATTCTCGAATTTTCAAGACTCTACGCGTCTATCGACAGTGTCATGTCGGCCAGCAGCAGCGTGCTACCGCCTTACCGCTCCACACACCCCGCACATTAAAGCGCGAGTGGTATTAGACTATTATTATTTTAAAACTATAAAAACTTGCATGCTATATGCAATCAAAATCACAGCCCGATCGGTTTGAAATTTACAAAGTTTCATACAAACTTTCATCCCCTATTTTATCCCTTAGGGGTGAAATTTATTAAAATTCTTTCTTGAGCGATGCCTACGTCATAGTAGCTATATGCACGCAAAATCTTAGCCCGATCGGTTTGATATTGGCAAAGTTTCATACAAACTTTCATCCCCTATTTTATCGCCTTAAGGGTGGAATTAATCAAAATCCTTTATTTGAGGATGCCTACGCAATAGTAGCTATATGCATGCAAAATCTCAGCCCGATCGGTTTAAAATTGACAAACTTTCATCGCCTATTGGATCCCTTTAGGGATGGAATTTATCAAAATCCCTTCTAAGGAATGCCTACGTCATAGTAGCTATATGCATGCAAAATCTTAGCCCGATCGGTTTAAAATTGACAAAGTTTCATACAAACTTTCTTCCCCTATTTTATCCCCTTAGGGATTGAATTCATCAAAATCCTTTCTTAGAGGATATCTACGTCATAGTAGCTATATGCATGTAAAATCCCAGCCCGATCGGTTTAAAATTGACAAAGTTTTATACAAATTTTCATCCCCTATTTTATCCCCTTGGGGGTGGAATTAATCAAAATCCTTTCTTAGGGGGTGCCTACGTTACATTAGCTATATGCATGCAAAATCTCAGCCCGATCGGTTTAAAATTGACAAACTTTGATACAAACTTTCATCGTCTATTTTCTCCCTTTAGGGGTGGAATTTATCAAAAATTCTTTTTTAGGGGATGCCTACGTTATAGTAGCTATATGTATGCAAAATCTCAGCCCGATCGGTTTAAAATTGACAAAGTTTCATACAAACTCTCATCGCCTATTTTATCCCCTTAGGGGTGGAATTTATCAAAATCCTTTCTTAGAGAATGCCTACGTAATAGTAGCTATATTCATGCAAAATCCCAACCTGATCGGTTTGAAATTGACAAAGTTTTATACAAACTTTCATCCCCTATTTTATTCCTTTGGGGGTGGATTTAATCAAAATCCTTTCTTAGCGGGTGCCTACGTCATAACATCTACCTGCGTGCCAAATTTCAGCCCCATCCGTCTAGCGGTTTGAGCTGTGCGTTGATAGATCATACAAACTTTCATCCCCTATTTTATCCCCTTGGGGGTGGAATTAAACAAAATCCTTTCTTATCGGATGCCTACATCATAATATCTACCTACATGCCAAATTTCAGCCCCATCCGTCCAGCGGTTTGGGCTCTGCGTTGATAGATCACTATGTCAGTCAGTCAATCAGTCAGTCAGTCACCTTTGAGTTTTATATATATAGATTTTATGAAAGATATAAAATAAATTGTATATAATGTGTGATCGCATATCGCATCTACACCATAGGAATAAAATCCGTGTAGTAACATCCTAACATCGAAATATTTTTTATATACCTATGTATTATGAGTTATAAAAATTCAAAAATCGCCAATAAAAATTGTAGAAATCATAATAAATTTCTCCTCAGATCCAAAAATTATATTGCTGAACAAAGTTAACGGTTCCTGTTAGTTCAAAGGAGTCCTGGTTTATTATGTAATTTACTCCCAAATCACGACTCTTCAGAACTTTCGTCTTTTTAATGCCGCGGGTTAGAGGAAATTCTGGAATATGAACCTCGCTGATAATTCTTAATTGGTCTTCTGGACGTTACACAGAAGCAGACGAAATATAATGCTTTTGGAGTTAACAGTTTTAATTGGACAGGATAAAAATTATAAATCCCTAAAGTTCGATGCTTGAGAAAATTTTGACGAACTTTTTTAATTAGGTACTTAATTTTTTTGAGTTAACGACTGTTTGCAGAGTCTACATATATACTGTAACGAATCACAAAAACCACAGAGCTCGATTTATTAAAAACTAAAAAATAACTATCACAAAATTACTTAATTGATATTCAATTAAATGTACAGAACGTTATTTGGTACAAGACTACTTTCAATCGCACGCGAGAATAATCCCTCATCAAAAGTACAGTCTCCGTACTAGAAAAGGATCGAACATTCTTGGCCACGTGGAATCTGCTCGAATCTTCCAGCGACACACAGTGGCTCACCAGCAGATTTATTTTTAACTAGTTACAGTGCCCCCTTCTTTAATCTGAACGTCTCGTTCAGACACTACAGGGGCAACATCTCCTAAAGCCTCATGACGGAATTTGCAATTTGCGAATGCTCGACAAACAAATTTCCTACGGTTTTACCAATAATGGTCCCCTTTGAATTGAAGCAGCACACCGTAACCCTATCTCCGGTACCTCTGAAAATCTTTTTAGTCATAGTTCGTACTAGCTTCCAGTCCAACCCAGGTGAACTACATCCTATCTTCGGTAGCGCCAAAATTATTTATGGTATAGTTGGTAGAAAGCTCTTAAGTTCTTCAAAGCAGACCAAATATTTTCATAAGTAGGCTTGCTTTCATATATCGTCTTGGAAATTAATTATAGCAAGGATCGTTGACTATTCTCTAGGCGCAGAGCTTTGCCTTGGTCGTTACCCAAGCAGTTCTTCTACTCGTTCTGGTCTTTTCCTAAAGACGGATGCTAGTCCTCTATCGATATGGAGGTCTTCGGCCACGCAATGAGCAATGGAAATACTCGAAAATATTTTGTCTAACCTCCACGGTAACTACAAATCGAGCTTTCTTCCGGAGTTTGAAGTAAGCCATGATTTCTGATCTCTTTGCCGTCATTGGATCCGGAATATCGTGCTAGTCGATTGATATAAATCACGTCAATTATTTTATCACCCAGTATGGACCTTCCCATTGTCGCTGTAGCTTGGGATAAAAAGCTCGTCGTCGCTGTGGATTGTGCAAATTCAAAAATTTCCATTACATGTGCGTGTGTTATATTGACACTTCGTGTACTCACTAGCAATTTTGATATGGTTCTTGGCTACGTCTTGGATGTTGTTCATTCTTGTTTTTAGTTGATGGACGTAACTTTCACTTTCAAGCCTTGTTCTCCTTTTATTAACTCCTATTAATCGGCGAACAGCTTGGAATAGAGGAAGTTTCTCCCTTTGCCCAAATGGATTTCCATAGGAACGCCAAAACAACTGATTAATTCTTTCACGGGTTCGTCAGCCACGGTAGATGTCTCTGCTAGGAATGGCATATGCTTTGGTCCACTTTGTAAAATATGGTGACTGGGATGTACATATTTCCACTATCAGTCTCGGGAAATGGTCCAGCGATGTCTATAGAAACTCTTTCCATCTGACTAATCTGACTACCGATATTGCATTGTCTCATAAGTGCTCTCTTCTTCGAAACTTGACCATTTTCGGAAGCACACAACTTACATTTTTCGCACCATCGTCGTACGTTCTCTATACCGTTGACCCAAAAGAATCATTCTCGTACCTTGTGTAACATCTTCATATTACCAATATGTTCCCCTGGAGGTCCATCATGCAATTGGCGCATTACTTCTCATACTACGACCTGTTACCACTTTGATTGGGTGCCATCTTTTTTGAAATTGTATGTAATACGCCGTTTCTTAATAACTTTTTATTTCCAGACTTCTCCGCTCACGTGCAATCTGCAGGATCCTCCAGCTACACACAGTGGCGCAATAGAGTATTTATGTTTAACTCGTTACAATACGAAAATTTGTGTGATACTCTCTTCCTGGCAATGCAACTATTATCCTTGCTCCTTCAATTGACCATTGTGAACAGTCACTGCTTCTGTTTTTAACAATTGTTAAAAGTTTAGTGTCCTTATTTTATATATCAGAATGAGTTTCATAGCTGTTCCTTTTGCCGGTTTTTAACAATTTTAAAAATTACCACTCTTACACAATGACACGTAAACGTTAAATGAAACAGAGTAAAACGGGGGAATATCGTATGCCTTTCCAAAAATATTTTATTCATAAATGTCGACGTTTAAGTCAGGGTTTTAAACAATTAATAAAAATATTTAACAATAGATAATCCATTACAAATTTTAAGCATATATGCTTATAACAAAACGTCCAATTCAAACATGAATTGAACATTGATATTACAAATAAAAAAATCAAAATAAAAAGTGATGTCAAAGTAAAAGTTAGTAAGCGTGGTAAGACTGGTAAGCTTATAACATTTTATTATTTTGATTACAGAATTTTTGCGTTCGGCAAAAGAATTGGTTGTCGAAAGATTAGAAATTTAATCTATGTATGTATAGATTCAAAAGACAGCCTTTGACAATGTGCCAAAATATTGATTAAAAAGACGTAGAGGCTCCTTTTTAAACAAGAGAAGCCCAAAAAATAGGAGAAAATGTAGATATTACTTTTGCCAAACTAAGCAAATAAGCAGTTTTCAGAAGTTCCGGTTTAAACTCCTTTTTCAACACACCACTCGTGGTAAATTTCGTACGTTTTCTCATACCTTTTTTTACTTTTGTCAGATAAGAGATTAACGTCTTCGCTTGTGCAGCCTCATGTATTTTTTGGGGTGTACAACCTTCTTCATTGTCAGACATATTGCAATACTCTTAAAAAGAATAAACCACGAATCATTATAGAAATAAATTTCACGTCAACGATAACTGTCAAATTTTTCATAGATTACTAGACAGGAAGATTTGTTTAAAATACATGTTTCTCATAACTGATTACTTTATTTATTAATTTCATCATATTATTTTTAAACGATTGTGGAAGAACCATTTTTCTCTCGAGAAATTGTTCACCTCGGCCTGCTGTCTCGGTGAACAATCTTTTTCTCTTGAGAAAAATGAAGTACTTTACACCTCGGTATGTAATATACTATTAATTTATTAAATAGGTTGTTGAGTACCTATTTCAAGAGCAAAGACACAGAATTTTTAACTTCAAACACACTGGTTCCTAAACTATACGGGTGGTGGATGTGTCTATCTTATACATTTTAAATCCATACAAAAGTATTTTTTATGTTTTTGTTCAAATTCATTTTTGAAAATAGCTTAGAAGAAATTCAATCCTATTTTAAGATAGGTACAAATAGTTACATAAATATTGTTAGTTTAATATTTAATGCACATCCGCTACCTACATATTAGCAGAGATGTGCTTGAATATTTGCTTAAAACAACAAATGATAATATTTTAAAAAATCTGTTAAAAAACTATCCATCTAGCTGAATATTTGCTTAAAATTATGAGCATTCAGTCATAATTCTTATCAACAAATAAAACCAAATAAAAAACGAACTTTACAAACATCCTATCGCAAAAAATCCATTGTTACAAAAATAATAGTAATAAAACACGAAATTGTTAATAAACAATAATTGTGAAATATACAATCGTTTAAGAATGAAAGTTAGTAACGCTTTATAACACTATTCGAATATAAGGAGTGGATTTCTAATTATTATAAAACATTAATGAATTTAATATAAATTTGAGTCTCACACACACTATTGAATTTTCATGCTTAAGAAACAGTAAAGTACGGTTTTGTGATGTACCTACATACGAGAATGCCTAATTAAAGAAAACTGTTCATACAACCCACAACAATAACTGAGTTGACTTGCCTACATGGCTGTGTCCAAACCCACACATCCGGATCGTCGTTTTTCAAAACCTACTTCATGAATAAAGTTGTTACAGGATAAATTTTGATCCGAAACGAGTAGAAGAACGCACGTGAAAAATAAAATGCAAACGAAAAGTGTGGGAATTGATAAATATCATTGATATAGAATCTTAAGAACACACATAAATTGAAACATTGTTCACATAGAGCATAACACTAAATAGTTGATGAAAGCGGATTGCTAGTTTACAAAATCTATTTTTTGACAGTCTTATATATAAAATAAAAAAAATGATACAAACGTATCTCGCGCCATGCTGTCAATATATTCAAGATGTCTAACCTGGATTTCTGCATGCTTAGAATTCCTAACTCTAAGCACAGAATGCTGCGACACAGATATAAGTATTAGTCAGTAGAGATGGTGCTACTTACGATTGTGTTTAACTTTTGCAAGTAAAAATAACAAATATTAGCCAGTCCATACCCGGAATCTCTCTTCATTAGTGACTGAAGACAGAAACCTGTGCTGTACTGATGATTACTAACAGAGCGAAACACAGTTTGGTTTTGCCCTTGTATGGACTAATTAATACTTACATCTATAACGCAGTTTAGAGTTAGGAATTCTAACCATGCACAAATCCTGGTTATATATGTGGAATATATTGACAGCAAGGCGCGAGTTACGTTTGTATCATTTTTTTTTATAATTATATATATATATATATATATATATATATATATATATATATATAAACAATTTGTATTTACAACCGAACCCACACCCGATAATTTCGATTTGTTTGTTTATAATTTTTTGGTTCGAAAAATAGCAGTTTATATATATATATATATATATATATATATATATATATATATATATATATATATATATATACAAAACGGGAAAATTATTGGGCATGTACGCAAAAAGGATCAATAAGGCCACGAGTAGGAATGGTAACCGCAGACATGCATGTTTCTGGCTCATTAGCCGTCATCAGTGCGGCATAACCAAGTAGGTTATTGCACTTGGCTAGCAAAAGTGTTGGGTACTTGGGAGCAAAGGATGTTGGGGAAACATGTTTAAAGAAACATAAAAACACAAAAACAACGAAAGCTCACACAGGTGACAGGTAGAATTATTCTGAATCAAAAGATAATCATAATTCTTGATAATGTAGTGTCCGATTAAATATATAACTTATTAATGAGTTGATAATATTACAGAGAAATCGTCGAGAAAGAGATGAAATTTATATCGGCTTAAAATGCATAATAATACCAGATATTTGAACTAGGAGTGTCTCAACGCACATCCCACACATCGGGCCCACGTTTGGTGTCTCGGTAAAATGCCACTTTATCGAAACTTTACACTAGCGGGTAGCGGGTTCCAGTCACTGATTATTATACCGTTCCAGGTTGATTGAAAAAGGTAAGTAAACAATGACAATTACATATTCTTTGCAAATGATTGCTTATACAAGCATAGGATTGAAACTACATTTATTGTATAGGTATTGGTTTCTGATTAACTCAGTCATATAGACAAGAGAAAAAGACTTATTCAAGTTTGGTAATCGCTCTCTTTTTTTAAAATACTCCATCTACGCTCTTATTCAACTAGAGATGTTATTACTTTTTAATATAAAAAGCGGCAAAGTGGGAGTCGGACTCGCCCATGAAGGGTTCCGTAACAGCAAGTAACAATATAAATGTTCTTGTAGTTCATTGTAACTTTGATCGATGTTAAAAAAAACTACTTACTAGATCTCGGTCAAAACGGTCAAAACAATTTTCGGTGAAATTTTTACATGGTAATGTACAACATATATTTTTTTAGTTTTATAATTCTCTTATTCCAGAAGTTACAGGGGTACACACATTTTACCACTTTGGAAGTATCCCTCGCGCAAACTATTCAGTTTAAAAAAATGATATTCGAACCCTAAATATTGAGACCTATCCATAGATACCCTATACAGATGGGTTTGAGTATCAGTTTTAAGCATTTGTGGAAAATCTTAAAACGGTTCATACATCTACTTACCAAGTTTTAACAGTATAGTTCTTTCAAAGTTTCGGACAAAAGGGGCTGTGATGAACAGACGGACAGACAGACAGACATGACGAATCTACGAGTATAAGGGTTTCGTTTTTTGCCATTTGGCTACGGAGTCCTAATAAAAAAGGACTAGTTTGGAACAATAATAGATTAGATTTCATAGATCCAATGTATCAGTATTTCGGAGAACTATGCAATAGGCTTTAAAAACCTATCACAAAAAAAGTGTAATGAAGTAGTTTTTACAAAAACTATGTTAAAAAAGAAGGAACAAGTCGCCCTCATACAAAACAAAGACATACTACAGTCATACCCTAGTGGTTAAGGGACCCTGCACATAAAGGTACATATTCAACAATCACTATGATTGCTATTTAATCTGCTTCTGGTCACCTGTAGATACATTAATAAAAAGTAGATTTAGAGTTAAATTTTTAAATATTCAGACCAGTGATAACTTAAACTATATTCACTTCGATCTACAAACTACTAGCTTTGATACTTGTTCGTCTTAAAACAAATAACTAAATACTTCTATCGCTATTTAACAATGTCAAAAACCAATATATTAGAGTATTCACTCACCTGGTATTGGCCCATAAAAGATAGTAAGCACTTTTTATATGTACTTAAAACCAACATGTTTACTATAATAGTTAAACATAATAGGATATTTTCAGATTTTTATTTGATGAATAACTAACAAGGATAATTTTCATATAACGTTCTGTGATTAATATTTTTGGATAATAAATAAAATGACAAAGTTTTGGTAAATGTAACGCCTCTGGTTAAATCGAAGAAACTGGCTCCTTCATTCACTATCTCAACATCTTAACTAAACGAATAGTTAATTGGGTATTTAATTCTCAAATATTGTGAAATTGACTATTTATTCATAAAGTGTTCGGTTGTAAACATTGTGGGCAGCAGAAAGGAGAGTGTTGTAAGTGGTATAGGAACATTTTTAGATACAATTTTTCAACCATAGCAATATATCAAAATTTTAATTAACGTCAGTAATTATTAAAATCAACAAATAAAGGTGAACAAGCTAACAGAAATCGAACGTGAATGCTTTTATTAAGATTATTATCGTATTTTTAATCATAAGCAAACGACAGATGATTCAACAATAAAGATTCAAATGTAACTCCACAGTGAGTGCCATTAACAAAGCGATTCTGATTCTAGTGAACAATATTATGATAAATATCATTTCATAGATACACTTTCTATGTGGTACCTACTTTACCTGTAAATGCAGTACTTTCACTGATATATTTTACATATTAATACCAAAATGTTTGCCATACAGCATCTCTGGTTAAATTTTATAGCTCTTTTTAGGGTTCCGTAGCCAAATGGCAAGGTTTGTCTGTCAGTCCGTCTGTATGTCACAGCCACTTTTTTCCGAAACTTCAAGAACTATACTGTTGAAACTTGGTAAGTAGATGTATTCTGTGAACCGTCTTAAGATTATACACAAAAATAGTAAAAAAAAATTGTGGGTTTCCCATACTTAAAACTGATACTCAATCATTTTTGTTTTCATCAAACCCAGACGTGTGGGGTTCTATCTATGGATAGGTCATCAAAAATTAAGGTTTATATCATTTTTTTTCTAAACTGAATAGTTTGCGCGAGAGATTCTTCCAAAGTGGTAAAGTATGTGTACCCCCCTGTAACAACTGGAATAAGCCAGTTACAAAACAAAAAAATATATATAAGCTTCCACCGAAAATTGGTTTGAACGAGATCTAGTAAGTAGCTGCTGCGGAACCCTTCATGGGCGAGTCCGACGCGCACTTGGCTGCTTTTATTTTAAATTCTGAAATATTGAAAGTAATTTGCGGTTATAAACAATTTATAAATTAATGAAAGATAAATTTATTTGAATGGCTGGGCATGCCGTAGATTAGATTGGATTTTTTGTGGAGTGTATCTCTAAACAAAAGTTTAATCATTTTTGGGAAGAAAAATTCTTTAGCTATAAGGGTGCCAAATATTATAACAATATCGGTACAACAGCTTGTAAAAATATAATCCTCAATAGCTTTAAAAGTTGACGTGGTGTATGCTTTATTCATTATTTAATTTTTTTGGTGTATTATTTACTCATTTCCGCCAATAAATAAGTTCTATTTAAGATACATTTTTTGTATGCACAAATGCAGAAAGGTCCCAAGGTTTTCTGATGCTCTTACGAATCGAATGCAAAAGGAATCATTAAATCCGTCTTGCCGTTTAAATTTCGGGGGTTCAGTGCTTTATTGCTTCGATTATTCATTAATTAGACATCTTTCAACTTTGGATTTAGTAGTATTAAATATATTTTTTTCTCACTGTATACCTACGCGTACTGTACTTTTCTGTTAATATTAAATAAATAAGTGAATAAATACAAGTTTTCTGTTTAACTTTCTAATACCCCAATCAAAATAATAGAAATCTCGTATGTTTTTAGCAAAATAAAATCAGTTATCTAACCACTAGCTTGCTAAGAGGTCTACAGGATTACGTAATAAAAAAATCCAAATTCTAGGAAACTAAAAAGGTTTTTATTTTTCCCCCAAGGTGTAAAATTGGACTTCCTTCCCTACATACGTCTGTCGAAAGTGGAACTTACCGCCGATTACCCATGCAAAGCGTGCCCGAGCATTAGCTACTAGTTTTCGACTGGATAAGAATATTAGTAAGTATACATTATTTTGGACGAAAGTAAATTCGTATGCCATCCACAGCTATGGGGAAACTCAAACAGTACCACTAGACATCTCAAAAGCATTTGATCAAGTGTGGCATGCAGCTCTTTTGAACAAACTGTGTTCATACGGGCTCTCGCCAAACCTTTGTAAATGGATATCCAACTTTCTTTCCAACAGGCACATCCAAGTTGTCGTAGATGGACATTCCTCCAAACTCTACAAGATAAACGTTGGAGCTCACCAAGGATCGACTCTAGCTCCTACTTTATTCCTTTTACACATTAATGATCTACCTGAAGCCACTAATAACCGGTTACACGGTTTTGCAGATGATAGCAACCTACACTGTAGCAAAGCGCAAAACCGTCCCATATCTCTAGATATTCTGTAAGAGGACAGAAGATCCACAACAGCTTCTCTCAATTAAGATTTGAGAGTTGTTGACGAGTGGGGAAGAAAGAATCTTGTTAATTTTAACGCTTCCAAGACAAAGACATGTTGCCTATCCAACAAGAGGCAAACATACGACTCATCCATCACAATGAACGATTAGACACTAGTAGCAAGCGACTCCATTACGCTGGTTGGTATAACGATCTCCCAGGACTTACTCTGGAACGAACATATTGCATCCATCGCAACTGCAGCCGGAAAGAAGTTAGGCTTTCTGTTTAGAGCACGGAAATATTTCTCTCCATCCAACTTAGCTACTCTTTACAAAGCCCAAATACGACATAATCTTGAATACTGCTCGCATGTATGGAGATCAGCGGCTCCGTCAAGGCTCAGAGTTCTTGATGTAATACAGAGAAGAGCAGTTCGACTAATAAACGACACCAGTATCACCAACAACCTAGCCCCATTGTCCCACCGAAGAAAAGTGTCTGATCTTTCCTTGTTCTGTCGATACTTAAACGGATTTTGCTCAGAAGAACTCCGCTCTATAATGCGTCCACTTGCCAGACAAGCCAGAGCAACGCGACGTGCCAACTCCATGCACCCTTATACTGTTCAGTGCCAGACATCGAGTACAGATCGATTCGATCGGTCCTTATTCATCCCCAGGGTCTCCAGATTGTGGAACTTCTTACCTTCCCACGTCTTCCCCACTCGTCCTAACTTGCAGTCCTTTAATAAATCCGAAATTAATAAATTGTCTCTTCTGCTCCAATATATGTTCTCGGTACATTTGTATTTAGGTCTATACCTACGAGGACATCCTTACACAAAAAAAAATACGCTGGGAGGAACAATCGACTTTCATCCCTTGTAATCTATTGTACTACTGTTACTGTATTCTAAAAAATAGAATGCTAAGGATTTAAGTTCAGAGCGATGCTAATACTTTAGTAGAAATAAGGGGGAGAAGTAACTAGATGAATAAGTTTGATTGATCTTGCCCTAACAATTACACTCGATAATTTTAATTTGGCACTTTTCATCATAAGTCTAAGCTTATTGGATGGGTGATCCGTTAATTCATTTATTTATAACAAAACTGGACGGTCTAAAACCAGCGATAATCATAATAATGATAATGTCATGATTATGATTATGATATAAATATATTTAATAACTTATTGTTTATGTTATCTCTAAACTCAGTTAGGTACTGGTATCGGGCTTGAGTAAGAAGTATAATCAAATAAATAAACTAAAGTCAAATAGAAATAGTACATATAGAACATAGACGCACAAAATTGCATTTACGAGCAACATTAATAAATCTTAAGAAAAGTTAATTGAAGAAAATAACGCTTGTCATGCATGTAGTGAACTTATGAGAATATTACGTTTTTGAGAAACAGTTATATACCTTTATTTTGGACCAACTCAAATGTTATTTGCCGTCAGCAGATCGCAGATCTAATCTTAATCGTAATCTTATATTTTGTACAATTTATCTAAATTATATTCATTAAATTCCAACTGCAAAGACCTAGAAAAATCACGTTTTTATGTTAAATTCTGAATTTGAACACAGAATTTATTTATATACTGACTTTGCTCATATAACATTTATTTTGATTTCGAATTTAAGATATAATTCGAATTTGAAACTCAATTAAATCCTAGGTTCCAAGTTGGCATTTAGTTAAATTTTGTGTTCAAACTCGAAATTTAAATAACTTCTGTGTTCGAATTCCAAATTCAATTAAATCATAGCTTCGAAGTTGGCATTTAGTTTAATTTTGTGTTCAAACTCGAAATTTGAATAAATTCTGTGTTCGAAGTCGAAATTTAAACTCTGTGTTCAAAGTAAGTTAGAATTTCAGAAAAATTCTTTGTTCAGAGTAAGAATTTAGTTAAATTTTGAATAAAAAAAAAGAATTTATCATAAAAATGTGTTTTTTTCTCCAGGTCTTCGTATGAAACATATAGAAAGCCGTAATTGGTTTTCAGCTTACCAAATATTAAAAAAGAAATAATGGTTGGGTTAGTACTTTTAAAGTTAAAGAAGTTTATATAAAATCAAGAGAAAAAGTAAGTAGGTACTTACCCTACTTACTTAAAATTATTTTTATTACAAACATTTGCGCTCTTCTCTGACAGCCGACACGGTGAATAAATAATTAATAAAATAAAATTAGTTTTTACTTAAATTATCTAAAACAAAACTTACCTTTAAATTCTGATGCTTCCTTATGGATCTAAACATACTCCCAGAATAAAACAACACAACTTATGGTACACTAAAATCACATTTCCACAAATAATCCGACATAATTGCAAAACATCTAATTATTTAGTCCCACTAGCAAAATATCGATTATATTTAAAAATTATCAGATAAACGGTCTACAGTTTTTGAATTTGTCTGAATATCGAACCGTTTGATCACCGGAATCGGGAATTCATTTACATGTTGTTCCTGTTTTCGCGGATTTTGAAACAGGTGCGCGGTTTATTTCAAAAATGCACAAGAGTGCGCTGCTCACGGCCGATGGAAGTGAAATAAACCTGCAGCTGGTTTATTTGGCTTTCCTGTGGCCCGTTTGCGGAGAAAACGTGCAGAGCATCGTTGCCACTTCATTGAAATTGTTTAAAATTTGTTACGAAAAAGTAAAGACCAAAAAGTAGACGTCAAATTTTCATACAAAATAAATTTAATATAAATGTAATAGAATTAGAGTTCTTTTCTCGATTTAAAATGTATGGGCAATGCACCAAAATTAATTTTCTACATATATACTGCTATAATATATCAACAAGTTTATTTGTTAACAACGCTACAAATATCTCACAAATTCTTTATAATCTCCATGTATCCTCTACAAAGTGTTTTAGTAAAAAGTTATCTGCAAAAATGATTTAAAAAACGTATAATGGTAATACAATGTGCTGCTGATTGTTATCATAAAATATTAAATGGTTAAGTATTGAAACACTTATGGGGACTTTTACACAATTTATTTACAAAATTGTTAAGATACACTGAACTCTGCTGGATAACGTCTAACTACTTGACAATACAATGAACTCTTGTGAATATTTGAACTTGAACTAACGTTAACTGCCCATACATCCCCTTATATACAACTTTATTTAATCTAGTCAGTGTGTTTAGATCTTTCTAGAATTTTCTAGAAACATTATTTAATCTAGTCAGTGTGTTTAGAAGTTTCTAGAATTTTCTAGAAACATTATGATTTTTAGAAGTTTCTAAAAATCAACTGTCAATAACAATCTTTCAAATTAAGGTCCCTTCCTTTACGGTTATCCCGTTACACTGCCCCCTCCTTAGATTCATTCCTTCTGGAATGGTATTTCCTAAATCGGAATCCCGCACACTCCTTGAGCCAGCCAAACCATCTTCTTGGAGTTGCTGCGCATCTCCACTGTGGTTTCCTTGGTAAGGCGCCAAACGATCATGATGGACCACGACGGGTTTCCCTCTGGGAATTTTCACGATCCGATAAATGACATCGTTAATCTTCTTCTTGATGGTGGATGGACCTTCCCAGTTCTTCTGTAATTTAGGAAAAATACCTCGACGCCGCCGGGGGTTATAGAGCCAGACTATATCTCCAACTTGGTAACTCTTTTCCATTGTCCGCGTGTCATAGTACCTCTTCATCCGATCACTAGATAATTGAAGTTTTCCACGCACCAGGTTGTGTATATTCTCCATTCGATTCTAAAGATCGGCGACATATTGTTCACGGGCCATTTCTTCACCAGGTTTACAACCAAACACCAAGTCACATGGTAACCTCATTTCTCTACCGAACAGGACCTTCGCAGACGTTTGGCCAGTTGATTCGTTGATGGCCATCGAATTGCCATTAGAAATAGTGGAATATGTCGATCCCAATCCCTCTGACAATCTGACACCACTTTTAACAGATAGTTGGTTATAGTCCGGTTCATTCGTTCCACCATTCCATCAGACTGAGGGTGCATCGCTGTGGTTCTCGTTTTGTGGATGCCTAATCTTTGGCAAACTTCTTGAAACAGCTTGCTCTCAAAATTTCTTCCTTGGTCTGAATGTAATTCTAGTGGTACCCCAAATCGGCTTACGAATTCTTCAACCAATATATCTGCTAAAGTGGTGGCTTCCTGATTGGGAACTGCATATGCTTCAACCCATTTAGTGAAGTAGTCCATTACAACAAAGATGTACTTGTTTCCTACATCGGTCTGTGGAAGTGGCCCCAATACATCTATTGCGATTCTTTCAAAAGGACTTCCAACTAGGTATTGCTGCATTTCCGCCTTCGGTTTTCGGTGCGGACCGTTACTGGCAGGACATGTAGTGCATTTAAGACACCAATCTTTAACATCATTAGTGCAATTTACCCAGTAAAATCTATCTCGGATCTTTTGCAGCGTTTTCGTCTTCTGGCACAACCTTAACTAAGGCAAGTTTTTCCTCGTTCTGCTCCATACGGGTACAATGGGGGCAATCAGGTCGACATGGTCTTCTGGAAAGTGCATCAGCATTACGATGTCTGGTTCCAGGTCTGTGCTCGATTTCAACATCATATTCCAGCAGTTTTTCGAGCCATCTTGCTATCTGTCCTTCTGGGTTCCTAAAGCTAAGTAACCACTTTAAACTAGCATGGTCTGTTCTGATCAGGAATTTTCTGCCATACAGATATTTATAAAAGTGTTCGACGGATTTTACAACTGCTAACAGTTCCCTCCGAGTTACACAGTAGTTCTTTTCAGCTTTTGATAAAGTTTTGCTGAAGCAACCAACCACTCTTTCCTTACCATCTTGTAGCTGTGACAAGACGGCTCCAATTCCCACATTGCTGGCGTCGGTGTCCAGAATAAGCTTACCATCAGAACAGGTGCTGACGTAAGCTGTTTCTTCAATATTTCAAACGCCTCTTGACATTCCTGATCCCAACAGAAGGACTTATCTTGTTCTGTCAAACGTGTCAAGGGTTTGGCGATGTCTCCAAAATTCTTGACAAATCGTCGGTAATAGGAACAAAGACCCAAGAAACTCTGGAGCTGATGTTTGTCGATAGGGATTGGCCATTCCTGAACGGCTTGTATCTTAGCGGGGTCAACAGCAACGCTATCCTTGCTTACGTTATGTCCTAAATAGTTGACCTGTCTCTGGAACAAGTGGCATTTCATAACATTTAATGTTAGATTAGCGTTCTGTAATCTTTTAAAGACTTCTTCCAGGTTGGATAAATGTTCCTTAAAGGTCTTGCCCATTATGATGATGTCGTCTAGATAAACTAGACAAGTTTCCCATGACAAACCCCGCAGGATGTTCTCCATTAGTCGTTCAAACGTCGCAGGATCATTACAGAGGCCAAACGGAAGGACCGTGAATTGCCACAACCCTGATCCACTGGTAAAGGCATCAGTCTTTTCTTTGTCTGCAGGATTCATTTTAACTTGCCAGTATCCGCTTTTAAGGTCCAAGGTAGAAAACAAAGTAGAACCCGCCAAAGCGTCGAGAGCATCATCAATCCTTGGCAGAGGATAACTGTCCTTCTTAGTGACATCATTCAGCTTTCGATAGTCGACACAAAACCGCATTGATCCGTCTTTCTTTCTCACTAATACCACAGGAGAAGCAGAAGCCCACGGACTACTGGATGGTTCGACTATGCCATTTTGAATCATTTCTTTAAGGGCTCTGTCTGCTTCTTCCTTCTTAACTTGAGGCATCCTTCGGGGTACCTGTCGAATCGGACGTGCATCACCAGTGTCAATTCTATGTTGTACAACATCAGTTCTTCCCAGTTTACTTTTAGAACCAAATACAGGTTTATAACGGTAAAGTAGATCTCTTACCTGTTTCTTTTCTAATTTTGACAAAGAGGGATCTAATTTTGTCATTAATTGTTCAATTCCGTTGGTCTCATCTGTTTCCGTAGCGTTTACCTTGTGAATTATGGCCGTTACTGGTTCTAAACTTCCCATTTCCGTGTCCTTTCGGAGAAGAACTGGATGATCGTTCAAGTTGATAACTCGGATGGGTACCTCTTTAGCGGATCTAACAAGAGTCTTACCCACAAGGAGTCCTTTTCCCAATTCATGGTCATGGTTCTTCAGCTCTATCATGGCTGGGGCACCATCTGGCTCCAGTCCATCCAACCGCGCTGTGACGACACATTCGCAGCTCGCCGGAAGTTCGATATCATCGATTAGCTTAATCGAGGCATTGTCAACTTGTTTTCGGTGCAGGAATCAGGAATATTTCTTCATTACCAGTACGAAGAATACGTCGGCGAAGATCCAAATGAAAACCACAGTGAAGCATAACATCCATGCCCAGAACAACATCTTCATCAACGTCAGCCACCAGCACCGAGTGAACAAGAGAGGTTGAACCAAACTGTATAGCGTCACCTGTATCTCACCGTAGACTCTAGCAGAATCTCCAGTAGCGGTACGCAGTCTCCAACTGGTAGGCCACATCTTCTTTCGCATAATGATGGATGGCCGAACGATAGTTTTCGTAGCTCCAGTGTCTACCAGCATGCTAATATTCTTCCCATCAATGAGGCCATCCACATATAAGCTATCCTCGTGATGTCGCAGAGTTGCCAATTTAATGGTGTGAGGGGCTTCGGGAATGTTTGGGGTCGATTTCGCCCTCCAGGAGTCGACCCGTTCTAGTTTTCCTGCTGCTGGGGTACTTCAGCAGAAGATTTTTCTTTTTGGGGGCAAGTATTTCTTATATGGCCAAGTTCTCCGCAGTTCCAGCATCTCACTGGGCGCCTTCTTTTTGGAGATAACTTCATTAACCTCTCTACCACCGCTTCGACGTCGCTAACGGAATGAACGGCATGGTCGTAGTTACCGGTGACTTCCCTTAGTCTAGCAACTCCACGTGAGGCCTCCGTCGCCGCCTCAAACTCTAGGGCAATGGTCAAGGCGTCCACAAGAGTCTTCGGCCGGGCCAACCGTACAGCGCGCTGCAACTCGACGTCTCGAAGACTATCGGTGAAGGTTTGGACTGCCAGGCACTCCAGGAAATCCTCCGCTGCATTTGAATACGCAAGTCGTACCATTCTTGCTACTTCCGCCTCAAATTTCTGGATAGTCTCTCCATTTTTCTGCTTTCGGCTCTTTAACTGCATTCGGTACACCGGTTGTAGATGAGTTTGACCATAACGCATCTCTAGACGATTGACCAATAACTCGAAGTTGTCAGCTTCATCCGGTGTCAATGATTGCAAGACGTCTAAAGCCTCGCCTCGCAGAGCTACGGTTAGAGACAATGCCTTCTCCTGGGATGACCATCCATTCGCTCTGGCCGCTGCGTCGAATTGTTTTAGGTAATTTGGCCAGGAAGTCTTCCCGTCGAAGGTCGGGGGTTTCATCGTCGTTCGTACCTGGGTAGTCTCCCCATTTCCTCGTCGGTCGACGTCTACGTGGCAGGTTTCCATCCTTTCTGCATCTCCGTCGCCGTGGTGGATGGACTGGTTTCGACGGCAAGCTTCGTGTTCTCGTTGAAGCTTCCTTATTTCGGACTGCATTTGCTGGTTGATCTGGTTTTGCTCGTCTCGCAAGTTGGCGACTTGTTGATTTTGTTCGTCTCGCAAGCTGGACACTTGCTGATTTTGTTCGTCACGAAGAGTGTACACTTCGGAGCGCAAATGAGATATTTGCTGGGAGAAGGAACTGGATAACTCTTCTGGTAGGGTAGACATCCGTTATGATAGCTGGGACATATCTTCGCGCTGGCTCTTCATCTGACTGGAAAGCTCCTCTCGCTGGCTCTTCATCTGACTGGAAAGCTCCTCTTGCTGGCTCTTCATCTGACTGGATAGCTCCTCTTGCTGGCTCGTCATTCGTTGCGACAGCTGGGAAAGTTGTTGAGTTTGTTCTTCTTGTTGGCTTGTCATTCGTCCTGATAGCTACTCTTGCAGTCGGGAAAGTTGTTAAGTTTGTTCATCTTGTAGTCGGGAAATTGCTTTTTGAACTGGGTCTTCAAACTACACAGCGTCAGGGTCCAAATTATTATTTACGTAGTATTCACGGAGCCTTCTCAACAATACGGATTTGCTCCCAGTAGTTTCCAATTCTAATTCCTCGAGCTCTCTTCTGAGCTCAGCCACCAATAAATCAGTTATCTTTTTTCCAGGCATTTTTGTATCTTCACCCCACACCTGACACCAATTTGAAACACTTATGGGGACTTTTACACAATTTACTTACAAAATTGTTAAGATACACTGAACTCTGCTGGATAACGTCTAACTACTTGACAATACAATGAACTCTTGTGAATATTTGAACTTGAACTGACGTTAACTGCCCATACATCCCCTTATATACAACTTTATTTAATTTAGTCAGTGTGTTTAGATCTTTCTAGAATTTTCTAGAAACATTATTTAATCTAGTCAGTGTGTTTAGAAGTTTCTAGAATTTTCTAGAAACATTATGATTTTTAGAAGTTTCTAAAAATTAACTGTCAATAACAATCTTTCAAATTAAGGTCCCTTCCTTTACGGTTATCCCGTTACAGTATTTTACATATCACTTCTGTAAGCACTACAAGTATTATTGTATTTTACACTGCACCCTTAAGTTAAAAATTTATCGTTATGCTTTGAGAATCTATTAATCTTCGACAAAGACATTTTCATGTAAAATATTTGATGATAGTGAATATAAAAATACAGTTTTGGTTTTTTATTTAAGTATGTTAGTGCAACCAGGTCACCAAATATAGGTAATTACTTTTAAAGTATATATTTAAAAAAAAGTCGTGAGGTTGGGTTTGAAGGCAATGATTTTTTGGTTTTGCGGCCCAATATATATAGACCACTATCCAGCTACATTCCCCAAGATTGGTTGACATCAACTTTCATCCCAATACCAAAAATCAGAAATCCATAAAAGTGTAACGATTTTATACTTATCAGCCTCATGTCAAACATTCTCAAAATCTTCCTGAAAATAATTCATCTAAGAATATACCAAAAATGTGAAGTAGATATGGGTAATGAACAATTTGGATTTCGTAAAGGAATGGGTACTCGGGATGCACTATGCAGCCTCATTATATACTGATGCAGAAATGCAGAAACCAACGGAAGGATGTATACGCCTGTTTTATTGATTATGAAAAAGCCTTTGATAAAGTTCAACATTCAATGTAAATAAAATGCTTAGAAAGGAAAGGTCTAGACAGCAATGATATAAATATTATAAAAAATTATATTGGAAAGAATCAACTACAGTTACGACACAACATGGCGCATCCTTTCACCACTGCTATTCGGAGGAAATATTTACGGAGGCACTGACAGACTGCAACGATGGTATTAAAGTTTATGGAGAGGTACTAAATAACATCCGATACGCCGACGTCTTAATTGCCGACAGCGAAACGTCCTTTCAACACATACTAGGCAAAGTATGCGAAAAGAGTCAAGAATTTGGACTAAATATTAACACACGCAAAACAAAGGTTATGGTTATGTCGAAGAGAGAAAATATCACAACTAATATAAGTGCAAATGGACAACGCATAGAACAGGCCAACAACTTCAAGTATCTGGGATGTTGGATCACCGATGTATTAAACCCAGATGTCGAGGTTAAACACAGAATAGAATACGCCAGAACAACATTCCAAAAGATGAAATCCTTCTTTTGTAAAAAATCTAAGTATAGGAACAAGAGACCGGCTGGCAAAATGCTACGTCTATTCTGTCTTATTACACGGCATGGAAGTGTGGACATTAAAACTAAATTCCATGCGGAAAATCGAGGCCTTTGAGATGTGGGTGTTCCGGTGAATGTTGAAGATTCCTTGGTCTGATATGGTTTTAAATGAGACTGTCCTAGAGAGAAAAGGCAGAGAACGAAAACTCGTAACTATAGTGAAAAGAAGGAAAACTGCATACTTTGGACATGTACTAAGAAATAAAAAATATCAGCTTCTCCATTTAATTATCAAGGGTAAAATAGAGGGAAGACGAAGACCAGGTAGGCGGCAACTCTCCTGTATAAAAAATATCAGAGACTGGACCGGAATGAACGTCCAAAATTTAATTCGAACAGCGGAGACAGGAGAAGAATTTGAAATGGTTATCGCCAATCTTCGATAGAGGGTATCTCTAGAAGAAAAAGATATATACCACTAAGTTTAATTTGCCTTGATTCCAGTCAAAAGTCACTTACTTGTGACAATGCCGTATCTCTTTTTACATAATTTAATTAGGTGACCACTTGATCACGCTTTATAAATTATAGTATGATCTCGTATGAGGCGATAGTTGGATTTTTTGAACAAAGGCATAATTGTTATATTAGACAAATGGTATCCTGATTTTCATTCACGTATGTTCTGATTTCGACTTTATTTCATCTTTACAACAATAATCTTTTGTCTCCAACCAACAATCTAATCACTAATGATGAAGATGATGGTCGCTCCTGTCCAGATTTCACTTTCCAAGTTCTACCCCTATAACAGATCTGCACAAAACTCGAAATGTTGTGCAGCTGCCTTTTATCCGAGAGTTAAAAAATACTAGATTGAGATGCCATTAATCTCGTTTAACGTAAGATATCCAGCATGCACTCTTGAAGCTTAACATATTAAGTTTCTGGTACATCTTTGATTCGATTTAAAGAAGAGTTTGGTAAATAAATGATCCAAAATTGACAGGAGGTCTACAACCTATTTCCCATCAACGTTCCGTTTTTGATCGTTGTCTCTTCTATTGATACTTTTATAGGTTTTGAGAAATTTTCGTTAATAAATTCTTCTTCTAGCTGATCCTTACTGAACAACTCAAAAATATGTATAATTTGCTGAATCCCAATTAACTTTTGTCTTCTAACTCTTCTAAATCTCCTACCACTCCAATTGAATCAATCGATAAATCCGTGTAAGCACATTTCACCTACAGGGTATCAGTATCAGGGTATCAGTAATTAACCAATTTGAAAGTACAATAGTAATTATTATAAATTTTGGCTACAGTACAAAAAAGTTTTATTGAACTGTGTTGAGTGACACGAACTAGTTTATTTCTATGTTAATATTGCGCAAGTTAAGTTAAGAATTTAATTGAATATTTAAGTGAGAGATCGAAAAATCAGGTAGGAAGATAATATGTAAATTAAATGGTACGCTGTTATTTACGCAATTGAATCAGTAATATACACGTGAGTTGATTCGTGGGTGTATGACCCTATTGTTTTGTTAGTTTCAGACAACTTGCCATCGAATAATCTTTTCCGTTACACCGTTGCCAGTATGAACTCTTCAAACTTTTATAGGTACTGTATAGTCTATTGCCTATTTTATTTAAACAATAATTCTTGATGGTACTTTTAACTACACCTCTATGTCAAAGGATTTACAATACTAAATTTATTTATCCAGTACCTGGATGACCGAGCTTTGCTCGTGAAACATCTAAATCATAGAGCTTTCTGTTCGTATGTTAGTCAAATTTTGCAAACATCTTACTATAGCAGCGCGGATTCGACGAGCATAAACCTGAGATATTACTATTGTTAAATTATTTTAAATTATAACTAAGTGCAGCCTGCCTGTCCCTTGGCAAATAGCCGAGATAGATTACGGCATAGTCCACAGTACAGTCTAAAAAACGTACTAAAAATTTTCTAAATTAGTTTATTTTATTAACAGTTAAAGTAATAATTACTGTTTTCACATGTAAGAACAAAAAAAATTTTCTCTTTCGCGTAATCGATCCCATTATGATAACATAACAGAACTGTCATAACTGACGGACCTGACGCTTATCCAACTGAGCCACCATCAACTTATATGAAAGCTTTCAAAATGATATTATCAATACACAATTTAAATTAATTTTAATAATAATTCAGTTTAAATTTCGAATAAAATGACATTTTCTAAAAATGATTCCTATCTAGATCGATTTATCGCCCCCGAAACCCCCTATATACTAAATTTCATGAAAATCGTTGGAGCCGATTCCGAGATTCCAATTATATATATATTTATATATATACAGGGTGTCCCAGAATTAACTACGGAAACTTCGTATACGTATTCCTTGATGACAAATAAGTAGGGTCTTTCCTATAAAATAGTTATTTATTATACAAGGGAAAAAAGTATTAGATTTTAGCTCGAGGTTGTGTATCAAAAAACCGAGAGCTAAAATCTAATATTTTTCCCGCGTATAATACACTATTTTTTTCTGTGGCAACGATTTAATACTTTAAATAAAATCAGAAAATTAGTGATGCAAAATTTGAATTTTAAAACTAGTAGGCTTTTGTCCTTATAGTGACAATTAGACCTGTGTTATCAATCAACTATCTGTCAATTTGATTCTGTAATTTGTATATATCCGGGAAAAAAGTACTCACTTTTTTCCCATGGTCAAAAAGTAATAATTTCATAAAAAGTGACGTTTTGTGACCCGTTAACAGAGATAAAATGTCAAACTTTTTTCTCGTCGCAGAAAAAAAAATTTTTTTTGGTCCTCCGTCCAGAAACAATACTATTAATTACTTCAAAATCGTCCGGAAAATGGCATTTTCCGGCCTAGGCCGGCAAAGTAGCTTTTAGATTATCTAAAGAGATGGCGCTATGAGTTTAAATTTTAAGTCACCAAAAATACATAATAAATATAACTTTTAATTAAATTTAATTAAAAACAACGTACAATATACTAAACTTACCTATAACTTTTTCTAAATGTAAGCAGGATTCTAATTTACATTTAATTTCTCTCACAACTTGTATTATAAAATTTGACATTTATGTCAATTTACAACTACTAATCATTCGATTATGGATATAGTTCATTGTCTCTGCTATTTTTATATAAAATTATTAGATATTGATTTTAATATTTTCAATATAACAATTTTCTCTGTGCTGCTTATTAGCCAGAGATAATAGAATTAATTAATTAATTTGTCTATGTTATTAGCACAGTATTTGTATGTATAAAAATTAATTACCAGCTGACATTTTGTCGGCTATCTTCTAGTCAGTGGTCTTAGTTCAGTTAGCACAAGCAGTCAAGTCTTGAACATAACAGAACTTTTGAAAATATTAAAAATTAGTCGAACCAAAAAATAGTGTGTGTTACACGTCCGGAAAATATTTTGCAAGTGCTCGTATTGTTTCGCCTCGGTGCTACGCACCTCGGCTACACAACTTTACTCGCTCTTGCAAAATGTCATTTTCCGTCCTTGTGTCACAAATAACTATTTAGAGCATAGATTAATTAAAACCTATAATCTATAATCTGTGATTTAGAGACTCCTGTCAGAGTTATAACCCTTTAAAGAGGGGTGGTAAAATGTGCGCTACTTGATCGCGATACACGATACTCAATTGACATGGTCCTACTTTTTATTTTTTTACTCCAAACCGAAATGATTTCGCAAAAAACGACAAGGAACAAAAAAGTTTCTAAATAATCAAAACTTCCTAAAATAATTTTTTGTTATTGCAAATATTAATTGCTACGAAAGTTACAAAAAAAATATTAAGAGGGGTTCCTTGATTTGCACCCTTAGAATGGGGTAGGGCAGGTGAAAAGTGGCAGGAGAAATGCGTCTTTATAAAAATGATGTTCACCCAAATTTTTAATTTTTTATCTTGGACCAATCAGAAGATATTAAATTAAAACCGTATTTTACCGCCCCTCTTTAAAGGGTTATAACTCTGACAGGAGTCTCTAAAAAAATTTTTTTTATAGGAAAGACCCTACTTATTTGTCATCAAGGAATACGTATACGAAATTTCCGTAGTTAATTCTGGAACACCCTGTATATATTATATATATATATATATATATATATATATATATATATATATATATATATATATATATATATATATATATATATAATATATACAAGAACTGCTCGTTTAAATATATTAGATAGATAGATAAAATGTACTATCTGTCAAAAAGATATTTATTTATAATTTAAGACATATCTGTGGATTGCCTCCTTTCAAATCTATTCTCGATTGGCAACACATGAGAAATCATTCAAATTTTTCATTTAAAAAGTGTTATCCTTAACAGCTTCCAACAATTACAGCATTACTATTCTCAAAAATAAAATCGTTGCCAAAAGTAACCATAATTTAGTTATTTGAGTTTAGAATTTCTCGGAGTTTCGCTTCTAGTGATTCCGATACATATGCCCAGAAAAATATCAATGCTACAGTTGAAGATCTGCGAATTTTCCAAGCAGAAGATTCTGAATAAGATTTTATAGGAAAGTAAACCATTTGCTAAAATACCCGACAATTAAATAAATTGAAAATTACACGGTAAATGTTGTGACACTTCACAACCGTTCTCAACAAAAAGCCGAAGACAGCAATGAAATACCCCACTTGAACTTGTTGCCATACTAGTCGAGGAAATAAAGCACTAAAATTAGCAAAACCTCCGAAATTTGTAAAGAATGCGTTTTTTTGCATTCGATTCGTTAGAGCGTCAGGAAATTTTGTCGGTATTTTTCAAAATGTAAAAGTGGGAAATTGCATTTCTGCATTTGAAAAGTGCATTTCGAACAGATAATAGATAGAAAACTTACAACTCGGTAAGTATTACTGGAAATGGATTCAATTTTTGTACTTAGGGGTTTTTGGGGTCGCTGAACACCAATATCATGATGTCTCCGAAGCACCTGGTGCCCAGGGTGTGTGTGGTATTTACCTCTTCTCCTGTTTTATGCAATTTCTATACAAAATCCGTGCACACTTGGTACTTGAGGATTTTCGGGGTCGCTGAATACAATTATCATGACGGCGATGTTCTCCGCGACACTTGGTGCTTAAGGCGGACCTCAGCTCCAGGAATTTTATGCAAATTCGATACAAAATGGGGTCGCTGAACACGAATATCATGGTGCGAATAACGAATTTACAAAAGATTCGTTATTTATTCGTATCAGATTTTAAATCATGAATTTTAAATTTACCGTTCTGGCTATTGGTAGCTGGCTGTAACTGTTCTAACCCAGAAAATCATAACGAGCTTCAAGTATTATCTGCAGAACAAGAAGAAGGATACAAAGGCAGTGAAAATAATATGATTTAAAATTAAAATTGTTAATACACATTCTTATTTTTATTATCAAAATCTGAAATTTATTTTTACTTTTGAATATTACTGGTATTTTTAACTCTTATCAACTTTTGTATCAAATTTGAATAAAATTCCTGGTTACGAGGGCCGCCCTAAACACCAGGTGCCTCGGAGCCTTTCAGCACCATAATATTCGTGTTTAGCGACCCCAAAAACCCCCCGAATACCAAGTGTACACTGATTTTGTATAGAATTTGCATAAAACTCCAGGATAAGAGGTAAATACCATGCACCCTCTGGGTACCAGGTGTCTCGGAGAGTTTCGGAATCATGATATTCGTCGATAACGAATCGAATGCAAAAAAACGCATTCTGATCCATCTTACTTTACAAATTTCGGTCCAGTGCTTTATTTCCTAGACTATACAAGTTGATCGTCCTTTTTAGGAAAGAGACTACTTCAGTAGCTGATTAGAGACCTTGAGGTACCTACCTACCAAACCAGAAAGCTGTAAAATTTATATAAGAACTGAGGATAAAAACAGGTAAAAATTATACTTTCTACATTTTATGTGTTGAACCACTGCAAGATGATTTCACCGCACATTTCGGTCGTGGTAAAAAGCAACATTTATTAACTTATTAAGTACTTTTAAAATATCTTGCAATTTCATTACGAACAATGTGTTAAAATATCAACACCAGTCAATAAATTATTTTTTAATACTCATGCGGGATAAGTAGTATTTTAACGCTCGCTGTTGCGGTTGACAAACAGCTGTTTGCCCATTTAAAATGCGCATGGTTTTTTCGTAAATGAAAACAATTGCTAAAATTCTCGTTCGCCAAGCCTGTCTATTCTAAAATTGGCCAATCCTAAGTTTTACACTAGACATACATTTAAAAGAACTTCAGCTACTTTGATAGCTGATTCTGGTACTGATCTGATCACCATCAAAAGGCACGAAGGATGGGAATCCAGTTTAGTTGCTGAAGACTACATTAATATTCTGTAGGCAACAAAAAACGAATTGCGAGCACTATATCGTCCAAGCCGTCTATTTCAAGAGATTTTCATATCATGTTTTCACATTGTTCAAATTTGACAATTTATTTGAACGAAAGTAAAAATAAATAATTAATTATGCTGTTTAATCTTATGTACTCGATTGGCTCAAATAAACTTGTTTTTTGATCATTAAAATGTTTATTACTAACAAGCTAATTTTAGGTGAGTAGCTTCATTTTGATGAGACGCCCAACATTTGCTGTCTGGCCGTCGAAAAGATGGAATGATCACGAGACAAATGTACTCCTTATTTCAGCCCACAGTTTATATCATCTTTGGCATGAGTACAGTCTAAACTGTCCTTCGTTTACTGCAGTTTAGAAGGCGTTACATCGTAAGATTAAGCCGTTCAGATGCCCGTATTCACTGATCAAGAATCCTTGAATTCCATCTTTTCAGCGGCCGGGGTATAGTACAAAAATTTCGCAAGTGGTAGCTAACAGGGGTAATAAGGACACGATCTGTTGATTTAGCGGTTATCAAAAATTTATTACTAACTGGTTTTTTTTACATAATTCTCATAATAATTATCTATATTAGCCGAAAAAATATTTGTCCTACAAAATACTAGGTTTCATCACAGAGGTCCCCCTTTTGCAACTTGTACTATTTGCAACAATATAAAATATTATTACTAACCGGCTAAATTTTATTTGGTCAGTTACTTAATATTTATAAAGTTCAACAGCCACATTGTCCTACAAATTGCGTGGTACGTTTTGCTGATCCTCCAGTGGAATTTGAAATTCATAAAAATAAAAATAGTTGTATTCTTTACATTTTGCTATTGGAGTCAAGATACATTAGTGCGCTTGCGCACATAACTGTGTACTGTGTATTAGGTATACCACGGTGGAGTCGACCATAATCTTGCTAAGTTATTTTCTGTTAAACGTGTGTTTGTTGCTCTGAAATAATTTCATTTATTTTGTTGATTTTTTTACATTAGTATACAATAATGGAGTGTTTTTAAGCAACATATTGTGCGACAACCCTCGCTTTCGAGAAAAACGCGAAGAAATCAAGAAATTTACATATTATATTTGACAAGTACAAACAACCCAGTATTAAAGATTTTGAACATGATCTGAGAGGTGAAGAGGATACACAATATGACGTCATACGTAGAGATAATAATCGTCCTGCAGATTTCTGCAAATTATTGAGAAGTAGCAACTTTAAAGAAAAATTTGTTGAATTTTTAATTGAAGATTGGACAAGGGATGAATTTTTTACATTAATTGAAGGAAAGACTGTTAAACTTAATTATGATCAATGTTACACTTATGAGGTGTCTGGTGATAATAAAATAAAAAAAAGTATTGATTATAATCTATCTTGTTATCATAAAGAAGCTGACACCAAAATTGTGTACCACGTTTGTCAATTTAATTGTAACTATCGTGTGCAGATGCATTGTACAGATTCTGATATACCAATAATAATGTTAGCAAATTTTAAGTATTTAAAAAATGAAGTACAAGTCAGAATTAATTTGAGCACTAATAAAAAAAAAGGTACCTGAACATAAATGAAATTTATGCCAAGCTTGGAAATCAATTATCGTGCTCACTTGCTATATGCCATATTTTTACAGGAAATGATTATAATCCTGCTTTTTTTCGTAAAGGAAAAAAAAGACCCTTCAGTATTTTAAAGAAAAATACAAATTTTCAAGAGGCTTTTATTCAACTCCTACGAAGTGATTAACAATTTCAAATCAAGTAGTTCAAAGTATTGAAGAGTATGTATGTAGAGTGTAGGTACTCATTAAAAACAAAAAATGATATCAACAACGGACGCTATGAACTATTTGAAAAAGGTTATAAAGCCAAAAATGAGAATGAAGAAGTATTAAAAAAAAATATTGTAGGATACGATCCTTCCAGTCTGCCACCAACAAAAGAGGAATTGCTGCAGCAAATTAAACGGACCGTATTCATCTGCAATGTATGGTGTAATGCACACATGCGTTGTCCCACCGATAAATTACCTGAAAATTATGGATGGTCAATAATTGATGGAAAATATGAATAATATTGGTTTGATGGTCCTCAAAGCCCATCCTTTGAAGAACTATCGTCTGAATTGCAAGGTACCCTATTAATATTATATAAATTTATTTTTTAATTATTCGGCGCCTCATTAATTTCTTTATATTATTACAGATTTAGATATCACAGAAGAAGAAAATGCAGAAGATGCTGATGAAGATGAGAGTGATACTAGCAGCGACGATGAAGAATATTTGTCTGACGATTCAGATGAAAATTAATTATTTCTTTTTTTTGTCAAATAAAATTTTTTTGATGTTTATTAGATAATAAAACTGATATATTTCGATAAATATGTTTTCACTTTTTAAATATATGTTACAAATAGAAAAACGAAAAATATAAAACTAAAAATTTTAAAAAACCCGAACATGAAAACCTAAGTTCCTTTTAAAAAGTAAGAAATATTTTCTTTCAGGGCACTTTCGTTTGAGGCTGAACTCGAGAACATTTGCAGACATTTGATTATTCTTCCCCACTTTCAACAGACAGACAGACGCATCAAACTGATAACACCCCTCTTTTGGCGCTGGGAGTTAAATAACAATTATTGTAGGACTAGGGATATCTACCAGTTTTCTTGTAGGACATTTTTTTATTTGGACAAAAAAAAACACTAATCTATCACGTGATACCTTTGTCCTCCGGTTACTAATAAAAAAAATGGTCTTGTGGTATTAACAACTTTGGAGTGTCGGACCAGCAAAACGTACCACGTAATTTGTAGGACAATGTGGCGGTTGAACTTTATAAATATTAAGTAACTGACCAAATAAAATTTAGCCGGTTAGTATTAATATTTTATATTGTTGCAAATAGTACGAGTTGCAAAAGGGGGACCTCTGTGATGAGACCTAGTATTTTGTAGGACAAATATTTTTTCGGCTAATATAGATAATTATTATGAGAATTATGTAAAAAAAAACAGTTAGTAATAAATTTTTGATAACCGCTAAATCAACAGATCGTGTCCTTATGACCCCTGTTAGCTACCACTTGCGAAATTTTGGTACTAGCAAATGTTGGGCGTCTCATCAAAATGAAGCTACTCACCTAAAATTAGCTTGTTAGTAATAAATGACAAAAAAGGGTGATGGATCCCGGTCTAATATCGCCGCAATTGTAATAAAAAATAAAATGTGCAACCCGTGTGATGTTGTCGATTGCTCACTCGAGCGAATGAACGCACTCTCTTCGTTCCTGCGTTTAACTTCGCTCACGTGAGCAATCGCAAACTTATCGCACTAGTTGCACAATACACTATAAAAAGTTTTTTCTCGATTCTATATGAAAATTAAAAATTATTTTTGTACAACTGTCATTAAAAGTGACACTTTTAATGATAGCAAACAATGTTAAAAACGATTGTTTACATAACAGCGTGTTAAAATAGTTATTTATGCAACTAGTGCGTAAAGTTACCTTTTTTGACGAATGTGAATGTTGTCGCATGAGCCGCAGGCGAATGCGACAATCACATGAGTCAAAAAAGGAACATTTACGCACGAGTTGCATACAATATTTTTTCTACAACCGAATTTTTTTACAAGAAATACAAGTATGGGCCTGATTTTTTTTACGCTTTACTGCGAAAAAAAATATTATATTTAAAACATATTTTAGATAACAAAATATTTATTTTCTAAATTAATCTCACCTTATAATACCGGTACGTAGAAACGCGAAATGCTTGAATTATAAATTAATTGAAATGTCAATCAGTCATTTAAATAAAAATACTTACCCTTATTCATGAACTGATATTTCTGTCATATTAAAAATCAAATTAAAAATTACTGAATATAATATCTAGTTTTGTATGTATTAAACTGCAATAATTTAACAATTAAATATATTTACACAAATTTACACAATTAAATAATAAAAAAAAAGTTTCCTTACCCGGCATTGTACCCGGGTCATCTGGGTAGAAGCTATATACCTTAAAACCTCGGCCACTAACACACATCAAAGTATTTGCATAATCTTATACAAAACAGTGCTTATTTTACTTTTTTTTACTAGTAAAAAAAAACTTTTTTTTCACTAGTGAAAAAAAGTTAAACTTTACGAACCTTAAACCGTGCGTAAAGTTAATACTTTACGCACGGTTGTAGAAAAATACTTTTAACACGTTGTCATGTAAACAAGTTTACTTTTAACACGGTTTAGTTTACTTTTAACACGGTTTGGTTTATTGTTATTGCAAATTCGCTCGTTTCATTATCAAAATAGGGAAGTTGTACAAAAAACATTGTATGGTATTTGTGTTAAAAGTGATTTTATTTTGTTCGTGAAATTGTTCAATTCGCTCCGCTCATTTCACAAACGTTTTCACTCACAAAGTAAAACCTCACTTTTAACACTCATATCATAAATAACTATTTTCTATGTGAACAAAGTTTGAAAGATACTTTGCTAAAAAAAATATGACATTTAAAAATTTTGCATCCGATTTTTGCTCCACTGCGACGTCTTTTTGCAAAAATGGTGTGGTCTTTAAAACTAGAAAAACTTACCTGCAAAACACGTTCCTATAAAGTCTAGCACCTTTCTAATAGGCTATTGATTATGTCCCAAAAAGGACATTATTATTTACATTTTTATATCAATGTTTTTCAAGTTAACTGTAATATTCTTTGTAAAATTTTAAAATTAAATTTGTATATTTATTTGAAAATTAAAGGGTGGCAAATCGGGCATTCAAACACTTATCTCAGTGACTACTTGGTCGAATTTAACTTATATGGTCCTTTTTTTATAAATTTTATTTCTTATTATTTATATATTGTACAATAATTTTAAAGTAAAAACATTTTAGGCTTCATAAGGGTCCAACATTACGTGGTAGAAATGTCAATGATGATTTTTTGGCTCTCTCTCTTCCCCTTGTCTGTCACCCCTTTTTTATCCACCCAGCTGTCCGCTATTTCGGATTTAGGCTCCTCAAGGGTTCAACAGTACGTGGTAGAAATGGCGGACATATTATCCATGACTGATATGAATCTGGAAATTTGGGGAGGGGCGAGCAAGTACTCTACCAACACTGAGGCCACATATGGCCCATTGTGCATAATTTCTGTCTTTTTTGGGTTAATAGACAGCGATTGCTTTTTACACCATATCTATAAAGTTTTGAGAGCCACGTCAATTTAACAATCACAGTCAAAAAAAAAAACTCGCCGTCGATCGTCCGCTGAATACATTTGTTTTTCAGTTGTTCTAGGTTATCGAACATATTAGATCTCTATGGAATATAATGACAATTTTCGATCAGTAGATGACAGTTATACGTGGGTTGAGTTGTCAGATTAGTGGTATGATGATTTCAATAACGCAATCGTTACACTACTTTCTTAGTTTACAATACATAATAAATAATAGTCCAATCAATAAATGACCCAAAATGAGGTGTAGAGTGCGTGAGCAGGTAACTAGGCGATTTCTTCAGAAACTTGTTCAGGGGGCTTAGGTTGTTAACATACCAAAAGTCCTGACTCCTAGGTGATGAGCGGGGGAGGCGGGGGGTAAAGGTACGAATTTTGGGTTTTTCGCTTATATCTCGAAAACGGTGCATCGGAGAGAAATATTTTTAAATAATAAAATGGAGTTCTTAAAATTATCTAAAACTTTTATATCATATGTTTTTTTCTAATTCCTAACCGTTTTCGAGCTATACCCTCGGAAAAAGTTGAAATTTACAAAAAAAATCAATTTACGTCAAAATATTCATAAACATTGCATCATATGGTCTAAACCTATTCATAAACGAAAAGTATGAATAGGAAAGAAGTTGTAGATTTTTAAATTCCCTTTTAGAATATATATAAATATGCTGATTAATGCCCAACCCGCCTAAAGTTACAGCTATTTTAAAACTTGTATAGCATTTTGCAATTTTCAGAAAAAGCAAACGATCAGATGATTATTTGATGACATATTTTGAGTATGAGTTGGCCCCATTTCCCTTAGCACTGTTCAACGAAAGTGGCAGGAGAAAGAGAAACAAATCAGTGCTGTACAACTTGTTTGAGCCAACCAAGAAAAATATTCTTCTGCCTCAAATGAACATTGTAGTCGATGGAGGATTTCTACTCCACAGAGTTATTTGGCCAAAAGATGCATCGGTTGTGACTATTTGTAATAGTTATATCACCTACGTCGACCACCATTATCCTGGGACTACTCGCACTGTGGTGTTTGATGGGTACGCAAACACAGCCAATAGCACTAAATCACAAGAACAAATGCGTCGTTACAGACTAAAAAGGTCAGCCGACATCAATTTGACATGGGACACACAAATACCTGTTAAACAGGAAGACTTTTTATCAAATCCTACCAACAAAACTAACTTCATCTCCTTACTGGAGATAAAGCTGCAGGAGAAAGGGATACATACTCTTCAGGCTACCGATGACGCTGACATCCTAATCGTGAAGATTGCTGTTGAACAATCCACTCACAACTCTGTGGCTGTCGTTGGTGAGGATGTAGACCTTGCTGTCCTGTTGATTGCTTCCACTCCTGCGACCCGAGATATCTTTATGCTGAAACCCGGACGAGGGAAAACCAAAACAATAGTACTGTCCACCCAAGAGATGCAGCACCGTAGATTTGAACACATCCTGTTCCTTCATTCATTTACCGGATGCGACACAACTTCTGCTACTTTCAGGAGGAGCAAGGTGGGCTTCTTTAAATTGTACTTGGAGACAGAAATCATCCAGCAAGCAGCAATGACATTTTCTAACCCCTCCTCTACTTACGACCAGTTTGAAAAGGCTGCTTTCTGAAGTGGTATAAGGCGCCAAAAAAACAAACCTCCCTTAACCAGTACCGCTTCCAATCGTTTACGAGGTCAGTGGCAAATATGAAGCCTGAAATCAGCTCCCTACCTCCAACAGAGAATGCAGCTAAACAGCACTCTCGGCGAACCTACCACCAAGTGCAGCAGTGGCTCGTTAATGAACTGCCCCCTCAAGATTGGGGGTGGAAACGTGTAGGAGACACCCTGGTGGCAATTACAATGGAAAATCTACCAGCACCAGAGGTTCTTCTGAAAACTATATTTTGCCGCTGCACCAAGGATTGTGTAATTGTAAAATGTGGCTGCCGAAAAGCGATGCTCATCTGTTCTGCAGCGTGCCTCCACTGTCAAGGGAAGTGCCTGAACAGTGTGCCTGTTGACGATGAAGACGATGTAGAGCCCATTCAGCAAGAGCCACCCGCTACTGAGGAAGAAGATGCCATGGAAGAACAATCATTGCCGGGGCCCTCAAGTTCAAAGAGGATGAAAATTTGATTACTTTTAAAGTTGAGAGTAAAACATTAGGAATATATTGAGAACAATGGGGTTTACAATTATTATTGTATTGGTGTAACGAAACTATCTGTAGAATAAAGTGTGAAATTTGTCATCATCATTATTTTTTCTACCCCAGTAGCAACCTGCCGTCATAATGACGTATATTTTACGGCATCCGTTACGTCAAAGTTACCTTAGATATGACGTAGGAATGACGTAACAGTGACGGGCCTAAGTCACAGCCCAATGACGTCAGTATTCTGACGTGATATTGACGGTAAAAAGGACGTCACAAAGCCCAAATTTGCTACGTAAATATGACGTCAGTATTCTGACGTGATATTGACGGTAAAAAAGGACGTCACAAAACCCAAATTTGCTACGTAAATATGACGTTAGATATAATGGTTGAATGTTGCACCTTAAAAAAAACTCTTATACGTTTAACACAACCATTTATTATAATAATATATAGGTACATATATACTTTCAAAATGATAAAAATTTCTAACTAAAAAAATTATACTAGTATAACAAAATTTAACTTCAAATGAAAACTAACATTAACCTATCGCTTTTAACAAAGTGTGTGTACAAGTGGAAAACATACCCATTGATCAGGACTATTTTCTGATGGAATAACCATAGCCTTCGCCTTTATATCCTTAAATGACCAGACTTCTAATACTTCGGATAGCCCACAGACCAGAAAAATATCTAAATATATATATTTTTGATATAGTTGACTTCACACTTTTCAGGATTGCCCTCATTTTATGACCCTTTTTTGTAGTTAAAGGATTGATGATAAAAAATAAACAAAAATACTTACGCACAACACATTTTTTTTAAATTAGTTCTCCAAATGCAAACTTTTCATTTCTTTTCCCATAGAAATTGTACAATGCTGCCAATTTATCTGTGAGAAGACACTTTAAGACTTTATTAGTTTTAGAAGATATATCCGTTCTTCCACCTAGTGATGCGAAATAGGCACTCTGCAATAGAAACAATAAGTATAAACGACATGCATATTTTAAAAATTAGGTTAGTTTACTTTTTTTAAATATCCATGACCAAGGAATTTTTTTTTCACGTATTATTATTATTATATTTTTTAGGTAAATATTATGCAGCTAAATATATAAAAATATGTAAAATAACTTACTAGATCATCAAATTTATGTTCCTGTAGATATTTTTCCAGTAATAATAACTTGTCATTTGTTTCTAACGGCAGAGAAACTGGTAATTCAGGATTATATTCTGTGTGGTACTTTTTATCGAACTTTTTTAATATTTCTGTATTTTGTTCTATAATTGTTGTTAGTAATTTGATAACCTTCTTTTCAAAACCTAAAAGTATAATGGGATTATTATTTTTTAATCATTTCAGTCAAGGAACGCGATAGATTAGTCCCAGAAAATACTTAAATTTTTATTGACTTACCAACAGACTGGCCCCCAAAACTATCTCTTTGATATTGTGTCTGTGAACACACACCCAGACTGTTTTCTAAAATAAAAATATATACATAACATGAATATATAAGTACATATCTATACAATAAAAGTGCTAATAAATAATTTAACTAATAATAAAATACACTTACCATTTAAACATGTAACGGAACTACTTGGAATGCCTATAGAAGTTTGTAAGATTTCACTTTTTCGCGGTGTAAATCATCCTTCATGAACCACTGCCAGTCCACCTCCTGCACTCTCACTAAATTCCACAACAGAAAACATCCTTTAGAATATTAAGAAGCAATAATGGCGATCAAAATTAACACAAATAATTAAAAAATCCTTTGATTATTCGAGCTTCGAAGTTGAGGTTAAACATGCGTTGTTACCAATACCAACCCAATCCAATGTCCCAGCCGATGTTTTACCAACCGAACCACCAAAAGGCGCTATTTTTAAATAATTATCAAAATGATATAAATTTTAGAAATAACTAAATTAAATGCGAATAACAAGATTTAAAATATCGAAAATATCCGCTTTTACTTAAAAATGTATTCGACTAATGTAAATATAATTATGTATTTGTAGTGGAAATATTTTCAAACTATATACATTCATAGCAGGTAATAAAGTACTAAGCACAATTGTTATACAAATCCCATGCCTGATGGGTCGGATTTGCCACTTTGATATTGGGCACAAAATCTACCCACTTATCACGTACTGGTTTCGTCAGTTAGATCATAGACCAAAAAAGTTAGATGACGTTTCTTCAACGTCGATAAAGTAACGTCATATTGACGTCAGATATTGGTGGCCTGACCTTAGTGACGAAAAATCACCTTGTTGTGACGTCAATATGACGACAGCTTGCTACTGGGGTACTTTATTTAATAACTTGCTTATAAGTGGCCATATATGTTATTAGATGAACGAACAAAGGTTGTAGGTTAAGAATATGATATACAAACTAATTTTCTGAAAATTGCAAAATGCTATACAAGTTTTAAGATAGCTGTACTTTAGGCGGGTTGGACATTAATCAGCATATGTATATATATTCTAAAAGGGAATTTAAAAATCTACAACTTCTTTCCTATTCATACTTTTCGTTTATAAATAGGTTTAGACAATATGATGCAATGTTTATGAATATTTTGACGTAAATTGATTTTTTTGTAAATTTCAACTTTTTCCGAGGGTATAGCTCGAAAACGGTTAGGAATTAGAAAAAAACATATAATATAAAAGTTTTAGATAATTTTAAGAACTCCATTTTATTATGTAAAAATATTTCTCTCCGATGCACCGTTTTCGCGATATAAGCGAAAAACCCAAAATTGGTACATTTAACCACCCCTCCTCCCCCCCGCTCATCACCAAGGAGTCAGGACTTCTGGTATGTTAACAACCTAAGCCCCCTAAACAAGTTTCTGAAGGAATCGTTTAGTTACCTGCTCACGCACTCTACACCTCATTCTTTGACTGGACTATAAATGTTTTAAACAAATCACGCTAAATAATAATTTAGATCTACTTTGAAATTTTATACATGTCAGTCAAAATGGACACTTTTAACACTATTTTATTCCTTTCTGTACACATAATTTAGTTTCCATATTATTGTCATTGTCATTATATTATGATCGATTTTTTTTAGTATTATCAAAAAACATCACAAAATTTCATATTGAATATCTAGTATGACATGAAAACATCTTGACTTTAATTATTTTTATTAGTTTTGAATCTGTAACATTTGTAAAAATTATATAATTTAAAGTTTATAAATAAAAATAAAACTTCCCTGAAAAACTACAACGCTATTAATAACAAAACAGGTTATTACACGATAAAAGTTCTAAAATTTAATATGTGGGTAACACATGTAAAAAAGTAAAAACTGCATTTTTATATATTATCTTTATTTTCAAAATAAAAAAGCTTTACCAAATACAACTGAATGCACAAATTTTTGTATGTACTATTTTTATTCTTTTTTAAAACTTATTTTATACATATATTTGATGCCGAGATCTGGATGTCACGTCTTGTAATTCCTCCACTACCTGTGGGTGCCTTGAAGGCTGTATAAGAGACCTACTGATCAGAAACTACAAGTGATGGTTATATCTGCTGTTACCCACTTGGCAAATTGTGATGTTGTACGAAGCCTGAGTTGGGTCCCTCACATTACTTAGCAGTGATTGACTAAATTAAGAAAAAAAAAAGATTGTTTTAAACATAAATAAAAGGGTCCAACAGTACGTGGTAGAAATGGCGGACATATTATTTATGACTGATATGAATCTGGAAATTTGGGGAGGGGCGAGCAAGTGCTCTACCAACACTGAGGCCACATATGGCCCATTGTGCATAATTTCTGTCTTTTTTGGGTTAATAGACAGCGATTGCTTTTTACACCATATCTATAAAGTTTTGAGAGCCACGTCAATTTAACAATCACAGTCAAAAAAAAAACTCGCCGTCGATCGTCCGCTGAATACATTTGTTTTTCAGTTGTTCTAGGTTATCGAACATATTAGATCTCTATGGAATATTATGACAATTTTCGATCAGTAGATGACAGTTATACGTGGGTTGAGTTGTCAGATTAGTGGTATCGATGATTTCAATAACGCAATATTTACACTACTTTCTTAGTTTACAATACATAATAAATAAATGTTTTAAACAAATCACGCTAAATAATAATTTAGATCTACTTTGAAATTTTATACATGTCAGTCAAAATGTACACTTTTAACACTATTTTATTCCTTTCTGTACACATAATTTCAGTTTTTATATTTTAATGATTAAAAAAGGGTGTGGCAGTCAGTGGGACTGCCGGCAGAAGTTATACTTCTATGCACTGTTAACTAATAAAACTTAATAACTACAAACACAGGCAAGTAGAAATATTTTTTTTTAAATTAACTGTATTCAATTAAATAAATACAGATTAGAAAAATAAGACCAGTTGATATGTGTCCTTACTTCAAACACGAAAACCAAACAGTAAAACGATCAATGTTCACAAAAAGTGTTTACAAAACCCGATTTGCTTACCGTGGGCTATTACAGATTTTAAAACACTAGAAAATTAGAAATCAATGCAAAACATTTTCTAACAACACACTTTTACAAAATTTTAACGCACTTTTCAGTAACTTTGCAGGAACAGGTTTTAACTCACACGCATGTCTTCGACTCAAAAGCATAGTCAAGGATATAATGCAACCATGTGACGGTATTTTAGACTACAATAAAATACTCATTACTGAATATTATTATTAATATAAAATACTAAACTTTATATGTTTATTTACGTGACAGAATAATAAAATAATATGTCAAACATAATGCGATACGTCAATGTAATACAATAACAATAGCTCAGACTGTTTGTTGTATATCTATCTCTTTTCAATGCAATGAATGTTTAAACGGTATTCAAAGGACTTATAGTGATGACCAATAACATGTAGTAAATATTTCAACTTTGTTTTTATCGAACAATATACCTTATATGTGATTCTGTCTCTGTCTTACTCACACCATTACATATGTAATGATTTTTCCCATTTAGCTACACACTAATTCATTCCACAGAGTGTCCGAATAGAAGTATAACTTTAAAAACAAAATTTAGTTTCCATATTATTGTCATTGTCATTATATTATGATCGATTTTTTTTAGTATTATCAAAAAACATCACAAAATTTCATATTGAATATCTAGTATGACATGAAAACATCTTGACTTTAATTCTGTACCTCGGAGGGATACAACACTATATCCATTTTCATAACTTTACAGGAGAGGAGTTTTAAACTTTTTTTCAACAAAAAGTGTTATTGGCACAGCTATTTATTGAGATGTTGAAACAATATTTTACCAGAACATTCTATTTATTGTTATTTACATCATGCAGTTGTTATAAAATAAAAAAAAAACCTTTTTTACGGTTTTTTTTTTTACTTTTTAATGGACATGGTGTTGTATCCCTCTAATAAAGTTATTGTACTATAAGACCTAATGTGGGATATTGAATAACAACCACAATACTATTTGACTTACAAAATGTATTTAACTATTTTATTTATAATTCTCTTTACAAATACAAATAATAAATCTATGTATTCAACCAAAATGGTATTTTAGATGCAAAAAACTCAGTCATCATCAGGTAAGTCTCCTTCAGGGTACTTACTAGTGGTATTACTAGTATGCTTTAAGTTTTTATAAAAATCATGGCAAACTGTAGGAACATATGGTAGTAATGTCAATAGATCATTATACTTTTGTTGTGATATTGGTATTGGACTTTGTGTTACCAGTTGCAAATCGTTTGGCAATGTAAGGTGTCGCCTACGAAACCTAACAAGGTCAATCTCCTGGTTTTCATTTGCGAAATTACTTTTCAAAAACAGAGTTCCCATGCTGTTCTGTTTTACTTGCAGTTGAACACAGGTTGACAAAAGAACATGTTCTTTGTTGACATCTTTTTTTCTGTTAATAAAGGATGGATTTTTACATATTTTGACATCGTACAAAGACCTAAAATTTTTAAAATCTTCCAGTTCCATATTATGCACAGTATATTTCATTGAGGTTTGTCTGACTAACTGCTGCCAATCCCAAGGCGTTAGAATTGTCATGTTGTTAAGTTTTTTTCTCTTCCGCTCTATCAGCGCATGGACAGTATCCGCCTCCATATGCGTGTGGCCCTTTAGTAGAAACTTTTGAGTGATGATTTTTACTTGAAGATACTTATTGAGTACCTATCCAAAAGAAACACATAATAAGGCTAATATTCTTATTCTGGCCGTAACAATTATCCGACCACAGAATGATTTCTTCAATGTCACTGCCAGGAATGACGGTATCTGCCCATTTCAGTAATGCAGATCCGATTTCATTTCCGCCACGAGCTCCTTTGGATTCGTCCCACATAATACAATGGACTGACGAATCAGAAGAATCAAAAACGGTGTAATTCAACGTCCAAAGTTTTCTCTTGTAAAAGCTTATGCAATTTGTTATAAGGGGTGACGGCAAACATTTTTGAAGATCACCCGTTAATACCTTAAGGGTATTGTTAGCCCTTTTGGTGTCCTCGCTTTTTAAATCATACCTTAATTTAGATTCATCCAGATGTGCATTATGGTCTTCCTCAATAGTAGAATCTTTTTTAGAACTTTTCAATAGTTCCAGAATCTTTCTCCCACGAGAATTATGGTTCATTATTCTTACTATTACTAAAAAAGAGCAAATATTATGACTTAAAATACATCCAACTATGTAAACTCATCAGAACTGTCAAAAGTACTCTTAGTTCACTAACAATCCGCCAGGCAGTGTAGAGGTATACACCACTATGTCCAGTAGTAATTCACATGCTTCAGAAGGATAAAACACCAAGTCCACATGGTGTTCTATCCCTCTAAATGAAAGTGGACTTGGTGTTGTTTTAAAACATGCTATATCCATTTCTAACTGGTTTTGGACATAGTCCTCTATTCCTCTAAGAAATATGAGAAAAGCTGATTTTAACTTTGTAATAAAGTCAATATGGAAAAAAATTGACATAGTGTTGTATCCCTCCGAGGTACAGAATTATTTTTATTAGTTTTGAATCTGTAACATTTGTAAAAATTACATACTTTAAAGTTTATAAATGAAAATAAAACTTCCCTGAAAAACTACAACGCTATTAATAACAAAACAGGTTATTACACGATAAAAGTTCTAAAATTTAATATGTGGGTAACACATGTAAAAAAGTAAAAACTGCATGTATATATTATCTTTATTTTCAAAATAAAAAAGCTTTACCAAATACAACTGAATGCACAAATTTTTGTATGTACTATTTTTATTCTTTTTTAAAACTTATTTTATACATATATTTGATGCCGAGATCTGGATGTCACGTCTTGTAATTCCTCCACTACCTGTGGGTGCCTTGAAGGCTGTATAAGAGACCTCTACTGATCAGAAACTACAAGTGATGGTTATATCTGCTGTTACCCACTTGGCAAATTGTGATGTTGTACGAAGCCTGAGTTGGGTCCCTCACATTACTTAGCAGTAATTGACTAAATTAAGAAAAAAAAAAGATTGTTTTAAACATAAATAAAAATAAGTTGGCTACACTTTTGAGAGACACGACAGGATTCAGAGTATATGAAATAAAGTGTGACAACCAACGTTTTTAAATGTACGATCATGATTATCTTTCAAGGCCAATATTTTAATATAAACTTGAAAAGCTGTAAATAATGTATTTAAGTTTGCTAAAAACTGTGTTTGCAATTTTTTACCGTAGTATCCGTAAAGACTAAGGGTTCGGACAACAAAAGTAACATTTACATAAAGGCATTTCGTACCTTATAACATATAAGAAGATTACCGAAGACTAAGTATTAAAAAAAGAGAAATATACAGTTAAAAGATTAAAAGAGGAAAACAGTTAGTATGAAAATTCATACATTACAAAATTAAATAGTGACATGTGTGATAAGAGATGTTTTATTGTGAAATTGCTGATAAATACCAACTTACCTATTACTGAAGTGTAATAAATCTTACATACAATATACAATCCTAGTATCACAATTTATTTATCAGTTTTTTGTAGATATCTCCATATGGAATTTGGTTTCATCTAATAGTGAACTACCCTCTTCATGTTTTCCTAAAAATATAAAATTAATTTATAATTAAGATAAGTAATTAATCTAACTAGCTACACATGTTACGTAAACTGGCAATTGCTATGGAACAAAAATTTGATCAATGAGAACACAATTTATGAACACAGATATAAGTTCAATCTACACAAAACTGTAATTAAAACTACGAAAATCACAATAGAAAACATGTGCTACGAAAGAGTGCACAGTTTTAGTAGAAAAATTAAAATTTGATTGCTAAAAAAATATTTAAACATATTGATACATGTGCAGCTGATGGAAAATGCTAAATTTACGAATTATTGTATAAGCATTTTGTTATCTGTCAAATACGTGTATAAGATTATTGTGTAATAAATCCAGAAGTAAGTACTACATATATTTTTTATAAAAATGTTAATATTTTATGCGCTTAGATTTTAAAGATTGACCAAAATGTTTCATTGTCAATTAATACTGGAATATCAAACAAACATTATTCGCTCCGTGTACAGTACGTGGTAGACATAGCGTTGTGGATCGTAGCACCTGCAGTGGACAATAATCGTATTTTTGACAAATTGTGTGGATTCCGGTGATAAAAATAAAACGTTTTTTTTTATACATTTAATTATTAATTTTGTTACCTAATAAAATAATATACGATGCATTTATTTTTTTCCTTTAGTCCATAAATCAATAATTCAAACGATATTTCGTCCCATGGATTTCTAAATATCGTTGTGTGAGGAGCATTTTATATAACAATTTTTTATTGTTGCCACGTACTTTATATGTAATATCTATATAAATTGCAAATAGGAGACGGATCAAACTATGCGCACGGAGCGAATATTCGTTATTTTTTTTATTTAAACTTCGGTTATTAGCTGCATTTTAAAGCAGCTAATAGGGAACATACTGTTGATTCTTACGAATGTAAAAAATTATTAAATATTTAAAATTTATTTCAAACGTAGGATCAATAATAAAAAAATTATACTGAACTTTAATATTTAAATCAAATTTTAAATTTAAACAGTAAAATTAAATATAAGAAATACAAGACACCTTATTGAAATTTTGATAAAATAAACCAAAACTAATTCAGGACAAAAAAAATTATTTTAATTAACTTTTTTATTTAATTATAGCCATTATTTATTTTAATTCTTTAGACCATAAATAAATGTCAATTGCGCTCTAATAACAATTTCAGAATGTTTTGTATACAAATGAAATTCAAAAGCATAAGTGTCACGCAACATTTAAACTCTGCGATTAAATCCGAAAAACAAACATTCAAATATATATGTCAAATATTATTATTTTAAGTTTTCACTTAGAATCGGATGTTTACAATAAACTATTAACACATGTACCGATGTAAAAATGTATCTAAAATAAAATTCTGGACTAAACAACGAATAAGATCAAAAGATGATTTTGATTAAATATAAGGAGAATATCACAATCGGTATATGTTAATTGTTAATATCATTTTTTTACCCTGACCATTATTTATTTGTATACATAAATACAGGTGAGTTGTTCCACTTCAGGTGAGCAAAGTTTGACAGGTTTTTTATAGTAAAGATAAAATGTTTTTTAAGCAAATTGGAGAGACAAAGGTTATGAATTTTGTTTATTGGAATTACCCATCTAGATTTTTGGCCACTTGTAGCTTAGTGAATTATTGCATGTGCTGGTAATACAAATTTTTTGAAGTAATATATAATTTTCACTATACATTTATCTGCTGAGTGAGTCAGATGGACATTATTAAAAAAAAAATGATGTGGAAAATTCAGTGAAGATTTTTCTTAACACGTTTCTCTTCCCGAAACAATTGTGTCCCGCTTATGGGATATGAAAATGATGCATTGGATACTATTCTCGACCGTATACATGAAGGACTATTATATTATGAGTAAAACTGCAAGATAGAAAATATTTGACATATTTTTAACGAAATTTGTATTTTTAAACGCAACCAATCACCGTTTGGCTAAAACATGGACATTCAGAATGTAAGTGTCATTAATCGCAGTGTTTTTTTAGTCGCTCGTTTTTCTAGATCTTTAATCGCAAGTAAACACATTATAAAATAAAAAACGTACCTCGCATCAATAGATGAAACGCAAACCGCTCAGTACAGAAGATGGGGCGAAAAACGCTCAAAACATCAAAATCCGCAAACGTATGAAGCGCTAAGTGGTGATATTAGCTATAAAGGGACTTATGCAAACATTATGCGTAAATATTTGATACACACAGATATGGTACGACGCAAACGCTAGATAAAAAATAATGTGCGCTAATAATTACGTTCTTCTTCTTGTTTGCAAAACCATGAGCCGTCTAAAATGAGCCTGAAATGTGTAACGCTGAAATCCTATTCATAAATAAAAATTATGTCGGTCAAATAATAGCTGTGTTTATCCAAAATTGCAACATTGCATTTAAATCGGCAATTTTCGATGAAAACAGTACAAAAATCGTTTCCGTCTTGCTAAACATGTAGCAGTATTTTATTGATAAAAAAAAACAAATACTCATGTGACAAAAAAATATTGCACAAATAGGTGTACAGATTTATAAAACCAATAAAAGCCATTTCTTCTTAAAAAAATGTATTTTCAGACGCATGACAACTAGGTAATCAAAATAATAATAATTCTTTTTTATATAAAAAATTTGAAAAGGACCTTACGGCTCCGCATATAGGTACATGGCGCTCCCCGGTCAAAGTTCTTGAATGGAAGCAACTCAAAATAATTCAGTACTTTCTTAGAGCGAGCTGAAAATCGAAAACAACAAAAACTTTGATTTATAAGCGCTACTGCGCGTCCTAACAATATTACTAATTAAGACGCTTTTTAAAACATTTTTACTCAGTAGAAACACAGTTTAATTCAAGTAAGCGCCGAAAGGACAGTAATAATAACATAAAAATGAGGAGTCTAAAATAAGGTAGTTGTCGTTAAAATTATTTATAGGTAGTACGAAATTAAAACTTTTCCTAAATTTTAATGAGTTTTTCATACTTTCAAACACTCAACAGGAAGTTATTGATTGTAGGTTTTAGATTAGTATCGAGATTCATGGACAACACCTGGTACCAGAATGACAAGTAGTAAATGCTACAAGACTAAGCTGGATTTAAAACTTGACGTTGCCGTTCCCGTTTGCAGTTGACGTTACATTTGCAGGTTGCTGTTCATAGTTCAAGTTGGTGTATTTATAAACCTAACGGTGGTCTAGTGCGAATGTCAAAATGCTTGACTTGACAACTGACTTGACTGAGTTTGTTTGTTTATCTTATTTGGGTTTGTTTTTGGTTGAGCGTCTTTTCGGTTTTGTTTGTTATATTAAGTTATTGGACATTTTTTACAGGCATTTATTTAGTTAGTTTTGAAGTTATTTTGACATTTATATATTTGACAGTGTAATGATAATGATAATAATCATAATAACGTAAAACACTATAAATAAAAAAATGATCAGCATACGAACCAAACCCAAGCAACGAATAATAAAAGTAACAAGCAACGAATACCAACACTGCCATTCCTACGAACTTAAAATAGTTGACAGTTGTCTATTTTTAAAATAACGAGATTTGATTGACCCATTGCCGAACAGCACCGCAACGGCAACAGCAAAAGATAAAACTTGGTCATCTTCGAACAGTTCGAACGGCACCGAACGTCAGCGGAACGGTATAAAACCACTACGGACTTTATAAATACGAGTACCTTGTTTTCAACGTTGAACGGTAACGGCAACTGCAAACTGTAGCGAACGGCAACGTCAAGTTTATAATCCAGTTTAATACTGAAGCCTAGACCATTCAATGGTAAATAGAGAAAAGTATCGTCATTTGCGTCTCAGTGGCGTTTCAAATGATATTATTGTCTATAGTCTACCGTTCCAAAACTTCTTATATGTTAGTAGTTTAAGGACTCTTGATCCACTGGTGCTGGTAAAGGGGATTGCTCTCATCACGAAGTCTAGATACCAGGAGTCTACACGGTATAGGCTTCTCCATAATATTTCTGGTCTCAATAATCCACCAAGAGCATAGTTTTATTTTTTGCCACTGGCGGCGCGAGTAACCAGAAGAACCGATGTTTATGACATTTAAATTTCGCGGAATTAAAATCAATATATAATATTAATTTATTTATTTAAAATTAGTTGTCATAAAAGCTGTTAATAGCAACAAAATTTCCCGCGTAAGGATTTAAACGAGTATCTTATGAACACGGGCGCACTCTACCGGCAATAGTTCTGTCCCCTAAATTGAGACCATTTGTTTAATATTACGTTTAAACTCCTGATATCTATACTTCGTGGCTCTCATTTACGCAATGTATAAGCTTCCAAGATTGCAACTTTCAAATACAAAAGTGGATTATTTTAAAAACGCTAAAAAATATTCTTTCAGGTACAAACTGGTATTATAGCGGTATAAAAGTGATTGTATACTAATATTGTTGTTTTTATACAATTATTAATTAATGAGAAAAAGAGAAGCATTTTTTTAATGAGTTTATGTATGTGTATGTATTTTAATTAACAAATATATTATATTAACAATCTTTACTGAAGAAATTATTTTCTTTTCTATGTATACTTTGTTTACGTGTATACTATAATTTTTCTTTTCCAACCATACTCAATTAATTTTTAAATATTTCATCTTATTTATATGTTTGCTCCGAAGCGTGATGTCACATCTAAGCGCAAAGAACGTACTGTTATTATTATTTTAGACAAAAATAAAATAAAATTGATAAATAGCTATTTCTAAACCATACCGTAATCATGTTTTCTTATTTTTTAAAAGAAAACTTGATAAAGTCAAGTATAGCTTCCTAAAATTGTTTCATTGAAATCTGTGCATTTTCATTTCACAATCGAGAGTCCTCAAACCGCGTTACGCGCGTCAGCGTGTTAACCAGAGACTGGGCAGCTACTCTATAGAAACAGAGACAATACTACCGCTACTCCAGGTATTAAAACAGCAAAATAAAAAAATCACCAATCATAAAGTTTTGTTTACTCCGTCTCCACAATACACTATTTTGTTTAAGAAACCCTCTGACAGAGTCACCGATCTCACCCTAACCCATGGGTTCATTCCAAGACCCTGGTACTCTATTCTAATTTGCACAGATTTAAACTATGAGTGCCATATGAATCTATAGTCAGTGTTAAGTCTCCAAAATTGATCCAGTGGCTCGTATGTGTTTGACTTCATAATCTGCATTACATAGCCCTTTGGTACGCAGAGGTCCTTTTACCGGATAGCCGGTAAATCCTGTAAGGATTCTTGATTGTTCTAAGCAAAGTTTTAGCTTTTCTAGCACACCTCTGTTTAATCTACATTTTTCCGTCTTGGAATACTTTGAGACCCCAACAGCTGTCTGACTATCCGTGTATATATTAATCTGCTTAGATTCATAAGCCATTAAATTATTTTTTTCTTGTGCATTACTAAACTGTTTATACCTCTGACTTAAATACAGGCGCGTTTTCCTAGTGCTATCAAAATTTTACATTTTCATTACTGATGTAAATTCCTGTTCCTTACACCTTTTCAGTCTTGGATCCATCTGTTAACCAAATGTAAAATCCTGGATGCAACATTTTTTGCCAATTTCTGCTTAATGTCGTAATATATTCTTGTTTGTATACTATCTAAAATCTTAACCATTCTGGTTGAAAATAGGAACCATTACCTATATGAATGATCAGAGGAGCGTTAGGATTTGGGTAAAATTTAATTGGTTGCCAATCGAGTTAAAATTAGTATAAATCATTTACCACTAACAATTGGTAGTGGTTAGGTTGTCCTTAATACAGCAATTCAAATTTAAAACACATTAACATTTTTTTGGTGAAAATATAATGACGAAATCGTTATTACATTGTAAAAAAAACTTGGACGCTATCGTCTTAGTGCGAAAACCATACACACACGTGTTCCGACTTATTGTCTGTTTTCCCTATTTTTTAATCTCCACTAACCCTTTTATAATAGATTATAGTACCAGACTATAGGCAACCAATAACACAGGTAGGAGGGAAAGAGTGTGATAGGGAAAGCGGGAAATTAGAACGAACAAATCCCATGAGAGATATCTCAAAATAACAATAATTTGTTATTGGTGTTTTCATACCTAACAAACTTAGTTAAAAAGAAAAACAAGATAATGAATCTTATTATTGAAATGTTAAAACCGTACCGTGCTTTTGAGGTGAAAATAAGACGACAACTACCTTAAAGAATACGAATGTAATATACCTGGTTTATTAAAATTAAGAACAGTTGAAACATTGCTTTGAAATAAATTCACGCAAAACTCGTGACTGTCTTAATAAAACTTACCCTCTTTGTTGTGGCAAAGGAGGATACGCATTGTCATAACCACTTCTGCCTCCAACTGGGGGTTGTCCATTATAAGAATCCCCGTATCCAGATGCTGCACCGCCTCCGTAACCACCCCTATCTTGATAACCACCACCTCCTGACGGACCATAGCCACCGCCACCTCCGTAACCATCAGATGGACCGCCACCATAATTATCGTTAGGAGCACTATAACCACCAGACTGACCTCCATAACCACCACCTTGACCATAACCACTTGTTGGGCCACCATAGCCATTTGCATTGCCACCGTACCTGTAAGAACTTTTGGTAAGGATTATTTTGTACTAAATACAAATACTATTTTCGTTACTTAGTTACTTTTAAATATCTCAATATAATAAAAAAAATAAAGGTTTTTATTCAAAATAAAAAAAGGTATAACTGCTGAAAATAAATTTTTAAACGAGCCCGAGCGACCAACAGTGTTTGTGATATTAAGTCACTGCTGGGAGAATTCTAAAATAAAAGTAGCCCCCTTCTAAGTTACTTCTTATTGCATGAGCTATATGCCAGTGGAAGTAGCGCCAAAATCGAACCAGTCGTTCCAGAACAAAAATTGTTATTTTTTTATATGTACCGTGTATACGTACATTTAGTAAAAAGTTATTATTTTACTATTACATACAATACTTTTTAATTTTAATTTTACAACAACAAAACAAAAAGTTAACAAATTTAGTCTTCAATTGTTTATCTTAAACCTATCATTTTGTATATAAAATATATTCAATACTAATTTTAAATACATCATTGTCACTTAAATTTTATATTGTTTTAATCACTTGGAAATCTAAACAAAAATCCATATATATAGGAAATGTGACTAAACACTGAATGAACTTAATGCAGTCGTACGTTGGTCAATTAATCAGGTAAAATTAACCCACGACCTAGATACCTAATAAAGTTATGTGCAATTAAAACAGCTTATATTACCCAATTTTAAAATAACAGATGAAATAATTCTTACCCAGGTTTGGGAGGACCACCAGCATCTCTACGGCTGTAAAGATCATTTCCCATACCTCCTCCACCTCTGCGATCATCATAACCTCCAGACATCGGTGGACCACCTCTTCTATCATCATAACCACCTCTGTCATAACCTCCAGCTCCCCGATCGTATCCTCCTCCAGAACGATCTAAATGCACATTAAATAATAATATCTGTTTACTTTGTTTTAGTTTTCCTACCTCCAAAGCCGGAGCTGCCTCCACCATAACCACCATCTCTTCTGTCATCGAAACCTCCGCCTGGAGGCCGTCTATCGTCAAAGCCTCCTGGACCTCTTCTGTCGAATCCACCGCCACCACCTCTACGGTCATCGTATCCCATTGGGGGTCCTCCTCTACGATCATCATAACCTCCCCGATCACCACCTCCTCCGAAACCACCTCGGCGGTCAAATCCACCACCCCCACCTCCTCTGTATGGTCCAAAGTCGCGACCACCTCCATAGCCTCCTCCGTTTCTACCTCTGAAGTCTCCACCACCTGCTCGTTGATTAAAAATCACGTTAGTAAAAAATGGAATTATTTATTTTTTCAAATATGCACCAAATTTATTTTTTTTATCACAATCTGAAATCTGTAGGTTTGAATTTTCTTCAAAAATGGCAACCATTTCAGAAACTGATTACCGGTAATTTGGCTTGAACTGTGTTAGAAATTCTATTGAAACAGTTTGATGCAAATAATTATATGCGCAAAGAGCCGTCGCTATAGACTATAGAGCAAAGAAAAAATTGCAATAATTTTTAATACTTGTATATGTTTTTGCAGTTAGAGTCGAATTCAATTATTGGCTATAGATTATCCATTTTCTACGTCAATATTAAAATGCAAAATAAAATTTGGAAAGTATACGAGAAAAAAGGTATTTTTTCAAAAATTGATTTCTCAGCTCATATTTTAACATTAACGTTTCTAACAAAATTACAAAATATTTTAAGCTCTAAACTAGTTAACTATTACCGTTACTGAATATTGGGACCGAATAAAAAATTTATCAATGACTTTAACTTTATACGCCTAAAGGTAATCGAAGCGGTCTTCCTGCATGGTCTTTCCAAGTCTATGATGCTTCCTCTGCATTTGTAAAAATATTTTGTGCATTATATTTTTTAAGTCGTATTAAATAAAAAATGTTATAGTATCATTATTTTGTACCCTGGATAAAATAAATAAAAAATATTGCAATAAAACGTAGTTTCCATTCTTTAAAAAAGATTACAGAAGCAATTACTTGCTTACAAGATTACTTCTTCGTTAGTGTTGTGGTCATAGATGATATCCAAAACCAAAATCGACCCTGACACTGGCGATTAAATTTGCATTTAATTACATTTAAATAAAACGCATATAGTTAGGAGTATAAGATAAATATTTCGCAAATTAGACCTGTTTTTTTGGAGATGGAATGCTGGACCCCAAAATATTTCCATTAAAGTATTACATTGTTGACGAATAAAATTCATATTTGTATGGTTAGCCAAAAACTATTTTTATCGAGTACTACGTATGTATTTTTGGTTAGCTTAGTAATCTAATTCTAAAGATAAAAATTATATCAAACAAGTAACTAACCTCTAGAATAGGGTCCTCGATCTCTTCCTCCTCTGGGTCCTCCACCACCACCACCGCTTCTACGAGGTTTAACCCGGCCTTTTTCTACTGAAATTTTACCTCCCATAAAGTCAGTACCATTGAGTTCTTCAATGGCTTTTAACGCCAAATCTGAATCTTCTAAATGTAAAAATCCACATCGGTTAGCAATGTCACATTCTGCAATAGCCCCATAAGGGGCAAAAAGCTTCTTTAAGTCATCTGTAGATACGCCTGCAGGCAAACTACCGACGAAAACCTTTGTTGTTGTCGCTGAACGACCACGACTCTGAAAATTATTTGTTTAGTGCATGTTTCACTTATGGTTCTAAATATCTTACCATTTTAATATTTATTTACAACAATTAGAACTTCAGTATTACTAAATATTTGAACTTTTAACTTTATAACTAAGGAATTACAGAGGTTAAAAGGTTAAAAAGATGGCGTGTATACAACCGTTTGTTGTTTAAGAAAGCTTCATGCTTCATGTCTCATGTCAATATTGTCAACGTCAATCCTTCGATTGCTGTTTTATGAATCCATCGTCAATGCGAGGTTTTATATCCATGTTTTATATTCAAAGGTCAATGCTAATAGATCTAACCAATGAAATTTAATAATATTAAAATGAAAATTCTGCTATTTAATAATCACGAAGTATAGATTTTAATCAACAAGATTATAAATTGGGAGTAAAAATTTTACACACTTGTAATTGTTTAATTTCTACTAAATAAGGTTTTTATCCATCAAATACAAAAAACATTGTAGCTTTTAGCTTGAGATAAGTACACCAATTACATTTTTTAACTACTAAATACATAATTATAGGTACAAAATGAATTGTAGGAAAACCACACAATCTGAAATTCTTCTAAATGGGCGCTATAGTAAGAGGCCTAAATAGAGTTTGAAGTTAGCGACAAAACACAAGTTGACGTTTACTGTTTTGATTGGTTGCTTTACTGTGCTAATATCAGATTATTCAGATTTTAGCAGTAGATGAACGTCTGTCGTAGTTTGTGTCTGTTGGTTGCAATTGAAAAGTGAATTAAATTGGTTTAAACAAAAATTGTATAAACTTTAAACGATATTTATGTTATACCTTCTTTACTTAGCTTAGTTGAGCATAAAAATGATTGAGCAGTTTGTGTTAAAAGGACCAATTTTCACAGATAGGTGAAAAAATTATGGATGAATTTGAGGATGAACCAGATTTAAATGAACAAATTTTTCATAACAACGTTAGGGAGCAAATTGTGCGTAAAGTATTTATAAAATTACATTTGTTATTTAGTTATGCATTATGCATTTATAAATATATTTGGTTTAATAATAGAACCATGAAGGTTCAGTAAAATAATATTGAAACTACTACTGAGTATCATACTTTTACAAAAATTTGTTTTCGTGTAAAGTTATATCATCATACTTTCAATTGGCAATTGTTTGCCATTGAATGATATTGCTCAAGTATCTTAACAATGATTGTAATGCTTTTACACAGTCTAATTGCACTGTCCTATTTATTTTTAATTCACGTTACCTTTTCTTTTAAAACAGAGAGGAAAATATTACATATATAACAATAAGAAGACGTTTATTAATCAAAACTTCTCTATAATTGCTGTACTTAATTAAGTTATAACTATAATAATTACTTAAGAGTTAAAATATGATAGTGGCCCACATTTAAGTTTTTACAGGTGTTTCTTTTTTTATATTATTAATGATTTCTTACATGCTACTTTATTGATAAGTTCAGAAAAAGTTCCATAAATTATTTATTGTATTATATTTAATCTTGGAAGACTTAATGCAGTAGAGAGTAAAAACTAAAACATTTTCATAACAGTTAATAGTGATTCTAGCCTAGCAAAAAATCATACATTAAATTGGTTATTTAAATTTTAGCAGTAAATTATTTTGTTTATACTTCCTGAACACTGTACATATTTATTGCGATCATATTATTCAACAAGTATTCCGTTATTATAAGTTTATCTTATTTTAAACTATTTTAAACATGTGCTTACTCTACAGCAAATAAAAAGGAAGGTCATTAAGCTCAATGTAAATAAACATCCATTGTACTGTTTAAAGATTGAAATTAAATTTATATTAATTGTCAACATTAAAAATAAAAATTACAGATATTTACTGCTACTCGAGTATATTATGTGTATTGTAATCGTGTTAAACTACACACCTAAATTCCTTATTATAACATCCACATTATTATCGTGTATCTAAATTATTTGAGCACGACTTCCGTAAATACAGGGTCATTTTTATATCGCATTGTATTAGTTTATCGAAAATTGTAGGAAACTATTAATTTTTTTTAATAGTTCATTGATATATAGATTGTCCTTGTTTTATTATAGGAAGCAAAGTTATTTTTTTTATATATTTTTTTATCTCATAGCTTCATTTAAAAGATGGAATTTAAAATAATAAAGAATTTAACATATTTTTTATTTCAGATATTCCTCCTGCTTTTTATTCTGTTGTATCTCTCAAGTTTTACTCTGCTGTGCAGATTTAAACGTCGAGGAAAGGAAGATTACTTTAGTACTGACGAAGATGAAGTCACTGTGTATAGAATTAGTACTTGGTTGTGCTCATTTTCTTTGGCAGTATCAATTCTTGCAGTACTATTATTGCCCATATCTATCGTTTCTAACGAGGTACTTGTCAACTATCCCAATAGCTATTACATAAAATGGTTAAATTCGTCCCTAATACAAGGTAAGGAGTTTTAATAAACTATATTTGATACAGTTGAGTTTTATATGCAATAAAATTTCCGATATTGTTTATCAGAATATAGATTATAAAGAAATATTTTAAATGGGTATTTTAAAATAATAAAATAATCTGATAAAACAAGTATTATTTTATTTCATTATTCTTTGTTGTTGAAATACGAGTTGAAATATGTAGTTAAAGTGGTTGAAAATCGAACAACACATTCATTTAACTTCATAGTATAACATTTCAACTTATTTAAATAATTACTTGATTGGGCAAATTAAAAATTTAAGTTTTGGTCTCAAAAATAAGAAAAATGTTTCCTAGGGAGTAATATTCGAAACTATTGACATTTTAACACAGTATATAAGGGAAATATTATTTTTCCATATTTGTTAAATTTTACAATTACAAGCAACTTGGTTCTCGAAAGTAAAGAAATCAGTATAATTTTTGTTCGTAATCATCATATTTTTGCCAATTATAAATTCTACAATCCGCAGGAAAACTTTAATTACAAATATAATGTTTTTTTTTATATTTAAGGTTACAAGAAAATTTCCAAATACTCATACCTATTGTCAGATTGACCAGTTTACGTATAAGTTTTTTATTTAGATAAATAAGTTAAATCAATGTAACTTAAGATTATATCTTTATGTATTATAATTTTAAGTATTTGATACGACATATAGAAATCTATTAAAAAATTATGCACATATTAAACTGTAGTATTTGATTATCCAGTTTATACATGAGACTATTAGGTCAATCTATTTGTTGTAGGCACTTCCTATTTTTTTTTCAATTTATTATTTCAACCATGAATTAAAAAATCTTTGATTTGTAGATCGCTATATCTGTTATACTTCCAAAAATATTTATTGTTTATATTTTTTTATATGAAAACATAACAAAAACATTTACTTATTGCTTATTTCATTCATCTTTTATTGTTTCTGTTTTATTAAAACTTGAAAAAATATGTACTGGTACTCAGAAATATGAAAATATTATTAAACTAATTATAAGATTATAACTCTCGTCAACAATTATTATTTATTTGATTAAAGATCAAGTTTACACATTTATCACTATTGAAATAAATTTATTAGTGAATATTATATGTAAATATTATTATTATATTTTATTGTGGTTTGAAAGTAGGTTAAAAATGATAAATTTACAAAAAAATCAAAAATTATATTTTAATCAAGATGAATCCAAATATAGTTGTTGAGTATAAGTTTTTTTATAAAAAAAGGTTAAATATATAACCTGTATTTAAAAAATTGTTTTCATCACTCCCTGCGGAAAGCACTGCTTTTGACCATGCATGACCGTGAGGAAAGCAATGAATGACCGAAACCAAGTTGATAAGTGTTTCCCAATCAAAAATAAATGAGATAGAAAGTGAATTAAGAGAAATTGAGGATGAATTTTCTAATAGTTTTGCATCTGATAACGCGGTAGTAAATGCACCACGATATAATCAATCAAATGTTCCATTACTAATTACAGATTTTGTTGATTCTCAATTATTATCTAATATCTCAGTTAAATAAATAAATATGTCTATAGAATTCAGCAACTGTTCAAATATTACATTTAACGTATTTAACAAAGATTCATAACTATACATAATTTTGTAATAAAAAAGTGTTTTTTTTTAATACAAATGTTATAATTTCTTAACTTTTCTTAGACAAAATCAAGAGCTTTCCTCACGGAGTGATGAAAAATAGTATACGCAATTCGTGTGGTGCGCAGGTAATCCCACCACTCGTGCTTTTTATCGCGTTCGCCTTCGGCTCACGCGACAAACGCACTCGTGGTGGGATCACCTACTTTCCGCACTCGTTACGTAATGTACTATTATGAGATTTGATTGTTTTTTTAAATAAAAATGCCTTTGAACATTAATACAATAGACATGGCAAATGCATATTTTTTAATAAAATAAAATCAAACGAAACAGACCCTAATACAATTTGTGAAGGATACATCTGATTTATTTTTGCTTTATGTTATTAATTAGCAAAATTTCTCTTACGTATGGTTAATAGTCTTTAAAAGGTGTCTCTGTCACACCAGTATTGGTTTCAGGATTCACCAAACTGTTAGTAATTTGTTTGTGTCTGTAACTTAAATCGGTATTATATCTACAATTTTATCGTGCAATTTTGTGTTTTCGAACATTTTTTAATTTTCATATAATATAACCTAAATTCATATTCATATTTGGTAATTTGGGTGTGGTTGAATTAGGTTGGCAAATAAATGAACTAGGACAGAATAACACTGTTACCCTCCTATGGGTTCCAGGACACGTACGAATAGAAGGAGTGAAACAGCAGACAAGCTGGCAAAAAAGGAGCTGAAACCTCATACCTGGGACCAGAAGAATTCTGTGGAATCAGCAGTAGTACACATGAAGGAGCTAGGATTAGTAGATGAAGCAAACTGCAGATTCTGTGAGTTAGAGGATAAAACCTCAATACACATACTTTCAGAATGCATAGCATTAAGTACTTCTAGGGTCAAATACCTAGGGTCATACGAAATAGAAAGGGAAGAACTACCTAATTTAAAACCCAATGATATCCTAAACTTTCTAAGGAAGATAGGACTAGAAGAGCTGCTATAAGTCTGAGGAATCATCAGAAATATAGCAAGAAAAGGGGGACACAATAGATCTTATAGGTCGCAGGTGTATCTGTTACCCATAACAACATACATACATACAACATAATTTTAAAAGTAATTTTATAGACCGTAAAAAATTGTCTATTAGTTTCTATTTCTTTGCTTTTATTTATAGTTTGTCACTATTTAGTCATCCTGTGACATTATTCAAACATAACTCGGATAAACCACATATTTTCAACTCAAACGTGCACCATGTCTATTGTATTAATAGCATAGTCAACGGTACAGATCTTCATAACTAAAATACACCCTTTTGTGTTTTTCTGTGAAAAATGCATGTATGGGATAATTTATTGTTTATCTGAATTTAATTTTTACAACAAAATAATTTCATTTTATTTTAGGATTATGGAATTATGTTTTTCTTTTCTCAAATTTGTCGTTATTTATTGCTCTTCCGTTTGCTTACCTCTTTACTGAATCTGAGGGTTTCTTCGGTCATCGCAAAGGACTCATGGCTCGTGTGTATGAAACGTTTACAGTCTTAGGACTTTTGGGACTTGTTGTGCTGGGTATGACATATGTTATATCGGCACTTATTGATAAGGATAAATCCAGTCTACAAACAATTCTTAGTAAGTTTTTAGAATTGAGTGTGTAGATACATTGTAACTGTGATGTTTTTTTAGGTTTCTGGACTTATTATTTGCCATTTTTGTATTCTTGTATATCATTTTTTGGTGTGTTGATGCTTTTGGGTAAGTCTTATTTTAATAATTTTATGTGTAACTCAATGATTATTGTACCTTACAAATTTTAGTTTGTACTCCTTTGGGCTTCGTAAGACTGTTCGACGTTGTGGGCCAATTTTTGGTCAAACCCCAGTTCCTACGTGATTTGAACGAAGAATATTTTGCATGCGCCTTGGAAGAAGAAAGTCTTCGTCGTAGATTAAAACAAGCACAAAAAACAGGAAAATCGTATGTTGATCCCGCACCAATGTCGATGGGTTTGGAGAATGTTATCAAAGACGACGATTACAAGCTGCCAGAGAACTTGCTTCGTTTACGAAATGGAGAGCTACAATTCGGATTAGGAAAAAGACTGACAGAAATCGAGAGTCGAAGAAGCAAGTTAGGTAGGCCTTATTTTTACCTTCATTTTTAGCTAACAAATTTAAAAACAAAGGCTTTAGGAAGATTATGCACAAAAAGTTTTAAAAATTAGGATGTTTGATTTAAGGTTTTAATGTTTTCTATTTTTAGATAAACAAAGGCAAACATCTTCATTACGTCGAAATGTAGTTTATCCAATAGCAATGCTACTTCTTCTCGGATTAACGGTGATAGCTATACTACTAGTCGTACAAAACACGTTATCATTACTTATTGGTATTAAAGCTCTACCTACTAGCTCGAAGGTAAGTTATTTTAATGAGAAATTGAACTAGATGATATTGATAATTTTTTTTAGCAATTTACTCTCGGTGTAAGTTCTTTGTCAAAGCTGGGACCATATGGAGCTGCTTTAGAAATAGTACTGATAGTATATTTAATAGTAACTTCATCTATAGGGCTTTATACAGCCCCTTGCATGAGGAGAATTCGACCAAAGCCGAGGCATACCCCTTTTAGTCTGGTTATAGGAAATTGTGCCCTTCTTGTTATTATTAGCTCTGCCTTACCACTATTATCGAAAATTTTAGGTAAGTTTATAAGATAAAATGTTTCTATTTAAATGAATTATGCTACAAACAGCATTTTAATAATCATTATTTATTAAAAAAATTGTACCATTGTTTTAATAATAAAACTTATAGTGGATATTTTTTATTTTTTGTGAACAATTTAATATAAAAATGTCATTTTAAGTTGCATGAATTTTATACCTCAAACCTCGATTTAATTAATTATTATAATTTGTATTTATTCGTTATTTAAAATAAATAATTTGATTGAAACTAACATGCACAGAGGCTAGAAATAATATTTTAAAACAATAATCTACCTATGTTCTTGTTACCCTAGCAACAAAGTCAAAATAGGTGGTGGTCATTTTTATTTAGACTCATTGTCAGTTTAGATGATTCCAAGTATTTCAATATTTAAGATAAAAAACTTACTTTTTTTTTAAAACCGGCCAGAAATTAGTATTTTCCGGTTTATTTTTAGGTCAGAAAATCTCATTTTGTCGGACAAGGCAAGAAAATAAAAATGGGCCCTGCAATTGCCCACTCGTCCAGTAAAAGACCACTTTCGGGACTTGTTACGTAAACTACTATTACCGCCCGCCATTTACACTTTACCGACCGGCGGGCGGGCGGTAAAGTAGTCCACGGGTGCTAAAATGGCACTTTACGCCTGCTTAATATATACAATAATCTGTACTTTACCGCCCGATCGTGCATAAAAACAATTAACACAACTAGCTTATGTGACGTAATTCACTAACAGTCACTTTCGCTTCGAAAACTCCTACGGGTCAAATCCGATTGATTTAAGGTATCGCTGTATTCTTGTGTTGTTTGATATTTATTGTTGCTTTTCAAAAACATACTAATTAACAATTTGAATTTTTAGGTATAACAAATTTTGATTTGTTGGGAGATTTCGGCAGCATCGAGTGGCTTGGAAATCTGAAAATTGTTCTTCTCTACAATATTCTTTTCGCAACAACTTCGACGCTATGTGTCGTTAATAAATTCACCGCCAAAGTTCGTCGAGAACTCTACAATCGGTTAGTGGAGAACTATATGTTTCTTGCTAACTGCGTATCATTCATTAACTAATAATAATAACACCAAATTCATTTATAGCATCGATGTGATTAGTTACTCCGATACTTAAACAAATTTGGTGCTTTTTGCATCGATTTTATGAATCATTGTTTCAATTTCTTATTAACTTCGAACTGACTTTGTATATTAATAAGACTGACATGCCATTAAAGAAAGAAAGCAAATTCTGGTTGCAATTTAAATATCTCTACTTGTTATATTGATTAATATGTATTTAGTATTTAGATATTGATTTATACGGTTTATAAGCGTTTTTTCGCTAGAGTGAATGGAATTTTGAAAAATTTGTTATATGCACTTTCACAATGCGTGAAAATAAAACTAAGGTTAAAGAGTCTTTCGCGTCACCCCGTAACTGAGCCCAGTGGGATGCTAATAAAAGACCAATAAAAGAGATCTTTTCGCCTACCCTCACAGCATGTAGTTGTATGCATTCACGATTTTACAATCTATTGTTTAAATTTAACAAATATATGTGTTTAATTTTTTATAAATAAAAATAAATAAATATCAAAAACGTAAAGATAATTTTTTTCTGATTTCAACCATATTACACAAAATTTTGTAGTTTATAGATATGACACCAAAATATTCTATATTGCACTAAGAAACAAACAAGAGATAATCTCATAATGAGGATTTGAAAATAATATTTCGATTTCTTTTTGCATATTGGTGATGGGTATATTTATGACTGTTAGTAATATTAATATTTATTGACAAGTCCTGTTAGATACAGGCGCTAAAGGTATTATTGGGTGTTGTTTGTTTCTCAGTGTATTTTAGAATATTTTGGTGTCATATGTATAAACTACAAAATTTTGCGTAAATATTATATATGGTTGAAATCAGAAAAAAAATCTTTACGTTTCTGATATTTATTTATTTTTATTTATACAAAATTAAACACATATATTTTTTAAATATAAACAATAGATTGTACAGTCCAACAAGTATTTCGTGAATAGGCGGATCTTGCAGTGTGCAGAGAGAGAAAGTATTCGGTCAGAGTAAGATAGAATTTACCTGAACATTTAACGCAGCAATTGATTGACTAAAAGGTTATGTGAATGATTTTTGAACGTGACTCTTAAAAGAAAAACAAAAATAACGATTTGATTAAAATATAATTATATACCAAACAATACAGAGAGTTATAATGTATACCTGGATTTGCATTCACTTGGCATTTGACGTATATGCAAGTAGACCAATACGCGGTAGGAATGAAGCGTAGTTGCCAGGTTTAACTTAGAAAGACTTACGGCGTATTGGTCTACTTACATATACGTCAAATGACGTCAATGCTAAGGGAATGCAAATCCAGGTATAGTACAATTGTAAATGAAATAATGCAATACTGTACAATATTGAAATGCTCTTAGCACAACCCACCGTACCCCCACTTTCAATTTTGTTACGGCGCATCTACAATAAAATTCACGAGATACTTGTTGTACTGTAAAATCGTGAATGCATACAACCACATGCTATGAGGGTAGGCGAAAAGGTCTCTTTTATTAGCACCCCACTGGGTTCAGGTAAGGGGTGACGCGAAAGACTCTTTAACCAAAACTAATTTATTTTTAATGTCACATTTTTGTGACAGAACTGATATTTGGACTTACATTTTCTTTTAGATTGTAAGTATTTTGTGACTTTCACTTAAAACAAAAAATCATACTATCACAAAATTTGAATTCTAGAGAATATACTGTGATTTGGGCTAAAAGGAATAAAATAATATCTCAGATTGGATTATTTTTTTATTACATTTAGTTGGGAACAAAATATTTCTTATAACACATATTTAAAAACGAAATATATTCATTTTTTTTCTAAAAATTTTATGGATAATAAGGAGAAATGTTAAAACGAAAATTGTTTATGATAAATATTGGCTGTATTTTTCTTATTTTTTTACTAATATACATGTAATAAGTATTATTCAAAACTGTGTCTGAGGCAATAAATCTAAAATCTAGTGCCTTTTATAACCAGCATTTTTACAGCTAACTATACATCACTCGCATCTGTTTTTGTTTGGCTGTTTGTTCGTTTTTAGCAAAAAATTACAATCACATTTTTTTGATTGCACAGACTTTTGGTTTTCTTCAACAATAAAACAGATCAACATGCGGTTTCTGTTTCCAACACACCTCGCCCGTCTCTCATCAAATGTGAGTAGAAATTCAAATGAAAAATCAGTTACACTTAGAAAAATAATCAAGTTGATATTTTAAAGTACGTCAAAAATGTTTACAGGATTTCTGTTACGTTTTTTTTTTTTTCATTGTATTACTGCTTTTAGAAGTTTAAGAATGGTTTACAAGTGTAGGAAATTCTTAAGGTAATTAATGTGATCAAATTTAGTTGTTTTTCTAAGGGTACATTAACTTCAATTAAAATATTTCTCATATACATGCATTTATATATAATTTTTATGACTTCATTTTACTTATCTTATTTTTGCGAAAATAATTTCCATGTAGTGTAGTTTTTATTTTCGTAGTTTGAAATATCTGATTTTTTTATTTAAATTATTTATTTTTGAATACTCTTATGTTAATGTATTATTGAAATCTATATTTTGTATACTTTGCTCAATATTTATGTCAAATATCTAGTCTTTAAGTTGTTTTTTTTTTCGATATGAAAATAAAATGTGATACCATGAGCCAGTTTTTTATTTTCGTGGTTTTCTAACCACCTTGTTGGTATCCTGTTCGTTTACTAAACAAATGGAAGGTGAAATAAACAATAGGGAACAAACAACAAATATATTAACAAATAAACAAGCAGAAACAATGAATAAAAAATAATTAATACACTTATCTCAACTAATTTCACCAACTAAACTATATGGTGTCATGTCACACTTGCTCATGAAAATACGTCAGAAATCACAACGACCTACATCCAAGGGTCTGTTTTAGAGATACCCCAAATGGTGAATCTCACAGACAATCTCAAACTTGGGACTCCTCCATGTGTGACCTCAATGACGCTCTTTTATAGGCAATGCATATTGTACATGTGAATAAAAATTAAACTATCTAAGCTTGCCTGACTTTGACCTGGATGATAACAATATGAAATAATACAATAAAATATAAATTACTTATTATGAAAGGTAAAACTACCCTATCATCGTATGTGGCATGCCCCTTTCCCTTAAAGCCAGTCCCTGGTTTTGGTCTGCTCTGGCTTAAAGGGGTTTATGTATAGGACTGAGTTTTACAAAATTAATAAACCGCTACACTTCTGTCAGAATCCGCTCTTCTAGAAACGTCAGGTTAACTGATGGCTAGAGGGTCTATGTACAACATCAACAATCATTTTCGATTTGTAAGGTCTTTGGCCAACATCAGATGGTACTCTATCACATCTATACCATCTTCTGATTTCTCCAAGGCATTTGACAAGGTAAATCAACTGCTTCTTATTAACAAGCTAAGAGCACTTGTGTTTAGAAATGTGGTTTTAAGATGGCTACAAAGTTATTTAATTGACAGAGTAAAGTGTGCGAAAGTAATTTTATTTCTTCGGGTGTACCCCAAGGTCACACTGTGGACCTCTTCTATTTAACCTTTTTCTGATGGATATGGCGCAGTTTATTCGTTATTCGCAATTTTTGCTCTTCAATTATAATACTGTCCATAGGATTCGAATAGTCAGTGGTGTGGAAGTCTCTTTTCTCTATACTAATTATGGTCAAAACAGTTTACTTACACGTATGTGCATGATGTGCAATAGGTTAGGTTTGGATCCATTCTTAGATTTAAATAATATGTCTTAGATATACCACAACTTGGGGTGCTCCTGAGATTTATAGGTTTTATTCGTAACATCTGTGATTTATACTATATATGTTAAGATAGTTGGGACTTCTGTAATAGATGATATTCTTTGTACCTTGTTTTCTAGTCTTTAAGTAATTTAGTTTTTTAGTCGCCATGTTCTAAATTATTGTTAATTATTATGCTGCTTTATAAAAATGGAGCAGTCAACGATAATTCTCTAGACTAAATGTTCCCAGAAAATCCTCATGCCATATAGCAGTGTATTTTTTTTAATTCGTCACACTTCCGTCTTTTCTAATCTGAACGTCCGGTTCAGACTACATCTCGTAACGCTTCATGTCGGAATCTGCAAATACCTTCCTGAAGAAGTAGCAGTCCATGGTTTTACCAGTAGTAGTCTCCTTTGAATTGAAGCAGCACACCGTAATCCTCACGCCGGTGTCTCTAAAAACAATTCCATTATAGTTCTTTCAGTCCAACTCATCTGAACCACATCCTATCTTTAGGAGCGCCAAATTATTTATGTTTATGATTTAGTAGCAAGCTCTTCCAAGTTCTTCAAAGCAGACCAAAGATTTTCATAAGTATGCTTGCTCTCAGATATTCTCTTGGAACCAAGTATAGCAAGGATTGTTGGCCATCCTCTAGGCGCAGAACTTTGCCCACTAGTGGTTTTTGCTCTAGCAGTTCGTCTATTCGTCCAACTCTTTTTCTAAAGACGGATGCTAGTCCTCTATCCATACGAAGGTCTTCGGCCACACAAATGAGCGATGAAAACGTCAGCTTGAACCTTGAGAATATGTTGTCTAACCTCTACGTTAACTCCAAATCGGACTTTCTTTCGGAGTTCCTAGTTAACCCTGAACTATTTAAAGTTTATTTAGAGTCCAAAACTATCCGCTTCCTCTCAAACATTTCTGACCTGTTCGCTGTCATTGGAACGGGCATATCGTCAAGTCATTCATTTTCTTTATAATCTCGTATGAACCTTCCCATTGTCACTGTTGATTGTTATAAAAATCTTTGAGAGGTAATTGCCATGGTTCGACTCATCCTCTCTACCATTCCATCGAACTGAGGAAGCAAAGGTGTTGTTCTCGTTTTATTAGCTCCTATTAATCTTCTTGAAATAGAGCCGATTCAAAGTTTCTCTCTTTGTCCGAATGGATTTCCATAGGAACGCCAAAACGAGTGAAGAATTCTTTCATGAGTGCGTCAGCCACGGTAGACGCCTCCTGGTTTGGAATGGCATATGCTTCGGTTCACTATTTATTTCCGCTATCAGTCTTAGGAAACGGTCCGGCAATGTCGATAGAAACTTTTTCCATCGGACTTTGTATTTGTCTCATAAGTGCTCTCTTCTGGTCTATTTCCGAAGGGCAACTCACATTTTTGGAACTATCGTCGAACGTTCTCTTTGCAGTTGACCCGAAAAAATCGTTCTCTTATAGTTTCGTTCAAAGTTAATTTTTGCTTTTTTTGCATTCACACTTAAGTACAGCAAAAAATGTCGACACTCGATAACCCACTAACAGATACAAAATAGTAGTTGTCAAATGTAATCTGAAACAGAATACACAGAAAATATGACTATTATATTAAACGCTAGTTAGTTCATGTTTCACGGCAATAGCTAGGGCTTCATCTAACCTTCTGTAATTCAGAGTATGCCAATTGCAAAATAGGAGCAACCTTTAGGTACTTGAAGAGTTTCATTAGCTTGCTGTACCCGGCTTCGTAGTTGTGCTTTATAGACTTGTTGTAAATGGGAATCTCCATACCGATTATCTAGAAGAGCATACAATTTTTCTTGATCTTTTGGATCAAATATCTGCGGCATCACCTCGTAAAGCAGCTGTCAACGAAACTGCTTTTTATCTTTCCGTTCACTGGTTGGCCTTGTCTATTGCTTCAAACTGTCGAACATAATTTGATCAAGAACTCTTAGCATCGAAACTTGGTAATTTAAGTTTCATACTGCACTTGTACTCTTCTTGGAACCATTCTTATTTTTTTTTGTTCTTTTACGACTTCATTCTGAACGGACCTTTCATCTATTTCGTTTTCTTGCAGAGGTCTGGCGGAGCAGTTCTCAACAAGTAATTTGCGTTATTTTATCCTTTCTTAAAGCGTGTCCATGTTTCTGTTAACGTCAAGGAAAGTTTTAGAAACCTCCGTGAATTTTTCTTCAACTTGTTCGAATTTGTCGTACCTACACGGTTCTAGAATTTTGATCGAATTTTTCTTTTACTTCTAAAATTTTCTGCAGGGACTTGTTTGAGTTTTTCTTCTATTTTTCTAGAATTTTATATATTAATTTATATATTTCAATTTATGTACATCAGATCTTGGTAAGGACTCCCCTGTCGGTCGCTGCGGAGGTTTATATACCCAGTTTGACAGATCTCTGTCATCATAGATACGGTCTGGAAACTTCCGTCGCACGTCGAATCTAATCTAATCGGAGAGCTAGAAAATTCTAGAGACCTCCAATGGCGTACCATTTTATTAACCGACTTCAAAAAAGGAGAAGGTTATCAATTCGACCATATTTTTTTTTATGGATGTTACCGAATATCTCCGGTATTTATAATTCGATTTAAAAAATTCTTTTTGCATTCAAAAGAGTAGAGTGTCCCATTGGTCCCATAGAAATTTGGTTAAGGTCTGGTCATCAATGTGAAAGATATTCCCGGAAATAAGGAGAAGAGTCTCAGCTTGACCATATTTTTTTATATATGTTACCGAATCTCTCCGGTATTTATAATCCGATTTGAAAAAATCTTTTTGCATTTAAAAGAGTAGAGTGTCCGTGTGGTCACAATTTGATTAAGGTCTGGTCATTAATGTAGAACGATCTTGTAACGTTAATATACCCTTAACTGTCGCCAGTTTGTAGCCAAAACAATCCCTTTGAGAAAAAGAGATAGGTAAAAATTAAGATAAATCTCAAAGAAACTGTTTCAACTACGTTGGGCGCCAGTTTGTAACGTTAATTTACCCTTGCTAACTCCAGGGTTGTGGCTTCCTTCTGGTTTTTCTTTAACTCCCCCCAAACAAATATAAAAGGGCGCCAAAATACAGACATACAAATAAAAGAGAATAAATCAGTTTTTAAAATTGTTTATTCAAGAAATTTGGAATTGAAAATTTTCAAGATATTAGTTGATTAACTAGTGATTAATTTGTTTTCTTATCTTTTTATTGGAATCTTCCTCGAGACAGGGTGAGGACGACGGAGAATTCGGTTCTGGACACTGATGTCGATGGCAAGATGTTTTCAATAACTTATCAGCAATGCGGTCAGGCTGGATACGGCAAAACAAAATAATTTCGGCTGGGCCAAAGCTTCTTATTCGAAAAATTGTTTCCAGGCTTCCAGTCCTTCCTTAGGACCCTTCAAAATTTGGCAATCGGCCTATGAAATAAAAATGAAAACCGTCAAAATTCCGTCTCACTAAACCATAATTTCGATTACAATCATTCAAGGTTTCTCCAAGTTCGAGATAGAAAAAAGTTAATCACTTGAATTGTTTACTTATTTTTAACTCAATAAAAACTGATTTATAACAATGATTGTAATCGAAATAATTAAATGTTAAAAACAATATAACCATTATATTTATTAAAATAAATTTTTGATTACTACTAAAAATTAAAACAATTTAATTTTTACTCACCACCGAAGGGAGAAGGTATCGAATGAACTGAATACTTTGAAGCACAAAATGTAAAGAATAAAAATAGCGACACTTTTCACGATCGAACTAAAAATTCCCCTCTCATCACTGAAACCAAGTCTGCGGCGACTCCATAGACGAGTAATTGTAAAAATTAAATAGTACGTAGGCCAGGCCAAAAAATAACTTTGCAAAATAGCCGAGAAATTATAGAAATTAAATAGTATATAGGCCAGGCCAAAAAATAACGTTGTAAACGTTACAATCTTCCAAAAAATACCACAAAAATCAACAGAATAAGCTCTGCAGTTCAGTTAATTTGTTAATAATGATGTATAACATAAAAACATAATAATTAGCCCGTTACTGTCTCACTCTTAAGCCAAAGACCTCTTCTCACAAGGAGAAGAAATGAGCATTTAATCAATTCTCTTGCTTACTGCGAGTTGGTGATTTCAGACAATTAATTCAACGTTTCATCACGATGTTTTCCTTTACCGTGCGTGCTTCTTGTTTCTAGGTGTTAGACAATTTACTTATGTCTCCAAAAAGTCACATTGGTACATATCGGGATTGTTGGGGATTAAACTCAGTACCTCTTGCACGGTTATTGAAAGGCTTTGAAAATAGTACATCATGAATAAAGTATCAACTAAAAATGATAAAATACAAACTTTTTAAAAAAATTAAACCGTCTTCAAAAAAATTGCTCTAAAAAGCCAGAAATAAAATTTTTATTTCTTAATAAAATTGGAACCAACTAGGCATCTGATTTCGATTTCCTTGAAGTTAGAAATATTATGTTTTTCTACGACTGCTATAGAATATAGCTCTATTCTCACATTTTCCGATGCTACAATGTTGGACTTTTCCAAAGCCGTGGGATAAGTGAATCTATCCCACGACTTTAATCATTTATCCCACGATATGTGCATTTAAATGGAGAATTGACATTTTTTTAGTCATAACATAGGTGGCTTTCAGTCTATGTTCTTGAATTTTCTGTTTTCTGTCATAAACCTCAAAGCTTTTATAAATTCTAATTTGTTTTTTGATTTAGCTACCAAAAATAGGATATAAATTTATAAATTTTATTAAATTTGTTATTATGAATATAGATGAAAGTGATTATGATAGTATCCCGCCAGAAATTATCGAAAAAGCGGCAAATGACATTTTGGACTTATTACCAGTAACTTCCAGAAAGAAATATGAAGTAGCTTACGATAAGTTTATAGATTGGAAGAAAAATTGTAAAGTGAATTCCCTTTCTGGAACGTTCTATTATAGTTTATTTTGAGCATTTATCTAAAACTTTAAAGGCTTCTACAATACTCGATGTTAAGAAGTGCCTACAATGAATATAAAAAATAACATTGATATTTCTAAATATGCGAAATTGTGATGTTATTTAAAAAGAAAATCGAAACAATACTTTTCTAAAGTTTGTAAAATATTATCAGCGGAAAAGCTCCAAAAATTTTTAAACGGGGCTCCGTGATAAAATATACTACTTATAAGAAAAGGTAAGTTTTCGTTAAAAGCATCCAACAAATATCAAAATATTTTATTATTAAATTTGACGGTGAGTACATAAACGTATTTTTAGTTGCAGTAGTAGAAAAAGTATAGTGTGCAACACGTGGGAAAAGCACTTTCCTTACTCGCGTGTTGCGGCACTCGCCTTTCAGGCTCGTGCCACAACTTTCACACTCGTAAGAAAAGTTCGACTTTTCCCACTTGTTTCACAATATACTATTTTATTACAGGAATTTTCGAACAGACAGGTAAGTAGGTAATAAAACAAAATTATCTTAGAGAACTGATTTGATTTAATTTCAAATATTATTAATAAACTAATTATTACTATTACTATAACATGAATGATAAGACACTAATTTTACAAAAGCAAGTCTTGTTATTTGATTTAAATTTAGACTTTCAATCATTCGTTCTAGAAACGCAATTTTATTTTTTACATTTTTGTCTTTAATTTTTGCTGTTTTGTTAAGATATATAAAGACGGGTGAGCCGCATAAAATGATGAATTAAATCTGGAATAGAACGACTCACATGCATTTGTCGTTCTCATCACCGATGCATTTTTATCTGCCCAAATTGTTGGCGGAAATTGAGAATCTTCTGCTATATAGACTTCTAGAAGATAATCAGCATATTTATCTAATTTTTCATTATTAGGTTTGTACGACATAAGATCGAACACATAGCAATCCTCGACTTCTTCTGGTGCTAAGTATGTTAAACCAAAAGTATGTCGCATCCATTTGCCAATATCTAGGTCTTGGTTGTTAAATTCTCGAACCAATCCAAGTGACTGGATTTTTTTAAACCAGTTTAGGTGTAAATGAAATCGACAACCATTAATTTTAATTTTGGGAAAACTATTAGATAAAGCAATATGAATTGCTTTTTCAAAGTCAATAAATACTTGTAGAGGATCCCAGCACAATTTATACAATTCAAAAATTCTGGATTTTAATGATAAAAATATTTTTTCATATGATGATGTTGTTTTATCTTTTAACAAACAATAAACTAAAGGTATGTAGTGACCATTTTCTAACCCATGTATTGTAAATAATTGTCCAAAATATTTGGTGCAATATGAAAAAGTACCATCCATATATAATGTCTTAATTTGACATAAGACACAAATGTTTGTCTGACATGAAAAAATTATTATATGATGTTCCAGATCATTTAAAAATAAAAAATCTTCACCATTGTTTGTTTTAGGGGAGTACACATCCACTAGTCTATGAATTTCTTCAACATTTTTGGGTATCACGCCCGGCAGCACTTTTCTGCGACATGTATATATGTTCCGCCGAATATCCTCGACACGAAGACTAGATACCAGTCTTCGTGATCCTCGATATCACTAACTGTCAAATTTTGTGTTGATGTTTCAACTAAAACTCGCCGAATAATTTTTGCCGGTTTTTCACCAATATCCTCTTCCGCCTTTCGCTTGCACGCATTCGTGACTATTTTTCTATTTATTTTTTGGATATTCACTTCATGATTATGAATTAAATTGGCTTTAGTTATTATTACATCAGGCCCCAGAGTAACTGCTGTTGCTGAGCACTTCCTTTGGACGCATCTCCAGGATATTTCACCACTTTTTAAATCCCTACTTTTAGAAAATGTATAATTTTCTAATAATAGCAAATCTCTATTACGGCAACTTTTAATTATACTCATTTTAACAAAACAACATCAAAACTCACAATTATAAACAAAACTGAGAAAATTGTATCTAAGTGTAAGAAATTTACCTGTTAATTATAAAAATATCAAATTGGAAGGGGCAGATTTTATTAAAGGGATTAGGGAAATACGTTTTCTGAACATTCTGTGTCGAATATTCATGTTGGATTATGAACCTTTTCTTTCTAGCAGGTAGTTGGGGTAAAATGCGTCGACTATTCACCCGCCGCGCCGTTTTAAATATATTATATAAACACTCTTTTAATATTTTTGAAACTTTCAGGCCAATATTTATTTAAAACCTTTACCCTTCCTCCTCGTTTCTTCTTTTACTCATATAATTATTATTATAGCACTTGGTTAAGGGGCAGCGATGAGTAGCGCCACTATGCGGTGCGGAAGAGAAATACTCTTGTCGGTAGTTTGAAACGTTTGACATTTTGGTAAATAATATTCTAATTTAAAATGTTTACTGCAAACAAGTAATGAACTACGAGCATGACTATTTACTTTTTTGGGCTTAACTTACACTGTTGCACCCACTTTCCTCTCAATTCAAGCTTTGAAGGAAATGAGTGAAATGCATTATATCTCTATGGTGAAATGTTAATGTATTTTCTATTGATTTACTATCACATCCGAAGATAAATCATTTACCGTAAGATCGTTTATGAATTTTATTATTCGTTTTTTTTTAATGAAGAACTTAGAACTGTACAGTTTCCCGCCTAGCTGTCAAACGATTAAAACTCTCGCGCTCCGCATAGCGGCACTACTGATCGCTGCTCGTCGGATAAAGTTCTACATTGCCTTTGATTTATTTATTCTATTTCATTCAGTCTCATCTTTCAACTTTATTTAACCTTTTTTTCTCAAATGTTATTCTTGGTAGCCATATGTCCTAAAAGCTTAGAACAAATCATTTGGTGCCCTTCTATACTTCTTTCTATTCTTCCTGTATAATTACCAATACTATAACGGGATAATCGAATAAGGAAAGGACCTTGACTTAAAAGACTGTTTTTAGGTTATGTATTCCAGAATCTTCTAGATGCAGCTATTAGGTTAGTTCATGTTCTCGCAAAGACTAGAAAATTCGTTTGTTCTATATAAGGGGATGTATGAGCAGTTAGGGGCAGTTCAAATAGTTGATTGTAATTGTAAATTTGTTTAGACGTTATTCAGCGGGTTCTTGTGTATCAGCAACAATTTTGGTAAATAAATTGTGTGAAAGTCCCCATTAGTGTTTCAAACTGGTAGGTATCAGGTGTGGGGTGAAGATAAAAGAATGCCTGGAAAGAAGATAAATGAACTATTTGTGGCTGAGCTCAGAAGAGAGCTCGAAGAATTAGATTTGGAAACTACTGGGTGTAAATCCGTATTGATGAATATGGTCCTTAAACACTACCTAAGTAATAATTTGGTCCCTGAGGCTGTGAAGTTCGAGGACCCGGTTTAATAAACAATTTCTGAACTGACCCAGTTGTCCAGTCAGATAAGGAGCCAGCGCGAAGATATGTTTCAGCTATCGCAACGAATGACGAGCCAACAAGAAGAACTGACGCAACAACTTTCCCAGCTGTCGCAAGAAATGACTACAAGTGGAACAACAAGATGAACAATCGAAAAACTTTTCCGACTGCAAGAGGAGCTATCAGAATGAAAGACGAGCCAACAAAAGGGACAGATGCAACAACTGTTACAGTTGTCCAGTCAGATAATGTCCCAGCTATCACAACGGATGTCTACCCTATCAGAAGAGTTATCCAGTTCGTTCTCCGAGCAAATATCGCATGTGCGCTCCAAAATGTGCACTATTCAGGAAGAGCAAAATCAGCAAAAGGCCAACTTTCGAGAAGAGATCCAGCTAATGCAGTCTGAGGTAGGGAAGCTTAAACAAAAACTGGAAACTTGTCACCGAAACCAAACCATCCACCACGGCGACGGAGATGCATAAAGGATGGAAACCTGCCACATAGACGTCGAACTACGAGAAAACGGGGAGGCGACATTTTTTTATGTTGGAGTCCCGAAGTATCGGTTCCTATGTTGCTATAATCTCACGTGTAGCAAAAATTATTCATGTTGTAGTCTCGAAGTATCGGTTCCGCTGTACTCTTATACTTACCCTAGGAAGCCATTCCATCTGTGTATGTTCCACAAACAGTTTTTGAGGGCGAGTACCGACAGAAAGAGAGAAAATGAAACTACATGCTTGTTTTCTCTCTCACATGTCTCTTTTAATTGTAATAAGAATAGGGGTTGCCCATGCGCTAACTTCTGACCAACTCGAAGATTTTTCTTATGAAACCATCCCGAAATTAACACATTTTTTATATCCAGTTAGAGATTTTTTTTGTATGTGTTTAGAGTATTAAACAGTATATTAGAAAAACCACAGATTAGGGAAAATCTTAACCATGTGATCTTAACTATGATCCACTCTCTTATAGTAATTGTAATTTTTATTTGACGTAAGTGGCTTTCAATTAATTGGTTCTGTCAGCCATTTTGGGTCATTTTTTAAAAACCACGGCATACAATAAAAATGCCGTATTTTGTGATATGTGGAAAACCAGATTGCACTAACTTTATTCATGCTATTTTTGTAGCCCAATATTTATCAGAAAGGCTCCCAAATTTTTTCTACAAAAAAATAGAGATGTTGCCGAAAGATTGGGCCGTAAGAAAATTTTCGATTACAAATTGGTTTATTATAAAAAAAATATATGCTTATTTATTTATAGTTTTGTGTAGATGAATTGAATCGACTAAATAAATGGTATGTGACAGATTCTCCTGTAATATGGAAAGAAATCAATATGTGGGGAGGTAAAAAGTACCTACTAGGGGGATTGGGGGAATTTTGGGAACATGTATACTGTTATTATGGTTTAGAGTCACTTATTCCCAAGTCTGAGCTAAAACATTTAGCTGGTGATAATCTACGTGTAAGTGCTTCCTAATCGTTCTTTATAAATCATGTTTGCACTAAGAAAAATCTGATGAAATTAGATCCATTTTTAGGTACAAAAAATATTTGTTTTTAGTTTTTTAAGGAAAAGGTCCAAGTTCTAGCAAAAAAGGATTTACAAATTATCGGAATAATAGGAGCAGCAAGTCCCATGACGTGTTTTGTGATACAAGACTTGTTACAAATAGGAGGATTAAGAAAATCTGACGGAATGTTGTTTAAACTTTACGATCATTATCAATATACAGATAGTAATACATACCAAGCAATTATGGACTATATGTATCATTTTAATGAAAGTAACTTATTTGGAAATATGAATGTGGTTCATCTTTGTGAAACTAAAGAAGAAGTTACAGAGAATACTGATATTATAATACATTTAGAAAATTTTAAGCGGTGAGTTGTTATTATAGTTATATTAATTTTCAAAATAAATTAGATATCAAATATAAACACTACATTTGTAGTCGTGAAGAAGAAGATAGAATGGCATGGTTATCCCGTTGTAATTACAGAATAAAGATGCTTGGTGATATACTTCATTTGAATGCAAATATGGATATTAAAATAATTCTAGCGAATCCTGGACCTGTATGCTTTTTAGCTACTTGTCTTTACACAATTTGCAGCAATAAGTTTAAAAATATTGTTGCTATAACTGCAGATAAAGGATTATCGTACATGCAGACTATATCTGAGAAAACTGAAATTCCTATCCACAGGTAAAAATATTTATCATTTGCCTATTGCTCTATATTCTTCTGTTCAGTTAATTCGTTTATTCATAAATATCTTTTAATTTTATTTACACAGATGAAAAATTTAAAATGTTCATATAGACAAAGTCATAATCTCTGACAAATTGTTTTCTTATATTAGGATTTGTGCCCCACCAATTTGGGGTTTTAGAGGTTTAAACTGTTTCGTAGATCTAAAGAATATGGTATACAAAGCTGATGTGTATAGACCATACAAAGGGTTTGTTTATAAACGGTTTTATAAAATATAATTTTTAATGTATGTAAATTTTAGGAGTCTTACTAGCTTAAAGGGTACCACATTACCTTTAGGAGTAAAAAATGCAGAATTAAGATTGATGTCTTATAAGATTAAAGATGAACAAGCAATTATCAATGATGTTGAAAAAAAATCGGTACTTATATTTAATATGTTGTACATATTAATCATTGAACTTATTTGTAGAAAAAATTAAGAGAAAAACTCAATCGACCACCAATTTTCAGAAAAGTTAAAGCTATTGTGTCGTTATTAAAATTATGGTATGCTCATAACATTGGAGATGAAATCATTTCTTTAGGGGTTATTTCTAACGGTAGGAATATAATTAAACAGGAAATCAACCTCAGCTTTTTCTTGTTTCCAACAAAACCAAATAAAATGACTTTATACTTTAAACATATTGAAATTTAGGTATGTTCCTTTGTTCTCTTGTATAGTTTTATTTTTCTGTAGGTGAAGATTAGTTTTGAAATGAATATTATGGCCGGCCTGGCCTGACTGTATATTTTGCATGGAGAAACGGCGTGCCATCCTTCAAAATAGACGCTAGAAAATCTTTCAGCAGTCGTCACGCTCACGAGTCACTTGAACACATATATGCTATATATGCGTGTGGCACACTGTTGATATTATTTACATTATATTATACGGTTGCTTAAGTGTAATATTTAACAGAGAAATATACGTATATAATATCTACATTACATAGGTATATATAAGGAGCACCTTAAAATAGTAATTTCTATCGGTCAGTCCCTCGACTGATTTTTTTTTTAAATTTTAAGCAATTGTTTTATTACGAATAATATAGCCATTCTTATTAGTAACCCTTTACGATTTGGTAAATATAGTTTTGCAAAAGGATACTTCGACTCTTTCAGTTTTAGGTAGATAAATCTTATTTGGCTTTATGATATTGTGATATATTGGGCTTTTGGTTACCACCGGTTTTTTATTAAAAGTAACTTAAAACTAGAAGACAAAAATTATTACAAAAAAGACAATTTACTTTTTTGATAAAAAATTAAAAAAAACTTAGTTTTGGTTCTACTCCTGCAATCTGCATGTATAAAATAGTTCTAAAAGAGCTCTCATTAATGATTTTCATTTTATTTTTCCTTACAAAATGATGAAATAACATCTTTTTTCGATCTTTTCCAATTTTCTCGACTTTTTACAGTTTTGGATGAATTTTCCAATTCTTCATCATTTTTTCTAATTTTTTAAAAACATTTCAGTTTTTTTTGAATTTTTATATTCTTCACACAATCTAGTTCTACAATTGTTGACATTTATCATTTTCGTGTCATTAATTAAATAACCTGATTCACATACATTTGCCAATTACAGCTTTGTTAAGGAATAAAAAAATGCCGACATAAGTGAAAACGTTCGTCTATAAAATAAATATTCATTTGAAAAAATATTCAAATAATTGTTTTTATAATTTTACAAAACTCAAGTAAAATTATACATTTTTTATTACATGATAATTATTACTAAGTAATTGAATTATATATAGTCCATTCCATCGTTTTTGGCCGATTTGATATTAGAAACCACTGAAATAAGATTAAACTGTCATCCAAGTTACCAATGGCGGAGAGTTTTTTTTTTCTAAATTAGGTCGTAAGTTTCTGGAACTATCAGTGTGGTTTGACATCTACAAAAATATGACATTAATAATTATTAAATTCAACCCTTCAACAACGAGCCATACATGACGGTTACTAGGAATGTGAATTAAGTCAAGACTTCCGTATTGAATACTTTTTATCTACCGGTGAAACAAGATGCAGTTACGTAAGTGTAGTATTAAAAAACAAACGTCCTCATTTAAATTTCTAACTTGCCTGTATCTGAGAGAGATGTAACTCTAAATTTACTTCGAGTATAATTTCTGTCATCGGCCAAAAACGGTGAAATGGACTTTAGAAAAAGTGTTCTTCCCATATTCAAATCTCTCATCATTAGTTGATTAAAAAGATGCTCGCACAGTTAAGCGCTTGTACAACAGGAAAATTCATTTTTATGTTAATATGAACAATTTAAAACACATATCACGAAAAGGAGTTAAAGGGCCAACATGTACAAGAGAAAGATGATAGAGAGATCTAAGCTTTCAAACAAATAGGTACTTGCGTATGGTACGGAATAGGTATCGTAAGAGGCCATCTCTTCTTAAAATAAAATCAAGGATCGACATAATAGAAATCGAAACAGATCCCCAAATGTGCAAACAGTAACATTTATGTTAGGTTTATCAAATTTGTTAACACTTGTGAAAATACTAATCCAACGCGCTTCAATTTTATAACCCATACATTAAAGGTTATCTTAGTAAATGATATCCAGCAAAATGGACAATTCTTTGTTTTATGTGTTAAAGTGCAGTTATTTGAAGATTTCAGATAAGAAAGTCTAGATTATTTACTAAGTATATAAGATCAAGGATGAAAAGAAATAAATTACTAGCTTACACTAATACTTCGGAAATACTTACATTTAATGGCCATCTATTTTAACAGAATTGATTTTCTTTAAAAAAGATTCATGTAAAAGAGATCCATGTGCATGATTTGTTGGAAGGAAAGGTTATTAATAATAATGAAAGTTAGAAGTTGGATTTCCAGGGAGTAAGCCTTTTAGTAAATAGCATCTTTTCTCTGCAATGTAGCAAATATTTTATCGCTAATAGCAAAGGTCTAAAGGAATTTTAAATAGAACTCCTAAAAAACCTTTTACAAAAAGCTTTGGTTCTACATCAAAGTGAATTTAGCGGCTACTAATGACAATAAAGCTTTAAGTTGGAAAAATAAAGCTAATTTTTAGAAAATTATTAAAGGGCTACCTAACATTTTAGACAAGAAGCTACTAAATAAAAAAAAAACAAACACGCGCAATTTATTGCTAAATAATTGCGAAAAAGTGCCCCGTTATTTACTGTTAACTGGTTTGAAACATTTAAATAATTTTAATTAGTCAAAAGGGATTCGATACATAATTCCGTTGAAAAATATGTACTATTATTTTAAAAATATTTACTTTTTATTGTATTTAGGTACTTTTGGAGTACCACGAGGTATATGTTTCTCTCAGCCAGTAAAATTAGATGAAGACCGAAAATGGGTTCCCTATAAAAACTTTCCCCTAATGAATAATGAAACTCGTATACAAGTTCGCCAATGTTGGGTGGAAACTAAACATTGCCTAAGAAACCAAGGAATGATTGGGGATTCACCACCTGCATCAGTGGAACTGGAGGACTACACAGAGGTTGATAGATATTTGGAGCAAGTTGGTGAAGGAGGTTATGTGTATCAATATCGGGGTCCATGTAAATGTGGAAAGGAGGAATGTCAATGCCAGTATCTGTATTTAAATTTAAATGTAGACCCTCAGAATACTGCGGCATCAGATTCACCTACCCAGGATGAAGATTAATGTGTATATTTACGCTGCTTTATTGGTTATTATATTTTAATAAATAAATAAATATTTCAATGGCTTATTTTAAGTTTTTCTTTACTAATCTTCAGCTCACAGATTAGTAAAGATTTTTTTAAGTATACAAACAATGACTTTGACGAATTAATATAAATTAACTCTAATACAAAGTCGAATATCTCATTCTATGAAATATTTTCGAAAAGTAAAAGACGTGATAAGATTAGAAATGATGTGGTTAAGATGGGAATTGGTAGTGGAAAAAGTAATAGAAATCATGGAAAGACAACAGATACATCTTTGGTAAGCCAAAAGAATAAGACGACCACGTGAAATGATGAAGTAGGTCAGATAATTAAAAAAAGAGAACTTTGGCAACAGCGAGTTTAAGTAAAAAAAAAGAATGAACAAAATATAGTAACAGTTTATCATATTTTCTTTAATGGAGATTATTAAAATAAAATATAAATATAATTCATACGTACATTTGGTCAAATAACAATTCAAAGCGTTAAGAAAGCAACGCTTTTTCTTCTTAATCATTCCATGTTCTTTTACCTAGTTATTACCTAGGTTTTTAAAAGTTATCTCAGAATTTTTTTTTACGATTTATTCAATTCTTCTGGCTTTCAGTTTTTAGATCAATGAAAATTTTTTAAAGCATACAAAGAACAATTTGGTGGCTTAATAGAAATTAAAGGAGGATACATAGTTTTCCACTTAAGGTAGGGAATTCAAATACCTACGATTATTATGTATATATAAAATTAAACATTTAACAAAGATTCTTAGAATAGATCACTTCAAAACGGTTTACTTTGCATTGGTTGAAAGCCACCTAATTTAGGGTCTAATAGGGTAGGGCTTAGAACCTAAGATCCATCTAGAGAATCTTGAAGAAATACAAAAAGGTTTAAAAAACTTAACAGTCGTGGAACTGATAGACAGAAGCTTCGTTTCTACTCTGCATAAGTTATAAGAGATTTTCTTCCTCCCGTAAAGCCAATGCCCCAAACATATCTATTCTCTCACTCTCCATCTTAAAAACGTCTCTTCTACAGGGTGATGTCAACTCCGTGCCTCCATGATTTCCTGGGTCTACTTTTTCTTCTTCTACCCATTGGACTCCAGTCTGTTACTCATCTAATCCAGCGACTATTGCCAGCACGCCTTACGTGGCAATACCATAACAGTCTCTTCTCTTCGATATGTGTTTTTCATTCTTCGTCCTTCCCCGAATTTCCACTTTGGGTATTCTGTTTAGCTAATAAATCTGCAGCAGCGCTTCCAATAGTCCATTTCCACTGCAGTTGTTTTGTATTTTCTGGTTCACGGTTCACCACCCAACATTCTGCCCCGTACGTCATAATGGATCGTATAACTGTGTCGTATATCCTTATTTTAGAGTTCCTAGTTACACTTCTGCTCGATAATATAGGATTTAGCTGTTTGAGTCTGACCAAGTCTGTATGCTATTTCATACTCTGTTCGTCCTGTTTTAGATATTTGGAAGCCAAGATATTTAAAATTTCCGCTACTTTTACGACAAAGTTCTCATCTATTTCCAAGTTTTTTTATAGCTTCTTTCGACGTGATCACATACTCTGGTTTGCTGAAAATTATTTCTAGCCCGTTTCTTCTTTCGATTTTCGCACTATATACTTAAGATCTTCAGGGACTTGTGCAATGACCACCTGATCATCCGCAAAACTTAGAGTTGATTTCTACCATTTCTTCGCATTTTCTTCTTCATTGTTTCAAAGTTTATTTTAGAGACATTTTAAACAAAGTTGGGGACGTAGGGCATCCTTGGAGAAGCCCTTTTCTAGGATGAATTCACTATTTTTATCGAAGAAGTATTTCCATTTGCCTCATCGATTTCCACAATTCTTTTCTCGGGACAGAGTCATATGCTTTTTTTAGGTTTGTAAAAGCGAAATACAGGTCTTTGTTCTTAGCCATTTTCTTTTTGATTATCTGCCTAATAGTTGATAGTTGATCTGCTAGTATTGTGAACAGACACGTTTATTTACGCTGTGGAAATATTTAAATTTCTTAACGAATTAAATAGTTTTAATTCACAAAATTTACATAAATCATCACAGTAAAATCTCGCCTTTGAATAGTGCTAAATTCATTTTAAAAAAGTTGTAGTGCAAGTGCAATTTAACCAACATTTACTGTGAGTATTTATTTAGTCACTTAAAATTCTTATCAGTGGTCAGCCTAGCAAAAAGTTGTCATGCCTACGCTATCTGTCTGCTCGAATTGTTTAAAATCGGTAGGTCCTGCCGATCGTAAGCTTCAGTGCGATGGTTGTAAACGACCAATTCATATGGATTGCACCGATGTGTCTTCCGAGGATCGCGTTACGAGGCAGAAAGTACGAGGACTTTGTATTCTATGTAACTCTTGCAATTCAAACGTTGGAAACATTGCTCAAATCAAAGACATCTTGCTCGATTTTAAAGATGATATTAATAAGAAAATGACTGAATTTGAGAATAAAATATCAGAATTAAACGGTAAATTAAATCAAATAGATCCTTTGAAATCTGCCGAAGTTACCGATAATATTGCTAACGAAGCTCTTGACCGCATAAGTCGTGCTAAGAATGTTTTAATTAGGGGTGTTCCCGAACACTCGGGCAATACCCAGTCAAAAAAGGATCACGACTCGAATAAAATTAAGTCGGTTCTGAATGCTGTCGGTTGTCAAGAAAATGCTCTGGCATTTTACAGAGTAGGAAAACCAAACCAGCGTTTCCCTCGCATGTTAAAAGTTGTAATGCCTTCAGAATACCAGGCTAAACAGATTCTAAGAAATAAATCTAAACTTCTGGAAAATAAAGACACGGAAATGTTCTCTATAATTGATGACAAGACACCTATCCAACAACAACGTCTTAAAGATCTTCGTAAGGAATTGGAAACACGAAAAAGTAATGGTGAACATGACCTGACAATTAAATATATACAAGGTATTCCAAAAATATCGAAATTTCGTCAACAGCTCTAATTCCGTAAACTTCAATGACTGGTTTCTTTTTTATACTAATCTCGATTCCCTTCCTGCAAAATTTAATGAATTATTATGCACTGTGCAATTGTTAAAACCACACATTATTATGATATCGGAAAGTTGGCTTAAACCAACTATTATTGACTCTGTAATCCACATAAAGGGGTACACATTATTTCGTAAAGATAGAGAACCCCGTGTTGGTGGAGGTGTCTGCTTATACCTGGCTGATGTTATTACTTCCTCTTTTTCAGTAACTGCAAGTGATATTAACATACCAGATATAGATGTCATCCATTTACGCATTGTTAAAAACTCATTTTCAATCAACCTGATCTGCTTATATCGACCACCAGATACTCAACGCGAAAATGATATCTTGTTGATCCATAAACTAGAGGAATTGTCGTCTTTTGAAAACCTTATACTAATAGGTGATTTCAACTTCCCTGAAATCGCCTGGCCAATAACATCTTTATCTGACGGTATCAGTTCTCATAATCTTTTCCAAAATTTTATTTTAAACTCCAATCTATCCCAACTTATAGAGGAACCTACCAGGTTTAGAATCAACAATCAACCGTCCACTTTGGACCTTATACTTACCAACGATGATAATCTACTAACAACACCTGAAATTAGTTCTCCGATAGGTAAATCTGACCATGTAGTTATAACAGTTCACATCCAGTTTAATGTTAATTTTTCTCCCAAATCAAGCAGCACACTTACTTACAATTTTACTGACTTTAACAAAGTTAATTCTGTTTTATCTCAATTCAATTGGCATACTGCGTTAGATTTGTCTACTGATCCTTCAACGATGTGGAATACTTTCCTTGAGATCAACAGTAAAACAATTCGTGAGAACACAACTCAACGTAAAATATTTAAAAATGATCTAAAACCTTGGATAAACAATCAGGCAATACGTTTAATTAAACATAAACGCCATCTATGGCGAAAATATAAACAAACGAGGCTTGCTACAGACTTCACAAATCATCGCAATTTTTCTAATCGGGTCAAACTATCTCTAGATAATCTCAGACACAACTTTGAGGAATCTATTATCGCTAGTGGTAATACTAAAAGGGTTTTTAAACACATACCATCTTCATTATCATCAAAAGTCGCTATTCCTTTGGTTCTAAAGGATGATAGTAGCCTTTGCACTTCAAATCAAGAAACTTCAGAAACCTTGTCACAAACATTTTCGGAAGTTTTTACAGATGAACCACCCAACGATAATATGCCTGATATATTATGCCCCCATCTCTTAGCCACTCTTGACAATATTGTTTTCACAAATGATAAAATCAAACGACATTTATTGAACCTACGCACAAACGCCTCGCCCGGCTTAGATGGTCTAACACCCTACTTTCTTAAAAGATGTGCTGATGCTCTTGCAGCTCCATTATGTTTAATTATGCAATCGTCTTTCAATAACAGCTCTCTCCCCTCAAGCTGGAAAGTAGCTTCTGTCACCCCCATTTTCAAAAAGGGCAATAAGCTCGACAACAAAAATTATCGCCCAATAAGTTTATTACCTGTTGTCAGTAAAGTCATGGAATCCATTATTTCTGAGACTATGATGGATTTTCTGCTCACGCAAAATATTATATCCAGTTAACAACACGGATTTATTCCTGGACGGTCAACACTTACCAACTTACTTCATTGTGTTAATGACTGGACATCACTCTTGAATAATCGACAACCTATTGACATAGTATACTTAGATTTTTCCAAGGCTTTCCACCGAGTTCCCAAGCAAAGACTCCTGTACAAGTTAGAACATTTTGGAATTCGAGGAAGTTTAAAACAATGGATCGAAAGCTTTCTTACCGATCGTTTTTACAAGGTTCGAGTTGGCGACGCTTTTTCTCAAGAAAGACCAGTTAAAAGTGGAGTTCCACAGGGCTCAGTACTGGGCCCCCTGCTGTTTACGGTTTACACGAGTGATCTACAATTCCACGTATCTAGTACAATATCGCATTACGCTAATGACTCCAAAATATACGGGGATCCAACTACAAGTCATCAGTCTATCCAACATGACTTGGCCTCAATACATCAGTGGTCCTCAGAGTGGTTACTTCCATTAAACACTGAAAAATGTGTAGTGATTCATGTCGGCAAAAATAATCCACATACTCCTTATTATATTGATGGCCAACTTTTAACAACAGTGACGTCTCACAATGATCTAGGTGTTATCGTGAACATTGAACTATCATGGTCGGATCACGTGCTTTCAGTGTCTAAACGTGCAAATACCAGACTTTATCTGATCAGCAAGTGTTTTTCAAAAGTTTCCTTCCAATCTTTTTGTAAATTGTATACCACCTATGTTAGACCTGTTCTTGAATATGCTGGTCCAGCTTGGTATCCGGATTTAATTCGCGACAGAACATTACTGGAAAACTTACAACGGAAAGCCACCAGATTTACTTTAGGTCGTGTAAGACCCTCATATGAAGAAAGGCTATCCATGGCCAATCTTACCACCTTTGAGCTGCGTCGGTTGCGGGGCGATCTAATTGTAGCTTTTCGAATATTAAAATATAACTTTGGTAATCTAAGCACAACTTTTACCCTAAACACAGATACAAGACTAAGAGGACACCAGTTTAAGCTGAAGAAGGAAAATGTAACTGCTAGATCAAGACAAAACTTTTTACCCAACAGAATTTTTTATGCCTGGAATAATTTAGATCAAGAAATTATCTCTTCGCCAAGTGTCAATATTTTTAAAAACAGATTAGATCGTTGCGCAATATTTAACATTTAACAGTCTCTTATTAATTTTTGAGTTTAATCATTCCTTAAAGAACTTTTGTATTTTTGTGAAATTAATTTCTATTATTTCTTTCTATCTTTTATTAATATGTCTATTAGTAGGTTGTTTTTTTGTAATGTATTTTCTGTATTTTTGGGCAAAATAGGAGCCTAGCTCCTCTGCCCTTAACAATATGTAATAATAATAATAATAATAATTGTGTGAATGTCAATACATGATGTTCCTGCCGTGAATCATGCATGATCTTCGGATATCTTGTTCTTTAAATCCTCTTCCAACTTGTTTTTTATATCCTCTTCTATCTTCTTTTTTATATCCTCTTCTATCTTCTTTTTTATATCCTCTTCTATCTTCTTTTTTATATCCTCTTCTTTCTTGTTTTTAAGAACGTTACCGTAGATTCTCCCTACTATAGAGATTAAACTGAGACCTCTGTAATTTTCGCACAGCCTCCTTTGTCCTTTTTGAAGAGAGAGATCAAGTACAATTGTTTCCATTCTTCTCAAAAGATTCTATGTAGCATTCGAAAGAGTTTTTCTGATCCACATTTAATCAGTTCAGGTGCCAACCCTCCTGGTCCTGCAGCCTTTTGTTTTTGGTAGTCTGTATAGCATGTTTTACTTTCTCTAATGATAAGAATATTTGGATGGTTGTATATTACGGTTTCTGTTTCATGTTCCACGAAATTTTTTTCTTTACTAATAGATCTGAGTAGTATTCGTTCCACCAATTTTCCTTAATAAAAGGAATATTTATATTTTCGTGCCTGTTTTTTATTTAAGGAATTTACCACTTTCCAGGTCTGAATTTCTTGTTCCACCAACGAAATGTCGTCTATCTAAACATGTTTATTCCCAGATATCATTCTTTTCTTTTGTTATCGATCATTTTACTTCCCAATTTTTATTCCTGTACCTCATGTAGTCCTGGTCCGTTTTGGTATTCTTTTATACAGTACTTTTTTTATAGCATTGACTGTGTTAGTACCTACTGAGGCTGTATTTGTACTCTTTTATGATATTTTTAATATGTATACTTATAAACTAAATATAAACTCTTGCAGTTTCGTGTCTAACCTCCTTTGATATAAATCTTTAATAGACTCATCTTGCAGGAGATTCCGTATAAATTGTTTTTCTTGTTCGGGGATTATTGCTTTACTTTCTTGCACTGTTTCTTTTCCTCGCGTTTGAGTTGTCGTTTGGGACCAATGGAATTTTACTCAAATTTATTCTAATTAGCATCTCGTGGAGAACGCCATTTTTACCATCCATGCCTGTACCTTTCTTCTTTATCTCTGTCCAATTTTAACTACTTCGATGACTTTCTTTTCCTTTGTGCTCCTCCATTGAATATTCCAGGTTGCAAATTTTTTACCTTTAGTCTTCTTCTCGTCTTTGTTCGAAGCCTAGACTGGGCTTAGTGAATTCCTAGCAGAATTGCCCTCCCTGTATCCTATGGGGCTCCGTTCGGTGGAGGTGTGGATAAAATTTTTCATCTCCGCGCTTGGCAAATTTTGTAAATTCAGCAGCCCACTCTGGATCAGTTGCTGGATCTCGTTTCAAGTCAGACAGTGCAGTTTGGAGCTGCTTACACCGACAGTTATTCGGATCTAGCAGGTATTTAGTTTCTTTGGTACCACCCAAATCTAGGAGACATTCTCCAACTCTTGTATGTATTCGCGTTTACCGCGGGAGTGGATATATTCCGTGTAAGGCTTTTTTCACCAGATAATGCGGCTTCCACAAATTTGTAATAATGATGGAGGTATAAAAATATACTATTGCCTTGAAATCAGATTTATTTGAGATCAACAAATTATTACAATAAAAATTCAACTAAAGATATATATATATAATTTTTATAGGCACATTTTTTTAATCTAATAGATAATACAATTAATTACTATTTGTACATAACGCATTCAATTCCAACAAATTATTCTTTATTAAGTGGGGGAATGTTGCATGGATTTATAGAAATAAATATATTATAGGTACTTATTTTCACATATACAGCAATTTTATTTCAATAACAAGTCATTCAGTCATATTTTCTTTCCTGAAAGTTTCACTTGGCATCTACATAAAAGATTCGATTGTTTCTAAAGCCGCGCAGCACAAATTCAGAAGTGCTTCATAATATTTTAATACCTTTGAGTTTCTTTTTCTATATAAAAAACTTTGTCGTTTACTGTTTTAAAGCGTATTTAAGAATGCGCAAATCTGGTCGGAAAATTGGCTTTGAAGAGGGAAAATGTTTTAAAATAACTTTGTTTGAATAATATTAAAGGCTTACTTCTAAGCCATTTTGCAAGAGCGAGTAAAGTTTGTGTAGCCGAGGGGCGTAGCACCGAGGCGAAACAATACGAGCACTTGCAAAACATTTTGCGGACGTGTAACACACACTATTTTTTGGTCCGACCAATTTTTAATATTTTCAAAAGTTCAAAAACTGTTTATTTTGTGACATACATGATTAGGTGTATATTGACATTATTGACATGTATTGCACGAATAAAAGAATTAGTAATAAGGAATGATTTTCTGATAATCGATTTCACGATCCTTAATTTTTATACATACGAATACTGTGCTAATAAGCAGCACAGTAAAAATTGTTATATTGATAATATTTATATCTAATAATTTTATATAAAAATAGCAGAGGCAATGAACTATTATACTTCAATGAGCAATAATAAAATCGAGATATGTATTTTCATAATCGAATGATAAGTAGTTGTAAATTGACATAAATGTCAAATTTAAAATAAAAGTTGTGAGAGAAATTAAATGTAGGTAAGTTTGAATCCTGCTTACCTTTAGAAAAAGTTATCAGTTTAGTATATTATACGCTGTTTTTAAATAAATTTAATTAAAATTTGTAGTATTCATTATGTATTTTTGATGACTTATAGCGCCATCTCTTTCGATAATCTAAAAGCTACTTTGCCGGCCTAGGCCGGAAAATGACATTTTCCGGACGATTTTGAAGTAATTAATAGTATTGTTTCTGGACGGAGGACCAAAAACAAATTTTTTCGCATTTTTTCACCTTACGGCACCAAAAATAGATATGGTAGTATTTTGGTATTTACATAAATTTCTTATAAGAAAACGTGATACCGAACTGACAAAAATGCGACAAAATTTGTCATTTTATCGTGTCCAGATTTAGCAGCGATAAATGCGTTTGCTCACATAGTAATCGTAAATTTTAACTGTAAAATCACTGTTAAAATGACTAATCATCTCTTCGACTAACATCTAAATTAAAATTTAAAATACATAGATGTCAAAGATAATAATATTATTATGACGTTTTACAGAGTCTTTGAGAATCAAAGAACATATAGACCGTTTACTAAGAACCAACAACTACTTCCCTGGCTACTTGCCTCGACGGACATTGAATTACAGTTCAAAGTTAAACGGGGTTAGTATATCTGCAAGATAGAACTAACCATTTCAGTTTGCAATTCGAAAGGATATCACTTGTAGACCGGTTTCGGCGTATTGCGCCTCATCAGTACAAGGAAGATATCCGTCCAGAAGCTCTAAGAGCATCTAGTAAACGGTCTATATGTTCTTTGATTCTCAAAGACTCTGTAAAACGTCATAATAGTATTAAACTATTATTATCTTTGACATTTATTTGATAAACGTTTTACTGAAATGACAATTGATTAGCAGGAAACTGTAAATCAAGTAGTTAAAATACATACATTAATTTTAATTAATTATGCGAAATTTTTAAATACTTTGCTTTTATTTGTTTAGTCAAGGAACTAAAATTACCGAAGGTATTGATTGTTTTATAGAACTGTTATTGAGATCAATATTGGTGCTTCTACAAAATGTAGAAAGGTTTACCTTTCATATAAAAATATATCTGGAAGGACTATAGTCTTAAAATAAAAGTTCTGTATATTTTTACAAATTATGGTACGTTGAATTCATTGTTTTTCAGTCTTGTTATCATCCATAGCAACGCACAAAGAATGGTAAATGTCTGCTACCACAAATCTTAAATAAATAAGGAACTATGTAAAATAAATCTAGAATTAAATCTAATACTAAACACTATATGCTTAATGACGGTCTTTTCTTGCGATCACCCCTTGAATTCTTTCCGAATATATTTCCTAAGACCTTAGATACACTGTTTACTCCCAATTTTCTCCTGATTGGCAATGCTTTTAGTAGCTGCACAGATCTAGCCTCTCTGAGGAGGGATTGGAATGCTAACGAAACTCCGGCAAAATTCTCCGCAGCACTAACTTCGTAGAACTGACAACCGTATTGCAGGGAAAGTTCTTGACCGTCATCCACACAGATTTGCCTAAAACAAAAAGAATTTTAAAAAATTGTTTGCACAATATTAACCCAAAATTTTATTTAAATATGTGTAACTTTTTGATTTATATAAAAAATAAAAATAAAAAATAAATATTATGTACAATTTGAACAATTAACAATGTGTCTTCTGATTCGACAGATTATTTCAATTGCTACACTATTGTTTAAGTCAAAAAAGGTAAAAACTAATATCATTAAAAAACCGGATTCTTTTTAGATATTCATTAATTTTTACCTTTGCTGCATTTGTAGAAACGGATGGTTTAATATATTTTAAGTTAATCATTAATCAGTTTTTTAGCAAATCTCCTTTGATTCCTTACTTTATAAAGAAATTCTTTAACATTTCAGTGTTTTAGAACAACTTTCGTGTTAAATAAGGAATTATAAAAATTTTATATGATAGAGCTAAAATAGTATGTTCGAATATTCCTTCTTTTGAAGACGAAAAGGAAATAATAAAAACAGTTTTGTTTTAATGAATAATGGGTATCCTGAAAAATTAATTAATTCAACTTACAATAAAATTGAAAACCCTCAGAGATTGGATACCAAATTGACCATACACAAAATTTAAAAACGAGAAAAATTCCATATATAAAAGATATTTCTGAAAAAATTCAAAAAATTGGTAAGATTTGTGAACATACTGTAAATTTTCTGAATCACGAAATAAAGTGGAAGGACACAAAAATTTTATGCAAAGAAGAAAATTCTATAAAAAGAAAATTAAAAGAAACAGCACACATTTTATTAAATCAAAATTAATGTATTTCCAATGTTACTTTGTATTTATCTAGATCTTGGGTAACCACTTTAAAAAAGGAATGAGTTGATAATCTATATATCTATAGAAACCAAAAAAACAAATCAACAAATTTAAAAATCAAGCTTTGCATTAAGACGTTTATGTTAGACTTTTTTATCTTTGAAAACGACAACCGATCTGGTTGTCGAAAGCTAAGAATCATTATGAAAATTATTTTCATTTTTGTTAGGCATTTTCAGTTTTAAAAAACAACCCTTGATTAATTTGACATATCTATTAAGATTAATAAGCAAGGGTCATTTTCAAAATACTGATTTCTATTTTTTTTTATTTTGTTTTTAGTGGCAAAAGTTCCCCAACTAAAGAAGTAAATATATCAAATCAAATCAAATCAAATATAATTTATTGCTTAGTAAAATAAAATCAATTACCTACATTCTAATATACAAAATAAAAAACAAAAATTATTTTAATATTCAAAAGAAAAAACTTTAACTAAATAAAAAAAACACCTAAGCAAATGGTGTTGATTCAATAAATGACTAAAACTCAGACATTGATGTTCCATCAACACCCACAATTTCCATTAATAGGGTGCTATTCACTCGATCCAGCAACACATGTGTAAACTAAAAAACAAGAGCTAAGACACACAAAAATTAAAATTCCATGCTCCATTCGTGAGACGCATTGTATATAGCCGAATCCATCCGTCACGAGACTTAACTGTGCAGTAGATGCATCCTTACATGTATTCGAAAATTTAACGGACTTTAGACTTTTCCATTCAACGGGAATTTCATTGTGTATGTAAAAGATCGACGGAACCGACTGCCAGAATGACGAGGAATAGTTAGAAGACCACGATGGCGTAGGTTTAGATTGTGTATGTCCGTTCGAAATGTGAGACGTGTAAACAAATATGGTGGACTCTTATAAACTAAAATCTTGTGAAAGAAACTTAACATATGAATCCTACGCCGACCCTCCATATTTACCCAGCCAGAAATCCTTAGGACACCAGAGACATGATTACAACGACGGATACCATATATAAAGCACAAGCAGGAATTCTGAACCTTTTGAATCCTGGAAGAAATAAAGCGATCAAGACAAGGGCCGTAAACAACATTACAGAAATTAAAATCACTTAGGACAAGGGAGTCACATAGTGTCTTACGTACACCAATTGGTAAACACTTACGAAAGGGATAAATTTGCCTTAAAGATGAATAGGTTTTTTTGACGGAAATAGAAATATGCTCTCTAAAGCGAAGACTAACATCTACCATTAGACCCAGATCCCTGGCTACCGAAGAAAAACCCAATATATCGTTGCTGAGCTTCAAACGTAGATTCTGCTGAAGTAATTCACGGTCTCGATTATTGCAGAAAAGGAGCACAGACGACTTTTGAGGATTAATTTTTAAGCAGTAATTATTCGCATTTAACATTAGACTAGTTAAATCTTCACTGATAATGCGCTCCGCCACTGCTACCTCCTTAGTGCAAAATGGAAAGTACAACTGTGTATCATCTGCATATAGATGATATTTGCAGAACTTTAAACACCGATATAAATCTGAAGTATAAATGGTATACAGCAAGGGACCCAAAATAGATCCCTGTGGTACACCAGCAGACAAGGCAAAGGATCGGAAAGCTCACCAGATATCTTAACTCGCTGCGACCTATTCTGGAGATAATTGGTAAAGAATGACAAAGGAATCTCTGATAGACCAATATAACGAAGAATACTCAGTAACAACTCATGATTGATAGATTCAAAAGCTTTTGAAAAATCTATGAGGATCAAAGCAGTATTTTGGTGAGCATCAAGGGATGCAAAAACTTCATCTGTTAAACAACATAGAGAAGTTGCACAACCATATCCTGGTCTAAAACCAGACTGTGTTTCAGGAAGCACACCGAAAGTGTCCAGATGTTGCCACAATTGACGTTTAATAATCTTTAATAATCTTTAATAATTTTCGAAATTGATGATAAAATACTTATCAGTTTTAGATCTTCAAATGCTTCACACTTTTTACCCTTTGGCATTGGGATAGTAATTGCCTCCTTTCAGACAGAAAGAAACACCCCCTCTAGAAGGCAATATATATATATGCAATTATGCCACAAAGCAGTTACAGAGAATATTTTAAACTTTATGAAACGTTACACCAGAGAGAAATACTTAAAGAGTCTTTTCTGCATACTAGAAAGAAGTATTTATGTGTTTCAGTTATACCAGTATATGATAAAAGAGTTAAACTACATGGTGTTATATTATAGACTCCAAATACCAGAGAATAATATTTTTTTCGCGGCTTTAGAAAAGAATATTTCGTATGTAAGTAGACTAACACGCAGGACAAAAAATTGTCTAAGAAGTTTCTTTACCGCTCTAGTAATTTCGGTCAATCTTTCCGAATTCGTCCATTGAAAAGCGCAATTGTATTAGTGAGACTTGTGAAATACCTCCTCGTTGTTTTTGGTATTACTATTGTAATTAAACTGTTTGCGAGTTCCAGAAAAGAGTAATATTCATTGAAACTAACCTTTTTAATTCGGACTCCTACGTAGGTAGTTATTTAACCAAAAAACAGATTGCATTTTTTTGTTATTTAATTACATTACCGGTGTGGAACACGTATTCTTAAAGAAATATTTTTCTCTTAAGATAAGTATGGTTTTCGCTTGTGCCAAATGTCTATTAATGCATTCGTTTCTGAATCGATCGTTTATCTCGAAGGGTGCATCCAGATTTGACGACAAGGTCAAAAGATTATTTACTGTATAGAGGTTTTCGAATGTTCATTGCATTATATCACCATGTTACTGGAATGTTATCCGAGCTCCTTAAAAGTTAATCGTCTTTCGAAAGTTTTCCTTATTAATGATTCCGAAAATTCACTGTATTACAAATCGTCGAATCCTGTTCAAGCTGTTAGAAAATCGAGTTTTGAGCTTCCTTCTGGGTAGCAGAAAAATTTTTTACCCCATCAGCAGAAATTTTGGAGAGGGTAGCCTTCCTACCCTCCATCCCATCAATAATGAAACTTAAGTAAATTTATTGATTTTTAACAACTAACGAATTTTATAATAATATTTTGTATATTTATTAAAATATGATAAATACATGAATTTGAAATTTGTTAAGACTAGTAAAATACAATATAAACCGAATGCAGTTCGTTCCATAAAATATATATAATAACTACCTTATATCGTAATGAAAGTTGTAAGACCAGTGTAAGACCCAAAATACTTAATCGATTAATACATAAATATGTTTATTCACCAGTTTATCTAAAACAGGCTATTGCATTTGTCTTAGACTTCAAGCATACCAGAAAATATGGTTAATTCAAAAACATGAACACCTAGAATCCTCCTTTTCACGGTAGATACTTGATGATCATTTAACATAATTGAACACCAAAGTTTATAATAATACGAAATGTTTTCTTAACGTTTTCTGAAGAACGATCGTTACGTAATAGGTATATGATTTAGTGATTAATAGCTTTAAGAAAACCAAAGTTTTATTTGTAAATTAGTTTGTAGTACCTAAGGTTTTGTAATAGCGGTAAGATTAATAAACGGAAAGTAAAAACAACAAACAGTTTAGGCAGGGATAAAAATAAAAGGTTCTATTCGAAGCTAAAAGAGAATGCCGCTTATGAAGAAATCCCAAATAAAAAACTCATTGAGATTCCGACAAGATCACTATCTGAGAAGAAGCAGTAGGTACCAGCAGCCGTAATCGATCAACATCGAAAATGAAACGATTGGTCAGATATAATACAAGATGACAGTCAATTTCTGTGTTAAGCTTAGAGAATTTCAATCATTTATTATTTTACTAGATAAATATATTAAATATATTATTTACTAGATAAATATATTATGAACTTTTCATTTTTTGTTAATTGTTTAATTTTTACCTCATCAGGCCCGGTTTATCAATAACCAATATTATCCATCAGTTAAGTATCCGTCGGATAAAAGTAACTAGCAGATAAAGTTCCAGTTTGTTTGGAAGCGGTTTATCAACTCGTTTTTATTCTCTAGTTTGTTAACTGATAGATATTGAAAGTTGGCAATGCTGACGAGTGAATGTAATCAATCTCATTGGTTGTTACAAGAACAAGGTCATGTCACATCAATTGATTTTTTTGTTAGGTTATTGGTGAATGTTTATCCAAAGATTTATGTGTTTTTGGTTGTTGATAAATATGCATTTTCTGAACGATTATATTCTGGATAGCGACGAGGACGAGGATATTGTGCAAGTTCTTAAGTACGAAAGAAGGCCTTATACATTTAGGGAAAGAGTGGACAACTTCGGAAAGTGGGATAACCAGGATTTTCTTGCAAGATTTAGGATGACAAAAGAGACTGTTCTGTAAATATTAGAATTGATATGTTTATTTGCAATTTTAAGAAGCAAATTTCTCTCCTCTGCTGTGAAATTGCATCCTCTCTTCTTAGTAGTACTAGTACTTTCCATTTTTTTACTTTGCTTAAAACCCAAGTAAATTTGACACAACAACACAAAGAAATCAAAACAAAACAACTCTACCAAATAAAGTGACGTTATATTATATGCCTTAACCTTCAGATATCGACCTATCCGCCAGTTGAAACTGACAGATAAATATTTGACATTTTATCTGCCAGATAAAGTTATTCTGTTGTTGATAAACCGACCTTTCCAAAATAACTGGTAGTTAAGCATTAACTGACGGATAAATTGCTATTGATAAACCGGACCTCTCAATGCGGTTTTTGTTATTTATAGAAAAAAATAATTTGGAAAACTATGATATTTCGTTAAGATTTCCACTATAAGGACAAAAACTAAAATAAAAATATTTTTTTCTCTAACTGTATGAGCCCATTTGACAATAGAACGGTTAGTAACATTCTTGATTCTCGCAAGTTATATCTTAAGAAATGACACAGGACACCGCTTATTCAACAGTTTTCATAAAACATAAAACTTTTGTACGATCATTTTTTATTTATTCTTTGTTTAATTTGATTTAAACTTTGTTACAAAATTGCACTTAAAATTCAAAAGAAATTGTTTCACAAAGCTTATTTTCAGGACTTTTTCTTAATTGGCGCAGTCAGTAAAATAGCCACGGGTCAAAAATTGTACGAAATTTGCACAGTGTCGATAAAAGTTACTTTTACCGACTCTGTGATGTTCTTACTTCTTTAGTATGTATTAAAAGAACATCAAGCTGGTAGCAGATAATCAACGAAAAAGGACCAGTATACTACGAAATCTTGTAAGTGCCTTCCTTTTTACCTTTCCAAACCCTTCGAATTTGGGAAAGATAGTTTAATTTAGTCTTGAACTGGATGACAATGTTTCAAGTGTGTTTCGGCATATACATAGAGATTTCGAAACAATTTTGGGTTGATATGAGTTTTAAATCGATTACAAAATTCCCATATCAGTAAAAAACTTTCTACTATAAAAAGTTCTTTTTATAAATTGTGACTATTACCTATTCAGCGAGGAAGCTCTAAAATTATTTATCGTAAACACACATTTTTTTACTATATCAATTTAAATCCTATTGTAGAACAATTAAATAGTTTAGAATAAAAAACTCTTTCTTATCAAGACAAGTATAAACAGAGAGAACGTTACGAATCATATTTCATATCAAATCACAAGACATGTTAGCAAGAACTAAATATCTTATGGAAACAATACACACGAAACTTGATAACCTTATTCCACATATCCGCAGCAAAAGGGGATTAATAAACGGTTAGGTAAACTGCTAAAATGGGTTTTTGGCACACTTGATATAAATGACGAAAATCTTTATGACAAAACAGTCATTAGAACAAAATCAAAAGAACATTATAAACGAATTAATTTGCAAAGTTCGTTATTGATAAGAATGAATAAAAATTATAACAAAACCATTCAAATTCTCTCTGCAAATCAACAAAAACTAGCGGACTGCCCATAATTTTTTCAACTATCCGTCCAGAAAACAATAACTTGGTCAAACAAATATCTAGCCTACCTTCAAGGAATCATTTCAAAAATTAATTTAGACTGTCAAAATATTATCGATAATTTAGAAACTCAATTACTTTTGCAAATACGAAATTCCCAAATTTAAGAATATCTTAACTTATTACAAAATTTTTGGGAACTAAGGTTACAGTTTCAAAAAATAAATATAAATTTGCTATTTATGTATTAAACATCAAATCTCAAGTCTTAACTTTCTATCACCTCTATCCAGTGATCATACAAAATTTTATGTTCATACCAAAATTCCCATATTTGGCACTAACAACTTGCATGAGCCAGTTTGAAGAACATACCTGTCCAATTCTGAAAAACTGTGTTATTGTACACAGAAACTCTCTCAAGACGACAATTAGGTACACCATCCAACTCATAATTAGAAAACCTATTCTAGTAAAAATTCCAGAATCTTGCAAAATTAAAATCATTGACCAGAGATTTTCCAATGATACTAAAAGTGAACAAGGAAAACCATTAATTATGCAAAAATTAGATATTTACAAATGACAATCAACGACAAGCTACCAAATACCACATTTGAAGAAATGATTCTTAAACGAAAGTTAGAAAATTAGTAAAGAATAGGATTTGTTATAAGAACCAATACAAAAAGCTAGAAAATACAGAATTAAAAAAAGAAGAGGACATTCTGAATAATGATTCCATTATTTTAGGATTTTGAAGTGGGAGGAGTTATATCTCAAGAAATGACAGGAAATCCCTATTCAACAGTTTCCATAAAACATAAAACTTTTGTATTATCATTTTTTATTCATTATCTGTTTAAACCTTGTTTTTAATGTTCAAAATAAATTGTTTTTAAAAAGACTATTTTCGGAACTTTTTACTTAATTGGCAACATGCGTTATGGTTATATCAATGAAACACTATACATAATATATATACGAGGGTTGTCTTTTCAGTTTTGTATATAGCTATAAAGACTTAAATTACTTTATTGCTTTTCAAAATATGTCCTATCAAGATCGATACACTTTTGCATGCGTTCAAATAAATTGGTAAAACAGTTATTCTAGTTTTTAGTTGAGACCTGCAAAATCACTGTTTTAAAGGCATCGATGGCTCCTCCTGGCGACTGGAATTGCTGCCCAGGCATTGTATTCGTGATCTTTGGGTCGTGAAGAAGTTGGGACTTAGGTCGGGACTATACGGTGGATGGTCTAACAATTGGATGTTTTGCAGCTCCATAAACGCGATCGTCTTTTGGACAGAGTCAGCACTTGATTGTCCTGATTTAGAATGATTTGCCGTTGTCTCTTGCTTTGTCGAAGCTTCGCGATACCTTCTGCTAAAAAACGTTTGTATACCAATTGGAAGTAACCGTTCTTGGATCTTGTCACATGACCAGATTTTGACACAAAAGTTGCGTCCATTTTCTTTGACACACGTCGAGAAAGTATCAATTTTGTTGGTTTTTCCTCATCGTGAAAAACCCACAAAACGGATTGGCGTTTATTTTACGGTTCGTAGGAGTAAATCCAAGATTCACTAACAATACTATAAACGTTTTTTGAGATCAATTTGTTGAACCGTTCCAATGTTGTTCAACACCAATTGACGCGAGCAAATGAGCAATCCAACTTCGTAACACCCAGTTCTTCATGTTGGAAATGTCGAAATGCCAAAAAAGCTTCTGTCTTCCGTTATTTTACACGGCGGCTATCCTTAATTAGCTGATGAACCGCACCAATGTTTTACTGTTTTGGGTGGACCTAGCATAGATTCGTCGCTGAGACTGGAGCGACCACGTTGAAATTCTGAATAATAGCGGAAATAACTGATTGGTGTTGCTTTATTCCTATACATAGAAACCATTTCAGCGAGACAACGCTGTTTGGATAATCCTCTTCGAAAATTTTAAAAAATTATTTCTCGAAAATGTTCTCGGCTAGGATTTGTTTTTCGACCGACTTCCTAATTTCAAAAGCACCTACACGATTTTTTGTATCGCAATGAAACTATGGATTTATGTCAACAAAAGATTGAGGTTAGATTTGTGTGCGAAGGTTCTATTGGTAGCGCCTTCTAAACGGCTGTATATAAAACTAAAAAGACAACCGTCGTATATTATTGAATATTTATTGCGCGTAATTTACAATTTCTGCTAAAATATGTGACATTATATAACAGTAGCATACATGAAGGACCGGTTGTTAAATCATTGCAAATGATTTCATTATTCAGAATGATACACTGTAAATAATCAGTAAAATATTTAATTTTATTAAAGAAATTAAATAAAATTACTTCCCACAACTGATTATACAACCACATCTATTTTAATATTATTATACCGATACACGTTTCGGAAAAGACCACACATTAATTCTTTAATAATTTTATTACTATTTATTAGAGATTGGCTGTCAATCATTTATCTCTCATCAGCTTCCTTTAATGGCCAAAAAGGATGAACCTCATTAAAATTTATTAAAATTTGATCGTACGATTTGATAGAAAAAGAGACATTAATTTTTTTATGTGAAGTTTTTTTTTAATTTTTTTGTGTTCACTGGCGTAATATATTCTAAGAAGTAGATATATATTAGTAATAAATCTTTCCATCATAAAAACAACAAATCAGTATATGCAAATAGGTATGCATAAAGTTTTTATCATAGGAAAATATGAGTTTTTGTTTCTGTTAGCTATATAAAAAATTTATTAGAAATTAAAATTTGTAGTTTTTAAAAGGAATTTATAATTTTTTATTTATCCCTTTTCCAAATACCTTCGCCTGTAATAATTTTTTCGAAAGTATACGAAAATATATTTTTTGTAGAGAATTAATTCTTTTTAAAAGAACTTTTCTAGAGATATTATTAAAAAGTTAAATAATCTTGGCCCCACTTTTAAAAATCGTAAAATAGTTTATAAATCCATAAAGAACTAATTAAAAAGGCAAATAATTTGGAAAACCTAAAAAAACTAAAAATCCTAGAAAAAAAGTGCATGAAATTCTTGAATATTAGAAGGAATTGAAAAATATTGTATAACACAATAATTGTAAAAAAAATGTAAAAAATTAAAAAAACAAAAATTGATAAACATTAAAAAGGCTAAATAGCAAAATATTAAAATAAGTCTTGAAAAAAATGGATCTGTATATGAAATAAAAAAAGATTTTAATTCTACCTTATTGTTTGTTATATTATTCTTTTACACATTACTTATTATGTCTTCTTCTTTAACTGCCGTCTCCATCGAGGAGGTTCGCTGCAATTTCGATGAATTGTGTGCGATTCTGCGCTGCTCTTAGAAGTCTATGCGATTTAAGTTCTGCCCAGTCACAGATGGTTCAGCCACGAACATTGTCTTCGCCCAGGTCTCTCTATTTTTCATTCCATGATGAGTTTTGGGAGCTCGTATCTCTGGTACCGAGATATGTGGATACACATAGCAGTTGACATGTCTGAGGCTACGATCGCTTAGCATCTTTCCTCATCTTGAGGAAAGTTGCTTTTGCCATCTCTATTCTGGTTCATATTTCTTGGACTATGTCCAACAGCCCAATTATTTGAACCTTGATACTTGTGCAATTGGTTTCCTGTAAATTGTTATGTTTATTTGTACATTTGGGTTTTGGCTTATGACCATAACCTTTTTCTTCGCAGTGTTTATATTCGGCCAAGCTTGTCGCCTTCTTTAATTAGCCTGTTTAGTAGCCTTGGTAGGTCTTCTGTACTGTCAGCTAATATCACTGTGTTATCAGCGTATCTTATACGACACTTACGGCAGAGAGGTTTCCCATTCATTGTTGAGCGCTTAGATTGTTTAACACAATCAAAAGCTTTTGCGCAATGTATGAAGCAAATATATACTTCCTTACGCTGATCTATGCATTTTTGCAGGATTACCGATAAGCTAAAAAGCGCTTCTCTAGTCCCGTAATAAATTAAAATTTTTCTATGTATAGAATAAAAAAAAGTTAATAGATTTGTCAACATATTGAATTATGTATTATTTTAAGTGGCAAGAAAGTCCCAATTAATGGACGAAAACAGAAATGGATACCACAAAAAACATACAAAAAATATTTAATTATAAGGTTATAATTTATATTTAAAATCCCTGCAACAAGCATTTTCTAATTTAGTAGGTATTTAACAAATATACTGTAATTATAAATAACAATATAAATTAGTTTTAAGTACTGTGTTAATTGTGGTAAAAAACAAATAAAACTTTTTGTTTTATCATTTTTAATCTATAGTAGTGGGCGTAAATAAAATATAGTACATAACTTGAGTTATACTGCGTTTTCATACTCGTGGGATTACACGCTCGTCACAGTCGCCACCTCACGGCTCATGCTTAATTCTTTAACTCGCGTCTAAGCCGCTACTTACTCTTTTTATGATATATATTATTTCGTAGACGATAGCGGTAAATACATTACTAAACAAAAGTTTATGAGATTTGAATGGTTCAGAAAATAAACGATTTATATAGAATTTTAATTCTTAAGCAAATAAAAAATTGTAATGGAGTTTGTTGTTGTATTTTTATATTTTGCACCTATAATATTTTTCATTATGACACCCAAATGAGTACCTACTATAATGTTTCTTTAAAGCACTCAACTTTGGAAACTTTTCCTGTATGCGGTTGGTAGCATTGGATAGTATGATACGTCAAATAAATAAACATCACGAAGAAAACCTCGTAACAAACAAGGAAAAGTTTGTTTGTTTGTTTGCTACCAACTCATTTAAAAAGAACTAAAATAAAATACAAAATTTAAATTTATTTAAAAAAGCAATAAAATAGCAAAATATAAAAAGTATCATAAACAACTTATTTCATATGGCTGTTATGACATTCGTCCTTTAAAAAACTCATCGCTACGCGATTCGTTTTTTAAATTTGGACTCGTGTCATAACAGAGCGCCATATGAAATGCGTTGTTTAATATACTATTTTATGAATTTACCTTCGTTATCACATTAACTAACGCAAAAAATATTCCCTTGTTCCCTTTTTTTCTGTAATAGAATAGAAGTATAGTTCTGAAAATTTTAAAATATTTTAGAAATTTATTGTGATTCTGTTTTTTAAATATTATAGAGATACCAATTTTCTTTAATATTTTCTATACAGTTATAAATTCAAGTAACATAATAACCGGACCATTTTTCCAGGGCAACGACACACAATTTTATCTGGTAACCGATAAAACTATGCGATAATAATTTCTCCATCAATGCAAGTGTCAATTACTACATTAATTAACTATCGGGAATGATTTGCATGCGCGAGACAAGACAGGTATTAGTGGATTTGTACTCGTATAAAAATGCTGTCAGTTCAACTAACATTTCACTTTCGAATGTGAAAAGGTACGTCTCTATGGCCTTTTTTCATTTGGTTCTTTTTCTTTTTGAACTGCGCAATCATTGCCGATAATTCAGTACATTTGCTGCAAAGTTATTTATAGTTTTCTATTGCAAATATTCTTAAAATTAATGTGTCCCTTTATTTCTATGGTATTTATAATCTCTTATACTCTGATATTTATGGTCTGGTCCATTATAATGGTGTAGTCTAACATATTTTCTATATGGTCTGGTCTGAGTCGTCTGTGTGTGGCATACCAACTGTTCAAGTGATACCAAGACACTTTTAACAAAAAAAGTTCTTTTGAACGATAGTGAACGCATGCGCAGTTACTTATTTCTGAACGTACATCAGCCCGGAACTAATTTTTATTTTAATTTTTACCGTTTTTCACAAATTGCGCGTCTCTTAAATTTATCTATTGTCTAACACGTGAATTTAGTGACATTGCACAGTAAATGGCTAATGACCTATATCTACTTATAGTGCCTTAATTTATATACCCTCAAAGATAGGCTAAATAATTAGTGATTATTTGTAGTTTATATTTGATTCATAACATATACATATTGTAAATCTTTGTGATTATTTTTTGTAGTAATTAAAAGGTTATTTATAACTCATATAATTATTCATGAGGAAATAGTTAAACATTAATGCTTATATTAACTTTTTTCTAATGCATATTTTCACTTCATTGCAATTACATAATGAACAGCAAGGTATCTTCTTAAAAGTACATATATGCATGTATTTCTTGAGCATTTCTTACAAGTACAATTAGGTACCAGTTTTGTAACGGGGGTAAGAGATCTTTTATTGTTTCTGGCATTAAAATTTCACCAACTACTTCAAAATCATTAAAGAGGATGATATAATTTAGATGCAGTTGAGTACTATATTGCAATCTATTTGGTTCACTCGCAACTCGGGACTTCTCAACTGGGGACTCGGGGAAAAATTTTCTCAACTGGGGACGCGAGAAATTTTTACCTGAATATTATTCGCAACTGGTGACTTGTTACCTGTAGGAGGTTAGATAATATTTAAGTACGCATTTTAGCAATAACTAGAAATATTATATATTACCCAATTTAATTTAAATGTTTTTTATGAAAAAGATGAGGATTGGTTTAAGATAACAAAAAATAAGTTTTTTAAACATGTTTTTAATAGATTATTATAATTACTAGAGGATAAAAAAATCTAAATACTAATATTATACAAACTTATACAATATCACAACGTCACTGTATTTTTACAACATATGCTAATTTTAATAAACATTGAGTAATACTGGTTTTTTCTGGACATAATCACTGACAATGTTTTTGATTCTTTCGTCAAGTAGAACATAGTGCAATTTCCTTTTTTTTGGCGTCATATACAATTCCACCTGTTGCTTTATGTTGTCATAGTGGTGGGATTCTTCTTTTAATGCTTCTATTAAAAAATATTGGGATGTATTTTTGACAATTTTTTATTTAGGCGATTATGCCAACCTTCAAGAGAGTTTGTTGTTCTATGCCTTTCGCCATAGCATATCCACATCTTTTGCACAACTGTATTGCACAGCCACTGATCAACAAAATAGTCATTACATTTTTCTACAAGGTGGTCATTAATACAGTTTTCCATTATATCCAACCATCCATCGTCTACGTTTTCGTATGGAATGTATGACAACGCAGCGCACTTTCTTATATGCATTCGGATTTCCTCATTTTCCTTGTAAGCATTAGTTAGACCAATTTCTTGAACTTTACGCCACAAGCATTGGTTAAAGTGGAAGTTGCATCCAGTTACGTCTATATTTGGAAAACATTTTCGTAGGGCCAAAATAGCTGCTTCTTCGAAATCTATTTTGAAACTTACAGGATTCCACAATGGAAAATGCTGTTTTATTAGAGAAAATAGACGTATATATATGTTGCTTGTTTTTTGTCGGGAAGGAGTGCATATAAGACAGGAATAATGTTGGTTTGGGTTGGTGTACTCCCAATGTCTGCATGGATGGTGTATAGCTGCTTAAATTGTGGACAGCAACTTTTGAAGGTGCCATCTCCAAAAAAATCGCGACACTCGATTATTGTATTACTTGCGTTTTTAGAAGCAAACGCTAATATTTTGTCCTTTTCACCATTTTCAAATAACAAAAAGTTGTTAGTTATTTTATCTGGCAATGAAATATCTTCCCGGTTTTTAAATTTAACAACACCCAAAGCCTTATGTCTCGCTCTATAAAGTTGGCCCTTTTTGGCTTGAAAGCTTGGAATTTCGGTTACAAATTCCAATCCAGAATCCATTAGCGGTACCATTTCCTCATCAAAAATTTTGTGAATTAACGTAGTTTTTTCGCGAGTTCTTTTTTTGGCTTTATTGATGCTCACATCTACTTCATTTTTTGCCACATTTGGTACACATCTGTGATCAGATCGTTTAATAATTGTTTTGCTGGAACAAAAACATAATTTTACATGTCGAAATCATAAAAATTGGTGTGTTTTCGCACATGGTACTTTCCCTCAAAGCGCGTAGATTAGTCAGTATCTTAGTTGAGATTATTTGCTTTTTACTTTCCCTCAATTATACGTACCGTTAGGGTATGTATAATAGAGGGAAAGTATTGTGATGGTCTGAAAATTCGACCCCGAGATTTTGATTGATTTTCACGTTTTAGAGGTCCCTGAGTCCGAAAAACATGTTTTCCGAAAAAATTGAGAAAAACATTTAATCGACAAAAAATCGTAAAAAACAAAAGAATAAACTGATTCAAATAAAATTTTGTATATAAGTAAACTAGAGGGGTGTTTAGATGGCTTGATAATTTAAAAAAATCGTAAAAACTTAACAAATAAACTGATTAGAGGAACCTCTTTTTATAGCACACAATAATAAACTCATTAAATGATTAGAAATGAGTAAAAGTAAAATAAAATAATCTCAACTGAAGTATCACGTTTAAAATTACGCACTTTGAGGGAAAGTACCATGTCTGACAGGACAACATTTTTTATTACGATTTTTTTTATTTTAAATTTTGATATTTTACATCAGGAGAAAAGAACTTATTCTAATTATTAGTGTGTATGCAAAATATATTTTAACGATCAATGGGTTTTACATTATTTTAAATAAAAAAAGGAAAAAATAAATAAAACTCTACATATGTGAAATACACTTACTTGTTTTGTTGAATCGTAATACTGCCAGAGCACATTTTTCGGTTTTTGCACAGCCAAAAGAGAGATAAGTCCTTATTTTGTCTTTTAAAATAATACTGGTATCCAGATTCGAGAAGAATGTTTTTGCCTCGTTGGCTTTCAATTATTTGAAAATTCATTTTCAACAAGACGGAACACTGTTTAACACTTTCAAAATAAAAACACAACTAATATTAAACTTCACTGTTTTATAGGTAAATTTTGCATAGAAATATTTAAGTATCTTTGAGGATTAAGCTTAAGACAGGGCTTACACCTGTTAGTTTGGGATAAAGGAACTAAATTCGGTTTTTCCATTCTTAATTGGGTTATTTTCAGAAAATAGGATCTAGAAAAGTATCTACTCTTAATGACTTTAAAGAGCTTTAACGTTCTTAAAAATTATCTGAATGCCATTTTTATGATAGTGATATAAAGCATAAAATATTTTCCGAAAACTTTCATCAAAATAAATTTAAATAAAAAATAGTTTTAAACTTTCTGAAAATAATATAGTTATACAATATATTGAGAACAAAATGACAAAACGATGCAAACTAGATAGTAAGGTAGAATGCACCGTATATGATTTAAATATGTTATTAGTCCACATTCTAAACAAGTCCCCAGTTGCGAATTTTCTGCAGGTAAACATTTATCAAGTCCCCAGTTGCGAAGTTTTCAAGCGCAAAAGGGTAGAGTCCCCAGTTGCGAAGTCCCGAGTTGCGAAGATACCATCTATTTAATATGTGGTCCTAACCACCTAGATTAATTATTTCAATAGATTGAATTTTTCTTTTTTGGCAAATAATACACAACTCTTTTATAAATTTTAAGCAAACAGAAATATCATAAGTTTTAATATTTAATTTATAACCAACCACACTATCACAACGAAAACTCACCATATAATAAAATACGCGAGTTTTTACGTATTCTTACAGCCCGTGAAATTTAATTTGTATGTTATTGTATACTTATATTAATTTACGATGTAGAATTTACTTATGATATATAACCAATTAATAATTTAAATTATATATATGTTAAGTATTTTGTATAAATCAAATATTAACTACATATACAAATAGTAATCATTTAGCATTTTTTTAAAGTGTAAGTATATAAATAATGCGCTAAGAATCGTGCCTGTAAACGGCAACTTCATAACATATTGACGTTGGCCGTCACGTCGCAAAATAATAATTGTTTATAACTTTTAAAATAATAACTGTTAATAACTTTAAGGTTTTTATGGTTGATATTCGTGTTCACCTTACTGGAATATATAAAATAAAACCTTCCCCGAACCTAAAAGCGTATGAGCGCTCAAAGGAAGTTATAAAAATTAATGGGATACCTCTCTGCCATACAAGGGGGATGCCCCACTACGGTCCGTCCCATTACGGGCCGCGACAAAAATTTACCTCTATCAGTGGCAATACGGTCCCGCAACCCTTTTGCCTGCTAAACAAGAGTCCCACCACGGGCCGTAACACTGGCCTTGTGTCTTGGAAATAACGCGAGATTTTATAGTTACACCTAACATTAACGAGTTGATATTAGGTTTAAAAATGGACGCGAAATATTACAACGTTGTACAACAAAGACTTGAAATAGTTATTATCCTAACAAGTGCGGAAAGTTATACTTTCCCGCACGCGAACTGCCGATGCCCGAACGACGCGAAGCGGAATTTGGGCAAGCAGTTAGGATCAATATTTTTTCTACAAGCAAAATTACCTCGAAAATTATTTAGGTATTTGAAAAGATGCGATTGTGACAATTAAATCTTTCATAGTGTGTCAATAAATATACGACTGTAGCTATAGCAACCCTACTTAAACAGGTGAGTTTGTTGTTTGCAGGGGTGATTTAATAAATTATCATTTTTTTAAAAGCAAACATTTTAAAAATCCCTATTTTCATGTAAAATAATCTTAATTTTTTTACTATTTGTATGTAGTCCAACAAGATAAAGGTAATTATACAATAATTTGTCAAAAAGGTTATCGCAAAACATATATATATATATATAAATCAGCTCTACAGGCCTAGTGGCCTTTGGCTTCGAGATCTTTCACTCTTCTTTTCCATTTTGCTCTATCTCTCGCTTCCATTTGCCAGTCCCGAACTCCCACACTTCTTAAATCATCTTTAACTTCTGCTAGCCATTTCTTTCTGGGTCTTCCTCTTCTCCTTTTCCCTCCTTCTCCTTCCATTAATATTCTTTTAACCCATCTGTTATCCTGCATCCTAGCTATGTGTCCCAGCCATCTAGCTCTTTGTGCTTTTGCTACCTGAACAATATTAGGTTGGTTGTATAGTTCTTCCAAATTTTTATTTGTTCTTCTTCTATATTCTCCCTCCTCTGTTTTGATTCCTCCATATATTTTCCTTAATATCTTCCTTTCCCATATCTCTAGTTTGGTTATTAATTTTTTATTCATTGTCCACGTCTCACAAGCATAGGTCACTGTTGGTCTTATTATAGATTGGTAAGCTCTTATCTTTAGTCTTCGTGACATCGTTTTTGACCTTAGTATCTTGTTTAACATTCCAGCCGCTTTGCTTCCTTTTGACAACCTTTTGTCTATTTCCTTCTCTTCCTCTCCCTTGCATGTTACCGTTACCCCTAGATACTCCATTTCCTCCACCTTTTCTATAATGTATTGTCTGTTTCCTGAACAATTGATTGCCAGGGTGGGTGTTTCTTCCTTGTTATTCCATATACTTTGTTTTCGTCTCATTTATTGTTAACCCGTACTCTCTTGCTTTACTTTCTAATAGTTTGAAAACATTCTTTATTTCCTTTTTGTTTCTTGCCATTATCACAATATCGTCCGCATATGCGAGACATTGGTGCCTGTTACCATATATTAACCCATTTGTTCTTATTCCACTTTCTCTCAAAATCACTTCTAGGACCAAGTTGAAGAGAACTGTAGACATTGGGTCACCTTGACGTAGACCCTTTTTTCCTTCGAATTCTTCTGAAACTCCTCCCTCTATTGTTACCTTATTTGCTGTTTGTTTCAATGTCATTTCTACTAGTTTTCTTAGTTTTTTCGGGATGTTTAATTTTTTCAGAGCTTCCATTAGTTTTTTCCTGTTGATCGAGTCATATGCTTGGCGGAAATCAATAAATACTAGGTGTAGACTTAGATTTTGTTCGTACGTATTTTGTTGTATCAATTTCGTTATGAAAATTTGGTCGATTGTTGATCTTCCTGCCCTGAATCCTGCTTGGTATTCACCTACCTGTATATTATGAAATTCGTCTAGTCGTTTCTTTATTAACTTTGCTAAAACTTTGTATGTAACATCCAAAAGTGCTATTCCTCTGTAGTTATTAACTTCTTCTTTGGGTCCTTTTTTATGTATAGGGATTATAAGTGCATTATTCCAATTTTTCGGCATTTTTTCTTCTTCCCAAATTTTCACTATCAATTTCCACAATCTTGTTTGAAGCTCTTCTCCTCCCTGCTTTAGGATTTCAGCTGTCATGTCATTCTCTCCCGCAGTCTTATTATTTTTTAGCTCAAGTATACAATCTTTTATTTCTTCTTTAGTTGGAAGGTTTAATTCTATGTCCTCATCTATCCCTTCTTCTTCACTGCTACTGTATTCTTGTTCTCTCACTACTTCTTCTTCTTCATTCAATATATTGTTAAAATACTGTGCGAAAGTGTTTAATTTCTCATTTATATCCCCCACCAGGAGTCCATCTTCACTTTTTACATATCGGGGGCCTTTCTGTTCTTTTCCTTGTGAACTTTTTATTCCTTGATAGAAGTTCCTGATCTCCTTGTTCTTATGAGATTCTTCTATATTATAAAGTTCCTGTTCTAGCTGTTTCCTCTTTTTTTCTCTGCAGACTCTTTTTGCTACCTTCCTTGCATGTTCGTAGTTAGTTTTATTTTCTACCGTGTTTTTTTCCAGCAATTTTATTCTCATTTTTCTTCTATTTTCTAAAACCTGTTCGCATTCTTCATCAAACCATTTATTTGCTGGTTTTTTCTTGTCTACTCCTAGTGTTCTTTCCGTGACATCTTTCATTATTTTTTCTATCTGAACCCATTCTTTCTCTATCTCTTTTTTTTGCGGTTGTTTATTCAGCTCTTTCTTGATTTCTTGTCTGAATTGTGTCGCTGTTCTCACATCGTTCAGTTTTTTTACATCGTATTTCTTCCTTCTTCTCTTATCCTTATTTTTATTTATATCTGGTCTTACTTGTTTTAGTCTTCCTATCACCAAGAAATGGTCACTGTCCGCGTCAGCTCCTCTATAGCTTCTTACGTCCATAACGGACCTTGCGTGCTTCTTCTCAATTAGTACATGATCCTATCTGGTTCCTTACTGATCCATTTGGGGCTACCCAGGTCTCTTTATGAATGTTCTTATGGTTAAATGCTATGCTTACTATCTTCAGATTATTCTCTAGCGCAAGTTCTATTAATCTTTTCCCATTATCGTTAGTTTCTTTATGTTTACTTTTACCCCCTGTTACATTTTTATATTCTTCCTCCTGACCCACTTTGGCGTTCATGTCACCTAATATGCACTTTATATCAAATTTTGCTTGATCACTCAGTATTCTGTCTACTTCTTCATAAAATTTTGTCTTTATATCTGCGTCTTTATCCTCAGATGGAGCATGTATGTTTATCAAATTTAGCTTTCTAAATTTCTCTCTTATTCTTAGCCTACATATTCTTTCTGATATTGCTTCGAAATCTATAACTTCTTTCTTATACTCATTGCTAACTAAAAATCCTGTCCCTAATAATCTCTTATCTATACCGCTATTGAAAAATATATAATCTTCCACTTCCATGATTATTTTCTCTTTTTGCTTTGTTTCTTGGATCGCTAATACATCAATTTTGTACGCAAAACATATTCAATTAATTAAAAAAAAAATGCGTGCGGGAAAGTGTTGTTTTACACATACTTGTAGAAAAATAATATTTCTCCTAAAAAGAAGCTTCCAGGATACGCGGAAAAGGACAGGTCAATTAAAGTAATAATAAATGATTTACTAGAACATCAAAGAGTGGGCGATTCTCTTAAAAAATTAATTAATATTGTAACATTTCAAATGTAGATACTATTTTCGCAATGTGTTTTGTAGTCTGTTAAGTTAGTTTGAGTGTTTTCTTGACAATATTTTTGCAATGTGTTTTGTAACCTTTTAGGTTAGTTTGTGTTTTTCTTGACAATATAATTCAAATATAAAATGACAAAATCGCTAGCAGCGAAGTTGCGGACCGTCATGACACTGCTTACCTTACGGTCTACCTACTGGAATAGTGTCGCGGCCCGTCACGGCATGCGGCCCGTAATGGGACGGACCGTGGTGGTCCTAAGTCCATACAAGATACACAGCGAAATTAGCTGACAGTACAAAAGACCTACAAATCCTACTAAGCAGACTAATTAAAGAAGGCGGCAAGCTTGGCCAAATATAAACACTGCGAAGACTAAGGCTATAGTCACAAGCCGAAAGCCAAATGTAGGTACAAACAAACATAACCATTTCCGGGAACCCAATCGAACAAGTATCAAGGTTCAAATACTTGGGCTGTTGGATAACGATAATTCAGACCCCTTCGAAGAAATACAAACCAGAATAGAGATGACAAAAGCAACTTTCCTCAAGATGAGGAACTTGGTAAGCGATCGTAGCTTTAGACTCGTCAACTGCGATGTGTATCCAGTTTTGTTGTTTGGAGTTGAGGCTTGGAAAATGAATCGCCGATATTTCGACGTATGCTAAGGATATTGTTGGTACATAACGTCACGAATAAAAAAGTTCTACAAAGAATGGGAAAAGACAGAGAGTTACTAAATGCAATTAAGATGAGAAAGACCGCATATCTAGGACACATATATTGGCACCAGAGATACGAGCTCCCAAACACATCATGGAAGGAAAAATAGGGGGTCGTATTCTTGTATTTTTTACTGTATATATTAATTTACGATATATATATATATATATATATATATATATATAAACGCCGCACTTTAAGGTCTTTTAAGGTTGATATTCTTGTTCAGGTCACTGGAATCTATACAGTAAAACCTCCCGTGACACTTTTAGGTCACCGGGAGATTTTGGTAGCACCCTAACTATATTTTGTCTAGTATTTTGCATTTGTTAATGAAATAAAAGTCGTAAACATCTTCGTGAACTTATTTTTCATACAAAATTAGTATTAATAGTTTATTTGTTAGTCTTTAAGTAACAAGAATATCAAAAATGTTGCTATGTAATTTGAATGCAATTTTATTTTTCTCTGGTAACTAATAGTTTTTTAAAAAATATTTAGCTCTGTCTCTAGAAACGAGTAAACTGTCGTCTACATACCCTTAGTCTGTGTGTTAGGGGGAGGGGTTGAGCATACACTTCTTTGTCTCCTTGGTTCTGGGGTACTTTCCTAAGTTTTTTGGGTCGTAGAAGCCAATTTTTGAGGGTATCCAGCGCAAAATCTGGTCAGCTACTGGTTATAAAAAATTTAATTGTTTAAAACGCTCTAGAAAACAATCTATAATACAGTTTTTCCAAATACCGTGCAAGAGGTTCAATCCCCAACAATCCTGACGTGTACCCAAGTATCTTTTCGGAGACATAAGTAAATTCTATAGACACCACGCACGTACAATGCACGTTTGAATGCAAAAAGAATTATAAATACCGAAGATATGCTGTAACATACATTGAGAATTGAGAACCTCATCCTTTTGTGAAGTCGGTTAAAAATTATAATTGTTCGATTTTAAACAAATATTTAATAAATTATATTTATACAATTAAGATAAAACATGTAAATTACGAAATGTACGATTTCGAGATTTGCGTCTGCACTCCTGAAAATTTTACGAAACGCGGTGTACGACGACGCACGTGTTTTTGCTTTTAGGCGTGTTTACAGTCTCACTGGCATGCCAGCGCTGGCATGGTACTGGCATCATGTAAACACTTTCTTGTGCCAGTCCAGCGCTGTCTGCCAGCACTGTCTCGAATAGAAAGTTGGTCTATTTTTCATGCCAGTGGCCCTCGTCAGTGTCCCCTCCAACCCCTTGCCAGTGGTTGTAGACACGTGTAAACACAGCGTTCCAGTGACTGGCGTACATGTGAAGGGTAAACTTTACCAAGGGTGGATTCGTCTTGGACGCTCACACGCTTTCAGCGCACTCAATCGTCTTTTTCAGCGTTCGACTTGGCGCTGTTAGTAACAAAAAGTCACGCTCGCGGCTAACTTCGTGAGATTAATCTCGTGCTCACAGACGCTAAATCCACAGAGGTAGGGCAGCAAAAGCGTGAGCGCTTAATGGTACTGTTTTTCTAAACGAATGGATGCATGAGCATAAGCTAACCAAACTTTATAATCAAAAAACAAATTGTTAATATTAAAAATGGCGAGATTTAAATTCTTTGTTCGTAAAAGCTGGTATAACCTGTTCAACGAAATGTTTAAGCCTTTATAAGCATTCTTTTTATTAAATAAATTTAAATATGTACAACAATATTCTCATTCCATTTCATTATCACTATCTTCTATCATATTGTATTCATCATCACTATCGTCAGAATCATTTATAATTTCCAATAAATTATGTATTATCTAAAAAACATTTCCTTTATTCGCCATTCTGATACAAACTAACGCAACGCTCACAACGTCCAAAACGAACGATATTTTCTAAACGATTCTAAGCGTTCTTAGGGCAACACGAACAACAATAATTTTTGGTTATAAGCGTGAGTGCTCAAAGCGCGTGAGCGTCCAAGACGAATGCACCCCAAGTAGGAACTAAGGTGCCAGTGAGAGTGTCGCTAGCTACTGGATACGTGTAAACGTACCAGTCCAGTGCTGTCCTAATCAAGCAATGGCATGCCAGTAAGACTGGCGCCAGTTACTGGCATCATGTAAACACGCCATTTATTAAAAGTATTGATGTGAGTAGGTACAGATGCAATTTTTTTGCACTTAATTTGCAAGAACTTTGGTATAAATTAATATTTGGATTGGATTATTAGACATAACAAATCGATTGACGTTTTCTAAACTAAACTATAGATGGTTTTCTATAGTGTTTTAGACAAATAACTGACTGGATTTTGGGGCCGGTACCCAAGAAAATTGGCTTCTTCGACCAGTTCGACCCAAAAAACATAGACAAATACCCCAAAACCAAGGAAACAATGAAGTAGGTACATGCTCAACCCTCCCCTGGCACCAAGACTACCATTATAAATCGGTATCTCAAATATGATTTAGCACTTTTTATATTAACAAGCATTTACATTGTTGGGTAATTTTCTAAATAATCTTAATTTTTATCTAAATTTGTTTGACGAAAGGTTTTTTCAACAGAAATTTCAGTAAATAACATTTTAGTCTTACATCATGACAAGTCGATCCCAAATCACCATTAAAATTTTATTACCATTTTAGATCTTTAATTCAGATAGTGGTACATATAGTTGTAGTTTTTATTTAACATAAGCATTGACGCATTGACATCACATAATAAAATTGTAATCTCTCGTTGTATCTTAAGTGGTATATTCTCGTGTACATTATTATTAATAAATATACCTAAGTAATTACGTAAGGAAAATGAAAAGTTAGTTAATATCTAAAGGATCAACCTTTAATAAGACAGCCTGTGCTGGGCTACAATTGGACAATATGATTCGTGATTTAAGTAATGTCATTATGGTTTCTGATGAACCGTCTGCACAATGCACCATCTACAATAATAAAAAAAGAAAACCACGAAGCCCGAACATGATTAATTATTTTTATATTTTACAATCAATTACGCTACGTTCATTATGTACACGTAGTTCCTGACAAAGATATTCGGAGTTAACACGGGCGGTCTTCGTGGGTTGGAAGAAGCATTAGACAAAAATTCTGATCAGTCGCTGGATATTGTTTTGGAATATAATGATATAAAAAAATCCACACTATAATATATTTACTTACATATTTTCTAAACTGTTTAATATATATATTTTTTTTTTGACAAAAATTATAAAATATTGTAACGATCCATAAATAAGTTCGCCAGACTATTGTTACCGTGTTTATATTACTTATTATAAGATTTGTAATGGAAAAATTTGCCGTGAGCGAAATTGTACTAAGTTACCGACACTTTTCGTCGAGCTTGGTAATTCTCGTCCATTTACGAATTGGTACGCCAAACAATCTGGTTCGTTTGTGAATACTCAGATTTAGCCTCTTTGAAACACAAGGTACTGCCATATTGATTCGAAGAGGTCCACTCGAGTTGCTGAACAATTACTAGATTGCATAAGTTCCGGCCATTTTAGAGGAATAGGAAGAACTTCATTTTGTAAAAGAGTCTCAAGACATTTCGTCCCGAATTTTGAATTTTGAAAAAAAAACGTCCAAACAGAAAACTTCGTTTCATTTGAGCCAAAGGATTCTGAAGACTTCAATTATAAAGATAAGAGAAAAATTAATTCTTCAATTAACATCTTCAATTTTTTCCATCAAATTCAGGTTTTCATTATTTAAATTATTTGTCTTGAGGAAAGTAATATTTCTAATAAATCTTTTAAAGCTGGTGTTTGAATATAATTTGTAATGTTTGTACTTTGGCGCCCTTTAATTACATGTTTGAGTCTAAGAAAATAAATTTCTGGCAGTAAACTGAATTAAATTATTTATATTAAGTATTTGTAATGTTACTCTTACCTAGAATGATCCAAGTCCCTTTTATTTCCTAAAAGTAGGCTAGTATAATACGACGGTAATTTTAGCTTGACTAGTTGACCTAAAATTTCTTGTGCTTCATGAAAACTGTGTTTGTCTACTACTGAATATACTATTACAAATGCCTCTCCCCAACGAATATGTTCGTATAAACATCCATTTTTCTGAAATTTAAAATAAGAAAAATTAAATAGAAAATTTAATTATCACTGTATAGTATTGCAGTGATATAATGCATATAAAATTAACATTAAAGAGTGAAAACCAGAAGTTAGACAACATATTTTGTAGTAGTAAGATTATTAACTACTTAATTTACAGGTTCCTGCTAATCAATTGTCATTTTAGTAAAGCGTTTATCAAAAAGATGTCAAAGGTAATAGTTTAATACTATTATAACGTTTTACAAAATCTTTGAAAATCAAAGAACATAGACCGTTAACTAAGAACCAAGAACTACTTCCCTGGCTATATGTCCCGACGGACATTGAATTACAGTTCAAAGTTAAACGGGGTTAGTACATCTGCAAGATAGAACATTTTAGTTTGCAATTCGAAAGGATATCACCTGTAGACCGGTTTCGGCGTATTGCGCCCCATCAGTACAATTTATGGTTCTTAGTAAACGGTCTATGTTCTTTGATTTTCAAAGACTTTGTAAAACGTTATAATAGTATTAAACTATTACCTTTGACATCTTTTTAGTAAGATTATTATCTATCTATCTATCTATCATCTATCTTTTTAAATAGAGCATTGTACAGAAGGAACTTTTATCGTATATCTGGTTAGATCTGTACCAGAATTAAGTTATCGTGCAATATTAATAAAAAAATTTAATTTAAACATAAAAAATGCTCCCTACATGTTCTTTCAGAATCAGCAATTGCTCCAGTAATTAATTAATTTTTTAATTAACTATTCGCGATTAAAATTATAAAATTTATTTTTATATCTAAACAAATTACAATTTTTTTCTTATCAATAAGTTGCTCCCGATTAGATCTTTCGATATTCATAATAATAATAATATAATAATAATAATAAACTTTATTTTCCCAAAAGACATACATATTATGTATAGGAATAGTCCAAAAAGAAGGTAAAAAAAGAAAAGAGAAGAAAAGTTGAAAACAAAGATAGATAAGTACAGTACCTACAGTAAAAGTACATCAGTTTTGTATAAATAATAAATATCAAACAATAAGGACATCACAAAACATTAATTATTAAAATATTCGTCTAATGAATAAAAGCATTTAGTAACTAAAAAGGTTTTTAATAATCTTTTAAACATTCTAGGGTCCTCTTCTTTTTTAATATTCATTGGCAATTTGTTAAAAACTTGTAGGCCTAAAGTTGCTGGTGAATTACTGGATAATTTATATTTACGAAACGGTATATGATACTGACTCCTTTGTCTGGTGTTAAAGCAGTGAATATTACTATTTAGTTGGTATTTATTTTTGTTTCTTTGAATATATATGCATAATTCTTGTAGGTATAAGGAGAAGAGTGTTAAGATTTTAAATTCTATAAAGAATTCTCTACAACTTTTTATGCTGGACACTCCAGCTATAATTCTCACGACTCTTTTCTGTACAAGAAAAACCTCATTAGACGCACTTGAGCTGCCCCATAAAGTTATTCCATACTTAAGTCTGGAAGCAACTTGGGCATAATAAACATTTATTAATTGGGGCTTCTCCAGTATAGCTTTGAGATTCCTAAACAAAAAACAGAGAGAATTTAGTTTTTTTATTAAGCCAGTACAGTGGTTTTTCCAATTTAGGTTTTCGTCTACAGTCAGACCTAAAAATTTAGTGTTTGCAACACTATGGAGTAATGCATCACTTACTTTTATTTCTATTGCCGGACATTTCTTTTGGTAGTGGTGAAATTTTAAAATTTCTGTTTTATCGGGATTTAAAAATAAAAAGTTGGAAGCACACCACTTCATCACTAGTTCTAGTGATTCTTCTGATTTTTCTTTAATAGTAAGGTTATCCTTCTCTGATATGATCACTGAGATGTCATCCGCATAACCAATAACAGGCGTACCAGGTAACAGATTACTAAACTCATTAGAATACAATAAAAACAGTAATGGTCCTAGCACGGAACCTTGTGGCACTCCAACATTAATTTGTAACTTTTTCGAGTTTACGTAAGCGGTTGTTCCTGACATAGTATTAGGAATAGCTACGTATTGATATCTATCTTCTAAAAAAGAGGAAATCCAATTTAAGGCTACCCCTCTTATCCCATAGTTATAAAGTTTTGACAGCAGTAGTTGGTGATTGACACAGTCGAACGCCCTGCTGAGATCACAAAATATCCCAACAGGGCACTCTCCTGCCTCAATACAATCGATAATTTTCTCAAAGAATACAAGTGTTGCAGTACTCGTTGATCGATTTACACGAAAACCATGTTGGCTATCGCTTAGAATATTTTGTTTTTCTAAGAATTTCGACAGACGGTCAATAAAGGCATACTCAAAAATTTTTGAAAAACTTGACGTGACGTGAACGACGTGCAACTCTCACCACCATAACTTTTCTGTTTCTGAATTAAGTGACTTCATCATAGTCTTCATTAAAAAATTACTAAATGCTCTCTCAGACTCCGCGATTGTCGCAATAATTAGTTATGATTTTTTTGAAACTTTTTCTTTATCCATAAATTGTTTCCTAATAGATCTTTTGATATTTGTTGATTTTTATCTAAAAATGTTTTAAATTATGCATAATTAATCAACATTATTAATTACAATTTAAAATGCTTCTATAATAGATTGACTAATAACTGGAGCAATTGCGGATTCTGATAGAGCTTCAGGAAGTTTTTTTTTATGTTCAGGATAAAAAATTCTATTAATATTCACGCTAACTTAATTGGTATTGAATCTGTGTGGGGGTTACTAATTGACACAAATAATATTTTAAACTGAACAATTTATGTGTATGGGAACGTAATTTTGTACCTCTCATCTTGTTGATTACTTGATGCTGTCGCATAAACTTCACCTATTAGAAATTCTCAAATATACAAATCGAGGCCAATGATTAATTATTCTGCATTCAGTTGTGTACGATTAATTCAAATGCTAAATGTTGATAATACTATACTTTACACTAAAAGTATATTTTCGTTAATAGGTTGTGATAAAAAATTATTAGATTAGGTACTGATAGCCACTCTTTTCTAAACAAAATAATAAATATGATGCAAGCTCCAGAAAACTTTAACTGTGGCTGTAATTAAAAGACACTTCTTTACGTCTATCATTCTGTTAGGAATTGACTATGGTAGTATCTTCTCTTCATCAGGCAGAAAATTTGTTCAAAGGTCGCCAGATCAGTTTAAAAAACTACTATTGCTTTAGCTTTTCGAATGATCTAAACAAGTCTTCTGCTTTAAAACTTCGATACGCCCTTTGCAATACAGGAGAGGAATTTTTTTGTGTAATTATAAATGAAATCAAACAAATCATTTAAAATCTAAAATATTGTTATTAGAATAGTAAACACAAAAAATTATTGGACAAGGCAACTAAATCAAGAAGATTAAAACAATTTAAGTTCCATTATCAATATAGGTACCTAGTTTCACCAAGTCAAACGTTTTATAGTATATTTAAAGAAAAAACAAATCGATGGTTTAAACGATGAAAATATTCCGTTTACTCTTAAGAAGTTACATGGCATCTTAAGAAGGATTCAGTTTTTTCTGAACTCTTTCGGTCTAGCAAGCATTACTGTTCATTAAAATATGTTATTAAATCCTCCATTATAGCATCAAAGATAAGCACAAAAACAAGTTGCTCTGACTCGAAGTACGATTGGACATACGAGGTAAATATCTCCATATATATAATATAGATATATAATAGCAAACATAGATATACACCTAAGTAAAACATTGGACGTCCAAACTTTAACATCGGCAAATACAGGTACGTACAGCAGGGACTAGTACTATGCAAATGACCAAAATAAAAACCACCAAATAACAAACAAACTAGACGTAGACAAGATGTCGGAAGACATAAAAGCAAATATAATCGAGAGCGCAAAAGAAGCACTTGGACGTAGAAAAGTATATTTAACTGAGAAAAGAAATAATAAATCATGATTTTCTGGAGAAATCAAGACCTAACAAAAAGGAAGAAAAAAAGGATAACGTAGTTATTAAGCAGTACGGTCAGCAGAACAATGCAAAAAATACAAAGTTCGCAATAGAACATCTGAATTATTAAAAGAGCTGAAGAAATTTTTATATGGATATAGAACACAACATGTACGGCGGACAAAAAAGGATCTAGAACATATGGGAAAACCCCAATTTACGACGAAATAAATAAAATAAATGCAATCACAACGAAAATATAGAAGTCATGTTTTAATAGTATTATACGTCACAAGGTCGGTAGGTGACTTATTACAGCACGAGTTAGTTTACGGACGAGGCGACGTAGGAGCCGAGTCTGGAAATAAAAACGAGTATTGCAATAACACCTAACGACCATGTATCGTATTATATTTTATTTCATCCTGTTTCTATAAATTAATAAATTCATAAAAATTTTAAAAATAGTTCGTAACTTGACTAGGTAGGTACGTCAAATTACCTTTACTGTCAGTTAGTGTCAAATTTTTGTATTAATTGTTCATTCGTGTTTTAAATTAAAATAAAAAGTAAGTAATTAATTATTTTATTTTTATTTTATAGTCATTATGGTGTTTTTAGATGCCAAAAATTAAAAGTAATTGTCTTTCCTTAAGCAATCAGAGCAGAGTTGCTAGGCAACACATTACAGTACATGATACCGTAATGTTTTACTTACCGGCGCCGAATTGATTATAGGGAAGTTTATTTACTGGACAGGATGAAATAAAGAATTTTTTACAGCAAACCAAGAGAAGACCACAAAAACGGGCACATGATTCAGAAAAAAACTTTCTTTTTTCTTTTACAAGGCAATGAAACAATTAACATCCGGTTCCGACCAAATCCCTAACCGAATCGCAAAACAGAATCAATAAGTACCAATCTATAACAGGAACAATCGAGAAAATTACAGAATAGTCGCAGTAGCAAACTATTTCCCTAGATCATTACTTCAAAATTAACAGATTAAATTAATATATGTGAAAAAAAAACAAGGTTTAAGACTTTGGATGCAACTTTCATATGGTTAAAAAAGTGATCAAGTTCAACAAACCCCTTTTCCTTTGCCTGATAGACCTGAAAAGGCATTTAAGAGAGTACAAGTGGACGACGTAATAGAAATACCAGAAGAAAAAACAGAATAAGGCTGTACAACAGGGAGATATAAGACAAGGTAACAGTTTGAACCCTTTGGCAATCATGGATAAAATTAAACAAAGTGTGAAAGAAATCAATGGGGGATACAGAATGGTGCAGAAATCAATGAAAATATTATGCATACATATAGTGCAATACTGTTGGCCGAGATTGACGACGATTTTTGTAATGAATGCTATATAAATTTCAAATCACAGCGAAAAGATCTAATATGTTGATATATGTGAAGAAAAGATAAGGACCAAAAAAATAAGATGCACACATGCAGTAAACGAACAACTAAAATGAGAAAGCTTGAAATGTATATATTTGGAAGAAGGGATAATCAGTGACAACGTATGTGGTAGATTCTAAGACAGAAAAAGAGCGTAAAATTGTTCGGGAGGATATAACGACGATAGTGGAGGAACCATGAAGACAGCATAAAGCAGAAGGGCTAGATGGGCTAAAGATGAAAAATCCGATACAAATAGACTTTTTGGTCGATCATTAAGAGCTGCACTTCCTCCTTAGAGCTAAGGATAAACACCTTAACTCTAAAAACAGTTATAAACAGAAAGCAAAAAGACGATATATGTACAGAGGAGAACAAATTTCGTAATTATATCATTTTGTAAAAATATGACCAAATAACGCAGTAACTTCTAGAACGAAACATAAAATTTCTGCAAATTACTGGCTTGCTGGGGAAAATATAATATAATATAATAATATAATAAGGTCTTTATTAAATAATTTAGAAACTATTACATAAGATTAACAATATAAGGGCGAGATTCAGCTCACCACTCTAAAAAGAGAGGCGTCTGTTCTTCCACCTAACCCACTGTAGTGGCAATACATTCACATAAAAACAAAATATTCTATACTGCGTGTAATTTAAATTACCCATACACACCTTCTTTATCATGATGTACACAATTTATATACAGTGTGACCCATTTCGAATGGAAACACCCCTGTAGAATTCTTATTTATTAACGGATTGGCATAATTTTTTTTTCTTATTATTAAGTTAAAAAAAGTTTTACTCGAAGACCTAATTTGACATCTTTAATTTCGTTTTCAAGGCCTACTATGCCACTTTTTTGATGTCAAAAATGAAGAATTTTTATTAGCGATTTTTTTTATTAAAAAATGACAACACCACTGGATTTAGAGTGGCTTTAAATAGCTCTGATTAAAATTTCATAAATACATATTCATAAATAAAAAAGTTATGACAATATGAAATTTGAAAACTCGTCAACCTAAGAGTTACAAAATTAAACTCTGCATCAACATTTAGCCACACAAATTGTGATTCTTTTTATTAATTTAAACAATAAACCACTTTTTCACAAACTAAGTATCTTAGTCTTATAATTGTTTTGTTTATTTTAGATCCTGGTCGCCTCTACCAATCCACCATTTAGTTGAACACATTTGTCGTAGCGCTTGCGAATATTTTTAGTGACATTCCTTAATTGTTGCGGGGTGATTTCTTCACAAACCTGTCGAATTCTTGCACAAAGTTCTTCCCTGTTCCTTAGGGGCTGTTTATAAACCTTTTGTGTTAGAAATGTTGATACAGTGTGTTATTTTGTAACTCTTAGGTTGACGAGTTTTCAAATTTTAAGTTTTCATAACTTTTTTATTTATGAATATTTATTCATGAAATTTTAATAAGAGCTATTTAAAGCCACTTTAAATCCAGTGGTGTCGTCATTTTTTAATAAAAAAAATCGCTAATAAAAATTCTTCATTTTTGACAACAAAAAAGTGGCATAGTAGGCGTTGAAAACGAAATTAAAGATGTCAAATTAGGTCTTCGAGTAAAACTTTTTTTAACTCAAAAACAGGAAAAAAAATTATTACAATCGGTTAATTAATAAGAATTCTGCAGGGGTGTTTCCATTGGGTCACACTGTATATATATGATGCATATACTTATCAACAATTGATATTACCCATAGACAAAACAAATTTAAAAAGCAATATAAATACAGAAACCAGAACCTACATACGCTAGCTGGCACATTGTTTAGACAGTAACATTTTAAAAAGCTCTTTTTTAAATATATATTTATTTGAAATTATTTTAAGTGTTTCAGGTAGTTTGTTAAAAATAGAAACTATCTGATAAGAAAATGACCTTCTGTAAAGTTGTGTAAAGTGTCGCGGCGGTGTTAGCCTTCCCGTAAAGCGTACATTTTTATTATGAACATCAGCCCTAAAGCTTATTTTTTTGCTTAAATACTTTGGAATTTTAGTTTTTAAAAGAGTAAAGAAGAAACATGCCGAATGTAACAATCTTCTGTTGTACAGATTGAGCCAGTTATTAAGTTTAAATGTATGTTCAATTTTGCTAAATTTTCTTATTCCATATATTAATCTTAGACAAGAATTTTGAAGCTTTTGGATTTTTTTACTGTCTTCCACTTTAAGGCACGGACCATACCTATATAGAATCACAATAGTTAAGTTGGAAAAGTACTAAAGACTCACACAACATAGACTTCATTTCTCTCGTAAGAACTGCTCTATTTTGATAGATTAATCTTAGATTAATATACCCTGACTGCAGTTTTTTATTTATATGTTCGGTGAACCGAAGCTCTTGGTCAAAAGTAAGACCTAAATTTTTAAAGCATTTGTACATAGTAATACGTTGATTATTTATTTGTATTTTGTTTTTATAATTGTCCTCAAACCAAGACCGTTTACTCCCAAACACCATTACTGCGGATTTGTCAGCATTTAATTTTAGGCAGTGTTTTTTGGAGAACTCAAATAAATTTTGTAGATCATAATTTATTGCGGCAACTGCTTGTTCACTTTCTGATGGATAAAAAGACAAGTACAATTGAGTGTCATCGGCGTAATAATGATGTTCACATGAAAGAAGTACTGATTGAAAGCAACTTACGTAAGCACAGTACAAAAGTGGAGCCAATATTGACCCTTGGGCAGCCCCTGTCTCTATTTTTAAAAATTTTGAACTTTTATCATTTAGAAATACCGCCTGAAACCTCTCAACAAGAAACCCCCCACAGAGAGACCTAGCAGCATCTGAGAGCCCCAAATAATGCAATATAGCATCTAAAAGCTCGTGATTTAAGCTGCCAAATGCTTTAGATTGCTTTAGAATGCTTTAGAAATGTAAACGTGGATAATGATCGATAATGATCATGTAATCGTTTTCATAAAAAAAAAACATTTTGGTTATAGTGCTTCTACCTGCGCTTTTATAGATACCACCGTTGATAAAATAATATATTATTACACTATCTCTGGATATCTCCCAAGTATAAACATTAAAGCCTCACGTTTGGCTATATTTTCTGTATAGATTGTTGATTTCGTGTATTTGGTTTTGCAAAGATAGATGTAAACAAAAAATATTTAAATACATATGTATTATTTGTTTATATTTTTAATGTACCTATAACGGCATAATTTTTTTTTATTGTTTAAGTGATATCCATAGGATAACCATAAAGTATTTATAATACTTACTTCTAAAGTTTATTTGATTATTGTGCTTGATAATGAAAAATGCAATGATACTGAAATGCGTTTATTAGATTATATTGCAGTGATAGGCGACAAGGGATGGTGAATAACGGAAAGGAATGAGAATGCGATTGCAAAAAAGAGAGGCTTGGGCATTCTAGTTGAATCGATTGCGATTTGTGGTCTACCACCTGTCAGCTGCGGTCAGTACCGGCCGTCTGTGACAGGCTGGCGCCTGTATTATCATATGTAATTACACTCGATTCATGTCTAATTATTATTACGCAAATCTGGTTCATTCTTCAATACTGTGGATATGGATCGACTTACATCCGTGTCGATTCTAATGCTGATTCTTGTTGTTTGTTCAAATTGATTAATGTCAGTTTATATACCACGTTTACAACAAATAATTTATAAATAAATAGGTAGATACACATTTTGTAAGTTCAAAATTATAAAAAAATTGGTTGCTATTAATTTATTAATATTATTAAAGAAAAATTCACTACTTCTTGTATGTTTTAACAGTTAAAAAATGAAATTATAAAACATACTTAAGTTATTAAAACAATTGCTGACGATGAATGACTAATAGAAAATAATAAAGAACAGCTTAGAGCCAAGAGGATTAGGCAAACATCACAATAAGAGAAAATACTTGAGAACAAACAAACAAGGAACACGGAAGACAAAATGTTGGAATTTAAAGAGATAGATGATTTCAATTAGGTTTCAAACATTTATCGGTAATGATGTGCTCATGCTTGATAAAGAACATACCCCTAACCATAGACAATATCATTGTCCCGAACTCGAGAACGACAATTTCAAAACAAGTGGCCTTTAATCTCAGTACCTCTCTAATTGAGAATATTTAAATTGAAATTAAAAAGAAGAACAATGTGATTGACATAAAGGAAAGTGATTTTTAGCTTAGAACATCGTAAGAGGGTTATTGAAACTCTTTAGTTACTTTATACACTTTTAAAAGCGTTCGAATATATGACATGTTGGACATACTCTCGCAATGGTAAAAAAACGATAAGTTGCAAATAAGTTTTTAAGACAAAAAATTATGATGATGGTAATATTGTTAAACATAAAGCTGGTTTTGTGGTCAAAGACTGTTAACAAAAAGAAAGAATAAATAATACGTTATACATCTATAAGATATATTTTTTCAATTGCAGCTGAATTTGACCTAGATTTCGATCATATGTGCATAATTCGCATTTTTACTAGGTAATTTTTCCTAAGAAATTTATTATTATAAAAGAACACTTTGTTAATTCTAATAATTTCACTAAGGTATGTAGACTTTATAGAGAAAAAAAAAAAAGAAATGTCCGAAATTTCATTTCATGAAGCAGTTGAAAGTTTATTAATCATCTCACAAGTTTCTATACCAGATATTTGTTTAGCAGTTTATTTAAATACTCGTTTTAACAATAACCCCGGAATAGCTCATTTTTCCTCATTAAAAAGAAATATTTCGATTTTTAAATTGTACATATAATTTAAAATTGTTAATTGTCGGAGATACGAATGAGGTAAATATACAAGGATTCAGAGACACGGATTGGGCTTCAGATGAAGGCGCAAGTTGATCTGTATCTGCAAATATTTTTTATAATAAATAATTTTGCCATTTTCTAGAATTGTAAACATCGACCAACAATCGCTTTATTAATAATAGAAGCCGAATATATGCAGTCTTTTGCATTACATGAAGGTTTATGGTTACGACAATAGAGGGGAAATACCAGGAAACAATAATATGTATAAATATTGAACCAACAGTTTTATTTGAACATAACAACAGAGCAATAAATTTCTCTTCAACAAAAGCATATCACCCTAGAAAAAAAACATTGATGTACGGAATATTTTTTTGAAAGAGCGGATACGTGATTAGTTGTTGAAAATTTCCTTAAGTAGTTGTTATGTTGTTTAAATACACACACAGCAATTGTAACTTGTAAAGTTGTTTAAATGTTCAAAAGATATTTTATTATTTCTACAGTTTATTAGAAATAATGATAAGAGTTTACTTGTCAGAGAAATTGTTTGCCACCCTGTAAAGAAAAGCCAAATATAAGATTTAAAAATTTTAATTTATTTGTAATTTTTCGATAGTTTGGTATCATACAGTGATATAGACTATTTTATATCATTAACCGAAATCATTTTAACTCACGATCAAATTTTACGAGCTGTTGGAATGCTCGAAAATGAAGCTCGTCAAATTGATGATGCGGAACAAATGAAATATTATAATATAATTGAATTAGCCAGCAGCTACTATATATCACAATGTTCGCTGAAACTATTTTTCCTGCGCGAGTTGTGCGTCGCGACGGTATATACCAGTCTACAACGATGGTTATCAGCGTCCATCTGCATCGAAAATCGGAAACTTTCCTGCGGTTGGCGTCCCGTATATCAGGAAGGCATCACTCGCAAGAGGTATATAGGCGTCGGCGTCGCGTCGCCGTCGTTTAAATAAAAATAGCCATCGTGAAGTGCTTGTAAATACGCCCGCAATAGGTGAATTATTTTTGGGAAATGACACCTGTTGCGCTTCGGTTACTTCCAACCGTTTCTGCTAGTCTAGTCAAGAGACAAGATGTTTTTCTGGAAAACTCTGGTTGTTGGTGTACTGGAAATTTTTGTTGATTATGTACCAGACACGTGTCTTCTTTGTCTATTTATAAAACTGATAACTGAATGTATTGATATGGATTTTTCTTCATGGTGCACGTTCTTTCAATGAAATGTTGGAACGTGATACATTATTTGTAAATTGGTTGTCTTGATTAAGTATTTTTTTTATATTGTATTTGTTTTTGTTTGGTTGAGAGATTTTTGTTATTATTGATTGAGATGTCAAAGAATTGTAATTTTAAAAAGTCATTAGAAAAATAAAAAGTTAACAAAAATACATAGAATTTGATTAAAATAGTAAAATATAACGAGATTTAAATTGAAATAAAAAGAATATAAGAAAAATATAATAAGAAGAGTCTATAAATAAATAAAAAGTAATTGGAATTGGATGAGAGGATACAGAAAGGTCAGAGTTGGAAAATTGTAGGAAGAGGAAGGTATAGAGAAAAACCTGAGCAGCAGAAAGGTAATAGATAAATAGAAAGGCAGCAGCAAGAAGGAGTTGGAAAGTAGTTGGAAGAGGAAGATATAGAGAAAGAGTGGAACAACGGAAGTAGAAAGATTTAAAAGAAGATAATTTTTTTTTTATTTATAATTTTTAAAATTTATTTTAGGACAATCAATTTAAAAATTTTTGAATCCACGACCGATAATTTTATTGAAAGTGGGTGTTCCGGAAGGAGGATCCATATCAATTAGCGCCCAGAACGTGTGGCTGCTTCGGCACTGAGGGTAAGAGATTTTTCTTAACTATTAGGTGTCAAGCTTGCTTTATTAAAAACAAAGTGTGTGATTCGGGACTAAAAGATTAAATAAATTATATATAGTTGTATGAAATTAAGAGGGGGAAAGGATACTACAGATAGAATGTTAGAGCAAGGGGATAATATTGATAATCAGGATGGTCAGGATAGTCAGGGAAGTCAGGGTAATCAGGATAGTAAGATAGGGGATAGAAGGGATTCATCATGGGAACAAATAATGGAAATGTGAAAAAATATGAACAAAAATATTGAATTAAATAACAAAAACAATGAAGCAATGAACAAGAATATGGATTCCATGAAAAAAGAAATAAAACAAGATATTAAAGAAGAAATAAACAATAATATGGATTCTATGAAAAAAGAAATGAAAGAAATGAACAAAAAATATGGATGTAATGAAACAAGATATGAACAAAGATATTAAAGCAATAAATTTAAATATGGATGCTATGAACAAGAATATGGATTCTATAAAAAAAGAAATAAAAGAAGAATTCAAAAATGAGATGAGGAACCAAATGGAAACAAACAAACAAAAATTGGAAGAAACAAAGAAAGAAATAAGAACGGAAATAATAGCGAGAATAACGGAAATAGAGGAGTTACAAGAAGTAAAAATTAAAACAATTATTAACAAGGAATGTAAAGAAGAAATAAAAGAATGTAAAGATGAAATCAAAGAAATCAATACTAATACAAATAAAAAATTGAATGACTTAGAAAAGATTATAAAACAAGATACAGTAAAGAAGATAAGTGAGATGGAAGAAAAAGTAGAAGAAATAAAGGTAGTACAAGAAAAAGAACGTGAAATGTTATTAGAAGAAATGGAAAAAAGAAATATAAATAAAAATCAAAATAATATGGGTATAAGTAAAATTGAACATAAATTTAATGGGAATATTAATAAGACTCATCAAAAAATTTTCATAAGAATGGTGAAAAATAAATTAAAATGGTGTAGAGACCATGAAGAAATAAGAGAATACTTGCGTGAGATGTTAGATGGACAGGCACAGATGTGGTTTGCTAGTAAAGAAGAAATAATATTTGTGTTGGAAACATTTAAGATGTTTTTGAGTTATTTGTGGGGGAATTTTGTTCAATCTAAATTTAGGAAACAGTTATATACAGGGAAATATCAAGAAAGGGGAAAACAATTTAAATTTATAAAAAGTTTGTATCGAGGTTAATATCAAGAAAGGGGCAAGCAATTTAAATTTATAAAAAGTTTGTATCGAGGGAAATATCAGGAAAGGGGCAAGGAATCCAAATTTATAAAAAAAAGTATATGTAGGAAAATATTAGGAAAGGGGAGTATATAAAAAAAAATTATATGTATAGGGAAATTTTAAAACGGGGGGAACAAATTTAAAACTATAAAAAAAAACACATTTTAATAAATGTTAAGAAGGGGGAATGAATTTTGTAAAAAAATAGTAAAACAGAAATGAAAAATTGAATAAAGAAGAATGTAAAAGTAGATATAAAAATAGATTTAATGATAGGGGACTCATATGTTAGGGGTAGTGTATTAGGTAAAATTGAAATATTCCAAATTAAAGCTTGACAACTGATGGTGAAGAAAAATTTCTTACTGAAAGGAAATTTGATTTGGCAAGGTAAAGTAATTCACCAAGTCAAATCAAATTTGGGGGAAATTGATATGGATTTTTCTTCATGGTGCACGTTCTTTCAATGAAATGTTGGAACGTGATACATTATTTGTAAATTGGTTGTCTTGATTAAGTATTTTTTTTATATTGTATTTGTTTTTGTTGGGTTGAGAGATTTTTGTTATTATTGATTGAGATGTCAAAGAATTGTAATTTTAAAAAGTCATTAGAAATATAAAAAGTTAACAAAAATACATAGAATTTGATTAAAATAGTAAAATATAACGAGATTTAAATTGAAATAAAAAGAATATAGGAAAAATATAATAAGAAGAGTCTATAAATAAATAAAAAGTAATTGGAATTGGATGAGAGGATACAGAAAGGTCAGAGTTGGAAAATTGTAGGAAGAGGAAGGTATAGAGAAAAAGCTGAGCAGCAGAAAGGTAATAGATAAATAGAAAGGCAGCAGCAAGAAGGAGTTGGAAAGTAGTTGGAAGAGGAAGATATAGAGAAAGAGTGGAACAACGGAAGTAGAAAGATTTAAAAGAAGATAATTTTTTTTTTATTTATAATTTTTAAAAAATATTTTAGGACAATCAATTAAAAAATTTTTGAATCCACGACCGATAATTTTATTGAAAGTGGGTGTTCCGGAAGGAGGATCCATATCAGTATGTTCCTATCTTTATGATGAAGCAAAATCTCCGCCGTTTAATTGAAAAGATTTAAAGTATGTTGTATGATGTTTAATCCCAAAGTACCATCAAAGTACTCTTTAAAAAGTGACTGGATTATTGAATCTGTTTCCAAAATGTACACAACTACGTCAAAATAATTCGGTAGTAAAATTATATTAGCATTAAATATAATATGACATATTGAATAGAGCATAAAAAATATTATTTTAGAAATGTGGACATAATCGATAACATAATTTTATCGATTTTTTTCCAGTGGAATATTATAAATGTAAATAAAATGAAAAGGTAGACTTTCATGTAAAATGTGCTATTTTCAGAATATTTAAGAAAATGCAGGAAAACGTTTAAAACAAAGAGTAATGTCTATAATACTGAAACACTTATGGGGGCTTTTTACACAATTTTATTTACAAAATTGTTAAGATACACTGAACTCTGCTGGATAACGTCTAACTACTTGACAATACAATGAACTCTTGTGAATACTTGAACTTGAACTGACGTTAACTGTCCATGCATCCCCTTATATACAACTTTATTTAATCTAGTTAGTGTCTTTAGATCTTTCTAGAATTTTCTAGAAACATTATTTAAAATGGTCAGTTGATATTTTGTTAGAAACTTCTAAAAAATCAACTGTCAATAACAATCTTTCAAATTAAGGTCCCTTCCTTTACGGTTATCCCGTTACACTGCCCCCTCCTTAGATTCATTCCTCCTGGATTGTTATTTTCTACATCGGAATCCCGCACACTCCCTGAGCCAGCCAAACCATCTTCTTGGACTTGCTGCGCATCTCCACTGTGGTTTCCCTGGTAAGGCGCTAAACGATCATGATGGACCACGACGGGTTTCCCTCTGTGAATTTTCACGATCCGATAAATGACATCGTTAATCTTCTTCTTGATGGTGTAAGGACCTTCCCAGTTCTTTTGTAATTTGGGACAAATACCTCGACGCCGTCGGGGGTTATAGAGCCAGACTAAATCTCCAACTTGGTAACTCTTTTCCATTGTCCGTGTGTCATAGTACCTCTTCATCCGATCACTAGATAATTGTAGTTTTCCACGCACCAGGTTGTGTATATTCTCCATTCGATTCTGAAGGTCGGCGACATATTGTTCACGTGCCATTTCTTCACCAGGTTTACAACCAAACACCAAGTCACATGGTAGCCTCATTTCTCTACCGAACAGGACCTTCGCAGGCGTTTGGCCAGTTGATTCGTTGATGGCCGATCGAATTGCCATTAGAAATAGTGGAATATGTCGATCCCAATCCCTCTGACAATCTGACACCACTTTTGACAGATAGTTGATTATAGTTCGGTTCATTCGTTCCACCATTCCATCAGACTGAGGGTGCATCGCTGTGGTTCTCGTTTTGTGGATGCCGAATCTTTGGCAAACTTCTTGAAACAGCTTGCTCTCAAAATTTCTTCCTTGGTCTGAATGTAATTCTAGTGGTACCCCAAATCGGCTTACGAATTCTTCAATCAATATATCTGCTAAAGTGGTGGCTTCCTGATTGGGAACTGCATATACTTCAACCCATTTAGTGAAGTAGTCCATTACAACAAAGATGTACTTGTTTCCTACATCGGTCTGTGGAAGTGGACCCAATACATCTATTGCAATTCTTTCAAAAGGACTTCCAACCAGGTATTGCTGCATTTCCGCCTTCGGTTTTCGGTGCGGACCGTTACTGGCAGCACATGTAGTGCATTTACGACACCAATCTTTAACAATTTACCCAGTAAAATCTATCTCGGATCTTTTGCAGCGTTTTCGTGATACCCAGATGTCCTCCAGAACTATCATTATGCATCTGTTTTAAAATTTCCGGTACAGCATTTCTTGGGACCACTATTTGTTTCCTTGTTTCTGTGCCCTCGGAATTTTCTACAAGTCTTTTAACGAGCCCTCCGTCCAAAATTAAAGAGTTCCATTGGGACCAGTATGCTTTTAAAGCAGGAGAGATTGAGGATATCTCTCTCCACAACGGACGACGGTCCATTCTCTTCCACTCCCTAATCTTTCTCAGAACGGGATCGTTTTCTTGTTGCTCCTCCAGCATAGAGCTCTCGTCTTCTGGCACAACCTTAACTAAGGCAAGTTTTTCCTCGTTCTGCTCCATACGGGTACAATGGGGGCAATCAGGTCGACATGGTCTTCTGGACAGTGCATCAGCATTACGATGTCTTGTTCCAGGTCTGTGCTCGATTTCAACATCATATTCCTGCAGTTTTTCGAGCCATCTTGCTATCTGTCCTTCTGGGTTCCTAAAACTAAGTAACCACTTTAAACTAGCATGGTCTGTTCTGATCAGGAATTTTCTGCCATACAGATATTTATAAAAGTGTTCGACGGATTTTACAACTGCTAACAGATCCCTCCGAGTTACACAGTAGTTCTTTTCAGCTTTCGATAAAGTTTTGCTGAAGTAACCAACCACTCTTTCCTTACCGTCTTGTAGCTGTGACAAGACGGCTCCAATTCCCACATTGCTGGCGTCGGTGTCCAGAATAAGCTCACCATCAGGAAGTGGATAAGCAAGAACAGGTGCTGACGTAAGCTGTTTCTTCAATATTTCAAACGCCTCTTGACATTCCTGATCCCAACAGAAGGACTTATCTTGTTCTGTCAAACGTGTCAAGGGTTTGGCGATGTCTCCAAAATTCTTGACATATAGTCGGTAATAGGAACAAAGACCCAAGAAACTCCGGAGCTGATGTTTGTCGATAGGGATTGGCCATTCCTGAACGGCTTGTATCTTAGCGGGGTCGACAGCAACGCCATCCTTGCTTACGTTATGTCCTAAATAGTTGACCTGTCTCTGGAACAAGTGGCATTTCTTAACATTCAATGTTAGATTAGCGTTCTGTTATCTTTTAAAAACTTCTTCCAGGTTAGATAAATGTTCCTTAAAGGTCTTACCCATTATGATGATGTCGTCTAGATAAACTAGACAAGTTTCCCATGACAAACCCCGCAGGATGTTCTCCATTAGTCGTTCAAACGTCGCAGGAGCATTACAGAGGCCAAACGGAAGGACCGTGAATTGCCACAGCCCTGATCCACTGGTAAAGGCAGTCTTTTCTTTGTCTGCAGGATTCATTTTAACTTGCCAGTATCCGCTTTTAAGGTCCAAGGTAGAAAACAAAGTAGAACCCGCCAAAGCGTCGAGGGCATCATCAATCCTTGGCAGAGGATAACTGTCCTTCTTAGTGACATCATTTAGCTTTCGATAGTCGACACAAAACCGCATTGATCCGTCTTTCTTTCTCACTAATACCACAGGAGAAGCCCACGGACTACTGGATGGTTCGACTATGCCATTTTGAATCATTATTTTAAGGGCTCTGTCTGCTTCTTCCTTCTTAACTTGAGGCATCCTTCGGGGTACCTGTCGAATCGGACGTGTATCACCAGTGTCAATTCTATGTTGTACAACATCAGTTCTTCCCAGTTTACTTTTAGAACCAAATACAGGTTTATAACGGTAAAGTAGATCTCTTACCTGTTTCTTTTCTAATTTTGACAAAGAGGGATCTAATTTTGTCAAGAATTGTTCAATTCCGTTGGTCTCATCTGTTTCCGTAACGTTTACCTTGTGAATTATGGCCGTTACTGGTTCTAAACTTCCCATTTCCGTGTCCTTTCGGAGAAGAACTGGATGATCGTTCAAGTTGATAACTCGGATGGGTACCTCTTTGGCAGATCTAACAAGAGTCTTACCCACAAGGAGTCCTTTTCCCAATTCATGGTCATGGTTCTTCGGCTCTATCATGGCTGGGGCACCATCTGGCTCCAGTCCATCCAACCGCGCTGTGACGACACATTCGCAGCTCGCCGGAAGTTCGATATCATCGATTAGCCTAATCGAGGCATTGTCAACTTGTTTTCGGTGCAGGAATATTTCTTCATTACCAGTACGAATGATACGTCGGTGAAGATCCAAATGAAAACCACAGTGGAGCATAACATCCATGCCCAGAACAACATCTTCATCAACGTCAGCCACCAGCACCGAGTGAACCAGAGAGGTTGAACCAAACTGTAGCGTCACCTGTATCTCACCGTAGACTCTAGCGGAATCTCCGGTAGCGGTACGCAGTTTCCAACTGGTAGGCCACATCTTCTTTCGCATAATGATGGATGGTCGAACGATAGTTTTCGTAGCTCCAGTGTCTACCAGCATGCTAAAGTTCTTCCCATCAATGAGGCCATCTACATATAAGCTGTCCACGTGATGTCGCAGAGTTGCCAATTTAATAGCGTGAGGGGCTTCGGGAATGTTTGGGGTCGATTTCGCCCTCCAGGAGTCGACCCGTTCTAGTTTTCCTGCTGCTGGGGTACTTCAGCAGGAGATTTTTCTTTTTGGGGGCAAGTATTTCTTATATGGCCTAGTTCTCCGCAGTTCCAGCATCTCACTGGGCGCCTTCTTTTTGGAGATAACTTCATTAACCTCTCTACTACCGCTTCAACGTCGCTAACGGAATGAACAGCATGGTCGTAGTTACCGGTGACTTCCCTTAGTCGAGCAACTCCACGTGAGGCCTCCGTCGCCGCCTCAAACTCCAGGGCAATGGTCAAGGCGTCCACAAGAGTCTTCGGCCGCGCCAACCGTACAGCGCGCTGCAACTCGACGTCTCGAAGACCATCGGTTAAAGTTTGGACTGCTAGGCACTCCAGGAAATCCTCCGCTGCATTTGAATACGCAAGTCGTACCATTCTTGCTACATCCGCCTCAAATTCCTGGATAGTTTCTCCATTTTTCTGTTTTCGGCTCTTTAAGTGCATTCGGTACACCGGTTGTAGATGAGTTTGACCATAACGCATCTCTAGACGATTCACCAATAACTCGAAGTTGTCAGCTTCATCCGGTGTCAATGATTGCAAGACGTCTAAAGCTTCGCCTCGCAGAGCTACGGTTAGGGACAATGCCTTCTCCTGGGATGACCATCCATTAGCTCTGGCCGCTGCGTCGAATTGTTTCAGTTAATTTGGCCAGGAAGTCTTCCCGTCGAAGGTTGGGGGTTTCATCATAGTTCGTACTTGGGTCGCCTCTCCGTTTCCTCGTCGGTCCACGTCTACGTGGCAGGTCTCCATCCTTTCTGCATCTCCGTCGCCGTGGTGGATGAACTGGTTTCGACGACAAGCTTCCTGTTCTTGTTGAAGCTTTCTTATTTCAGACTGCATTTGCTGGTTAATCTCCTCTCGGATGTTGGCCACTTGCTGGTGCAAGTTGTCCACTTGCTGATTCAAGTTGGCCACGTGCTGGTTTTGCTCGTCTCGCAAGTTGGCGACTTGTTGATTTTGCTCATCTCGCATGTTGGTCACTTGCTGATTCATGTTGTCCACTTGCTGATTCAAGTTGTCCACTTTCTGATTCAAGTTGGCAACTTGCTGATTTTGCTCGTCACGAAGATGTGATATTTGCTGGGAGAAGGAACTGGATAACTCTTCTGGTAGGGTAGACATCCGTTGTGATAGCTGGGACACCTCTTCGCGCTGGGTCTTCATCTGACTGGATAGCTCCTCTTGCTGGCTCGTCATTCGTTGCGACAGCTGGGAAATATCTTCGCGCTGGCTGTTTATCTGAGTGGATAAATCCTCTTGCAATCGGGAAATTGCTTTTCGAACCGGATCATCGAACTCCACAACGTCAGGGTCCATATTATTATTTAGGTAGTAATCACGGAGCCTATTCAACAATACAGATTTGGTCCCAGTAGTTTCCAACTCTAATTCTTCGAGCTCTCTTCTGAGCTCAGCCACCAATAATTTATTTATCTTTTTTCCAGGCATTCTTGTATCTTCACCCCACACCTGACACCAATTTGAAACACTTATGGGGGCTTTTTACACAATTTTATTTACAAAATTGTTAAGATACACTGAACTCTGCTGGATAACGTCTAACTACTTGACAATACAATGAACTCTTGTGAATACTTGAACTTGAACTGACGTTAACTGTCCATGCATCCCCTTATATACAACTTTACAACTTTATTTAATCTAGTTAGTGTCTTTAGATCTTTCTAGAATTTTCTAGAAACATTATTTAAAATGGTCAGTTGATATTTTTTTAGAAACTTCTAAAAAATCAACTGTCAATAACAATCTTTCAAATTAAGGTCCCTTCCTTTACGGTTATCCCGTTACAATAGATACATATCGTGCACTACCGAAACACTTCATCATCAACTACTCAAAAGACAATATTATTTAACCGTAACATTCTATAGAGCTAATTTAAATGTTTTTTAACAAAATAAGATAATATATAAATGCAATATAGTAAATAAAGCATTTTATGCTAAAGCTGTAATTTACGATCAAAATGACATTTTCAAAGTAAATCGTATACATGACTTGGCAATTTGAATTAACAGGGTAGTGTAAGAACTTATGCTCATAAGGTCATCCCATCAACAAAAAAGTATGAAAAAGTACTGAGTGATCAAATGAAAGTTTCTTTTTATACTTCATAAAATGCAATGCCAGTCTATCAACCTAAAAAGTAGAAAGTATTTTTCACGAAAATAGGTTTGCTCCAGTAGAAAAAAATATCTAAGTGTTACCGTCGAAAATAAACAGAACACGAAGAGGATAAAAAGGCATACATAAACAATGCCGTCAGACCATAGAACCATAGTAGCAATCATAATACCTATGTTAAGCTACGGTAGGTACTGTTGTTTTTAAACCAAAAATCCATCAGACCAAATTAAAAATTCAAAAATCAGGATGCCTCTAACAGGAAACACACCAACCAGACCAATACTAATACTTTGTATTATTTCTTTTTATTTATAGGTTATAAAGGTGACAGGGAGCTGTACCGATACTGTAATTACTGTTTAAAATTATTCTGGAATATAACTATTGAAGATACAGGTCTATGACTAGAAACATACTATTTGCAAAGGTTTTATCACAAAATTATTGATATAATTTTTCACCGAAGTTTATCCACATTTTATTTTATATGTATAAAAGGAGAAGTTTCCACTAACTGAGGTATCGTAAGCACAGCCGTAATTGCTGATGGTAGAAACGTGAAATTTGGACAGATGTTTATTTTCATATTGTGAACACCCACCAAGAAGAGATTTTGAAAATTTTTAACTTTGAATGGGTGAAACAAGAGTTGAAAGTTTGTATGGAAAACTCTTTATATCGAAACAATTTTAATAAAAATTTAAATCAGACAAAAATATTTCATTGATCACGTAGTTCATGGTTTATTAGAATTCGCCCACTAAAGGTAAAAATAGGGCGTTGAAACTTTGTATAGATAATATTTAAAAATTACCCGTTTTTTTATGAAAATTATCATGCGGACTCCTAAAGTCAAGTTATTGAAACCGACAACAACACTAATTGGGTACCTACTATTAAAACACTTAGTTAAGTAGGTACCCTACTATTATTATTATTACAGTGGCGCGTGGGCTACACGCGACAATCTTCATTAAGCTGTAAAAAGAAAGAAAAAACACGAAAATTGAATAAATGATAAAAATCGTAAAAAGTTTAAGAAAAAATTAAAAAAAAAACGGAAGAATGACATAAACAAGAAAATGTGATCAAATCGTGAAAAAACGAAAAAAAAAAACTAGAAAACAATCAAAAACACGAGAAAATATCTTAAGAATGAAAAACGTAAATTAGAAAAGATACCATTGATTGTTAGGCAGTACAAAGTTCGCCGGGTCAATTAGTTTATGATAAATTTATTAGCAACCATTGACATTCACAGAAAGTAGAATATAAATGGTTGATGGATATACGCATATGTAAGTATATTGGTTTTAATTTCCTGCCAGTAATGACAAAATTGACTTTGGATGTAACACGACGGATGACAATAGTGCCTTAATTGTACATGTATGGGGTCACCAGCGTATTGTGACGTTTTAGCTAGTCTAAAAAAATTGAGGGTTAACTAAATATAAAAACAATATTTTTAATTTTTCTTGTCAATTACTGTAAAAAATTAAATGAAAAATGACTTTATTACATTAAAAAAAGATTCATATCTTTGCTAATATGAAATGACGTGCAATAGCATAATAAATTAAATTGAAATTCAGAATTAATTTATTGTCTTATTAATATTAATGAAAAGCAGACTGCTGGCGCCACCAGCCAAAATATAATCAACACTAAATATGTCAGAATCGAGTGAGAATTATATCTAGTTAAGTATTTTATTTTAAACAAACCGGTTAACTGAATATGTATTACATTTTGTTGATTTTCATAAACCACTTCACAAAATTTTCTTTTGCAGTTTGAGATGTTAAAACAAATAATACTAAAATTTAGGCTGGGGTCGAGTTGAGCAAATCTACCTGAAAAATTGTTTACGAGGGATTAATGATATTGCAGCGGGTGGTATGTTATTAGTTTATTACAGAATTTATAGCTTCCTTTCTCCTTACGGACAGGTAAATTTTTGCTTAATTCGTTGTTCGAATTAAAAAGTAATGTATTTGCCGAACACCTCTCTTACGAAGATCTCCAGCGAATGAGAAAAAATATGTATCAAGAACGACGTAAGTTACTACCGAAGCTACCACAATCGCAAAGTGACGTATTTAATCAAATTTTAAATACAAATTTGGTGACTACTAAACAAGAAAATTTTGTTCTTTATGCAAGTGAAAGTGAAAAAATTGTTGTATTTTCTTGTTTCACAAATTTACATTTTTTAAGCAATTGTGATGTTGTATATATGGACGGTACGTTTAATTATTGTACACAATTTTTCCTTCAAATGTTTACCATTCATGGTTATCAAAACGGCTATTACATACCGTTAGTCTATGCGTTGTTAAATGACAAAAAAATAGAAACTTATGTAAATTTCTTTCGAATAGTAATAGACAAATGTAAGGCTTTTGATTTAGATTTAAATCCAAAAAAAATTACAATAGATTTTGAAAAAGCAATACATCAAGCAGTAAGCATAATTTGGCCCTTGTCAGAAATAATTGGTTGTCGGTTTCATTTGGCACAATCCTGGTTCCGCAAAATACAAAGTTTAGGTTTAGTTTCATTATATAAAGATAATAATTCTGTAAAGGGTCAGTATTTAAAAACTATTTTTGGTCTGCCATATCTGGATCCAAATGAAGTCGAGTCATTTTTTAACAATGAGTTATACTATCTGTTGCCAGGTTATGACGAGAGATTTATGGATTTAAGATATTATTTGTTTAAATATTACATATCTGAAACTGCATTATTTCCACCAAAGACTTGGGCATGTAAAACTGACAAATTATATCGTAGCACTAACTCTTGTGAGGCATTCCACTCCAAATTTAATGCTGAATTTTATACAAGCCATCCAAATATTAATATATTTTTACAAACATTACTAGATGTACAACTAGAAACATATTGTAAAATTACCTCAGTGTTAAATGGAACTATTAAAGTGAAAAACAAATATACCAAAGAAAAAGAACAATTTTTGTTAGAAAAAATTAATGAATTATCAAATAATGTAATTACCCGTTATTTGTTTGTAAGATGTATTGCGTATAAAAATTTACCTTAACAATAAAAGTAATATATTCTATAATTAATAGGTAATAAAGTAATAACTATATGTTTTGTGACTTTTATAATATATGTAATCTATGTACATATTCCTATTGATTGAATAAGTTTGTAATAATTGATTTTATCAATAAAACCTATTTATTTAATACCATGCTATGTTAATACTCTTTTATTACCCATAATCCTTCGCGGACCTTTTGCTCAACTCGACCTAGGATTATAGGGCCAGGTACATTTTTGCCCAACTCGACTGCAGGGAAAATTTAATTCAAAGGAATTTCGATGTTTTTAAACTTTTTTAAATAAATACATAAATTAATTTAATTAAAAAAAAAAGTTAAATAATTGAAAACTATAGGAGAATGATACAATATCCAAAATTGTTTATATATACCATGGATGTCTAACTAAAGAAAGGATATGTCTATTTACATTTGTTATTGAAGCCAATTGTACAGAGCTACATTGTTGTAGCGAGCATCAGAATAATGTATTAGCCCAAACTGTACGTGATTGAATTTAGCAGCTGAAATATATTTTGCTTTAGAATTAATAAATTTTGAGTTAAAATGTTATATGGCTGCAAGTTTTCAGATCACATATTTTCCTTTGTAAAAGTTTTCTTCTATTGAAAATAAAATATGTTTCGTTTAGACTGGAAATTCAGGACTATAGCGATGTGTTGGCAACAGCGCATAAATGATGCGTATCATGACCGCCCTTCTATCAAACAGCTGATCTTGTCTTAGGACTAATTTCAGCATTTTAGTCAATTTTAGTGATTTATTAGTCAATGTTACACAGTGGATGTGCCAAGTGATTTGGGACAAAATGCCTGATACGTGCTATTTGTGTAAAAAGACTTTTTTAAGCGAAAATATTTCATTTCACAAGTAAGTAACAATTCTGCCATAGGCGTAACAAGAATTATATCATTTCATTTACTGTTATTTTGTAGAAGTACTTTGCATGTTTTGTTATTTTCATAGAAATCGATAATTTTCATGCCCTTATAGTAGTTTTTTTATATTCTAAATATAAATGCAAAAGAGTGAAATTGGAATAAGTTTTGTCAACTATTATATTTTGTGTACATATTAGGTTCTAAATTAAAACCGCACGCCACTGAAAGATGCGTACCTGTCTTTCATTCCCTCCACCCCGCCTATCAGCTAGTCGGCTTCAAAACATTGCATGCTAGGAATATGTGAATCGCTCATCCCCTCTTTAGTTATACATCCATGATATATACCTATTTTCTGTAGTTATAGATAAAATATAATAATACTAGCTGTTTCGGCGGACTTTGTACCGCATAACACTGTCGTGTCTTTTTTTCCATTTTTCATTTTTTCAAATTTTTACCATTTTGCTTTTTTTTGTTTTCAATGATTTTTTTATATTAGATATTTTATTAGAAAGTTTTTATATTTTCGCCGTGATCTTTGTCTTTTTGTCATTGCGTGGAATTTTGTAATCGAATTTAAACCTATTTCCCGACTACCTAGAGCTCTGAAATTTTCAGGATAGCTAAGAGCTGGATGACAATGCATGTTTCAAGTGTGTTTAGGCATATACATAGATTTCGAAATTTATACTGAATTGTTATTAAATATGATATAAGTTGTGTATAGATATTATCATTTTGAAAGTTTTTAAATAAGTTGTTCGTAGCTCATTTGGATAAACGTCCAATTGTGACAGTTTTGTTATACCATAATGGGATCGATTACGCGAGAGAGAAGTTTTTTTCTGTTTTTTTTTGTTCTACATGTGAAAACAGTAATTATTTTAACTGTTAATAAAATAAACTTATTTAGAAAATTTTTAGAAAGTTTTTTAGACTGTACTGTGGACTATGCCGTAACCTATCTCGGTAAAGCGCTATTTGCCAAGGGATAGATTGCAGTTAGTAATTTTTAAAATAATTTAATAATAGTAATATGACTTATAAATCACAAAAAAAAACTTTCTACTATAAAAAGTTCTTTTTAGAAATTGTGATTATATAAGATATCCACTGCACCACCGTACGGTGGCTTTATAGTACTTAATTTAGTAAGAAATTCTCGTTTAAATATATGAGATAATAACTGCGCCACCTTACGGTGGCGTCCTAGTTATTTTAAAATTGTAATATCTTCTAAGATGTTCATTGAAATTAAGTAATGTCAAAGACAATTTTGTTCACAATTAAATACTCTTAATCAACAACACATTTATTTGGATAAAGATTAATATTATTACGTTGATACAACTCATCTTAACAAATAATGCATTAATTTCGACAAAATTTGATTACCATAAAAACGGTTCTAGTGAGTTAATCTTAAAAGATAGACATATACTGTCGCGGACATTTTTTTAGATCATTTTAAGAGGAATAATTCTTTCATACATATATTTTTGGTACCTTAAACCGTTTTCGCAGCGCACGCAATTGAAGCACTCAAGGATCAATAATTTTCCCCGTTTTTTTCACATTTTTCATTACTTCTTCGCTCCTAATAGTTGCATCGTGATGTTATATAGCCTAAAGCCTTCCTCGATAAATGGTCTATTCAACACAAAAAGAATTGTTTAATTCGAACCATTAGTTCCCAAGATTAGCGCGTTCAAACAAACAAACAAACTCTTCAGCTTTATAATATTAGTATAGATTTCAGAAATAGTCTTCGGTGATATACTAATTCTGGGCTTCCGATACGAGATTGGTGTGTAAGAGAGAAAGAAGAATATCCGGATATGCTATTTATTTCACGCCTTTAGATTGACTGGCTGATATCTGAGTAGCTATTCCAGCTTCACTGTCGCAGAATCTGCAGCTAGGGTCTCCATTAAACAGTGTCATAGTTGTTCGGTGTCCCTTTATTGTTGGGTGGTTCGTATGGCATCCTGTAATGACTCTGTTAGTTTAGTATGTATTATCATGTCTGCTTGAACAGATTAGTGTTCACGGTGATGGTTGCGTTGTCTACGGATCCAGTCTTTCATCCGGCTCCAGACCGTACTTTTTGGTACCCCAAGATCTGGCTGTGGATCGTAAAATATTGTGGTTGATTTTTCCTTGCAAGTTTACTAGCCTGCCCTTAGCCTTTATTTCTTTGCACTCGTATTGAATAATTGAGGTAACATTGTTTGTGTATAATTGATTATTTACAAAAGTATATATATATATATATATATATATATATATATATATATATATATATATATATATATATATATATATATATACACACCTTTGTAAATAATCAATTATATATACACAATTTGTTTCTAGAACACTAACTAGAAAAATCACTGATTTAATTCTGCGACAAAATTTCATTTTTTTGTCTCCATACTAAAGTCTAATAACATAAACCTAAATTTTTGAATTCTTAAAGGTAACATTATCAATAAATGTGTACTTGTCATAAAATTATTAAAGAAAATCTTATAACAATATAATATCTGAAATAAGTAGTAGGTACAACGTAGTTATTTATAGTTTAACATTTTCCTTGTCTGTAAAGATACGTTCCACATCCTTTAGACAGAAGCAACTTTTTGAGCTTAGCTCTGAAGATTTTAACATGTGCTAAAGTTTTAATATTTTCTGGCAATTTATTATAAAATCTACATCCATTATAAAAAAAATTTCTTTGGTACAAAGCTGTTTGGTGGTTATCAGGTTAAAGGAGATGTCTGAAGCGTGTGTTATAACTATGAGTATTGTCACTAAGAAGATCTAAATTATTGTAGACGTAACTGCAAGCTTCAAGAATATATATCATCAATACATAGTATAAAACAAAGTCGCTTTTTCTGTCCCTATTTCCCTTTGTATGATTAAATCTTTAAAACTACGCAACTGATTTTGATGCGGTTTTTTTTAGTAGATAGAGTGATTCAAGAGGAAGGTTTTTATGTATAATAACATCCATTAAATATTGGAGAAATACTGTTATTTTTGAGGTTTTTAATGTGATGTCGTTAATTTTACGAATTATTTTAAAAAAATCGATTATCTGTCAATTCGGCTGACAGTAAAACGCCATCTAAAACCAGTCAGTTAACAGAAGTTGACATTTACGTTTAGTAAAGAGAAAATGTGATCGAATTTCGCTTAAAATCGACGAAAAACGCGTAAAAAGTGTAAAAAAAATGTAAAACAGTGCAAAATGATCGTTAAACCCTAAAAATCACTACATAGTATAAAACAAAGTCGCTTTCTCTGTCCCTATGTCCCTATGTCCCTTTGTAGGCTTAAATCTTTAAAACTACGTAACGGATTTTGATGCGTTTTTTTTAATAGATAGAGTGATTCAAGAGGAAGGTTTATGTGTATAATAACATCCACTAAATGGTGGAGAAATACTGTTATGTTTGAGGTTTCCAATGTGATGTCGTTAATTATCAATTTTTTTTCCGCTTACATTGCAAATGCAGGCTGAACCCTACGAGATTTATCAAAATAAGGTACTAATTATTTGTACACATGGAAAAGGTCTACAGAAAACTCCGGGATGGTATATGTCTATCTCTTATGGATATCCCACAATAACAGTTTTTTGTCATTTACTTTTTACGACAAATAATGGCTAATTTTCGAAGCGATTTTAACCAATACAGCATTAATCCTTATCCAACTAAATAGCTTAAATACATTGTTAATTTAACATAAATCTACAGCATAAGATTTAAATGAACATTTTCGAAGATATTACAGATTTAAAATTGCGGAACGTAGCGCTTGCGGTGGTACTGGGCGGCCGGGGCGGCAGAAGCGTGCCTATAAAGGTCTAGACACACATAACCGGTCCGTCAACGACACGATTGTAGTCCGAGTGTCGTTCGTCATACGGTGAAGGATTTGACCAATGAAATTAAATGAGACTGCTTACACATTACCGGCTGACGCCCGAGAGACGGAACGGCAACGGATCAGCATCGGGCTGGATTAGTTTTGTTTTAATTTTTGACGGTGACGGATCGTTGTCGCCCAGCATGGAAATTGAAAAACTCATAGAAGAGGTTCGCTTTATGATCAGAGCAGCGAAAAGTATAGAAATACAGAATATAAAGATAGAATTTGGACGAATATAGCAGAAACCTTAGAAGTAAAAGCCTTATGAATCTATGAATCCATATTTTGTTCATTCTTCTTTCATTACTTTTTTTAAACTGTTCGTCATCTAAAGCAATTGCTATAATTGCCAAATCACTATTTGTAAAATTCGCTAACATGGTTTTGATAATCTAACCGCTACCTTAAAAAGGGACTAACTGATATTTAGGTATCAACACAACGAAACACGTTGGCGTTCTCCTGTCGGTAATATGTTGCCACTAGAGACGCAGACCGTCTGACGGACGACACTCGGCCCACATTCGTGTCGTTGACGGACCGGTTATGTGTGTCTGGACCTTAAATAGTATAAATAGCGCATCGGAGGCCGCGATTTTCCCTATAGTACTTTGAATTTTGCAGCGATCGGACGCGTTTATTAGGAAATTAATCATTATCACGCTACCCCAAGGTGGCGCAGTTGTAATTCTTACATAACTAAGTACTATGACGCCACCGTAAGGTGGCGCAGTTGGTATATCATATATTTAAAAGAGCAAAACTTACTTATCTAAGAACTATGCCACCACCGTAAGGTGGCGCAGTTAATATATACCTAATATACCTAACCGAGAAATTAATAAGTACTAATTAAAAAAAAAAAATGTGAGCCGTCACGGGACGCCTGGCAGATGTGAAACATTGACATTAACCCGTGCCTAAATCATAAGACATTGCCAATTTAAATAACATGGCATTTTTGCACTTTTTGTCGTTAATTTTTTTACTGAAACAAATGTAGCTAAAAATAATTAAATATCTATTTCTGGTAGGAAATTTGCAATAAATTTGTCATCAGAGTTAAATTCACGATTTTTTTTTGTAATTTTCACCATAATTTTTATTTATATCAAACTAAATACATATATATAGGTAATAAAATTAACAAATACAAAATTTGGATACAAAATAAAGTATATTATCGCTTATAAATAATAGTATCACAATGGTATCACAATATTTATTGTACGTTTTCTCAGATTGCTCACAGATGTCGATAGATTACAGAACGAAAATAAATTTAAAACGTGATTTCGTTTAGCTTTTTATTTAATTACCTTAAATTCAATAATCTTAAAAAAGGAAATTATTAAAACACAAATTTATATAGAAGTACGTTACTATATTAATATAATTGTAGTTACTTCACAATTTTAGTACAAACAAAAAGCGATAGTAAATAAAAAATAGGAAAATGATGAATTTAACTATGAATACAACTTTATCGTTGAATAACTTTTAAACGGTATTTAAATGGGAAATGTATTATGATTTAGGCACGGGTTAATGTGAATATTAAGGGCTGGTTTGGGTCTGATAATTTTTGTCATAATCTAAAAATTTGATGGGTGTTTGGAGAACAAAACCAAATTTGGGAAATAACGGACACCCTAATGTATATAGAGTAGGTAGGTAGGTACTCACTCATTTTTATTCAATATTTTTTCATCACTTTCTTTATTAATACTTTGTTTATTCATATTTAAAACAAACACTTTATACACAAATTTTACAGGGACCATTCACCAACAATCTATTTTGATTAACAAGCTGTCAATTTTACAGGTCAGCAAAATATGTAGGTATATTATGTTGCCTATACAAACAAACATTTTTATATATATAGAATAGATAGTAGGCGGAATCGAGTTAGGTTTTTATAAAACAATTCATACCCTGTCCCGCCAAATTTTTGAATCGATGAGCTTCTTCCCCCTATTGTTGGCGCGCCACCGTCGGCGTCGCTCAAAACATGAGACCAATTTCATATAAGGTATCAGTACATCTCTTTATTATATATTATCGATGCGTTAGGTTTTTTACGTCATACGAATCATACGTCACCGTCGCCACGCGAGAAATCTGATTCACGTGCGGCTATAGATGTTTCACATCAAAAATGGAAAAAACATTAGTGTTAGGCGATGCGAAGTTCGCCGGGTCCGCTAGTATTATATAAAGTTAAAATTCCTAGCGATTTAAAATGCTCTCGGCAGCTAGTTCTGGCTTTGAGGTTTTTTATAATTCGAACTGCAAACTTTTGTAAAATAAAAACTCTGTTAACATTTGAACTGTTTCCCCAATTTAAAATTCCATACTTAACACGGGAATGAAAGTTGGCATAATATAAACTTAAAAGAACATCTTCATTGCAGTGATTGCGCATAAATTTCAAACCGTAACAACTAGGTACTACGTAATTTTTTGCAGAGTTCATCAATCTGAACATCCCATTGTAGATGTTTATCAAAAGTAACACCTAATAACTTGACCGCATTACTGCATTCTACTTGTTCTCTTAGACCCTGAAAAATTACAGGTGGGTCTTGTCTTCTGTGCCCAAAAAGCATCATCAATGTTTTATCGTGATTTAATAGGAGATTATTCTTAACTGACCAATTACTTACCCGTTGATAAACTAGTTCTGTTGTTTCTATTATATCTGTAATATTATTTTCTGAAATAATTATATTCATATCATCTGCATAACAAACTATATTAACATTTCTTAGTTTTTCCAAGTAAAATATCAAATCATTGGCAAAGACATTAAATAGTATCGGTCCCAGAACTGACCCTTGAGGAACACCTTGTGTGATAGAGCAGGCCATACTTTGAACATTATTTATTTTTACATACTGATTTCTATTCTTTAGGTAAGTTTCAAAAAATTCCAGTGGTAGGCCTCTGATACCGTATCGTTCAAGTTTAACGCAAAGTAATTCATGATCTACCAGGTCAAAAGCACGAGAAAAATCAATAAATAAGCCTAAAGTAAATTTTCCTTTATCCAAGTTACTAATTACTATATTTTGAAAGTTACAAAGTGCTGTTTCTGTGCTTCTTTTTGTGCGGAATCCATGTTGACATTCAGAAAACAACTTATTCTTCTGGAAAAACAAGCAAAGTTTATTTTTGATATCCATTTCAATTAGTATGGAAAAGGAACATAAAAGACTAATTGCCCTGTAATTTGAAAAATTATTGGGATCACCTTTTTTAAACAAAGGAAGTACTACTGCCAACTTTAAACAGTTAGGAAAACAACTAGTACTGTAAACAGAGTTTATTAAAAATGTTAATGGTTTGCATAATGCGTCACAAGCTTTCTTAATCAAGTTGTTAGATATATAGTCAAAACCAGAAGAATGTGAAGATTTTAAACCTTGAATTAAAATTCTGACATCATCATTTGTTACTGGTGTAAGAAAAAAAGAATCATTGGTGAGACCAATGTTTTGATTAACAAAGTCTAAATCATGTTCTCGATTGGTAACAGAATCCTGTGTAAAAAGCTTATTAAATGTGGTCGCTATCTCAAGATCAGTTAGAGGAACTCCTTCATTCAAAATAACAATATTTTTATCATTCTTATACTTACTTTTATATTATTAATAACATTCCACATGGCTTTTGATTTATTCTCTGCATTTAAAATAATATTATCATAAAATCGCTTTTTATTTACAAGTAAGGCATTACAATATTGTTTTTGCACTCCAATGCTAATCTGTTTATAAGCACAGTTTAATTTAGCTAAATCTGAAAACATAATCATTCTTTCTTTAAGATGTTTGATTTCATCTGTAATCCAACTATTATTTTTTGTTTTTGAAGAGATTTCGCGAAAAGGAAATGATATCTCAAAATAATCTAAGATGATTTTTAAAAAGTTGTCCCAGCCACAGTTAGAATCATGTTCATTGTAAATGTTGACCCATGACTCATGTTCTAAAAAAGTCATAAAACGCGTTTTATTATATTCAGAGAAAACTCTACGTAAACTACGATTTATATATCGCGTAAGTGCGCAAAAAGCACTTCACGCACAGTTTCATACGATATTTTATCTACGATAATCAAATAAAAAATAATTACAAGAAAGCAATTTATTTTCAATTAATATCTACAATTTTTATACCTTTCAAATTTGAAAATTCAAACTACAAAACTGTCAGAATAACTTTTGTTAAAATTTAATGCTCTCATAGCAACACCATGACAACGCGGATGCTAAGGATATTTGATTATATGAAGGTGTGCCAAAAACAGTGCGAAAAAGTAAATCCCATTTAAAATACATTGTTACTTCACGCACACTTTCAATCCTTCACGCACTGCTGTCTATAATGACAGTTTTCACGAACTAAAAATTGATACATAATATGAGGTAGAGTAGATAAAATAGGTTTTGTTAATTTTTAATCAGGGTGGAAAGAAAAGATATATTATTTAGAGGACTGGTAGAACTATAACAAAATTAGTATGATGAAATAAAAAAGTTAAATAAGTTATATTTTAGCTTGAAACCTTTTTAACTCAAAGTTTAGGTGAAAAGGAATAATATTGTCAAAAAATATATATTTAAAATACGGCGTTATTGTTAAACATTAAAAAAAGGAGCTTCATTAAGTTGGCAGTGAATAGTCAGCAAAAATGGATAGTGTTTTCATGTGATTTTGTACCTGAATAGTTGCTAATTAATTGCTGAATGGGCGATTTTGTAGCTCCAACCAATTCCCCAATATCGTGAAACCAAGGTTAATTAACACGATAAAGCAGACGGAATTTGTAACTGAAAACCAGTGACAGAAAGATATGAAAAAGATTAAAATCGGTTACTAATTATCACTATCTCAGCAACCTCAAATGTTATAAGTTCACAGTCATGTAAGTACAGATTTCTACTTACATTGTGTTACTAATTAAATATCGTAGCTCCCTAACGACGAAATAAATGTACTTCGATAGCTTGGATTAAAATTCTAAAGAGTTTTATTGGTGTTTAGTATTGCTGCATTCCCAATATTCCTTTTCAACATTCATTTTTTTCTTACATTTATCTTTTTACAAAATATTATTATTTAAGTGTATATATAATGCGGCAAATTCGGGATTTTGGACACTAAAAAACAACTCCTAAATTCCTAAATTCCGTTAGCGGTTGTGTTTTTAAACTTCTGTGTGAAAAGAAAGTTTGTTGATTCAACAATTTATAAACAATAAATAAAATTTGTTAACCCCAATATCGTTAATTTACATTTTTCTTTTTATTTAGGAAAATTGAGTCCAAATAACGTGACCTACAAAAATTTCTCTTAATTATAAACCGTACCACAACCAGTACACAAAATTCCTTAAATACCGTTACCATAAATCCAATTAATAACCCCGACACATCGAATTTTATAAATTCCACAAAATTCCGACGTCGGAAGTAATTTTCTACGCGCAGGTCCGTAATTGTCAAATAAATTAATTTCTGCCTACGTAAAAACGAATAATTCACAAATTTCTCACGACAGCTACCGCATTCACTTTTCCCTTCATGTTGTAATAAAATCATTGTATAAATCGTGGACACTTTATTAAATCGTAAAGTAACCGAAGGCTGTGGAGGCGAACGTTTATTTATATCTTCAGATGTTAGTAACGAAGATGCCACTAGAGGTGGGATAAAATTCACCAAAGCAATAATAAACGGACGTCAAAAAATCAGCATATTTGTCAATAAATTTAATTTGTTCTTCAAAAGAATCTCAAATAATATACCAAAAAAAATCTATATAAAATTGACAATTGCAGGATATTTGGTTAGCTTCTTAGATATTTAGAGTAGTTATCTGTAATATGATATGATGTGAATATTTAGTTTTTCCCGAAGCACTTAAGTTTGACAAATGTTTTCTCTTTACCTGCAAATAGAATTAATTCAGGTATAGTTTTGAATACTGAAGAATAATTTTAAGATAGAATATTTAAAAGCTAGAACTAGTAAAAAATAAAAATCTTTAGTAAGTTCCTTAAGAACCGACTTTTGCTCATGAGCCATATAAAGTAAAACTATATTGTTTACTATTGTTTACTGATTTTTTATTAATTGGATTTATAACTGCAAAATCAAACATGATCTAAAGGTACATAAAAGTGAAACTAATATAAAAATTACAAACTAAAAAATCCATTATTTTATTATAATCGTCAAATATGGTTTACACATTCTGTGTTATGGGCATGTTATATGTCCTCTCTTTCTAGTGTTAAAACAATCCAAAATTGCGTGTCACCCAAACATAAACCACAGATTTTATATTAATACATTAGGAGATAGAATACAACCAGCTTTGACTGAAATGGACCCTACCTGCAGGTACGAAGACGAAGGTTATGACATTTACCAGAAGAAGAAACTTAGAAGGCACAAGTTCTCTAAGATATGTAAGGTTCAAAGACCGTATTGTTATAACGGGATGGACTTTTGCAAGCTAGATGAAAATTTTATTAACAACATTTCTACTAGATCATGATACAAGAAAATAGAGGAAGACATTTGGGTGGTAAACTCAGGTGATATGATTTCCAAATACCTGTCCAATAAAATATCAGGTATATATACATCAACGAGAGAAATGGCGAAAAGTGAGCACTCAAGCCAAGCTTTACGGTTACACTTGATATACAGATGCGTCTAAGGAAGTGCAGAAACAGGAATTCTAATCAGTGATGAAAATGTTAAATTTTCTGTCATGGAATATACACCTCCATGTTTTAGGCAGTGGTATATCCAATCTATGGCTCATAAATTTAAGTTGATTAATAAGTGCACCAATACTCGGGCGAATATGGGTCTTAAAGAATGCTTAAGTATTTTCCAGTCTAGTATATGAGTGCCGAGTAGAATTCAATGTTCTGGTGAAAGATAATACTGCAGGACATAGAGGAAGACAAGGCAACGAACAGGCAACGAACATTCATAAGGAAAATACAATATTTTACGGTCTAAACCAAGATCAAGGGGCACAGAAAAGTACGCTCCAAAGCCAGATGAAGTCTGGAACTGAAGACAACATAACCATTTTTGGGACTGGGAACACTGTCGCACCTGGAGCAATAAGGTATGTCCCAGTGGTTTTGAATAAGGGGTAGCTCTACTAGTGGCACGTCTCATCCAGGACAATATTTTATTAAGCACACAGGTGCTGGAAGAGCTAAAGTACTGCAAAAAAACAAACAGGAATCAGCTGCAATGCACCTATAAAGGGACATCTGCAACCCATGGGAATGTTTAATGAAAACTTTACCTTTAGATTAAGAGCAATTGTGCAATTGTGACAGTTAATTTTTGATGATTTAACATTAACAAAGACATTGCACCCATCCTTTAGACCTGTACAACTTAGTACAAGGCACCTAGATCCAGGAATGGATGCCAATGAAAGAAGACCAATAATTCTAATTAGGTTTTGCAGTAATATCGATACTTGCATTAAAAAAATAAATCGGAAAACAGTAGATAATGTGTAACTGGAGCTTTATTTGTGTATTCTATACGGAAATTATCAGGAATTTTTGCTACATTTTGCATCTGATGTTGACATGTTAAGGTAATATAGATATGAGTATTTAAGTGATTCTTATTACGGACACTAAAAAGATAAATAATAATAACAGTCTGAAATTTATGTAACAGATTATCAAATTGCAACATTTTTAACAAAATTAATTAAAAATAAATTGTTAAACTTTGGTTAAAATTAAGCCTTTATTAATTTTGTTATAAAACGTTTTATCCCTATCCCTGTGGATAGTTTACTATCCGTTATAAGAAAATAAAATATAAACATGATTCTAATTTAATTAGAAACTAATTTGGCTTTATCTAAAGTACCAAATACCACTAAAATAGTAGTTTAAAAATCTGTTCAAATTGTACAGTAAAAAATCATTCACACTTTGCTACATATAGTTTGTTTATGTAAATCTAATTTAAACGAACTGTTTCCTTAAAATCAGTAGTTACATTTTAAAGTTTTTTTGTTTAAATAACTATATCCACCTCGATTACAAGAAGATGAAAATAAATTGATAAAAGGCAGGTTGTCATCCTTTGTCTCTTATCGAGCTGTGTGTCGGCAAATTCTTAGATTAACACAACGAAGATTAGTAATACTAATGCTTGTTTCCGTTGATAATCTGTCGCTGATATCAACAGTGGCGTGTTAGTATAAAAAATGGATTGGATATAATCTCAGATATAGATTGATAAAACTAGTTTTAAACATGCCGTAAATCAAGGATTATCAACGCATCGATAGTGAGTGAAGACAATTGAAAGACAGAGGTATAAAATAAGAAGAAGTAAAGTAGGAACATTTAATAAGTTAGCAGTTAGGTTGGCCCACTGTGCGTGCTAGATCATGATTCTGATTTATGCACACAGGAAAGAGTTTTGACAAGGAGTATTAAATCATCCAGTATATAGCGTTGGGTCGCTATGAAATATGATATAGAGGAAGAAGTATGGATGTTTACGTAGGAAAAGGGTGGTACTGGTACTTGTTAGTAATTTGTATTTACAACCTTGATATTTTAATTGAAATTACACAGTATCCCAGAGGCGCCGACATACAACTATTCATATAATCTCATTTTAGAAACAGATATTAAAATTATTAAAACAAATAATATTTCAACATAAAATAAGTAATGGTTCTTTTTGTTAAATGGAAACTATTTCAGAAATGACATTGTTATACAATTTAATTAATACAAATATAAGTTTCTACTCAGTACATCACTAAACTCCGCTAGTTCTTTTTTTTATTCTTATTGCCCAGAATCGATACAAGTTTCAGTAAAGTCATATAATCACAATAACTTTATTTCTTTTCAAACATATAATAACATTATATTTATTATAGATCATTTTAATTTTAATATAAGTGGTGGTATATATAGCAAGAGGAGCAACAATTATCAGCCATATTTTAAAGGTTTACCTGTTTAATAAGTTTTTTAATAAAAAGTTAAAATTATCAAAGCCAACAAATTACCACACCAACACGATAAGGTGTGTAACATTCCTTTTAGGTATCTAATTTCACATTTCAAAAAATTTACTCTGAAAAACTGTTTGAACTAATGAGGAATCTTGAAATTAAAAAAAGCTCAGGATATGATGAGGTGTCCACGCACCTACTGAAAAATGTTTCCCTCACCAGTGTGACCTTCTCGTTCACATTATAAATTCTCCATTTCAAGGCGGTATTCTTCCTTCCAATTTTAAATTTCCAATTTTAAAACCTTGTTTAAAGTAGGGTGTTTCGGAATCATTTGATAATTATTACAGATCCTTGAGCCTGCTTAGCTCTTTTTCATGTTTATGAAAGGGTTTTTGCATTTTTTTACTAAGAAAAACTATTTAATTCTAGACAATATGGTTTCTTTGTTGGTAAAAGTACTGAAACTATCGAGGGCTTTTGACTGCCTTAAGTTCAGATCTTGTTCAGGGAGCTCGAACACTATGAAGTGCATTCAGGTCTTATATTACTAGACGTTCTTATGTTCTAAATATCTATATATATAAAAATGAATGTTTGTCTGTATGTCTGTATGTACTCAATGAACTCAAAAACTACTGCACTGATTATTATGAAAATTGGTATGTATATGTATTTTTCCACGGAAAAGGTTTATACGATATGCTCATTGATGCCACTCGCCACCAGGTGGCGCTGCAGAGTAGCAACTTCTGTCCCGTTCAACCGATTGTCATAAAAATTGGTATGTATATTTATTTTTTCATGGAGAAGGTTTGTATGATATGCTCATTAATGCCACTCGCCACCAGGTGGCGCTGCAGACTAGCAACTTCTGTCATGTTCAACCTATTGTCAGGAAAATCAGTATGATGATGTATTTTTAACGGTTAAGATGAATATGATATTCGTATTAATGGAATTTACCGCCAGATGGCGCTTCCATGTAGGTATCAAATTCAATACGGATTAATAGATATCTACACGAATTCGTATAAATATAAGTTCGAAACATATATTTTTGGTGCGATTAGTAAAACAAAACTATAAACTTTCTTCTTCTCTTCTATTTTTCTTAAATTTATTTTAGTTGCTGGCGTACAGCTAGTTAAGGATAAAAAACTATGCATTATGTGCGGTCAGCTGCCTTGGGGGTGTCTAGAGGTGTTCCACAGGGCAGTGTTCTTGGCCCATATATGGCCCAAGATTTTGTTGCATCACTGACACACGAAGGTCAACAATAATTAATTATGCAGATGATAATACACTTTTCTTGTCTGCTTCGAGCTTCTCTGAGGGCAAGTTCAGCAATGAGAGAGGTTGATGGTTTGTTTATGAACCCCAGGCTAATTTTTAATCCAGAAAAGACTAAGGTTGTATACTTTAAAACAAATCTGGGTCCGGACACTTCTAAATGTATCCCATTTTCGAAACATGTCAAGTGTTTAAGTGTACATATTGATGAAAAGTTAGATTTTTCACATCACATTAACATTATGTGCGGGGCACTGAGTCGATCAAGTTAAAGGACTTAGGGTTCTTGTAAAAATTGTTAACAATAAAGTTGTTAAATCATGCATTTTATTTGCTGGATTTTACTCATTGTTTTATGGGGGTAGCCGTTATGCCAATAATACATTTAAATTAGAGCAGCTCATGTAATTAAGAAATTGGGCTACAGAGAATCATGTAGAAGTCATTTTAAATCAATACCTGCTCTGTAAATATATGAGTATATTAGGTTCGTTTTCAATAATAGGCATTAAACTCGTAAAAAAAGGAGCGTCATACCTATGTTTCTATTAAATTATTAAATCATTTGCCAAAACATCAAAAAGAGCTCATGACCGATTTCAGAAAATTAAAAAGCCACTCATTATTTTTTTTGAATGCAATCTAGATCCGTACAGTGTCGCTGATTTTCTAAACACGATATAAAATATAGTCACTGTCTCTGTTCACCACATTTATTGTTATTTAAACAAATGATTCCATTCTGTTGACTGGCTTATAGAGTTAAATTGTAAAATGTCTTTAAGTGTAACCAAGTATTATTATTATTATTAAAGTATGAAATTTTGTTTGATCTTTGATAGCTCCTGGTAATTCGGGTCGTGTTTTAAAGCAGCTGAAATCTTCAGAACTCACGCTGACAAAGAATTTTTCGATAGTGACTATACCTACTGCTAGTATTTAATATACTTAGTAGCAAACATCCTAAACAATATGTTGATATTATCTGTACAAATAAAATCTTTATAGTTTAAGAATCTGATGTAAATTGCCTATCCAGTTATATTATGCTTCATTTTTAATTATACTATGATTTAGTTGCTTTAAAAAAGTAAGCACTAATTAGAAACAAAAATTTATTGATAGTCACATACATACCAACATGAGCGATATAACCACTTTTGGAACAACATTGTAAAAAATCAGTTTACTTCAAATATTGATATTAAAGCCAATATACATTTACATAATATTGCTACTACATATTGTATATTTTTTACATCCTAAATTTACAATATGACCCAAAATTATGTTACTGTTAAAGCATTGTTAAAAGCGTCTAGACCAAAGTGACTTATTGTAATAAGCTGATAGCGTCTCTGGAACCCAATTACGGTGTTCTTAAGAACTACAAGAGATGTTGCTTACTGAAGAAGACCAGAACCGGACTATTAGTTTTAAAAAACTCACCATAGATAATTTTTAGTTTAATTACCTACGTCGTGTTTATTTTTTTGTTAATCTTCTATCTATGTGTCATATAGGTATATGTTTCTGTTGCTTCATTCAGCTTGTTGATACTTTACTCGTATTGCTGTTTAATGGCAACGATAGGTAGTAGGTTCAATATTCTACAAATTGTAATTTTGATTTTAATACTTTTATTAGATTGGCGCATGGGGAAAAAGGGATAAAAATTGAATCTTAACAATATTAAAGTTTTGTATTCCGATTGTAAATTAACACAATTTGTGCAAGTTTGCTTCTTCTAAGATTCTTTTATTAATACTTTTATAATATTAATCGTTATGCATAGTACACAAAAGAACATAACATATTTTTACATTTAATTATTTTAAAGAAATAAACTTTTAATATTTTTAATAAAAAACTAACAAGAACTGTTTGCTCTGCAACTTGACAGCAATATTATCAGATTACCTACTTACAATTTGTTACAATTTATTTATTCATCTATGAAACCTTAACATGCTGAAAGCTTTATACAGGTTTATCAGACTAATCACAAACAAAAGTACATAAACATTACCTTACAATTCTTTAAAAAAAAAAAAAACATTACATAATTACAAGTACTAAAAATTCCAGAAATTCATTTATGCTGTAAAAGATATGACATATCAGAAACTGTTTTATTCTTGATGTAAATAGGGGAATGCTTTTCAGCCTCAAATTCATATCAGCCCCCAACTTGTTAAAACATTTCACGCCAATACAGCTTGGAGCGTGCTATGCCACCTACAAACGTGAGAATGGATGATGTATATTATCTTTTTGTCTCGTATTGTATTATTGTATATCACTATTTTTATGTAGTGTCAGCTCATTTCCTGTAACGTACATTATGAATTGAAGTAGGTATGTAAAGACAAGGTAAAGTCAATAAAAAGCGGTCTGCTGGTGGCAGTTCGTATTACCTTTTTAAGCTCTGAATCCACCAAAAAATTAACCCATATTGAAGGAATGACTGCACTTAATAATAGTATAATAGTTTTAGAACATAAAATGTTATAGCTTCTTTAGATTTCTAATAATCTAACAGAGTGTACTTAACTTTGAAATCAGCATATTCAATGATATTGTCAGGAGTACCACTTTATGAATAATTACTCAATCGTACAATAAAAATAAATTCTAATAACAAAGTTACCAATAATATCTCCTTGATATTACGACAATTTCTTTTAAAGAAATATAAATTTCTTAAAAAGTTTAATGACTGAAAACTTATCAAAGAATAACAACATAAAAATAAATCTATTTCTCACATCGAAAATCTTGTACACGAAGTATAGATACCAGGAGTCTACACGGTATAGGCTTTTCCATAACATTTCTGGTACACAATAATCAACCCAGATCATAGTTCTAATTTTTACTGCTAGCTGCGCAAGGATTCAGGAGGTACCGATGTTATTATTATTATGACATTTAAATGACGCGAATGTTAAATTAAATTAAATATATAATATTAATTTATGTATTTAAAATTAGTTGTAATAAAAGATACTTTCCAGATCTGTCAATAGCAACAAAACTTTCCGCGTAAGGATGTAAACGAGTACTTCTTGAACAATAGCACACTCTACCGGCAATAGTTCTGTCTTCTGTCCCCTAAATTGAGACCATACGTTTAGACTCCTGGTATCTATACTTCGTGATCTTGTATCTCAAAATATGACGTTTTAAAGAAATCTGTTAGTACAGGATAGGACAGAGATAAACAAACTATTAATTATCTAATCAATAAGATCTCACCTCAAGTAGTACTTTCGTGTGCTATTTCCGATATTTTGGATAAAATATTACTGTAGTACTTAAATACCAACTCTTTCTGGAAATACTCATTGTACAGTTGACAATATGTTATTGTTAAATCCTGCTCTGTTAACGCCATTTAAAACAAGAAACAAAACGTTATCTGTTCAAGCGCAAATGTAAAACGTAAGGCGTATAATTGAAGTTGAGAGTGTAGTAGATACGAAAATATATGTACTACCACTACTATATGTACTATGTACTTAAAAACGCTTTAGTTGTGTTTAAAAATAATATTAAACCTGTGAATATTGATATTTTGTTATAAATTTGCTCTCTCTTTTACTTAAATCTATGTAATAAAAATTAGAGTAAGATTCACTAAATGAATTAGTGAAGTAGCCCTCTCAATTCAACATCTGGGAGTAATAATTAGTAGCAATACTTAATTAGGAGATAAAAAACGTAGCTTAGATCAATTTAATAAATTCTTTAAGGGGGTGGATGTCATTTACAAAAATGTCTGTTGATATCTTTATCTTGGAAAAGATCAACGATTTTGAACAAACAAAAATGTTTCCCAAAGCTCGTTGCAGCTTGATGTTATTTATCCCTTTCTTCTAGATCGAGCTTTGCTGGGATCATTTGTGAAGCTGCTATTAAGAGACTATTTATGATACAATGAATTTTATGCTCATAAAACGAAATAATTTTTGTTATTACATTATGTTTGCGTGGTGAAAAAAATAGTTGTGGTAGATGAGACTACAGTCCGATAGATGATGTTTTTTTCCTTACATATAAGAGATAGAAGATAATAAGATGGTACGACATTTGATTGGTGCCGCTATTTTTATGGTGGTGTTACTTTTAATTTGTTGTTTTGTTTTATCCAAAGAAGTAACTCGGATATGTACCGGTATTGCCAGGACTGACAAGAATAACGATCAGTGACAGTGGATAAAAATGGTGAGTGACAATCTTCATACCTTTCTAAATATGTTCCATTGCATATTTATAAATAATTTGATACCAGCACCAATGCGATGAATATACCTTATAGTTTAATGTCTTATCATACACAATTTGGATCACCTATAGTGATGAGCAAATGCAAGACCAAGACCAAGACCGGGTTAGTCTTGGTCTTGGTCTTGATCTTGCATACAAGGTCTTGGTCTTGGTCTTGCAGTCAAATAAGCGGTCTTGGTCTTGGTCTTGTTCTTGCAGGGTCCAGTCTTGGTCTTGGTCTTGGTCTTGCACCAAGACTCTTGCAAGTCTTGAACTTTTTTTAAAGATTTACTGGGGTCCATTTTTACAAAAAAAAAAATTAGAAAAAATCGTTTTTAAAATCATTACAAGTAAAGAAAGATTAAATGAAAGGGATATTATTTTGCATTATAAAAATTTTGTTTTTTTGTATATTAAATTGTAGCGATAAATCAAGTATGAAAGTACAAATCCCATGCGCAGTTCCTTTATCATTACTCGGAATAATATGAAAAAATTCACTAAATTTGCTCTTCATATTCGGCGTAGGCGTTGGTATTTGTGTATCCCGTGTATCTGATATTTTTGTTTTTTTTTGGATCTTTTATGAGGCAAATATCTTTTTAATTTTTGAGAGGTCGACGGTGTAACGTCTTCATCACTTTTTGAATCACCTTGATGTGTCACTAACACACGACGATTCCAGGTCACTGATTGTTTTCTTCTTTTTTTTTTAATTTACCGATCCTATTCCTATGAAGGACATATTATTTTAGGCGCCTTAATACTAAACTGATTCCAAAATAATAATTTAACAAAAAAATGTTGGTATGTTTATTTACAACCCCAATATTCAACACTCTTTGCAAAGTCTAATAAAATACCAATAATATAAATTATTCCTTTTGCCTAACCGGCCGCCGGCCGCTTTTCTATTGTTTGGTGATTTATGGCCCTGCTTAAGGGTATCGTAATTATTAATTATTGATATTATTATTTGTTCTAAAAACATTATGCCATTTGAAAGGTTTGTAGAAATTTAAAGTGCCCAAAATCGTCGCAGATAAACTCGTTTAAAATACATATAGAAAGTTAATTCTAAATTAAAATAAAGCAATATGATTTTATTAGTATTGGACAAAAGAAAAAGATTTTTGAATGTTATTATGGCCATAGGTATGCCCTTTAGATATTGTAATAAGATACATATTCTGATAATATAAAGCGTCATCCTAGGTTCTTTATAATATACACAGTGATTTATAAGTATTGCACAAAAACTTGAGGTCGGATTCCTTAGGCTAAAATATACATATATGAACAAAAAAAAAAATACTTCGTTAAAACAGGTTGTGGTTAGTAAATGAGTTGGGGTTAAAAATATCCGCGGCAGTTTTATTTTGTTTTTAGATCGTTAGCACAAGTTGTGCTTAGTAAAAAGGTTAGAGTTTAAAATAATCCGTGGCTGCTTTATTTTTTGGTTTATTTGTTTAAAAAACGCAAGACTGTAAGACTCTTGCAGGCTTGGTCTTGGTCTTGCGTAAGTCTTGCAATGCTAAGTCTTGGTCTTGCATAAGTCTTGCACTGCTCGGTCTTGGTCTTGATCTTGCAGCCTGAAGTTGATCTTGGTCTTGGTCTTGGTCTTGCATTTTCTGCAAGACCAAGACCAAGACCGCAAGACCAAGACCAGTCTCGCTCATCACTAATCACCTATAATAAATTTCATATACTTGTTAGTTATAATAACCGGATCCTGAATCGCAAGCATAAATCCATCCGTTTCAGGGAACAACGTGCCCTCAGAAAACCACTTATTTGACGCTTTCTTGTTAATGTAGTGTTGGTTTAGGTCATGATGGTGTCGTCCATGTAGTGCTCTCTGAGCCCACTGCTCAGTCGGCGACAATTTCCAGATTTTCGTCTGGCGATTCTTCTCTTTTCATTAATCTATTCAGCATTTTGATTGGCCTGCACAGCATTTTTAGTTGGCCGTTCCAAACCTGTTCGATAACTTTCTTAGTAGGAGATATACTATTTTCTGCAGATGTCCGGGTACTAGAATTAAGAAAATGGTAAATTTTTTTTTACTGTGTAGAACATTATCTTTTTTTATTCCTTTCTTTGTACCGTCTCAACGGTGAGCGTACAAACTAAAGTTTCGTTTGAGAGTATGTAGGCAGTGTATTTTCTGAATTATTATTGTGAATGGGTTTTAGATTCGGGCATGATTTGTTTTACTATTTCTCTACATGGTCTTGTTCGAGTTTCGATATACTTAGTATGTCTTCCAATATCCCTTCGCAATTCATCTTTATCTTTTTCTGAAGTCGTCTCACATTTTGGTGTTCCGTATACCGGTTTTTCTTGATTTTTCTGGCTGTTTAGGCTGTCCTAGGTATCTAACTATGGACAAAGCGGCACAAGATATGACGGTATTCTTTAAGGTTTGTGGTGACTGCAACAAGGTCTGGCAAAATTCTCGAATAATGAATATCCATAGACCTTGTTTAGTGGGTCAGAATCATTAGAATTCACCATGCATCTTCTTATTTCTAGTTTTAATGTTTTTTAAAGATATTGCTGGATATATTCTCCACTAAGAACACCTCCTATTTTATCGGTGTTAGTGCATTAAGGACCTTCAGGTACCGCGTGCACTGCGATGGTTTGATCGGCTTTTAGTAGAAGTGCTATGTTTTTATATTCGCTGTTTAAAAACAATAAATAACAAAATGATATATACTAACCAGAGGTCAACTTTCAATGTTCTAAGCACAATACGATTAATAACAGACAGGGAAAATGAAACTGCATGGTTTCTCTCGCACCTTTCTCTAGTTGGTTAGAAGTTAGTGCGTGTGCAACTCTTTATTCTACAGAGTTGTTAAATAGTTCGCGCATATGCAACTCTCTATTTAGTAAAGCAATTAAAAGAGAGATGTGAGATATAATTTGTAGTTTAATTTTCTTTCTCGTTACTTGCATCGCGCTCACAGCTTTGAAGGCTGTCTATAGTAAGTAGCTTTGTGTTTGAAGGGTTAAATATCACACTATGCCCTACAATAGACAATAATAAAATAAAAACTGTAAAAAATTTGTATTAACTGCAATATAATATTATAATTACAAGACGGCCTACTTTAACAAAGTACATGAACAACTTGTTTTAAGGCAATACTTTTTTAACATTATACAGTTAGAAATTACCTACTGTCTCAGCAGTTTAAAAGATCATATATTTACTTCCAATCTGTGATTTCCAAAATTACCATTTACTTAGATTTTATTGGCCAATAGCTTATTTTTTCAGTTTTTGATTATTTTTTATAGCTTCAAAGTATTAAACACTAATCGAAAATGGTGACTAACTTTTATTCTTTCTTTACCAAGAATAAATACTTAAAATGATTCACATTTTGAATATGAATAAAATATATCTGTCATTAGAACATGTTTGATTGAATCTTTCTTTTTATATCTTTATCAAAATATATTTCTAATTCCTTTTAGTGTTATTAAAAGCCTTTTAACTGACGGACTAATAAGATTTTTTATTGACCGATAATGCAAGAAGCTTTTCACAATATTCACCGTTAAAACGTTTATTAATAAAAGAAAATTCAAAGAAATTGAAGTCTCAAAGAGTTAGATTAAGATAGTACGTTGATTCCTTTATTGTTGTAAACAAATTGCGGTTGTAAATGAAGAACGTGAGTTCATTTTTAATAGGCGCTAATGGTAGAAATATTACGTAATTGAAAAGGAATTTTTTAATTGAACGTCTTGTAATCGTATTATAGTAATTTTTGGTATTATGGAGGCGGTGTAATAAGATTAAAAAATTAGAAAGTACCGTGCTCCACAATTCATATATTTTATTTTTAATTATATTTATATGTAAGCACGATTTAAGGAGTGCTTTTTATATTATACATATGTTCCTTAACTTGAAACTGAAATTAAATTAGTAAATGTATAACCATTTTTAACCTAATAAAATAAAAAAATACTTTTAGGTATATCAGAGACTCTCAGTTTTTACCATTTTTTATTGCTTATGAAGAAGACATATAACTATGGTAAAATCTGAGTAGAATAACCTGTTTACTTTAAAATTTATATAATTTCACAAAAATTAAGTACAGACAAAAAAGTATACAGGAATATATTCAGCATCGCACATGTAGAGGTGTTGATGTTATTTATAGTAGTTAGGGTTTGTACTACCTACAAAGACCCATGCTTGTTGTACATTTTTTTCCTAGTATAATGGAAGATTTAAATTTTTTGTTGACACTAAAATAAACTACAAACTATTTAGCACTCAGCTAATAACAAATTATCGCTGTGTGCCCAATATTTTGGTTTAAAATACAATTAGTTGTTTTTATAGGTTATTACTAATACTAAAAAAAATGAACTTTACTACAATCCTCAGAATCGTTTGTAGTAATACTTAAGCAAAAACAAATTAAATTTTATCAAAATCGGGTTCCAGCGCCAGCGTGACGGAGTTCTTTGTTCCATCCCTACTTTTATAAAGTTTTGGTGAGAGTGCTGTTTGATAAGGTCCACGACAGCGGACATTGATGGCTTGGTAGAAGGGCGAGGGCTAACATATTGGCAGTCCTCCCTTCTAAATTGTCCGCAATGCGGTTGCCTTTAGAGTATCCATGTCCTTTGATCCAGCTCAGAGTGACCAAGTTATTCTGGCTGGCCTCAGTTAAATATTGTTGATATTCTAGTATTAAATTTATTGAATTAGAGTTTGATGTTTCAATTGTCGATTTGACAATATCTCTCTCTCTCATTAACGTCATGCTATATGTGCTTAAGGAAAAAAGTGTGTGTCACATGTGACATAAGTTGAATTGAACGACCAAAAAGCGAAATAATTGCAAAGCATTCATAGTTTACTTGATAGCGCGTTGCCGCGTTGCGGCAAAGGTTGCGGAATCGAGTCAAGCTGTATGCGACTTTTTTCAATTTCTCCTTAATGTTATTTAACATATTCTTGTTTGTATGCTTTCTAAATTGTCAACAAGGGTCGAAGGAGTATATACTTTTAAAAAAGTTAATTGGGTAGTGATTACACTGTACATTAGTCGTGTAGCGCTGAAGAAAAATTAATATAAGTAGAAATATTTAGTTCATAAAGATTTTCTCATAGCACAGTAACCTTTTTTTACAACCATAGTTTGTGTAGTTTAAGGTTATAGTTTACAACACATGAAGTTTAAAGTTAAATAAACGATAACAATAAACTGTTTTGAAATCTTTATTAGAAGTTCACTAAATTTTGTAAAACAAGGTAATATAGTGATTTCAAACATGTATTTTAAAAGGTTTTAAAGTTACTGTTGTTTGTAACAATAAACTTGTTGGTTTTCTTAATAATATAAAATCTTTGCTTATTTTTTAAATATTTTACCTTAAAAGGAAATAATACAAAATAAAATTTTAGAAAGTGTAAAAATAAGGGCAATTTGAAAAAAATGTCTCATCCAGTAATGCTATAACTTAAAGACTTAAAATATTTAAATATAACGCAATTTAAAACAAGAACAAAAATAGATTTATTCTGCAGACTAGTGCTGATAATTGATAACAATAATCACAAATAAATCAATCGAAAATTGTGAAATTAGGATTAAATAAAAAAACGAATTGCTCTTCTTGTTATTACGTGTATCTACTTTTTAGCTGAAAATTATAAAAAGGCGGAACAACTGTATTAATAAAGGAATCAACCACAATCTTAAATCAAAAATCATTGAACTTGAGCTCGATATCGGATGCGATGATTTGAACTTTAACCTTGCTGTAAGCAATTTATCCACTTCATCTTATTGCGGAATTTAAAAAAAAATGTCTCATTACATCGCCTCGTCCGCGTTAAAGCGGCTAAGGAAATTACAAAGATGTGAAATGATTTGCTTTGATAGCCAGTAATTATTTTAATTGACAGCTGCGAACGTCGATATCATACCACTAGCTCAATATGCTTTATCTGTACTAGTAGATACCTATTTTTCTGTTTCTAATTTAACATATTATTATGTATTAAAATCTATATATATATATATATATATATATATATATATATATATATATATAAAAATGAATGTTTGTCTGTATGTCTGTATGTACTCAATGAACTCAAAAACTACTGGACCGATTAGTATGAAAATTGGTATGTATATGTATTTTTCCACGGAGAAGGTTTGTATGATATGCTCATTGATACCACTCGCCACCAGGTGGCGCTACAGAGTAGGAACTTCTGTCCCGTTCAACCGATTGTCATCAAAATTGGTATGTATATCTATTTTTCCACGGAGAAGGTTTGTATGATATGCTCATTGATACCACTCGCCACCAGGTGGCAACTTCTGTCCCGTTTAACCGATTGTCATGAAAATTAGTATGTATATGTATTTTTCCACGGAGAAGGTTTGTATGATATGCTCATTGATGTCACTCGCCACTAGGTGGCGCTACAGAGTAGCAACTTCTGCCACGTTCAACCGATTGTCATGAAAATTAGTATGTGTATGTATTTTTTCACGGAGAAGGTTTGTATGATATGCTCATTGATGCTGATGCTGATTAATAGATATCTATACGAATTCGTATAAAGATAAGTTCGAAAAATATGTTTTTGGAGCGATAAGTAAAACAAAACTGTTAACTTTCTTTCCTTCTCTATCTCTTCGTATCTTTTATTTTGCTTAAATTTATTTTAGTTGTTGGAGTAGCAATGTGCGCCGGGTACAGCTAGTAATATATAAAAATTTCGTGTTAGGATGTTCGTTTGCACTTACTAGTCTCCGAAACCACTGAACCGAATTTATTGAAATTTTGTAGATATGTGTTATTTGTTATAGGTAACTTAAAAGAAACGATAATTTTTATCTCGATTACTAAGCGTAATATTTTAAGGTTTTATATTTAAAGGGTAAAATTCACGTCTAAGTTCTACTAGTTTTCAATAGATGGCGGTGAGAAATATAGAATTTTTCTCAAACAATCATATTTTTTGGTTCTGTAAGTATGCAATAGATGATACTGTGTTTAAATTTTATTTTATTTTGTTGCTCAAATTTCGTCAATGTGACACATAAATGCAACGTGCGTGTTGTGAATATATTTTACTTTGTGCATGTTTTAATTTTGTTTTATTTGACAGAATAAAAACTATTTAAAATCACAAATCGTTGAGTTTAATTAAAAAATCAGTCTAGATCTTTCGAACCCGAATATACTCAATTTATTATTTAGCCTCAACAAATTTTGGTCCTTCGATCCAGATAAAAATACCGGCACTATATGATGTCTACACCTGAAGTACGTAGAAGCGAACGCCTAGAAAAAGGTAAAGACGCTAAAGAAGACGACATTGAAAGACCACCTCAGCGGTTAAGGTTTTTGAGGGCCCAGACAGACAAATCCGCAAAAGAAAAAAATGTCAGACCAATCGAAAGATCAAATCTGCATTAGCTTATGCCATATGACGAGCCAAGACAGAAAGACTTCAGTAAATCTTTGAATGTCCAATTAAAAGAAAAGTCCAGAACAAAGTGCAGGTCTAGTAAAAATTCAAAGATCTTAAGATCCCAAGCAGAACTTGAAGTTAGAAAAAAAAAAAAAAATAGAACATAAACATCAGCAGGAAATGTTCGACTTGGAGCTAGCAATAAAAATGGCCAAGTTGGAAGAGGAAGAAATTTTAAGTGATTATGATTCCAGTGGGTCTTCTAACTCTGGTCCCAATATTAACCAGTAGCTTAAAGGACAAGACTTTTGGAAGAAGTCGTCTAACCAATCTGAGTGTTTTGCAGCAAAGGCAAAAGTTTCCGTAAATATAAAACCCCAAGAACCAAATTTAAATCACCATGAACATTCTTTTAATTTATCAAAAATGTTATCTCGTCAGTCTATGCCAAATGAATTGCCTTCATTTATTGGTGTTCCCATTGAGTGGCCAAACTTTGTATTTCAATTCAAAAACACTACAAAACTATGCAATTTTTCAGCAGAAGAAGTTTATTAATCTTACCTCACTGACAAAATTATTAGTTCTTTGAAGAAAAGATTCGATTATTTACGAAATCCGTTAGTACTTCAAGAGCTACTAAATAAGCTTCCCAGAAATTGAAAGTTTAATTAATTGGAGCATACATCCCATCAGGATGATATAGGCGCAAAGCTAGTTTCGACTGATAAATGGACCATGAACCTATTAGGTATGACACATTTGGTTTGGATCCTTCAACAGAAAATAAATAGAATTATCATGTTAGCCAATTTGAAAAAGACGAATTAGATATAATTGACGAAATAATTAAACAACCTTGACAACTCAGCAATTGAACACGAGCCAAAGACATTATCCAAAGAAGATATTAGAGCAAAGAACATAATTACCAAAACCTTGAGAAGAAGAGGTAAAATTTCGTAAAAACCAGGGAACTAACGAGAAAATATGATGATAACGACAAAATAAAAAAATTTAAAGCATTAAAAAAGAAACGAGTAAAAATCTTAAAAATTCGAAAAAACGAAACAAAGTACAAATATATCAGTGTTAGGCGATGAGTGAATTTCCCTCACCACCACCAAGTAACATGTTACCTTTTTTTGTTTTTTTATGGATGTTGCCATGAAGCGCATTAGGTAAAACTTTTTATATAAAAAGTACTTAACAAGACGAGGGTATTTGTTTATCACTTATGATTGCACGGCAAATTTATGCCAACTTTGACCTTCAATATCTCGGCAACCAGTAAGCCAAATGTATATTTTTTGTTAATAGAAGAGTATTTTAATGTTCTTTAAGTGTATAAATTTTAAAATTAATATGTTTAAAGCTCGTAAAAAAAGAATAAAAAATGAAAGTTTAAAAAAATTCTAGACTCTCCTAGTGTACCGATTTTAATTTTACGAAAATATTTTTTGGATTATATAAGAAAATAGGAGCAAAAAAATTTAGCACATGGTTTGCGACTGGCGCATATTGTGATTATTGATATTGGGCACATCCTGAAGATATTTCAGCAAACAATAGCTTCCTATGAAAAATGTCCAATCCAAAACAGTTCCTGACTAGACTAATAAGAAAATACAAAATTTCATGCTATTATATTAAAAAAATTATTGAATAATAGAAGAAGATATTAGTATACAAAGCATGGTAGGTTTCTAATCTAGAAAATTATCATTCTAAAACTAGCTTTATCAATGTAATATTAAAAATTTATTATTGTTAACAGCACTATACGCATTAAATCATGCACAAAGAGAGGCAGGTTAGTTCCGTCCAGTGATTTAGAACAATACCTATAGTTTTATATACAAAGCGTTTTGATAACGGTGGGCTCTTAATTAAGTTGATACCCGGTAATAATATGCTATCGATGAATGCCCATTATTATTGTTAACAAGATGCCACCGCGTACAAATGGAAAACAAGATTGCATATTATCACTATCATTGTTCTATTTCTCTCGGTTATTTCTCAATTACAAAAAACTTGATAACCGTTATTATAATAAATATAAGAAAAGAGAAATGTACCTGTAGACTAGCTATTTTTTAAAGTAATGTATTTGTTTAAATTAAGTTATACTTAATTTGTAATTTGTGTCAAGTTAAGTATTACTATAATTGGCACCTGGATCAAACCACGCATCAAATAATATCATTATAAAAATTGGGAAGACTGTACAGAAGAGGAAAAAACAATAAAGCTAAATCTAAGAAAAAAAACGAAACCTTGTTTTCTTTTTTCAATATAATCTCCCTCAGTTTAAACACACTAATTAACATGATCCTCCAGTAATTTTATATCATCTCTGTTAGAATTTCCGGAAGCTCTGAAAAATTTTGTTCCACGACTAGCTTCTTCATTCGACGAAACACGCTGCCCACGAAGGAATTGTTTCAAGTTCAGAAAAAGGTAATAGTCAGAGGGAGCCAAATCTGGTAAATACGGTGGGTGTTTAATCAATTCTTTCAATTTAACCATACTGAACAAACTTATCAGAACACGTGCATTGTCTTGATAAAAAATGATTATTTTCTTTTGTAAACCGGATCTTTTTTCACAATTTTTTTTATGCCAACTTATTCGGAAAATTGTATATTGGAGTGATCCCTCATTTTTAAAGATAAACACGGAAACACGTAGTAAGGAACTGGCGTACCCCTTGTTGTACGCCACGAGAGACGGTAAATTTGTGAAATTTGTACCATTCGTTTAGATAGGAGAGACGCCGAAGGGACAAAGGTCCGCGCCACGACTTTGCCCGACGTCCGTTCTGTGTGAATTGGGCCTTAGGTGTTCGGGCCGTTGGATGGTTCTTTCAGATTTTCGGAGTAATATGCTTCAGTTATCTAGCCGCTTTGTGCGAAATCCGCCATAAGAAAGCCATGCTTCCTAAAATTATTTGTTTTTTAATTTTTTTTTACATTTTTGCATTTTACACTTTATTTTTGCGTAATATAAAGCATATCCAGCTTGTTCAATTAAACAACATATACTACTGATTTTAGGCGAGAGTCTCATATTATTTTAAAAAAATTTATTACATTTTTTTATTTTCCATAACTATAATGGATTTAAGTGTAACATAATTTAAGTGTATCATAATTTACAGTAAGCAAAACAAAACTTATAGAAATCTTAATCTTTCGCGAGCTGTAGCTGATCTAATCTAATATATTTAAATGAGCAATTCGTATATAATATATATATATATATATATATATATATATATATATATATATATATATATATATATATATGTATATATATATATATATTCCAAATATATATATATATATATATATATATATATATTTGGAATCTCGGAATCGGCTCCAACGATTTTCATGAAATTTAGTATATCGGGGGTTTCGGGGGCGATAAATCGATCTAGCTAGGAATCATTTTTAGAAAATGTCATTTTATTCGTGTTTTATCGATAAAACTGAAAAATATGACTCTTCCTGACATCTATTGGCGAATAATTATACTATTTTTTTAAATTGTAAGCAACTAATTGCTTTAACGACACAACAACAGCTAAGGCTATTTCAGCAGATGGCGTTGTTAAGTAACACGAAGTCAATGAGTGTTTGCTTTAAGGTTAGACTAAGAATATCAATTGTTTATTTATATTATTTGTGTCTTCTTAATGTACGTGTTCACTTAGAAATGCCTAAACGATCTTGGAAAAAACGCTTATAAACAATCTAACTTCACGAAGCCGAAACTCGTCTCAAGAACACCTAGAAGAGCATCGTCATCAAACTGATCAGGATTCTCAGACTCATTTCAAGGATACCGTCATGAAAATAATCAGGTTTCTGCTCGTCCCACACGTGCTGCTAAAGTAAGATGCTTGCAAAATTTGACTGACATTACACGAGCAAAGCTCGGTCATCCAGGTACTATTTATTAAAAATAGGTAAAAAAATTAACCATAAAACTTTTTGAGAAAGGGGTGGTTGTAAGGTGCCCAACAAAAAAGTAGTTTCCTTAATAAATCATTCCCGCCTATGTGATTTCTCATTACATTTGAATGAACAAAAAGAAAATGTGAATGATACCACAAATAAAAATAAATAGTATACACACGACTATTTGTTTTGACGCAATATAAATTAAGAATCGTATACCTATAATAGATATATAATTTTCTTAATTTCCTGACAGCTTACCTAGCGACAGATACTCAGTAAGCTGTTTAATTAATTACAAATTCGTACATAATTACATACCATAACTAGAAAGTAAAGAAATAACAATGATTAAATTTAATTTACCTTTTGTTTGTCTCCATTACGCCTTTTATTTTATTTGCGAACTAGGAAAGCGAGAATTCTTATATTGATTCAGGCGAAATTTCACTCATATTGTCGTTTTAAGAAAAAGATACAATTGCTTTAAGTATTGTTTCATGTAACTAAGTTAAGTAAGTCTATGCAGGTATAATAATAAGAGTAAACAAACGGATATATACATATTAGATATTCTAAAAGGTAGTAATAAACCACGATACACATAAAAAAAATTTAAAGACAGGTAGAAACCTCGCTTTAGTATACTATGGAGTAGATATTGGACACACATTTTGTATATATACCAATTTGTTTATTCTAACCTTTCAGAAGACCACTTAAATTACTCACAATAACTCTAAAATCATTTAAATCCAAATAACGTAAGCCACAGACAGGCAATCTATTGCAATCTTTTGCATTACTAAAGTAGTGATATGCGTTTTTGATTTGGTGGTCAAAAAATAAATGCCATCATTAAGCTATGATTAAATGACTTGGTTGCCTTGGCATAACAAAGGTTCTGAAAGGCACACCAACAGCAGCTTTTAAAGTTCTGCTAGTTCTTTTTCTTCTTTACATTATTGTAATAAACGGTGAGGTTTTCACAGGCTTCAAGGAAATTTGAAATTTTTGTTAGATCAGGGCATGATAAATCAGAAAATTAGAAAAGAGACCTAAAGATGAAATTAGGTCCCCAAATACCTGCCTAAAATATGTCTTATATCCAGCAGAAATACATTTTGGTAAGGAATGACACAATGCGAGCACTCAATACAAACTTAAATGTTACACCTGGTTCACAGGAGGGTCTTAGACTGCAGAGGGTATAGGAACAGAAATGTAAGGAAACGATGAATTAAAAATTCTATACCACTAGGAAAACACATATTTGTGTTTCTTTCAGTGATATATGCAATCTTTCAATGCCAAAAGGAATTCAGGAAAAGGAAAAAAACTTTATATTGGTTGGTTTGGGTGGCACGACATAGAACAATACGAGCAGAATGACAAGCTTACAAGAAAAGTATCAACGACAATTTTCTACGGTCTAGAGCCAGTTGTCAATACGGATCGGAGTCAGGTAAAAGAATGGATCCATAGACAACACAATCATCACTGAAACACATCTCTCGTCAAGTACCTACACTGTAAAATATACATTGAACAGACTTGTGCTAAAATAGCTGAAGCACTGAGAAGAACAAATACAAATCACCTAAGATCCATCACAGGTATGGTATGGTATGCATCTGTAGGGGAACACCTTCAAACCATTAAGCTGTTTAATACAGACCCTAGCGGTTAATTATGTGGTAGGGAACATGAAACAGTCGTATAGGTACATTCTAAGCCATTGCGATACACTGGATAGCCAAAGACAATCAATTTTAGATATTAAAGTATGATTTCGCAAACACTTGGCAACCTATAGGTCTTTACAAATTAGTATTGGATATAAAAATAGTGAAATATGTACTTTAAACAAATGGAAGAAGTACAATTTAATACACAAATAAGTTGCCAATTTTATAAAGATTAAGCACTTCTTAAGGCCAATACAAATTTGTTAATATAACATGGATGAGAAGCAACATTGTTATCAGATTTTCTTTTAGTCTTAAAAAGTTTTAATTGATTACAAAATTCTCACCTTTTAGAGAATTGTATCTATCTCACACAGAGATAGAGATCAAAACGCATTTATACGAAAACGAACAACGGTTTATTAATATAACGATAAAATAGGAAAGTATTTAACTCTAATGTGATAATGATGAAATTGTTGATGCACAGGTCATGTTCTTCCAAAGATCACAAATTGGAGTCGAATCAACTCAAAGGAGTTGATTGAGGATGTTCACACTGTTGTGGAACCAATTTAATATAGGTACTTTGTATAATAAAAATAATAAGATTGTCAGTTAATTTTGAAAAATATTGTCAATAAATATTCTGCAAAAAGTCGTCATGTAAATATTCATTTTCACCATTGCATATCACACACAAACTCTGCGTTGGTGATACCTTATATAGGGGTAGCAGGTAAACAGTAATAAGACATAGCACAAGACATGCACGTATTTTAAGTTTGGTTGTAACTTACTTCTCTAAGAGACGTACCATGGCAGTCCGTGTACCTACATTCCATTTTCTGCTTCTATAGAAAATCGTGATAAACATCGTGAATAGTATATAAAAAAATAACAATAACCGAGATATATGAGGTCATATCTCGTGCCCTACTATTCCCTAACATGACAATTTTATCCTAAGAAGACGACGTCATATGCTGTGTGCATGTGCAACTCATGGCCAGTTTACTTTATATCCAAAAGGTTAGCATTATATCAGACATCGACTAAGAATAAGTTTATTTAAAGATGTTGTTGCAAATGTATACCTACAAGTTAATGGCAAAATATTACTGTGTCTAAAAATATAGAAATTTGGATATTTTTACCTAAAATAACAAGATTAAAAAAATTATTTAAAGAATGCATCAATCTCAAAGTAATAAGTATTTATTACTCTGATGTATCAATCACTTGTAGAAATTTTTTACAACATTCAACCACTACTGTATAAGACACTTTAAGTTAACTATCTTCAATCTTCTTATATTTCAGCTGAGAAAGTTTTTCCCATTAAAAAAAAACATTGCTAACAATTTTTTATTAAAACTGTAAGTTAATCGTAAATGAGACTGATCGTTTTTTTTATCAAATATAACTTAAATTTATAAAATTTTGAACACTAACCATATAAAATTTATAATAGATATTATTTAGAATTTTTATCCTACATTTACGTATTTATTTATTTTATCATGGAGACTCCATAATTTTCCTTTTGTACGGTTCTGAATATAGAGGATTAAATAAACGTCATTTATTTTTATTATTTACATCTGAAACTTCGAAAAATTACCTTATACATAGTTTAAACGAATTGTTTGAAATATATAGAATTATTTATTTTAACTCCTTAATCCCTTACAACATTTTGGTATATACGGAACACTAGCGCCCTCTAAACAAACACTGTTTAACACAGTACGCTTTTTACACATAGAGCTACTTCTTATGTAGTCTCCATGTATTTTATATACATGCAATTGAAATGTTACCAAGTTCGCTCCCGTATGTCTGACAAACCCATGATGACAGATACGTCAAACTTGAACAGTTTTGTTTTATATTATTTTCATAATTAGAACGTTACGCTACTGTGTAACCATATTAACAAAAAAAATGAAATATATTGTTATGTAAATAAATAATCTAACATAAAAATGTCAACTGAAACGTTTATAATTAAAAAGTTGTAAAATTGAACTTGTTATCTTTCACCCGAAGTAGAAATATCCTACCAAGACAATTTGGGAATAAGGGATTTCTACATTTAACATTGGTCCTTCGAAATCGGATTATATTATTTACCAAGCAAGCGGTTTGCAAATCACAATCGAAGCTACTGAAGCACTATGGACTATGGGATGCTAAATTGTACACCTACTACAATATCAGGTCGATGCTAAGTTGTACACCTACTACAATATCAGGTCAGTCCTTTCCAAGTCATCTCAAAATAACACATCAAATAAAAATTTTAATGCTGATGCCACTTGAATCACCTAATTGTGTAAAGTTTTGATAATCTTTTGAACTTTTAATAACGTTTTTTACCGTATTTTCCCCAAACATTGTATATTTGAAATAAGAATTACTCTTTAGTAAAATATTTATACCTAAGCCTTAAACCTCCTCAACATGCCCAGGACATCTAAGACTAAGAAAGTAAACCCTAATTCTAATATAGATGACTCTGAGCAAGTTGAATTTAGAAAGCAACTTGAACTTTATAATAACCTGGTGGCTCGCCGTGATGCCATAACCAACCAAATCAACCGTTTTCAAAATTTTTTAGAAACCAAGTGTTCAAACCTCGCTGACCCGCGTTTAAAAATTGAACTAAGTACCCGACTAAGTATAATCGAATCCTTAAATAATAACTTCACATCTATTCAGATTGAAATTGAGCAATTATGCCTCAATAACAAATTTGATGAGGCAGATGAGCAAGGCCAAGAACGGGAGCATTTCGAAACATTATATTTTGATAATATTTCTCAAGCTAAATTAATGTTAGAACAAATCAATGTCACTCAGACACCAAAGATAATAGACGACTCGAATTCAAATTCTCTTGTACATTCACCATTTCTTCAGTCTGGATCCCAGTATGGCCCACGCCTTCCTCCCATTCCACTGCCTCAATTTAGCGGTTCTTACGAAACTTGGACTAACTTTAAAGACACGTTTATATCACTTATCGATAAAAATTCACAAATTAATAACATTGAAAAATTCTACTATTTACAATCAAGTTTACAGGGTGAGGCTGCTCAACTTATTAGCTCGTTATCTATCACAGAAAATAATTACCACACTGCATGGTCGCTCTTAGAGGAGCGTTTTGAAAATAGAAAAGCCATAATACATGCTCATATTAAATGTATCTTTGATCTCAATCAAGTAAGAGACGAATCCCACATAGGTCTTAGAAAACTCTTGGATGGATTTCAAAATAATTTTAAATCCCTGCAAAACCTGGGAGAACCTGTAGACCATTGGTGTAGCTTAATAATTTATTTACTCACTACAAAATTAGATTTAAATAGCCGTAAAGAATGGGAGTTATTTTCATGTAAAATCGACAAACCTAAAACTAATGATTTCATAAACTTTTTATCACAACGTTGCCGATTCCTCGAATCTCTTGACTACAAATTGACCAATAAGAAACCCAATTTTACTCAAAAATTTGGAAAATATGAGCCTAAATATGAACGTAAAGCATTGCTTACTTCAAATAATACTCCTGTTTGTTCCCTATGTAAAGAAAATCATTTTCTATATGCTTGCAAAAAATTTCATAACCTACCAGTTGATAGCAGATTTGCAGAAGCTAAACGTGCCAACTTGTGCACCAACTGCCTACGTACAGGTCACCGCCAAGGTGATTGCAAGTCTTCTTATTCCTGTCGAACCTGTCAGGGCAAGCACCACTCATTGCTGCACATGCACAACAGACCCGCACATTCTCAAAGTACACAGCATAATTCTCAACCTCGATCTAGTTCTCAGCCTCAGTCCAATATTCATCCTCATAATGATAATTCAAAACCTTCCACTTCTGCAAACACCGCATTTACCCTGCCAATTAATAGCCATACAGATTTGCCCAATCCTACCGGTACTAACAGCTGTCACACTCAAAATCTTCATTGCACAAATGCAACCCAAAACTCATTTGTTCTACTCTCTACGGCCCTTATAGAAGTTTTCGATAAAAACAACCAACCTATAAAATGCAAGGCTATTCTAGATAATGGAAGTCAATCAAATTTCCTAACCCAAAACCTTTTTGACAAATTAAATTTACCTTATGATACTATTAATATATCCGTTTCTGGAATAAGCCAAACCCAAGCTAACATTTCTAAACGAACCCAAATTAAAATAAAATCTCTTTCTAATAATTTCTCTTTAAAAATATCTACTTTGGTTATTAATAAAATAACCGAGCCTATTCCTCAATTAGTTATTAATCCCTCGAGCATAAGCATTCCAGATAATATTGTTCTCGCCGATCAAGAATTTCTAAATCCTACCTCTATTGACTTACTTTTAGGTGCAGAAGTTTTTTATGACTTACTTAAACCCAACCAAATTAAATTGGGTAAACACAAGCCTATTTTACAAGATACCAAGCTTGGATGGATTGTGAGTGGACCTATATCTTATTTTACATCAATTTGTCAACCTCAAACCTCAAATTCATTAACTTGTACCACCACCGATAATAATCTTCAGAAGTCTTTAGAACTTTTTTGGAGCTCTGAAGAAACCACTGAACAACTACAACGTAATAATAAATATTCTCCGGAAGAAATCGAGTGTGAAAATCACTTTCGGTCTACAACACAAAGAAATCCCTCAGGAAGATTTACTTTAGATCTACCTCTCAACTCTAATGTATCCAAGCTTGGAGACTCTCTCCAAACTGCTATTAAGCGCTTTAGCCTCTTAGAACAAAAATTTGCAAGGCACCCTGAAATAAAAAAATCTTACTCTGAGTTTATATCCGAATACATTTCCCTTGGACATATGTCAGAAATTGAACCAATAAATGATACTTTCCTTTTATATCCTGCCTACTACTTACCTCACCATTGTGTGGAAAAATCTGATAGCCTTACTACACGGCTCCGAGTTGTGTTTGATGGTTCAGCGGCTTCTTCTTCAGGCCTCAGCATCAATGATTGTCTTAAAGTTGGACCCACTGTCCAAAATGATTTATTAACAATCCTTTTGCGTTTTCGAGAACACAATTATGTACTAACAGGAGACATCGCTAAGATGTACCGCCAATTTCTAATAAACCCCAACCAGCGATGCTTGCAACGCATTCTATGGCGCGATGAACCTCAAAAATCACTCCTTCACTTTGAGTTAAACACCGTAACCTACGGAATGTCAAGTAGTGCCTTTTTAGCCACGCGTTGCCTAAATCAAATTTCATCTGATGTTTCCGAGTCAAATCCAATTGAAAGCAACATCATCAAAAACGACTTTTACGTTGATGACGTACTCACCGGCTCATCCACTGAAGAATCCCTTGTAAATATCCGCAAAAATCTTGTAAATATTCTTAAATCGTATGGACTCGACTTAATAAAATTCTGTTCGAACTCTAAAACTGTATCGTCTGACTTCAGCGACCCCGTGAGTAATGCTATTAAAACTTTGGCATTAAATGAATCCCATCATCACAAAACTCTGGGTATATCCTGGAATCCAGAACATGATCAGTTTATTTATAATTCTACCATTAAGCTTGACACCAATCCTGTAACCAAGCGTGTAATTCTTTCACTGATATCTCAAATCTTCGACCCTCTCGGTCTCCTTGGTCCGATGGTGATACAAGTAAAACTTCTCCTGCAAAAGCTCTGGCTTCTTAAGATTGGCTGGGATGATCCTGTGCCCATAGATATCTTCCGAATATGGAAAAACTTTACTTGCCATTTATCACGCGTTGATTATTTCAAAATCCCACGCCAAGTAACCATTAGAAATTATACTCATCTTGAACTCCATGGTTTCAGTGATTCTTCTATAAATGCTTTCGGCGCATGCATTTACATCCGTTCAATAGACTCCTCAAGGAACATCTCTGTCAACTTATTCACTGCCAAAAGTCGCGTAGCTCCTTTAAAAGCTGTATCCTTGCCGCGCCTTGAGCTATGCGGAGCTTTGTTACTCTCCAGGCTAATGAACAAGGTCCTGAAGGTCCTGAATTGTAGTCCAAACAAGGTGTATTATTACACTGACTCCACCATCGTATTATGCTGGCTTTCCCTAGAACCTAGGCAACTAAAAACTTACATTTGTAATCGAATATCTGAAATTCAACAAATTACTGATGTAGATTCTTGGCATCACATCACGTCTACAAAAAACCCCGCGGATATAATATCTAGAGGTATCAGTCCTCAAGACCTTAAATATTGCACCTTGTGGTGGCACGGTCCCTCATTTTTATGCCAACCTGTAGAGTTTTGGCCTACAGACACCCACATTTCTAATTACTCACGCAAATCTTTCGACAATGACATACTAGAAATTAATACTAAATCTATCTTACTTATCTCTACTGTGCCTGAATTTCCTATCTTCGAACTATACTCAAATTACAACAAACTTATTAATGTAGTCGCTTATTGCATTAGATTCTATAAAAACTTAAGGTTGCCCAAACCTACACGTCAAATAGGACAATTGACTCTTTATGAACGTGATCATTCATTGACAGTTTTAGTAATCCTAGCTCAAGAAAAGGAATTTGCCCTCGATTTGCGAGACTTAAAAAATAAAAATCGTTTACGTTCCCAGAGTAAATTAAAGGCTTTGAACCCATTCATTGACAAAAACGGAATAATGAGAGTTGGAGGACGACTCGAGCAATCCTCTCTGGATTACGAATCCAAACATCCCATACTCCTACCAAAAGGACACCCATTTACTCGTTTAATCATCGTTCATATTCACGAGCAGAATCTTCATTCTGGAACACAGGCCACATTATCTTTCGTGAGGCAAAAATTCTGGCCCATTCATGGAAGATCCGCTGTTAAATCAGTAATTCACAAATGCGTTACTTGTTACAAACAAAATCCTAAACCTTTAAGTACTCTTTTAGGGGACCTACCAGAACCTCGAGTACATCCCTCCAGACCTTTCACACACACCGGTATGGACTATGCTGGATACTTTATGATTAAAGACTCTAAGCTCCGAAATAGAAAATTTATAAAGGCCTATTTGTGTATATTTGTTTGTTTAGCTACTAAGGGTGTGCATTTAGAACTGGTGTCTGACTTGACCGCTCACGGTTTTCTGGCCATGCTCAAACGTTTCGTTTCCCGTCGTGGTTTGTGTCAACATTTATATTGTGATAACGGCACAAATTTTGTTGGGGCTAATGGCGAGTTACAGGAAGTTTATAAACTTCATCAATCCCCTGAGTTTGAAAATTATGCTAGAAAAACATGATTCAGTTTCACTTTAACCCTGCGGCTTCACCGCATTTTGGGGGGTTATGGGAAAGTGTTGTAAAATCTTTTAAACATCATTTCCGTAGAGTAATATCAAATGATAATCCTCTCACTTATGAGGAATTTTACACTTTCGTGGTTCAAGTGGAAGCGGTATTAAATTCGCGTCCCCTTCTACCTCTTACCAATGATCCCAATGATCTGGAATCCTTGACTCCCGGACACTTCCTTGTGGGCCATCCGTTAAACCTTATACCTGATATCGAATTGGTGACTAAGCCAATAAACAGACTAAATCGTTACCAAATGCTGCAATCCTTGGTACAACATTTTTGGCGAAGATGGTCACAACAGTATTTACACACACTACACGAGCGATCAAAATGGCATTTTAAAACTGATCAAGGAAATCTCCAAAACCGCCTTGTCTTATTGAAAGACGAGAACAACCCGCCTTCCAAATGGACGCTAGCAAGAATTGTCAAGATTCATCCCGGAAAGGACGGTATAATCCGCGTTGTTAGTGTTCGTATAGCAAACGGGAATATACTTAAACGCAGTGTAGTTAAGATTTGTCCACTACCTGTTTCAGACGAACTTTGTGTACCCAGTGATTCAAAACAAACTTTTGAAGTAACTCAATAATACTGTATGTTAATGTTTGTATTTTAACATTGGACACTGTCGTGTATTATTAGTACATAACTTGTTTTTTTTTTAACCTATTTTCATTGTACTTTATTTGTTATTTTTTTTCTTCAACTTGTTATTGAAAGATACTTAGTACTTTCAAGGGCGGCGGTATGAACAGTTTTGTTTTATATTATTTTCATAATTAGAACGTTACGCTACTGTGTAACCATATTAACAAAAAAAATGAAATATATTGTTATGTAAATAAATAATCTAACATAAAAATGTCAACTGAAACGTTTATAATTAAAAAGTTGTAAAATTGAACTTGTTATCTTTCACCCGAAGTAGAAATATCCTACCAAGACAATTTGGGAATAAGGGATTTCTACATTTAACAAAACTTGTTATGTTGACAAGTCATTATATTATTTACAAGCCAGTAAAAACATTTGCGTCTACTACATAGAGACAATCACAACCCGCTATTGTTCGTATACAAGATTTTGGTAAATTGTACCAAAAATCGTAAAAACAATACTAGTAGCATTACCAAATCTTATAGTAGTGGACAAAAAATATTAACCCTACCACAAATTGTAACAAACAAGAAGAAGCCACCATATGGCTAAGTTTCAAAAAGAGCATAATCTTACAGTACCTATAGCAGATCAAAAGAGTTGTTGCACTTGTCCGAATGTGGCAAATTTCCGAAATTGTATTCTCTGATTAAAACATCTCTAATAAACTGTTTCTAAAATGATCTTGTTTACCCAAACAATCTACGAGACTTTGAGCCAACGAGCGGCAACGCGATGTAAGTTCACATGTAAATGATGGTATGGGCAGCCATAATCGCAGATGAACGCTCTCCAATAATATTTATTATGTCTGGTGTCTAAGTAAATGTGATTTATTATTATAAAAATGTGCACTCTTAAACATTTCGAAAGTGAACCATGTAATTTTAACATGAATCGGCACTGTCACATAAAGTGAAAATTAAATAAGTATGGTTAAAAAATCATGCGGACTAAAAAATAAGCCAGTATCAATTTGTTAAATAAAGCAGTTGTACGTAAATAGTACAAAATACTACAAGATCACATTCCGGCAACTCGTTTATGGGCTGTTAGAAGACCGTAGTTAAAGCAAAAGGTGGTCATATCAAGCTAAAGTGAAATTTACAACAATGAGAAAAACGTAAAAATTACAGTTTAATAGTACCTATATTACTTTACGAGTGGAGTAAATTGCATATTACAGCGAGTGTGTTTGGCCCATGAGCGAGCTTGCGAGCGAAGGGGCTAAAGAAACGAGCTAAATATGCAATTTGTTCCTCGAGTGAAGTACTATGCTTTACCCACGACTTACCACATGGTTTTTTATAAAACTAAAAATAACAAATATAAAATTTAAATTTTGGCATAAGTTGTCAAAAATATTTGATTTCGCAGACGGTCCTGTCTGAGAAATGTCAAATGTTAGTTTAATTTAATGAAAACTGTATAGTCCAAGAGCCTGCGACAGCCAGACATACCTTATATCATAAAAGCTGAAAGTTTTTCTATGTGTGCCTCTAGTACAGGTAAGAACGATCCCCAATTATGATACTTGGGTAGTGGTTCCTTTGGCAGGTAATAGCTGGCAAAGGTGTATAAAATTTCATCTTACTTTCTTTATTTTATAAAACTCAATTTTTTTATATTTCAATCGTAACAACATCAAAATTCACGTTACTCATTGCCAGACACTTAGTATGGTTCCAACCACCTTCCGGACACCCCTAAACTATAGTATTTTTTAATTCAATTTGCGTTATATTATAAAAGCTAAATTTAATATATGTTTTTTGGGGAACTATTTAACGATGTTTCCTTAGCAGCCAGACATTTTCGAGGGTTCTATCATCCTGCCAGACACATTGAATTGAGCAGAAGTTGCAAGAGCGCGGAGCATATGTAGTAAGTGTTGCGAGTGAAACAGAGCATTCAGTTTATTGCCATCATGCCATCTATTACTGCACATCAGCTGTTGTTTATTTCGAATTGTCTCGTGATCTTTTCTTCTAATTTATCAAGAAATTCTATTAAATAAAATTATTACAGTCAGGATAAAAAAATTTAAAACAATAGTCATTAAAAATTTTATAATAAATTATTAAGTATGTGAAAAAATTAATAATAATAATAAAAGTCTATCAATAAACTAGAAGCCTTCGAAATGTGGACCCTTCGAAGAATGCTGAGCATATCATGGACAGACAAAGTGAGGAACGAAGATGTACTAAGAAGAGCAGGGACTGAGAGAGAGAGTTGTTCAACTTGATCAAGGTGCGAAAGGTTGGATACTTGGGTCATGTTCTTAGAGGAGAAAGATATACAATACCCCAACTGATCATACAAGGAAAGATCGAAGGAAAGAGAGGTATATGCCGGAAACAAATGTCATGGCTACGCAATATAAAACACTGGACTGGTATAAATAACACCGGTGAGCTGTGTCATGCCGCTAAAAATAGATGTCTGACGATAAGATAATCGCCAACGCACTGTAGGTGCACGGCAGCAGAAGAAGAAGAATACAAGTCTGATAATTCTTGAGGTATTGAAACTTCTCCTGATGTTAAATGCTGTGACGTAATATTTTTATTTGGTAATTTATTTTTTTCTATTTGGACTATTAATTTTCTCAGAATCAATGCAGATTTTTGTAAAATATTTTCTGTTTGTAAATTGTCTAGAACTGAATCATCTATTGCTTGTTAATATTTTGGAGCTATTATTTTCTTTTTAAGAACGTTGAAAAATTTTATGTTCTCAGAGAGTACTTTCAGAATTTTTTGCTGAAAGTAATGTATTTTAAAAATAGCAGTCACATCAATAAAATTTTCCTTACAATTTTTTTGTAATGAATCGATATATAAGTCATATAAATACACCAATAAAAAGCAACGCCCTTTTTTGATCACTTCTTCGTTAATGATTGTACTAATTTCCTTAAAAACTATTTGGTGATACTCTCGTTGATAGTGCCACTCCGTTTTTCTAGGTTGTGGTTTTAAGGAAGATAACTTATTATTGAAATCAACTCGGCATGTCTATGATAAAAAAATTTTGGACCAGAAAAATTATTCAATTTATTTAAAAAATCTTTATACTCTCCATTACCTTCAATCTTGGAATTGACACTAGCTTTAAATTCATGGACATCAGCTGCATGAAGCGGAAGCATTCTGGATCGCAATTTTTTTTCCTTTTATCACAAAATATACAAACGGACTCGTTGTCATTATTACCAGCAATATTATCAGTCGAAATATTTACGTCCTGAGTTACAATACTATTATCACTAACATCCAGTTCAGATGAATCAAAATTACCTTAAAGAGTTAAAGATTGTAGATCTATTAATTCAGATATTGGAGTTTGCTGTGATGTGGGAAATTCTACAGGTACACGTTGTAACTCAGATTTATCTTGTGATGTTGAAGGTTGTGCTTCGATCGACAGCGACAATAAAATTTGTTGTGATTTTGTTAAAGATTCTGTTGATGGAGATTGTAAGTGAACTGGTACTGAACTTAACTCTGGTGTTGATGACAAAGTTGGAGATGAGTTGCCGGTAACTACACAACTTATTTGTTTTTTTCCTTTTTTATTTCAGCACTTAACGGTTCACTGCTTAAGTATTTTTTCATAAGAGATATAAATGTTTTATAACATGCTCGGTGATAACCACTGTCTATATATTCACTAAGTAAAATAATGTCTTTATATTTGAGGCTGTGTATTTTTCTTAATTTTAAAATAGTTTGACTTTTTTTAAAAGTTTCCTCGGAAAATATTATTAGATCGTCACTTTTTTTGCAGACAAAACAAACAACAAATTGATATAACGTCAGCTGACAGCTGATGCTCTGTTTTATTCGCACCAGTTACTACATATGCTCCGCGCTCTTGCAACTTCTACGCAATTCAATGTGTCTGGCAGGATGATAGAACCCTCGAAAATGTCTGGCTGCTAAGGAAACATCGTTAAATGGTTCACCAAAAAACATATATTAAATTAAGCTTTTATAATATAACGTAAATTGAATTAATAAATATTATAGTTTAGGGGTGTCCGGCAGGGGGTTGGAACCATACTAAGTGTATGGCAATGAGTAACGTGAATTTTGATGTTCTTACAAATGAAATATAAAAAAGTTGAGTATTATAAAATAACGAAAGTAAGATGGAATTTTATACACCTTTGCTACCTGTTACCTGCCAAAGGAACCACTACCCAAGTATCATAATTGGGGAACGTTCTTACCTGTACTAGAGGCACACATAGAAAAACTTTCAGCTTTTATGATAAAAGGTATGTCTGGCTGTCGCGGGCTCTTGCTCTAAGGTAACCAGCATAATAATACAGGTTTCTATTTACTTACTTCACTAGTTTAGTAAATGAAACTATAACACAACTCCTCAATAATTTGACACTTACTGACAGAGTTATAGGTTAAAAAATACGCAATTTACTTATGAGCCGTGGGTAAAATTACAATAACATATCTATGTGAAGCAGAAGTATATGCAATCTTGCAATGCGAAAAAAATAATAATTTGAGGGCCTATAAATCTAAGCGGACCCACATATGCACGGATAGTCAGGCTGCTATTGTGGCTTTAAATAGGTACCCTTAAATTGGTCTCCAGACTAGTACACGAATGCCGAGTAAGACTCAATATCATTGTCTAGAGTAAAGCCAGCTTTAGTGGTACCTACCAAACAGTTTGGCTCGGAAATGAATGAAAGCCTGGATCCGTAGACAACACAACCAATACTAGAAACACATCAGAATGTGTATTTAACAGACGTGTGCCAGAAAAGTTGAAACAATGCACAAAATCAAAACGAATAAGAAAAGACTAATTACAGAATTCCTTACACCGGTCAAGGGACACTGGGACTGTTTAATGGGGATCCAAGCTGCAGGGAACCTGAAACAGGTAAACATTGCGAAGTACTCGATCGCAGGAGACAGTCGATTTTTGGATTCTGCACTACGACTAGTGACTATATGTTAGATGGCATAATAATAAAAGCCTAAATGGATGGATTCTTAAATTTTAATTATTTTGAATCAATAAAAAATATTTTACACTATAAAATTAAAGTCGTTGAAATAATTAATAGTTTAATAGGCTAACCTGTATATCCGTACCTATACTATCATTCTTAAAGAGTTGTAGTTGACGCTATATAAGAGAAAAAACGGATGTGACAGTGACAGTCAGTGGGACTACCAGTAGAAGTTAGACTTCCATGCACGCGCCTGGATTTAGAAATTTGTATGGGAATGATTTAACAAAAATCATTATATGATATTCCCGTTCAGCGACCCCAAATACCTTCTAGTACCGAGTCTGGGACTACCGGTAGAAGTTAGACTTCTATGCACGCACCCGGATTCAGAAATTTGTATGGGAATAATTTAACAAAAATCATTATATGATATTCCTGTTCAGCGACCCCAAACACCTCCTATTACCGAGTCTAAACTCATTTTGTATCAAATTTGCATAAAATTACTGGAGACGAGGTCCTTACTAAGCACCATGTGTCTCGGCCATCGCCATCATGATATTCGTATTCAGCGATCCAAAAACCCCCGAGTACCAAGTGTGCACTGGTACTCGGGGGTTTTTGCCGATTTAATCCCATACAAATTTTCCACACCGGGTCCACGAATAGAAGTATAACTTCCAGAGTAGCCAAGAAAATAGAATTTATGAATTCTAAGAGAAATTGTCCTTTAAATTTGAAAAAATTTAAATTTAAACAATTGATACATTGGGATTAATAATACATATTAAATTTATTTTAAAACTTGTTATAATTAACAGCATGGTGTTTTATTACATTTCAACAATGTCTATTAAACGGAAGTTAATGATTCATAAATTACGTGTAGGTGATTGCTGAGGTATACTATTTTCTTCATGTTGTAAATGCACACATTGTTTATGCAGAGATTAATGAATGGCTACATAAATCCTAGTACAAGTACAATTAGGTTATCTTGAACATAGATTTAAAGAATCAAGCACATTATATCAAAGTTTTAATTCTTCTTAAGTAAAATCCTTTAATAGTTTGTGTGCTAGCCAGTGCACGTGATCTACTATATATCGCTAGGATAAATCTGTTTTACTCGAACAATTAATGTAGCACAATCGTGCAGATGTAGTAGTCATCGTAATATTAAAAAACTGAAAGATAATAAGATTCTGATAGATAGATAGTTTTATGCTTACCGCACATTTTGAAGTATCCAAAATTTCTATTTCTGTTGTTACGTTGTCAAATGTTACATTGTGTCGGTATAAAAAATCTGAAAAAAAAATAATTCAGTTTTATATTAAAGTAAAAGTAGTAAGTTAGGATAGTTTGAGGTCAATATCAGATGTTACTTTACAATGACAATCTGACTATGATCGTAAGAAACTATAAGTATCAAAATATCTTTAAAATGATATATTAAAGCCATAAAAAAATGTTGACTTAAATATATAGTACGAGAGCCCACGACCAAAACCATGTCTCATAGCAATACGGCCAAAACCCTATGAAATCGTTAGATTATATGATTTTGAACCCGACTAGGTGTGCAGTAACGGTCGAAAGTGTAGCTACTGCGTGGGAGGCCATTTCTGCTGTGTCAACAAAAAAAGGCAGTCGGTATTATAGCAATACGTCTGATATCGATAATGTACATAGATTTTATAATTGTATTACGAAAAAGTTTGTTTTCAGACATTTTTCGCGTAGCATATAGCCTGAGCGCATTTTTGAAAATGTCAAAAAATTTAGCCGACCTGTATCATAGCAATACGGATAAATTTTTTTTTAAACTTTTCGTATTGCTGCCAGGATTACCAAAAAACTGTTTTCAGACACTTTGAGTGTAGCATATACTCCCAAAAATGAAAAAAACGTTTCGGAGTCGCCCGGCAGACGCCTCAGCGTTTGTTACGCTCCTGCGGCGGGTACGACTTTTCGTGTGTTTCGCTCCTGCCCCTCTCTTATTATTATACAGCTCACTCGGCAGCTGCTCCAAACGTTGGAACGACGCTCACTTAGATTTGGGCCGCGGTCAAAAATTGGGTTGGAAGTCATAATATAACATTTAGATGTGGTGACGTCGAAAATCTTGCAAGACAGAAGTTCTCCAGCATCACCACTGAGGAGTGGAAAAGAGTTTGCGAACACGTACATAAGTACGAATTAGATTTAATGAAAAAAGAGCATCTATTAGACACCGCCCAAGATTTAGTTATTAAAATGTACAGATCATTTAACGTTTTCATTTGATAAAAGTCTCGTTAATTGGTGGAATCGATTTAACTTAATTACGTGTGACTTTAGCACACTTCCGGTTTACTCGGGAATTTTTTTTTCGAACTTCCACACGAGGACCGATAATCTCTTCCTTAACTGATCATGAATATTATCGATAAAAGAACGAGAAATAAATTAGTATATTTGATAGAAAATTTCTCCTTTGTGGTAATTTTTTTCAAGAGTTCAAAGCTGAGATCACTCGGTGGCTTCTGTCGTTATGAATATTGAAAAAAAAATAGTAGGCCGATAGGGAGTCGTATTGAAATTAAAATGAACGAATTATCTTCGTAATTGCAATTTTTATCACAGATACTTCCGGTTTAGAAATGTTTGAGCTTGGATCTTGTGTGCAAGTATTTTTTTTAGAATGAAGAAGGGAAATACCTTTTGAAATAATTCAATGGCAACTAGAACTATCATTCATCATTCAGGGTCGCAACTTATTCATTGGTTTGTAACAGAGAATTCAAGATGCCTCAATACGATTTTGAAATGATATCTGAATATCGAAAAGTTGTCTGATAGAGAAGGTGCTACACTTAATTCGTCTGATATAATTTTTTTGCACATGTGGACAACGTATTTTATCATGTCCAACAATTTTCAGACATATTGCTATGATACCGATCGGTAAAATTTGTTAACATTTTGAAAAATGCGCTCAGGCTATATGCTACGCGCAAAATGTCTGAAAATTGTTTTGTTCGCATCAAATAACCAAAATTTACTAATCAAAAAGATTTTCAGACGTATTGCTATGAGACATTTTTTTTGTCTCATTTCTAATTTTTGTAAGTGATTTTCCGGGTTTACGCTACACCATTAACGTCTGAAAAATATGTTTCCGGTATCTCAGAACTATCATTCAACTACAGTCTGAAAATCAGACATATTGCTATGATGCAGTTCGGTAAAATTCTTTGACAATTTTGAAAATTCGGTCAGTTCAAACGCTACAAGGAAAATATCTGATATAGGTATTTTCGAGTTCAGGATAATCGTATCTATCGATTTGATGCGGTTTTGGCCGTATTGCTGTGAGACAAAAATCTTGGTCGTGGGCTCTTGTACTAATAGAAATATAGTATACCTAGTAAATATTAAAAGTGACCAGGAACAGCGTATTTCTACCACTTTACCGTTCCAACATATATCGTAGGTACTTAAAATGTATGAATAGATAGATATTCTTGTGAAATGCGTGTAATTAAATAGATTTTGTTAATTTTAATGCATAAAAAATGTTCTTTACGTATTTGAGGATACTAAATGGTATTTGAGAAGCTGTAGATGAAAAATCCGTAAAGACGTACAGAAGTGGTCAATTTCGCAATTTTTGTTTTGCAAGAATAAATTTTGTATTTTTAAAACCAACTCTCGAGTTAATATTGTATACTTCCTAAACACCCGGCTGCTGGACGAACGTATAAGTATAGCGCAAATAATTTGTTGAATTGATTTGCATATATGGCCCATTTGTCAAGATTAGATGAGAAAAATATTCTAACCGAAATACAGCTTGTGAGGCTCATTTACCGAGATTTTTTTTACAAGCGTTCTTACTGTAATATAATATTTTTACTTTTTAAGTTATAGAATATATTTCTTGTACAACATAGAATCTTTAGATTTACTGTTAGTTGGTTTACTATTACTTTAAACATATCTTTTTATTCATAACATGAATAAAATATTCTTAAAATCGAATTTCTTCATAGTTACAATTTATTTCAGAGTATCTGGTGCATTATGAACGAGTCATACCAATGTAAACAATATAAAACAAATATTCAACAAGAAATTACATCGTTACAGGTTTCCAAGAAATCTATATTCTCTTTTAGTTTTAGTGTTAGATTGAAAAGAATTTTCCGCATAAAAATTTATATTCACTTTTAGGCGTTAATATTATCTAAGCATCGTATATAGACACTTATCATCCCTTAGTCCGCCGCCTTTGAAGTTCTTTGTACCACCTTTCGCTTCGGTTTGCCGACGTTTTTTGTTTAGTTTTGTGAGAAATGGTGATGCCACTCTACCGATATTTTAGTAGATCTTTCAGTCTAAGAAGTAATATACGGATCTCTGGATGTGGAAATTTGGGGAGGGGCGAGCAAATGCTCAGCCAACACTGAGGCCACATATGGCTCATTGTGCATTCTCCAGTGTGTAGGGAAATCCTCACCTTAGGCTGTCACCAAGCCTAGTGATTTAAAATAGGTGATGAGGCTCCCGAGGGGGATCTCCCTGACATCGGCTGGTGTAAGCCAGTACTCGCCCAACACGGATCTTCTGATTTCAGAAAAAGCAGAGCAGTCATACATGATATGTTTTACTGTTTCCTCTTCTTGTTCGCAGCCTCTGCATAGCGGCGATTCTGTTAATTTCATCTTAAAGAGATGTTGTCGCAATTGGCAGTGACCTGTTAAGATTCCTACAGCTGTTCGGAGATTTTGTCTGGTCAATGCCTTAAATTTTTTTCTGTTTCCTCGCCAGGATGAGTTAATAACTCTCTGACCAGTCTACAGTTCATAGTTTCATCCCAGCACTGTATAAATTTTTAGTGAGAGTGCTGTTTGATAAGGTCCACAATCCACAACAGCGGGCAATGTTAGCTTGGTAGATGGGCGAGGGCTAACATATTTGTAGCCCGCAGCCCTCCTTGCTAAATTGTTGACAACGATGTAGACCTGCTTTGGCGGTATGGAACCAGTTTTAGCAAGATTGATCCTACAATTCTTGTCTACATACGGTGACCTAAGCTTTGCAACCCTAAAGGTTTCCGTTTTATTTGAAATTTTGAACGTTTAAACACCTTAAGATTGAGAATCAGCAAAAAAATGTTGGTTGGTATGTTATCAAGCCTATATAAATAAAACGATTTTTTTCAAATACAAAATTTTTTGTCTATCTCCAGATGTACAACTTTAATGATTTTCCACATTTTCTCTTTTACACAATTTGGAAATCTATACTTATATTATAGAAAAACTGTTAAAAACTCACCTATACAAATCTTAAGCTTGCGATCGTGGGAGAAACCAAGGTTAAAAGCTAGTTACATTGCAAAAAAACAGTATCTAGATTTCTGAGGTAAATAATAATGTTCAAAGATGCCCAAAGGTTATTGTGAGATGTGTGGTTCTAAATAAATTTTCAACGATTTGCAATGGAGTACCACTTATTATAGTAACCATTCTTGAGATTTTATCAACAAAAGATAGGTAATAATTCTTACGGGCCATAACATCTTCTTTAATACCATTCTTTAATGAGTGTAAATGTACCAGTCGCCTTAACTGAGATTCGTTTATTCCTACTATTTACCAGTGAGGTACCAAATCTTATAGATATTTTTTCTGTTATCTGTGTAAAACTCATAAAACTATTGTATTGTAAAGTATTAGTACCTAGTTTTTGGAATAAAGAAAATTTTGGTAGATTTACCAAAATTCTAAAAATTTAACAATCATGTGTAAAGAGTTTTATAGAAAATATTTTTTAAAATAATGGGCTATGACTTTTGTGTATATGCGACCGTGAATAATTGGAATGAAAGCTTAAAAAATAGGTAAATTTTTATTAAAAAAAGTGCAGATCGATTGGGAACAGCAGTTTTTGTGACTCTAATAATGCAATTTACGCTAAGATTTAATCAGACTATTGTAAATATTTTATATGAACACGTCCTTTGTAAATTTCACATTCACGCAAGAAAAAATTCTAAAAAATGAATCCCAAAATGTTTGACGTTTATCACAAGCGTGCAAGATTACGTTCGATCTGTGTTCAGTTTGCAAATCTCCAAGGCCAAAAAAATTTCTGTTCAAAAAGCTACTAGAAAAGTACTTGTTTTATTATTTTGGAATGGTAAGAAGTGGTTTTATGAATAAGATTATAAGTTATAAGTTAAATGCCAATTACTTTTTGATGTTACTACTTAATATATAAGAAAAAATGATGAAAACCAAGAAAATTATTTGCAAAACAACATTTGTGTAAGGCCAAGCGAAAAAATTTGGTTTAGGGTTCCAAAAATGTATTCTAGGTTGTATAACAGTGCCAACAACACAAACTATTTTTAAAAAGATAAATATCTAGTTTAATATAACAATAATTTTTTATTACCTAATTTATGCATTGTCAATCAATATAATTCTGAAGAAAATATGAACAGAAAAACCTTCAACCACAACTTATCTTTGTTTATGCCAATATTTAGATCCTCTAAATATGCTAACTTGCAGGTATATAACTAAGATGTCCCTAAATTTAGAAATTTTAGTAGTAGCTAAGATGAGGCTGAGCTTCAGCGTATTTAATTAGAATAAATCTTTAACTAAGAATTATGTATGTTTTGATTTAATACAATTTAATTATTTATTTTAAATATGTTTTATGTCCCAGTTAATCTTTAACATATACGCTCCGTTTATTTGTGTATTGTGAGGCACATTTTAAAATTTTGTGTATACAACATACTTCGTTTTCAAAGATTCATGCATCTTATAACATCATGTCGATTTCTTAAACAAACAGTTGATTGCATTTATATCGATTTTTTGTAGTTATCACCGGTTTCATGGATTCTGTTATATCGAATGCCTTGTTATCAATCCAAATTCTGTGTCCTTACAAATAAATCTGTGTTTACTTATTTGTTTAGGACAATTTTCTTCTGGATTAAGCCTCAGAAATACATAGTGATTGTAAATGTTCTACATTTCGAATTTTGTATCGTTACATGAAGAATATTAGGATATATTTTACGATATAGATGATGTTCAAAGTAGATCTTTTTGAATTTCGCCGGTATATACAAACATACCATTCACTCTCATTTCAATTTTATGAATAAATGCACCGGTCTGCCAGTCTTGATTTGTAAGCCCAAGATAATTACCACGCAGCGATTAATGCTACGCACCGTGGATTTTTTTGTGTACAAAGATTTATACTTATTAGTAACCGTAGACGTCTGGTTTCAGAGTCGTACCGAATGCATGAGATTTGTCTTTAGTTTAAATAGATAATTGCTCTGTGGACATAATTTCAATTACAGTGTAATTAGAGAGTTACAATTAGTGTCGTATTATCTGTAGAACAACATTTAATGGATTACTGATAATTTAGTTGATCTATTTATATTATATTCTTGCTTAGAGAAACACATTAAAGTTTAATTTCACAGAAAAATAAAAATTTAAATATTATCAGAATTAAAGCCAATTAAGATCATTTTAGAATGAGATTCACTGTTTCCGAAACTAATAAAGACATAAAACTATAAAAAATATTAATAAAGAATTGGAAACAGTTGCACAAAATCAATAAAAACCCACACATCAAATATTATTTCATAACAAAGAAAATCGTCATGTTGGGAAGGAGGTCGAAGATGGTTTACAAAGTGTTAAGAACTTTTAATAAGTTGAAGAAGTTACTAGTAGATAGTGTCCTGATATATTATATTATAATGTATATGAGAGTTTTCTTTTTAGTTTTGTATATAGCCTTGCCACGGTTTTTCTACTCCTTAGTAACTAGCTAAGGTTCTTTAAAGTTAATGAATAAACTTCCAAGTCTACACTAAGAGAATTGCGAGAGAGTTGTTAGAGGTCACTCTACTGGCAAATTATGCCCGAGCTCAGCCGTAGAGGGATGATATGCAAGTGAGCCGCGCCACCGACTTAGACGGTACAAGTCGGAAACCCCTAGATCGAATAGGCTCTAGCAACTTTTCGCAATCTTCGTAAGAAATTAAGTAACAAAGTAATAAATTGATAAAGTGATCAAGTGATAAGCGATAAAGTAAGCTAAATAAAACGAAAAATATCAAAACTAGACCCTCCTTTAATGATTTGATAAAAAAAAATGGTCAATTAGATAACAATTCTGTTACCCTAGCGCTACACAACAAAATTCAATGTTTATAGTGGCTAAACTATTATTGTGTGATCACACGCTCTACTTAAAATTAAAATTTACAATCAACAAATCGATAATCTACAATTTATATGTAAAGTAAAAAAAAATATCAAAATATTTATGGTAAAGGCTTATTAGCTTATCTGTTCTGGCCAAGGCCTACAAGAGAACCTGTAGGTTCTAACGATGAACTCCTCCAGTCCTAGACTATTGGTATTCCTTCACCCAGATAGTCGGGATTCGTCCAAATAATAGTTAAACTTAGGTCTATACCCAAGACAGGAGCCAGTAACAAAGATTTAGCCTGTTAAAACAAATGCGAGCCTGTACCAAAAACTTTCCAAGAACTTAGACCCGTTCCAAGAACCCTAATGTAATAGGGTTTTTCTCTAGAGCTGCGATTCTCCGGTCTTGTATGGGAGATTAAATAAGTAAACACCGTTGCTGACTGTACTGAAATGCTATCTACGGTTCACCGTAACTCTAGGGCTGCGATACTCAGGTCTGGTATGGGAGATTAATAAATAAACACCTATGCTGACTTCACTGTGATTCTATCAACAGAAGATTCCATAAAATCCCTCAGAATGAGGTTCCTTTCGAAACAAAATTCACAACTAACAACAAAATCCAAAAATAATTGACACGGATGTACCGTGATTTAAAACTTAAACCGAAAAATCTTTTGGCGACACTCAAACAAACTGTTCAGATCGATGACAAATTGCAAAAATCGCTGAAGCAATCGATTCTTACGAGCGGAATATGTCACAACGGAAGAAGGTCTCTACCCGTTCAATTCTTAACTCCTAATCTAACTGGTCTCGTCCGGAGGTCTTTGCTGAGTACCGTGCGCATGTAATCAAACCTTACTGTTGTCAACAATATGACGGGTTGTACAAACAGAAGAAGAGAGTGGCAGTCAGCTGTTTACAATCGAAAGTTATATCGCTAACCTGAACAGGAAAGAGATAACTCTAATATCAAGGATGAGATCAAATCACGCTCTTACTAAATCCTACCTTAAAAAAATAAATGCAACAACAGACGATAGATGCGAATGTGGGCAGATCCAAGATTTGAATCACATACTTTTTTCCTGCAACATACACAAAGTTAAAATTATGCAGTTCCTTAATTCCCTCAATTTCCCTAGTAACGTCCTTGGACCACACTCGGTTCACGACTTAATATTTAAACACTTATCAATCAGCAACATTAAAAGCATAGTGTCATACCTCTCAGACTCGAACATAAAACTCTAGTGCAGCGTAGTGCAGGGGGCACCCCCTGAAGTAGTGCTTAGTGTCTAGTAGTATAGAGAACAATTGTAGTGCTTGCTTTGCTAAATACTTTTTTCCGCTTATTGCATGTTCGTCGCATCTAATGTAGATTCGCTTGCCAAGCATATATAAATAAGGACATAATTCTTAATGCAGTTTTAATATTTTCAGCGATCAATATTGTCTTCAACTCCAATAACCAATAATCAATGGATAACCTAAAATATTGTCATGTTTCCTTAAATGAAAAATACAAATAAGGCCGAATAGCCCTGGTAGCTGAGGCCCTTACAGAAGAAGAAGAAGAAGTTATAGTAAATTAAAAGTAATTATAATAACAATAATTTGTGACCAGAATATAATAAATAGATGGTGATTATCTATGAACAAACAAAAATCAACTTGTTCTTAATACTAAATGCCTCTGTTTAACCCCTAATTATGGTGCTATTCGTATGGTAAGTAGTCAATAATGTTAACTATTAAAACAATTATTCTTGTGGGAAATTAACCCGTTACAGCCGCTATAATCGGGTGTACTACTAGAAATCCGGGAGGATCCAGGGGAACTTATCCGGAATTCCAAGTGCTGATAATTAGTAGATGTGGTTTTGATATCTATTTTGTTGGCATAAATCCAGAGTTTCATTGGGATACAACAAGTCATGTAGATACAATGAGTTTTTGAAATTGGCAAGTTGTTCGAAAAATGGATATTAGCCGAGAACATTACATTTTCGAGCAATAATTGTTTACAATTTTCGGAGAGGATTATCTCAACAGCAATGTATCGCTAAAATGATTTGTGTGTTTGAGACTGAAGCATCATACCAATCAACTATTTCCTTCTGGTTGTGCGAATTTTAACGTGGTCGCTCGAGTCTCATCCACGAATCTAGGCTAGCTCCACCCAAAACAATAGTCACACATTGATGCGGTTCGTCAACTAATTAAGGATTACCACCGTGTAACATACCGGGAGAGGTATCTTTGGGAATTTTAAAGACTTCATTTGCTCACAGAAGAGCAAAAAGCGGTTCGCGTCAATTGTTGGCGAGAATCATTGGAACGGTTTTATTAAAAGAAACTCAAAAAAAGTTTATAGTATTGTGTCGCCAGAAGAAGCCATCGATGCCTTTAAAACAGCGATTTCGCAGGTGTCAGCTAAAAACTGGAATAACTGTTTTACCAATTGGATTAAACGTATGCAAAAGTGTATCGATCTTGGTGGGTCATATTTTGAAATGCACTTTACTTTAAGTCTATGTATTTTTTGTCTTTATATGGGTATGCAAAAATGAAAAGAAAACCCTCCTAGTAGTCCTTAATCCACTACTTTACACCATAATATAGAAGTTACATGTATCTCGAATAAAATAAAAGGTAGAAAGATACAAAATATACGGTCAAAAATCTGTGTAAGATGGCTGTCATTCCTGACTATACCTATAATACATTTCACTTAAACTGCTACAACTATAATTGATTTAAATACAAAAGCCAAGTTAATTATAAATCAGAAATATATTTTCTCTGAAAACGATATCAAATACAAATTGGATTGTCGCATTTTGAATATTGTTTTATATCGTTCATCCCATTCTTCTTACAAGCGTTAAAATACCAACTAACGTCGTTTTTATTTTTACTTTCTTTTTCTTCGATTAAATCTACATTCGTGCTGCAAAGGAATCACACACTGGCCAAAACGAACGGAAATTTTGAATAAGAGTGTTAGCTACTAAGAGTGTTTCCTTGAGCGAAGTCGAACATTTTGAGTTGTATTTTTGATATTCAGGTCTTATTACCCGACAGGCCTTATTACCTGTATCTACAATATTTAAACAATATAATACTTGTATTGCGTTAATGTTGCTGTAATTCTCTAGACTTTATTATTGTCATGCCTGGGGGAATGGAGGATGTGCCATAGTGTTATAGGATGAGGAGTAGCTTACTAAAGGCACTTCCCACCCAGGTCGGGGGGATTAGGGAGTGTGCCTTAGTGTTTTGGGATGAGGGGTAGCTATCTGAAGGCACTTCCCACCCAGGTCGTGGTTATCTACCCCCTGGTTAGGTATCCTGTTGAAGGCAGAAAACTAACCAGGAGGAAGATTAGATAAACAACAGGAAACAAACAACAAATATATTAACAAACAAACAATAACAATGAATAATTAAAAATGACTAACGAATAACTAAATACAATAATCTTAACTAATCTTAGCAAATAAACTACATGGTGGCATGTCACACTTACTCACGAAAATACGTCAAGAGTCACAACGGCCCAGACCCAAGGGTCTGTTTTAGGGACACCCCGAAGGGTGACCCTTACAGACAACCTCAGACTCCGAACTCCCCGTGTCCGACCTTAACAACTTGCTTTTATAGTCAATTTTTACGCTACGTGAGAATAAGAATTAAACTATATCAGGTCGCCTTGAAATCTAACGTACTGACTTTGGCCTGGATAATTACAATACAAAATAATACAATGAAATCTAAAACAATTAAACAACCCTATTATCGTATGTGACATGCCCCCCTTCCCTTAAAGCCAGCCCCTGACTTTGCTCGGCTCTGGCTTACAGAGGTGTATGTATAGGACTGAGTTTTACAAAATAATTTTAATCCGCCACACTTCTGTCAGAATCTGCTCTTCTCGGAGAATGACCTGTCTTGCCCTCATCTAGAAACGCCAGGTCCTCCGCTGGCTAGACGGATCCCTTTTTGGTATGTTGGTCTGTCTCTGTGAAAAACATCGTCTCATAGCTCCATCTCTCGAGGTTTATGGCCAACATCAGACAGTACTTCATCACACCTTTCACCTTAATACCTATTATCGTATGTGACATTATAAAGTACCTAAACCTTGTTTCAACCTATTTTAAGCTCTACAAGTTAGCTATTTTTTAAATCTGAAATTCATATAGACACTATAATAAAGTTTTATTTAATTAGAATAAAAATTAAGCAAACCAAATCCATTAAAATTTTTGAGTGAGTTGAGATAATAATTTAGTTTAAACTAAGTATTTTGATTACCAAAGAGGGATGGAAAATTAGTGTTAAATAGAAAAAATGCACCAAACATTTATTATAACTATCATAATCTAAGATAGTATCATAATTTTTCACGGATCGGTAAATTTACTGCCATCAAAATGATATCAGAAAATAAAGTAACGAGCAATAAATGCGTTTACCTACAAACATAGATTTATATTGATACATTCAACTTTCGTTATAGGGGCTTAAAGTACCTAGAGCAATTTTATAAATGTTGCTTTGAAAGATTTATTGTTAATTATTAATATTATTAGATGGATAACGCTGCGAATTCACATTTCAGTTGTGAAACTGGTTTAAAAAAGTAATTTTGTTGCGCTGCTCAGTATGATATCTAATCTATAGGATATTAAAGAGTTCTAAAGAGTTCAGATTATCGGATTATGTTCTCAATAAGAATGTTTGTATAAGGAAAATATTACACGGACGAGTCCAAATTTTCGGTGTAGTTTATAATGCATATATGTATATAAATATATATATATATATATATATATATATATATATATATATATATATATATATATATATATTGAGATGAATTTAAAATAAAATATAAAATGATTAAAAAGAATCTTCTTGATCCCAGGAAAGAGTTCAAAGTTTTGATATTTGTATAATTTAATCATGGAGAGAAGAATGACCTTAAGAGATGGTAAGATAGTAGGGAATGATAATGATAGTAGTGATAGTGGTGAGATTAAGATAGAGAATGTGGCTGTTCAGTTACATGAGGAACGAATGACAGGAGCAGGTGATTTTCGAGTAGAGGAGTTGATTCAATCAGGACAACCACAGGAGGGAGAAGAGGAAGAAGAAGGAGATAGCTTGTTCGAAAGAGGGGGAGAACAGGATCAAACCATAGTAGAGATAGGTAAAGAAGTATCCGGTGGTATAAATGAAGAAGAACAGGTGGTACAAGAAAAACCAAGAGAGGAGAGTCAATCGGATATATATAGGATGTTACAAAGCATGAGGATGGACAATCAAATCCTTATGATGAGATTTGATCAGCAGGATTAGAAATATGAAGAAATTAATAAAAGTATTATGAATATGGATAAGAATATGAAACAACAAAAAGAGGACATAAGGGAAGACATAAATAAGAAATTGGATCAGCAAAAAGAAGATATGACTAAGATATTTAGAAGTGAAATTAACAATATAAAAGAAGACAATTTGAAGATCAGGGAAGAAGTTAAAATTATGAAAAAAGAATGTGACAAGAAGATAGAACAACAAAACACAGAATTAAGGACGGAAATACAAGATACAGGAGTGAAGATTAGGGGGGAAATTGAAAAGGTTGTGGAACTTCGAATCACTGAAGTAAGTAATAGAATTAATGACAACTTGCCTGTAATAATAGAACAAGAATTAAATAAGCAAACAGAGGTCATTAGAACAGAAATACAACAAGTTCGTGTACAAGAACGAATTAATGAAGAGGTAATAGAGAATTTAAAGATCAATTTAGGAAAGGAATTTGAAAATTTAGAGGGGAAAGTTGATAAACAAAAAGATATATGTAACAAAAATTCAGATATAGTTGACATGAAAATAAAACAGGAAATGGAAAAGGTGCAAAGAAAATTTCGGGAGGTCACCGAGGATATGAAAAGGATGGAGAATAATGTGAGGGGTAATGTTAGAGGAATACTACCGAATTATTGGACGAATTGTAATAATAGGGGAATTAAATTTGATGAAAATATAAACCACATGCATCCGAAAGTATTTGTCAATATAGTTAGGAGCAAAATTAAATATATATGTGATCTTGTTGAACAAAAATTATTAATTAGACATATATATTAACTGGACATCCATTACGGTGGTTTTGCAATAAAGAAAACCAAATATTGTCTGTAGAGGATTTTAAAATACAGTTTTGTAATTATTTCTTGGGGGAGATAAAACAAGTAGCATTCTGGGAAAAAATGTACATTTGGAAATATAAAGAAAGAAAAGAGGGAAATATCAAGAAAGGGGGAAGAAATTTAAATTAGGTTATAGGTATATAGGGAATTATCAGGAAAGTAGATGTATAGGAATTTTTTTTTTAAAGGGAACAATTCTAAAATTATAAAAATAAATTATATTTGAATAAATGTTAAGAAGGGGGAATGAATGTGATTTAAAAAAAAAATAGACATAAAAATTTTAATAAATTGGATACAGTGCATGAGGTAGGTATATTTATGAAAATTTGTAAATAGTAGTAGGTATTAGGTGTATATAATTTAGTAATAGGTATGATAAATTTTTTTTTGAAAAATATAGCATGAAAGAAAGATTGAATAAGAGTTGAAATAGAATAAGTAATTCAAATAATCAGTGAAAATATTATTTTCATGTACCTAATGGGGAAAATTAATTTTTTTTTTGTGTTTATTAGATTTGGAATATCTATCATTTGTGCAAATAAATATGTCAAATAAATCATATAAGAAGTAAAAGAAAAGGAAGGAAATTTAAATAATTTTATTAGAATAAATATGGATTTTTCTTAGGAAAATTATGTAATTTAAATAAAGTAAAGTAAATAAATTTTTAAGAAATAATCTTTGACTAATGTTGAAATTCAATGTTGGAATGGAAATTATAATTTTTAATCAAATATGGAAGATATATTTGATTGAAAAATTTTAATTGGGGGATTTGAGATGAAATATGATTCTATGATATATATAATATTTAAAATAAAATATAAAATGATTAAAAAGAATCTTCTTGATCCCAGGAAAGAGTTCAAAGTTTTGATATTTGTATAATTTAGTTCCATTTTCCAGTATATTAAAAATTATTCTCTTCATTCCTAAAAAAAGAAAGGAAAATTAAAATAACAAAGATGAATTAAAACTTAAATAGTAAAATACATGCGTTGGTGTAAAATAATTTAATTAATCGAATAAATAAAGGAATACTTACTTTTAATAGATTGTGTATGAATTTTCACTTCCATAATTTCCATATTTATTATTTTCATAATATTCATATTTGTCATTTATAAAGTTAATAAGAAATGAGAAATTCTAAAAAAAAAAATTATATTTAAATACAGTAGAAAATAAAATTTATAAATTTTGTTAGAACTCTAGTATGTAGGGATTATAATGCAGATTTGTGAAATAATGTTTTAATTCTAGTAGGTATGGTGGTAGAAATTGTTGAATAATTAAGATAAGTTATCTAGGTGGCTGATTTGTTTGATTTATATAGAATCAAGTTTGTCTTGAAAAAGATTGATATATGATTTAGATTGTTAGCGATAGTTTTTTGTTTTTTTGTTGATTTTGTGAATTGTTTCTCTTTTCCTTGGTCTGTCGAGGCAGATGGTTGTAATAAATGTTCTGGAGTAAAATTGAGTTTTTTCATTAAAAAATAAGTTTAAAGAGATTTGAATGGTATAATATTGGTACTTAAGTCAAATAGAAGAATTTTGCACAAGTTTGGTAAGAAGAAAGATTATTTAAAGTTAATTTAAAAGATTAAAAAAGTCAAGAGAAGAGATATTGAAATAGAAAGAAGATTTATCATTGTTAAGAAGATTAAATTATCAAGTTGAAAAGAAAAATATTGAAATAAGTACTTACCAGTTCTAATTAAAGCAGTTTTCCTCAAGAATTCAAGAAAATCCGTCATTCATATGGTTTGAGCAGTATTTATATGGTATAAGATTTGAAGAAGTGGATTAGCTGGAGTTACACGGTATTTTTATCCAAAAATAAATAATTGTGTGTTTGATTTCTTGTTGTATAAACTATATTCATATTCACTTTCATATAAAAATCACGTTTCACATCATTAGATTTAAGAACATTTAGAATTTCTCATTTTCACTTTAATATTTTGATTAAAACAAATACTTTTCACATTCACAGTTCTTAAAATATTCATTTATAAAATTTCAAGGTTAATTTCAGTAAAAAAATCGATAATAGACACAACTACTTGTCAGTTTCTACCATTGGCGTTCCAAATAAAATATTAAAATTAAATTAAAATTAAATTTAAATTCTGTTTATCATAAAATTACAAATTAAATTTCAATAAGTAATTTTTCTAAATCATATCTAGAGTCATTTACATTAATTAAAATATCATATTAAAAGTTTAAATTTTATAAAAAAAGGAAAAATTTAAGTTATAGCATATATACTTATATAAAATAAATACTTGGCAAGTTATATATATATATATATATATATATATATATATATATATATATATATATATATATATATATATAGACAACCTATACTGTACTGATGAGATCTAACAAGATCGAAACATGTCTGCAGTTGGTTTTGCCCTGGTATAGACTAGTTGATATTTATATCCACGTCGCAGCATCAATGTGCATTTGAGTTAGGAAATTCTAACCAAGCACAAATTTGACAGCATTACGCAAGATACTTTGTATAATTTTTTTCTCTATCTCTCTCTCTATATATATATATATATATATATATATATATATATATATATATATATATATATATATATATATAATTTATTATAGTATTACGGTTTCTGGTGTTTAATTTAAAAATATTATTTCCAATATTAACAAAAAAACAGTTTAATAGAGGGAGTGAAGTAATTTTTTGAGTTTTGTTCAAAGTTTTTGTTTATTTTTTTTATGAATAGAAATGGGTGTTCTTATTTAATTTAAGATGTGTCATTAAGATGAAATATAAAATAGAACTGAATTGAGTATATTATAAAAACATTTTAAAAAAAATTAAACAGCCTTCAAAAAAATGCACTAAAAAGCCAAAAATAAAATCATAATTTCTTAAAAAAAATGGAACCAACTAGGCATCTGATTTTGATTTCCTTGAAGTCGGCTCCAATAAAAAAATAAGTTGCGCCCATTTATATTTTTCTTTAATTTTTTTCTACTTACACTAAATATTTTAATGCCCGAATACATCTTTTTAAAGTTTTTTGATTTAGCTCGAACGATCTCACGACTCGCTCTCCACCAAATACCTGAGTGCCGTTCTATAAGAAAAATATAATTGCAAATAGTCTAGTAAGGAAGTTCTTTTTTCCAGAACCTTTTCAATCAATCTTGGAAAAATATGATTAAGGTGTCATTCGATCCTAAATCGCGTCTAAAAATTTTTGAAAATTAAAAATTATTAAAACGGATTCAGTTTTTTGAAATTACCTTAATAACTAGTTAAGATTTTTGAAGTCTGAAAAAAGGTTCAAAAAAAGAGAAAAGTTTCCTAAAAAAAGTGGAACTATAAGATATTTCCCCGAAGGGGTAAAAATAAGTTCGAAATCGGGTCGCGAGTAGGCCGAGCCAGTTTGGGACATTTTAGAATAAAAAAATTAAATACCAAAATTAAGACATGAAAAAACTTATATACCTACTAGACATAAGAGTTAACATTAATCTGTCAGAAAAAAAAAACAGTTTTTTTATTAACAATTTACCGTATTTCAAAAATAAAAGTTCAATTTTTTAAATATTATCAGTAATATGTTTCTAGATAAAATATTTATGAAACAGTTCGTGAAGTATGTTTTTTGCGCACGCACACGATGTTTAGAACACAAGCGAACCGACTGCTAAGTGCGCAAAAAGTACTTCACGCTCAGTTTCATACAATATTTTATCAACGATAAACGAATAAAAAATAATTACAAGAAAGTAATTAATTTTCAAGATACTAACAAAATTAATTGCGGAATTTTTAAAAAACGATTATTTTTATTGTTTTTTTTTATTTAAGGATATCCTCGTAGGTATAGACCTAAATACAAATGTACCGAGAATATCTATTGGAGCAGAAGAGGAATTTTATTAATTTGAGATTTAAAGGACTGCAAGTTAAGACAGGTGGGGAAGACGTGGAAGGTAAGGAGTTCCACAATTAGGAGACCCTGGGAATGAAGGAAAGATTGAATCGATCCGTTCTGAATGTCTGGCACTGAACAGTATAAGGTTGCATGGAGTTGGCACATCGCGATGCTCTGGCTAGTCTGGCAAATGGAGGTACTATGGAGCGGAGTTTTTCTGAGATAAATCCGTTTAAGTGCCGGCAAAACAGGGAAAGATCAGATACTGCTCTTTGGTGAGACAATGGAGTTATGTTTTTGGTGATAGTGGTGTCGTTTATTAGTCGAACTGCTCTTCTTTATAAAACTCTTAGCCTTGACGGAGCCACCGATCTCCATATATGCGAGCAGAATTCAAGATTAGGTCTTATTTGAGATTTGTAAAGGGTAGCTAAGTTGGATGAAGAGAATTATTTCTATGCTCTAAAAAATAAAGCCTAACTTCTTTCATGCTGCAGTTGCAATGGATGCAATATGTTCGTTTCAGTGTAAGTCCTGGAAAATCGTTATACCCACCAACGTAATGGAGTCGCTTGCTACTAGTGTCTGATCGTTTATTGTGATGGAGTCGTATGTTTGCCTCTTGTTGGATAGGCAACATGTCTTTGTCTTGAAAGGGGTTGAAATTAACAAGATTCATTCCTCCCCACTCGACTATAATTGTCAAATTTTGACTTAGAAAATCCGTTGTGGATCTTCTGTCCTCTTTCAGAATATCTAAGGATATGGGACGATTGTGCGCTTTACTACAGGTTGCTATCATCTGCAAAACTATGTATCGGGTTATTAGTGGGTTCTAGTAGATCATTAATATGTAAAAGGAATAGAGTAGGAGCTAGAGCCGATCCTTGGGGAACTCCAGTGTTAATCTTGTAGAGGTTGGAGGAATGTCCTGTTGGAGAGAAAGTTAGGAACGGTTTTTTTTTTCAGTAGGTACTTGGTCTGCGCGAGTTAAAAAAGATTTTTATGGTAGTTTCGGTGTTGTTTTTTAAAGAAATTACAAAGTATTCTTGCACAATCGATTCCCAGCCACCATGGCACTTAATTTCTGAAATATACCAGAAATAGAAAGTCCGCTAGTAATTTAGGATACGGTTACGATGAAAATTCTGTTATTTTATGTTTAAATATATTAAAAATTATGGCTAATATTACAAAATTACTTTATCAACATGTCATTTAAAGATTATTTGTTACTAAATTAAATTTATACCCTATTACGTTTAACCCTCGGGCGGGCGCGCCTCTTAAGATTCCATGAACAGGCGCACCGCGGCTATTGCACCGCAAATGTTATTTCTTACAAAAAAGACCATTCAATAATTTGAAATGTATTAAATAAGTGAAACTAAACATATTACCAAAAATAAATGTAATTCTATAACTAATACTTGCAAAAATGATAATAAAATTTAAAAAAAACAAATAATTAGATTAGCCCTTTATTTTAATTCCATTTCCTCTTCTCCACATTTTGCGCACGTAATATGTATGGAACTATGCTTTTTACAAATACCTCTTTTACACTTATTACACTTTTGTTAGTTCTATTGTTTTTGTAAGGGCCAAAAATGAAACAAATACCAGCCTTCTTCACCTCTTCCAGGCTCTTCTTCATTTCTGTATTTTGACAGAAAAAAATAAATCTCTTTAGGCAGCGATTGTATCAGAGCCATCTTCTTCAAGTGATCTCTAATTAGTTTAAGATACAGTTTTTTTAAAAAAACACGTCTATTATCTTTGTTGTCCAAATTGTTAAATTTTAATATTACACGGGCATTTATTCCAGCTATAACCAGATGTCTGAAAAGAATGAAAAATTCTGTAAAAAATTTAACTAAAAAAGCGACTTACAAACGCACACATATACTATACGTGGACATAAACAATTAACCATAATAAATGTGCATCAAACAATCGTAAATGAAAAAACTCCATAAACATATTATACTTACATGACCAGGCGCGCCGCGGTAAATCAGCCGCAAAAATTGCACTTCCTAACTCAAACGCCACACTGCAAGTAATGCCGACCGAAATAGGTTATGTTTGATATATAATTGGGGGGACAAATGTATCTTGTAAGAATACCTGCAATCACATCGACGTCAGTTTTAATGTACAGTATTTACAAACAAAAACATAAAAAATGCGGCATTTTGCCGCTGGCGCGCCCGCCGGAGGGTTAAGTTAAATATAGGATAATTTAAAAAAATAATTTAGATACAAAATCAAATGAATTAAAAGTTCTGTAATTAATGAACAGTAAATAAGTAATACCTAAATTTGTAAAAAATGTCTACTTCTTTTTGAATCAAATTTCAGATTTTAAAAATTTTATTACTAAATTGTTTATAACTTTTTCATCTTTTTTCGAAAGTGGTCCATTTTTAAAAACTTTCGAGACGCTATTTCGAATCGATTGATACTTTAATCATATTTTTCCGAAACTGCTGACACAAGTTTGGAAAAAAAGCAGTTAATAGACTAAAACATTAATAGGATTATAGATTTGAGATCGTAAAATAATCTATCTTGTAAACATCGGCAATATTGATCGACATGGCATTTTTAATAATTTACGGGAATACGATGTGAGGTCGTAACCCAGCTTGAAATCCTCCATTGAGTTATTTTATGGCAAACGTGAGAATACCTACCTCTTTTATGTACTCCTTGAACCGAAGGAATGATTTGAAATGACCGAAAACAGGTTGTAATCAGGAAACAGATACATTGGGAAAATATTTGATTAACGAATCTATTGGAATAAATACTGAATTCTTGCGAAAATTATGTAGATATGAAAAATTAATATGACATAAAAAATATAAACTATTAAATCTTAATCCTAGATTAACATACATTTCAATATAAAACAGTTAAAAGTTGCTAGTTCTTACCTACTGTCAAAGAGCCGCATGACTGGGTTGTAGCTTTAGAATAATAACAAGGTTTAGAAATGTTATAAGTAAAAGCAATAAATATAATGCATTGAAATTTGTATTGAAGGACGAGTAAAAAAATGTTTCCTAATTGTATTAACAGTTGCTGTAGAAAAATATAATTATATATCACTAAAAAAACAAACATTATCAAATTTAATTTTATATTTTTATAATAATTTACGCATCGGGTCATATTTTGCAAAACATAAAACTTCTGTTTGATTCAGTGAATGAATGAATGAATCTAAATTTTACAAGTATTGTATTAGTACCTCAATGTGAGAGTTTTAAAATTAAAACACCAAAAAAACTATTCATTCATGTGTCTCAAAACTTACAGATCCGTAAAAAGTGGCTGCGACTTTCAAGACGTGACCCAAACATATTTACATATACATATAATATAATATAATTAATCAGACATTACATTAAGAAAATTTGACCTCATAACAAGTTAGCAATTCACAACCGTGCGTTACCGGTTCTAAAATTTTAACTGTTAAAATGCAGTTAATCTTTTTTAATTAAAAGGGTTGAAATAATAAGTTATTTTTAATAGAACAAAAGACTTTAAAAAAAATAAAAAAAATAAACCAATAATTAATGTAATCTCATTATAAAATTCTCGTGTCACGGTGTTTGTAATTGAACTGCTCCGAAACTGCTCAACCGATTTTCGTGAATCTTAGCATACATATTGGATAGAGTGGCGAATCGGACAACATCTATTTTTCATCCCCCTAAATGTTAAGGGTGGTCCACCCCTAATTTTGTTTTTTTCTGACAAAATTTATTGTTTTTATTTTTTTATGATATAAAATACAAAAATACATACAACCCTAACTTTTCACACTTCTACGATCAACCCCTATTTTAAATTTGTCAATTCAAAAACTTAAATTTTCTTAACATTTTGTCATGACAGTAAAAAATTTCGTATTGCTCTGAATTTTTCACCCCTCTACGATCAACCCCTATTTTTTATTTGTTAGTTATAAATTTTAATTTTTTTAACAAGAATTTTTGGTCATGTTACTCTGAATTGAAAGTTCGTTAAATGATATTTCTTGTACTTATTTGTCAATTTCCACGGTGAAGTTTAAGTTAATTGATATAACTCTATAAAACTTTGACATCTAGGCGTAGTTAATATCCTATATATTTAAACGAGCAATTCTTACTTAATCAAGTACAATGACGCCACCGTAAGGTGGCGCAGTTAATCAATACATAGTATAAAACAAAGTCGCTTTTTCTGTCCCTATTTCCCTTTGTATGATTAAATCTTTAAAACTACGAAACGGATTTTGATGCGGTTTTTTTTAATAAATAGAGTGATTCAAGAGGAAGGTTTATATGTATATAGTTTGTCCGTCGGATCTTTGCACATACGTCATCATTCATATTTATACGAATAAAATCAAGACTGTACTTTAAACGTAGGTCGATAAGTATGATCGATGAAAAAATTCGGAAGTGGCTACTATCTCATCGAACGTTTTTTTTTTTGAGTTGCATCTATTACCGATTAACAAATTGGTTATAAAGCGAATAAACTTAATACCTATTCAATAAATTGCTGACGAACATTTTAATTTATTTGAAATATTTTTCAGGACATTTCGATCGTGAGTCTTATGTTTACCGATTGTTAATTATTAGAATTGTTTTATTATTATTGTTGAGTAGATTAATGAACTATATAATCCAAAAAGACAAACAGAATAGTTTATAGTTGGTACTTGGAAGACTTAAGTACGAAAGACTTGGTAGTCAAGTATTCAAAAAAGTAAAAAGGTAATAAATAAAAAGAAGTGTGGAACTCATAGAATTCCGAGAAAAGCAAACCTTTTAATGTTATCCTCTGATCTTAAAAAAGTATGCCAATATACGAAAGCAGAGCCCTAAATCGGCCCAACGGGTCGGAGCGGACGCGTGACGCAAAAGTTGTGAATATGAATAAATATGAAGTCTTGCAAAGAAGTAACATTGAGAACTAGAAAGACAAAGTGAATGGAAGAAAGTAGTAAAAAAAGCATAAAAAGACTTTAGAAAAACAAATTGTTACTAATCTTTTTAGTGCTAGGCCTCTAGCCTGTTGAGCTTTTTAAATAAATAAATGTTATCAAATTAAATTGATAAATAAAGAACATTTATAACAGATAGTTTATATAAACAATATATTGTACATAAATCTGGGTTTGTAAAAAAGTAGCCGGTTTTTATTTTGAATATAATATATTAAAACTTTGTACAAAATTGTTTTAAATTTCAGAATCAGAGCTATCGCCAATATCTATTCTGATTGTTGGAATATCAATATCAACCAAATTTTTGTCTCGGTCATTGGTTAAGTGCCTCTTGCCACATATTGATAACAGCATTATTAGAATACCCATCCCTGCCAATGTACTTATTGTAATATGATTTACAATTTCCCCAAATTAACTCAATAGCATTGAATTCACAATGGTATGGAGGTAATCCCAACACCTAATGACCATGTTCTCGTAGTAACTCATCAATGACATACACATTTTCATTTTTACATGTTGTAATAATTTAGATTTTGTTATTTTTGAGTCAAATCTAATATTGTTTGTTGTTAACCAGGTAACAATTTTATCTTTCTTTGAAGCTGTGGAAGGTTTTTTCTCTAAAAGAACACTGTGGTATGGAGCATTATCCATCACAATCAATGATGGCTCTTCTAAATTGGGAATTAATTGTGTAGTGATCCATTTCGAAAAAAATTCGTTGTTCATTTCTCCATGATAATCAGCTACTTTAGATTTTGACCAGAATAATAGAGCTGCTTTAGAGACAAATCCTTTGGACGAACCAGCGTGGGATACTATAAAACGTTTACCATCATAACCTTCCGGTTTCCGTACACTTTTAATACTTTCATCTTGCCAGGAATTTGTTTTATTTTCCTTCGAATAAATCCATGTTTCATCTAAATAAACAACTTCTCTTGGATGTGCACCCTCAAGATTTTCCATAAATTTACGAAGAAATTTGGCTCTTAAAGCAGCAATACTAGTCCGTTCAATTAAAGCTCTTCGATTATCATCAGTTTTGTATTTAAATCCCAATTCTTTTAACAAAATGCTTAAAGATGTTTTGCCAATAGACATTATTTCTGTATCCCTTAATTCATTGCTCAAACTTCGCACAGTAACATGCTTCTCTGGAAAAAAATAATAAATAAAATTAGATATCGAATAAATCAGACTACGCTGATTAGTAGAACGTAAAAAATAGTATAATTTTTATTTTAACATTGAAAATTCCTAATAAAATTGATTTAAAACTGGTTCATATATTCAGCATAATAAATTGCTTAAATACGTTCCATTTTTTTTAAACATATATTGATATAAATAATTGGTTACTATAAATTTACAAATTAGTACTTACTTTGTTGGTACATATCGTACAATGTATTACGAACTGCCATTTGAGATCCCTCGGGTAGATCACTTGTCTTGCTTTTCGTACGAGGTTTATTTTTGCCTGGACTTGAAAGGATAGGATTATTTTCCTTCCGTTTTTTTATCGTACATACTGTCCGCCTTGATATTTTCAATGTAGCGGCTACTCTCTTAAATAAAGAATTATTTAATAGTTAGTACGTTCATAAAAGATATACATTTTAAAATTACCTCTTGAACAGATGAAAAAGGTTCCAAAGGTCCTCCATTTTCTTTTTCTAATTCAAAGTATTCGTACACATTCATAACAAGTTGCTGTGCTTGGGAATTTAGTGGTTTTCCAGGCATACTCTACAAATAAAAACGCATAAAATAATATTCATATGATTACGTGTGATTATGTTTGACGGAGTTATAGCCAGAATCAAATAATTAAATGTCAATTTAAATGTCAGAAAATATTGCTTCTTATTATTAGCTTATAAATAATATATCCTTACCTTTAAAATTCGAATATTAAAATAGCAGTTAAATATAGTCTTTAAAACAATTCTTTTAAAAAAAGTTTAACTTCCAGGCACAAAATTGAGTTCAAAACACGGATATTACAACAATCACTTGTAAACACACTACAAAAACGTTGTATTTGACATTACCAAAACTAGAAATTGTCAAATCAATAAGAATCGATCATAGACCTTCGTCATACCTGCTGTCCTTGTTTAACACATTATGTTGTTCAAGGACTAGCGTCTCAATTTTATGGTTTCAAGTTCTGTAAGTAGAAAAGAGACGTAATATAAAAAATAGTTCTTGAATAATTTCATGCATGTGCAAAGATCCAACGGACAAACTATAATAACATCCATTAAATAGTGGAGAAATACTGTTATTTTTGAGGTTTCTAATGTGATGTCGTTAATTTTACGAATTATATTAAAAAAATCGATTATCTGTCAATTCGGCTGACAAGTAAAACGCCATCTAAAACCAGTCGGTTAACAGAAGTTGACATTTACGTTTAGTAAACACAAAATGTGATCGAATTTCGCTTAAAATCGACGAAAAAACGCGTAAAAAGTGTAAAACAGTGCAAAATGATCGTTAAACCCTAAAAATCACCACATACTTTAAAACAAAGTCGCTTTTTCCGTCCCTATATCCCTTTGTAGGCTTAAATCTTTAAAACTACGTAACGGATTTTGATGCGGTTTTTTTAATAGATAGAGTGATTTGAGAGGAAGGTTGATGTGTATAATAACATCCATTAAATGGTGGAGAAATACTGTTATTTTTGAGGTTTCTAATGTGATGTCGTTAATTATCATTTTTTTCTCCGCTTACATTGCAAACGCAGGCTGAACCCTACGAGATTTATCAAAATATCTCTTATGGATATCCCACAATAACAGTTTTTTTGTCATTTACTTTTTACGACAAATATTGGCTAATTTTCGAAGCGATTTTAACCAATACAGCATTAATCCTTATCCAACTAAATAGCTTAAATACATTGTTAATTTAACATAGATCTATATGGTCCTGTACAGCATAAGATTTAAATGATTATTTTCGAAAATATTACAGATTTAAAATTGCGGGACGTAGCGCTTGCGGTGGTACTGGCCGGCCGGGGCGGCGGAAGCGTGCCTATAAATAGTATAAATAGCGCATAGGAAGCCGCGATTTTCCCTATAGCACTTTAAATTTTGCAGCGATCAGACGCGTTTATTACGAAATTAATCATTATGACGCTACCCTACGATGGCGCAGTTGTAATTCTTACATAGCTAAGTACTATGACGCCACCGTAAGGTGGCGCAGTTGATTTAAAAGAGCAAAACTTACTTACCTAAGAACTATGACGCCACCGTTAGGTGGCGCAGTTAATATATAATATACCTAACCGAGAAATTACAAAGTACTATAAATAATAGTAAAAACTGGTAACTAACGAGAAAATATGATAAAAAATACAAAAAATTAATCATAAAAATAAAAAAAAATGGAAAAACATTAGTGTTAGGCGATGCGAAGTTCGCCGGGTCCGCTAGTATTATATAAATTTAAACGCGCAATTCTTACTTAAGTACCATGACGCCACCGTTAGGTGGCGCAGTTAGTGTCTATATATATAAAACAAGAAGTTCTCACTGATTGAGGGATAGTCGCGCACATAGCCGTAACCGCTGATGGTAGAAACGTGAAATTTGGACGGATGTTAATTTTCATAATGTGAGCACTAAGAAGGGATTTTTAATAAATTTTAACTCAGAAGGGATGTAAAAGGGGTTAAAAGTTTGTACGGAAAAATATTTAAATTACCACCGATTTTTATAAAAAATACTAGCTGTACCCGGCGCGCGTTGCTACGCCAACAACGAAAATAAATTTAAGAAAAATCAAAAAGAAGAAGAGATAGAGAAGGAAAGAAAGTTTATAGTTTTGTTTTACTTATCGCACCAAAAATATGTTTTTCGAACTTTTATTTATACGAATTCGTATAGATATCTATTAAAATCAGAATTGAACTTGATACATGGAAGCGTCATCTGGTGGTAACTTCCATTAATACGAATATCATATTCATCTTACCCATTAAAAATACATCATGATACTGATTTTCGTAACAATCGGTTGAACGGGGCAGAATTTGATACTCTGCAGCGCCACCTGGTGGCGAGTGGCATCAATGAGCGTATCATACAAACCTTCTCCGTGGAAAAATACATATACATACCAATTTTCATGACAATCGGTTGAACGGGACAGAAGTCGCTACTCTGCACCGCCACCTGGTGGCGAGTGGCATCAATGAGCATATCATACAAACCTTATCCGTGGAAAAATACATATACATACCAATTTTCATGACAATCGGTTGAACGGGACAGAAGTTGTTACTCTGCAGCGCCACCTGGTGGCGAGTGGCATCAATTAGCATATCATACAAATCTTTTCCGTGGAAAATTACATATACATACCAATTTTCATGACAATCGGTTGAACGGGGCAGAAGTTAATACTCTGCAGCACCACCTGGTGGCGAGTGGCATCAATGAGCATATCATACAAACCTTCTCCGTGGAAAAATACATATACATACCAATTTTCATAATAGTCGGTCCAGTAGTTTTTGAGTTCATTGAGGACATACAGACATACAGACAAACATTCATTTTTATATAAATAGATTATGCGGACTCCCATTAACAAAATGTTGAAAATAGTAAAAAAAATGTTGAAAAGACGTTAAAAATTTGTTGAAAATCGTAAAAAATTGTTAAAAATCTTGAAAATTTTTTGTAAATACTATAAAAATGTCGGAGTTTATATAGAATCTTGAAAAACGTAAATAATATAAAACGATAAAACTCTCTAATACAATTTGTCTTATATAAATAAACAACATATATTTCTATGTCTTGATAAATGTTACAAATAGTGTACTAATAAAAATCAGCGTGAGATCAGTTACTTCAAAGCTACAGGTACCTCTACCTGGTGTGTGTCAATTTATTTGCCACATAAAATAGTCACCTGACTAGAAAATAATAGTAATCCTCGTTGGGTCAAATAATATTGAATACCAAACAACATAGATTTATAGATTGGGGTGACCAATTGATCTAGAAAGAGTGCGTCGTATTAACAAGTGTATGTAGTCTTATGAAAAGAATTACTTGATTTAAATGATTAGTCACTACGATAATAATTTGGTAATAAGGTCCTTTTGAAGCACATAAAACATAAGATTTATCGAATTAATAATGTACTAAACAACAAGTATCGTAAAGTTACTTTAATCTATTATTTTACATTGTCTAAATATTCTTGTATATACCTAGTATGTAAATTTTCAAAATACAGGTAAAAAAGCATTAAGAAATTTAAAGAGTTAGTATTACACAGGGTAACCAAAGACATTTGTATCAAAAGGAAATCCCACGTTGGTAATTAACGTACTTTTATCTTTATTTAACCATAATGCGTACTTTGGGAGCTATCGACTTTTATATGATCAAATGAAAATTCTCTTGGAGGAATTTGCAGACAACAATAAAAAAATGAATGTTGGTCTTCTCAAGAGAATGCTGCATGCTGGAAATAAAATGTTATTTAGACAGGTACCTAGCTTAAGGATAGTTTTTTTAAATATTTAAAAAATATCTTTAGAATACACTATCTAGTTTAGATTAAAGCGATGTAAAATCACGTTTAGTACGTTGATTTTTCACTAGTAACAAAGTTTTTGAATATCATATTGTTATAACTCCTTTTATTTTTTTAAATGTTCCGATACCAATATAAAGGCTTCTATTAACTACTATGCAAATCCTTAATCTAGTGATTATTATTTTATTACAAAATTAATGTTCCATAAAACTGTTTCGTGTTAAGCTACATATACACTACTCAAAATGAATATAGAGACATGTCCTAATTATTCAATAAGTAAAAAAGTATGCATTATTTTTTCAAACATTTGTATTTCTAAAATAGTTTAAATATGCCTATCTTAAATTGTTTTTAAAATCTGATGAAGATATTGTATATCGAAACATGTTATGTAAGTTTGTGAAATAAACGTGAATATTAAAAGGACTCGTGTGATTTAATCGTTAACATGGATATTCATCAAGTAAAAGCCACCTCCATTCAATGTTTTTAACAAGCTTTTAATAATACGATCAAAAATGTATTTAACGAAAAAAAAAATACATAAATAATGTGTAGGTCCACTTTGACTATGAGAACTTTGTCACAACGATGGGGCATGCTTTCCACTAAATTTCTGATACTTGTTGAAGTAACACTGCTCGTAAATCGTCAAAACAGGTTAAAATTTTGGAAGGGTTCATCTTGTTCATCCCAGAGATACTCAATATAGGATTAAGATCCGGCAGCTTCCCATCTTATGACATTACTATTGTGCTCCTGGAAGAAATTTATCACGACCTTGGCTACGTATAGCATTATCTTGTAGTACAATGAACCCAGCGCCGATATTTTGAGCATATAAGCGACGGCATGATGTTCCAATATCTCCTCTTTGTAACGGATAACTGTAAAAGTCCCTTCTTAAAATACAACAAGCCCTGTTAAAGTTATATTAGCCATACCATTATCGGTCCCTTCCAAAAGGAACAATCTCTTGCACACAGTCATCCAAATATCGTTCACCGGAACGTCTTTATACCCGAACACGCCCATATTTATTAAATAATATGATTTTTTTCATCTGTAAAGAAAACATTGGCATACTGCTATAGATTCCAATTAAGACGCTCTTTATTTGCTTGATGAGCTGGAGTTAATTTAGAGGCTCTATCTAGTAGGTCGTTTTGCACGTCTGCTCCGTAATTCGCGTACCTGTAGCTTCTATAAGGGGTCGTCCATAAATTACGCGAGGTGTTCAGAGGGGGGAGGGGATCAAGCTCAATCTTTCTAAATCTCACTTGGGGGAGAGGGGGGTTTTTAGCAAATCTCACGTATTTTTTTTTATGTAGAAAACGGTGTAAAATTACGTAAAAGTAAAATTAAATTAAAGTACAAAAATGCTTTCAGAATGAAAATATAGCGAAATTTCATACAATAGTGTTTGTCGTATTGGTCCAAACCCCGCAGAACAGCTCATGGACTAAATTAGAATAAATATTATTAATTTTTATTATTAAATACTAGTCATTGCTAAATTATGTTCTTGTATTTTTTTTTATTCCAACGCGATTACAGTTAAAATGTCAAGTTTAAAAAATCTCACGTGAGATTTGGGGAGGGGGGAGTGCGTTAGGAAAAATCTTATGAAATCTCACCAGTGGGGGCGGGGGTGTCAAAAAATCCGGAAAAATGCCTCACGTAATTTGTGAACTAAGGCGTTTTTACAGTGTTTTAGCAGTAGTTTTGAGTAGTTTATTATATCGGATCCATTTTAATAAATATAAATTCATACTGGTATCTCTGACTGACTAAATATGTAAAAGCTTTAAACTTTTAAATGCATCTTTTAAATTTTAAATAATTCGTTTATAGAAATTTGATTTTGTATGCTACTGATAGATGTGAATAACTATATGTACCACCCACAAAGATGTTATATTTTCCACAAATACCTCACCTTTGAGGTCTCCACTTTCTAAAATAATTTTAATGTAACATTAAATAAATTCTAACTTCTAATATGGTCAGGAATAGTAAATCAATCTAAATATGTATCTAAAAGTGATATTTTTTTAAAGACAATATATCTATTTTCTGTTATTAAAACAAAATAACAGTCGAACCCACTTCATCTACACAATTAGAAGTATATTATTCGTTTTCTTTATACATTAAATATTATTTATGCACGATCGGGCGGTAAAGTACAGATTATTATATATATTTAGCGCGCATAAAGTGCCACTTTACCGCCCGTGGACTAGTTTACCGCCCGCCGGGCAGTAAAGTGTAAATGGCGGGCGGTAAAGTTATTTTTTTATCTTAAATATTGAAATAATTGCAATCATCTAAACTGACAAGTCTAAATAAAAATGGCCACCACCTATTTTGACTTTGTTGCTAGGGTAACGAGAACATAGGTATATAGATTATTGTTTTAAAATATTATTTCTAGCCTCTGTGCATATTAGTTTAAACCAAATTATTTATTTTAAAAAACGAATAAATACAAATTTTTCGGTGAATGGTTCTACAGGGTAAGTTATTAGTCCAGTAAAATAGACCTTTAAATACGAATTCGAGGTAAATACTTGAATTTTTGATATAAGTTTCTTTAAAAGATGCAAAAATGAAATGTCAAAGAGTTTTTTTAAATCACCCCCGAGCAGGGGTGAAAAAAAATATAAAAAGTGTTTTTTTTCACATTTTGTGGAAACAATAAGAACTAGAAAAAAAAAGTTAAAATAAAAGTTGTAGAGCATCAAATTTTCTAAAGAAATGATCTCTTTATGTTTTTCGCTAAAATTAAAATTATCCGAGATAGGGCGGTTTGAAGCTAGGGGATGATAGTAACAACTGTAAAAAATCATAAGTCGTTGAAAAATTGATATTTTTAATATATTTTTTTTTAATTTACTCAGAAAAAAGTAAACTTTAATTCTAGAGATAATTTTTTTTTTTTAATTGTTTACAACAAAGTTATAACAATTCAAAATTTTTAAGACCGAATTAAAACAGCTTACTTCGGTGAAATTAATTTTTTTATATTATTTATTTCTTACGTATTTCATAAACTGACCATACGCATCGGAATTTTATTTTTATTTTTTTTTATATTTTTTTCATAAATTGGATGTATTGTTGTTATAACTTTGTTATAAACAATTAAATAAAAATTATCTCTAGAATTAAAGTTTACTTTTTTCTGAGTAAATTAAAAAAAAAATATATTAAAAATATCAAGTTTTCAACGACTTATGATTTTTTAAAGTTGTCACTATCATCCCCTAGCTTCAAACCGCCCTATCTCGGATAATTTTAATTTTAGCGAAAAACATAAAGGGATCATTTCTTTATAAAATTTGATGCTCTACAACTTTTATTTTAACTTTTTTTTTCTAGTTCTTATTGTTTCCCCAAAATTTGAAAAAAATCACTTTTTATATTTTTTTTCACCCCTGCTCGGGGGTGATTTAAAAAAAAAACTTTGACATTTCATTTTTGCATCTTTTAAAGAAACTTATATCAAAAATTCAAGTATTTACCTCAAATTCGTATTTAAAGGTCTATTTTCTTGGACTATATTAATAATATCGGGGTTCGAGGTATAAAATTCATGCAACTTGAAATGACATTTATATTAAATTGTTTACAAAAAATAAAAATAAATAATATCCTTTATAAGTTTTATTATTTAAACAATCGTGCAATTTTTTTTATAAATGATTATTAAAACGGTCGTGCATAAAAGTTTGTATGTATTTCGGGCGTAAACAGCTTTTATGGACCTTACGTGTTAATAGCCCTCGCCTGTGGCTCGGGCTCTTATTTACACGTTGCGGTCCTTAAACGCCTGTTTTTCGCCCTTGATACATAAATAACTATTTTTAATGACTATTATAAGCCTATGTTATATATTATTTTGTTAGTGTAAGGAGTGACGTAGGTAGATTTAAATCATTGTATACAAACATTATTGTTAACTTATATAACATTATTTGCTTCAAACGTTGCACTCATTCAATTACACATGATATTTAAAATAATCATAAATAAGTCTTTGCATATTATAATTTTTTAAAAGTGTTATAATCCTGAATTTTTACAATAAAAAAATGGTAATTGACGGGCTGGTGAGTACTCCATTCCATCCCAAGGACTCACCAACTAGCCAAGCCAAAGGGTGCGAGAAACTAAAACCTAATATTGATCTACCTCTCTCGCATCGACAGTATGGAAGGCTGTATTTAGTACATCACTTCTACATAATACAAATTTTCTGGGCCTAATTATCTTCTGCAAATTCAAAAGTTTACAAAACAAGTGACTTTTTGGTCGGTAAGGAAGACTCTAAAAAGGTTATTGTAAAACAAAAAATACTTATTAAGTTCTAAACTAGTAAACAAATTAATTGCTTGTATAACTTCTTTAGATGAATCACTATCAACAGTATCCTGATAATCAATTAAATTTATTATAACGTTATATACAATGTTTTGAAAATGCGAATGTAATCACTGTAAACAGGTTGGGTTTATATTTGAATTAAATTTGTAGAAATATTATTTTTTCTAATATTATTTTTTAAATGACAAATTAACAGTTTAATTGTATTGCCTACACTATATTAGGTGATAATCGTACTTTATGAGCATAGTTTTCAGCTATGTTATCAATAACAAAATATTTTTCACAATTTAGTAGGTTTATACGCTATAACAGGAGCAGTCAGTAAAACAGGAGCAATAGCATTTCTTTTATATTATACATTTTCCCTATTCACATTTCTGTGAAGGGCAAGGAAAGAAATTTTAGCCTAACTAGGTACTTTGGCAGAATTACTCAAAAAAATATTTGTTTTAAATAACTAATGAGTTTATATTGTTTTTGCTAGATTTAGACTTGCTTCTGTCTTGAAAAGTAAATATAAATAATACTTTATTTAGGTAAGCAAGGTTCAAAGACTCACTCACCATAGTATAACAGAGGTTCCGAAAACCAATGTAACTGCGACAGGTTGCCGTTGTATTATTCCGTGCTCCTCTTCAAATTGTTGTGAAGAGTAAGTCAAAGTACCTATGGGCTTCTAATAAACATTAGGAATATACATACTGATCTTCAAATCATACTTTCCAGGAAAGCAAAAAGAAAATTTAACAAATTCATTGTGCCATATTTTATTTATTATAAGCGTTACACACATAAAACCAAGACAAAGACATATTGCCCATCCAACAAGAGGCAAACATACGACTCCATCACAATGAACGATCAGAGACTAGTAGCAAGCAACTCCAATACGCTGGTTGGTATAACGATCTCCCAGGACTTACTCTGGAACGAACATATTGCATCGATAGCAACTGCAGCAGCAAACAAATTAGTTCTTTTTAGAGCACGGACATTTTTCTCACCATCCAACTTAAATACTCTTTACAAAGCCCAAATAAGACCTAATCTCGAATACTGCTCGCATGTATGGGGATCGGCGGCTAGGCTCAGAGTTCTTGATGCAATACAGAGAGGAGCAGTTCGACTAATAAACGACACCAGTATCACCAAAAACATAACCAAATTGTCCCACGTGTGGGAAATCTATGGATAGGTCTTCAAAAATAATATTTAGGTTTCTTATATCATTTTTTTCTAAACTGAATAGTTTGCGCGGAAGATACTTCCAAAGTGGTAGAATGTGTGTCCCTCACTGTAAATATATATGATGTACATTACCATGTAAACTTTCATCGAAAATTGGTTTGACCGAGATCTAGTAAGTAGTTTTAACATCCATCAAACTTACAACGAACTACAAGAACTTTAATGTTGTTACTTGCTGCTACGGAACCCTTCATGGGTGAGTCCGACTCGCACTTGGTCGCTTTTTGATGTACTATTAGCAGCCACTATTCGTTTTTAAGTTGCCTCTTTGCATTATATAGGTACTAGTTAAGTGTATTTCAGATACTTATTTATGTTATTAATTTTCTGTGTCACATAATTTTTCTTTGGGTATGAAAAATTCGGAGAAAGACAACTTAATTCAACAAAAGTTTAATAACTTGTCAGCTTAGGCAGAAATTAAAAGGCGCTATTGGTTAGCAGTGTATAAAGACATAAAATCTAAGCACCTGATTTATCACAGAAATAATTTTGTATCGCATAGCACGTATTATGGGATGGGTCATAACTCTCGACTTTTAATTGTTGACAGGTCGAGAAGAGGTATAGTCTGACTTAACGGAAGGTAATTGCGGAACCCCTGCCGAGCTTTTAACTAATTACCGCAGTTTTCATTATAACCTTCCGGCCGGACGAAGCGTTGCTAAAAAAGCGGTGATTGATCTTCGCGATAAATTGCTACACGAGTAAAAACAGGAAAATGAGTTTTTTTGGTGTCGAACGCTATTTAAAATCATTATTTTTCACCGCTTTTCGAGCATACGAACACAAGCAAATAGTATCTATTGGTAATTAGGTGAAGTAGTGAACGAAAAAAAAAACGGCGTTCGACATTAGAAACTACGATACTTTTTCATACATCATCTAATCTAGAAAGATCGAAGAAGTGAAAGTGAATTACCATGTCTGGGACCACGTTTGACTCAATAGCAACCTCCCAAGAGTAATTGGGTTGGCTATTAATTTCCATCACTTCCTCTAGACTAAGCCAGTACTGACCCTTTGAGTTCATTTTCCTGGCATATTTGAGTTAATTTCATTCTAAAAAAATAGTGTCATAGTTGGCAATAACCAGGTGCGTTTCTTACATTACATGTAAGCAAGGAGTTTATCTGAATTTTAAGCACACCACACAGAAGATTTATCAAAACAGATACTGAATGAAGAAACCGTAAAAAATCAAAGTGTCAATAGAGCAAAACCGACTTAAATACAACTTCACAATTGCTTAACCTGAATAACATCTTTACAAAAAAACTGTATAGTGCCTTCTACGATTATCAAACTAGATCTGTTATCTATCACAATTTAGGTGCAAAAATTGTACATAATAATTTAGTGTTAATATTTATTATAATGCTGTGAATACAAAGTAAATGTACACAAACAGAACTTAAAATTTATAGAAAATATGTGAAAGTACGTGATCTAGTATTTCCTTCCGTTGTTTAGTTTCCCGGCATAGGGATGTAACAGCTAATTTTACCTTGAAGAGATTCTCTCTCACACTTACAAGAAGATTATATCTGCTCAGCGGTTTATATTTTTACCCACGACTCATAAGTAAATTGCGTATTTTTTAACCTATAACTCTGTCAGTAAGTGTCAAATTATTGAGGAGTTGTGTTATAGTTTCATTTACTAAACTAGTGGTGTAAGTAAATAGAAACCTGTATTATTATGTTGGTTACCTACAGTTTTCATTAAATTAAACTAACATATTTGACATTTCTCAGACAGAACTGTCTGCGAAATCGAATATTTATGACAACTTATGCCAAAATTTAAATTTTATATTTGTTATTTTTAGTTTTATACAAAACCATTTGGTAAGTCGTGGGTAAAGCATAGTACTTCACTCAAGGAACAAATTGCATATTTAGCTCGTTTCTTTAGCCCCTTCGCTCGCAAGCTCGCTCATGGGCCAAACACACTCGCTGTAATATGCAATTTACTCCACTCGTAAAGTAATATACTATTATATTACTGTGTGCTTACCAGAATATGGGTATATAATTTTATTGCAAGTTTGCAGCCACTAAAACTAAAGTGTTAGTGTTATTAATTCACGCACATAACCGAAGTCTTTGATAGTTTGGTGATCGAGTGAAACCAAAATATTTGTAGTCTGCAACAATATTGATTACCATTACCTATGCCATGCTATTTGTTCTAGCTCAAGTAACTGCCCTTCGGGCCGTCTCAGTGTGGACCATGTTTAATACATGCACCGTATTAAGATTTGTTCTCTAATTGGTTAATATATCGTAGGATTTATCGAAGACAAATTTTATTGCGATTGGGTACATAATTATTGTTTTCAGATAAGTGTAAGAATTCTTCACAGATACCTATATTTTGTAGAAAACTGGATATACGATAGACTAACCACAATAAAAGTAAAACACAGCCCAAAAAAACTCTTAAAACAATATGTTACTTCTTTATCTATTTTAATCGGCACGCATGTTTCTACGATTTAAAAATACCGAGACAGTAATCAGTTTCTATAAGACATTGTGGTTAATTCTGAGTTATCATACAAATGCCGTGCCCAAGTAGTGGTTGATATAAATCAAAATTTTTAGGGGCAAAAACAACCTAGAATTAGCTGCCAGTCGCTGAAAAACCAAATTTATTAAAGGTTTTATACAACATTGTTCTATACCGTAATTTTCTTTGGAATAATAACTATAATGTGTGAAAAAAATGCTCCTCTAATACTTTATTGATGTAAAGTAAAATTATTGATAGTATACCATTTTTTAATCCACTTACTCCTTATAAAATTTCTAAATAAATACATAATAATATATAAGACGCGCGTGTCTGTAACAGGAAGTTGAGTATCAGTTAACCTGGCAACGAGTACAAAAATGTTATCGACGAAGAAGATAGAATAAATGAGAACTACAAAGTTGACATTTAGCGTTTGCGACACCGGCCATTATCCATATCGCAGTAACGCGATCATTCCGTGTATCCATTTTTCTCTTAGCTAAAGGTGCAAACTGAGAGTGTGTAACTTCCATCCGATTTGTAAACCAGTGAGACAGGGGTTCTATACGTGACTATCCGCACTATTTATGGTAATAGTATGAATTAAATTTTCACTGGCGGGTAAATAATTATGTATTCGAATTAGACTTCAATTCCATTCTTAAAATTTAGACCTTTGTTGCAATTCAAGCAACTTAAGATTATTACTCTATATTATTACTATAAGGATGATTTTTTTTTACAAAACTGTAAAAATAAAAGACAAATAAATCATTGATAACATCAGCAGAATAATAAAAATAATCCAGATGAGTTAACAAGAAATAGTATAAAATTGTATATAAGAAGATTTAGGTATAGGTAAAAATAAATAATGAAGTAAACGTAATAAGAACTATATTTATAATTTTTTTTTTGTTTTAAAGCTAAAGCTATATTGTAAATAAGATTATAAATCCTAAAGAAATGGTTCTAATGAATATATTAATTTACGATGAAAAATTAATATTTTTTTTTTATTTTAAAGTGAGACTTCCTTATCGACGTTGGAAAACTAATTGCCGCCAGATGTTTCGTTTAAGCGTCACATTTTCCTGTTACGTGCCATGTTAATCTTGCCCCTCTCTCGGTCGATTCAGACGAAGTAGTACTTTTTCCGATGTAGTAGGGATACCATGTCGCTACTAACCCGTGAGAGAGTCAAGCCACGTTTTTCTGCTGTGCCCTAGTTTATTTCTAAAACCCAATAGTTACGTGATGAATAATGTATCAATACTAAAGTGATCATCAAAATCATAGGATTTATTTAAATTCTAATTCCAGTGGATTTCTAACAAAAGAGATACAATTACTATTTGTATCCATGTCTATGAAAATAATAGCCCTTTTGGTTTTGAAACTTTATCTAATTTAGCTTTATTTAACCAATTTCTATAAAGTCGCGTCGATCATTTTTCGAAAAATAATAAACAAGTTCTACTTCTTACGTGTATACACCATTATAATACGCACACATTTTCTTTTTTAAGGCTACGAAACCGTGATCCTTTGTTTTTAAAAATCTGTTTAAGTGTAAAAATTTTAGTAGCATTTTGGTATAAGACGTCTACACAATACAAAAGATCTTAAAAGTATATGTTCAAAGTCAAACTGGAGGTAAAGATTTAAAGAAGTAAATGTAGCTAAATGTAAGTCTTTGTTAGTTTCGTCTAGACCGAATTTATTGTCGGTAATGCATTTTTATCGTATTTGATTATCCAGTCTAAATAGTTACAACAAAGAATTTTGAACTTAAAATATGTGCTGAAAACTATTAAACAATGGTCGCGACGGTTTTTTGGTAGGACATATTAAATTTCTGATTTCTAATGCCATAAACTGTGATTTTGGATATATCTGCATGAATAAAAACTTTTTTAAGTACTTACTAGTTTGGTATTAACTTATGTGGATAAAATTTCTATTTTGTGCTTCTTTCCTTAAGAAATTTGTTTTTTTAATAGTCTTAAAAAGCCAGTCTACTCTTAGGTTTCTTAATGATTTTTGTCTAATTTTTTGGAGCATTTTTTTGCATATTGTTATTTTAAGTGATCTTCTGTAGACCTGCATCTCCAACGCTTTTAGCTTACTGCCTTTATACTGTATTTAAATTTATTTCATATTTAGGTACCTATGCCTACATTATTTTAAAAATTTCTACACTAAAGAAAATAAAGTCAGTGTTTAGATTCAGGTATTGCCCAATTCTCTGTAATGCCTGTTTCTAACTCATATATATTATGAATGAGGTTGATCTATATATTTTTATTTAATTTGTTTCCCTAATTCACATTAAAATCATAATAACCGGTAATATTCCATTTTTAAGGGTTAAAAAAATTATGGTTTTTTTGTTAATTTACATAAATTATAAACGGTTAATAGTTCAAATAATAATGTTCAAATTAGCTGTAAATTGGCAAGTAATTTTTTATTAGAAGACACAATAATGGCGAATAAGGCTGTTTAAGTGGGAATAATTTTGAAACTCCGATAAAAAATTATGACGGTTACTTCAATGGTCAAATCAAATGTTAATTGGCTTTCGGTTTTTTACTGGACTTCACATGATGGCAAAAATGAATATTTTTTTATTTTTTTTTTAAATCATTTTAATCACAAGTAATTCTAAAAGAAAAATTCATTTAATTTAATGTTTATATTTTCAAATAAAAAATTACATTTAGTGTTGGAAAGGCAACCTTATTTTTATATGAAATTTAACTCGTACTTTGTAATTAATTTTTGAAGTGTGTAGCTAATTCAATAAAATAATTTTAAGTAGTCCCGTTTCCGTATACTTATATTTAATTTAAGTACAAATTTAAACGCAAAGTAACGCCACTGTGCGTTGGCGTTATCTCCAAATGTAAAATCCCAGTCGGATACCATAATTCAGGGAGTTGCCTATGATAGTAATAGTAATAGTATGTGAATTGAGAAGTGCGAACATCACGATCGTTCTTTCCATCTTGGGACAAGTCTGAGCGAATCTATTAAACTTTTAAATGCATTCCCGACGGCCACTTCATAAACTAAACAAATACCTATTTCTAGAATTACATAGAATACGTAGCACGTTTCTATGACGAAATTCATATATACAGTGTGATTCGTGACTATGATTTTTTGGTTTTTATCAGCTACGCGTAAATAATGTGTAAAAGCAAATTCTTGTTCCGTGACTACATCAACCGACCCGACGATCTTGACATTTTGATCGAATTTTGCATTTTGCTAATGGAATATGTTTCATATTACACATAAAATAAAGTTGTAATAATTACAACATATAGGAATAGAAATATGTTTCCGCTCAAATGCCTACACAAACTTTAAATTTTTGTAAGAATTTAGCAATAATGAACTCCAAATTTAGCGAATATATATACTAAAGCACAAAAAAATAATAACATTTAACTAAAGGAATAGAACCAACAACATAATTAACAAAGTCAATGAAGTATTTATAATTAAGTGATATATTAAAAAGCTAATGAGCTAATCCCATCTGTCTACTTTTATTACTGTTTTGTCACTATCAAAGATGTATTCATTATGTACGTTATTACTATATCCATAAAACTATATTTTTGTTTCTTACTAATAGCAGGAGCGCTAGAGCCGAAATTTCGCCGTCTCCGTATTATGACATTTTTCCTTTGCAATATGTTTATTTATTCAATATAGGTAGGTTTTAACGTTAACGCTAAGGCGGACACCGTAGTAAATAGAGGGGGTAGCTATAAGGGATGACAATTGACAATTTTTATGTGAATTTGTCGTCATCGATAATATGGATAAAAATTTTCCTTGTCGATGATGTTGATACAGCAATTCGAATCCCGATAGGCAGACACATGAGTGGATCCAAAATACAAAGTTTTGGTCCTCTTTTCCCTTGTCCGCCACCTCTTCTGTATCCACCCAGCTGTCCGCGATTTTGGATTTAGGCTTCTGGAGGGTCCCACATTAGGTGGTAAAAATAGCGGACATATCCGTGACAATTTTTTGCTAAAATTTTGGCACCCTTTACTTTTATTTAAATATTGTCTATAACTTCTTTGTGGCATAATCTATATATATAAAAGAAAGTCGTGTTAGTTACACCACTTATAACTCAAGAACGGCAGAACAGATTTGGCTGAAAATTGGTAGAGAGGTAGCTTAGAGCCAGGAGATGGACATAGGATACTGCTCATTGTTGCCACTCACCACCAGGTGGCGCTGCAGAGTAGCAACTTCTGTCCTGTTCAACCGATTGTCATGAAAATTGGTATGTATATGTATTTTTTCACGGAGAAAACGAATATGCTATGCTCATTGATGCCACTCGCCACCAGGTGGCGCTGCAGAGTAGCAACTTCTGTCCTGTTCAACCGATTGTCATGAAAATCAGTAGGATGCTGTATTTTTAATGGGTAATATGAATGTGATATTCGCATTAATGGAAGTTACCACCAGATGGCGCTACCATTAAACGAGCAACCACTACTCATTTGATTACTTTATATCACGCCACCGTAAGGTGGCGCAGTTAATATCACATATATTTAAACGAGCAATCCTTATCTACCTATATATATATATATATATATAAAAAAGGATGTTTGTATGTATGAAATCGATAGACTCAGAAACTATTTGACCGATCAATATTAAAATTGGTATGTACATATATTTTTTCACGAAGAAACTTTATATGCTATGCCCATTGATGTAACTTGCTACCAGGCGGCGCTGTAAAGTATCGACTTCCGCCCCGTTTAACCGATTGTCATGAAAATCAGTATGATGATGTATTTTTAATGGGAAAGATGAATATGATATTCGTATTAATGGAAGTTACTAGCAGATGGCGCTTCCATTAAACGAGCAACCACTACTTATTTGATTACTTTATATCACGCCACCGTAAGGTGGCGCATTTAATATCACATACATTTAAACGATAAATCCTTACTTAAGTATTGTGACGCCACCGGAAGGTGGCGCAGTTAATATCACTTATATTTAAACGAGAAATTCTTACTAAATTACCTAAGTATTGTTATGCATCTTATATATTTTACCGATAAACTACAAAATAAAACGAAAACAAAATGGTATAAACCTGATATTTAACGAAAAAATATGATGAAAATGATAAAATCAAAATAAATTAAAAAAAAAAAGAAAAATTGAAGAATGACATAAATGATTTGCGGTACGAAGTCCGACGGGTCAGCTAGTTGTATATATTTACTTCATTATTCGGGGAACTTTTGCCACTAAAATCAAAATAATAAAATCATAAATCAATATTTTAAAAATGACCCTTGCTTGTTTTTATTGATAGATATGTCAAATTTGCAAGGATCGTTTTTTCAAAACTGAAAATGCCTAACAAAAATTAAAATAATTTTCTGTTCTAAGGTTTCGAAAATAAAAAACTTTAAAAAATTTTTTCTTATTGCAATGCTTTGTTTTTAAATTTATAATTCGTTTCGTTTCTATAGATATATACATTGCCAACTCATTATTTTTTTAAAGTGGTTAGCCAAGGTCTAGATAAATCCAAAGTAAAATTGGAAATACATTTAATTCGCTTTAATAAAATGTGTGCTGTTTCTTTTATTATTTTTTTTATAGAATTTTCTTCTTTGCATAACATTTTTGTGTCATTCCACTGTATTTCGTGATTCAGAAAATTTCCAGCATGTTCACAAATCTTAGATTTATCTTTAACTCCTTTTTTGTCTTTAAAAGAAGCAGTATTCGCACATACTATTTTATATATAACATTTATTTTTTTATTTTGTCTATTGTATATTTGTAAATTCAACCCGTTAAACTTCTATAAATTTTGTCTTATTAATTAAAGATGTCTAGCATTTGAGAAAACCCTCGTTTGTTTTACTTAACTTACCATAATTGTTTTGTCTATTTTCTTATCTTTATTGGTTAGGGTCCCTTAGAGTCTATTAGAGCTAGGGGTTTTCGGCTAGTAGGTACCCTCTAAGTTAGTGGCGTGACTCACTTTAGTAAAATTCATCCCTCTACGGCTGATCTTGGGCATAATTTGCCAGTAGAGACACCGCTAACCAACTTTATCCAATTTGGTTTATTTCATTGTAATTCTTAACAGCGGTTAAAAAAATACAAAACTTTAGGATATGTTTGATGAGATTGGGCAGGGTTTAATATTGAGTAATGTCGCATGTGTTTGCGATAGCAGCCTTAATTCTACATCGTTTATACCCTGCTGGTGAAACTTTATTCTACATGTTTTTCAAAGTAGATTTTAACTTGGGTATGGTGTACGTATGGTGAACTTTTTTCCAGTTCTTTTTTCATGAGATGCCAAAGTGTCTTGATTAGAGAATGACCAAATAGAATTTATAACTCCAGATAACAAACTGGCATTTTTTTGTAAACTAGCTTCCGGTGTTCTGCAGCCCATTTAAATCAAAGTTTGTTAGTTTGATCAGCTTTCGTTTTCTTTTAGGTACTTGTCAGAATTCGTTACCATTATTCTGATTAATCTTTTTGTTATTGGCAACAAAATTCTTATAATTTTTTACCTAAAAGTAAATTGTTCGATTTGTTTTTATAATATTACCTAAATCTTTTTTATCTGCAGAGTAAATGGTTAGCCGGTTTTCACTTTTTGGTTACACCAACCAATAACATTTTAGTAGTAGAAGGTGGCAAAGTATGTCAAATTGAAATTTGACTTTCTGAAATACCGTTTTTACTTTTAAGGATTGACAAGCACAAAACATAACTTAAAGGATATCCACAAGGCATTACACAATCTAAATGAAAAGTAACGTTGGGCGCCAAATCTGTAACGTTGAAACTACCTAAAGGGCGTTATTTCCCTAGCTAGTTCACTAAGTTTTGGGTTACGTTTTAATAGTTTTACTTCCACCAAACATGTAGTTAAAGGCGCCAAAGTACAAACTAAACAAGTTATACTTAAACACTCGTATTAAATGATTTATTGCACATTAAATAATAAAAAAATAAATAAAAATATTGAAAACTGAATATTATAATAAAGAGGATTAATTTTAAAGAATGAATTATATTCTTATCTCATTAATCTTTGGAAACCTTTGTATTAACTCATATGTATCGGTGTCGATTGTAAAGGGATGATTTTTTTTCCAATGTCAAAAGTCAGGACGAAATTCGGTATTAAAATTATTTTCGTTTTCTTCCCCAAAATGGCTGAAACCAATATTTATGGTTTAATTACTCGGTTGGACCTCTTTAGATGTATAACATTAACAGAGAGCAAATTGTTTGTCGTACTAACTCGTACTGGGCCGAGAATTACTAAACACACTGCTTACGGCATATTTGAACTACAACTATTAAACTAAGTTATTCGTACCCACGTGGGCACGGTAGTTATTGTTCATAAAAAACGATCAGTTAGATCGTTACATTGGCACGATTATAACTAAACAAAAAGAAGTAAACTATATATTAAATTTTAAACTAGAATAGTTTTTGAAGAAATTGTGGTATTCTTTGACGGATTTTTTTTTTTTAAGACAAAAATTTGTGATGCTTTTAGGTTTGACAAGAAAAATATTCTATAGATTTTTTTCTGAGGTGATGAAAATTTGATATTAAACAAAAAATTACTTTATTTCATCCTGTCCAGTAAATACACTTCCCTATAGTCAATTTGGCACCGGTAAGTAAAACATTACGGTATCAGGTACTGTAATGTGTTGCCTAACAACGCTGCTCTGATTGCTTAAGGGAAGACAATTACTTTTAATTTTTGACATTTAAAAATACTATAATGACTATAAAATAAAAATAAAATAGTTAATTACTTACTTTTACTATTTAAACAGAAGTCAATGTTATTCAATTTTATATTAACAATTAAATCTAAATAATAAAAAAATTATTTGACAGTGACAGTTGGCTTTCAAGGTAATTTGATCTAACTAATCGAGTTGCGAACTACTTTTAGTCAAGTTAAGAACTACTGAATTTATTAATTTATAAAAACAGGATGAAATAAAATATAATACGATACATGGTCGTTAGGTGTTATTACAGTACTCGTTTTTATTTCCGGACTTGGCTCCTACGTCGCCTCGTCCGTAAACTAACTCGTACTGTAATAAGTCACCTACCTACCTTGAAACGTATAATACTATTGTACTGGATTAAAATTAATAGATTAATATTTTATTATATATTACTAAATCAATATAGTGGTAAAGGTAATTACGCTGGTTAATATACATTATCAATGAGTTTTATTTTTAGCAACATATTTTAATAAAACACAGGGCAACTATATTTTCATTTAAATATAAATTGAACTGGTAACAGTACATCAATGTGTTATTTATTGGTTGCTTACTGAAGCTATGAATCGACTAATATTTATTCATTTCTAAATAGTTGCATAGACATAAAAAGTAGTTCCTGATTGTCAGTAAATAGTGTTCATTCTTTTTAACACCATATAGCAAATTTAGATTTATTACTTCTGGTATATGATTATATATTCAAATACAATTATATAGTTATTATATAAACATAACACCGGTATTAAATTAAGATATTTTAAAACTTTTGACCAAATAATATTTTAGTGATTTTAATAATGCCCTTCCAATTATTGTTAATTGTATTGAAAATTAAGAATTTTCGTTACTAATACTACATTGTGTAGATAGTTTTTGGAACTTCATGGCCTATATTATTTTTGTCGCAATCACAATGTTTTACACAACTTTTGTAGGTTAATACTTAAGAACTAAATAAGACATGATAAAAAATTTAAACCCATAGCGAAGTTATTGGTTTTTCCTAATCCTTTACGGTTATTTTGATTTACCTAACGATATTCACATGACCGTTGATAACAGCCTCCATCCGTTAGGTTTAAACGGCCAGCGTTTGTTAAAGAAAGTCTTGTTTAAGTACTTTAAAAACTTTATCCTGCTAACAACAACAATTATAAAAGTATTCATAAATTTCAAATATAATTTGATAATTTGTATTATTTGAAACTTCTACCCAGAAGAAAGATTTACCACCTATAGCACCAGTATTTAAACCTGTTGGTGTGGAGTGTGGACTCTAAACTACTGTTAAATAAAATTGTCTTGTTATCTTAGTTTTCTTCGAAGCTTAATTCTTAATATAAGTCACCGCTACCGTGTAGAGCAGCACCAACTTCCAAGTTCGATTACCGATAGTAGATCGCCACGATTTTCTACAAGCATAGTCGCGAAGGATCTGCGGTACGAGTTGCCTGTGAAGAGCTCAGGATTTTCCAATTTTAGGAACCTGGCAATTTTCTTTGGATTTGTTAGATTCGAAGAACCCAAAGCTACGTATTTTTGGTATAAACCGTAGGCATCAAAAGGAAGGTGCTTTGAAAATCATCCAAAGTCAGCTTGAGGAGTTTGTCATGTCTACAGACTCCATAAATACTACACATTAGTACAACTTTTTCAAGCAAACATGTAGGATCATCTGCCTCCATCAATTTTGTTTGAAAAAAATAAATAATTTTTCAAATCTGAAAATACATTTCTATAGTACCTAATAGGCTAATACGGTGCAGGATGTACAATAACTAACCTTGAAATGCCAATGTTGTCATTAAATCTCCAAGCCATTTTCAACATTGAAATCTTCGTTCACTCTTATTTCTGATTTTCCTATTACTTAGACTAGTAGTACATCTTCATTTACCACCTTTACATCCTTACTTTTACACTACTCTTCAAAATTTTCATATTCTTTCTTATATTGGTCTTGCGTTATTTTTGGCAGTAAATCGACGCTCGTTTCATGTAAATCTAACAATACTTCCAAGTTTCTCAAATTCATTAATTTTATCCATTTTTTTCATACAAAAAACTTTGGAGAAGAAAAAATATGACGTTTTTTATAAAATTGACACTCTTCCATTAAAACACAGTGCACGCCGTTGTGATTTTACTGTAGAAAATTGATGTACCTACGGGATTCTTTCCTCGGAATTAAAATTTAACGTAATGGATTACGAAAAAAGTCTTGAACGACACACGGCCGATACGCAAATAACAGATTCGGTTTTTAGAATCCTCGGCTACTCCTCGGACTACCTCTAGCGTATTTGCTACATATTGGCCATATTTTATTTACTATAAACGTTACCAAATTAAGCAACTAATATATCCGTAATGTATACGTTGTATATTGCATTAAACGTCTGTGACAAATATTGTGAGTAGTCCCATTTATATTTTCCTGTCATTAGAAAAAACATAAAAAATGAAAGTGAAAGCCATTACATTCCCAGGTCATATTATGCGTATGTGGCAACATTTCGGATATTTTATACCAATTATAGTTTAAAGATTTTAAAACTGATGGTTGAAACAACGACTATTAGCATGTTACTCATAAAGTACGATACCTGCTGATCCTGTCTAGAAGCTTGGTTGTATTTGTCAGTATTAATAAACGTACGGGTTATTTATTCCTTCTCTTTTATTGCTTCCGGCTTGTCGATCGTAATTAAACTTCTAGATTTTATTGTATAACACTTTGACTGCAATTTTAAAGTCTAATTTATATAATAATAATAATAAGAATAATAATATATTCATTCATAAGTACAAACGTATAGTTTGGTAATATGTTTATGAATAGGAAAAAGAAAAAACAGAATGAATATTAAATATCGATGGGTAAAATACCTGCTAATTTTAAGTTAAAATTACATACCTAGCTAAGATAAAGACAATTTGATTATAAAACTATATTATTATTAGATAACGAACTGGTACATGTATGAGATTTCATTTATTAGTACGAAGAAGACCATAATTATGGTAGACTAGAAATAGAATTCAATGGCATCTCTAAAATAATGTCTTGAGTTACTATGCATAAATTTTTTAATTAATTGTGTTAAACACTTTCGGAGCAATATACCAGAAGGAGCGTTCACTTAAGGCTTTTTACATTTTTGGTAATGTATACAGTTTTTTTGTCTTGTTTAATATTTATGGTGGGATAGTATAATTAAATTTTTAACATATTGATATTTTAAAGCAATTGTTAAATAATATAATTGTTTAACATCAAATACACCACTTTCGTTATATATATTATCTGATGGGTATTGAGGTGTTTTATTAAAAATTATTTTTAGGAATCTACGGCGTAGATGTATGATTTAAGAGCATCATTTGTTTTAACCAAACAAGAATATAAAGTCTTTAGGTTATTCATAGGTAAGAACTTCTTTAAATTTTTAAATTTGTATAAAATAGTTTGTGGTTTTAACGATATATGTTACATGGTCGATCCATTTCAAACTACTAACAAAAATGATTCCTAAATACTTAATTTTAGTTACAGAGTTGAATATGTAAGTGTTATTTGCAAGGGTTTAAAATGGTAGGTGTTAACGTTGGTGCAAGAAAAGGGTAAGTATTGTCATTCCTACAATGTCTGCAGCTGCTTGTAAAGAAAAGGTTGTTATTGTTTATACTAAATAATGTGGGTCCTAGGATTGTTCCTTGCAGAACATCATATTTAGTATTTTGTAGATCACTCGGTACTCCCTCTATTTTATCTATTTGTTCCCGGTTAAAAAAACAATTTAAGACAATTTTTTTTGATACCAATATCTTCCAATGATTCTAATAACATTACGTGATTAACCGTATCAAAGGCTTTTAAAAAATCTAAGAAAACACACAGTAAGGTTTGTTCTCGTTTAGTGTGATGTAGATTTTGGTTGTTAATTTTAAAACCGAATCTTGTGTTGATTTGCACTCCTTAAATCCGTTGGGAAATTATGCTAATTTTTTTTAATAAAGGAAGTGAGCCTATTTTTTAGTACAGTCTCAAATATTTTAGAAATGATCTGAGATATCGGTCTGTAATTGGACACATTAGTTATGTCACCTGTTCTATCTAAATGTATATAATCCATTTCACCGATTTTGGCCGATGACAGAAATCATACTCGAAGTAAATTTAGAGATATATCTCTCTCAGATACAGGCAAGTTAGAAATTTAAATGAAGACGTATGTTTTTTAATACATCACGTAACTGCATCTTGTTTCACCGGTAGATAAAAAGTGTTCAATACGGAAGTCTTTACTTAATTCACATTCCTAGTAACCGTCATGTACGGCTCGTTGTTGAAGGGTTGATTTTAATAATTATTATGTCATTTTTTTGTAAATGTCAAACCACACTGATAGTTTCAGAAAATTACGACTTAATTAAAAAAAAAAATCTCCGCCATTGGTAACTTGGATGACAGTTTAATCTTATTTTAGTGATTTCTAATATCAAATTGGCCAAAAACGATGAAATGGACTGACTATAACAAGTAATGTTTTAAAACATGCGTTTTTAATTTAGAAACATAAGTTTGGAAATTTTTGTTATGAACTATTGTGGATAAAACTAGTTTATAAAATCTCATGTATAACAATTCCAAGAACTTGTAATAAAGGTTGTTTTAAAAGTGATTAAAATGTTATTATTGATCAGAAAAAACGACAAAAATGACAAATGAACAATAATTATTAAAGCTTTTTGTTATTCAGTTATGATATGATCTATCCAAAAAGGTATCAAATTCTAAAAAGACAAAGCTTTTAAAAATGGGTCAAAATCTGACAAATTGGTGTGGCATAAATAAAAATCATAGTGAGCTTGATAAAAAATCAGTTTTTGATTTTGAATTGCCATTGTTTATTGCAGTAATATGTCAACAATATAGATAAATCAGAAATTAGCGGAAAAATATCTCCCTAAGAGGCAATGTTTCATTGCGCCCTCAGGCATGATTAAAGTACAACACACATTCCAACTAAAATTTATATCAACATTGTAATCTGTGGAAGATCTCTAGAATGTCTCACGAAACAAATTTAAATTGAAAAAAATCCATTCATATAAAACTTGATTATTAAAAAACTTATTCAGCACATATGCAATAATTTTTATATAAAATCCAAAGCAATAAAAAACTGCTCAGAACTCATATGATATTATATATTCCTATTATGCAGATGTATAATAATTGTTATATTTTTTTTCTATTTATTTTAACATTTAACTTTTAGAAAGAGAAAATCATCCATAATCTCAAATGTGGTCTAATGGTAATACAAAGGAATAAACTAAAAGTCTAGTACCACAAAAATATTTTAATTTAAGGGGGTACAAGTTTCGGGAATAAATATTCCTATCAACAAGCCCTCAAAAGTAAACAAAACGAAGCAATAAAAATTATGGAATTGAACTCAAAAATTAAATATTTTTGTGGTACTGGACTTTGAGTTTATTCCTTTGTATTTAACTTTTATTTGAGGAGTTTAGACTTATTTAGAACTAGCTGATCCGGCGAACCTCGAATGGCCTAACAATCAATGATTTCTTTTTCTTATTTTCTCGTTTTTTCGATTGTTTTTTTAGTTTCTTCTTCTGTTGTTGATGATTTTATCATATTTTTCTGTTTGTTTTCAGTTTTTAACGTTTAACGTTGTATTTGGTCATTTTTTCCGCTTTTGTCCGTTTTTACAATTTTTTTAATGGTTTCCACATTTTTTTACTATTTATTCCATAATTATTTTTTGTTTCTCCTTTTTTAATAATATTACTTAGTACCTACCCAACCAAATAGCATTTTAATCGTTTTCAATAACTTGTCTTTAGGTGTCCGCATAATAATTTTAAAGTAAACGGAGTTTCAAATTCTTATTTACACCCATAGGAGGTGAATTCTATTACTATGAAACATGTGTTTAATGAAATATTTTTTAGAATCTGAATTTCAGTTTTATAAAAATCGGTGCCGATTTGAAGATTTTTCCATACAAATTTACAACCTCTATTTCACCGTTTCAGGGTAAAATTTTTCAAAAACCCTTCTAAGCAGGTGTTCACGTTTCTACGACCAGCGGTTACGGCTCCTTTAATATATAAAGATAAAAACAACAAACGTTGACAAAACTAGTGAATAGTTGAATTTATTTAGTAATTTAAAATTTTGTTATTATTAAAAAAATTACTGAAAGAGGTAGGAACTGGATGAACACTTTATCCTCCATTATCTTCTAACTTAGCATGCAGCTGCATGAAAGCCCACAAATAAGCAAAATAGAATAAAATTCCGCAAAGAACTTGTACGAAATATTTAAAAATACATTTTAAAATTCAGAAATTTAGTGGTAAAGACATACTTAAAAATATTTCTAATTTTCTTTTAGTTTGTATTTTCGCTAACAGATTTTTTAGGTAAAACCGGTATCCTTGATGTATGCAAAAATATACGAAAGGTTTTTTTTCTTGATTCGATAGGTTCAGAGCCATTTAATAACAGATTACTCTTCCGATATATAAGTAATAAATTATCCTCGCGAGATATTAAACAAATTGTTAAACGCAATTACAAAACTATTAGCATATCGGTCTAATCAATCTTTCAATCATTAAAATAAAAGGTTATAATAATGATTATTATAGTAACAAATGGTTGTGCCATTCGAAACCTGCGCTAATCGTAAATACCAATCGCACTGAATGTAGAAACGGAATAATAGAAACCTTACTTTATGCTGAAATATGATTTTAAGTATATATAGGTGTACGACTGTTATTTTCACTTTTTGATGAGATAAGCGGTCTAGTTGCGGGAAAACAATAATCGACTATGTAGATTTCATTTTCATTTCAGAACTATAAATCATTTGGAGACATCATCTTAAAAAAAACTGTGTAAATCTACTTAATATATATTCCAGGTGTGTACGTACATCCCACGAAGACTAGATACCAGGAGTTTAAACGTAATGTTAAAAAAATGGTCTCAATTTAGGGGACAGAACTATTGCCGGTAGAGTGCGCTTGTGTTCCTAAGATTTAAATACAATATTTCAAAAGATAAATGAAAATGCACAAAAATGTTCAAATATTAGTTAAAAACTACACAAATTTATAAATTAATTATTGATGTCCTTATTTGTTATATGGCTCTGCTACTTGGCAATCGCCAGATAAATTAATTGTTTAGACACAAATTTTTAACAGATATTATTTTGATGTTACTCACTTTTGGTGCTTTGAATATACCCACTTTTTTTACACTGTCATCTGCCTTTCGGCCACTAACACAACCATAAACAACACAATACTTTCCCATTTCTTTTTATTAATTTTATTACAAGTAATTTTAAATAAATTAATATCATATATTTAATTTAATTTCGTGAAATTTAAATGTCATAAACATCGGTTCGGGTCTTAATGTTCCTCGCGCCGCCAGTGGCAAAAAATAGAACTATGATCTGGCCCGATTATTGAGACCAGAAATATTATGAAAAAGCCTATACCGTGTAGACTCCTGGTATCTAGTCTTCGTGGTACATCCTTAAAAATGATTGACATTTGTACTGTGGCTGTGGTTACATAATATGTTTCAAATATTGCATTTATTGGCTAAAATAATTCCAAGATTTAATTGAATGGCTTTTAGAACATATACAAAATTTTATTGTACAATTTAATAATTGCGTGAAACTAAGTAAATCTACAGCAAAAATGGAAAGAATGGTTTTGTAATCCAATGATTCAATAAGTTATAATATGATTTAGAAATTGCAAAAATGGATAAAATGTGTTATTTTTTAATTTACTACAAATATTTGAATAGGTACGAAAGTACGTTTCGTTGTTAATAAAAAAATGCATATCCTCTGTCATTGTGAAAAATGTAAATACAACTTTAGAGAATCAAGGTATGTATTGGTATTACTGCCGCAATAAAAGAAACTTCTAACTTAACCAAAACACAATAAAATATATTGTAAAAACTCAAATTCGTTAACAAAAAAAATTGTAACCTTTTGTTTATGGTTGTGATTTGCTCGATTTAAGTTTCACTTATGCGAACGGCGCGTAGTTGTTTGGTGGAGAGCGATGGTGGGATCGATTGAGCTAAATAAAAAAAATTAAAAAAAAAGGTTCAAAGTAGAAAAAAAAGGAAAGGAAAAAAAATGGCGCCACTTTTTTTACCCAATGGATGGGTAAAGAATAAGATGTATTTTGAGATCAATAAACAGAATGGTTACTAATTGCTTAAAAGGATTCAACTATTTTCCCTAAAAAACTGGTCATCAACTGTTGAAGAAATCATGTAAATATCGATAAGTTTCTAAAAAGTGTATGTGTTTTAAGAACATAATTAATTGCTATTGTTTTTAAGCCCATAAAGAATATTTAATTCAATGATTAAAATGATTTAGTTATCAAAGTCTCCTTTACCCTTTTTCTGTACCTACTTATTAATCAATACATTAAAAATAATAATACTACATAATATACTGACAACTTCTTATCGCGCTGTGTATCTCGGTTTTAAATCTATCGACAGCACTCTTCTGTACTGATGCTTGATATATGTTCTTCCGATATTTTTATGATTAGAATAATGATTATATGATACATAAATGATGATACCTGCATTTGTTTCTATCGAAAATTTCGACGCTATTGCATAATTTGCTGTCAGGGTCCCCGTAACCAGCTTTGTGCCTTATTTTGATGAATAACACAATGGAAAGTGAAGGTGAAAATAATTTATTAGTATTTTGTAATAGTATTATAAATTGCTGAGTGATTTATGACCTTTTAATCTCGCATAGAAATATATTGTTAGATTTGTTAGATAGAGTGAAAATATGATTACACTTGTTTGAACTAAAATATTTAACCATTCGTCATATTTAATATTAAAATATATTGTTATAGATTTTTCTTCGAGGACGCGTTCTCTCAGTAAAATTCTGGTAAGTAGTTCAACCTTTAGGTTGCTTGTTCCAGTTGTAATTTTTGTTTTTGTGTTGTTATTAAGAGAATTTGTATTGATTAGAATGTCATTAGAAATTTTAAGAGATGTAAAATGATTAAAAGATTTAATCAAAAGATATCAATAAATAAAAAAAAGGAGCAATTAGAAGTAGAGGCCAGAGCTGAAAAGTGGTAGAGCAGAGAGGCGAGAGATAAAATGTTAAGCAGCAAGAAGGAGTTAGAAAGACGTGAAGTGAGAAAAGAGAAAAGAAAATTATATTTTTGTTTGTAGATTTTTTTATAATAGCTATCAATGTCGAAAGGGTCAGAATCCACAACCTTGTAATATCTTTAACCCGTAGGTTATAGGTAGTACAGTTTTATCATAAGTAATCAAAGGAAAATGTAGATTTGTTACCATTTTATATATTTTGTTGTGTATTATTTTACACACATTTTAAATTTAAATAAAAATTGGATTTTAACCTTCTATTTTTGTGAAAATTACATATTTTTATAAAAGATACATATATTAATCGTAAAGTTGGTTGAAAACCATTTTTTAAATTGTTAATTTACTTAGTTTTGGAAAGCCTTAACTCATTCACATTATATTTTAAAAAATTGAAAAAACATATCTTTTTAACACTAAACTAAGAAACAATTTCAGTTAAACTTTTCTTTATATTACGAGTTCCCAAACTTTTTCAGTTGGCAGCGCATTTTCAGGTGTTTAGTTTTGGCACCTCCCAGTTTCTTCAATTATAACTATACTAGGTAGATAGACAAAAAATATACATAAAACATACACCATACGAAGCTAAGTTTTTTTATTATTTTAAAAAATACGAAAAAAATAAAATACAACGGCAACTTAACTAAAGTGACGAGTGGGCTTGGTAATAACACATATGATTTTTAAACGTGTGATAAGACTTGACGTAGCCTAACTCTCATGTCTCTACATATATCGTTGAGCGATATTCTATTTTTATTACAGGTTCAGCGGAAAAAACTGCTTTACCTAAATTAGATGTACTAAAAGGAAATAGGAATTCTTGATGATTTAAACTTGAAGTCGAATATTCATTTTAAACAGATATCCAAAACTCTAGTTAATCTCAGGTGGAGTTTGTGCATGAAAGGGGTCTTGGATCCAAACATCATTTTCGGCAAAATATTTGAAAGTTGGTCTTTGAAAAAGGAGATTAAGTTGTATGACAGCAAGCTCATTGAAAAACACTCTTGGCCGTCATCTTCATTTATTTTTTTATCACCGTAGTCACCGTAGTGTTTTCCCAAACTCCGTAAACTTCTCTAATAGTGTAAAATATGCAAATTATTACCTTGCAGTTATTTTATTAAAAACCTCGGTTCCGTAAAGTATCTATAGTGTGCATGGCCCATTGTTCTTTTTGTAGCTGTGAATGTCTATGTTAAGGTTTCAGAGAAAGTCTTACGGCGTCTCTCAATACTCTTTGACGCGCATTGGGACACCGCCACGCACACTTTGGGAATCCCTGCTTTATTATGGTAATTTTTTATTTACTACCTCTCGATTTGCCACCCAACAATTTACTTGAAAATTAGTGGCGTTTATCCACCCAGATATTTTCATAAAATTTAAAGGTATTAGTTCTTACAGTCTCAGTTTACCAAAAAAACAACCTCCAGACGTATTTAAATGAACCTACCATTGTCTAGCCAGGTTTTAACGAATCATTCGTTGACCTTGTGCAACTGAGATTCTGGTTTCTACATTTCTATAATAGTAAGCCAACTATTTTTGATTTCTTGGGTCGAAATATCTTGTTTTTTAGTATCTAACTGTATCAGGTCTAGTTTTGTGCTATAAACATTGATTAAATGGGAAATTGGATCTACTTAATTTTACTAGCGGAAAGTATTTTTTGATGTTTTTTTGCTGCTTGAACAACCGTCGTCTTTGTCTTGTCCGAGAGCAGAACATAAAAAAACTGTATGATATTTGTCTTGGTGAAAGTACTTCCAACATCTGAATGGATCAAATACAGTTTCCCCAATTAGGGCAGTAGCAAAACGCCACTTGTAAATATTAACATGAAACGTATAATCTTCCCTCTTGCTCGTCTTCAAATATTATGGATGAGTCTGCCAAGCTTCGGGCAAAAGTTACGACGTCCAAATTCTTCCATCTTGCTCTGTATAGCAAGTTTTTTTTTTGTATGAAACATTGATTGAGCCAATTTAATTATTAAGAAAACTAGGAATTTTCCGAAAATAGTTAATAGAGGGATTGTTTCTTCCCGTGCCCTTTTCTTTGCCTTAAGTCGACTTGGTATTGATCTTTTTTGCTTTGCATACATAAAGGGCATTTTTCTGATTTTGTTTCTAGAACAAGAAAAAGATAATAAAAAAAATATATGCGGCAAGTAGTATGCTTAACATGTATTCATAAAAGAGCAACTCAAATTCACCTCCTCATAAATCAATAAAATTAAAGTTTATAGTATCTGAACAGCCATTTCTTGACAGGTCACTGCCAATTGCGACAAAATCTCTTTAGGATGAAATTAACAGAATCGCCGCTATGCAGAGGCTGCGAACAAGAAGAGGAAACAATAGAACACACTATGTATGACTGCTCTGCTTTTTCTGAAATCAGAAGATTCGTGTTGAGCGAGTACTGGCTTACACCAGCCGATGTCAGGGAGATCCCCTCGGGAACCTCATCACCTATTTTAAATCACTAGGCCTGGTGAAAGTCTGAGATGAGGATATCCCTACATACGGGAGGATGCAGAATGGGTCATATGTGGCCTCAGTGCTGGCTGAGCACTAGCTCACCCTCCCTAAATTTCCAGATCCAGATCCAGCTATTTCTTCTTTATTAGCAAAACCACTAGCACTGGCCCCTGACTGGCCCTTTTTATAGCGTTTTTGGTAGTAATGCAGTTTTCCAATAAAAAATTTTCGATGTTTTTTTTTTCGATGATTTAAAAGATGTCTTGCTTATAATTATTATCATTAGGTACAGTATTATTATATACTCCTAATTGTAATTAAAATCATATTATTAACTGTTTTGGTAACGCAATTCCTAACTGATCAACCCAGACTATTGGTGTTTTTAAATTATGCATAAAATATCTGGATGGCGGAACGCCACTATCTTCTATAGATGGCGAATCGCGAGGTGGTGGATAGAGATGATACTATTTATATACTTACGAATATTAATAACATAATAATTGCTGTTTTTTGGATTAAACTGAATTACTACTGACTCTACAATGATTTTTTATTCAGTACTTTCTTCTATGCGTCTTTGAACATCGACCTCCTCTGATTACTTTAAAGAGCTGGCTTTACTGCATTTTTCTTTTTTGATATCGTGGAACCATCGGTCACTGCTTTACCGTTTTTTGCTTTTTTTATTGTGATATGCCCAATACCGTTTCCTTTTACATTTTCTATGGAAATGTTCGTTAATCGGTTTTATAAAGGTAATTTAATTTCATTATTGCCCATTTTTAAGCTTCTTATTGGTGGTATATGGTACATAAATTTAAGCATACCATACAGTTTATTAGTTCCTGTCCCAGTTTTTAAAACATTTAATGTACAATAAAAACAAGTAAATTTATAGTATTTATTCAGATAATGACTTTGCATATATGAATTGTTGTTTAATAAGTAAAAAATGAAGGTGTTATTCAGTAGATTAAATACATCTGAAAGTATTATCGGAATAATAAGTGTCATTTTTAACAAACTTTCCTTGTTTCATTTACCATAAACACGTAAAACTGAAAGTGACATTACCAATAATCACCCTATAGATAATCAACGTCATCAAAGATTTCAAGCAATGCAGCCTTTTTTTAATAAAGCGATTAAAATAAATCCACTTTCTACGGGCATGTAGAAAAGATAATGAAAACACGAACGAGTTGTAAACGTGGGTTTTGTGATCTGTCCGCGAGGATAAAAAAATAATAAAATAAAAGAAAAATTAGGTTACCAGGTATCTCTTCTCGTTTTGCGAGAAGTCATGATAAATGTGATTAATTTTGTACTCAAAATATTTTCGGCGCGGTGTTAAATAAATGGATTTCGGACAGGCATTATTTTAATGTCTTTGCTGGTTATTTTATAGTTTATATATAAAATGAAAAATGTTGTTCTTAGTATAAAATAATATCGTTGCACCACAAATATATTAGTTCAATAATTATTACCGGATATAACTCCTTTATTTACCTTTTATTTTATTTAACACTGGGTCAGAACTCAGAAGTTGGTATCTTTATTATTAAATATTTTTGAGGGATATTTTTAAGCGTAAGATATGTTCTTTTGGATTTTTTTTAGAATTTTTACATTTTCTTAAGTTTTTTATACTTAAATTTTGTCTTTATTTTACAAAGAGAATTTCAAATTATTGAAAGATATGTATTTAAATGGATTTCGTTTTTCGTTGTTTGGCAATTAAGTCTCCTATAATAACAGATTGTTATTTAAAACAAGTTGTACCTATATATTATGTATATTAAGATTTTTTCTTATTTATATTTTATTCTTAGAAAAGTAATTTAACGACTCTCTAACCACCAATATGTGTAATCATAACTCAGTAGTCAAGATATTGAGACGCAAACTTTTTATTTTTAATTTAATTTCATGTACAATTATATCATTATTTTTTATTTCTTCTATAAGAAATATCATCCTACATGGTAACAGTAGAACAAATTCTGGGAACTAGTTTAACTCCTGAATCATATTTTAGTATTAGAATGTAGAGAATGAAGAAAATAGCAAGTAGAGGAGCAGAAAGAAGAAGCTATCAAGTAGAGAAGTAGAAAGAAGGAAAAAAATAGTATTTTTGTTTGGATATTTTTTTTATAATAGGAACTAATTACCATAAGTGCAGAAGTCCGGAGAATTTATTGACTGGAAGGTATCTTAAGGAGGAATTCCATATCAATATGTTATTATTATAAACAGTGTGTTTTTTTATTTAGAATTTAGGTAACTACTATTTTTTATTTAAGATTGAAAAAATTAAAAGGTGTAATTATCATTTAGAATCAAAGATTTTAGTTTTTTCTTGGTATCATACAAATAAGGTAGGTATTTTTTTGTATACACATATTTTCATTATTCTTAAATAAACTCATCTTCAACACAAAATTAACAATTTGACTCGCTCTTCGGCTACCCTTTACCATGGTATTATAATGTAACCTACTACTTTTTTTTACTTTCCAATTCCGAATGAAGAATTTCTTAATTTTCTTTTTCAACTTATTCGTTATTTGTTTAATTTTTGACTTATAAAGAGGTGTAATTATGTCCGTATTAAATTCATATATCTAATATTTGGTTCTTTATATTTTTTATATTGTATACATTTAACCCAATTTATTATTCGTTTACATTTTACATTTAGATTCACCTCTTATTTAATCAAAAAATAGTAGTCCTTATTAATAAACTATTCCAGTTTAAATATTTCGTTGCCAAAGTTAATAAAAATCTAAAAATCGGTAGATGAGGTAGCAAAAACGGTATATCGGTAGATTACTTTCTAAATCTATAGAGTTGGCATCTCTACTCACCAGTCCTCACAAAACTGCACTAAAAACGTCTGCAGACCGGAGCGAAATGTGGTACAAAGAACTTTAAAGTCGGCGTACAAAGTGATCCTACTATTAATGTCTCTTAATGCCTGTACCATCATATTTGTAGGACATTAATAGAAAATAAAATAGAAATATATAAAATGATAATAGTGTAACGGAATAACCGTAAAGGAAGGGACCTTAATTTGAAAGATTGTTGTTGACAGTTGATTTTTAGAAGTTTGTAAAAATAATCAACTGACCATTTTAAATAATGTTTCTAGAAAATTCTAGAAACTTCTAAATACACTGACTAGATTAAATAATGTTGTATATAAGGGGATGCATGGGCAGTTAACGTCAGTTCGAGTCAAGTGTTCAGAAGAGTTCATTGTATTGTCAAGTAGTTAGACGTTATCCAGCAGAGTTCAGTGTATCTTAACAATTTTGTAAATAAATTGTGTAAAAAGTCCCCATAAGTGTTTCAAATTGGTGTCAGGTGTGGGGTGAAGATACAAGAATGCCTGGAAAAAAGATAAATGAACTATTGGTGGCTGAGCTCAGAAGAGAGCTCGAAGAATTAGAATTGGAAACTACAGGGAGCAAATCCGTATTGTTGAGAAGGCTCCGTAAATACTACCTAAATAATAATTTGGACCCTGACGCTGTAGAGTTCGAAGACCCAGTTCAAAAAGCAAATTCTGAACTAACTCAACAACTTTCCCGGCAACATGAGGAGCTATCCAGTCAGATGAAGAGCCAGCGCGAAGATATGTCCCAGCTGAAAGAGGAGCTATCAGGACGAATGACGAGCCAACAAGAAGAACAAACTCAACAACTTTCCCGGCTGCAAGAGGAGCTATCAGGACGAATGACGAGCCAGCAAGAGGAGCTATCCAGTCAGATGAAGAGCCAGCGAGAGGACATGTCCCAGCTGTCCCAACGAATGACGAGCCAACAAGAGAAGCTATCCAGTCAGATAAGAAGCCAGCGCGAAGAGGTGTCCCAGCTATCACAACGGATGTCTACCCTATAAGATGAGTTATCCAGTTCGTTCTCCCAGCAGATAGCACATCTTCGGGACGAGCAAAATCAGCAAGTAGCCAACTTGCGAGAGGAGCAAAATCAGCAGGTGGCCAACTTCAGAGACGAGATCAACCAGCAAATGCAGTCCGAGATAGAAAAGCTTAAACATGAACTGGAAGCTTGTCTACAAAACCAAACCATCCACCACGGCGACGGAGATGCAGGAAGGATGGAAACCTGCCACGCAGACGTCGAACGACGAAGAAACGAGGAGACGACCCAGGTGCGAACGACAATGAAACCCCCGACCTTCGACGGGAAGACTTCCTAGCCAAATTACCTGAAAAAATTCGACGCAGCGGCCAGAGCTAATGGATGGTCATCCCAGGAGAAAGCATTGTCCCTAACCGTAGCTCTGCGAGGCGAAGCTTTAGACGTCTTGCAATCATTGACACCGGATGAAGCTGACAACTTCGAGTTATTGGTGAATCGTCTAGAGATGCGTTATGGTCAAACTCATCTACAACCGGTGTACCGAATGCAGTTAAAGAGCCGAAAACAAAAAAAATGGAGAAACTATCCAGGAATTTGAAGCGGATGTAGCAAGAATGGTACGACTTGCGTATTCAAATGCAGCGGAGGATTTCCTGGAGTGCCTAGCAGTCCAAACCTTCACCGATGGTCTTCGAGACGTCGAGTTGCAGCGCGCTGTACGGTTGGCGCGGCCGAAGACTCTTGTGGACGCCTTGACCATTGCCCTGGAGTTTGAGGCGGCGACGGAGGCCTCACGTGGAGTTGCTCGACTAAGGGAAATCACCGGTAACTACGACCATGCCGTTCATTCCGTTAGCGACGTTGAAGCGGTAGTAGAGAGATTAATGAAGTTATCTCCAAGAAGAAGGCGCCAAGTGAGATGCTGGAACTGCGAAGAACTAGGCCATATAAGAAATACTTGCCCTCAAAAAGAAAAATCTTCTGCTGAAGTACCCCAGCAGCAGGAAAACTAGAACGGGTCGACTCCTGGAGGGCGAAATCGACCCCAAACATTCCCGAAGCCCCTCACACCGTTAAATTGGCAACTCTGCGACATCACGTGGACAGCTTATATGTAGATGGCCTCCTTGATGGGAAGAATATTAGCATGCTGGTAGACACTGGAGCTACAAAAACTATCGTCCGACCAACCATCATTATGCGAAATAAGATGTTGCCTACCAGTTGGAGACTGCGTACCGCTACCGGAGATTCTGCTAGAGTCTACGGTGAGATACAGGTGACGCTACAGTTTGGTTCAACCTCTCTTGTTCACTCAGTGCTGGTGGCTGACGTTGATGAAGATGTTGTTCTGGGCATGGATGTTATGCTCCACTGTGGTTTTCATTTGGATCTTCGCCAACGTATTCTTCGTACTGGTAATGAAGAAATATTCCTGCACCGAAAACAAGTTGACAATGCCTCGATTAAGCTAATCGATGATATCGAACTTCCGGCAAGCTGCGAATGTGTCGTCACAGCGCAGTTGGATGGACTGGAGCCAGATGGTGCCCCAGCCATGATAGAGCCGAAGAACCATGACCATGAATTGGGAAAAGGACTCCTTGTGGGTAAGACTCTTGTTAGATCCGCCAAAGAGGTACCCATCCGAGTTATCAACTTGAACGATCATCCAGTTCTTCTCCGAAAGGACACGGAAATGGGAAGTTTAGAACCAGTAATGGCCATAATTCACAAGATAAATGTTACGGAAACAGATGAGACCAACGAAATTGAACAATTAATGACAAAATTAGACCCCTCTTTGTCAAAATTAGAAAAAAAACAGGTAAGAGATCTACTTTACCGTTGTAAACCTGTATTTGGTTCTAAAAGTAAACTGGGAAGAACTGATGTTGTACAACATAGAATTGACACTGGTGATGCACGTCCGATTCGACAGGTACCCCGAAGGATGCCTCAAGTTAAAAAGGAAGAAGCAGACAGAGCCCTTAAAGAAATGATTCAAAATGGCATAGTCGAACCATCCAGTAGTCCGTGGGCCTCTCCTGTGGTATTAGTGAGAAAGAAAGACGGATCAATGCGGTTTTGTGTCGACTATCGAAAGCTAAATGATGTCACTAAGAAGGACAGTTATCCTCTGCCAAGGATTGATGATGCCCTCGACGCTTTGGCGGGTTCTACTCTGTTTTCTACCTTGGACCTTAAAAGCGGATACTGGCAAGTTAAAATGAATCCTGCAGACAAAGAAAAGACTGCCTTTACCAGTGGATCAGGGTTATGGCAATTCACGGTCCTTCCATTTGGCCTCTGTAATGCTCCTGCGACGTTTGAACGACTAATGGAGAACATCCTGCGGGGTTTGTCATGGGAAACTTGTCTAGTTTATCTAGACGACATCATCATAATGGGTAAGACCTTTAAGGAACATTTATCTAACCTGGAAGAAGTTTTTAAAAGATTACAGAACGCTAATCTAACATTGAATGTTAAGAAATGCCACTTGTTCCAGAGACAGGTCAACTATTTAGGACATAACGTAAGCAAGGATGGCGTTGCTGTTGACCCCGCTAAGATACAAGCCGTTCAGGAATGGCCAATCCCTATCGACAAACATCAGCTCCGGAGTTTCTTGGGTCTTTGTTCCTATTACCGACGATATGTCAAGAATTTTGGAGACATCGCCAAGCCCTTGACACGTTTGACGGAACAAGATAAGTCCTTCTGTTGGGATCAGGAATGTCAAAAGGCGTTTGAAATATTGAAGAAACAGCTTACGTCAGCACCTGTTCTTGCTTATCCACTTCCTGATGGTAAGCTTATTCTGGACACCGACGCCAGCAATGTGGGAATTGGAGCCGTCTTGTCACAGCTACAAGACGGTAAGGAAAGAGTGGTTGGTTACTTCAGCAAAACTTTATCGAAAGCTGAAAAGAACTACTGTGTAACTAGGAGGGAACTGTTAGCAGTTGTAAAATCCGTCGAACACTTTTATAAATATCTGTATGGCAGAAAATTCCTGATCAGAACAGACCATGCTAGTTTAAAGTGGCTACTTAGCTTTAGGAACCCAGAAGGACAGATAGCAAGATGGCTCGAAAAACTGCAGGAATATGATATTGAAATCGAGCACAGACCTGGAACCAGACATCGTAATGCTGATGCACTTTCCAGAAGACCATGTCGACCTGATTGCCCCCATTGTACCCGTATGGAGCAGAACGAGGAAAAACTTGCCTTAGTTAAGGTTGTGCCAGAAGACGAGAGCTCTATGCTGGAGGAGCAACAAGAAAACGATCCCGTTCTGAGAAAGATTAGGGAGTGGAAGAGAATGGACCGTCGTCCGTTGTGGAGAGAGATATCCTCATCCTCTCCTGCTTTAAAAGCATACTGGTCCCAATGGAACTCTTTAATTTTGGACGGAGGGCTCGTTAAAAGACTTGTAGAAAATTCCGAGGGCACAGAAACAAGGAAACAAATAGTGGTCCCAAGAAATGCTGTACCGGAAATTTTAAAACAGATGCATAATGATAGTTCTGGAGGACATCTGGGTATCACGAAAACGCTGCAAAAGATCCGAGATAGATTTTACTGGGTAAATTGCACTAATGATGTTAAAGATTGGTGTCGTAAATGCACTACATGTGCTGCCAGTAACGGTCCGCACCGAAAACCGAAGGCGGAAATGCAGCAATACCTGGTTGGAAGTCCTTTTGAAAGAATCGCAGTAGATGTATTGGGGCCACTTCCACAGACCGATGTAGGAAACAAGTACATCTTTGTTGTAATGGACTACTTCACTAAATGGGTTGAAGCATATGCAGTTCCCAATCAGGAAGCTACCACTTTAGCAGATATATTGGTTGAAGAATTCGTAAGCCGATTTGGGGTACCATTAGAATTACATTCAGACCAAGGAAGAAATTTTGAGAGCAAGCTGTTTCAAGAAGTTTGCCAGAGATTAGGCATCCACAAAACGAGAACCACAGCGATGCACCCTCAGTCTGATGGAATGGTGGAACGAATGAACCGGACTATAACCAACTATCTGTCAAAAGTGGTGTCAGATTGTCAGAGGGATTGGGATCGACATATTCCACTATTTCTAATGGCAATTCGATCGGCCATCAACGAATCAACTGGCCAAACGCCTGCGAAGGTCCTGTTCGGTAGAGAAATGAGGCTACCATGTGACTTGGTGTTTGGTTGTAAACCTGGTGAAGAAATGGCACGTGAACAATATGTCGCCGATCTTCAGAATCGAATGGAAAATATACACAACCTGGTGCGTGGAAAACTACAATTATCTAGTGATCGGATGAAGAGGTACTATGACACACGGACAATGGAAAAGAGTTACCAAGTTGGAGATTTAGTCTGGCTCTGTAACCCCCGACGGCGTCGAGGTATTTGTCCCAAATTACAAAAGAACTGGGAAGGTCCTTACACCATTAAGAAGAAGATTAACGATGTCATTTATCGGATCGTGAAAATTCCCAGAGGGAAACCCGTCGTGGTCCATCATGATCGTTTGGCGCCTTACCAGGGAAACCACAGTGGAGATGCGCAGCAACTCCAAGAAGATGGTTTGGCTGGCTCACGGAGTGTGCGGGATTCCGATGTAGGAAATAACATTCCAGGAGGAATGAATCTAAGGAGGGGGCAGTGTAACGGAATAACCGTAAAGGAAGGGACCTTAATTTGAAAGATTGTTGTTGACAGTTGATTTTTAGAAGTTTGTAAAAATAATCAACTGACCATTTTAAATAATGTTTCTAGAAAATTCTAGAAACTTCTAAACACACTGACTAGATTAAATAATGTTGTATATAAGGGGATGCATGGGCAGTTAACGTCAGTTCGAGTCAAGTGTTCAGAAGAGTTCATTGTATTGTCAAGTAGTTAGACGTTATCCAGCAGAGTTCAGTGTATCTTAACAATTTTGTAAATAAATTGTGTAAAAAGTCCCCATAAGTGTTTCAACATAAATGGTAGAAACGCCATACATTTTAGGATCACAAAAATTTTCCAAAAACCGATAATTCTGTAGTATTCCATACCCAGTTTTTTTGTACGGCACTGTATTGAAGGTAACTATTCATTCGTCAACTTCTAATTTAACAACATGCCGTACAAAGTCTTTCTATGATGTTAGACTTTACTTTTTAAGAGATCTCCAAATGGATCAAGTGACCCCTAGTTTGGGATCTATACCATTAAAGAGAGAAATGTTTATCTTTTATGCACGTAGCATTATTTAATCTTAAAGATAATGAACCTATATATCATACGATTTTCCAGGATTGATAACTAATTATAAACTATGCAACTTTGTTATTTCAATATTTATTTTTTCTTGTATTGTTAAGAATGTTTTTTAAATTTAACTCCTAAAACAACGACAAAGAATAGGAATTGAAAATTCATTAAACAAAATAACTGTGTGAGATTGAACAACCCTAAATGATTAGTTCCGGGACAAGAAATAAATTAATTACGAAAACTAATATATTTATTTTTATGTTACATTTTATAGAAACAAACTATTTAATAAGTATAATTGTTAACTGTCGAATAACATATAAATTACAATATTTTTTTCAAAGAGTTTTTCTCGACCAACTAGCAATTTTATCAATTTTGTGATAAAGGGATTTAAAATAGAATTTTTCTAGTCTCAGAGATGACTGAAAAATTTATGTTACATGTTAAAAAGTAATTTGGAACAGTTGTCTATGGCTTAGTGAGTCCCAAACAAAGGACCACAAATTCTTTTTTTTTATTAAGGATGTCCTCGTAGGTATAGACCTAAATATAAATGTACCGAGAACATCTATTGGGGCAGAAGAGACAATTTATTAATTTGGCATTTAAGGGCCTGCAAGTTAGGACGAGTGGGGAAGACGTGGGAAGGTAAGGAGTTCCACAATCTGGAGACCCTGGGGATGAAGGAACAATCGAATCCATCCGTTCTCGATGTCGGGCATTAAACAGTATAAGGGTGCATGGAGTTAGCACGTCGCGTTGCTCTGGCAAGTAAAGGCATTATAGAGCGGAGTTCTTCTGAGCAAAATCCGTTTATGTATCGGTAAAACAAGGAAAGATCAGCCACTGTTCTTCGGTGGGATAATGGGGCTAGGTTTTTGGTGATACTGGTGTCGTTTATTAGTCGAACTGCTCTTCTCTGTATTGCATTAAGAACTCCGAGCCATGACGGAACCGCTGAACCCCATACATGCGAGCAGTATTCAAGAGTAGGCCGTATTTGGGCGTTGTAAAGAGTAGCTAAGTTGGATGGAGAAAAATATTTCCGTACTCTAAACAGAAAGCCTTATTTCTTTCCTGCTGCTGTTGCTATCGATGCAATATGTTCGTTCCATAGTAAGTCCTGGGAGATCGTTATACCAACCAGCGTAATGGAGACGCCCACTACCAGTGTCTGATCGTTGATTGTAATGGATGAGTCGCATGTTTGCCTCTTGTTGGACAGGCAACATGTCTTTGTCTTGGAAGCGTTGAAATTAACAAGATTCTTTCTTCCCCACTTGTCTACAATTCTCAAATCTTGATTGAGAGAAGCCGTGGTGGATCTTCTGTCCTCTTCCAGAATATCTAGAGGTATGGGACGGTTGTGCGCTTTGCTACAGTGTAGGTTGCTATCATCTGCAAAACCATGTATCGGGTTATTAGTGGCTTCTAGTAGATCATTAATGTGTAATAAGAATAGAGTAGGAGCTAGACCCGATCCTTGGGGAACTCCAGCGTTGATCTTGTAGAGGTTGGAAGAATGTCCATCTACAGCAACTTGGATGTGCCTGTTGGAGAGAAAGTTGGATATCCATCTGCAAAGGTTTTGCGAGAGTCCGTATGAAGGCAGTTTGTTCAAAAGAGCCACATGCCACACTTGATCAAATGCTTTTGAGATGTCTAGTGATACTATTTGAGTCTCCCCATAGCAGTGGATGGTATCACTCCAGACATGAGTTACATATGCTAGTAGATCGGCTGTTGACCTTTGTTGGCGAAAACCATATTGCCTGTCACTTAAAAGGTTGTGTGTCTGTTATACTAAATACAAAATAGTGGAAGATAATATCGATAGTGGATAGTGCTCTACTATATCTTAAGGTTAGTCGCGCCCATATTTTCAATTGTGTAAAGTTATTTATTTAACCTACTTGGTGGTATGATTTTCATTCTTTTTCACGAATGCAACTTTTCTGATACTCAAAATTAGGCGATAATCGAATTATAATCTAATTAATAGCGAGTTAAAATTTTATTCTATTTTATTTTATCTTTATAGAAATTTTATGCTGTTATGAAGTGATTATCCATTCATTTCTAAAACATAATCAAACGTTTTGTTTTCCTGCGTTACAAACAGGTTGTACTTCAGTTTAAATTGGTGCTTTATTCGTGGAAGCATACACAAACATTCAAGTGGTATGTAACAGATTTTATTAGATACTTTTAATTAAAATTAATAAAATACAATAATTATAATAAACAATAAATTGCAATGATGATATAAAATTGACACCTCCGAGAAAAGTTGACGTACGGAACACGATCTCATACATTTCAGTTGCTGTACTATTTACGATGTATATCACGATTCTCTGTAGACGCAGAAAATGGAATGCAGTTATATTACGTGAATTGCTATTATATGTGTATTAGAGAATCTTAAAAAATAAAAGTGATGAAAAGAATACATGGATATTTTTTGTAACTAATCCTTATCTAGACTTCAATAAAACCTTTTCCTTGTGAAAATTACATACTATGCTACGGAGGCAAGCTCCCGGATTGCTAATAAACAATAGGTCTAGAAAGTTCGTTTACACGTAACTTAAACATCTATAGTTAGTATTAAAAAACAAGTGAGATTTGGAGGTTTATTGAGCTACATCATGATAGGATAGAGTAGAGGATGTAGTACATATCTTTATTCGTATCGTAAGGAACCACGAGGCAAAAATTATGATAAATAGTAACCTTTAACAAACAACTGATAAAAAAAATACGTAAAAAGTAGACTAAGATGTAAACATATGTAGTGGGCGAGTTGAGAATAATTTCTCAAAAATGTATAGAAGTGATATAAAATAAAAAAGTATTACACCGTGGGCACATTAATATGCCTTCATTTGTACAGTTGGTTTTAGTTGTATGTTGTATGGATAGATTTAATTTTCACTGAAATTGTAGTCTTACTACTCGTAACTCTATAGCTTTTAGTAATAAAATATTAAATTCCACCAGAGAGTATACGCAATTTTAATAGAAGTAATTGTATATTATTTTATAACAACAGCAAAGAAAATTGAACAATTTTACATAATTTGAACGTAAAAAACTTGGAATGATGTTTTAATCATAAACAATTTGACTGAAATAGTCAATAAATGCATAAGTGCAAGAGTAATTTGTGTCATAAATGGCCAAGGCCGTAGCCACGGGAGGGATCAAGGGATTTGATCACCCTCCCCCGAAATAAAGAACATGTTTCGTTAATGAGTATTAATGAGATTGCAGTTAAATCCAGTCTGTCTGACTTAATCTATTGTTGTACACAACATAATAATTAGACACTAAAAAGAAGATATTCCAGAAAGAAAATAGAGCCAGAGTAGTGAAAAACCATCGTTATCAAAGTTTCGATATTTATTTTTATGAAAAATAAATATTTTTTTAAATAACGATTTTTTTTCTAGTTCATTTCTACACAAAAATTTAGAGCTGACGAAACTACTGATGTTTCACAACAAGAACAGACGTCCATTTGTGTAAAATATGTCGAGCCAAAAGATAATGTGATAATAATCTTACGTTAAGTTTTTTTTTTTACTTTTGTATCTATTAAGAATACAAAAGGAGAATATTTAGCTTATATAATTATTTCTGAATTAAAATCTCTAGGTGTATACTGCGAATATTTAGTCGGACAAGGCTATGATGGAGTATCTTTGATGAAAGAAAGTTTTAAAGGTGTGCATGCAGTAATTCGTGAAAAATCCGGGAAAAACCATCGGGCAAGCGACAAGACAAAGTCTTCATAAAAGGGCACTTGGCGAAATTTACTGCAGAGCTGCTATCACAAAAGCGAAACGATGTCAGAATGATTCAGTCTCTTGACAGAATATTGTCGGCTCAGAAAATAAGTGAGTCAGCTAAACTTAGCAGATAAAGACATTTGTTGATACTGTCAAGAGGAGGAGGAAACCGATTTCCATGTCCTATGCCAATGTGAAGGCCTTCCAAGGACGCTGTATCTGGTATTGGAAGATGGGAAACCGGCTGCTCCAAGTTATGTGGAGAGGCCACTGTCAAGGCTATTAAGTCTTATTAAGAGGGCAGGGCTGGACAAGGTACTCTAATCCTATTCTAGAGATGATGGGTGTTTACAATAGATCTGTAAAGGTCGCAGTGGTACAGGCTAACAGCCAACCCAATGAAAATCTATCTATCTATCTAACACCTTTATGCTTCTCCTATAAAAAAGTTTTTTTACTGCCTACTCAAACAAACCCTGTTCGAAATTATTTTCTGGCTACAGCCCTGTAAATAGTATTTTTTTATTCATAATTCTAACTGTAATAACTACATTTTTCGTTGACCAGGTCCAATAGCATACAGTGTTAGATAGTGAGAGCTTTCAATGCGGTGTTAATAGTAATCTTAATTTTTTCTTGCGTTATTTTATCTAATTGCACAATTTGACTCAACTTGAACCTATAAGGTACTTCTGCAGTTTCTTACTTCGTTGAGCTGCCCTTTTTTCAAAGTACATTCTTTATTATCCAATGTTAAATATGAAGAAAGTGATTTGATAGTTAAAATAGCATTTCCTAATCAATAAAGATGCAATACTCTTAGTTGTCCACATCTGTCTTTATCCCATGACAAAATTAACAATTAATCAGCAAGTTAACTTGGTATTCTCTGCAGATTTGTTTATATAAATCTTATTCCGACCCTGTTTATAATTTTATTTACTTGTGATCCTTTAGTTATTTTATAAATAAATGTTATAACTGCGGGTAGTGAGATGGTCTACTTCAGATAACTACAGAGGATGGGTTCTAAGAGAGGAAATAGCCATTATTACAGATTTCTAGCGGATTTTTTAACAGCCTGCGGTTTACAAGAATCGGAACCGAGTATTTCGCAAAATGTTTTCTAATCCATTGCGCGCTTGGTTCAATATCAATCGCATTGTATGATTATATTGAAAGTAAGCGTTACGGCACCGCCTTCGGTTTTGCGTTTTCCAAATTGTTTTCTAACGACAAACCATTTTCGAATTTGTCGTTAAATTGATTATTTCCTCTTTATCTTCGGGGCGTTTACTTGACAATAACAATTTCATTTAGAAAATATAAACGGAAAGTGAAATCTATTTGTTACAAAAAGAGATTTGTATCAGAAACAAAACAATGTATTGATTACGCAGTGGGTACACAATGCTCATAATGAAAGCAGTTATATTTCTTAAATTTATTAGTATTAAGTATATTTTTAATTTTGAAAACAACATTACTGTTTAATGTAAATTTTACTAATTTAATATACATTTTGTAGTTGTTTAATTACTTAATGTATAATATTAATACAAGTAAAAGATAAAACTGAGATTAAAAGACCTAGTAATAATTCGAATAATAGTTTGTCTTTTAAGGTTTGCATATATCGCTAAAGACAGAAAATATAGAGACTTAAGTACTTTATTGCTCTTCAAAATATGTCCCACTATACACTTTTGCATACGTTCCAATTGGTAAAACAGTTATTCCAGTCTTTAGTTGTCACCTGCAAAATCGCTGTTTGAAAGACATCGACTGGAATCGCTGCCCCGCACATAGAATTCTTGATCTTTGGGATCCATTTACCATTGTGTTGCTTTGTCGGAGACAGATTAACTTAAGAAAAACTATTTTTATTGCGTTCCACAACCCAAGGCAGCTAAAACAATTTTTACCGTTTACATATTCAACTTAAAATAAATAATTATTTAATAATTATAAAATGTACAAGAATCATCACTAAGGCTGCTTCAATTCGCGTTGAAGGCGATTCAGTCGGCTAACGGTAAAACGTCTTGGATCTTTGGTGTGCGGTCCAATCGGGTCCACGTCTTTGTACAGTTCGCTAGCTTTTACTGATGTGAGCTTACTTGGCTTAGTTCTGGTGATGGTCAAGATTGATGAGGTTAAAAGTTTTCGTAAGAGGTCTGGTGTAACAGACACTATACACTTAGCAGGCTTCCTGAGTGTCCGCGGGTGTGGTATTATGGGTCTCGGCGGAAAAGACCTTCTATTGAATTGACTGAGGATTGTGCTCTTTGATGTTGATGGTTTGGGATCTTGTGATTCGGGACTGTCTTGTATTACCTTGCGGGTATGAGCGCCATAAAAGGAATGATCAATATCTCTCGAGAAGACTATTAGTTATAAGCGCCGCAGACGGATCCAAGAAAACTTTCATGCGTGGTGTGTGTTGAAATTAGCGATGCATAATATAAATTCTGCAACAAATTTAAGAAAAATTATAAAATTATTTCATTTAACTCCGTAAGAATCGTGTCATAAACACTTCTAAAGATGCCAATAGTTTGTGTTCGTTGTCATTATTTTAAAACTATTTTATACCTTTTAAGAATCTTCCTAGGTATTATTAAAAAAGTATACAGAATACAGCTAAATAATAACTCTCACAATCTTTACAAAGCAAATAAGCTTCTACTTAACAGCGATAAAATATAAGTAAAATAAAAATACTACAGGATTTAAACTTATAAAACATTTTTGATAGTTGCGATCGCAAAAGTGTGACGCCATTCTGTAACATATTGTTAAATAGTTCAGCCACATAAGTAGGTCAAATTTATGTATATTTTACTAACATATTTTTTGTGTACCCTGTGGGCAGCTAAATATAACAACCTACCAGATGGACATAGCGCAACCAGCTGTTCCGAAAAAATTCTAATTGTACACACAATACAATTTAACGAAACCCATTACAGCTTTACGACCCAGTGGGTTTGGTGCATGATGGTGACAAATGTCCACTTCGTAAATACCTACGCTTGTGTACACATATGTCAATTTGATACAATTTATGTGAGATAAATTAAAACAAATAAGTAAAGACTATAGCGTTTCTAAAATATATTACTTTTACTAAAATGCTATGAATGTAATTTGGAGTTATTGTTAATACTTAAACGGAAATCTCTTTGATTGGGGTAAGTTCAGTCACAAACTGAAAGTTTCTTCAGACCATTTAAAATCATTTTTAAAAATTATTATTTATTTATTTATATCTATTTTTGTTATTTTTGGTTTTCTTCAAAGATCCTTGTGTTTGTTCATTAAGTTCAGAATGCAAATTGTATTATAAAGTAGGTATTTTAACCTATTTTCTTTGCAATCCTAATCCTTCTAGGTATTATATTTCCAGGCCACTTCTTTTTTGTAAGTATTGGTTAATTTTAATATTAATGTTAATTTCAGGATGGCTTACTAAAAGCACTTAGCATTCTTTTATTTTGTTTGTTTTTAATGCTATAGTCATAATATTTCACTATTATTATATTATTTTAAATTACAAAGTTGTTATTAGACCAAACTATTTCCTAGTTAATTTCCTTTGAAAATATTTGTTTTGACTTGTTTCTTTTTTGTCATTTTATGTTTTTGTTCGTAACCAGAACGACTCTTAATAAAATAGTTAATTTTGTAAAATAGTAATATAATATCGAAAAATTACAAACACAATTTATAGTATCTCCTTAATATATGGTAAGAAAAAAATACCGGAAATAAGATTCTCCGTCACTGATGTTTGAGTGTCAAGCTTACCGTGTGTATATATATCACAGGTGGTAATGAACATGAGGAAATGATTGGTTTACTTACGGATCTTAACAAAAACATCACGTGCTTATGCACTAAAACAAGACATTACCATAGGTAGGTATCTACTGATAAATATTTATCGACTAATCAACTTCTAAGATTGACTTTACTGTACAAAAGTACATAGACAATTATACCAGGTGAAGATGGCAGTATAAACAAACAGGACATGTGATGACTTATAAACTGTAATATTTTTGTAAATTTCAAATACTGTAGTATTCAGAAAAGTGGTATTAAATGTTTATGAAAATACAAAGATGAAAAAACAACAATAAAGAATTCAACGAAATGAAATTCGAGTCAGTCTAGAATTAGAAATGACTTAAAGTAGAAACATAAATACTAAAAAAATATTCAAACGATGCTAAACCAATATTATTTGAGTGGACCAGTAATAATAGATCAACATTTATTTTACTACAACTATACCTGGCGACTTGTAAAAATAATTTTAAATATAGACATGATACATACACAGTAACTATTATATACGATAAAATAAATTTTTGTTTGCTCGAAAAAATAAATAAAAATATCACAAAAGGTTAGTTTTAGTTAGATTGACTTAATAATACTGAACATATTGTTAATGTTAGATTTTTCAATAAATTGCAGAATTTCCTAACAAACAGTCAAAACAGACTCAAAAGATAGACAAGGAACCAAAGAGTATTCTTTCAACTGGCCTAATTTTATAATTTGACTGCAACTCCACTATTGGCTCAGCTCTTCACTCGAGGAAAAGAGGCAGCTACAACTAAAAGAAGAATTTAAAGATGGAAAGCCATTACAGTTTCTGCCCTACTTCCAAGGACTCTGTATCTGATGAACTGATCGAATCCATTTAAATAAACAAGCTACTACACAGTATCCGAGCCAGAGTTAGTTGACGCAATCAGTGCTAATCCTCAAATAATACAAACCATTCAGCGTGAGAGAAAATGGAGGAAGCAATAAACAAACTCGCTATACAGACTCAAAACACAAAGAAGAAAAGGAGCATAGACAGACGTTTATCAAGCAGTAGACGCTTAAGCTTTAGCCAAACATGAAAACAAAATCATGAAATATAATGGTAGCATTATAAGTTTGGAGAAAAAGCAAGAAAATGTCAACCCCATGTAATGAAGCTCCCGGAAACGAGAACATCCACTACATCCAAACAACGAACGGACCGGCATTAGCGGTTAGCACTAGACAAAGCAGAGGCTGCACGAAAAGAATTCCAAACTAGGATCCAACTTGGAACATTCTTCTAATTAATGGACATTATTACTACTGCATTTAGTATCCAAGAAAACCAAAGAGTGGAGAATATAAAGCATTTAATGCAAGAACCATACCTGACAAGTACCACACATAGAAGATTTTGCAAAACAATTGGAAGGAAATGTTTTTTAAACCCAAAGCCTACCACAAAATTCAAGACATACCAAAAACAGCAATCACCACACCATTCGGTTTGTTCGAATTTCAATATGCGTCTTTCGGATAAAGTTCAGAAGTGTACACGATATTGTTCTTTCTACCACTTGTGACAATTACATCCGTTCAATAATATTTCCAATAACTTACAGATGAGGTTGTTTTAGGTTTGGTTCTGATACAGCCATATAAAAACTTCCACAAAACTAACGTTGATTTGAACACATTCGTCACTTTTAAACTTTTAAATAATTGTAGATAACCGAATTCTGCAGTAAGTAGGTTCTTCCATTTTAGCTTAACACAAAAAACGTACTAGGTAAACAAACAATAAATTAGTACCTACTCAAGTCACTTTCATCATACTCCATATTTTGGGTTCCCCCAGTATATATTACAAAGCAGTTAGACAGACAATTTAAGTTTTTAACACACATTTCAAGTACAATGCTTATTACTATAATAAAGTTAAACATGCACAAAGTAAAATCGAAGACAGCAATATAATAATAGTAATAATAATAATGAAATCTTTAGAGTATAACGTGAAATGTACATGTCGGAGAACGTTTAACCTATAATGAGAAAATTCTAATTTGATGATGTGTCATATCTTCTAGCAAAAAACGTACGTACTAGCAACGAAGTAATCTGTTGCTGAAAGAAAAATAAACGTAAACACAAATACACTTGGGAGCAAAGAAATCGAATCACATTATTTTTCGGGCATTTGTTTTTCAATATGCGAATATTAATATAAAAATTTGTTATTATTGGAAATCAAATTTTATTTCGAGTTTAATAATACCAAAATGAAGAAGTTTTTCCAGTTAATTTGGATCAAATGATGAAAAGAAAACAAAAACTCAAAAATTTTACATATTAAAAGTAATGATAAATTTAATTACAACAAACATTTCTTAACAAAAAGATCATATCAATACCTGGTATGGCCTCCTCGTGCTCTTGAAGCCGGTTCCTAATTGATCGGATCAGATTTTGGACCAACTCTTCTAGGGCATCATTTATCAGTTCTTCCAGGTTGGTTGAGGCCGGTACCCAATAACTAATTCTTCGTTTGAGCTCAATCGGATTTAGGTCCGGGCTTAGTGCAGGCCATAACTAGAATTTCCACTTCATCCAGGAACTGCCGAAAGATGGGTGCTGTGTGTGGTCGTGCATTATCATGCATAAGCATAAAATTTTGGCCAATAAATTCTGCACATTGTACCACATGATCCGCGATGTAGCGATTGGCAGTCAATGATTCTCTGTCAATGTACACAAGCTCTGTTCGTGCTGCAGCAAAAATGCCACCCCAGAACAAAAGAGAACTTTCACCGTAGGCCACTGTTTCAGTGATACAATACTCAGAAAAACGTTGTCCTCGTCGTCGTCCGTCATTGCCAGGTAAACAAATCCGAGTCTTATCCGTGAAGAGAATCCTGGACCATTGTTCTCAAGTCGAATCAACATGGTTTCTTGCAAACTAAATTCTTCGTCTTCAGTGATCTGCGGTAAGTCTGAACGTACTTCTGCCAGTCATTGTTGAATCTGACGATTACGCAACGAAGTTGAGACTATGAATCGGTCATCACGCGTTGAAGTTGCTCTAAATCTGCCTGTTCCTGATCAGCGATCTCTCGGAAACTCTGATAAACTCTTTGCACAGCTGACTGATTTAGGCCTAGATGATGAGAGGTCTAATACCCTAGCAGAGCCATTTCACGAGGCGGCGTTCAAAAGCATATAGGATTTTGTTGCTAATTTGTTGCTAATTTGTACCGCAAAAATTGATTTTGTTGCTCGAAAAGATCTCCTAGAAACTACGGTTACGCTAGGGTAATATTACGCTAGCAGAACCATCGCAATATCTCGTAGCCTAATGCAGCTAGGGTCCCAAATCGAACGGCAAATTTTGTTGCTAATTTGTTGCTAATTTGTACCGCAAAAATTGATTTTGTTGCTCGAAAAGATCTCCTAGAAACTACGGTTACGCTAGGGTAATATTACGCTAGCAGAACCATCGCAATATCTCGTAGCCTAATGCAGCTAGGGTCCCAAATCGAACGGCAAATTTTGTTGCTAATTTGTTGCTAATTTGTACCGCATAAATTGATTTTGTTGCTCGAAAAGATCTCCTAGAAACTACGGTTACGCTAGGGTAATATTACGCTAGCAGAACCATCGCAATATCTCGTAGCCTAATGCAGCTAGGGTCCCAAATCGAACGGCAAATTTTGTTGCTAATTTGTTGCTAATTTGTACCGCATAAATTGATTTTGTTGCTCGAAAAGATCTCCTAGAAACTACGGTTACGCTAGGGTAATATTACGCTAGCCGAACCATCGCAATATCTCGTAGCCTAATGCAGCTAGGGTCCCAATTCGAACGTCAAATTTTGTTGCTAATTTGTTGCTAAAAGATATGGTAGTCAGAATGAAATTTTCAAAACTAGTTATGAAAAGTAATGACTTTCAAAACCGACAGCAGTTTTGAAAAATGTCACTTTAATTGTCAAAATTATAAAAAAGTATTTATCACAAGGTGAATTATTGAAGAATATTTATATACTAATAAAACTTAATAAAATAAATCTTCATGATAAAACTTGATAAAATTTATTTATTTTTAAGAGAAATATATATAAATATATTTTACTTACTTGGCTGCCTGCTTTGGTTCTACTTGTCTCGTATCTCGTATTTCCAGACGTGGGGATAGTTCAACCCCCTTGGAAGGGTTAATATTTGGATAAATCTTACTCCTTCGTCTATTATTTATAGCAACAAATTAGCATCGAAATATCCCTCTTGATCCGTGTTCTTAGCTCCAATACGCAGTATCTCATGTTACCGGGGATAGAGGTGGTTTATCCCCCTTCAGGGTTTATATGTTGATGTATCTGACTACCATATCTTTTAGCAACAAATTAGCAACAAAATTTGCTGTTCGATTTGGGACCCTAGCTGCATTAGGCTACGAGATATTGCGATGGTTCTGCTAGCGTAATATTACCCTAGCGTAACCGTAGTTTCTAGGAGATCTTTTCGAGCAACAAAATCAATTTATGCGGTACAAATTAGCAACAAATTAGCAACAAAATTTGCCGTTCGATTTGGGACCCTAGCTGCATTAGGCTACGAGATATTGCGATGGTTCTGCTAGCGTAATATTACCCTAGCGTAACCGTAGTTTCTAGGAGATCTTTTCGAGCAACAAAATCAATTTATGCGGTACAAATTAGCAACAAATTAGCAACAAAATCCTATATGCTTTTGAACGCCGCCTCGTGAAATGGCTCTGCTAGGGTATTAGACCTGATGATGAGCGATTTCTCGCTGACTGTAACAGTGCTACTACTTGAGCGGCTCTTTCTGGTGTTGTGTCCATTTAAAAGTCGTTCTGATGTGTGATTACAATAGAAAAACTCTATGCTGTATTTCCACGGTTCTATGATAATCAAACTGTACTCATAATGCATGAAATTTTGACTTATTCGTTTCTGTCACATAATACATTTACAATTACTTATAGATATTATGTCCGGAAAATATTATCTTTTTGAAATTATTATATGGACAGGTTTAATTTTTTGACAAATTAACTAAGATTAGGTCGTTTTATAAATCCATTTATAAATTTTAAATTTTTTTTTTTCAAATTTTTTTTAGAAGAATTACATTATTTCGGAGATTGTTTAAATTTATATAGTGTTGACAGTTTAAATATGAATATATACTACTTGCTCTACATACATAAAACTGATAACGAATATTCCAAAAATAAGGTTGAAATCTTCTGATAACTTTACTATTTATGAACTATAAATTTTACTCCTTACAGACTATAGAGTGAATAATATGGACCCTAACCTCTAATACAACATTTATAATAAAGAAAATTGGTCCGTCTCTGTTAAACACATGAGGTGTTAAAGACGTAACAGGAAGAAAGTGCAGCACCTAAATCATTCAAATGTACACTACTTAAGGTGATAATAAATCAGCGGTTTCCATTTGTTGAGATACTAATTAATTTAAAATATATGGCTGAAGCGGTCGCGACTACGTAATTATTGTTAAATCGATGAACATTCATATTTTTCGTGTCGTTTTAGTTTCGCTGTGTTACAGAAAATTATCATTTCTCTTGTATTGTGACTGGCAGTCAGTCAGTTCCTTTAAAATTCGGTTCATAATATGATGATAATCTTTAAGTTGAAGTATAAAATATCCACATCAATGAAAACCGTAAAAGTGAATTTAAATAATAATGTTAATATTGTTAATACTATCAGATCGTTTAACTAGAAAAAAACTTCCTTGTAATAAAATAATGACTGTGTCTTATTATAATTTTATTTCCATCAAAATTGACATATTATTTTGTCTCAACTACTTAACTCAACTAATTAACTTAATTACAACATAGGATGGTAAATTACTTAGATGCATTCTTCATTCTGCTTCAACACCTTCCCTAATTGAGTAATTTTCCAACCCGATTTCAAACAGTAATTTTTTTATTCTATTAGAAAACAGTGGCTTCGTCAAAACATCCGCTAACTGATTTTCAGATGACACCTTTACTACTTCAAGTGATCCATCCAACACCATTTCTCTAACAAAAAAATGTCTAATCTGTATATGTTTAGTCCGGCGATGAAACTCGGGATTCTGCGTTAATCGTATGGTCCACATGTAGTCCACATGTAGTGTCGGAACCAAACTAACGCCGGTTAATTCCGTAAATATTCTTTTCAACCAAACTATTTCTCGTGCAGCATCACTTCAGCTACTATTTCTGCCTCTGTTGTTGATATGGCTACTGATGTTTGTCTCTGACTGAACCAAGATACAGCTGTTCCAGCATAAAGACACAATACCCCAGATGTCGATCTTCCGGTAGTTATATCACCTCCATGATCAGCATCACTATAGCTTGTTAAGTGAGGTTGTATATCTGGCTTTCGCATATAAGTTAAGCCATAATTTATTGTCCCATTCAAATAGCGAAATATTCTCTTAACTTTTACACAGTCGTTTTGATTTGGATTTTCTAATTTCCTGGATACAACACTAACAGCATAAGCTATATCTGGACGTGTACCTGTCATTAAGTACATAAGAGCACCCACAGCTCGCGATATGGAAAACAAGTATTCGATTCTATTTCACTAGTTTCCTTCCCTAATTGGATAGCTTTTTTTACAATCGGGGTCGAGACTGGTCTGCTATTTTCCATACCAAAACGTTCTAGCACCTTTCTTGTATAAGCTGACTGGGTAATACCTATGGAGTCGTCTTGATTTCTTTCTATTTCCAAACCTAAAAAATATGTAGCTGGTTTAACTGTTATTTTAAACTTCTCCTGAAGGTTCTTCAAAAAATTCATTTTCATTATCTCATTTGTACATGCTATTAGACCATCGTCAACATACAGCACTAATATTAAAATGTCCCATCCTTCATTCTTAATAAATAAACATGGATCTGCAGTACTTCGTTTGAAGCCAAGCGAATCTATAAAGTTTCCAAAACGCTTGTTCCAACACCTTGGTGCTTGCTTTAACCCATATAAACTTCTCTGGAGATGACAAACCATACCAGTACCATCATCGTAGCCTTCTGGTTGTTTCATGTATACTTCTTCGTCTAAAGTACCGTACAGGAATGCAGTACAGACATCGAATTGTGTGAGGGACATGCTTTTACTAGCAGCTATCTGCTATACTTATAACGGCTCTTTTCGTACCACCTTTAGCTACTGGACTGAACGTTTGTTCATAATCTTTACCTTTTCTTTGTGAACAGCCCTTCACTACCAGACGAGCTTTGTATTTATCAATTGAACCATCTGGATTGGTTTTGAGTTTATACACCCATTTACAGGGAATTGCTTTTTTATTTTCAGGTAAATTTTTCAAAACCCATGTACAATTCTCTTTTAATGATTGCATTTCATGCTCCATTGCCAGCTTCCAGTTATTTTGTTCACTACAAACAATTGCTTCTTTGTAACTAAGTGGTTCTTTGGGGTCGTTTATTTCAGTAGCTACCATCATAACGAACTCGTCAAAGCGTGTCGGCTTCTTAATGCTTGATCTTTCTCTCAATTGTCTTCTAAATTCTATATCTTCGTCTAAACTCTCTTCGGGTTCATAACATTGGTTTTCTGATTGGTCATATGGGTCCATTTCTTCCATAGTATCACTAGTTTCATCGACAATATCTATTTCTTCTGTATCAGAATTATTTTGAACAAAATCCAATACATCTATTGTAGGTTGCAAACTTTGAAACTGTTTGGGTTTTTGTAGCACACCGAGAGTTTCAAATTCATTAAAAATAACATCTCGTGAAAGTATTAGTCGATGCTGTTCTTCTGACCATATTCTATATCCATCATCATTTTCATAACCCACGAGTATACCTTTAATAGATTTCTTATCCAATTTTCTCCTGCAAACTTTAGGAACGTGAGCATAACAAGTACTGCCGATTACTCTTAAATGTTTAAGTTCAGGCTTCTTGTTAAACCATATTTCATGTGGTGATTTACCAGGAATACTGGATATACCAGATCTATTTAAGATATATGTAGCTGTGTTTACTAATTCAGCCCAAAATGTTTGATCAAAGATACCTTCTCTTGCATGCATCAAAGATCTTGCACATTCGACAATCGTTCTGTTATCACGCTCTGAACAGCCATTTTGTTGTGGTGTGTACGGCATCACCAATCTTTGTTTTATCCCATATTTGTTTAAAATATTTGCTACTCGATGATTATCAAATTCTCCACCATGATCTGACAAAAATTCTTTCACATCATATCCTGCAGCTTTTATTTCTTTTAAAACAATATCTAATTTATCAGCTACTTCTGACTTTTGCTTTAAAAAATATACAAATCGGTATCTGCTAAAATCATCTTTAAATAAAACATAATATTTAAAACCGGATTTTGATACCTGGAAAGGTCCACAAACATCCGAATGGATCAGTTCTCCTGGAGTTTCTGCTTTTTCTCTTATGCCAAACTTTTTCACAGAAGCTATTCCATAAACGCAGCCCTCACATAATTCACTATCCAGCTTCACGTCAATGTTAAATTCTTGTTTAATTACATCTTTAACATGTCTTTTGCTTTGAAGACCCAGCCTTTCGTGGTAAAGTTGCAATATATTTTCTTTAGAAGTAACCATATTGACACTCAGATTTTCAGGTTTGATTGCCTGCATCTTCAATTTATATAGGCCACCAGACTGACATCTAGATCCAACAATTATTGTTTCTTTAGAAATATTGAAATAGCAGCACTCAGTAGTGGAAATAAATTCACTTTCTGGATGTTTGTCCTGAGCAGACAAAGTTAAGAAAAGATTTTTATTAATATTGGGTACATACCATACGTTGGTCAATAAAAACTCTTTCGTTTTTCGGTTTACAAAAGATTGTATTTTAATGGTACCCTGTCCTAATGCCGCAACTGCATATCTATTAGCTGTTGTTATTGCTTGCTCTTCGTTAAATGGTGCATACGATTGGAATACATCTTGTTGATTTGTTATGTGATTAGTCGCTCCATTATCAACATACCAATTCTTAAAATCTGCTTCGCAATTCAACACATTCGATGATACAGCAACTAAGGACATCTGAGTTTCTTTGGCTTTAGTATTTGTATGTTTTTTCGAATTTTGTGGTTTAGGAGGTCTTCCGTCGGCTTTCCATTTATCGCATTGCTTCACTTTATGACCTTTTTGCTTACAGTAATTGCAATAATAACTATATTTATGTGCTTTGCTCTTATTCTCTGTATATAAAACTTCTTGCTTGCTCTCATTTTTATTTGCTAATGCTTTTTCATAAGAGCATAGCTGATTTGTCAAGTTATCTATTGTTCTGTCTTTATTTGATACCAGAATCCAACTAGACTTAAATGAGAAATATTCAGGTGGTAGAGTTTCTAATATTTTACAAATAAGCAAAATATCTGGCAAGTCGCACTTACAATTATTTCCAGCAACTGCTTTATCTTTAAAAATTTCGCTTTGCAAATTGTTCCAAAGGTTCTTAAGTTTTGATGAATGAGTAGCAATATCGTCATCTGACTAAAAAATTGCATACAGATATCATAGGTTTTATCTGTTGCATTACCATCATACAAACGATGAAGCTCCAACCAGACTTCCCTAGCGGTCGAAAATCTCATGACTTTTTCTAATGTGCTTTGAGTCATATTTATTGTAAGAACTAATAAGACAGTACTATCCGTTTGATTGAAAAATGTAACATCTTTTTCATACTTGCATTTTTCTTCTTGTGTTGCTCCTTCGAGTAACGACTTGGGTAAAGTTAATCTACCATCAAGGACGTCCATTGCACCTTTTACACTTCTCAGAAGATATCTTGTATTTACAAGTAGTCCAGCTCTCTTTACCTTCAAGTAATCCTATTTGCACCATTTTACTCTGGATTTAATTTAAAATGCGTTTGATTACTTTGTAGAGATGACACTTTCCAGATAGTTAAAATTTTTTTATTTCAATTCTTACTTAACTTCTTGTTTCTTCTAGCATTACCATTTAGGTACTGTACGCTCTGCTACCATGTTAATATTGTTAATACTATCAGATCGTTTAACTAGAAAAAACTTCCTTGTAATAAAATAATGACTGTGTCTTATTATAATTTTATTTCCATCAAAATTGACATATTATTTTGTCTCAACTACTTAACTCAACTAATTAAGTTAATTACAACATAGGATGGTAAATTACTTAGATGCATTGTTCATTCTGCTTCAACAAATAAAACCATAAGTAAATCGTTTTAATTCGATTATTATATGAAAGCTAAGTTTTATTTTACTAAATAATAAAAAGTGCAATGCTACTGGAAAGTAGCATGACAAAAAGCAAGAGAAAGACCTAAGAATACTAAAAAGGAAAATACTAAGAGCAATATTAGGACCAATAAAAATAAATGATAATGAATTTGGACAGAGAACGAACTACAAGATAATTAATAAAATTAAGGATGATATAGTGACGAGAATAAACCAACAAAGAGCAAAATGGTTAAGGCATATATGGAGATCAGGACCAACCACGTAAATACTTAATTTCGAAATGAAGACCTAATGGAGAAAGTAGGAAAAGGAGAACAAGATCGACATGGTTACAAGAAGTAACAGGCAGACGTACGAAAATAGAAAGAAAAAACAGGAGCTCGGAAATTGTGGAGGGAAATATTGAAAAAATTAAATAAAAAAACGGGGACTAATCTACCTCACAATACAGATCTAGAAAGCTTAATTCCGGCGTAACCCTTGAGGGAGTGTTTATCCACTCAATATATATAATACATTATATATAATAAAGAGAAAAAAAAAATGATACAATGTATCTTGCGTAATGCTGTCAAATTTGTGCGTGGTTAGAATTTCCTAAATTTTTAAATTTACAGGCGCTACGGGTATTTTATGTTATTATAAGTGTTGTTTTTCTTTCAAGGTAATGTAGAATATTTTATTTCATCCTGTCCAGTAAATACACTAACCCTATAATCAATTTGGCGCCGGTAAGTAAAACATTACGGTATCAGGTACTGTAATGTGTTGCCTAGCAACGCTGCTCTGGTTGCTTAAGGGAAGACAATTACTTTTAATTTTGACTATAAAATAAAAATAAAATAATTAATTACTTACTTTTACATCCATATTTAAAAGGAAGCCAATGTTATTCAATTTTATATTAACAATTAAACCTTAATAATAAAAAAATTATTTGACAGTAACAGATGGCTTTCAAGGTAATTTGACATAACTAATCAAGTTACGAACTATTTTTAGTCAAGTTACGAACTACTGTTAACATTTTTATGAATTTATTAATTTATAAAAACAGGATGAAATAAAATATAATACTATACATAGTCGTTAGGTGTTATTACAGTCCTCGTTTTCATTTCCAAACTCGGCTCCTACGTCGCATCGTCCGTAAACTAACTCGTACTGTAATAAGTCACCTACCGACCTTGTAACGTATAATACTATTATCTACTCCTTTGACAGTAAATGTCATTTATACTCATTGTCACCATGCAGGGTAAGTAAGCTATAACGCACAGTTGTGCGTAATGAAACGTCATTCCGTACTTAATGTTACGTAATATACTATTGGTGTTCAGTCTCTAAATGTTATGTATTTGTAAGATATTTCTATATACTTATGGTGTATATTATCTTTTGTATCGGCTAAATGTATTTAATTCTTATTTTCTAATAAAAAAAACAAAATATTTTTCAGATTAACCTGGAATGAGTCGTAAAATATAACAAAAAGGATTGTTCCGGGACTGACCCGAAATACAACGTAAAACAAAAATTTTAGGATCAATCTTCAAAGTTGTCATTAAAAGAAAAAAAATGACCCGAAACTCAATATAGATATACATGGAATTATAGATAAAACCTTTTTTATTTTCCCCTTTATTCCACTTTTTTGTTTATGTCTTACTTTTTGTTTTCTGGCTTTTTTAAAATTTTCCTTTTTTGTGACGATAAATACTGTTAGAATTTGTGTCGTAAATAATTACATTAGTTTAACTAGTCGAGTTTGTTATTAGAGTGCAACCTGTAATTATTTTAATTATTCTATGAATGCAACACCGTCACTGTTTCACAAAGAGGAACTATCTAAAGTTTATCTTTTTCTTCATTATTCTGCCGTACGTCGATGACGATGGCGCCTAGTGTAGTTTGTATCTCGCTTATATAAAGTTGCGTCGTTTTATTTTCTTTAAAATAAACTTGGAATTTTTGTATAGCACGAAACGCCGATACGTGTTTCAGTTACATACTGGTCGAGACACCGTAGCTACAATGTAAACTTTGATAAATAGATAAAAAGATGTTGAATACGATTAGGCTTTGAATTATTAATGATAGTGAAAATAAAATTTTATTCAAAGATTTGTGTTACATTTCCCAAGCGTATGTTTAAATTATCAATTAACAAATATTTTCCAAATAATTACAAGCGAGTTCAGTTATGAAACTTAGGTTTCAAAAGGGTTTAATGTCTGTTCTTTTATGTCAGAATATGAGACAAATAGCTCTCGTTTTGCCAAACACTTTTTAATTTTTTATATATGGTTTCATGACTTTAATTCGTCTTCCAAATTCTCTCACTGCATAATTTCTTCTCTTGCTTTGTCTCTCACAAACAATCTATGGTACTTAATGCTTTCATGTATTTACGGTGCTCTTTAATTTATTTTAAATATCATTTCACTCACTTCTGTGCTTAGACTTTGGAACTTTTTATTTAGATCCTCACCTTAAACCTAGATCCTTAAGTTCATGGTGAAGAAATATCTGTTTGTACATATTTTACCCAAATTCATCTTTTGGTATTTCTTTAAGAGAGAAAAGACACTCTTAAAAAGTGTTTTATCAAAACGAAATTCGCACAGTTGCATTTCAACTTTTCCAGATCAATCGTTGTTTTTACTTTACCATTTATTCCACATATCTTAAATTACATGTCACGTTGTTTGTCTCCTAAAGTACTTAACGAATTTAAATCAAACCTGCAAACCTTAGTTTAGTCTAAAAGTCTAAAAACAGAAAAATTGCGGAAAAAACTTGAAAATACTGACTAAATTAAATACTATAGCGCAGTTGATACCTCACATATTTAAACGAACAATTCTTACTTAATTCAGTACCATGACGTCACCGGAAAAGGGCGCAGTTGATATTTTATATATTTAAACCAGTAATTCTTATAATTCTTACTTAATTAAGTATTATAACAGCACTGTAAAGTGGGGCTGTGGATATCTCATATATTTAAACGAGCCATTCTTACTTAATTAAGTACAATGAAGTCACCGTTAAGGTGGCAAAATTGATATCTAATATATTTAAACAAAACATTACAAGGACAAAAATTTTAAAAATCTTGAAACTAACGAGAAATATGATAAAAAAATATTGAAAACACATCTAAAAAAGGTGAAAAAATGAGAAAGACATCAGTGTTAGGCTGTACGAACTTTGCCGGGTCAACCAGCGTTTTTAAAATTTTTTATATAGGTAATTTATGCATTCATTCCATGATTAAGCCTGCGTTCACAGTCATCATTTAAAAAAAAAAAACTTTTTCTTTATCATTACCCTATTACACAATAGGTTATCTACTATTTTTTTTTTCATTGGTAATTTATAAACACAAAACTAAAGTAATGAAGCAATAAAATGGAAAAACATAATCCTTTCAAAAACCTGTTACATTAAAACTATTGTTTAAGTAGGTACTTACTTATGTACTAAACCAACATTTTATATAATTTCAAATTGTTCTTTATTGTTATATAAATTTTACAAAGGAAACATTTTATAGACGTATGTCGTCTTGTTAAGATTTTATGACGTTAGGAACAATAAATTCGCTGAGATATAAAACAAGGCAGCGCGATGAGCTTATCTATTGTATTCACATAGAATTATGCAGGTTGATACATTGTTTCTAGGTTTGAAAGAATTGCTATTTACGGCAATTTTTCTGATATTAGATGTATATCTATTATATTCAAATCTATGTTGCTTTAAATATCACTTTTAGATTTTTTGTACCAATGCGTCTAATCGTTTTTCATATAATATAACACGAACATAAACACTTTAACGTAATGTAATTTTATTTGAGTTACCTTAGTTTTGATAGACAAGTATTGATAATACGGCGGCTGTCTTTTCAGTATTGAATCTAGCCGCTTAGAAGGCACCACCAATAGACTCAAATCTAAACTTAATCCGTTGTTCACATAAATCCATAGTTTCATTCCGATACAACAAATCGTGTAGGTACAGCTATTTTTTTAAATTGGCAAAAAATGGATCTTAGCTGAAAACATTTTCGAGAAATAATTTTTTACAATTTTCGAAGAGAATTATCCCAACAGCAATGATTCGCTGTGTTTGGAAATGAAGTACCACACCAGTCAACCATTTCCCGCTGGTATTGTGAATTTCAACGTGGTCGCTCCAGTCTCAGCGACGAATTCAGGCTAGGTACATCCGAAACAGCAGTCACACAGAAAAACATTAATGCGGTTCGTCAGGTAATTAAGAATGGCATCCGTGTAACATACCGGGACATAAAAGCATCTTTGGGCATTTCAAAGAACTCGATCCAAAAGATCCTACATGAAGAACTGGGTGTTTCGAATTTGGTTTTCCGTCAGGTCCCCCATTTGCTCACAGAAGAGCAAAAAGCAGTTCGCATCAATTGGTATCAAAAAACGTTGGAACAGTTCAACAAAGGAAGCTTAAAAACGATACAAGATTAAAGAATGGATTCTTCGTATTGGTATATAAACCTTTATTTTCCAGAAGTTATCGCGAAACTCCAAAAAAGCAACACACAAAGACAAATCATTCTACATCAGGACAATACAAGTACATACTCACACTGCCCTAAAGACAATGGAGTTTTTAGAGCTTTAAAACATGGAATTGTTAGACCATCCACCTTCTAGTCCCGACCTAAGTCCTAACGACTTCTTCCGTTCCCAAAGATCAAGAATTCAATGCGTAGGTAGCCGCCAGAACAAGTGATCGATATCTTTGAAACAGCGGTTACTGGAATAACTATTTTAGCAATTGGTTTGAACATATGCAAAATAGTATCGATCTTGATGGGACATATTTTCAAAAGCAATAAAGTAATTTAGGTCTATATTTTTTGTCTTTAATGGCTATATGCAAAACCAAAAAAAAAACTCGTATCCGCTATATATTTTTACAAAATAATTGACCTGTTTAAAATATTTTGACATAACTCCACTTAATCCTTTGCCTTAGATAACTTTTAAAATACATACAGATTCCTTTTGTAAAAGTAACACTACAACTCCGAACAACAATAGACATTCGCCACGGGGACAGTCTTAGCCCCCTATTGATGAACACAATCAAGGACGAATTAATAACAGCTGTAAAGAACACTGGTCTTGGTTACCGAATTTGATAATATAAAGTAAATAGAATATGTTAGGCTGATGACGCAGTAATTGTCCAGCAATCAAAAGAATTTTACAAGCTTTTAATAAACAAGCAGTAGAACCTAACATTCTGGTTTCAATAAACAAGACCAAAGGCATCAGTATAACAAAGGAATTTCTGTGCTACAAACGAATGATAACGAGAAACAAAATACACGACAGACAAAGAAACATTGACCTAAAAGAGAAGTATCAAAGATAAATAAGGAAAAGAAGAAGCGAATGGAACGAGCATATTTATCGAATGAAAACCGACAGAATGGTCAAGATAGTACAAACAACGCACCACACAAAAGAAGAATGATCACCAGAACGATGGCAAGAAAGGTAGTATTCAACTTGGAAAGAATTGTAGTGCAAAGAAACCGAAATTAAAGCGGTGATACGCTATTTAAGAAAAAAAAGATATGATTGTGATAATAATAAAAAACATATGTACAGCAGTCCTTTCTAAATCAAAAATGGCTTCTATATATTAACGTTGCGTTTAAATAGAGCAGTGTTAGACGGCTTGCATTTTTACTTATCTGGAAAATGAATAAAATAAGATACTGATTAAGTTAAAAGTGAAGACAATCCATAAATATGTTCCAATCAATAGGAACAAATGTGTCCGATGACAACAATCGATGTTAAAATCGATTTGGTGTCCTACATTTTAAGATTTTTCTTTCATTTAAATAATCAAACTAGATGCTTCACACAACATATTGTGTTCCTATGAACATACCAGTAATAAGGATGAGTAATCTAAAAATGATATCCAAGTTTCAGGAATGACAGCCACTTGTCTTAAACAGTTCCAAATGTTGAATAGGTTTAGAAAACAAACAGAAGATAGTTTAGTATGCGTTTTAGAAGATGCTAAAATGAGACAATAACGCATTTAAACATTGACATTTGATACCCATATAAGCTTATTTAAGTATTACAATTTGAACACATTCATATAATAATTTTAACTGATTTATATTTTTTATTTGTGCGGATTGTTATGATACAATTTACCTTTTTTTATGGAAAAAATATATATAAGTACACACAAAACAACAGGTATGATTCTATATCTGAAAACATGTTTTATGTTTTGTAATGTTTGGGTAAAGTAGATCACTTGCATTTAAATGCAACTCATTTTTGCTTGGGTGCCCCCTTTGTCTGCACTCAACCAACCTATATTTGTCATCGACTGACGAAGGATTGCCAGGAATATTCCAAAGGGGTTCTTGAAACTTCTTACATATTAAATAAGTCTCTAAAATAATTGGTGAACTTACATACATACCTATATATGATCAAGGGCTATAGTTTTGTTTTGGCTGTATGATGATTACCAAGTTGACCTGCCAAGAAAAATGCGACCAGTGATAATTAAAGGTCGTTTGTTTCGTTTCTGTTATTTCGTTGAATAATTAGGTAAAGCAACCTTATTAGTGTTAGAATATTTAGAATTTAGTTGGAAACTGGAGCTGTACGTTTATCTTTAAATTTTATATTCTCAAATTGCTACATTTACATATTTTTCAGTACATTTATTGATTGGAAAATAACATATATTAACAGCATGAAACCGTCAACTCACCGTCTGTCATTTTATCGCTAATTTGTATCTTGTTTATTGAACAAATACCAATAAACCTAATGCTGATAAACAATTAGATAAAACATTAACAGAACGTTAGTTTAACAAAAAAAAACATCGTCGATTGAATCGGAAAAAATATAGAAAATACCAGTTGGCATACTGCCAGGTTTGTTAGGCACGATCTTGATAAGCGAAGCAAAGGTGGTATGGATCATTTAATTCGCTAAATTTATCAGAATCATCAGGTAGAAACGTCGTGGCACAAGTATAAAGTTACTTCGGGCGTTCGCTACATTCAGCCCCGTCCATGTAATCAGAGTTTCCCCAGTGTCGGATCTAAAAGTCTTCTCTTATAATATTTAAATAGTTTTAGTTATACGTGATTTAAACAAATTTGGGCAATTTGATAAATGTATGAAACTAGTTCCATTAAAAGGGAAACTGTTTTTCACCATTCACCTATTTTAAATTTCCACTGTACTGCATGGTGGATACTATAGAAATTTAAGTTTTCCGTACGAAACAGAAATTATAAATAAATTTAACTTATCATTTAGATAGGACAACAAAGTTATGTGATCGAATTATACAAAAGGTTGTCAAAATAAAAATAAAGAATGGAGAGTTAAAAATATAATAAGATAAATTACTTTAAACGAATAATTACAGAAAACTGTATCATTGTCATATTTAATAAAGCGTGTTTGTCAATAGATGGCTAAGAATAATATTATTTCATTCTAAACGCTTTACAAGTATTTGAAAATTTCAAAAACAATGACCGTTCAACTAAGAAGAAACAACTACTTCCTGGGCTATATGCCCCAACGGATATTGGATTATACTTCAAAGTCAAACGGGGTTGGAATATCTACAAGATAACTTAACCCAACCATTCTAGTTTGCAGTTAGAAGGGACAACATAACTTATAGACCGGTTTCGGTGTTTTTGCACCTCGTCAGTATAAGGTATATGTTATCCGTCAGCGAGCTGTAAAGCTTAATCACTGACTAAAGACTGAACTAAAATCGTAATCCTTATATATCTTTCAATAAAGAAAGTTTAAAGGACACGATAGTAGTGACATCCTTACCTCCAACTGCAAACTAAAATTCGACTTGACACAAGACTTTCGTCGTGATCTATAAACGAATAATTACAGAAAACTGTATCATTGTCATATTTAATAAAGCGTGTTTGTCAATAGATGGCTAAGAATAATATAATTTCATTCTAAACGCTTTACAAGTATTTGAAAATTTCAAAAACAATGACCGTTCAACTAAGAAGAAACAACTACTTCCTGGGCTATATGCCCCAACGGATATTGGATTATACTTCAAAGTCAAATCTATTGACAAACACGCTTTATTAAATATGACAATGATACAGTTTTTTGTAATTATTCGTTTATAGATCACGACGAAAGTCTTGTGTCAAGTCGAATTTTAGTTTGCAGTTGGAGGTAAGGATGTCACTACTATCGTGTCCTTTAAACTTTCTTTATTGAAAGATATATAAGGATTACGATTTTAGTTCAGTCTTTAGTCAGTGATTATGCTTTACAGCTCGCTGACGGATAACATATACCTTATACTGACGAGGTGCAAAAACACCGAAACCGGTCTATAAGTTATGTTGTCCCTTCTAACTGCAAACTAGAATGGTTGGGTTAAGTTATCTTGTAGATATTCCAACCCCGTTTGACTTTGAAGTATAATCCAATAATCGTTGGGGCATATAGCCCAGGAAGTAGTTGTTTCTTCTTAGTTGAACGGTCATTGTTTTTGAAATTTTCAAATACTTGTAAAGCGTTTAGAATGAAATTATATTATTCTTAGCCATCTATAAATTACTTTATAAATTTTTGCTATTTAATAACTGTAATAAATGGGTTGATCCAGTTTTATCTGAAAATGTTAACGTGAGAAGAAGTTGTCTGACAAAAAACAAAAAAAAATCCTCTAATCATGTGCGAAGACATAAAAATATTGGCAGGTGTTAAAATGAGCAAAATGGATGTATTTTTCACATGCAATGCAATGACTAGAAGCACCATGTGTTATTTAAGCGAATCATAATTTTAACATTGATGAAAGCTTCATTACGCAATCGTTACAAATCAAAACGGAAGATCTTAAATATCCTGATTTTTTTTTATTATAGAGATGAAATTTTACGGTTTGGGATTTTTTATCAGTATAGATAAAATGTGTGTACTGTCAGAATCTTTAAAAAAGCTGCATTATCTGATAAATTAATATTTTTTTACTGCTACATTCATATGTATCTGCATTAAAGAAAAATGAAACAAAAACAGAATTCAAAAGGTAGGTACTACCGGCTTATAATAAAGTAATGGATCCTTGGAGACCATACATGACCACACAATATGATGACTAAGCCCTATTCACAGCAACATACAAATAAAGTGCAAGACGTGGTCAACAAAACAAATAATAATCATGATGCTCTTCGCAGAGGTCTCATAGATAAAAAGCACAGGATCAGATCCAGATATTATCTGAACCAGACGCCATTGTTTGTGGAAAACATTAAATTATACTTGCTAAATAATTTTAGCAACAATGAAAAGTAAACTAACATACTAATACAATTAAGACTCATGTCTTAAAATAATACGAGAGCGGCGATTTAGATTTTTGTCTCGAAAGTAATAAACTTTTAAACGCAAGTTAAAGTTCGGACAGAGTCGAATTGTCTCCGCGATTGAGCAGGTCATTTTCTTGTATTCCGAATTCTCTCCCTGACGGGGTCGAGTTGTCTCCCATACCTGTTTGCAGGTAGATTTTCTGTTAATTACCTAATTTTATATTTTTCGCACATTGAGGTGGGTTGATAAATAAAATTAAATATGTACACCTATATATGTAATAAGAAACAAACTTTTATAGTAGCATAATTTATATACAAGAAAAACCAACTATATACAATATACATACACGGTATAACTGTTCTATTTCCTATCATGTGCTCTAAAATGGTATGAAATCGCTTTTACAAAATCTAAATGTTTGAAGTTCGGTTTCTTTTTTAATTCCTCAATTTTTTTATCGACAAAACATTGTCTGTTTAATACACTACGATCATAAATTTTAATATTATTACAGCTTCTCATTTTTATGTAACTATCTAATTGAAAATTTAATAATACATTTAAAAACTGATTTATATTTGGATGAGGTGAATAAAATGATTGGTTATATTTGGCATGAAACGATTCGCATCCATTTGTTGTTCTTAACAATGAAGATGAATGTTCAGCCCATACATGAGGAGGAAATTTAGAATTTTCATCGATATAATTTTCAACTAAATAATCACAGAATTGATCTACACGGTCACAACTTGGTTTTAACTCATAAAGGTCCATAGCAAAACAGTCACCAACACTTTCTGGTGGTAAGAATGGTAGTCCGAATACATATGTCAAAAATCTTGTTGTGTCGGTTTCAGCTTCCTTTTGCTTCTTGTATTCGGATGATAGACCTAATTCCTGGATCTTTCGATACCATGATTGACCAAGATGGAATCGACATCCTTTGATTTTGGATTGTGGGAAAATTTTAGCCATACTGGTGTGAATAGCACTTTCAAAGTCGGCTGTTATTACACTTGGGGTTAAAGTGCAGCCCAACTTTTCTACTTCTTCTTTGACGAATGCAAACATTTGTTCATATGTAGATGCTGTTTTATTGGGTAACAAACAGAAGACGAGTGGAACGTAGTATCCATTTTTAAGTCCATGTATCGTGAAAAGTTGTAAATAGAATTTAGGACAGTAGTTAAAAGTGCCATCTACGTAGAGAAGTGATACAGATGCCAAAAACTTCAAATTAGTCTCACAAGAGAATATTACAATTTTACTTTTTTCACAGTTTTTGATGAGAAAATTTTCACCTTTATTTGTTTTTATATTTTGTGACTTCAATAATTCTTGGAATTCTTCTCGATCTTTTGGTAAAGTTGGTAGCTGCCTCGATCTTGCATAATGTACATTTTTTCTTACTCGAACAATGTCTTTAGTTGTTATAGTTTCCGGATCCGACTTCTTTAACTCTTTTCGAATAAGTTTTATAGGCCGTTCTCATATATCCTCTAAAGCCGCACGTTTTACACAATTACTTAACTTCTGTCTGTTTAAGTCGCTTTCCGAGATTCTGTCGTGATTATGTACCAACAATGAATCCACTATCACATGTTCTTCAGTTTCAGTTTTCACGTAAGCTTTACATAATGTTTTTCTTGATGTACATATCCATCTTTTTTTATTTCCCACTAGCATTTTTTGGAAAGAAAACTTGAACCCCTCAATCACCAGCAGTTGTTTTCCTTTCTCACTTAAAATCACAGAACTCATTTTGAGGGTAATTGTTTCCTTCAAGACTGCCGAAATTATTATAAATTCATAAAATATGAGCCACAACATGTACCGCTTCAGGTAGGTAAACAAGGTCATTTTATTGCAATTAGACCCTTATTACTTGGAGCGTACCCATAACAATAGGGAGAGAATTCGGATATGACCTTTTTGGGGACAGGTAATATTTTGAATCTATGGAGACAACTCGGACCTTCCGAAAGTTCAGCCAGAAATATTCTGGTTTTACCGAATTTGATATTAGATTTTGGCTTCTTAGAATTGTTACCCGGAGATACCGGTAAATTATAATAATACTAGCAGACCCGACCACCGACCACGCGTTGCTGTGGTTGAGAGATTTAGAGAGGATTTAAAAGACAAAATTTAATACAAATTAGCTTAACATTTTCAATTTGATTTTATCAATAAATAAAAATCGAAAAGAGGTTGACCTTAAAGGCCATCCTTGCAACTTCCCGCTAGTTTTAACCGCAAAGCTATAGTAACGTGACGTATTTTGACATTTTTGACTTTTTTTGAAATGTTTAAAAAGCCATAACTTTTTAACGCCTTATTCGATTTTGATGTTCAAGATGGCATTCGACGCAGTTTTTTGAGATCTAAAAACGTTACCGAGAGTGCAAAATCGGTTAGTCAAAAAATCTCTAAGTTATTGAAAAAAAAAACACTTTTTTGAAATTTTTCGACAACGTTATCTCACGAACGAATCAACCGATTTTAAATTGCAAAACGGCATTCGACGTGGCTTTTTAAGCTTGAGAGCTGATTAGGTTATGAAATTGATCGATGCAATAGCCAAAAAGATATGCCCAAAAAACATCATTTTTACCAATTGTTTTTTTCGGTTATTTTGAAATTTCTCGAAATCTACAGGTTTGAATCGGTTCAAACTTATAGGGAATCTAAGTTAGATGGAACTCTTTAGAATGCTTTTTATTTCATTCCGATCGGTCAAGCCGTTCAAAAGTTATAAGAGGTTTACATACATCCACACACACACACACACACACATCCACACGTACATACAGACATACAGACACCCTCGTAAAAATAGTCAGGGGAGGTTCCTAAGACCTCAAAACGTTGAGATTCGATGAAAACTCGATTTTCGAAAAACGGGGTGAAACCAATAACTTCCCGATTTTAAAAAAAAATTTTAATTTTTTTTAGCGGGAAGTTAAAAAAAATACTACGGGCATTGTTGAGATTTGATCTTTTGGTCACATTTTACTAGAAACAATAATTAAATAAGTTAAAATTCAATAGAAATAAAAAATTATAAAATTTTGTGGTCAAGATAAAACTAACGTATACTTACAATTAGTTATTGTGAAAAAGAGTTCTTGTACTCTAATTTTTTGGTTTATATATTTTGCTGTTTTAATATAACTTTAAATTAGTAGTTGAATAAAAAACCAAAATAATATATAGCACATGAAAATGGAATAAAAAATAATTCAGAAAAATCGATGTTACGTAATATTTCAATCAAAAATTTATATGCACCACGTGTAGAAATTTAGAATTCAAAGGTGCCATCTGTGAGAAGTTCAAGGCGGAGGATCCTATAGTTTTCTGTAAGGCGTCATCTGTGTGAGATTTATGAAACTTATGATTAATAATACTGATCATTGTTAATAGTATGTTAATAGTCAGTTTATTGTTCGTTATAAATTATTGAGACCATTAATCGAAACAAAACTATCCTATCTCTCAAGTTGGACAAAATTACACATAAATGCCAACTTATACAATTTGGTTGACTTGTTGAAGAGTTTATTGGGGACATATTTCGTAACACTGGATTTTTATATATTAAGATAAAAAAAATAAGAAATAAAATAATAGCTTTTAATTACAAAAACAAGTAGACACAATTTTTAAATAGGCCAATGTTGTTTTTTTATCATTCATTAAACTATATTTCATTTTCTTGTTTTTGTATTTGCTAACATTTTGCAGATAAATAAAATATTCGGATGCTGTGAATTAATGTTTTTGTTAATATATAAAAATAATTTACATGCATTAGGTGTTTGACAGGTTCTAGAGGATTCTGGGACCCAAAGTTGGATACATCTCCACGAGTTTTTACCATGTATCAATGCTTGTCAAAAATTGTACTTAGAATTATGTATTAATAAACAAATCTTTATCCTATTTAAAACTGTTTTTAAGTATTTATGTTGAGAGGTCACTACCAATTGCGACAACATCTCTTTAGGATGAAATTTACAGAATCGCCGCTATGCAAAGGCTGCGAACAAGAAAAGGAAACAGTAGAACACATAATGTATGACTGCTCTGCTTTTTCTGAAATCAGAAGATCCGTGTTGGGTGAGTACTGGCTTACACCAGCCGATGTCACGGAGATCCCCCTCGGGAGCCTCATCACCTATTTTAAATCACTAGGCCTGGTGACAGCCTGAGGTGACGATATCCCTACACACGGGAGGATGCACAATGGGTCATATGTGGCCTCAGCACTAGCTCGCCCCTCCCCAAATTTCCAGATCCAGATCCAGAAGTATTTATGTTTATTATTTCAAAATTTTAATATACTTACTTAGTGCTGTTATTTTATTATTTTTATAATTCACTGTTTTACTATTAATAAAGTCCTGCTTTTTGTTATTAATTACATTTTCTATGAGGAGTAGGTACCTATTTATACATTTTTTAAAAGCTCATTTACAAAAATAAAAAATAATGATTGATTTGTTTTATAAAATGAACTATTAGAAAATATAAAATCATTTAAATGCGTATGGGAACGCACTTGCCCATATTTATGGCAGAATTTTAGATTTATTGGTTAGATGAGTTCACAAAAAATAATTGGAGAATTTTTCCAAATTGTCATTATTAGGTATTAATTCGGGAATGCATAAACTGCACAGTAAGTAAATTATAACGAATGGGATGCCTCAGGTATACTTTTCCGAGACAAATTGAAAAAGAGGCGGAATTCGGCACTATAGCATTTTAAATAATATCTCCATGGGCGTGCCACAAATTATTTATATTATTGGAACGAAGTTCCTTTTCGCGCGTTAGGTACTACTGATTCGTGGACTGAGGCTAGCCGAAAAAAATTCAGACCAAAATTTGTCACGACACGACACGACACACGCATGTTTGTCTGTCTGTCTCTCTCTCTCTTTCATAGATAGATATACCTATCTTAATTTAAATAGGAAACCCTAATATACATAAATAAATAGTAATAAAAGTACAATTAAAAAGACATTAATTTAAATTAAAAGAAAATACTGTAGAAAAAAATAAGTACCTATAATAGTATTATATTTTATTTCATCCTGTTTTTATAAATTAATAAATTCATAAACATTTTAAAAATAGTTCGTAACTTGACTAGTTAGGTACATCAAATTACCTTAACTGTCAGTTACTGTCAAATATTTTAAAATTTTGTATTAATTGTTAATTCCGGTTTTAAATTAAAATAAAAAGTAATTCTAGGTACATGTATGTGATCTAAACCTCTGGCATTGTATGAATGGTGATAATGAATTTACTATTTTCTATTTTGCTTTGAACAGTGTAGTGTCGTGACTTTGTTAAGTCTATACAGGTTTTTTGGAGATAATAAATAATAAAATAATACAAAATAATAACAATAATGAATCCTGACAGTGTTTCTGTTCTGCACAAGTTCCGGACATTGCTGATGGATTTAGGTAAGAAGAGATTTAATACAGACAATAATAAATGCTTATGTATGTATAAACACTCTGTTGTGTTTACAAATTACAATTCCTTCACTAATTAATCGAAAGGAACTTCGTTCCATCCGGGCGTCCCTTGACACCTCTCACTTTTTATTTTTTATTATTGTTTTTATTTTAATTGTTTTTTCACTCACTCAGTCAGTTACATTATATAGAAGTTCAGCGTTCAGTTATTTATTTTTACTAAACTGAATTATATCTTCTTCGAAAGGCATCAAGCAAGCTCTTTTAAGACAAATACAGAACAAATTCACAACTTAATTCATGCGCCATTTGCCATTGGAATAGTTTCTCTAACTCATCAAAATATACCTAGAATATCCAGTCAAAAAATAAACGTTGTAATAAAGATTTCATTAAGTAATTCTTTGGCATTTGGCATTTTAGATCCTAGCAGTTACAAGGAGTTACGCAATGATCCAACACAACGCGTAATTAGAACAACAAAGACCTTAGTGAAGAAGTCAAGTCTAGAAGAACAGACAAAGAAATTAATTTGTAAAAGTGAAGCTGCTATACCAAAACTCTATGGTTTGCCAAAGATACACAAAGCCAACATTCCGCTGCGTCCCATTGTAAGCACCATTGGTTCACCGACATATGATTTGGCTAAACACCTGTCATCACTCCTGCAACCATACATCGGACTTACTGATTCGTATGTCAAAGATTCCACCCATTTTATTTCAAAAATAAAGACTTAGTTCTTGAAGAGAACGATATATTAGTAAGTTTTGATGTAGTATCTCTCTTTGCAAAAGTGCCCCTAAGCAATGCAATGGAACATAATAGATGATAAATTCCCAGAGGACATCTCCAATTTGTTTAAACATTGCCTCACCACCACTTATTTTTCATGGGACAATAAGATTTACGAACAGATCGAAGAAGTAGCAATGGGAAGCCCTCTCAGCCCGGTAATAGCAAATTTCTTTATGGAAAAGTTCGAACAACTTGCGTTGGACAGTGCCCCATACAAGCCAAAAGTTTGGTATAGATATGTAGATGACACATTTGTAATATGGAGCCATGGGCAGGATAAATTGCAAGAATTTCTGACACACATTAACAGCATCCATGAAAAGATACAGTTTACGATGGAAATCGAAGACAACAACAAGCTGGCGTTCCTTGATGTGTTATTATCACGAAAAGGAAGATCATTGAGCCACACAGTGTACAGAAAACCTACACATACGGATCAATATTTACATAGGGATTCCAACCACCACCCATGTCAGAAATATGGAGTCATCAAAACCTTAGCAGAAAGGGCAAGAAGAATTTGCGAACCCGAGGCACTAAACGCAGAGCTAACTCATATTCATGATGCTTTAAGGGCCAATGGTTATGCAGAACGGGAAATCAAAAGATCGATTGGACCAACAAATCGTAGACCCAAGGAAAATGAGCAAATCCAACCAGTGGCAAAAGCATTTCTGCCTTTTATTCCGGGAGTGACAGACAGAATTGGTCGATTGCTAAGAAAGAAAAATGTGAAGACTATTTTCAAACCAACGAGAAAAATCAAAGAATGTCTTCGATCGGCAAAAGACAGAAGAGATCTACTGTCGGCTTCGGGAATTTACCGCATTCCGTGCACATGTGGAAGCGTGTACATAGAAACCACCAAACGCTCGATCAACACCAGGATTAAAGAGCAAAAGGCCAATTGTCGTCTGGGGCAGACAGACAAATCCGCCGTAGCGGAACATTCCCTCACTATGGACCATCGGATTAAGTTTGAGGAGACCCAAGTCCTCGCTACTACATCAGCATACCATTCCAGACTCTATAGAGAAGCCATAGAGATAGAGAAGCACCCCAACAACTTTAATAAAAAAGAGGAAGCAGTCAAGATTAACAAAACATGGGTCCCGATAATAAAGAATGCGAAAACTCTACCCTTAACGAACAACACCGACCAGAACCGATTGGAATCGAAAGCAACTGTGGCCCCGCCCACTTCCTTCCCGACGTATAAATACGAGCTGCGATCACGCAGAGCTTAGTAAGTCGCAGACTGTCAACCAGGAAGCAACTTCTGAAGATGCCAACCGCTCGTGTTTGCGAAATGTCAAGTCAGCAAGACAATCGACGCCGGCCTCATAGCCCAAAAACCATTGATACAATCATTGATACGTTAAAATTTGTGATTTTTAACATGGAAGGTAGATTTCATTTAAGCGAACGGAGAAATGAAGTTCTTGTGTTGGAAAAAGCCAAATATTGGATCAGTGAAATGTTACAAACCAGCAAAATGTTTTAGTGATGTATAACTACTAATAGAATTTGTAGAGTCAAAGTAAGTAAAAATGTTTCTGGAAGCGAATTAACACATAATTACGCCAAAGATATCAAAGTACTCAACATACATAAGAAAGTTTCTTTGAATCTTTAATATTTGAGATTTGCAGACAATTAAAATTGATTTTTATATCCCCTTTTTAATTCATTTTTACACCAGTTACACGTATGTCTATATTAATTTTAGTAAGCAATAGCGCATGATATTTGAGACAGGTTTTAAAGCGTTGATGAAAGACGTTGCCTCAATTTTTTAAGCCATTAGTTTCTCCTGACAGAAATGCTTATACATTACCAGGATGTCTTTATGCCCGATCCAGACTCTCCACGAAGTTACACGAGTGCGAGTGCGAGAGTGAGGACGCCGAGGACGGTACTCTCGTATCCCCTCGACTTCCCTCGCCTAGCCTCGCTAGCGCTCCGTTTTGTGTCGGTTTTCCTGGCGCGAGTCAAAGGACCGGCGGGGGTGAGGCGAGAGAATCAACACCACACATCACTCTTGCATTCGCTCACTTTGTTATTAATTGCTGCAGAGTGGAATAACGATTTGTGTACCACATTTATGAAACTGTATCAAATGGAACTAATTATTTGGAATCCAAAAAATCTATATCACAAGGAGAAAATAAAGTAAATGACGCTTGGGATCGGTTAAGCAAAGAATTAAATATATCTGTACAGGAGCTAAAAACTAGAAAAATTTCAGTAATGGCAACATTTCAAGGACACCTGAGAAAGAAAAAAGCTTCAAATAAAAGCGGCGCCGGTATAAATGATATTTATAAACCCATATGGTCTCTATACGAACTGATCGAAAGCTTTTTATGTGACATCAATGAATGAAAAAATTAAGAGTGTGGATGACTAGCACTCCGGCAGCCTCCACTCATCAAGATTCGTGCCGAGAGCTTCTAGGTGGCGCCTCGCGCAAGTCTGGATGGGGCATTAAAATATGCCTATTTAGATCTCTAGTGCTTTCAGACGTTTCAAGGTTACCTCCAGATGTGTTTAATATTTTGCGCAATACGAAAAGAGAAAAAATTATTATCCTAAATTACAACATAAGATTTAGTTCGTGACTACAAAGAACTTTTATTATTTTTACTAAACCTGCTTTTGTATTTTTTTAATTCCAAATTTTATATCTCTTATTGGGTTCTTTTTCATTTGTATTACTGCCAGGATATATAAGTTTCTCTACTCTATCCAAAACTGTATTATTCACTCTGATACCATCCATCATTTTGTATGTATTTTCGTTTATTAATTGTAATTTTTTAAAAATACTATGAAACCTAATTAAAAAAAAATAATAAAGATATACTCAAATAAGAATTAAAAACTTCGTATTCTGCCATTTGTCTGAAATATCGCGCTTGAGTCAAATAAAACTGATAAAAAAGCTTAAATGACATTCGTTTTTAAATTAAAATCAAAAAGTGCCGACATTGAAGTTTTAATTAAAATTTAAAAGGTATGAAACGAACTTATATCTGACGAAAATGAAATTCGCCTGACTAGACGGGATTTTTCGATTTTCACGGCCGTCTCAGATATGTCGCCGATACGCTTTCAAGGCATTGCGATATACAATGGATTCGTTGAAAATAACCATCGATGTTAAGTAAAGACAATGGTTCATCTGTTCTTTATGAAATTTACGCAACGTGATATAACGATAGATTATTTGATGTTAAGTTCCGTCTTTTCTAAGTACTGACGGTACTGTTAGAGAAGACCAGTTTTCCTATTTACAAAGCGCCATTCATTAAATTGAAAATAGATTCCCCTTAGAATATATTTTAAAGATTGCGAGTACACCAGAAAAAAATAAAACAATAATGTCAAGAAATAACAGATACCTATACACCATCAGGGTGGTTACCATACTCGAGAATATATTAGCGGCTTTTCATTTATATCTTTTCGCACTTTAGGGCACCACAGAGTTTTATGTGCGGTGTACCAGTAGATAGGGGTTCGAAGCTCTACGGACTGCTGTAGCTCTCCCTGCATACCCCTCGTAAACCAATAATTTATTTGGGGCTTGGTACACTTTTCTCAGGTGAGTATCGTGCTGTCAAATATTAGACATTAATCGTGCTTACTCTTTTGTTTTGTATAATTCAAATTTATTCATTTAGCTATTGTTTTTCTGTTGTTACTAGGATTAGTCTATAAGTACATACCTATAATAAAACTGTAGAAATGAAAATTCTGTACATTAAAGATATTTAAAAAATATTTAGCGGGAGGTGTTTTTACATCGATATAGAACCCAAAAATGTGGATAGTTTTTTGTTTGTCTGTCTATATGTTTGCGCGCGCATCACATGAAAACTACTGAACCGATTCGAATGCGGTTTTCACAGATGTATTTGTCTTCTTTCAACTTAACATCTGCTGTATAAAACTTTCTCCCTCCACCCCTTTAACGGAGTGAGGAAATAAATTTTTATACAAAAATCAACATGCCACGCGAACGACGTCGCGTGTTCATCGAAATAGAACTCAAAAATGTGGTTAGATTTTTTTTGTCTGTCTGTATGTTTGTGCGCGCATCACATGAAAACTACTGATCAGATTCGAATGCGGTTTTCACAGATGTATTTGTCTTCTTACAACTTAACATCTGGTGTATACAAATTTCTCTCCCATTCCTTTAACGTGGTAGGGGGAGAAATTTTAATACAACAATCATACGCCACGCGAACGACGTCGCGAGTACAACTAGTATAATATAGTAACATTATAAGAATCTTTGAAAGTGAACCCAGTTGTTTGAATCATATTAAAAAATTTATGCTCCTGAAATGAAATGGCACGCCACCGTCGGCGCGGCGTCGCGTCGAAATTTTTTATACATTATACTTTATCAATACATTTCTATATTATATATTATCTATGGGTTCGCTGCACTTGTTTGTATAAAATAGTGTTCCATTTATGAGCTACCCTTAGTGCACCAAAGTTTAAAGCCCTAGATTGTCACACTTTAAATGGCCGCTATTGTTATTTTTCTTAAAGTCGTATCCAATTACAATGCTCTTATTTAAATCTCATCGTGAATCAAAGTAAAAATAATAAAGCTAAAAAATAAATAATTTTTTAGTTTAATCAAAAAATTAATAAAATTAGATATTATTTTAAATCTTTCTCGTCGTGCATGGGATAGTAACTAAATGATCACACATCTAAAGAAGTTTGAATTACATTTTAGATGAAATTTGTTTAATTCAGGGCTTAAATTAAACGGGTAACACATTTCTGTCCTTCGAATTCATTTTTTATACACATTTACCTGCGATTAAACTATGCTTTTATATCTATTGGTTTATTTGCGTCTCTTTTCTGTCTCTTGAATTCGTTTTGTTACGCAGAATAACGATTCAACTATACTTGTAATTTCTATAGGCTTCTAAAGATAAATCTGAACTTGCTGCCAACAAGTAGTAGTGTCAGAAGTGAATTTACTATGAAAATATGAAAATACAGAGAAAACTTTTTTTATATGTATATGACTGATTTTTCAATGCTTAATTAATATTGTATTGTCAAACAAATGTTATAAACACAACATTTTTGTCTATGAAACTTTTAGCATCTTTATTTATTGTTCAAAATGTTTTTCTGATCCAGTTTTTCTTATACCTAGATTATATTAGATGTTTATTGGGTTGGCTGTTAGCCTGTATCACTGCGACCTTTTCAGATCTATTGTGACCACCCATTATCTCAAGAATAGGATTCTTATACCTAATGCAAAGATAAAATGTTAGCTACTACGATTTTTCAGTCCACAAAAATGGGTGCTCTGAAGAAGAAACTAGACGCCTTTGAAATGTATATACCTACCGCCTTGTACTAAGAAAATCTGTGACGATTTAAATATCGTTATTTTTTTAATGTTGTCTTTTTAAATACTAGCAAATAGAACCACCAAGGCATCTATAGGTCAATACGTTTACGGTCTGAATTAATTATTGTAAATATATTTTCGTAATTTCGACTATATTTAGAGTATTGCACATGGATATAACTTCCAACAAAGGAAGTCTCAGTTAGTCAAAACGTGTTTCAGTTCTTTCGACTTAAAAAGGTGTTTATTGGAGTCACATGATATAAAGTAAGTTTTCGTTGGTTTTCTTTAATGTAATTAACTTATAACTATTAATAGATTTACAATTATTTAGAATCTAAAATTTTAATATGGAATTCCTATGTAGTTGTTTTTAATCAAAATAAATTTTTACACAAATTGTGTTCAATACGTCTTTCTTTTAAAGAATAATTACTCATTAACTCATTCTCAGTGTTGGGTTATACAACTAAACATGAATCGTTCTTAATACCTAACTTTGCTGATTGGTTTTGTTTCTCCCAAAAGACAAATTTCAAATTTGTTTGAAAAGGATTTAGATCCCATTAAATCTCCTTACATCTGTTTTTATCTGGTAGATCTACCTAAAACACCTTAGACTCCAAAGTTATGAATTATATTCGCATCGGGTAGAATATTTCGTACCGCATTCTGCCAGTTTAGAGAAGTGTTCGTCGACCAATGTTGTGGAATCTACTTTGGATGAACCTACGTCGCTCCTGGATAAGAAGCAAATTGTTATATTTGTAGAAATATATCCATTTAACTATATAAAGTTTTCCAATTTAAAATCTTGACGTCTTAATCCTATTTAAGTTCTTTAATTTAATACTTTGATCAATAAATTAGTTGCAAACAAATTAGTTTTTTTTTTAAATTGTAAAGTTTGTACTTGACACCCTATTTCGCTGAAGCAAAGAATTCGAGTACCTACTACATTAAATTAAAATAATTCGAACCACGATCTTTGAGGTAGCTGGGTAATTATGTCGTAATATAAGGATGGAGTAACTATAATTGTCATTGGGCCGAAATTTCTAGTATATTTGATACCCATAGAAAACAACTGTTTTGGTTTCATGGCGTTTGACAAGTTGACGTGCTTGTTTAATTTTTGTTTTATTGGTGTTACTGCGTTGCCTAAATTGTTAAACCACCCTTATTTTGGAGTATTAGAAAAAATGTTATAGCGTTGCGTCGTTAATATTACTAATTATAGGTCTATAGCATAACAAATAATTAAATAAGAAAACAAACAAACTCTTGGTTGCTGCAAAGAAATACAAGCTAAATAGGTCACATAATAAGAGGACCAATATGAATTGCTACGACTCATTACAGAAAGGAAGGTCCCGTGCAAACAATCTGTTGGCAGTGGTCTCCTAATTAACCGACAGTTTGGTTGCTCATCGCTTGACATATTTTGCATGGTTATATCTCGTGCCAAGTTAGCTATTTAAATAATCAGACTTTGAAATGCGTCATATGAAGTTGGACGGGAATATTTACTATATAAAATGCATTTGCTTTTTCTTTATAAGTTAATATCAAATTTATATAAATAATACAAACTATAAACTTATATATTTAATATAAACACTTACCACTAGTTGAACTGTATTCTCCTATGTATCTCTTCGTTAAGTACCTTACAGTTACAGCTAAAAGAAAATAAATAAAAATCAATAAAGTATTTAATATGAAACAAAAATTTGTTAAACGCAAATGCTGTCAAACTTCTTTAAAACGTAGGGCTTTCACCAAAGCTGTTTTTGAGCCACATTATATAGTCTAGTCGAGAAGTTGATTTCCTGCAAAAAATAATTACCAGTCTCTTAAAAATATGAGTGATAGCTCAAACGATCCAGAATGGCATTTAGAGAAAGACCATTTTTCGATTTTTTTCTGGAGATAAAAATTACAATTGTTATTAACAAAAAACTGAAAAAATAAATAGGCCTTTCGGTTTTTGTTAATATCTTAAAAAGTATAAGTGATAGCTGAAATATTAAAAACGTTTCTGAAAGAGCAGAAAATTTCAGCTGGGATGTTCTGGATTCTCGGAATTGTAGCACCAATATTTATAATTTTAATTTAACGTTGAAAATCGGCTTCCGCGCGGCAATTTTGGAATGCGCGCGTGGCCTCTGTAATGACCGCAACTTTTCAATAATTTTTTTATGCCACTAAATAATATTATAAAAATTAGAAAAAATTCAGATGTCATCTAAACACTTCAAATAAAAGCTATCTACAACAAAATGCAAAAAAAAATTTAATTTTTTACGGAACTTTGTAATTTTTTTTTTGCATTTTGTTGTAGATAGCTGTTTTTGTTATTTTTATATGTCCTAGAAAAAAATTATTGCAAATAAAAAAAATTGTTTATAACAAATTGGTATATAAATAAATAACTAAATTGTTAACAAAAAAAAATTTTTTTTAGCAATTAGGTATATTTAGAAGTATAAATAATGATTAAAAAAAAAGATTTCTTAATAATTAATTTAAACATTAAATATCTAAAAAAACGATTACAAACAATTAAATATTGTTATTAAGATATTTTTTTTATTTAAAAATCCTTATTTTTTTACGCAAATAATAAGGTGAAAAAAAATTATTCGGAAATATTTAATTAATCTATTTGTTTATAAAAAATTTTTAAACAAATGGCATGAAAAAATTATAAAGGTAATTTATATAATGTCCAGCATGAACATAAAACCAGCAATAGCTTTAAATTAAAAAACTATATATTTAAACAACATTATTTTCATTTTTAATTGTTTTTTTCAATTAAAAAATTAATAATTAATGAATTAAAGAAATTTTTAAAACTTTTATGATGTCATCTTGTTAAAAACATTGATAATAAGTGCTCCAAGAAAGGAAAAATTTTTAGAACAATTAATAAAACTTTTATACCGCCTTTTATAATAACAGAAATCCGTAAAAAATTGTTAATTAACAATTAAATAACTGTTTAAAAAATGATGATAGAACAATTTTTATCACGTGACCATTTTATTTAAAGTGTTTAGATGACATCTGAATTTTTTCTTATTTTTATAATATTATTTAGTGGCATAAAAAAATTATTGAAAAGTTGCGGTCATTACAGAGGCCACGCGCGCATTCCAAAATTGCCGCGCGGAAGCCGATTTTCAACGTTAAATTAAAATTATAAATATTGGTGCTACAATTCCGAGAATCCAGAATATTCCAGCTGAAATTTTCTGCTCTTTCAGAAACGTTTTTAATATTTTAGCTATCACTTATACTTTTTAAGATATTAACAAAAACCGGAAGGACTATTTATTTTTTCAGTTTTTTGTTAATAACAATTGTAATTTTTATCTCCAGAAAAAAATCGAAAAATGGTCTTTCTCTGAATGCCATTCTGGATCGTTTGAGCTATCACTCATATTTTTAAGAGACTGGTAATTATTTTTCGCAGGAAATCAACTTCTCGACTAGACTAGTAAGATCAACTAAGAAATCATTTAAAAAAAGGCATTAATAGACAAGCATATCGGGATAATATAATAAAACATGAGAGTTTTCTTTTTAGTTTAGAATTTAGCCACCAATAGAATCTTTGGACACAAACTTAAGAACAATCTTTTGTTCACATAAATCCAGAGTTTCATTGCGATACAACAAGTCGTGTAGGTACAGTGAATTTTTGAAATTAACAAGTCGGTCGAAAAATGTATTTTAGCCCAAAACATTTTCGAGCAACAATTTTTTACAATTTTCGGAGATGATTATCCCGCTAAAATGGTTTCTATATTTGGGAATGAAGCACCATACAAGTCAACTATTTCCCGCTGGTATTGCGAATTTTAATGTGGTTGCTTTAGTCTCAGCAACGAATCCAGGCTGGGTCCACCCAAAACAGCAGTCACACAGCCAAATATGGATGCGGTTCATCAGCTAATCAAGGACAACAGCTGTGTAAAATAACGGGAGATAGTAGCTATTTTGGGATTTCAACTTTGATCCAAAAGATACTACATAAAGAACAGGGTGTTATGTAGTTGGTTTCTAATTGGATCTCAAATTTGCTCACAGAAGAGCAAAAAGCGGTTCGCGTCAATTGTTGTCGAAAAAATTAGAACGATTCAACAAAGGAAGCTTAAACAACGTTTATAGTATTGTTAGTGGCGTTGAATCTTGGATTTACTCCTACAAACCGAAAATTAAACGCCAATCCGCTGTGTGGGTGTTTCACGATGAGGAAAAACCAACAACCGATAGGTATATAAACATTTGTTTACCAGAAGTTATCGGCGAATCATGCTACATCAGGACAATGCAAGTGCACACACTGCCCAAAAGTTTTTGGAGTTTTAAAACATCAAATTAAATTGTTAGACCATCCACCGTATAGTCCCAACGACTTCTTCACGTTTCCAAATATGCGTGAGCAGCGATTCCAGTCGCCAGAAGAAGCCAACGATTTTGCAGGTGTCAACTGAAGACTGGAATAACTGTTTAACAATTGGTTTGAACGTATGCAAAAGTGTATCGATCTTGGTGGGACATATTTTGAAACCCAATAAAGTACTTTAAGTCTTATATTTTTTGTCTTTATGGCAAAACTAAAAGGCAACGCTAGTATGAGCGTATTAATGTCCAATATATGAAAGTTGCATACATTTTTTTTGTACTCCAATTAACAAACTAAATTTTTGTTAAAAATAATTTCCTAAGTTGATCGTATCAAGCATATACGAAATTTTAAGATCTTTTAAGTATTATCTTTTTGTAACTGTTTAAGTATTTTAATCCCATTCATACTATATATATTTTATACAATTTACAGGTAAAAATTTGCTTACACAATAATAACAAAAAAAATTTTTTTTTAAACAATAACCCACCTATGAAAAGTCTTTCTTTAGTAAATGTTACTTTCAAAAATGTATTAATATTAATATTTATCTTTTTAGATCTAATTTCCTCCCAACGTTTATGTTTACTTGTTACCGAACGCGTTCGATTTAAGAACTACCTACTCAAATTCTGTTGCAGGATTCTGGTCGCCTAATCATAAGCTATCCATATGAAATTATACAATTATAACACAAGCTCTATCATCATACGTTGTGATGATTGGCAATGACAATCATTGTAAATCTGCTGCAGGTGGAAGGGATATAGGTAGACTTTGTTTTATTCATATAATTTTTTTAGTCACTTGTCACTTCGGATGCTGTAGTTCAATTTTCCTTCATTCAAATATATTCAGTGATCTCCAAATAATAAAATTAGCAACTTTTAAACTACAATATATCCTATTCATACACGCACTTTTATATACCATCGTCACTTCGTGTCCATAACAAATTTATGTAAATAACCTATGTTTACATAATATCTAAGAGCCGTAGTGTTTATACAAGAAACAGTAAATATTCATTACTAAAACAATGTAGAAGGTGTAATTTCTTTGTCGTAAATCTAACAGGTAGGTAGATTGCTCGTAAATAAAAAAGCATAATTAAAATTTTGGGAGATGACAGCCGCTAATCAAGAATCAATTGTTTTGTCGCCGTGGGGCGTCTCGTGTTGTTGATCCAACTGAATTAGCAGGTTTATTGTAAAAAGTAGGCGTGTGTAATCAGTTTTTAAACTCACTACTACAAAAGTAGGTGTAACTTTCTACCACAGTATAAAAAAGATCTTGTTTAGTTTAATTTCATTGTGTTTTTTCTTTTTCTCTAATCTTACACACAGATTGGCAACAGCTCCAAATAAAACAAGTTAAGGGTAGGTATAGCATACCTAAGTCAGAATGAAAGTTGCGGAATCGAGTTTTTAGCCTACCAGGAATAGTAAAATCGTATGTAGCACGGGTGTCACATAATGGATTTTAGTTTTTCAAAAAATAAACCTCGATTTTAGAATTTATTATACAAAAATATATTACAAAATCATATTAACAAGACATGTATTATTTAATGATTAAAAATAAAGTCTGGCGAATGTTGACCTTACCGTTTTTAGCACTCTACCTCTAGTTCACAAACTGTTCACGGATCTTTAACATACAGCCACTGAAATATTTGCATTAACCGTAGCAATATTCTGCTCTAGTTCTTAAGAGTTGACTGGAGGAACTTTGTCGATTATAATTTCTAAATATCTAAACAAAAAATTCAAAGGACTAAGATTCCAGTTGGCGGATAGGGAATCCCCAGGACGGTCGCCAAACTGCTTAAGCAGCTAACACTCCAACATAACATGGAGGTGGTGACTTTCGTAGTGTACGCATATTAGGGACAGCGTGGCCTGGCATGAGCACCTAATAACTGCAAAATTGTCAAATTGTAAGGCAACGTGCCAAAGGCTAAATAGGCTTTGATGTATAAGTGATCAAGAACGTTCCCTGAAGAAACCAGGCAAAAATGTTCGCCGGATGATCGCACAAGTTCCACTTCGGCAAAAGGAGGGGAGCTAACATACAGGGGAGACGACAACCCAAACCAAATGTGGTCACAGTCTTCCTTCCCACAAGTATGCTGAGAAACTACTTCAGCTAACTGAAGCCTAAAATGAAGGGCTGAGGACAGACTAATGGAAGGTTCTCAGCCGAAATAAGGAGGTTGCAGGACAACTCCTGAAAGCAGCGATAGACGAGCTTTCCTGTAAATCAACAGATGAAAGGGGTTTACTTTAATTTAATGTTTCGAGAAAATCCCTGTCCACGGTCTAAATAGGGAAGAAGGAAGAGAGAAGAAACTCAACCCTACAGGAAGTGATACTGAAACCATCGGGTCCTACCACATCTCTGATCTTTATGGCTAAGACTCAGCAGATGAGGCAGCTACGGAGATGAAAGACATTGAGGACAAGGATGTCAGCCTCGTAGGTGAGATCGACAAGGACGATACCCTGAGGAAGGAATCCTCACCTCTTCAGAAGAAGAGCAATAAGGACAAAAAATGGAAATAAATAGATAATGCTCGGCTAAACGACTCAAGTTTTTAGATGGGACCGGATGGGAATGGCAGTACTTCAGGAACAATGGGTCCGTAAAGGACAGGTGGGAGGACTTGTCAGTGCGGAAACCAAGTAAATATACAAAGTGAGTAATACTTAGGCATTTATTTCCAAATGCAGCTGTTTTGATATAGTTCTCGGGAATTCTTAACAGCCAACTAGTGAGCTTTTTGTTTATCAATGTAAGTGAAATTAAACCTAGTCGTTAAAGATAAGGTATTCAACATCACTAACTTCATTCTAAAAATAAAACAAAATGCCTTCGAAAAAATGTTTCTCAGTTTACGTCACAGATTGCACTAACTGAAATTTGTTAAAAGGGTACAAGTCACTCGTTCATTACTATATTTACAAGAGACAAATGTAATGTTGTGCATACTTAGTACATGTCGCCGAGTATATCGATTGACAGCACACAATTTTGCATAACCCAAACGTGGAATATCAAAACATAAAAAAACTACCTCGAGCAATAGTTTACAAATAACTTGCTTTAAACCAGGCTTCTAGTATAAAAGCATCTTAAACACCCAACCACTGGTCCATAGTTACCAAAATCTTCAGCCATATCAGGTCGGATTAAAAACTAGAATTCATTATAAGACATTGTCTTGCTCGTTTGACACCAGCAAGTTGCTGATTGTGTTGCAGGATCAAAAGCAACAATAACACAAAATGTAATTCATGTTTAAATGTGTATGATGATGTCAAGAAAATAAAATCAGTCCTTGATACTTGTTTATGCAGAAGAAGTTGTATTCTTAAAATAAACAGAGTTTAAACAAATAGTTATTTATGAAACAGTTCGTGAAGTATGCTTTTTGCGCACGCACGCGATGTTTAGAGCACGAGCGAAGCGAGTGCTATATATCGCGTAAGTGCGCAAAAAGCACTTCACGCACAGTTTCATACAATATTTTATCTACGATAATCAAATAAAAAATAATTACAAGAAAGCAATTTATTTTCAATTCATTTACAAGATACTAACAAAACTAATGCTCTCATAGCAACACCATGGCAACGTGAATGCTAAGGATATTTGATTATATGAAGGTGTATCAAAAACAGTGCGAAAAAGTAAATCCCATTTAAAATACATTGTTACTTCACGCACACTTTCAGTCCTTCACGCACTGCTGTCTATAATGACAGTTTTCACGAACTAAAAATTGATACATAATATGAGGTAGAGTAGATAAACATATTTATTTAACACAATTAAGAATGCTCGAAAAATGACACGTATTACTAAAACACTTGCCTCAGAAATACTTTGTTGTGATCCATATAAAGATTTACTTATAATGGTCTTTAATTTATTTAGTCAAATAACCAACACTAGATTAGTGACCAGGTTAAAGGAAATTTAGAATACCTATTATTTTAAAAATTTGAAATTTCCTAACGAAATTTTTCAGTACTTTCATTACATTACCCCCTATTTCATTTGTTTGACCTTTATTGGACTGTAATGCCCTTTCTAATGTACCTAACTATATAAGTCAAAAAATAGCCCCTATTTTGTAAAATATATGCCTTTTCTGTTTCTCTTTTACGATTTGACTTTCAAAAATGATTATTGGTTTTATCTTTTAAGGAACTAAACATAACGCCCCCTTCGAACCCGTACATTATCGCGGACAGAATGATGGGTAACACTTTTTGTGAATGTATGCTCGACCTCCTCTTAAAAAAAGAAAATAACTTAGCAACCGAAGTGTATATCGCAACCCAATAAACCATTTTGATTTCGAATCGTTATATTTCTTACTTGTACGAATAATGGCAGAGAGGCCCGTAAGATTTAATTTTATTTAAAGCCATTAATTTGAGCCCCCCACGTTTCTTGATGATTTAGTTACTACTCGCGTTTTATAAATTGGTTAACATTGGTGTATTTGAGAGCTTTGAATGATAAAAATAATCTTATATACAAGAAGCTAATGCATCAAAATATCCATTTAATATAAATGCTAAATTGTTTACAATTATTAAAATAGTGGCAATACTATTTGCAAAAGGACGTAATATGTAATATAAAATTAAAATAATGACGTTTTATAAAACAAAAAATTCAAAAACAATTGCTCAATTGAACAAATGTTTTTTAATCCATTTACTGATACAATTAGAATCCGGGATTTATTGACATCAACGTCGATTTCAGTAGATTTATTTCTTTAAATTAGTGAAAATATTCTATTGTGCCAAAGTTAAATTTTAAGTACAAACAAACTACGTATTAAAAAACGTTATTTTTGATCAGGAATAAGATTAGTTCCATTCAGATTTTTATATAGGTATCTACCCAGATGTTCCACAAAAACCAGTCTGATTCGAATTTCAAAAATAATATGTTATCTTTTTCGAGCTACCTATAATTTAAGGTTGCAAACAGAGAATTATGTTACCTCCGTTAGTCCTAAATTAGCACCTGTCCTGAATTTCAGCAGCGTAATAACAAAGAATTCTCAAAAATGAAAAACTGTTAAAAAAGTGCTGTAAGGAATTGAATCGTTTTAAGTTTAGATTTAATGTAATACAGGTTTTTTAAGGGAGCTTACAAGTACGTAAGAAATAAATAAGAAATCTTAAACGACATATGAATAATATTCCTTCCATTGCCATCGGCATCATTAACTGTGCACTTATAAAGGAAGCCAACAGATATTTCCAATTAATGTTTAATCCGGTGCTCTACCTGTTTTGAGTTAATGTGTTTACGGAATAAAGATATTATTGCTGTTACCTACTATTGACTATAAAAATTTTACCAGTATTAAATCAGTTTAAGAGATTTTTTCCTACAAAAACAAAACTTTTTTTAAAATTTAATCGATTTTCGTGATATATATTCAGACACCATAGTTTTTGGATAATAATTCCCTGTGCATTTCAGTTTCATAATAGTATTATACGTTACAAGGTCGGTAGGTGACTTATTACAGTACGAGTTAGTTTACGGACGAGGCGACGTAGGAGCCGAGTCTGGAAATAAAAACGAGTTCGGATAATTTAGTAAAAAAATTTAGAAAAAAATCGTTTATATTCAATCTGTTTTTTTAAGTTTATTAATAAATTTATTAACGATATACAGTAAAGGAATATTATGTACCTATACGATAGTGAATTTTATCACTTTTCATTGCTATTACAAAGTTATGTCAACATAAAAAAGCAATATTGTTGTTCCTTAGGTCATCTTTATCGATAATATTGACTGAGTGTATATACGGTCTTTGTTTAGCAATTAGTTTGTTTTGTAAATATTGTACAGCAAATACTTTCTTTTGTTGATTCAGATTAACGGTATCATCGGTATTTGTAAAAGAGGAACGTTATGAAATATCACATGTCGGTTTATTTCGCACCAAACAGAAAAGTTGATCATAAAGTTTAAAGTGGCAAGTTTATGAGATAAGTTAGTAAAGTATTAATGTATTACAGGGTATTACAGATACTTTCGGTAGACACAGAGCATGAATTTCGGAAATATTCATGGTTATTAGGTACATATAAATCATACAACGTCTCGCTACCTTTACCAATTAAATAAAAATGTGTTTTTTAATAAAGTGTTACATTCATAACACTTTTCCCAAAAACTAAAAATAAAGACTCCTACCTTACACACATCACTTATGATGTTGCATCAAATAGTTTATAGATGCCTTTTTATACATTGTTTTTAAAAAGCCGTTGGTAATACGATGAAAATAAAAAACAAATTACAATGCCAAAAAAATATTTAAGAAAACAACTAAGGAAAATGTACATTAATAATGAGTACATCCACCTTTGGCTCTAACAACTTCGGCACAACGATGAAGCATGTTTCCACCAAATTTCTGATTACTTGTTGCGGTAACTCCTCGTAAATCGTGAAAACAGCATCTGCAATTTGGTTCAGATTTGGGAAGTATTGACAATTTAATACCTATTACAAAGGAGTAAAGTGAAACTTAATAATGAATTTATCATATCAATGGAACTTGATATAAAATTAGTAGAGAGTACACTTCGAAAGTTTTTAGCGTGAAATATTGCTCTCCATAATAACATTATCATTTTAAATAGTATCTTCTTCTTCAATTTGAGTAGTTTATTTAGAAGTCTCGTAATGTTTGTAAATAAATAAGAGTGTTGACTTTCCTTTTCGAATTTCTGCATGCATTTTCGAAAAATTCTCAGTTTTGTTACGATATTTCTATTTTGTAGTAAACCATTCGATTTAGGACATCTCTCATGGAAGTATTAAAATTTAGAAATAAGACAAATAAGAAAGTATATTAAGGAGGACTAAGCTTCATTCACAACCAGAAAATTACAATTAGACTTTGAATTAGTAATTATAAGCTTGACATATGACTAACAATATGATCATTCACAACTTTTAAATTAGTGTTTCCACTTATACTTACAATTACACTTACAATTAGTACTTTGCAATGTCCAAACTTTTACCACTAATTGTGAAATGTCAAAATTCTTAAATAACCTAACTTTTGAGGTTTGGTGATATATATTGATGATATATATAATAATGTTACCAAGACGGAAAGCAGAGTTACGAAGAAAAAGATTGGGCGCAAAGCAAATAGAAAATAACCGCAAATAAAATGAAAAATGTTTGACCTTGAGTGTTAACTAATTTGGAACTAATTGGACATTGTGAATGATCATAATTCTTTAATTTAAATTTAAATATTACTACTAATTCTAAGTCTAATTCTAATTGTAATTTACTGGTTGTGAATGAAGCTTAAGGTGCTTGAATTTGAGTTAAGTCAAAATTAGATCAACAAAAACGCAGACTAATTACTAACGCATCTGTGATCTACAAAATAGAGTTGCTACCAGTAGAGATCACAGGTTTAAGTTTTGGGCCTTTTTTAATTTATCTTTAATTTTATTTCTTATTTCTAGTTTCTAAATATAAAAATTTCCATGTTTTGTTAAAAAAAAATTATTTAATATTAATTGCAAAGCAAAATAAGAATTTTCCTGCTTCAGAGTCCTTTGCTTCATATATTTTATCATACCAAGATTAGTTAATATAAAAAACAACATCCCATAATTTAAGATTGTAGCCAACTAGTATTGATATTTTGGTGTAAAAATCTATAACTATCTGTTTTGGTGCAAGTCCGAAATTAAACTCGATTCATGTTTTATTATAGTTATTTACGTACCAAGGGAAGTAAGTAGACGTTTGCAGTCGAGAAGGGATATTAACGCTCGAGGCATTAGCCGAGAGCGGAAACACTTCGAGACTGCAAATTACTTACTTCCCGTGTTGCGTACAACATTTTTTCTACTACCGCGGGCATAAGTCATGTTCGAGAAACATTTGTTTTGGTGGCAGGCACCTTTACAATTAAAATACTGTCTTTGTCCTCAATGTGATCTACCGTCATCTGTGTAAGCTCACTTTGCCAACATGCTCCAGATATTCCCATTATTAGAGCCACCTAAAAATATCTTATAAAAAAATACATATCCTTATCTAATACTTTGGATTTCTTTGGAACTTATTCAACATTTTGTTTTTTTTATAAACATTATTAGTTTTGCAAATGTACTTATATTATGATTTACTTGTATCGTAGCTTTTATCATGCTGTATATAGACCATAATGACGACGCTTTTAAGGTTTTTGCTTTGTCTGTGAAGAAGTATGTTTAGATTTCAGCCATTCCATAAAACTTGAATATTCTTTCTTACAACGAAACTCAGATTTATTGGGAAGAAGTTTCTTTTAGTTTCATTTGCTGTCTACAGACAATCAGGAAAATTTGCTCTCGAAATCAATAATTTTAAAACAACCATTTAAAAATACGTACTATAAAAATAACAACGAATTTAATAGTTAATTTAAATTTGACAGCTGTCAAACAGAATAGCTTTATTAGTAGTAATGATTCTAAATCTAAAAAAATATAAATTTCTATAGGTATAATTTACTGAAAAATCATTGCTATTATACACATTAATAAATAATTAAAAATAGTAATACAATTATAAAATTATAATTTTTATTTGACATTTAATTTTGAGACAATTCGTAGTTTACCCTACGAACATAACTTATTCTTTGCAGGCGAGTTGTAACCAATCAAAATCGTGTAAAGTAAAAGTCCCATGGGAGTTTATTTTACATGTTTCTGATTGGACAGAATTGTATTTTACAATCCCGATGAATGTTTATGATCACTTACACCCCTCAAAAGTATCATGTAAAACGCTATTTTACAAAGTGGTAGGAGAAAAAATAAATTAGTATGTGTTTACAGTACCTTAAACAACTTTAATAACACTTTTTTGACTTTATGGCAAAGGCGGAAAAATTTTTCTTTGCTGTACTGGCAGCACTAATTGAGCACTAAATAGTGACGTCTTTTAATTAAATTAGTTTCCGTTTTAGAGTCTTCGTCTAGTTCTCAAAACTGCTGGCGTCGTTATATTAGCAGTAGTTGCTTTGAAAAAAAAATAAAAAAAAAAAATTAACACACACACAGCGGCTACATCGCGAGAAGAGTCAAGATAGTTTCCTGTGACCTTATAACGTTGAGATCTGATAAAAACTCGATACTTGCAATACAGAATAATAACCATAACTTTTCGATTTTTGAAAACTTCGATTTTTTTAGCGGGCAGTTGAAAAATGATTTGTTTTTTAATTTTTCTGGGTTTACCGGTAGCATTAATTGAGCACTAATTATTAACTCTTTTTAATTTCACCAATACCGATTTTAAAGTCATCTTTCAGCTCTATGATTGCTCGTATCGTTATATCAGCAGTTATCTATACTTAAAAACTGTTTTTTTTTTGAAAAATCTGTTTGCTTGTACAGGCAGCTCTAATTGAGCACTTAATTATTAGCTGATGTGCCTCTCGCTCCAACTGTATCATAGCGCGGTCACGAATGGTACACTGCTAGCTTAATGAAAAGTTAGCAGTGTTCTCATTTTTGATCCCCCTATCACAGCACCAAATATCTGCTATCAGCACTAAATGAGCACTAAATGAGCACTAAATTTTGGGATATAATACGAGTGATTCTGCCGACTTGACCTTTCTAGCTTTACAGACGTTTAATTTATCTACAATGAATTTTTTTGTGTATGTTTTAAAAGTAAGTCTTAATTGGTCGCTTTTGTTAATCAAATTAGCTTAGCATGTAAAGTATTTTTTTCACTTTCAAGATAATAAATTCATAAATTAGAATTAATGCCGGATACTTTCATTTCTTAAATTTAATTACTCGTATATATCGGTTATCTATTGTGTCGTATATAAATTATCCGGTTTGACTTCCAACCAATCATTTAAAATGGTAAACTGGTTCATTTAAATATGTAAGGCAATAAAAATTAACAGTAAATTTCAGTGTTACAAAGTCTCGCATTTCGCTAAATTACAAATATGAATCCTGTGAAATATGGCAAAAGAAAAGTGAAATTATATCGACCATTACGCCCACTCTACGATTGTTATATTGTTTTGAAAGAGTGAAATTTTTTGTGAACGCCTCTCTGTGTGTACGATATTTTTTTAAAACAATGGCTTTATCGACACATACCGGTACATAAATAACTAAAAACAGGATTTATTTGTTACATTAGCACCGCTTTAAATACAATGAAACTTGTCTTGTATTCAGTGATGTCTTTATGAACTTTGAAAAAGAGTGAATTCTTTGTATTTCTTTATTAGAAGAAATACACACCAGGAAAGATTTGAATCTGGTCAGATATATAAATACACAAGTTTATTAATATAAACGTTTAGGATTAAGTTTCCTTGATTATAATTGTTTTCCATAAAAATACAAATAGTTAGCACTCTTGGTGTGTTGAGAGAAGTTAAAACTTGCACCTATTTTAATATTTTTTTCTTCTTAACGGTTTTACACATTTGACTTTACAACTTATAATAACTAAACACTACTTTTAATAACTACTACTTTTTGAGAAATACAAACCAAAACCAGATTTATTTTTAACTTTTCAAACTAGTATAGGTATCCAACTCTGTTTCATATGAGTCCTTTTATCATATCACACATAGAGTCTTTATTATCATAATATGATATAAATATAGGCTTAGTATAAAAGCAAGGTTTAATCCTTTTTAAAACTACATACATATACCTATGTAAAGATTTTTTGTAGGTATGTTGGTAGGTAGTGTCCAATGTGTATTCAAGTTTTTGTTTAATTTTTCCTAATAGCAGTAACGAATACCAAAAAAGAAACATACATAGAGAATATTCGAACCTAGTACCTACCTGAGTAAATCCAAAAGCGACAGTTTACCAATTTGTACCGAATATTTTCTCACCTTTCATAATCAGTTAAAACTTTTAATAATTTTCTATATACAACTCATATGATACAACTATTCGATTTCTATCGAACTTTCAATAACTGAAGTTACATTTATAAGCGTGCAGCCTTTTACTATATAGCACATAAGATACCTAGTTTGTATTTATGATTGTATAAAATAAACATTACCATAGTATTATAGTAATGATCCACGTATAAAATATATAACGCTTTGCTATAGTGATAGGAAACTATTCATCCAGAAAAGAGAACATAATAATATGACTCATCACTTTGGTATCTTGTTAAATTATTTCCCAAATTCTTATCTTTTAAACTGCATTTTTTCCTTAAAAAAAAACCTATGCCTGTATATCTATATCGCTCTGGGTATCAGTACCAAAGAAATTTTATCTTTAATTAGGTATAGTGCATATATTTGCCGAAAATTTGTATTATTCCTTTATTTTTACACTTAGAACATCAATATTATATATATATAACAAAATGTCAAAGATGATACATAACGTATCTAGTGCCTTACTGTCAAAAGTAATAATTCCAGTTTTGAACTGGAATGGTGTCGGTTAGAATTTCTAACACTTTAAAAGAAACCTGGATGCTGCGATATAAATAGATATAAATATCATTCAACTCATCTATCTATCTATAGATTTCAAATTGCGAAACTGATAAACAGTCGCAAGTGGCTCCATCTTCACTCGAAAAATAGTACTTCAGTGGTCGCTTTGCATCTTGTATATAACCTTATATATATATGTATATATATATATATATATATATATATACAAAAGGGAAAACTTATTGGGCATGTACGCAAAAAGGATCAATAAGGCCACGAGTAGGAATGGTAACCGCAGACATGCATGTTTCTGGCTCATTAGCCGTCATCAGTGCGGCATAACCAAGTAGGGTATTGCACTTGGCTAGCAAAAGTGTTGGGTACTTGCTAGCCGAAAACCCATTGGCACAGCTGGCTGAAAGCACAAAATGGCGATAGGACTCCTGTGTGAGCTTTCATTGTTTTTGTGTTTTTATGTTTCTTTACACATGTTTCCCCAACATCCTTTGCTCCCAAGTACCCAACACTTTTGCTAGCCAAGTGCAATACCCTACTTGGTTATGCCGCACTGATGACGGCTAATGAGCCAGAAACATGCATGTCTGCGGTTACCATTCCTACTCGTGGCCTTATTGATCCTTTTTGCGTACATGCCCAATAAGTTTTCCCTTTTGTTTATATTAATACGCGTTTTCTTGGCACTTTGTTTTTATATATATATATATATATATATATATATATATATATATATATATATATATATATATTTATTGATATGGATTTTTCTTCTTGGTGCATGTTCCTTTAGTGATTTGTTGGAACGTGGTCCATGATTTTTAAATTGGTTGTCTTGATTACCTAAGTATTTTTTTTGAGCTTGTATTTGTTTTTGTTTAGTTGAGAGATTGTTTTTAAGTTGTTACGTTGTTAAGATAGGATTATTGATTAGATTGTCATTGAAAATTGAATATAACTGTCATTAATAAAAAATTTAAGAGAAAGAAATTTTATTTGAAAGGTGAATAAAAAAAGTATAAGAATAATTAGAAAGATAAAAATAAAGCAGGAGCAAACAATAATACAAACCAGAACTTGAAAAATACAGAAAAGCAGAGAGTTGGAAAATTGTAGGAAGAGGAAGGTATAGAGAAAGAGCTGAGCAGCAGAAAGGTATTAGATAGATAGAAAGGCAGCAGCAAGAAGGAGTTGGAAAATAGTAAGAAGAGGAAGATATGGAGTAAGAATTGAATATTGGAAGAAGAAAGATTCAAAAGAAGATAAATTATTTTTTTATTTATAATTTTTGTATTTGTACCCTTCCGTGTGTAGAGATATCCTCACCTCAGGCTGTCACCAGGCCTAGAGATTTAAAATAGATGATAAGGCTCCCGAGGGAGATCTCCCTGGCATCGGCTGGTGTAAGCGAATACTCGCCCAACACAGATCTTCTGATTTCAGAAAAAGCAGAGCAGTCAATATGCTTTACTGTTTCCTCTTCTTGTTCGAACCTCTGCATAGCGGCGATTCTGCTAATTTTATCCTAAAAAGATTGGCAGTGACGTATTAAGATGTTTACAGCTGTTTGGAGATTTTGTCTGGTCAATAACTCTCTGGCCAGTCTACAATTCGTTGTTTCATCCCAGCACTGTATAAAGTTTTATCTATTCCCTCATTTCCAACTGGGCATCGATGGGTTTTAGATTTGAAACGTGGTCGTACAAGCGTCGTAGATGAACCACGTAGTGAGAGTCCAAAGAATGCAACAAGCAATCATTTAGCAAGTTTATGATTATTTTTAAAAAGATCCAAGTTTGACTATAAGCGTAAAATTGCTGATACCTCAGATGAACAAGTACTTCATATTTTAAACAAAGAATTACACATGAAAAAGCTGCGCTCGGAAAGTTAGTGTCGCATTCCTTGACAGTAAGATGTGAAAAAATGGTATTTTTCTAAAGCTTATAAGCAGTTTCTAAAAATACCTATTTTTATTTCAAAACTGCTTAGTAAACGATTATTTAAGATATCTCTCATGGGATTTTAGAAAGTATACAAATAAGAATATATTAATTAAAACTGCTGTTTGAGCTTGATTAACAATATGTTAAGATGATATTTTTTACTAGTGATGAGGTTTTGGTATCAAGATTTTGAACAATTCTTTGTATTATTGTCCAAAAGTTTATATATGATAATAATAATAATTTTTTAGGTGATTTGATTGACGAACCTTAATAATTTATTAAAATAACCTAACGCAAGTGCAGTAAACTTCCTAACAAATAGAAGAAATGAAATGAAACGGATTAATGCATCTTGAAGAAAAATAACTGACATATCAACATTTATAAAAATAAAATAGATTTCTTTTTTAATTTTTGGGACGATGTACCTAAAGATTGACATGAACCGTTCCATATTTTACAATGTTTGCATATACACCTAAAAGTTAGGACCAACTCCCATTATACTTTCTCAGGTTAAAGGTTTTAACAATCTACAACTAAATATTTTATTTCATAAAATTAAATTGGGGTAATTAAAGTATATATTTAAAATGTTATCAATATCATTCTTTGATGAGAATAACCACACGTAGGTTATAATTATAGTGAATTTCGTATAATAAACACTTTTATAACTAATTTCACTTACATACCAGTTTTATGTCCTATAATTTGGTAAAATGGCCGTTATAAAATATCGGATCATGTAATTTCTGTAGAAATTGGAAGACGTATTTTTCGAGACAACAACAATGGATAAAGATCTCCACGTTTTTTTATATATAAAACATAACAAGGTGATGAAATAACAGATAAAATGTTCACCAAAATTGTGTGGGACCCATTCCCACAATTGTTACAAGAAAAAACAGTCGTTTTTTTTTCTTTTCGATCAAGACTAAGTTTTACTTCTTAAATTTCAGGACCTACCACAAACATATCAAATTAATAACAGGTTTTTCAATAAAGACTTGACGAAAATAGGATGAATCTATATATTTACAAATTAATCGCTAGCAATATAACAAGTATAATAACATTTGATTTTATAATTATTGTAATGGGCAGTAGAGTCATTAGATGTCCCATGCGAACACAGCTAAACTTAAATCTGATTATTCAACATTTTTATTTCCAAGCTTGATAATAACTTGTACTTCTAGCATTAAACTTTTTATTCATTGTAAAACTTTGTATGTAAAAATTGTAAAGTATCAACCGTTCATGGATGGAATTTATTTTAACCCTAGAATACTAACGTAAATTTTACATACAGATTTTATAACGACGGCTACTGAAAAAATTTTGAACGTTGCAACCATTATATTAGTCGCGTCTGCTATGCTTTCCCTACTTCTTGATCAGTAATACAATTAAATATACCCGCTCTGATTTTAATTTGAATTTGCCTTAAATGGTACTGTGTCTAATATTGTGTACGTACGTAAAGTTTACGTGTGTTTAGTATCTACGTAAAAAATTATGTACGTAATTTTGACGTGTTTTTATTATTAACGTATAATTGGAACGGAAGATGATCTAAAGCAGTTAGAAGAGCCATTTGACAGCGATGACAGCATTGCAGATAGAGTCTACGGTCCTGAAAAAGGCAAAGAAAATCTCTTCGCAGGTTTAGCTCAGACCTGGATGACAACTACACCAGTAAAAACTAATAAAAAAGCAAGAAATACGTGCTTCTCCCTTAAAATAATTAAAATTGCGCAACCCTCATCACAATCAATAGCTTCTAACAACCCTATCGAACCACATGCGCCAGTGATAATATTGGATATACCTTCTGTAGTACTTAGGTAAAAACGGTTATAAATGGAGTACCCTGTCTATAAATAATGGAGATCGTAGAATATTTTGTTACAAGTCTGACGAAACCTTTCATGCATGGAAGTAGACGTAATATGACCATGGACAACTGGTTCTCCAGCTTTCCTCTTGCGATTAAATTATTGTCTCCCACATTATATTTGACAACCTTTGTCTCTACGGTTCGAGTCTTGCTGGATGCGACATTTGTTCAATTTTTTAACAGACCTCAAAAAAGTAAGAGGTTCTCAATTCGACCATATTTTTTTATGTATGTTACCGAATATCTCCGGTATTTATAATCCGATTTAAATTTTTTTTGTATTCAAAAGAGTAGAGTGTTCGTGTGGTCCCATAGTAATTTGGTTATGGTCTAGTCATCAATGTGGAACATATTCCAGGAAATACCACAAAAATAAACAGAATAACCACTGCACTTAAGTTAATATGTTAATAATGATGTATTACATTAAAACATAATAATTAGCCTGTTACTGTCTCACTCTAAAGCCAAAGGCCTTTTCCCACAAGGAGAAGGAATGAGCATTTAATCAACACGCTTGCTCACTGTGGGTTGGTGATTTCATACAATTAAGTCTACGTTTGATCACAATGTTTTCCTTCACCGTACGGCATGGTGTCTCTTCTCTAGGTGTAAGAGAATTAACTTATATCTTCAAAAAGTCTCATTGGTACATGTCGGGATTATTGGGATTGAACTTAGTACCTCTTGCACGGTATTCGGAAGGTTTTAAATGAATTTACACCAACATCTGACAAAGCCAAGTAGCAACTAAAAGGGATAAAATAAAAAGTTTTTAATAAGATTGAACCGCCCTCATAAAAAAATGAGCTAAAAACAAAATCTTTATTTCTTAAAAAAAATTGAAGCACTAGGCATCTGATTTCGGCTCCAATGGGAAATTACCCTATATTTTAATCTAAGCTATTAAATCTAGATTTCTAATGTGCTTAACACAAATATTTTACAAAGATATAAACCATTGCAGCCAACTTCAAGGAAAACGAAATTAGATGCCTATACCTGGATTAACATTCACATGGCATTGAGGTCATTTGACGTATTGCAAGTAGAACCAATACAAGGTAGGAATGAAGCGTAGTTGCCAGGTTTAACTTAGAAAGACTTACCGCGTATTCGTTCTACTTGCATGTACATCAAATGACGTCAATGCCGTGTGAATGTTGCTGTTAATTTTTTTAAGAAATAAAGATTTTATTTCTGGCTTTTTAGTGCATTTTTCTTTTTGTTTTTTTTTAAGGTGGTTAAATTTTTTTAAAAAAGGTGTTTATCCTTGATGTCATTTAATATATTCTTGTTTGAATACTTTCTACAATTTCAAAAATCCCATGAGGGATATCTCAAATAATCGTTTAATACTAAGACATTTTTTTTTAACAAGACTTAAAATAAAGAAAAAATAATAGACACTAATAAATCAGTACTTAAAATTTACTTGTGATTAGTGTTTACGTATGTTGAAGTAACGTTAGTATTCTAGGGTTAATCAATCAACCTTTCAGGCATAGAAAGAAGTCAATAGTTGAAAAATGAGTAGATACGGTTAACTATCTATGTTTGACCACCCGTTAAAAAAGTCTGACAATTATATATTATTTTATTTCATCTCCTATGGATTCCTGAAACCTTTTTCTAAAACGATAATTTGCTGAGTGAGTCATACTCACAGTGTAAATCTTTAATTCCAAATAATCGAACGTGAAAAATATTGATCCAGGTATTGTTCAAGCAAAATTAAATATATCATTATATATCGTTTATTAAACAAGGTGTCTAAAAATAGAAGCGTGGTTTTGATTTTGAGTTTGATTTTGGTTTTGAGTGCGAGGTCGTGGGGTGAAAACAGCGTCGCGTTCTACTTTATAAAGATTTAGTAACAATGAAGACGTATCCGCATCGCACTTTTTGCGTGTGGGCGTATTACCAAAATAGTGATTCCATAGTTAGGGCACAGCATTTGTGTAAAACGGAATATTGTTCTCGTCAAACACCAAACGACGATATCAAAAATTGGGTTTAAATGTTTGAGAGTACCGTATCAACAGTGAGAATTCCGAACACAAATCGTTCGCAAGGTGAAGAAACGATCGTAGACAGACATAAGAGCAGCAGTTTGTCAGAATTCATCATTATCCACACGCAAAAGAAGTCAAGGACCCATTATCAAAAATTCGTTCTAATTATGTTTGAAGAAAGGCTTACATCCAAAAGGCTATAAAACTCAATAGGTTCACGAACTGAAAGATTCTGATTACACTAATCGACCAAAGTTTGCCAATCAAATAATGCAAAAATCCACTAATTTCGATAAAATTCTGTTTAGCGACGAGGCAAATTTTCATTTAAACGGACACGTAAATAAAAAAACTGTCTTTAATGGGCTGAGAAGAATCCAAAACAACAGCAGCGACCACATCAGATATTTAGGTTTTAGCACACAAATAATTAATTCTTTATAATAATTGTTCAGTCAAAGGTAAAATATATTTTAGTGTATATTTATGTTATTGAAAAATATGAAGAAATGATTTAGTATAAAGAGCACACAATATTGCAATTATAAATAACCAAACTAAATTACAACCATATAATATATAAATATATTAAAACTAAAACTAGTGAATTATTGTTCGTATAAAAAATAATTGTACACATAAGATTCATTTTATTGCGTTATTTGTTTCACCCTACGGGCTTTAACAAGAAATAAATTGAAATTCTTCTTTTGATAAGAGTCGTCTCGTTAAAAGTGTTTTAAAATGTCCACTTCGAAAATTTATGAGAGCAATGGCCCTAATGAAATTTTGGTTGTACTCGAAATGGAGTAACCGGTGGTCTTTTACACACACAATCACAGGGGATAAGCAGGAGGTCTTCTTACGAAAGAGAAACAACTAAAGAGTCTTAGCGGTAACGGTTTGAACAGCGAAAAACAAAGACAGACCTGTGGGTTGGAGATTGAATTGGTTGGTTATAAATTTGAATTTTATTTTATAATCATGCCCTTTTTCGTAAGTACATTCAAATCTTTTTATTTTTATTTTGTAGCGTTTGATATATGGATCGTTAGTCTTACTGGGACCTATAATCAAAACTTCATTTTTTCTATATTTAATTTTGTTTGTTTTGGTATGTGGGATTTTATTTGGTGTTTCTTTGTAATAAAGAAATAAAACTCTCTTGTAGGCGTAATTTTAAGTCAGTAAAGTTTTTGTATCTAAAAATACAACTACCAAATATGCATTTTTCATGAATAATTTTGATCTAATTATTTTTGGTTTTTAAAAGTTAGCGTATTAAAATCAAGTCATAGTTATTATAAATTATTATTATTATAAATAAATGTATAAAACAAAAACAAATAAAAATTTAATAGACAGTTTTATGTAAGGGTTGGAGATTCTCAATCTAATGTTCATCCTGTAACTTCCGGAGTTCCCCAGGGATCCGTTTTGGATCCCATTTTATTTCTATTGTATACAGCTGATATCGGTTTCTTATTGGATTCTTGTCACGCCGATTACGCCGATGATAGCAAACCATTTGGTAATCCTCTTGCACACAATAATCTTTTAAGCGACCTTGCAAAAGTTGAAAATTGGAGTTCTGAATGGCTGATACCTTTGAATCCTGCTAAATGCACAGTTCTACATCTTGGCAAAAATAATCCAGGCTTAAGATACCACATCAACAACACAGAGCTGAAGTCGGTTCTTAGCCAAAACGACTTGGGTATCACCATTAATCAGAGCTTAGAGTGGTCAGAACATATTGCTAACATTGTTAACAAGGCTAACCAAAAATGTTACTTGCTACGTAAGTCCTTTCAATCTCCCGATCCCGTACTTGTAAATAAACTTTATAAAGCCCTTGTACGGCCCCCTTTGGAATACAACGTTTCTTGTTGGTCTCCACACCTATTAAGAGACCAAAATTTACTAGAAAAAGTTCAGAGGAGGTTCACTAAATGGAGTCCTGCCCTTTACCATTTGGAATATCCTGAGAGGTTATCTATTTTAATGCTCCCAACACTTATCGACAGAAGGAACAGAGGTGACCTAATACAATGTTACAGAGTTTTAAATAATCAATTCTCTCTGGAGTTAAGTAACATTTTTCAACTTAACGCTGATGTAAGACTCCGAGGTCATGAGCTCAAACTGAAGAAAGAAAGATTTACAACAACTCTAAGGCAACATTTCTTCTCAAACCGAGTTTTTGAACAATGGAATTCACTTCCGGATACAGTTGTTACCGCTCCATCAATCAACTCCTTCAAGAATAGACTCGACAGTTTTTTACTTGGTGTGCGTTAGTTGTTTTTTTTTCTAGTGTGTGAACTATTATACCAATGCACTTTTACTTTGTAATTAATATTATACATTTGGGCTTAATAGGCTTGCCTCAGCCCGTCCAGTAAAATAAAATAATAATAATAATAATAAAACATTATGAAGAAAAAAATACAAAAAAGTAGGAAAGAGTGAAACTACAAGTAGCAAATAGAAAAATTATAAGAGTGGTAGATTACTTCCTAAATAGGTAGATCTATCGAAAAAACGGTAGAGTTGGCATCGCTGCTAACCAGTTCTCATAAAACTGCCCCAAAAACGTCGGCAAACCGGAGTGACATAAAATAGACTTTAAAATAATATAAGTACTTAGAAGTCTCAAAATGCTGCCTGCATAACCTATATATTCTTATAAAGTTGTAGATGAATAGTTCATGTTTTTTAATTCAATTTTTTTTTAAGTAGCCTGTCTCTTGCCCCAAAACTTTACAAAACCCAATGTAAAGTGAGAAGAATTCGTTTAAGCTATTTTTGCAAATTAAGGGTTTGAAATAGACTGCGGTTGATGGCCCAATAACCTTTTTGTTGTTTACTGTTTATTGTATTTGTTTGTAATGATTTTGACTACTTTTGAAGTGTCATGAAGATATTCTTTTTTATCTTACAGCTTAATTGAAATAGGCCCTCGAACAGTATCTGAAAATCAAAAATCGGAATTGTAAGTATAAAGTGGATTTTTTCATGTTGCTCAACATATAACATATATTTTTGAACAACCTACAAAATCTTGAAACGTTAAAGTATTCTAGAGACCCTGGTATTACAACTTTAAACGCACAACTAGTTACACCTGTTTCTGTTTCTTTAATGTAAAACATTTTAATTTCTAATAATATTGTAGCCTACCTCAAATATATTTTTTGAGTCTATAATTATTATTAAAGATCCACTGAAGTATAATAACCAATAAAAATTTAAAAACAAAGAGAAGATAGTCACACTATTTGTTCTTTAACAGGGGAAAGAAGAATCATATGAATCCCACTTAGTGGAGAAGAGAGAAGAGTTTTTGGATAACGAGAACGAGGAAATAGGAGGAAGTAAGATTATTAATACCTCCTCCGATAAGGATGAATAAGTATAAATAATGTATAAAAATAATAAAGAATTGAAGATTGATTGGACTGGAAGCTGTAGACTATTTAAGTATAACAAACTTGACACGATTACTAGGTACACCTACGGAACTTTGAGTCAGCTAAACGCATCTAAAGAGTGGAAAACAGATTATTATATCTTTCATATGTACCTACAAGGGAAAATAGAAAAAGACCTAAATGCTATATGGTCTTGGCTGCAACAAGCTTTCTTATTAGTCTCTGGGCCAACTTATACAAGCTAGGTTAAGAAATAAGGTCGGATTTGCTATAGAAAAGGATCAGAGCGGATATACATCAGGATGTTGATGTCTTGACAATATATTTATACTACAAAAGTTCACCAAAAAGAAGATGGAAAGGCACCGAGAGCTAAATCTCACCTTTATGGATCTCAGTGAAGTTTACAAAAATGCAGTTAGAGATCAACTAAAACAAAGTTTAAAAATTATTGGTGCTAATAGGTACCTACTTATTAATTATTTTCGAATTATTTCAAAATAACAATGTATTCCTATATAGGGACTAATATGCACCGCTAAGGGGCTCTTCTCATAGGTATTTAACATTTACGTAGAAATAGCTCTGCGGAATTAAGAGAAATAGCCATACTCATTATGATACCCTTATTTAATTTAAAGTTTTGCCGAAAAATATTTATTGATAAATTTTGGGGTAAGGTTTGTGGAAATTATTGAAGATTACACACAGGTCAAACAAGTAATAAGATTATAATGGTTTGATGTTTGAACTCACTTTCTTGATATAAATACATCGATGAAAACAATAAGCTAAGAGTATGCAAAAAATATAAACATATGCAACCGACTGGAGACAAAATATTGCTTATCCATATATTTAAATTAGACGAAAAAAATCGTTTACTGTTTTAGACGCACCTCGGCTAGAATTTAAATGATTATGAAGGTTGCCTCTTTTTTTTTAAAGACACTTGTTGGTCTTTATCAGCAACAGCAACTGAAGACTACATAGATAATTCTGCGTAAAATAAATACATCAATTCGTCAATAATTTCCAATTCAATAAACAAGACAAAAAACACATTATTATTATTAGTATGTCCGCACGTGCAAAAAAATGTATGTGACAAGAATCATTGAATTTAGTATTTAACAACTATATTGCAACTATTAAAAACCACTACAATAAAAATTAGTTTTAAGTACTGTGGTAATGTGTTAGTCAGAAATATAGCTGTCGGTTTTATCTGTTTCGATTTAAGGTAGTAAGCTTAGATAAAGTATAGTACATAACTCGAGGGGTATTGCATTTTACATAGGTACTCATGGAAATGCAAACTCGTGGCTAAGCGGATCGTTCGTAATTTTCCTACATGTAGGTATGTAAGCCGCTACTAACCAGTCTTATGTAATATACTGTTATATGCCAAATCAAATTATTATGAAAGTAAAGTTCAATATATGTGAATATAATATATTAAGGGATTTAAGACATCATATATTGTTTACAACCATCTGACTTTCTCGGGTAATTTCTTAAATCATGAGCGGCATTAATCGACCCACACATATGCCTAAAGTCACTTTTCTTTTGGGCAATAATTCTTTTCGTTTTGCGAAGCGCATCGTGCCAACAACAACCAACAAAACGACATAATGAAGTGCGTCCGTCGTCTGCCGCCAACCGGTCAACCGGTGCGATCTTTGCCTCATTTGTGCCCTTCCAATTTCGACAAACGACTTAACATCACACCATTATTTCAATCTGACATGGTTCCTGATCACAACGATTAAAGAATCGCAAAGGAAGATAAACGAGGCGGTTCTTAAATCAAGATATTCCTCGATCGTGTTTAAATTACTTCCACGACATACACGTTCGTAATTTTTTGAACACAAAAAAAGAAGTTTTAGTAGTCTAATTATTTTAAAATAATTCTCGTAAGATCTTTGAAACACAGAAATTATTTAAAAAATTAAATGAATAATTGAAAAAATATCGCATCTGACAGGATTAGAAACTGCAACCTTTACCTAAAGCCGGTAACGCCTCTAAGCACTTTAGACACAGATGCATAAGAAATCAGTCGGCTTTTTAACGTTTAGATTCAACTCATGTCACATGTGACACTCACTTACTTCCTCCTTAAAAACAAATATTCATAAATTTAATAAAAGAGATATTATTTCTCAAATCGACAACTAAAATATTAAACTTTTTTGTGTCCCTGTATTACATTTTTATTTGGTTAGGGGACCAAAACCATGAATTTTAGTAAACTAATTATTCTAAGATATCTCTCTTGGGATTTGTGAAATTTAGAAATTGCATAAACAAGAAAATGAAATTAAGGAGGAATTAAAAAAAAAACTCGCATTCGGCAGAACTCAATTCTGCAACTTTTACCCAGCGGCGGTAGCGCCTCTAACCACTTCAGCCACAGATGTATTATTGTAGTCGGTCTGCTTTTGATTCATCCTCAACCTATTGATGCTTCTAGGGCGATGCAAGTGATATTAACACTTTTATTATACGCTTTTACTACAATATAACAAACCTTGAAAGGAACTTAGATCTGCATTGTACCAAGCATATATTAAACCCTTTTTTAAAACTGCTGCACATCACCAAACAACGACTTGCAGACCAACGACAAGTCACTGTGATTAAGTATTTACTTCCCAAACATATTTTGTGCAAGATATGAGGAGAAGTTTTATGAGAAATGGAGAAAGAAAAAGAAAACCAAAGAGATGTTTCCTTAGCCGATATAAATGAGCCAGTTATTGATTATACCACAAATGCACACAACCTTCTTGGTTTTTTCTTCTAAAAAAATAGATGTCAATCACAATCAACGTGATCATCAACAACTTCTAAACGAATATATAGATTCTGTAAAGCAAAATTTGTAATCAAATGCTAAACGTGAAACATATTCTAAAAGTGCTGCAAACGTAATTAGCAAAACTGAATGTTCGACTCTTATCAACAGCAGTTTTAGAGGCAGGTCTCTGACTTTACCGCTAACGGTGGTCAAAAAATATTTAAAAAACATCACCTTACAGACTAAAGGACATCTCTGTGGTCAAAACCAAAACAACACATAACAAAGGCAACATGGATAAGGACTGAACAGTTACCTTTAAACATCCCTCAGATGGATTTGAAGATATATGTACCTAAGTCTGAACGAAATTGCAAATGTATTAAAGAAGGTCACAGTCAATTGGAAATCTCCAGGAGTTGATAAGATATATACATTTTTGTACAAAAAATTTCATTGTCTACATGAAGTCTTAGCAAAACAATTAACGTGTATTCTTAGGTGTCCAGAAAAATCAACTGCATTTCTTACTCTCGATAAAACTTTTATGGTATCAAAGGCTCAGCGAACGGAGGACCAAACACAATATCGACATAGACCAATCACGTCCTGTACACACTTTATAAAATACTAACGGCATGTATTACAAACCACATTTAACAGCATATTGATACAAATGACAGATTGGCGGAGGAACAGAAGGACTGCAGGAATTTTCAGCCAAATCGGTTCAGCCGTTCTTATGTTATAAATAGTGTAACTAACACGATTTATATATATATATATATATATATATATATATATATATATATATATATATATATATATATAGCTTGGTATAATTACAGTTTAGACTAAGTCTAACTGATTTCGAATTTTTATCTCTCCTGGAAAAGAATAGCACCAACTACAGTGTTAAACTTATATATTTCGTAAGAAAACTCTTACTTCATCAGAGTACACTAAAAGTAAAAAGTTGGTGTAAATTACAAAATGATAATAAAACAATGACATCCATTAAAGATAATATAAAATAATAAATTAATCTACCTGAATTTAAGGTGTCCTTAGGTCTTAATTTCACACATTCTAATAAGAAAGTCGACATAAAATTTTTAAGAAACTTATTAAAATAGACGTAAATAACAACATTTCACAACGAAGGCATCTAACAAACCCAAGGTTAAAATTTCCTACGGCTATTCATAGTTTAATATTTATACTTAAAAACCGATTGACAATTCGGCAGAGATAGGTGGATTAACATTATTTTCTTCCCTACTACTTAGGCAACTCATTATTAATTAGTTTATTTCTAAAGAAATTTTCTTTTAGGGTTCCAATTAGGTGTGCGTAACTAGTATTCAATGAATCTATGTCTTTTTTTGCATTTATAGAGTTTTCTTTAAAAATGTTGATGTAAATGATTTCAAGTATTTCTCTTTTTCGCGTGTTAGACTCTTGGTTCATAATTTGCACCTCATCGAATTTTATAGAGTGATTCGTTGTATGAATGTGGTTTGCTAACATACAGCTTTTCGGTTTTACTTTCGCGTCGCTTTTGTGTTGAGTAAGTCTATTTTTTAATTTCTGTTTCGTTTGACCAACATAAATTTTTGAACATTCATTACATTCTAGCTTGTAAACTAACTCTGATCGGTCTAACTTTTTTGTTTTGTCTTTAACTGTGGAAAAGAAGCGGTTTATTGTAAACTCAGGTTTACTAGCTATTTTTATTGGTTGGTTCTTTAGCAAATAATTTATTTTTGAAGTTATATATTCATTATAGTTCAAAGACACAAAGGTTATTTCTTCTTGGACATTTTGGGAATATTGTATATGATCTTTAGTCAGTGGTCTTAACTGGGTTGGAATCCTCGTAGAAAAGATTAATTTATTTACCAGATGTGTAGGGTAGCTGTTCTCATATAATAAGTTGGCCAGCTTGGTTAAATTCTTATTTAATAAGGAGGGGTGAGATATTTTGACCACTCTATTTTTGAGTCCTTTTACTAAGTTTAGTTTTTGCTTGAAATCGTGATAAGAAAAGAAGTTTAGGTATCTACCTGACGACGTAGGCTTTTGATACCAATCTAAAATAATGCTTTGATTCTCATTCCTGATGAGGCGTGTGTCTAAGAATGGTACACTTTTCATAGCATCCTCTGCCTCTAAGGTGAACTGTATTTTCTTATGATAAGAGTTGAAAGCTCTTAGCACTTCATTTGCTTTTCCTTCAGGAATTGAGCAAATGATGTCATCCATTAATCCATTAATCCATTAATTGTGATAAGGTATATATTGGTCAAACTTTACAAAATCTTAAACATAGAATTACTCAACATCGTAGTGATGCTAGGTTAAAAAAAAGAAAATGTGCATTAGCTGAACATGTAATTGATGAATTCCACCATATGGATTATAATAATATTCAAATATTAGATATTGAAAATAATACAACTAAAAGGAAATTTATGGAAATGTTTCATATCAATAAAAATAAAAATACAACGAACAAAAAAAATGAAACACAAAATTTAAATATAATTTACTGTTATCTTTTAACAGTGAATGATTGCATTAATACAAGTCAAAATACAACACAGTTAAGTATTACACAATAATTAAAAATAATTTATAAATATCAAACAACCTAAATTCAAAAATTTGACACATTAATCAATTTCAAAAAAAAACGATACTTTTCAATTTAAAATATTTAAGTTTTGTGTTTATATATTTTTTAAAAAATGTGTGTAACAACTCAACTATATCTATTTACGTTACAAACAATTTTATACTGATTCACTTTACTTGTAAGTACATCTTTACATTTTTAAGTTTAAGCAATTTATAACCAATTTGTTTATTTATAGCCTTGAAAAAGAATTTGAAATAAATTCGAAAGCTTGGTATTTGTAAAAATAGAATCTTTCTAAAATACTTAATTTTGGCTGCATCCCTGTAAACCCAAAAAGTTTTTTTTAATCTATTCTATATATATATATATATATATATATATATATATATATATATATATATATATATATAAATAAGAGCGAAACACGTGTCTGTAGTTTGGTTTTGCCCTGATATAGGTTGAATGATATTTATATCTATTTATATCGCAGCATTCAAGGTGTCTTTTAAAGTGTTAGAAATTTCTAACCGACACCATTTCAGTTCAAAACTGAAATTATTACTTTTGACAGTATGGCATTAGATACGTTATGTATCATCTTTGGACATTTTTAGACTGTCACAAAACGCTCTGTTCGTTTTAGTCGAGATTGTATCTTTATGTGTTCTAATGGAATGACTATGGTGGTAAGTATTGTTTAAATACCCAATATTATGGTTACAATTGTTATAATTATTATTATTAATATCCAGGTACACAGACCAACAAATTCAAAAACGAAATTTAGTATTATTATAAATTTGGCTTTCGAATAATACTAAATTTCGTTTTTTGAATTTGTTGGTCTGTGTACCTGGATATTAATAATAATAATTATAACAATTGTAACCATAATATTGGGTATTTAAACAATACTTACCACCATAGTCATTCCATTAGAACACATAAAGATACAATCTCGACTATCGGTAAACAATCTTTTCATTTTTTTCTTTGTATAAGTTGTACTGAATAACACTTTTTGTAGATCCCTGAAGATGGCTACAATTGTAGCCGAAAGCTTGGTATGATAAATGAGCACACATAATCTATCGTTTCATTGCTGCTAACCCAATCATTCCTATCCTATATATATATATATATATATATATATATATATATATATATATACATAATTTAACACTTAAAAATTATTTACATTACGAAAACATTGTTAATGTTATTGCCTTTACCTAGATTAAATCCTTAGCAAAGAGAGATCTATGAAGAGGGGACACAAGTATGAATACGTTTTTCTTGTGTAAAGGCATCTTTTCTTTATTCGAATGTTGAAAAATATTGTTTATGGAAACTCAGTCAGTCGAGAAAATATTACCTTCGATTCTCTTTGGTCTTGTGAGTTTATCAATCTCTGGTTGTAATTTGATAGCTGTTACTACCCAATTTTAATTAATTTAATTCTAGGTTATATGAAGCTTTCTTAGGAGAGGTAGCATATGATCCCTTTTAGACCTGCTCTTGTTTAATTAAAATTTCTGAATGTAACATAACATATGTAGGTATATTGTTACCCATTAAAGATATGCAATAGTTGCCTGGGAACAAATTCTGAAAACCAATTAACATACTTTAGGAGTACAAAGTTTTCAAAAATAGTAAAGGAATAAATTAAATTTTTTCTTAGCAGAACCCTTTTTTAATGCACAAACATTGAAAAATTTTACTTTCCACAAATATTTTATTAGCTTATGTAATAAGAACTTCTATATTCCATCACAAAACTGTTAAAGATATAAACTATTATATATCTAAATATTTGTACTTTTTTAGTTAAATCTCCGAGAAATCTGAAGTTAATTCGAAACCCTTGCTTGCACCTGTATTATTACTTTTAACATTAGTAAAGAATATCAAAAGTCATGTACATATAACTTCAAATTAAAAATAAAGGCGGTAAAAATTGTTTTTTAAATTAAAAATGAGCATTAATAACCGACATATAAGAATTATAAACATTAAAGTTATACATGGAAGTGTAATTCTCCTATCTAAACATTTTAATTTAATTAAATTACCTTCACCTTTACATATCAACGTCATAAAATTCTTATAATCCTGTTGAAGTAGCACCGACGCGTCTGTGTAAACCACAGCGCTAATTATAGATAATTTTAATTTCGTCTTTGATTAATAACAGATACCGAAATGAAAGATAAACTTCTTTTTATAGCACCCTTAGTGTAAATTCGCATTAAAATTTCTTACTCGGGGCTTCTCAGACCGATTTCCTGTTGTCCACTGAGATAATAGCAATAAATCTCCTATTAACGTAAGACAAAAATTGAAATAGCAACTGGAACAATGGCTGAAATTATAATGTTTATTGTTTTTGTGTTTATTCGTTTTATTCCCTCGGGATATAACTGCTTGTCCAGCTAGTTGGAAATATATTTAAATACGTCAGTGGCGGCTCAATTTTATATATTTTTTATGTGTTTAATTTTTATTTTAGCCTTAATTTAAAGAATAAGTGAACTACTCGCTTAACGGATATAAACAGACAAGAACGCGATTCTTATCTGCATTACAAATAAAATATACATCTTTACAAATAACTTGAACCGGGTGACTCCTAGCTTAAGAATACAAAGTCACTAATTCAGTTATAGTCCAGAAAATAAAGCACTACCCCTACCATTTTTTTAAAGTAAGACGGATGATGATGAAACTTTGTGCGTTCGATTCGGGAGAGCTTCTGGAAATTTTTTGACCGCATGGCATGAGGGACAAATGGAAATTGCATCTTGCCTTGTTGTAGGTGAAAAATGTATTTTGCAAAATGCCAGAAGTTGTAAAAAAAGATAAACTCACAACTCGGAAAATATGCATGGAAATAAATTAAATTTTTTAACTCGAGGGTTTTGAGGTTTTTGAACACAAATATCGCATCGGCGATCCTATGCAAGGTACTGGGTGCCCGGTATGTACGTTTTCTCCTGAAGTGAAATTTGTTATAAAATTCGTTTAAACTTATTAGCCAGGGGTTTTTGAGGTCGCTAAACAAAAATCTCGCATCGGCGATACTGTCCCGGTATGTACGTCTTCTCCTGGAGTTTTATGGAAATTCGTTACAAAATTCGTTTAAGCCTGTTATTTCGGTGTCTTCAGGGTTACATATTGTATGTGGAATTTTCTTTATAATAATAAATAAAAAAATATTAGATTTTTTTATATAGTTTCATAGAAGATTCGACTACCAGAGCAAGATAGTGAAAGAAGCGAATAAATATACTGATTAAAAAAAAAATTAAAAAAACTACACCTAACTAATTTGTTTATTGAGAAAAAAATAGTTACTGGCAAATATTACTGCAACGGTTACTTACTATTCAATTTAATACCGGGAGATATTTGTAACACCATTAGAAGCGTACATACCGGGCACAAGGTACCTTGCAAAAACCCCCCAAATAAAAAAACTGAACTCAGTTCCATCCATATTTTCCGAGTTGTGAACTGTTTTTAAACACTTCGGGAAGTGTTCACCTGCAACAATACAATTTTTATTTGTCCCTCATGCCATGGGGTCAAAAGTTTCCTCAGGCTCTCCCGAATTAAACGCAAAAAGTTTCATCACGATTCGTCTTACTTTAAAAAAATTGTATGTTTATGCCATTTTAGTGTTTTATTTCCTCGTCTATAACGGTACCTACGATACAAGAAATATACTTTTGTTATTGTATTTATATTTTTATGAATTTGTAAATTTATTAGGTACCTATTATTAAAACAAATTTACAAAACAGAGATAATAAAGTATGTGTGAGTATATAGAAAAAGTTTCTTTAATAAATATTATATTATAAATATTTTCCTATCCTAATCCAAAATTTCCTCCCTACATACTTTCGCCGAAAGTAGATATTCACGCTGCATATGCAAGCAATGTCGAAACATCTTAAATGCTAAGATTAGTTTTATTTGTTAGTTTGCTGCGAATTTTCGACCAGATAGGAATAAAAATAGGGTATATTACACGGAACGAAAGCCGATACTTCGCCGCGAGGTATAATCGATTTTGTGTTTAGTAGTAAAATATATTATAAACGTATTAAAGTTAATAAATACACTATGTGAAATTCTTTGTTTTATACTAAACTCATTGATTTATTTTCCGAATATAGTCAAAAAATAATATAAGTAATAATACAAATACTTTATTTTATAAATATTGGAACAGTACGAAGGCAAATATTAAGAGAACTAAAAATGAGAAATTAAGGATCTAGATTAAAAAAATAAAAATTAAGTTTATAGGGCTCTAGCCAATTTAAGTTAGACCCTCTATTCCTTAACGTATAATTCCTGTTTATTACGGTCACCCGGTAGGAAGTATACCAAAGAAAAGGAAGCTATATTTTTATAAGTAAGAGAATATTTGGTGAATAATATAAACTATTTGCAATTGTTTTCACTATTTTGTCTAGGCGATCTACACCTAACGTCTTTTTCACATTTTCCCTTTTGTTTTTTTTTGCAAAAACACTTTCATCCAACACCACCAATTTTTATGCTTTTTTGATGAGCCAATATTTAACAAGCTTCCTTAAATTCTCAAAAAAAAATGCAACCGTATCTCTGTGCAATTCAGTCAAGTAGCAAATTAGTCGTGTAGGATTTTTAATTAACCATCCTACAATCACTTCAAAAAAGATTCCTATTTTTACTTTAATTAAACTGAAAAAAGTACCATTATAGTGGAAAACTTTTTTCACAAATTCGTCTTCCACAATGAAATACTGGTTCTACGCTTTGCCGATTGGAAACAATTTTTATTTCATCCTGTCCAGTAAATACACTTCCCTATAATCAATTTGGCCCCGGTAAGTAAAACATTACGGTATCAGGTACTATAATGTGTTGCCCAGCAACGCTGCTCTGATTGCTTAAGGGAAGACAATTACTTGAATTTTTGACATTTAAAAATACTATAATGACTATAAAATAAAAATAAAATAATTAATTACTTACTTTTACTGCCAAATTTAAAAAGAAGTCAATGTTATTCAATTTTATATTAATATAATTAAATCTTATTAATAAAAAAATTATTTGACAGTGACAGATGGCTTTCAAGGTAATTTGACCTAACTAATCAAGTTACGGACCATTTTTAGTCAAGTTACGAACTACTGTCAAAATTTTTATGAATTTATTAATTTATAAAAACAGGATAAAATAAAATATAATACGATACATGGTCGTTAGGTGTTATTACAGTACTCGTTTTTATTTCCGGACTTGGCTCCTACGTCACCTCGTCCGTAAACTAACTCGTACTGTCACCTACCGACCTTGTAACGTATAATACTATAAAATTTCCACTACACAAATCACAAATTTTTACTTCACGAACTGCTCTTCTACGAGTATAGTTTTTATTCAGGTACGGGAGATGTGAAGTCTGCAGTGAGCAATGCTTGTTATAAAAGCCATGGCAGGATAGTAACAGTTTTAAATTATAAATATTTTTACCTTTTACAAGTACCAGATAATGTTTTAATTTTTGACCCACACAATAATCCTTTAATTACTTGATTTAGTCCATAATTACTCAGGAACATTTGTAGTTACATCAATAAATAACATCATTAAAAGAAACTTAAAATTAATGTGAATTAATAACATTAAATAAGTACATGTATCATAACACTAATTAGGTTTACATATCCATATGTCTTGAATTTTTATTTTGGGTTTTTGAGTCATAACTGAAACAAAATATTTAAATAAAAATATTCTATATTCAAATATTTTTTTAAATATTACAGCATAGCTTGCTTCACTTTGAAATACCTGCCCGTTGAGCGTAATCACCAGAGATTTTATAGTAATATAGTGGATTGCGCTAAAATCGGCTATTCAGTGATTCTCAAAGTGGCCTATATCGACCCCTAGGGGTCTATGACAACCTGCAAGGGGTCTACGTCAGCGAAAAAAAATTTGAGGGTCCATGAAATCAAAATTGGGGTCCACGATAGTGGATCTCAACACATACACTGATAGTACCTATTTACTTACATCATACTATCTTACTTTACTTTCATCAATTACTCCTTCACACTGAAGTACGCTGGCTGTTGAAAGGCTTATGTTTGACAAGATTTCTGAATTTCTGGATACTAAAGATAAAATTTTAAAAGAAAATTTAATGAAGAGGAAAATAGACATCGCCTATTTTTAACAGATTTGTTTACAAAATTTAATATGGTTAATTTTCAATTACAAGGCGACAGTTTAAATTTGATTAAAACAAAGTCCATCTTATCAGCGTTTCTTGCCAGAGTTAAACTAATGAAGCAAAATATTGGACGGGGCGAATTTTCTCAGTTCCCCAATTTGTCACAGACAAACTGCCAGGAAGACGACGTTTCAACTTACGTTCAACATTTAAATGCCCTCTATTCAGATTTTGAATCTAGGTTTGAGGATATTTTGACTATGGTAATACCACCGTGGATAATTAATCCATATGGTGACATAATACAAAGGAACTGACTGAACTAAGTACAAACGAAGAACTTAAGGTTCAGTTTAAAAACGGATATCAGCGATTCTGGCTGCAAAACAACATACCTGTAACTTATCACGAATTATGGAATATAGCGAAGAAATTTTTAATTTCCTTTCCATTGTCATACCTAGTGGAAAGGGGGTTCAGCGCTGTTACCAATCTCCTAACGAAAAAAAGAAACAGACTGGACATCATTAACCGAGGAGATTTAAGATTAACCCTTACAAAATTGACGCCAAATGTTGATAATTTATTATTAAAGCATCAGGTTCATCCTTCTCACTAAAAATATTGACTTATTGCTTATGTTATTTTATTTATAGTTTATTTTATGTTTATTTTATGTTACGTATATTTTACATAACAGATACAAAATTTTATTTTGAATAGTTTTAATTTAAATTCAATTATTAAATGTATAATTTAACATGTGTTTTTACTTTAAGTTTTTAACACTAAACTTCGCTGCAGTTAGAAATTTAAAGGAAATCAATATCAGGTAAGTAGGGGTCCACCCAACACGGAAAAACATGGCAAGGGGTCTACGACACAAAAAAGGTTGGGGAAATCCTAGAGCCTTTTATAGACTAACAGAGAGATTATAAATAAAGGTCACTAATTAAAAATCGGGGAATGGTAAAATATAATGTAGTTTTTTGTTAAAACTAAAATGTAATTTAAAAAGTCTGCGATTTAGATAGCCTAAAATAACTAAAAGTAATATAATTTTAATTTTCAATTCATTAAGTTGTTAATGAAAAAGGATAAGTATCTATTAAAAGTTTTATTTTAATTTTATTAACAATTCGATTTCAAAAGGTATTAAAAAGCTCTCCACATAAAATAAAATATTTGTCCACAAACATGTAAAACGTTTATTACATGAAAGAATTAACTAAATAAATTAATTTGTTATTTTTACCAACGAAAACGTCTTATTCTTAAGTAAAATCGAACAATAAAACAATTTTTTAGGTAGATTCGGTAATGATTAAAAAATATATGTACATAAAATTTATTTTGGTTCAATAAATGCCTATGCCAACCGATATGTAACAAATAGAATACAAACTATGGAATTAATTGATAAACGACAATTGAAATAATTTTTAGACAGGCATGAAAATACTTTAGTTCTGCTCAGAATTATGCACTAGATATGATGCAGATACGCCAATGGTAAAAACTAACTGTCTAACAATGAGAAAAGGTAATAAAATTGGTTTATATTCTCATGAATAATATATTGTTACAATCAACTATTCATGGAAGTTTTTGTTTTTCCTGTACATATTAAGTATACAAAGTGATTTGAATTTATGACTGTATTGGTTACAGATAATCATTAAAATCAAAGGGGAATTTTATGTAAAATGCCTATCTCGTTTGCGGCCTACATTTAAATATTTGTCCTTTGACCTTAATCTAGAGTTTCTGAACCACCATTAACACAGTTTGTTTATCGATCAACATTGGACTTCGATCCCAGGCAGTTGGTCAATAACTCAAGACAGTAAAAAATTAGAAGAATATAAAAATGATAGAAATATACGCAGAGTAAAAATAATGGACTAAATCAATCAATATAACAGAATATAATACTAAAGGTTTAATATTTAAGTTCATACACGCATCTATCTCGCACACAGGCATGCACTATGCCTCAGCGAGTCCTCCATGTTTATTCCTTGTATGTACCAAATGTACTTTTACTTTAACTTAAATGTATTTATTTACACTTAAAAATGCATTGTTGTTTTATTATATTTGTATTATTTCCTGAATAAACATTATTATTATTATTATTATTATTATTATTATTATTATTATTATTATTATTATTATATAGTTTGTAATGAGTCAAACTTAATACAGAAACATTAACCAGAACGTATTATTCGTTCACAGTTCTTATCTTAGTAAGGGTTTAATGACATCTGGTTATCGCTTTCATTGTATTTTACAACCTGGTATTAATGTGTACAGGTTTGTACTGTAATAAGTTTATGTTATGATAATCAATAAATTAATAAGTAAATTACAACATTTCATTAGAAAAATTTGAAAAATAGTAGTCTTTTATTGGGTTTACGAAAAAAAAACATCTTTGCTTTCATGCTGCGATTCAGTAAAATAATTGACAAGAACAATTGGTACCTGCAGGTATAATATAGATCCTATAACGGCCCTGAGCTTTAAAGTCTCTGCCGAACTCGGAACGAATAATAAGCACCCACGGACGTGAAATGAACCCATGTTCTGTGAACGGCACACGCTCGATAGGAAAATCAAGTCAGTAACCACGGGCGTAAAGTAACGTCATGGGTACCCTACTTTCGCTGGACACTATGAACAACAAAAGACTTTAGTTTTAACGCGGACACTCCGTAGAAGTAACCTGAAAAAAAGGTTGTGTTTGCGTATATGGTGCATAAATATTATCGCCAAAAAAGAAAAAGAAAGTATTGAGTACCATTTGTTAGTCCACGTTATATAACAGGCAATTTTGAAAAGTTATTTATTGATCTCAGGAATGATGAAGCAAAGTTCTTCTATTATTTTCGAACGAGAATTAAACCATTTGTCAAAAGGCGTCAAAAAACCTCTCTGTCATGTCAAGCTAAAGAAATAATTAATCATGTTTTTTTTTTTAACTTTAGCTGGTAGGCATATGCTATAGAAGAAGCTGCCTCTCTGACTAGGACAAAAATTGCAACCGTCCGAAATTTTTTTAATAATCCAATACTTCCGAAACCTAAAAGAAGTTGTGGTGTTTCTAGGCAGTTAGATCGTGCAGATGAAGACATAATTCACCGTAAAGCGTACGATATGTATAAAGAACAATTGGTGCCGACATTAGACAATCTTCTTAATAAACTCAAACCAGGTGACACTGGAATTCAATGCGGTAGAACAAGTTTGTGGAAGTGTTTGCGGCACATAGGATTTAGGTTTAAGAAAATAAACAAAAGGAAGGTTATTATGGAATCCCATCGTCTACGCATATGGCGAACGGAATATTTAACAGAAATAAAGCAGTACCGGAGAGAAAATAAATTAATTATTTATATAGATGAGACGTGGTTCGACACACACGTCACTCCATCAAAAAGGTGGATTGACAACAGCGTACACTTTACAACAAAAGCACCTTCCAATGAAGGAAATCGCATAACGATATTCCACGCCGGATCAGTAGACGGAGGGGTTCCAAACGCTCTGTCTTTATCTGCCAAAAACAAAAGTGAATCTTGCGTCGATTATCACCAAGACATAACCACAGAGGAATTTAAAGACTGGTTTTAAAACAAATTAATACCAAATATACCACTAAACAGTGTAATTGTTATAGGCCATGCGTCTTATCATAGTAGACAACTTAATAAAGTTCCTTGTGCCAATGATTCTATAGTTACTATTCAATAATGATATTTATTTTGAAGAAATATACACGAAAAAAGATTTGTTGGAAACTTTAAAGACTTTTTCTATAAAAGGAGAATACGTTTGTGATAAGTATGCAGAAAGTATGGGACATATAATTTTAAGACTGCCACCATATTATTGTAATTTTAATCCTATAGAACACATATGTGGCATCAATTAAAATCTGGCATCTAGGAGAAAAAATGTTACACCTACTCTAAACTCTTCTGTAATACAACTTATTAATAGTGAAGTACGAAATATTAATATTAGCAGCTGGCAAAATGCAATTGCACACATAAAAAAAGTTGAAAATTCGTATCTTCATATAGATAATTTTCAGTGTTGTTATTAATTTAGCAGATGATAGTGATACTGACACTGACCTCACACATTAATATTTTTGTATAGCTAACTATACCACTTAATTTTAACAAATAACGACTATTTAATACCTACTAAAATAGTTAAGCCAAGCCTGAACGTTTGGGTAGATAATCTGTTTGGGACAATTCCTTAACAATAGATATTTACAAGAGGTTATTTATTTTTACTGCCCTTATTAAAATGACTTTTATAATGAATGTACACTAAATGTGAACGTACTTTACTTTTCAAGTACGGACTGCAAAATGAGCTGCGTGCACGGGCGTCATTTTGCCTCCATGTGCACCGGCGCTAAGTGTACCTAGACTAACGCATAAAAACCTGATAACTTATTTAATTAATTCAAAACAACCATGTCATCTTTAAACTCTGCACAGTTCACGATTAACGTTAAAATTGGGGATTTTGTGTGATTGTATGATTATTTTTGTAAAAATAAGTACAAAAACATGTTACTTTTAACATTTTCGTTTCAAGAACAATAACAATTTTTAGTCAGTAAACAAACCAAATTATCATTTGAAGTCAAATGGGTGCTGATAATTCTCCTAATGCTTTATAAATAATTTGTCCTCGATTCCGCCGATACTAACTATTGTTCTGCGAATTTCATGTATACGAATCCTTATTTTCTGCAATTACTGTAATCTATAATTCCATAGTGTTGCTTTTACGGTAGTGTTGATTTGGTGGTGTCTGGTGTCTAGCAATTTAAACAAACACAACATAGTTACTCATTTTCATGATTCTCTATTATCCAATTTTGTTTTAAAGTTGATTTACATTTTGCCTTATAAAATGAATGTTTTGTATTTTATACTAAAGTTTAAGTTATATGTGCATGAACCCCGCTTACGCAGCAAGTTGACTTGAATTATAAATGTTTATCTTAATCATTTTATTAAACAGGCTGAATCGTTGCAAGGTTTTTGTTAAAACTAATTATGTCTGTTGCAGTCGATAGTGTAATATTTCTTGAATATATATTACTTATTAAAAAAGAACAATAAAAAACATTATTAAGAAGTATATCAGATATATTCATAAAACGAAATCAGATCAGTTATCCCTAACAAGCACCTGTAGCATAACTTTAATCCAAATGATACATTTAGTTGACACTTTATGTATATTCCTGATTATTCAGATTCGTATCTTGATTGCTCACCTGTTTCATTCTCGAATTCTTAACACTTGTTCAGATTTAAATAATATATTCTTTGTATTATTCATGATTGTAATGTAAACAACAATAAACAAAAAAGTTCATTACTCATTAAAAACGGATAATCATCGAAAGTCTAAAAAAACAACACTTAGTAGCAAAAAATTAACTAAACAAATAGAGTTTTTAACACCTAAAGTAGGTACCTACCTATTATTTATTGATTATTCAGTGTTTGTCAAATACTGAAAGTGAGAAACCACTCAAAATGTGAAGAACAACGCTCTTATGTTCATAGAACTTTCTCGCATTGTAGTAAACTAAATATTATCAGAATTGTACTTTTTACTTTTTACAAGCTTTACGGATCTAATATCTAATGAATACACTTTTTATTATCCCTCTTAAATGGTAAAGTGTATAAGGTATTTTAAATGCCCAAGTCATTAAAATATTATTTAGTTATTCGTTTTTCATATTTCCTATTATCTATAAATACTACATTTCTCGTAAAAGTTCTGAGCAGCTAGAATTGAAGATTATGACTTGTATTTAACCCAAAAAATTGTAATAGTATATTACTTTACGAGTGGAGTAAATTGCATATTACAGCGAGTGTGTTTGGCACATGAGCGAGCTTGCGAGCGAAGGGGCTAAAGAAACGAGCTAAATATGCAATTTGTTCCTCGAGTGAAGTACTATGCTTTACCCACGACTTACCACATGGTTTTTTATAAAACTAAAAATAACAAATATAAAATTTAAATTTTGACATAAGTTGTCAAAAATATTTGATTTCGCAGACGGTCCTGTCTGAGAAATGTCAAATGTTAGTTTAATTTTATGAAAACTGTAGGTAACCAGCATAATAATACAGGTTTCTATTTACTTACTTCACTAGTTTAGTAAATGAAACTATAACACAACTCCTCAATAATTTGACACTTACTGACAGAGTTATAGGTTAAAACATACGCAATTTACTGATGAGCCGTGGGTAAAATATCATTAATTAACTCAAAACAAAGCGTTAATTAAATCTATACTTATAAAATAACATGTCCTGACTGACACTACATTTTGTAACCGAGGACCATATCACTTTGGTGGTCGAGCAGCGATGACTATCTCTGAGGGTATGGACACAACGGGGACCATCGACCCTAGACCATAGCATAATACCACAGCCGGACTTTATCAAGTCCGGCTGTGATAATACCCTGGACCTTTGCTCTGACCCTCGCTCTGACCCAGGCGCACCCGTGGTCACATCGAGGCTTGGAGCATCGCACTTTTGCGCCAGTAAAAGCATGAATGATCCTCTATAAACATGGATTTTTTGACATCCTCTTCTTCGGACGAGGAAGATATTATTTTGAATTCAAGTGCTAAAAAGTGGTACCTATATAAAGGATCTCAAAAGACGAAAGTGCATCCATTAAACAAAAAACGTATGTTATATGGAGAAATTCTTCATCCATATTAAGGTTTAAGAAAAGATCCGGATCTTTTTTTGACTACATGAGAATGAAAAAAGAAACTTTTGATTATATTTTAAAAAAATACCCTGGTCGAGGGTCAAAAAAATACTAAGCTCAGTTTTTACCCTGGCACCAAGTATCAGACCTTAGTTCCAAACATTAGACCTTAGCTCCAACCTATGCGCGGAGCGATGGTCGCTGCTCCGACGTAACCACATAGATCTAATATTATGTGGTTATTTTTTTTGTGAGCGGAGCTATGGTGCGATGTTATGGTCGGAGCGATGGTCGGCGCTCCGTTGTGGCCGTACACTGAGGCTTGCAGTACCTGTCCTTAACCTTCGTACTTGGTCTTTGATGCAGTATGATTGTGTTTCTCTGGACGGCTGTCGGCAATCCGTGAAAAGATCTTGATTCCAACCTGTTGGTAAATTCTTCTGCGACTATGGTGATGCTTGTGAGACTAAACTATTTTACGAAGTTAAGCCTATTTTAGTTTCAAGTTTAGTTTACCTATAGATCTGGAATATATTTCACGTTCCACAGCTTGTTTGGTGTTCGATCCATCATTGTAGATGCTCAATGCATGGACTGCTTTTCAGTGAGTTAACATACTATATGATTTATAAAAGAACAAATCTTTGTGGAATATTTCCTTCTAAAGCAATTGGTTAATTAGCTAAACTCACCTTATAGCTATAGCTGATAGATAGTTTTGAATAAATGCCATTGTGGTATTTTTATATTTTCAAATGCATATTTGTAAAATTGCTGTTTTGCTATTGAGGCAGTTGAAGTATTATAATAATGTATCTCGTGTAGCTCCGGATTCGCATGTTTCTTCTAATTTAAATCAAAATGATGCATTTAATCAGATTTAATTACCATGGTAATCACACACAAATGATGTTAATAAAAAAAATTGAAATATCTACTCTCAAAAAAACAATTAAAGGAACTTTAAACATTCTTAGTTTATCGAGGATTAAATTGTTTGCCTAAAAATGTTTAAAGTCGATTTTTGGAACGAAGTTCGCATTCGCGCGTTATGACTGAGACTAGCCGGAAAAAATTCAGACAAAAAAATGTCACGACACGGCACGACACACGCATGTTTCTCTGTCTGTCTGTCTCTCTCTCTCTCTCTCTCTCTCTCGCTCATAGATAGATATATCTTTATTTAAATAGGAAACCCTAATCTAATATACATAAATACTAATAAAAGTACAATAAAAAAGACACTAATTTAAATTAAATGAAAATTTACATTAAAAAGAAAATACTGTAGAAAAAAAATAAGTACCTATAATAGTATTATATTTTATTTCATCCTGTTTTTATAAATTAATAAATTCATAAACATTTTAAAAATAGTTCGTAACTTGACTAATTAGGTACGTCAAATTACCTTAACTGTCAGTTACTGTACAAATATTTAAAAATTGTGTATTAAATTGTTAATTCCTGTTTTAAATTAAATTGAAATAAAAAATAATTTTTGGTATATGTATGTCATCTAAACCTCTGGTATTGTACGAATGGACACTTTTGGTAAAAGAAACGAACTGTTGAAAATATTCAGGTAATAATAGATTTACTATTTTCTATTTTGCTTTGAACTGATGGAGTTAGGTAAGTAGAGATTTTATACAGACAATAGTAAATGCTTATGTATGTATAAACACTCTGTTGTGTTTACAAATTACAATTTCTTCACTAATTAATCGAAAGGATCTTCGTTCCATCCGGGTGTCCCTTGACACATTTAAGTTTTTTTTTAATTGGTTGGTTTTATCGTACTAAAACATGAAATATTTTCTTTGATGCTGTTTAAATTTAATAAAGCTGTTAAAACTGTTAAAACACACAAGTTAAAGGCTACTTATCGATCCAGGGTTTAGGTTAGTTTAGGCCCTTTAGTGCTGGAGTTATTAAAACATACAACAACTACAAAGACATGTTAAAAAATCGAAAAAAATCAAACTTCTTATAAAAAAATTATTCAAGATAATCAATTTTTTAAGGCACTTAATATTAAGTTTGTGAAAAAATGCTCTACGAAATTTCTCCGTTATCCGTAATATGACATTTAATACGCTCATGCGGACACTCTAGTAGCTATAAGGGGTGAAAGTAGCAAATTTTTACGTGAAATAGTCGTCATGGATAATATGGATAAAATTTTTTTCAGTCGAATGTGCTGATACGAGAATTCTAAATCCCAAAGGGCTGACGCCAAACTTTTGTCCCTTTTTACCCTTGCCCGCCACCTCTTTTGTACCCACCCAGCTGTCCAACATTTTGTATTTAGGCTTTTCAATGGTCCAACATTACGTCGTAGAAATGGCAGACCTATTATCAATAACGATTTTTTTTTGCCCAAATTTTTACGCCCTTTACCCTTATCCGACACCAGAATCATCCAAAGTGAAATTGGAAATACATCCAATTTGGTTTAAGATAATGCTAACTGTTTTTTTTTTAATTTTAGTTGAGCTGAATTTTCTTTCCTACATAAAATTTTGGTGTCATTTCATTTTTCTTCGTGAAAATTTACGTATATTTTTATATCTTCTCAGATAGGCGAACTTCAAGTGGTCTACAAGATTTCCCAAATATATTGAACCGAATATATTAAATAAAAAAAAATAAAAACCTGTATAGTTGTTATATTCTGTATTCATACAAAGTAAAAGTGCTACCGGTTACTCTTCTTAATTAGCTAATCGATGTTATCTTACCCAATTATAAACAAAAAAATATATAAATTAGACAAAACTTTGTCATGTTTACTATAAACAAATCAAATCAAATTATTTAAATTAACGTTTATGTGTTTATCCGTATGGAATCAATAGCGGAACCAGACGAATTTCCGCCTTTCTTCAACGGTATGTACGCAACTTGTCGTCCATAATAATTTTTAAAAATTATTATAGGCCGATCTACTTTCTGAAAAGGTAAGACCTCAATTGGTATAATTGTAGTTTGAATTTGAATCCCTACCGACTTATTTCCTGTTAAGTCTAGTTATACTTTTTATGCATAAATAAGGATATTAAATAAATCTTATTTTTAAAAATATAAACATTATCGCAAGAATAATAAAAAATTTCTATTTTAACCTGATTTTTAATTGAATTCTCGTTATGTAGATTGTAAACATACAAACAAATAAACATTTTACAACCATTATATTCTCAGGTAATAATTATAATTTTAGTTTAATCATAAAAAGCAGTAATAAAATCGGTTAATGCCACATTATTGTCAGTAATATTTTAAATGGATACTTTTTACATAATTTATTACTAATCAGGGCCGTTCTAACTGTATATTTATTGAACGAATGAATTAAAAAATGGTTTTGTTTTCTAATTCCACATATTCAGGGACGTATAGAGAAAAGTAAGAGTATAACAGAAAATAAATATTAATATGAAATTTGAATACGAGGTCTGTCGCAAAGAAAACAAGACTTTTAAAAAATATCCAATATTAGCAGCGCCATCTGTTGTTTGGGCTAGCATTCGATAGGTACATCTTTTACCGAAACGCATCGATTGTTGAAACAAGTTTACGGTGATGATTGTTTATCTTGTAGTCACGGGTAGTTTACATGGTTTAAAGAAGGTCGTGAGTCGCTGAAAGACGACTAACATGTTGGCCAGCGGAAATTTGTGATTACGCCAGAAACTGTCGAAAAATTGCGTCTGTTTATTAAAAATGAGCCTAAGAAATTAAATATTTCCAAAGATTAGATCTATAGCATTTTAACCGGAAATTTGGGCATGAGATAGGTGTTTTCACGTTTGTTTCGCATAAGCTCACGGATGACCAAAAAATGCTTTGAATTCAACATTCGAGAGACATCATTAAAGAGGCCAAGAAAGAAAAAAAACTTTGTGTACAATACGGTGTCCGGTGACAAAACTTGGTGTTTTTATTACGATCCCGAAACCAAGCCTCAAAATTCCACATAAAAGCATCTAAGCGAGCCAAATCCGAAAAAAATCCGTTTGGAAAAGTCAAAAGTGATTTTTTTTCTATGATTCGAATGAAATTATTCACAAAGAATTCGTTCCAGCTGACCAAACAGTTAATGCTCTGTATAATCTTAGTGTTATGAGATAGTATATTGATCTTTAATTATGCTTTAGATATGGTTGAAATCAGAAAGATATTATCTTTGCGATTTTGGTATTTTTTTTATTTATAAAAAATTAAACACATATATTTGTTACATTTAAACAATAGATTGTAAAATAGTGAGTGCATACAACTACATGCTGTTAGGATCCAAGAAACGGTCTCTATTATTGGTCTCCCGTTGGGCCCAGGTAAGGGTTGACGTCAAAGACTCTTTAACCTACTTTTTTGCTTCTTAATTTGTGTAGGTATACCTTAAAAGCATTTATAAACAACCATGATTAATCACACATGTTAGATGATAATAAGTCAAAAAAAGCAGCAGTAGTTTTACACGAAAATATTTAAAAATATGTTTTTTTTACTTTAAGAGCTCATACATACAAAGGTCGGGTTTTATTAAAAATCTGATCTGTAGCAAACTGTAAAAGAAATATTTTAAGTTAAGGATCATTTAAATCCATTGAGCCATTCTTCTCAAAAGTTAATTTTTCATGCGTCCCACTGTGCGACCGTGGTGCATGCATTTATATTATGATCTATGATCCGTCGAAATTTTTGGGTAAAATACGTTTGCTTTTTTGACTTAATTTTTGATAGAAAAGTTTTTTGTTAGCTTGCTGTTGAAGATAATACCCAGATATTTCATCTCTACAGCAAAGCTGTAATTATTACGAAAACTAGTTACAGCAGGTTCTTTGCCTTCTTTTTCTCGTGAATAAGTTTGAGTTGACACACCTAATTGTTCTATCCACTAGGTCACTGTATGCAGAGCACCTTACATTCTATCGCATAGTATGTGGTGATAAGACTTCCTTATCGTGGATAGTCCATATTATTATATTATACGCATTGGGAGTATCCAATACTTACTGTTGCAGCAATGCTTCTAGCAGTGAGTCAATATGTTATTTATTTGGAATATGGATTTGTTAAATGCTTCGTCAATGTATATGAATACTGTGGGCTGTTTTTGGTCAATGTGGTCTAGCCAACCACAAGGTGGAGATCCGTGTCTATGAATCTTTCTATTGTGTAACTATACATGTTTAATGGGTTGATTGATAATCGCTGAAACCTTTCAGAGAGAACCATGTGGAACTTACGGGTTTGTGAACAATTAGTATAAAACCAATTCTTATTACTCTTCATATTTTTGGAAATGTTTGAAAGTAAACTGGAATCGGATTCTGGAGTACCGATAATCGTAAGTTTCTACTAAAATTTTCCCCAAATTTTCGATTCTAGTCTATAATGTAATTTATTTAATGAAAAATCTTCTATGTATACCTACTGACTACAAATTGTAAGCATTTGCTTTATAATTACAATTACCTCAGTGGGAAGCCTTCCATTATACCTATGAGAAAAAGAATTTAGAAAATACTCTGCTCGATACTTCTTAACTTATCTACTTCCTTTATTTCAGTTTTATGCGTCGCTATAGCAGATTCATTTCTTAACCGTACCGAAACTAATTAGTTCGATCGAATAAATCGCAGTTATACCGTATACCGTATACGATTTTTTTATTATTTGTTGTTGGTAGACTTGTTTTTGCCGCAATTATTTAACCGAACTCGATTTTAGCGCCGCCATATCAACAAACAATGTTGCCAAGATCAGTTTACATATTCTAGAAGCCGCAGAATCTTCTTAATATAAAATATTGCATATCATTTTACAAGTAAATATTATAGTTTAATTTTAGGAAATGTAGTTTTAAACGATTCTAACTATACTACCCCGGCTCGCAAGTAAAAATATTATGTTTAGGTATATTTTACTTAAAATGTTTTGTTATTTTTAAATGTGGATTCTTATAAAGTCTTAAAAAGTATTAATTTTCATAAAATTATATCTTAGATTTACACTTGTTTAACAAAAGAGTACGTACGAGGGTAGTCTTATTAGTTTTGCATATAGCCGCTTAGAAGGTCCCGCCAATAAAACCTTCAGACCCAAATCTAATCTCAACCTTTTGTTGAGATAAATCCAGAGTTTCATTGCAGTACAACATATCGTGAAGGTACAGTGAATTTTTGAAATTAGCATATCAGTCGAAAAATGGATCTTGGTCGTGGACATTTTAGAGCAATAATTCTTTACAATTTTTGAAGAGGATTTTACATTGAGGAAAAACCAACAAAACTGATCCGTTCTCTAAATGTATCAGTGAAAATGGTCGCAATTTTTGTGTAAAAATTTGGTAATGTAGCTACAATTGCTTTGGAAAATCAAAGAACGGTTATTTCCGATTGGTATAAAAACGTTTGTTTACCAGAAGTTATCGCGAAACTCCGACAACACACAACGTCGAATCATCCTACATCAGGAAAATGCAAGTTCTCAAACTCCCCAAAAGACCATTGAGCTTTTGGAGTTTCAAAACATCGAATTGTTAGACCATCCATCGCATAGTCCCTACCTAAGTCCCAACGACTTTTTCACGTTCCCAAAGATCAAGAATTTAATGCGTGGGCAGCGATTCTAGTAGCCAAAAGAAGCCATCGATACCTCTAAAACAGTGATTTTGCAGGTGTCAACTGAATACTTAATAGCTAAACTATTAAGTGAAACCAACAAAATTTTAAACTTCTAGTTCTGAATACACATTTTTAAATTTTTACTAGATTTCTCACTAGTATGTGTTTTTCAAATCAATATTTTCTTTTATCTGAATTTAGTTTTATCTTAATTTTTTTTACCATTTTCATTTTTCTTTAATTTTTTTCTACTTACACAAATATTTTGACGCCCATTTTTATTTTTATTTTTTTATTTTTTTAACATCTTTTTTAAAACCTTTTATTTGGCTAGAATGAACCCTGAACTCGCTCTCTACCAAACAACTGAGTGCCGTTTGCATAACTGAAACTTAAACGTGCAAATAGCATCCATAAAAAAATTACAAACTTATATACATATTTATTAATACAATTTAAAAATTGTCAAAAAAGAGAAGTATTTGTTAGAACGAAAATACAATTTGTGACTATAATTTAGACATTACATTTTTTTCAGATTTTATAATTGTTAATTAAAAAATGCATAATCTAGATATAAAACAAGTTACAAAAATTGAGCTTTGATCCTAAAAAATATCCAGTACCTAAGTATATGTTTTAGTAATAGAGCATTTCTTGTAAACAATTTGTGCTGCGTATTTAGTTATATGTTTACATAAGCACTCTTAATTGATAGAAATAGCCTAGGATAACCATCAGGATTATAATGTTAATTTATATATTATTTTATTACTATATTTTTTTGTTATACACTTTTTGCTGTAGTAAAAATAAAAATAAAAATAAAAGAAACGGTCTCATGGTTTGTTTGAACAATAAATTCACAATAAAACTCAATTAATTAACTATCGCATTTTTTGTGATTTTTTATTTCGGGTTCTGATTTTGTGTAAAGACAACGTTGAATAAATACATAATAAGTCGAGTCTACTGGTGATCGGATTTGCGCATTAAATCTGTATCAGTGCCTTGAACTCATTACTGTCGTAATAAATTAACACTAATAACTATTATTATTAATAAATTGTAGAGTAAGCACTATTACGGCTTTATTATGTTTGTTTCAGTATTTAAGGATGCAGATAAACCTTTTTTTATATGGTGTTACTGATGAGATTAAAACTACTTTTTTAAAATTGATTAAATTAGTAATTTTTTGTTGTATTTTGATCTTTAAATATTGTTTGGACTCGTTTCTTTAGCTTTAGTACATAGTTAGCTTTTTAATTGAAAGATCACATATTTTAGAAGTTGTTACATATATAAAATAAACTGTTGCTACTGCTTTAATATTTTTATTTCCTAGTAGATTCCATGATTATATACTTCACCATTATATGTAAGCCAATGGTGAAAAAATTAATCTGCTGAATATTATATATCTGAAATACCTGTCAAGTTTATCTATTTCTATTTATTTTTTATCGTCTTGTTCACACCCGCACCAAGGTAAAAGTTAAATATCTCATAAAAACAGATGTCATGCATGGTAACAGTAGAAAAATCTGCAAATTTTCCGTCCATTGTTTCAACTTTCAGTATGATTATCGAATGTTCTTTCAACCTCTCTAGAGGAATAGAACAAAAAAGTACTGGCATAAATAGGTAGTAAAACAAAATTTTACTCTGTGTTTTCAGGAAAGCAACTTGAACAGTTTTGCTGTTTTTAGAGCTAAGGCTAGTGGTTATAATATATTCTGAGGAATCACTGTTTATTTTTAGGTTCAACTAACAATATTTAGAGTACCTACCTTTAGGAAAAGAATTGTAATAGGAAATGTCTCCAAACTTTTTATATGGTTTCATTAGATCGAGTCTGACGCCGTTTTTGTCTACGATTTTTTTGATTTTTTTTTCCGCTAAATTTTCCGTCGTTTAGCAATTTTTTGTATACTGTTCTTTTTTTTTGTCTGATGTCATATGTAGGTCACAGCTTAAACATGTCGGATAAACAACCCTTGCAAAATTTGTACATAACCACCTAATTTTTTCAGAATATTTGAGTTAACATCATTTAAAACAATTTTTCATGTTGTCTGACGAAGATCAATTTCACGAGTACCACAAAATATATTAATTTAGTAACTTGACGTCGGTCGTCGTAAACAACTTTACGTTGAATCAGCTGTTCTTGTAAAGTTTCCGAAAGTTCAAAATTTTTATCTTGATTTGCAGATGAGAATGTAGCAAACTAGATATTAGTTGGTGTTTTTTTTTGATAATATTAAATAACGATCCAATCTTGGTCCATATAGCTTTGTAAGTATCACAACTAGTCTTGTCAGAGGGCTCATAATTAACGTCTCTTATTATCTACAGTTTATACCTTTTTACGATTTTTATTATTGTACTTTTTTATTATATGATTTCCAGATTAGAAACTATTTAAGTATATTACAGTCAAAATATTTATGATTATTCTCTGACACTTTTTACAAAAATTTAAGTTGAAATTATCCCTGTGGCCACATGACGCCAAGATATATAAATCCAATCTTAGAGGCTCTTTAAACATTGTTTCTAACATATATATCTTGTTAAATTTCATTGTTAGTTAATGCAGACTATAATTTTTAGTGAATTTTACTATTATACTAGCAGCCCGCCCCGGCTTTGCACGGGGATTAAAGAAAAATAACAAAAGCATTAAATTTATTGGGTCAACGCTTCCCTGTAAACAATATTACATGTTGTTTTATTTTCTGGCAGCAAAATAAATTGATTTTCAGGTGCTCCGGCCCGCCTTAGGCGGTTGGCCATGAGAAAAACCGATCCCTACTAATTGAAAGGTTTGACTTTGAGACTTATTATTAGTAAAAGCGGTTTAAATGGAATTGGTAGATCAGTTGGGATCATCGGTATCCTCAGTGTATGAGCTAGTTGACCAGCTGGTGGTTCAGTTATAGATAGATAGATATTTTTTGGGTTGGCTGTTAGCCTATATCACTGCGACCTTTGCAGATCTATTGTGAGCACCCATTATCTGTGGAATAGGATTAGAGCATCTTGTCCAGCTCTGCCCTCTTAATGAGACTTAATAGCCTTGACAGTGGCCAATCCGCATAACTTGGAGCAGCCGGTTTCTCCTCTTCCAGTAATAGATACCGCGTCCTTGCAAGGCCTTCGCATTGGCATAGGACATGAAATTCAGTTTCCTCTTTCTCTTGGCAGTATCGACAAATGTCTTCATCTGCTAAGTTTAGCTGACTCATGTGTTTTCTGAGCCTACAATGTCCTGTCAAGAGACTGACAATCATTCTGACATCATTTCGCCTTTGTGATAGCAGCTCTGCAGTAAACTTCGCCGAGTATCCCTTTATGAAAAGTTTGGCTTGTCGCTTGCCCGGTTATGTTTTCCACCACTCCTGGGCCTTTTCTAGCCTCCATTTTTCAATGGCTGCCTTTCTGAATGTATTAGCAACTCCGCCGAATGGTTCCGGGCCAATCATTGGAGTGTTAGCTCCCGCACGGGCCAATTCATCAGCCTTCTCATTGCCCCGAGTGTCCTGGTATCCATGCCAGTGTCAGAGAATTTTGACTAGCGGCATGTGTCAGGGCCCCAACGCAGTCCCACACCAGCTGTGAGCTTATTTGTGCTGAGACTATCGCCTTTAGAGCTGCTTGGCTGTCCGAGTATATGACAACGGTTTTACCCGTTATACCCTGACTTACGATCTCCGTTGCACAGTGTTGTATGGCCGTTACTTCAGCCTGAAACACTGTGGCATACGCACTTAGACTTTATTGGATTTTTATCCTGTGTCCTCTACTGTATATCAGTTATAATGGTTGCTACAACTTAATTGTCCTTTAATTCCTTTATCATCCCATTGCACATGCTAAATTTGTGATATCGGTCGTGATTATGAAATAAGTTATTTTGATAAGAATTAATACCAAGATAAAAACTTTTAAAAAATTAAAAAATAGTTATTGTGACGTAACTATAACAGTTAGACATATGCTGTCGTGGCATTTTTTGTAGTTATTTATATATTCTTCAAATCGTAGTACATTATTTTATTCTATAATCAACAGTATTCTCAGCGCATGCGATGTAAGGATTTTAAGGTCATTTTTGGTTACATTAATGGCATTTTAGTAAGGATCCCTTTTTTTTTTAAATGAAACATAGCCTATGTTACTCGGGAATAGTGTAGCTTGCCAACGGTGAAAGAATTTTTGAAATCAGTCCAGTAGTTTCGGAGCCTATTTATTTCAAACAAACAAAAAATCAAACCTTTCCTCTTTATAATATTAGTATAGATTATTTTTTCCTTTTCTAATATTAATAATCGGCTTTTAGCTTTAATATTCATACCCATAAGTACTATACAGGTGCTTTCAATAAGATTTTTTCCATCAGATAATGCTAAATAATCTTGCCTTTCCAAATTTAAAATTCCTTTGTTAATAAATTTAGCTTTTAGACGAAGCCTATCAATTTTGGATCAAAATTCTTGTAGATGTTTAGTTTTATAGGTTAGGCTGTGCTCAGAGCATACCATTAAAGAATTTGTGATAAAAAATTTTGAATGTTTCTTCCATAAAATATTTCTTACAATAAGGTACCTACATCACATAATATACAACGTGACGAAATTCACTTTGTAGTTGGTAATAAATGTTTATTTTAGGATGCAAATTTCGCGTATCTTCACCCGCCGACATTGGGTTTAATTATTTAATTAAAATTCCAAACATTCAGCGCCAGAATAAATTTATATATTTTTTGAAATTAAATTTTTCAAACCTGTTAATTTAGCCACATATACGATTAAGATCCAATTCACTTTTTTAATGCATTAAACAGCTTCATCTGTAGTTTGTAACGTGAAAATAACCCTTAACTGTCGCCAGTTTGTAGCCAAAACAATCCCTTTGAGAAAAAGATATAGATAAAGATAAAGATAAATCTCAAAGAAATTGCTTTAACTACGTTGGGCGCCAGTTTGTAACGTTAATTTACCCTTGCTAGCTCCAGGGTTGTGGCTTCCTTCTGGTTTTTCTTTTGACTTTCCCCAAAAAAATAAAAAGGGCACCAAAATACAGACATACAAATAAAAGAGAATAAATCAGTTTTTAAAATTGTTTATTCAAGAAATTTGGAATTGAAAATTTTCAAGATATTAGTTGATTAAATAGTGATTAATTTGTTTTCTTATCTTTTTTTATTGGAATCTTCCTCGAGACAGGGTGAGGACGACGGAGAATTCGGTTCTGGACACTGATGTCGATGGCAAGATGTTTTCAATAACTTATCAGCAATGCGGTCAGGCTGGATACGGCAAAACAAAATAATTTCGGCTAGGCCAAAGCTTCTTATTCGAAAAATTGTTTCCAGGCTTCCAGTCCTTCCTTAGGACCCTTCAAAATTTGGCAATCGGCCACCGAAGGGAGATGGTTTTGAATGAACTGAATACTTTGAAGCACAAAATGTAAAGGATAAAAATAGCGACACTTTTCACGATCGAACTAAAAATTCCCCTCTCATTACTGAAACCAAGTCTGCGGCGACTCCATAGACGAGGAATTGTAAAAATTAAATAGTACGTAGGCCAGGCCAAAAAATAACGTTGCAAAATAGCCGAGATATTATAGAAATTAAATAGTATATAGGCCAGGCCAAAAAAATAACGTTGTAAACGTTACAAGTTTTTGCATATACAAATTGATTTAAGATTACTGTTAAATGTGTATACCAGCTTTTCTATTTTAGTTTTTTTTTTTTCTTAAACATCTTAGTTAGTTGTTTATCATGGTTTAAAAGTATAAAAGAGACAAATTATTGTTGTGACCAAGCCATGACAATGAAGCTAATTTTGATTTACTTCTTTATCATTCCCTATAATATTTAGAAAGATTTCACTACTACCACTAGGTACTTTAATAAATATTTGCAAATATATTCTAAGGATTAGGTCAATCAATCAAGCACCTCGGTAACAGAAAATATACGGGACTAAATCTCACGTTTCTGCATGTCCACTTCTATTTCTAATTGACACCAGATCTACAGTGATTACATCGAAAACGGAACGCGAGAAAAACAATTTTATTTAATTAGTTTTATATATATATATATATATATATATATATATATATATATATATATATATATATATATATATATATATATATATATATATAGTAAAAATGTTTATTTGCTGTCCAGGATCTAGTAAAAGAAATTAATTGGTTAGCAGCAAGAGAGAAATGATTTAGAACACTCTTTTAACCATCCAAACTTTCGACCCTTATTGGGTCATCTTCAGGAATACTTATTTGAGAATAAGATCTTACAACTACAGTTCATCAGTGAACAATACATTCTATTTTTTTGAGACAGAACACCACAAATATAACCTAATTGTCAAAAGACCGAAAAAAATTTATTTATATATATATATATATATATATATATATATATATATATATATATATATATATATATATATATATATATATATATTTATTATATATATATATACATATATTTGTGTTTATTTTACCTTTACTACATTTTGTATAATCAATTTTATGGCAAATAAAAAGCTGTACTCAAATAACATTATGTAAATCCACCCTGTATGATTCATTTGCATTGGTAGCGTTAATGTTCCTGCAACTGGTTAAGAACAAAAAGAAGACCGCTTGGTGACAATACCAGAGTCAGACAAAAACTTCTCAGACGGATATGGATGTTGAAATGGCCCAAAAAGGAAAAACTATTGTTACTGCTTTCGTATGTGTCCACTACTACTAATTGTTGCGCAACAAAAAATAGTTCACTTATATAAACTGAAAGAAATTCTTTGGAAATTTTAGGTCATAAAAATGTTAGAAGTTATCTGTAATGCAGTAGTTTCATTATTTATGTGTAACTACGTTTGTGTGAGACCTTTGAGATTCTAATATTTTAAATTACGAAGTTTTTTAAGCTCTTTATATTATCTATGTAACTGTGAAAGCAGTGTAAGAATGCCCCACTTTCATATTATATATAATATATGAGAAAGAATCTATCCATTAAAAGTGTTTCAAAAAAAAATACTACAAAGCAACAGAATTTTAGAATTAAAAATATACTAGTAATCTGATATACTGGTACACACTATAAGTAAAAAAATGTTTACATATTTAAAACCCAAGCATTGGTCTGCTTGTTTTATGCCTCTTCTTTGTGCCCTATATCCATCGTACTCTTTTTCCGATATTTGGTTTTCAAAGGTATCAATTAATTTCTGTACCTGCAGTTTATTCGTATAAAATGACAGAGCACGTCATGGTGTCTAATTAATTAGATATAAATAACTTAAAAAATTAGACAAGGTTAATCCTATCGAGGAACACCTACTAACAACTATTGCTATTTGACAAACATTTACATAAAAGAAAAGAGAAATTTGAATCTAGTCTTTAATGGATTGATACACAATTGGAGACAGCTTTGAGTGCAAATAAATTGTACGCTGAAAAACCTTAGTTTGCAGCGAAAGAATAATGTCTGGTTGTATCTTCATTGACTGGAAGGAATGCACATTTACACCCGTAACTAGTTTTTGTCGAGCACTGAGTGACAACTCAATAATCGAGATCGATTGTCAATTGAAGAAACGGTCGGTGATCATGTCACCATCTGTCAGAATCTAGAAAAAAGTTCCGACTTGTGTGTTCGAACTTGACGTGGGAAAAATGTTAATCTAACTAAACGGGACTCTTTTACTAGAGTTATTGTTTAACAATTTAATAGAGTACCGGTATATACAAGGCGCCTATTAAAACAGAACACACGATTTGTACAAATGCAATAACATTAAATTTATGCCAGATGATTTTTTTACACGAATGTTTGTTATTTTATCATTTTATTCTTTTATGGTTTATAAGTTTAAAGGTGTTAATATCTAACAACTGGATTTATTGCTTTTCAAATATATGTACTATGATTACGATGACAGAACCGTCAAACTTTTTCTAATAACGATAATTATATTGATAACAAGCCACCGAAAGCATTTGTGTCTAAGACTTACATAATAGTTTAACTGCATTATAATTAGTTAAAAATGACAATCAGCTATTGTTCGTTAACTACATCATTTCAAAGTGAATTTAATGTACCATATCTCGTAATAATGGTACTGTTAGCATTGCCAAACTGTATATGCTCTTAAACGAAACTAAAAACAGCAACGCCACCTGAAATGGTTACGAAAGTGAAGAGGCGACTTGTGCAAAATCAATGTCGTAATAGTCAAAGAGGTAAAAATATTAAATGCTACAAAATGAGCTTCTTGTCCAGCAATATGAGTTACCAAGAAGCGCGCTATCTTAGAGTACAACAAAAAAGTTCGGCTCGACAGAGTTATTAACTTGGTCTAACGTAGCAAATTTCAGAACATTATTTTATCTAAAAAAAAATCTTAATATGCTGTTTATAAACTTTCAAAACAATCGTGTTTAGGTGCCCGAACAAGAATATGAGCCAACAAACAGCCATCAGCAGTGAGTTTGCATCATTAAGGATGGTATGGGCAGCCATAACCGCAAATAGGCCTTCTGCAATCGTTTTCATCGAGCTAGATGTCAAAGTAATTCAGTACTTGCAACTTATCAACCTGAAAATGTTTTGGAAGCTGCTTTAGAACCGTAGCCATGTAGAGGTAAGGAACCAAATTTAAGATACTTTTTTTGTAAAATGAAAATAAAATATAATTTATTTCAAAACAATAAATATTATGAACACAGTACATCACTAGAAGGGTTTTATAATCACGATAACTAAATTAAGGCATACGAAAAAAGTTTACGGTTAAAACCAAATAAAATTCATACGAGAAACAAAAGAGTCTTTTAAAATTGAGGTGCCTAACTTGGTACATTACTCAAAAAAACCTTTTCCCTCGTAAAAAGAACAGGTGAATATAGAGCTTGTCAATTCTCCACAATCCTCATGGGCCCATCTGAAACATTTGACATATTTAGCCCATTTTCACCTTTTTTGTCTTCCGAAAATAGACCTGTACAAAATATACATTCAGCGTCACTGCCGCCACTTTCATCCAATGAGGAGTCTTTTAAAACAGGCTCTTCGCTTCAAGAATCAGAACTGGATGATGACAATGTACGTTTGGATTTATTCTTTATTTGTTTTGGGCCTGCATCGTTTCTTGTTTTCGCGTCACCACCTCTTCCTTGTTTAATCGGTCTTTTTATTTTTTTATCAATTTTACCAATATCTTTTTTCACTTCTTTAGCTTTATTTGGTCTCGCTTCCTTTTTCTTTAAACTTTCTAATAGCTCTTCTTTATAGTTGTTGTTATAACTGCAGCTTTTCCAGAATTTTTTCTTTGTTGAGTTTTTATGTACCGGAATGGGACAGATTTCCGTAGGAGATACCAAAACTTTTCCAACATTGTCTTGACTTGTAGATTGCAAGGAAATATCTCCTTCGCACTGCAGTAAACGCAGTGGTCTTTCTTTTGTTCTCGCAGGTGATGGGGTTCTTTCATTTTCACGTTGTTCTTCTGTTCCCAAGAAAGAGGAACATGATGGAAGATTTTCAATATTTTCCTGTTCTTGCGCTAACGTCGGATCTTGTCTCGGATCTTGTACTGGAGTTATATTTTCTGTTGATGGTTGTGTTGATGCTGTGGATGCATGAATTCCAAAATCGTGATCTCTGAAGATATAGCGATTAAAGGGTACCAAGCCAGTTTTTTTAAAAGCTTTTGATGATACTTCCATTGTAGCAGCTCGACTGTAAGCTTGTAACGATTACATCGTTATTTTTGGCCTGGCCTCTTGACTATAAAATATTTTTAATTTTCTTGTTAAATGGTGCGCCGTCGCAGCCGATATGGTAGGAAATCGCATTTGCTCGTATGTTTCGACGTTAAATAATTTCATTTTATTTTGAGAATTCATGGAATTCAGTTCATTCTTCACTTTCTACCCTCGTTCGGTGAGTAAGAATTTAATTATTTTAATTTTAGTTGTAAAAATCCAAAATTGGTGAATATTTTACTTAATATTTAAGTTTATTCTTTTACTAATATTTAATTATTTCGTTTACAATCGCTTGTCAAGAATCAGTTTTTTATTGAGTAAAAAATGTAAACATAGTAAGTAATTAATTTTTTCTCGATCTTTGGAGAAAACCTTTAGCGATTGTGTACGAAATTAAGGATTTTATGGTCGGAGATTCATTGCCTTTTTTTATTTCATTAGGGCTGCTGCCACTTTTGAAGAGGGTCCTAGGAAGAGATAGATTTCTCGACACCACGATCTATTTTCCTGAAATCAGCATTTCAAAACTACCATAAAGGATATCGATTTTCCAGAAGCCACCTCCATTTTGTTTAATCATCAGAAATTGTTTGTTCCGGGGACTACCCATGTGAATTTCACTTTACTACTTGGGCAACTAAGGCTCCGACAGAAGACATCGTAATCCAAAAGATAAGATTAAATTAATTACGATTTTTTTTTTAAATATTTTCTGACTTAACTTCAAAATTGAATTTTTTAAAGTTTGAAATAAACAATTTAACACTGATTCAAATTTCTTTTATTTGCTTGTCTGTAATTTGGCGCCCTTATATATTTGTTTGGGGGGAGTTAAAGAAAACCAGAAGGAAGCCACGATCCCTGGAGCTAGCAAAGGGTAGTAATTTCATTACAAACTGGCGCCCAACTAAAGTATTCTGGTTTTTTGAAACTTTTCCTAATCATTCACTTTAAATTAATTTTATATTTTCCATCAATTTAATTACAGACATTCAAATATTTTATTAATTGTTTTACTAACACTTAATTTTTTATCATTACTTTGTTGTTGGATTTTATTATCTAGAGATTCAAGGTAAACCACTATGGAATTGGTGTATTTCGTTTATAACTTTAACTGGTTTATTTATCGAAGAATATTATTATCTTTTCTTAAATTATTTTACCTTACAATTATGTTACAGTTAGTAATTTTTCTATACCGATTGTCTCTTTCGATGTTATCGTTACATTTAAAATATCTCTTTTTCTGGAATTTATCTCGATTATTCCTGATTTACAGGCGGAATTCTCTAAATAATTAAGGCCCTTCTAGGCAGATTTTAAAGTGTTTGTATCGTGTTATCAATATGTCCTTTTTTGTTGCTATCTATGCTTTCTTGGTCGGTTTTTTTTTATGACTTTATTTTGTGGTTGTGATAGTTACAGTCAAATTGTTTCGTGTATTCCTTTAATTTCTGTATTTTGGTTTTTTCTTTTCTCTCTTTGTTATCTCATTTCTTTTAGTTAAAATTTGGAAGATGGTTTTTAGGAATTTTGTTATATCTTGAGTGTGGGTACCTTTAGTTGTTTGCCGTGGGCATATTTTTGGTGTGGTCTGGAAGACCACATTATTACCGTGTAAGGTCTGTGAGACCTTAGTATCTTATAGGGGTCCGTGAGACCTCTTTATCGTGGAGCAGTTGGTAGTAACTGCTTCTTATCGCTTCTATTGGTGTTCCGATGGATGGGACACAATAGAAATTTACCGTATCTTATCTTGTATTGTGGGATTATGGTCTATTTTGCTTCTTTTTTTTTTAACCTTTAAGGTTTATCTTTGTGAAGAAAATAGATTTTCCATGTGTTTTTGTACCTACTTGAGATTTTTGTTTCCCTCATATCATTCTTTCATTTTTTTTTCTGTACTGTTTTGTGATGCACCAAATACAGAAATACCTTATAATAGCTTGGACTGTTTTTTCACATACCGAGGACATCTTGATATATTTTGTGATTTTTTTGTATGTTTCGTTACCTTTGTAATATTTTTGTAGTAACCTTGCAGTAATTTTTTGAGATATCGTTTTATATTTTATCTTTTCTCGATATTTTTAAATTCTCAAATTTTGGTATAGTTATTTTTGCATTCCGTACACTGGAGTCACTTCACTGAAGGCATTAGTTTTATTAACTTTTCAATTTCTATTTCTTAGATTTTTTTTTTAATTCGAAAACTTTTTCAAAATTCCTTTCATCTTTTTAATTAACTTCAATTGTCATTTATTTTTTTTTTAATTTAAAATTTTTTTTATAAGGGTTGGTGAGTTCAGGTCAGTACTGTACCTTAGGGATAGCATTTATTTGCGAGTACAGGCTGTCGCTGTTCCGCTGTGCCGCACCACCACGTTAGTAAAAATTTTGTATTATTGAATTCTTAGTTTGTTTCTTTTTCAAAATATTTTTTTCCTTCTTTACTTATTGATTATTGCCTTTCAGTGTTCTTAGCGTTTGAGATTTATTGTCTGTTCCTGATTGATTTCGTCGTTTTTACTTTTATTAACTGTCCTATTTTTAATGTTCACATTGTTTCCGTTATTGGTTGTCATTTCTAATGATAAATATTATCGTTTATCTTTTACTTTTCTCCAGTTTGCACAGCGTGTGCGATAAGACGTGGCAAGTTATTTTTGATTCGGATATTGATTGATTTTTCTTTTGTGTGTTAGTCACATTTTTGTTCAATCGATATTTGGTTTCAATTTTTTTTTCTTAGTTCATTGAATATTTGTTTAGCTTCTTGCTTATTTTGTTCTCATTTGTTGAGTATTTTCTTATTCAATGATTTTTGTTGACTACAGTCTTATCTTTATCTTTGTTGCTTTGATAAGTTATTTTACTTTTGGAGATAGACTTTTTTGCTTTGTATTTCTCTGCTTTGTGAACATTAATCTCTTGTTTCTTTCGTTACATCTCGTTATTGTTGTTTTCTTAATCGGCCTTAGATAGGACAGTTATTAATTTATTTTTGTTATCGATTATGGCTGTGCGATTAAAAAAATTTATGTCGAAAATTTTTTTTTTCAGTGTTTTTGAAAATTACATCAATTTTTGTGGTTACCTACTTAAATTTAATATTGTTGTATTTTTTACCTATTCATCAGTTTTGGATTATTATTATTTTTTTTTTAATTTTAAATTTTAGTAGTTTCTCTTTTTAATAAAAAAAAAAAAAGAATCTTCGATTCCTTTTTTTTTCTGCCAGGTTACCGTGGTGTAACGATTACAACGTTATTTTTGGCCTGGCCTCTTGACTATAAAATATTTTTAATTTTCTTGTTAAATGGTGCGCCGTCGCAGCCGATATGGTAGGAAATCGCATTTGCTCGTATGTTTCGACGTTAAATAATTTCATTTTATTTTGAGAATTCATGGAATTCAGTTCATTCTTCACTTTCTACCCTCGTTCGGTGAGTAAGAATTTAATTATTTTAATTTTAGTTGTAAAAATCCAAAATTGGTGAATATTTTATTTAATATTTAAGTTTATTCTTTTACTAATATTTAATTATTTCGTTTACAATCGCTTGTCAAGAATCAGTTTTTTATTGAGTAAAAAATGTAAACATAGTAAGTAATTAATTTTTTCTCGATCTTTGGAGAAAACCTTTAGCGATTGTGTACGAAATTAAGGATTTTATGGTCGGAGATTCATTGCCTTTTTTTATTTCATTAGGGCTGCTGCCACTTTTGAAGAGGGTCCTAGGAAGAGATAGATTTCTCGACACCACGATCTATTTTCCTGAAATCAGCATTTCAAAACTACCATAAAGGATATCGATTTTCCAGAAGCCACCTCCATTTTGTTTAATCATCAGAAATTGTTTGTTCCGGGGACTACCCATGTGAATTTCACTTTACTACTTGGGCAACTAAGGCTCCGACAGAAGACATCGTAATCCAAAAGATAAGATTAAATTAATTACGATTTTTTTTTTAAATATTTTCTGACTTAACTTCAAAATTGAATTTTTTAAAGTTTGAAATAAACAATTTAACACTGATTCAAATTTCTTTTATTTGCTTGTCTGTAATTTGGCGCCCTTATATATTTGTTTGGGGGGAGTTAAAGAAAACCAGAAGGAAGCCACGATCCCTGGAGCTAGCAAAGGGTAGTAATTTCATTACAAGCTTTACCAAACAATGCAGCAACAACATACGGTGAAATCGTACTCAGCTGGTTTTCACGTAACCAGTTTTCGACTTCTTGGGCATAATATGTTTTTAAAGGTGACATAAATCCAACGTCTAGAGGTTGCATTTTATGGGTAGAGTGTGGGGGTAAGCATATAATAGTTACGTAGTTTTGCTTGGCCAAATCTATTAGCTCGATATTGCGTGTGTGTGTGAGTAGTGTCCATCTAAAATCAGTAGGACAGGATCAGATGCACTTGGTTTGACAAATTTGATAAAGTGATCTAACCACTTTGTGAAGCTCTCACTTGTGACCCATCCCGATTTATGACAGTCGTGAATTGATCCAGCAGGAGCTCCCATCATTAATTCCTGCTTCATATTCTTCCGAGGAAAGATAATCATTGGGGGTACAAAAACACCGGTAGAATTCATACAGGTGATTACTGTTATTAAATGTCCTCTCTCTGCTGATGTTAGGGATTATATTTGTTTTTTTTTCCTTTTAGAGAAATAACTTTACTATGTTTATGTTGGACGATGGTAATACCGGTCTCATCAACATTGAATAATCTATGATTTGCATTCTGGAATTTATTAAACTCCTGTTCATACAAATCGAAAAACTTCGATACATTTTCTGGTGAAAAGGATTTGACACGAGCTGCTGACATTCCTTGTGGTGTTCGCATTGAAAGTTGGGGGTGTCTCCTTAAAAACAAACGTAACCATTTTTTTTCTGCAGTCTCTTTATCTGAGTTAAATTGGTGTCTGATACCGTTTCTTAGGGCTAACTGAAAAGCTAAACGTTTAATATTTCTAGATCGTAAGCCAAAAAATCGTTTCTCTATATTTAACGCATATTGGACTAATTCCGTTTCTATTTCAGGAGGCAAAACTGTTTTACGGCCAATTCTTGTGATGAGAAGCTCTTCTATATTTTTATTTGACTTCACATATCTTTCGAGTGTACCTTTAGGTACTCCAAATATCTTTGATGCCTTCAAATAGCCCATCTGTTTTTGTTTAACTGCCTCATCCAAATTATAATGAAAATTTATACTTGTAGATGCCTCACTATTTCCTTCTAGGTATATCGAAATTTTCAGATGCTACTTGTCCATAATTTTTTTAATTTTATTTTTATTTATTTATTTTTATTTTATTGTTTAAAGACTGGTCAACTAATTCTCGGCAGCTTTGGAAGATCTACATTTAATCTGTGATCTCCATGTCTCTTTAATACCATTACATCTGTCCCAGAATCTACTTACATCTTTGCAGAAGTTCTGCGATAGCAATGTCCAGTGTAGTTTTTAATGTCTGGTAATTTTAAAAAATAACGGAGTTTCGCTAAATACTGTGCAATTTTATGAATTCCTAGATTTAGTTTGCCACGTAAAATAAATCTATCTCTAAATCTATTAAGGAAATGATAACGAATTTTGATAAAATTCGGATACATGTTTTACTCAAAAATCCAAGCAAAACAGCATTACATTATTCAGTCGTTTTTAAGCGGGTACAGAAATTTTCTTGTAAGGTCAAGTTTTAGACCACAATCTGAATCAAATCTTTATTTCAGTAAATATAGTCAAAGTACCATAATTTGCTAATAACTAGTAACAGAAAACTTTACACAATAAAAGAGTTTTATATATGTACAACTTATTCACGATCATAAGATGCTAGAGTAGTACACATGTAATAAATAATAGTAGTATTTTTCTGTCTAATTTCGTGTTTGCTTTTGTTGTTCAAGTCGTGTTCTTATATAAAAAAATATTTATCTACTCTACCTCATATTATGTATCAATTTTTAGTTCGTGAAAACTGTCATTATAGACATCAGTGCGTGAAGGATTAAAAGTGTGCGTGAAGTGACAATGTATTTTTTATAATTCACGTTCACAAAGTTTCTATTTCGATACTAAAAACAGTATCGAAATAGGTTCATTGTAACACTGTTTGTTTTACACAATTGGTTGCACTGCACTGATTTTCAACGAAAGAGTTCAGGTAGTAAATCAAGAAGTATGTTTTAGTAAATTATTAACTACATTATCAGCGTTATTGCTAAATTCGGAATATTTTATACAAATTTGACAAACATTCTAATTTAAAATCATTAAAACTGACAAGTGTCAAAACTGTCAAGATTGCCAACATAAATAAATATTTCTAAAAACTCTCATTTTATTTTTTTTTTATACTTTTTAAAGTTCATTATAAAAAATAGTATGTAACACTCGAATTACAATGACGGTTTGTAGTACTCGTTCTTTGCGAAACTCACCGCTTCGCGGTTCGTTTCACAAACTGAACTCGTACTACGAAACCTCTGTCATTGTAACACTTGTATTACAATACACTATTAAATGGGATTTACCTTTTCGCACTGTTTTTGACACACCTTCATATAATCAAATATCCTTAGCATTCGCGTTGTCATGGTGTTGCTATGAGAGCATTAAATTTCAACAAAAGTTATTCTGACAGTTTGTAGTTTAAATTTTTAAATTTGAATTTGTAATTATTTTTTATTTGTTTATCGTAGATAAAATATTGTATGAAACTGTGCGTGAAGTGCTTTTTGCGCACTTACGCGATATATAGCACTCGCTTCGCTCGTGCTCTAAACATCGCGTGCGTGCGCAAAAAGCATACTTCACGAACTGTTTCATAAATAACTATTATAAAGGTTTCGTTAAAATCAGTTTGGCAATTTTGTAGACGGAAATTAATTCCAAGTCAAGCAAGAAATAAATACTAGTTAGGTTAGGTTTTTAACATTCAATTATTTGTCAGTCAAATCTATGCAAATTTTGTTTAATCGTTGCAAATCCAGTTGCCGCCGGAAATTTAAAAATAATCTACATTAAAGTCCAATCGGTGGAATACCCAAAATTTACACTTTTCTTGGGTAAAAGACTTTATAAAAATTGTTAAATGGTTTCGGAATAGGGATTTTTAACCTCGTGGTTGTATCAGGTCAAAAATTATTAAACTGCACTTTATTAAAAGTAAACTTTTGATTGATAAAATATTTTCTGAAAATGGATAAGTAGTTTTAAAAACCACCAAAATCCTGTTTTTACGAGCACCTAAGGAACAAAAGGAATCACCATGCAAAATTTAAGATCCCTAGCACTTGTAGTTTGTGAGATTTTAGAACACAACAATACTTATTATTCGACCGTACTATAAATAATAAGTGAGCAACCGCATTGCGAACAATTTAGCAAGGAGGGCTGCGTTTTACAAATATGTTAGCCCTCGCTTATCTACCAAGCTAACATTGTCCGCAGTCGTGGACCTTATCAAACAGCACTCTCACCAAAAATTTATACAGTGCTGGGATGAAACTACGAACTGTAGACTGGCCAGAGAGTTATTACCTCATCCTGGCAAGGAAACAGCAAAAAAATTTAAGACATTGACCAGACAAAATCTCCGAAAAGCTGTGGGAATCTTGACAGGTCACTGACAATTGTGACAACATCTCTTTAGGATGAAATTAACAGAATCGCCGCTATGCAGAGGCTGCGAACAAGAAGAGGAAACAGTAGAACACATTATGTATGACTGCTCTGCTTTTTCTGAAATCAGAAGATCCGTGTTGGGCGAGTACTGGCTTACACCAGCCGATGTCAGGGAGATCCCCCTCGGGAGCCTCATCACCTATTTTAAATCACTAGGCCTGGTGACAGCCTGAGGTGAGGATATCCCTACATACTGGAGGATGCACAATGGGTCATACGTGGCCTCAGTGCTGGCTGAGCAATAGCTCGCCCCTCCCCAAATTTCCAGATCAAGATCCAGAAGTAGTATAAAGGTGTTTTTTTGGATATCGGTAAAAGACCACATTCCTTACGTTTCAACCTTTACTCAATAGTTCACTAGTATTAAATAATTTCTAGATTCTTCAGGAGAAAAATTTAATAAAAAGATTACAATTACATTTAAAAAATTAAAATCAGTAATCATATTAAACTTCCCAGTAATATAGTCTTGTATATATATTGTTGGTTTATTAAGATGATTTTGGGGTAGATATCAGCTGCAGCTATCATGGAGACGTATTTAAAAACATAAAATAATTATTATTTCTCAGTGATTAATACGTTACTGGAAATATCCAATAGAATTTATATTATTTGTATTTCTAGAACAAATAAAAAATGATAAACTATTTAACTGTAAAATATAATTAATTAAAATTTAATTTCGCTTTCAGATAACTCAGTCTCCCAAGAAACGGCTAGTATAGTTCTTTCTAATAAATGTAACCAGTTTTTTGTTTTTACTACAAATGTAGTATCAGTTAATTTAATCAAACATAGACAGGAAAAAGCTGCAAGTTACTACTAGTAACATTATAATTTTGAAGAATCCATCCAAAAGACAAACATAGGAGTTTTGTAACGGGTAAAGAGGAAATCAATTTAACATTAAAACAGACTAAAATATGTTAAAATTTATAATGGATAAAAGGTTTTTTAATAATTTTTATAAAAGAATAAAAAGAAACATTTCATAGTTATATTAAAGTGGTGGATAATATCAAATTAATTTTATGTGAATCAAACAACCAACTCTGTAAGTCGGTACTATGACAGTCATGCCACTATTTTGTAGTGTCTCCTGCACGGATGTATCTCGTTCAGATGACAGTTTCTTGCATCCTCCTCAAGGGTTCTTTAAAGTTTGGCCTCGTTGATAAATTCATTTTATTACTATTTTTCAACCTTTTCATGTTTGCATATTGTTTTATGCATGGTGGCTCACAGAGTCGGGTGTAGGCTTCACATAAAATTAATCCGGTAGTTGGCCCCTTATTATGGACATATAATGTTTCTTTATTTACTTTTATATTTTTTTCCTCTATGAATTTTAACACATTTTAGTTTGTTTAATCCTCAATTGATTTTCCCCTTTTCTGCTTCAAAACTTCCATGTTTGAATTTTGGATGAATTCTCCAAAATTATAATATGTTACTCAAAGATAGTAACCTGCAGCTTCTTTTTGCCTATGTTTGTTTGAATTAACTGATACTACAATTGTAATAATTATTATTAGGTATGCAATCTTATCGATTAAGTTAAAAAAATGTTGTAACCCTTATTTACTGTTACCCTGAAGATGGCTCAATGGAGCCGAAACTAGTCGCTATTTTATGTTACCTTTTCATGCCAGTTATTTCATAATTTAAGAACTGATATGACTGAAAATATAACTCCACTAATAGATGCCCTAAAGAACTTACCGAATGAATTTCTCAAGAAAATAGACCAGGTTTTACAAGCGTTAGAGGCAAAAGTTCTATATTTTTGCGACATAGTCATACAGGAAGTGACGATTCAACAATGCGAAGTTAGACTTGTCCACGTTTTGGAAAGATTACGTGAATATGATCTTCATCTCAATAAAAATAAATACAAATTTTTTGAAACACAAATCAATTGTTTGGTACATACTATTAAGTAGATGTCTGGAAAAAATAAATAACAAAATTAAGGCAATACAAGATGCTCCTAGACCACAAAATCGTGAAGCAATTTCTAGGGTTAATCATGTACTACTCAAAATTTATACCCGATGTGATAACAGTTCTTCACGCATTTAATCGACTTTTTAAGAAAAAACGTATAGTTCAAGTGGACAAATAGCTGTAATAGAGCATTCATAAAAGCCAATAAAGAATTCTATTTCATTTCACATTGGCAACCGATGCAAGTCCATGGGGGTTAGCTGTGCCGAAGATCATCCGAACATTGGAATACAGACTATTTTTCAAGAAATCCCATTCAATTAACTTCGTATTGAAACACTTATGGGGGCTTTTTACACAATTTATTTACAAAATTGTTAAGATACACTGAACTCTGCTGGATAACGTCTAACTACTTGACAATACAATGAACTCTTGTGAATACTTGAACTTGAACTGACGTTAACTGCCCATGCATCCCCTTATATACAACTTTATTTAATCTAGTTAGTGTGTTTAGAAGTTTCTAGAATTTTCTAGAAACATTATTTAAAATAGTCAGTTGATTTTTAGAAACTTCTAAAAATCAACTGTCAACAACAATCTTTCAAATTAAGGTCCCTTCCTTTACGGTTATCCCGTTACAGTATTAAGAGAAACATGTAGATGGAATATATGTTGCTAATATTTAACTTCAGAAAAAATACAAGCAGATACCGTAAGATCTTAAGAAATTAAACGTGACAACGAGTTATCAAAGCTTAAAACAGATTTATTAAGAGGTAACGTGAGAGATGCTTACAGGATGTAATAAGTTTTTGTGACCACCGTGTAATCATTACGAAAGTTTAAAACCAGCTGTACTGAACGAATTGTATTCAACGCATTTAGGAATAGTTAAAATGAAGACACTGGCACAGACCTATTGCTATTGGAAGTAGATAGACTCTGATATTGGAAATGTAGTTAACGGTTGTATGGCATGTAGCAATGTAAGTAAAAATCCAGTAAAAGCACCTTTACCTAAGTGATAAATACCTGGCAACACATACATCTGGATTATACACGGTCCACTAATGGGTCATTTTTGGAACGAAGTTCCCTTTCGCGCGTTACGAACAGTTACGGCTGACGCTAGGAGCTAGCCCAAAAAAATTCATACCAAAAGTTGTCACGACACAATGCACCGACACACGCATGTTTCTCTCTCTCACAGACCAAAAAATAAATAACTCTCTCTCCCCCTCTCTCTCTCATAGATAGATATATTACAATTAAAAAGACACTATTTTAAATTAAAAGAAAATGTACATTAAAAAGAAAATACTGTAGAAAAAAACATAATTACCTATAATAGTATTATATTTTATTTTATCCTGTTTTTATAAATTAATAAATTCATAAACATTTTAAAAATAGTTCGTAACTTGACTACGTCAAATTACCTTAACTGTCAGTCACTGTCAAATATTTAAATTTTAAATTTTTTGTATTGAATTGTTAATTCCTGTTTTAAATTATAAAAAGTAATTTTAAAAAGATGTGTTATTTAAAGCTCTGGTATTGTATAAATGGACACTTTTGTTAAAAGAAACGAACTGTTAGGTAAGTAGAGATTTTATACAGACAATAATAAATGCTTATGTATGTATAAACACTCTGTTATGTTTACAAATTACTAATTCCTTCACTAATTAATCGAAAGGAACTTCGTTCCATCCGGGTGTCCCTTGACACCTCACACTTTTTTCTATATTGTAGTAAATATCAAGTCTAAGTGACCGAAGATTACAATAATAATAAGAAACCCCTCAACGAAAAATACCATTTACCATTTAACAGAAACAGTTAGTCAAATGGGACTGCCTAAAATTTTAGTAAGTGATAATGTCGCCATTTTGCAAATCTAAGGATTTTACTAAATTCTACTGGAGAAAGGTTTTTTCAAAACATCATTGCTCCAAATTACCCCACCAGTGCCGGCCAGGCCGAAAGGTACTGTCAAACACTCAAGTTAAAGTTATATCAAATGATGCCTGAACCTTTACGAAAAATTAAATAGATTTTTATCCAGATATAGAGTAACACCTTTAGCATCAAAAAAATCACTTTCGAAAATATATTCGGACACCCTCAAAATTTAACTAAGGTACTGTGACCCGACGAAAACAAAACAAGATGGTATTGATTTCAATCAATTTTACAAAATAGGTGATAGAGTCCAATCCAGGAATTATTCAAAAAGTAAATGGAAATATGTTGAAGTAATTGTACGGCTAGAAAAGCTTTATTATTTAATCGAACTGAACAATGGTTACAAAATTAAAACTTCGTCGTTGCAATGGGGGAAATCCAAATATTACAAAATTTTCTGGAAAAGTGTTATTATTATGACGCAACGGCTGACATAATTAATGACAACAAGCAAGAAATTGAAATTTCAAAGAATAAGGAAGAACATAAAAGCTAACTAGTTTACGAATTTTCAAGAGAAATACGAAACCAATTCAACGATTGAATTTCTGAATAATATTTATCTTTATTTATCTATTTATTCGACAGAAGGGGGATAATTGTCATATATCTATCCTTCTTTTTTTTAATATTTTTTAATGCGCGACGATGTTAATTATGTTATATATTCCATTTCACAGATTTTGGCCGATGACAGAAATCATACTCGAAGTAAATTTAGAGTTACATCTCTCTCAGATACAGGCAAGTTAGAAATTTAAATGAGGACGTTTGTTTTTTAATACAACACTTACGTAACTGCATCTTGTTTCACCGGTAGATAAAAAGTATTCAATACGGAAGTCTTGACTTAATTCACATTCCTAGTAACCGTCATGTACGGTTCGTTGTTGAAGGGTTGAATTTAATAATTATTAATGTCATATTTTTGTAGATGTCAAACCACACTGATAGTTTCAGAAACTTACTACCTAATTTAGAAAAAAAACTTTTCGCCATTGGTAACTTGGATGACAGTTTAATCTTATTTCAGTGGTTTCTAATATCAAATCGGCCAAAAACGATGAAATGGACTATATTATATATTTTTTGTGTACTGCCATAATTATGAATTGTCACATCTTTCCAATTTAAAATAAAACTCATTACTAAAAACAAGTTTTCTTACACATAATACAAACTGTCAATCAAAGAAAATGAAATGATGATTGGTAGACGTCTCCACATGTCTTACCGTAAAAATACATATGTATGGAACCACACATATAATCGTTCTTCATGTTTCGATAGCCCAGATCAATGCGAATTTACGGGTTAGTGGCACACACGATCAAAAGTAAGTCCTACGCCGATTCGCAAATTCTAGATAGGCGTTCTCAGCTATGCATATCGAATAACCGCGATCGGGTCAGCATTTAAGGTTTAATTAAACGCCGAACAGTCGGCGGCATGGTCTTTTTTACATTTACAATCGCCAACCCGCTAGCTACTTATATTCACGTCCTAAATCGAACAGTAAATTTAAAATTACTTGCTTTATTTTAACGCCTCTTCCATGTGTAGTTGGTTTTGTGTTTTGATTAATTTTACTTATTTTTCTATCTTTAGCAATTTTTTCTTTTTGTAATTCTAATCCTCTAAAGATTGCCATGTAGATTATACTTGTTACTTCAGCAATCTTTACTTGTTTTTTGTAAATTTAGTACCAGATATATAATTTACAATACTATTTAGTTACCTTAACTTAGCTACACTTGATTAAGATTTGGTCACGGAAAGCTTTTAGATTACTACTTCCGAACGTGTAAAATTATTTGTAATATACTGGACTCTAGATTATAATGCGTTTTTAGTTTTATTAAAAACTGAGTGTTTGTGTATATTGGTGTTGTTTTAATTAGTATTAAGAACAAAACAAAAAATTAATAACATTGAAATGAAAGTGATAAGATCAATAAAAGGACTTTCACTAAGGGACAGACAAAGAAATAAAACAATACGAGAACAATGTGGGATACAAAGCATCACTAGATTTATAAAAAAACAGACGAAATCAAAGGAATCAACACGTGGACAGAATGAAACAGGAGAGATTACCAAAAATTTCCAGGGACAACAAACCATATAGCAAAAGACCTCGCAAGGAAAAAAACACAAAAGATGGAAAGAAAGCTGGCAAAACACAAAAAGGAGTAAGAGGCAGACAAACAGGAGTAATCCTACTCGAAGGAAAAAGACGAAAAAGAAGAAGTATCTAATGGATCCTGCGCCAAATACCACAAACATACGATAAAGTTTCCATTAAGATCTTGGTGAAACGATTGCTACTTAACTAAATATAAATTTTATTCCCCTAGCGTACCTACCTAAAATCAATTTTTCTTTTACTTTAAAAATGACACACTTATGCTGTCATGAAAAAAGGGGGAACAGTAACTTAAGCTTACTTTAACTAATATCTCATAAAGAATGTCACTCCTTGAAAACTAATCATCAGATGATCAGATCTTAAAACTTATACCTACTAGAATGTGACCAAAATCTAACTGGGCAGATCAATGATACAAACAGAAATACAAAAGAATCTTATATATAATACAGTTAAATAATAACAAAAAATAAAATAAAAAATATAAAAATGATTATCGCAAAATAAGAACCGTTATGTGTATAAACAATTTATTGACATATTCAAAAAATGATATTAAAATTTGACTACTGACTTTTTGAAGACCTGTATGTGAAAAAAAGACAAAAAAAAAATAAGAAGAAATAAAAATAAAGACACATTTTAATAATAGTTATTTATGATATGAGTGTTAAAAGTGAGGTTTTATTTTGTGAGTGAAAACGTTTGTGAAATGAGCGGAGCGAATTGAACAATTTCACGAACAAAATAAAATCACTTTTAACACAAATACCATACAATGTTTTTTGTACAACTTCCCTATTTTGATAATGAAACGAGCGAATTTTCAATGACAATGAACCAAACCGTGTTAAAAGTAAACTAAACCGTGTTAAAAGTAAACTTGTTTACATGGCAACGTGTTAAAAGTATTTTTAACACGCTGCTATGTAAACAATCGTTTTTAACATTGTTTGCTATCATTAAAAGTGTCACTTTTAAAGACAGTTGTACAAAAAAACTTTTTTTCACAAAACGTCACTTTTTATGAAATTATTACTTTTTTACCATGGGAAAAAAGTGAGTACTTTTTTCCCGGATATATACACATAAATAAAGGTTTCCTTAGCAACGCAGGTCTAATTGACACACAGTCACTCACTTCGCGATTTTTAAAACAAATTACAGAATCAAATTGACAGATAGTTGATTGATAACGCAGGTCTAATTGTCACTATAAGGACAAAAGCCTACTAGTTTTAAAATTCAAATTTTACATCAGTAATTTTCTGGTTTTATTTAAAATATTAAATCGTCGTCACAGAAACAAAAAGTGTATTATACACGGGAAAAATATTAGATTTTAGCTCTCGGTTTTTTGTCTCCCTCCTCTTCGCGTCGGGAGACAACACAACCTCGAGCTAAAATCTAATACTTTTTTCCCTTGTATAATAAATAACTATTTTTTAAAAAATTAAACGTCCTTAAAAAAATGCCCTAAAAAGCCAGAAATAAAATCTTTATTTCTTAAAAAAATTAGATACAACTAGGCATCTGATTTCAATTTCCTTGAAGTCGGCTCCAATGGCAAATTACCCTCTACTTTAATCTTAGCTATTAAATCTAGATTTCGAATGTTAGTAACTCAAATCGTTTACAAAGATATAAAATATAAACCATTGGAGCCGACTTCAAGGAAATCAAAATTTTTTTAAGAAATAAAGATTTTATTTCTGGCTTTTTAGGGCATTTTTTTTAAGGAGGTTTATTTTTTTTAAGTTTTTATTTTATCATTTTTAGTTGTTACTTGATGCATGTTGTACTATTTTCAAAACCTTCCAAATACCGTGCAAGAGGTTCTGAGTTCAATCCCCAGCAATCCCGACATGTACCAATGTGACTTTTTGGAGACATAAGTAAATTGTCTTACACCTAGAAACACAAAGCACGTGGAAACATCGTGATAAAACGTGGACTTAATTGCCTGAAATCACCAACACGCAGTGAGCAAGAGAATTGATGAAATGCTCATTCCTTCTCCTTGTGAGAAGAGGTCTTTGGCTTAAGAGTGGGACAGTAACGGGCAAATTATTATGTTTTTATGTTATACATCATTATTAACATATTAATTTAACTGCAGAGCTTATTTTATTGATTTTTGTGGTGTTTCTTGGAATATCTTCCACATTGATGACCAGACCTTAATCGAATTTTTATGGGATCACACGGACACTCTATTCTTTTGAATGCAAAACAATTTTTTTTAAATCGGATTATAAATACCGGAGATATTCGGTAACATAAAAAAACTATGGTCGAATTGAGAACCCCCTCTTGTTTTAAATCGGTTAATGTGGGACTGTATCTCGCCAATTATTATGTTTTTGTGTTATACATCATTATTTACATATTAACTTAACTGCCGAGCTTATTCTGTTAATTGTTGTGGTATTTCCTGGAATATCTTTCACATTGATGACCCGACCATAACCAAATTTTTATGGGACCAATGGGAAACTCTACTCGTTTGAATGCAAAAAGAATTTTTTAAATCGGATTATAAATGCCGGAGATATTCGGTAACATCCATAAAAAAAAATATGGTCGAATTGATAACCTTCTCATGTTTAGAAGTCGGTTAAAAATAATGTAATACTTCAAAAAAATTGGTGATTTGATGTATGTCGGTAATCTGCGGGCTTCAATAAATTATAATTTGTTTTAGTTAAAAGAAAAATTATATCAAAACAACTATTTAATGCAATTATTTAGATGCTGATCACTCGAGAATTATATTCGTTTGCAAATAAAATATTTTTCGATTTTTCAGATAATTTCGTTTACACAGTATTTGGAGTTAAAAACATAAAAACTATCGCTTTTTTTACAATCATCTTTCGTTAAGATAAAATTTTAAAACTCAAAATTAATTTGTTTTGATCTTATTTTGTTTTTAGTGTATCCATAGGGTACACTGTAAAAGGTACAATAATGTGTTTTATTGGCGTTTCCGATGGATGGATATCTTAGAAAATCTCAGCTAATGTCCGCACACGATGTCACGGCAATTAGTTTGGGTTAAAATCATGATTAAATCCGCATATCTTTAATTCGTGATTCCGAACGTGCTTTTATTGTAATCTATTACTTTATGTACCATATATACCCATGAGTATAAATAATACAATAAAAAAAATGATGCAGTATACTTTCGGAACATTCCATATAAGTCATTAAGTTTAATAATAGCTTATGAGGATAATGATTTTATCCATATGAAAGCATTAATAGTTTTATATTATGTAAATGATTATAGCAGTGGATGACATTTAAAGGGCTTATATTGATAAACAAAACTAGTTTAATGAAACTAACTGAAACTGTGTTGGTTATCAAGTTAAATAGGGTCGAACTAGGTTATTAAAATAACCTAGATCAACAGACATAGACTCGTTAGCTGTTTTACAGTCATCCATATATTGTCTCCGTTTCATCTTTGTTCTATATTTAAAGTTTTAAATATTCAAGAAAAGAAAAACTTTTTTTGAAACCGGAAGTCTATTTATAATGTTATTAAAATTTGTCTTATTTATAGTCTGTGACACAAAAGCAAAGAAAGTAAACAATACCCGCTAATTTTTAAATTTTTAATTTTTTTAAACACATAAATAACCTTCACACAATGTTAAAACTGCAATTTTGAATTTAAATTGTAAATTCTAAGTAATAATTGTTAATTCCGACTATACTTGTAAACGGATTAAGATAGCAAAAATCACCAGAAATGTCCACCATGTATTTAGCGACCCAAATTGTAAAAATCTGGAAACAAACACGAAAATATGATAAAATCATAAAATGAAAAAAAACTAGAACAAAAATCGAAACACGAGAAAATATCGTAAACATTAACAAAAAGGTAAAGGAAAAAAGAAATCATTTAGTCTAGTCGACAAGTTGAAAATGGTACAAAATAGAGATACTGCTCCTAAAATTATGTGCGATAGCTCATTGGATCCGGAATGACGCCTAGAAAAATGTGCCAAAAGCGCGTATTAGCACATAAACAATTGCAAAAGTTATAAACAATTAAAGATGAAATAAATGGCATTCCGTTTTTTTGCAAATATTTCATAAACTATTAATATTTAAGAAATTTAAAAAAAGATTCTGAAAGAGGAGGAAATTTCCAATAAAAAACTTTAAGCTTCCGGGACTCTATCTCCGATATTTATAAGTTTAATTTAACGCTGAAAATAGGTCTCCGCGCGAAATATTTAGATTGCTTGCGCTGTGTCAAAAGCGAGTACGACACATAAATTAATTTATTTAAAAATGTCGCGCGGAGACCTATTTTCAGCGTTAAATTAAAATTATAAATATTGGAGATAGAGTTCCGGAAGCTTGAAGTTTTTTATTGGAAATTTCCTCCTCTTTCAGAATCTTTTCCTTAAATTTCTTAAATATTAATAGTTAATGAAATATTTGCAAAAAAACGAAATGCCATTTTTTTTCATCTTTAATTGTTTAAAACTTTTGATATTGTTTATGTGCTAATACGCGCTTTTGGCACATTTTTCTAGGCGTCATTCCGGATCCAATGAGCTATCGCACATAATTTTAGGAGCAGTATCTCTATTTTGTACCATTTTCAACTTGTCCACTAGACTAATTGTTATAATGGGCGCGGTACGAAGTTCGCCGGATCAGCTAGTATAAAATATTTTAATTCGGATATATAAGGAAACCCATTTTTTATTCTTTACCTAGTATTCTTTATTTTTTTTTATTATATTGTACATATATGTATTCGTTTTATCTGTATTTCGTTCTCAAATGCAATAGTATAAAACTAACTGACATATTTGATAAAAAAAACTATAAAGAAATCTGAGATATACATTTATTTTTCATGTGCTTTCATAATAACGGCACAGCTACTTGAGATTATGCAAATCTTGATTAATAGCCTTACTTTTATCTTTTAAAACAATGAACCCTTTGTTATTAAATCTTGTTGGTAATTGATAATTACATACCGAGATTATCGAATGATTGTTTACTAGATGGTCAGTGGGTTAAATACGGTACATGATCCGGAATAATCACAGAAGCAAGACAGTGATTAATGAGTTGTCCGTTGATACATGGTTATATCGAAGACAAAATAGTCTAAGTATTATATATATATACCTATACATAAAAAATACTATTCGTTTATAATTTTAATTTATATAACTGTTTAAGTGTTGTTCTATTTGGTTTTAGCTGTAAATTGAGGTACCTCCTATTTTCCCATTTTTGTTTTGGAGTCGGTGACTGATTACTGTGTCTTTATCGATATTTTGACATCAAATATAAGCTGCCCTTGAAGTTCTGTTTACCGTTTTTGATATATATTAATTTCGTCTCGATTCGTTATAATGAAGTTAAGTTTATAACCGGTTTAGTTTTGTTAATAAATATATGTTGTTTCCATCAGTTAACCAAGATGATCGCTTTGATTTTAAACTGATGTTCCAGGGTTTACAGCATCACGATGTTATTAATGACCCTAGCTTACGTATAGTTTTCGACGAGTATGTGATAACAAATTGAAATATTTCGTTAAATAATTATCAACAACGATATTTTTACAGTAACTGTCAGATTTCGAAAGCATCAGTTCGTAAATTCGTAATCATTTCAGATATAGAAAAAATGTATGGTTACATCTTAATAACTAAATATGACCATCGCCGGCATGAAATTCGAGTTTAGCGACCTCAAAAACCCCCGAGTAATAATTTTTGACTGATTTTAAATGAATTTAACGTGGAACTCCAGGTGACGAGGTTCACCCTGGGCACCAGGTACCTACATCGGAGACCATCGCCGGTCGGCATAAAATCCGTGTACAGCGACCTCAAAAACCCCCGAGTAATGATTTTCGACTGATTCTTAATGAATTTATCATAAAACTCCAAGCAACGAGGTTAACCCTGGGCACCAGGTATATTGAAGACCATCGCCGGCGTGAAATTCGTGCTCAGCGACATCAAAAACCCCCGAGTAGAAAAATTTAATACATTTCCATCGATAATTCCCGTGTTACAAATTGTACATTTTCCATAGCTTTGAGATGCTCTTTGAAAATAAATTTTCCTTATACAGAAAATGCAATTGTCGTATGTACCTAACTGATTAAGTTCACAAACTTTTCTGATGCTTTCCCAAATCGAATGCAAAAAAGGGCTTGCTGATTGTTTACCTGCGGAAAATTGATAGGTTTTGGGCTTATTAGTGCTTCATTGCCTCGCCCAATTGGTTACGATTGATTACGATTGGATAACATCCAGTTCGTCTAAAAAATGAAACAATGTCTTCTGCAAAAAGTTGAAGTAATCAGCTTCCGTTAATCGGTTAGGTAGTACAATCGGACCTAGTAACCGGTCACCCAAAATACATATCCAATTGTTCAACGAAAAACGTACTTGATGCCTGGATTCCACAATACTATAGGGATTTCGTCGGGTCACATATGCGAATTCTGGAAATTAAAAACTCCACTTCGTGTAAACCATGCCCCATCGTTAAGAAGAATGTCTGCAATGAAATTGGGGTCCTCAGCATCATTTCTTAGAAACCAGTGGCAAAACTCCAAACGTGCCCGATGATCAATCGTATTCAGAGCATACACTCGTTGGTATGGTATAGGTGTAGCTGCTGCTTGTGGAGTATTCTCCAAACCAGAGAAGCCCCAATACCTACCTTCGCTGATATTCTCCGCGAACTAGTTTTTAGATTTCCCTCTACTCGTGCCGAAATTACTTCTTCTGTCTCAGGGGTGGACACCAACCTTGGTCTGCCGGAATTATGAGACTTTTCCCAAATGTACCTGCATTACGCAACCTTTGATACAGTCTTCCCAACACACGAACAAAGGGCATGTGGCGTTTAGGGAAAGCGTCTACATTCAGACAGATGCAGACGTAGCGCTTGTCTAGCATTACCATTTGCACAACCGTATAAGAAATGCATATCAGTTAATTTAATGTTGCTGTAAACAGGCAAAATTTTTAAAATTGTTCAGCAACAACTAAATAATAGCTACAAATAATATCTAGATAAAATTTCGGTCAAATTTGAGAAGAAAAGCAAGTTTTTAAGAATAAAAAAAGAGGTAATCCAAAAACACAAAACCGAAACCGTTAATTTGCGGAAATATGTTCATTAAAACTTCTCTACATATTTTCAGCCATACTACCACCCATTTTATTTTGTGACATTTTTATTAACACCTTGTGTATAGGTTTTTACTGTTTTAATAAAATCAAACAGTAAATTCTGACGTTTGCTTCAATTTAAGAATATAAATTTATACATCGAATAAATATACATATATCTAGTTTTTATTGAACTATTTTTATTTAAATACCATTGAATAATATTAAAACAAGTGTCGATAATAAAAAAAAACACTTTTAAACATGAAAAAAAATCACTGTATAGAAAGTGAAGACGAGGAAAGTTACATTGAACTTGAAACTGTTACTGTAGTTGCAATTAGTTATAGATAGTCAGTCCCTCTTAACACTTAAATATACATATGGAAGATAGAAATAACTGTTTATTATGAATACTACAATGGTATTGTTTTATAACTTACACGTAGTAAATGATGAGTTAAATGACATTATGTTTGTCATACAGAAGAAGAACAAGCAGATAAATTAATTGAAAATGTAGGTATTACATAAACAATAATTTTAACATTAACTGCTAATTCTAGAGACTTCTGTAAATTAATCTAACTCCAAACTTTATCTAATAATAAATATATACATTCATTCCAAATTCCGTCTACCTTTAATCAAACCAATGCCTTCTGTTGCTTTCATATGATTCGTATGTACCAAGAAAATTTTACAAGAAATGGTGAAAATTTTACAAGAAATGATATCAGTTCATATAGTGTCAATTTAGAACACAGTCTATATTCTATATTTTAGTTAATAGTTCTTTGCAATGCTTCTTAAAACACATAAAATATTTTTAAATGTAGTTATAGCTGAAGATGCACTGCAATAACTGGTTGCACAATTAAAACACAGAAAAAGCATTAAGTAGTAGAGAAAATTTCACAGACAGTTTTTTACCTACAGTTCTTAAATGGTCCAATATCGTTTAAAGCATTTTCTTTTAGCGAAAAGAGGTTAAGAGGAAAATTACATGCTGCCAAGTTTATGTCTTAAGAATAAATAATTGCTATAAAAAGAAGAATAGACTGAAAAAGTTGGGTCTGCAATAAAATTACGAGTACGCAATGCATGATGTTTTTTTCAATTATTATGGTAAATCAATTAGACCTGTTTGAAACTGTTCAACTGTGAATCCTGATGTGTTTTGCTAATTTCCATTTGTACTTAACTGTAACATTTTATTAACATATCTAAATATAAATATTTACTTTTTAGAACATTCAAAAGTCAGTCAACAGTATGAAATTAAAAAATTAAAATGGTGATATGCAGAATATACATATTAACAGAAAAGTTGAATAAACGCAGAAAACTAAAAAACAGATCTATTATAAATTATAAATATTCCTAGTATATTTTAAAATATTAATTAAAAATATTTCAACAGCATACATTTCAAATATAATTATTCAAAATATGTACACTCTTGGCCAGTTTGATGAAAAATTAGAGAAAAAAAAAATTAAAAAACAAAATTTTTACACAAAGGGTGTTTTGTCAAGGGGCGCGGGCGTCCATAAATTACGCGAGGTGTTCAGGGGGGGAGGGGGTCAAGCTCAATCTTTCTAAATCTCACTTGGGGGAGAGGGGGGTTTTAGCAAATCTCACGTAATTTTTTTTCAAGTAGAAAATGGTGTAAAATGACGTAAAAGTAAAATTAAAGTACAAAAATGCTTCTAGAATGAAAATATGGCGAAATTTCACTCAATAGTGTTTGTCGTATTTGTCCAAACCCCGCAGATCAGCACCAATGTGGCTACTGCCCATGGACTGAATTAGAATAAATATTATTGATTTTTATTATCAAATACTAGTCATTTCTAGTTTTTAAAATAAAAGTAATGGAATAAATTGTTCTTGTATTTTTTTTATAATCCAACGCGATTACAGTTAAAATACCAATTTAAAAAAATCTTACGTGAGATTTGGGGAGGAGGGAGGGAGTTAGGGAAAATCTTATGAAATCTCACCAGAGGGGGGGTCGAAAAATCCTGAAAAATGCCTCACGTAATTTGTGGACGCCCCCCAACTAACAATTACCATATTTGGCTTACTATTACTTTTATCTGTTTTTATTTTAAGAATTTTTTTTCAAAGAGTTAAACAAAAAAATTAAAAGCACCGGTAGGTATACCTAAAGTTTCCAAAGAGTCCAGCAAATCCTGTTATTTAATAAATCTTGAACAACATGTAGTGGACAAATTTAAGACTAAAATTAGAACAACATTTCACCTTGCAATATCAAAATATTACCGATTAAAGATACCAGTGAAGGAAAAGTGACAGCAAAATAAACCTTGTTTTTAATTAAATTATATTAATCACAACTTATAAAAAGATTTATAGGTCGAACTATTATAAAAATTATTTTGCTTGAATTTGTATATTATGTGGGAATTTTGTATTAACACTCTTTATTTAACAACTAAACACTTTAAAACACTTTTAAATAACTTTAATTTTAAAATTTAATACTTTTTAATGAAAATTTAGTTTTTGATTTTTTGTACTAAAATTGTAAACAAACTATTTTAAATCACAACAGGCCGTTACTATTTTTTTTGTAATTTAGTAACTAGGGCCATCTCTTGAGTTTTTGCATGAAATATCTTTTCACATAAAAAAATAGAATTAGAAACACAATTGAAACATGCACTGTCATCCAGTTCTCAGCTATCCTGAAAATTTCAGAGCTGGTGGTGGTCGGGAAATAGGTTTAAATTCGATTAAAAAATTCCATCCGGAATGACAAAGAGAGAGACAAAGAACATGAAGAAAATAAAACAAATTTCTAAAAATTATATTGAAACCAATAACAGAAACTCATTTTTTAAAATAGCTAATAAAATAATTAATAATAAGATTGCCTTCCAATTTAGTTACGTTATCATAACATACATTCAAAAGAAAAAAAATGCTAACTTTCTTATGACATCCACGATAACCTTCTAGAGATAAAAATGTCTTATATTAACAGACTAATTCTTAACGACATCAAGAATGTTGTAGACAATAAAATACATAATTTGTTTATGACTACCATGACTTAACAAAATGTTCGAGCCTTGTCATCTCAATTTTTCGTTGAACCAATCAACCAACAACCTCCAGAAGAATTTTTCAACCTACAACAAAAAACTTGCGGTAGACTCGAACTTGATTAAGGCCCAAAAGTGCCAAGATCATGTTTACAAAAAAAATAATAAGTCTAGAGACGCTATTTATTAGTTAATGAAACGCCTCTCTGAGATAATCATAATTAGAAATCTTACGTAATAAAGGGTATTATAGCTGTTGTGTTTTTACTGATCATCTTTGTTAAAAGGTTTAATACAATGGGGATTACAAGATTACAGATAAATGTTTTTTTAAGTAGGTATATCAGCTTCTGCTTGATTTTTATAATTTCATTCTCTTTTAATGGTTGGAATGTTAGAATGGTATCTTCTACAGCAGTTTTTTTAAAAAGGAAGAAAATAAGCTAATGGATCATAATCATATAGGTAATATTCCAGTTCGTAAAAAAAACAAAAAACAGTAATAAAGGTATAAACTTCTCTCAGTAGATTTCTAGGAATATAGTTCGGCCCTTAAAAATTGGTTGATAGTTTTAGTTGTATTTTTTGTATAGATAGTCTTATATTTAGGTCAAAAAGCAAATGTGTCCGTGATTCTTAGATTTATAGATTTTTAATATTTTCTGAGACCTCATATTTTCATAAATATCGAAATAAACCATTAATAATAGAGAACATTTATGAAAGTACCGTTTAATGTTTTAAGGATAATTCAAAAATGTCATCAAATACAAGGTATTCCATATTTTTAAAATGTAGGCCTTGTCGACCTAAATTATATAAATTATATTAGAAAATTAACAATATACGCCGTTTCGTCATAATATAACTTACCCCACGACTCCTTTATTTCGAAAACTCCTGGACTAGCTAATACTTTTTCTATGCAAAATTTCTATAGTTAAGTTAAATGAATGCTTAAACATTCACGATATTAAAATAAAAATTATCTGAGTTATAAATAGGGGTACGTAAATTTCGCAAATAAACAATCGTGATTTAGCAAAAAAAATAGTGTTAAAAACTCAATTAAAGGCTAGAATTGTTGTAATTTCTACATTTTCATCTTTCATTGTGTGCCTGGGATCAGTTACGACAATGTTGTAGATACTAAAGTACCTACCTCTCGGCATCAACACTATTGACAGGGCAATTGAGACATTGAGTAGCTGCTTTTGCAAATCCAGGGTAGCAAGATTTTCATGCAACTAAAACTTGCATTACATCCACAAGAGCTTCTTGACCGACCAATCGAAGTAATTGTCTGTTAAAATGAGAGTACCCGTTAATTAGTTCTTCTTGTGGTACACTTTTGAAAAACGGAACTTTTGCGAAGCTTTCCACTATGGAATTTGAATTAACAGAAGAAGAGGGCACATTTGCTGCTTCCGATGGACAAAATAATCTGCAAATGTGCTTGTAGCACTCATTTGTCTGATTCGTGCCGTCTCTGTGTCTGTTTTGCCAGAGTTGTTATAATTGTTAGCGCGTCTGATAAACATTTGAAAGCAAGTAACGTAAAAAGGTGCGAAAGTATTTAATTTTCAAATTTCGCTTTTATCGCAAGTAAAATGCAGATTTCGCTTTTATCCAATCTATTTCGTAAAAACCAAATTTACGTACCCCTAGTTATAAACCGATACTCTATAAAAATTCAGAAGTCAAGATAAATCTTTATTCCTGTTAATGATTAGATGCAAGTTCTTTTATGCCAGCTACAGATGTTTTGAAAGTAGGTTATTTAAATTGACAGTTTATTTATTATAAAATAACCTCTTTTGAAAATTCTTTGGTGTCTTGCGATTCCTTCTTAGTACCTACGCCTCTGTTAGCTGCTCTTTTGTTCGCATCGATGTTATAAATTTTAATTTCGAACACCAGGAGCTGCTTCAATGTCAAGTTGTGAGGTTACGCAATAAATTGCACTTGGATGAATGGACTCTACTCATTATTATGTCAGCTTATTTTAGATTGGAATATAAATAACAAAAAGATTTTATCAGAGTGCCATTTTTGGTGGCCGGAATTAAAATTACTGAACCGGTATTTGCTATATCTGTTTATCTTAAAAACTTTAAGGATGAGATTGTCCACCAAATATATAGAACTTCATGCAATGACTACATTTAAAAATATTTTGCAGGAAAATGTTTAAAATACCTTTAAATATGAATATTACGAAGGACTTAAAGATATATTGTTTTTTTTTCATTCTAAATACAAAGAGAATCTGGTAGACAATGAATACTCTTAAGACTCCTAAACTCCTAGATCATTCGTGTGTTAGAAATATCTTTAAGCAAGTTCTCTCTCAACAGAACAAAAAAAAAAGATCAATGGAAATATTAAAACGAAAATGTAATAAATAAAACAGTTTTTGAAAAGAAGAGTACCTAAGAAAAACAAAGCTACTTTATGTTTAATTAAATAAAATTAAAAAATTAAGGAAACTATTAAAAAATGTAATTATTTATCATATATATTTTTAACGTTGGTTTGGTATCAATAGGTCAGGATCGGTCTGGCCAAAAAGGACTAAAAATCAGAAAAAAAATTGGTATCACTTGTACTATTTTGTTCGTTTTAAGGATACCTGTATAATTTCGACAGTGATACTAAAAACTAAAAAAAGCGATGAATTTTACATGGAAACAAAAATGTTTCAATATTGTGCCCGAACGTGAAATTCTGACAAGTTATAAAAATTCTAAAACTGAAAAGTTGAGATTATCAAGTAAAAAGTTGAGAAAATTAAAAAAAAAAGAAAAACTTCTATCATGTTAGATGATAATAACTATTCATAAAGTACTGAAAGATTCAACTGACATTATTGGTTGCAGGTCTGACACTGAAGTCTAATCTAAGGATCATAGGATGACCCTAAAACGAATAAAGACCTGCGCGCATCAGTGATTTTCTTATAAAAATTCATCTATGAACCAATAATTTTACAGCATCGCATAGTCACTTGTCCTGGTCCCAAAGATTAAAAGCAAAGTAAACTTGGAATTATAGCAAATTCACAGTTGCACCAACTTCTTAAGAGTGATTAAAACAAGAATAACAATTGATTAGAAGGAAAAGAGCTGAATTTTAAAGACAAGAATTTAACTATTAATGTATTGAAACACTTATGGGGACTTTAACACAATTTATTCACAAAATTGTAAAGATACGCAGAACTCTGCTGGTTAACGTCTAAACTTATTGACAATACAATGAACTATTATTTGAACTCCCCTTAATTGTCTACACATCCCCTTATATAAAACAAAAGAACATTCTAGAATGAACGCGAAACATAAATCGAACTTAATCATTATACACTAGAAAGAGAGAGGTCCATCATGATAGGTTGGCGCCTTACCAGGGAAACCACAGTGGAGGTGTGCAGCAGCTCCAAGAATATGGTTTAGCTGGTTCAAGTAATGTGCGGGATCCCGATTTAGACAATAAAATTCCAGGAGGAATAAATCTAAGGAGGGGGCAATGTAATGGGATAACCGATTAAGAAAAGGACCTTTACGTGAAAGACTATTCTCAGGTTATTTGTTCTAGAATGTTCTCTAGAACAATAAACCTGAAAATAGTCTTTCAAGTAAAGGTCCTTTTCTTAATCGGTTATCCCGTTACAGTATGTATGTAGTTAAGGGTAACAGATACACCTGCGACCTATAAGATCTATTGTGTTCCCTTTTTCTTGCTATATTTCTGATGATTTCTCAGACTTATAGCAGCTCTTCTAGTCCTATCTTCCTTAGAAAGTTTAGGATATCATTGGGTTTTAAATTAGGTAATTCTTCCCTTTCTATTTCGTATGACCATAGGTATTTGAGCCTAGAAGTACTTAATGCTATGCATTCTGAGAGTATGTGTATTGAGGTTTCATCCTCTACCTCACAAAATCTGCAGTTTGCTTTATACATACATACTCATACAAACATACAACTATTAATTACAAATACCCGAATAAATATATATAAAACCAATTAAAAGGTTTTACTGTCAAAAACACAATTGCAATTAATTTGAAGTGTTTATAAACAGTTTCAATTTAATTATGAAATTATAATTTTTGAAAAATTTATAATATAGTTATAATAAGAAACATTTAAAGTCTATTTACCTACTTAAAAATGCTAAGTACTATTACTTTAAGTAAAAATATAAGAATTACTAGGGTTAAACTCGGCTAAGCTTCGTTTCCAAATCATCAATACATTTTTATAACATAATAACACTAAGCCGTCCTCTTTATTGGTACACATCTTCTTGTGTTCTAAAATCGGATCATACTTATTCTATAGAAAATATGGCAAGATTTTCATTAGAATTCAATACACCTTATATTATAGTGTGTAGATGCCTATATAAACAAAACCAGTTCACATAATTCATCATTCACTCGGTACAGGAGACAACTTTTGATGCATGGATATTTCCATTGTAAATAATCCTAATTAATGTGTAACGTATATCGCCACAAAACACCCACCTCAGTTCTAACATTTAAAAAAGCAGCAAGTTTAGGCGCACCTAAGAAAAGCGGCCGTTACGCGTTTGCAAATCTAAAAATAATGTCTTTTGTAATGAGTCAAGTCAGTAGTCGCAATCCTTTATCGTATTATCAGAACAAATGGGTTTATTCTCACTTCTCAGTGAACACGTAAAGATATGGTTAACAAGAAACAAAAATTTTGTAAAAATATAAATTCCGTTTTACTTGAAGCTTATTAACTACGGAGGAACAACCGTTTTGCATGAAAGGAGCTTCATTTTCTTCAAATTTGTTTTATTGGCGTAACCAACATTACATTGACGCAAAAAAAATTAAATAGACATGTTACTTTATTACCAGCTATGGCTAATTTTCATTGTAATCTGTAAGCTAGAATTTATAGCCAATTTAAGGCTCAATAGTGATTTATCTATAATTTATATAATTTCGATGTTATTAAGCTACAAACGCTCGTAAAAAGGGCTTAGAAGTCAGTAACACCCTACAAGTAATGAGCAATTTGAGTTATTTATTGTTATTTGTTAAGTTATAGGTATTGGAGTTTGCGGTATAATTAAATGTCTATTTTTATGTACCTAAAAGATAATTAAAAAGTACTAAATGCTATTCCAATCCTATTACTATTTATTTTGTTTCGAATAGATATATACTGTGTATTAAAATCATTGTAAAAAAATCATTTTTTATTGTCGAGATCACATTATGTTTGACGATATATATAAATATGATACTTTTGCGTTATGTGTAACTCGAACCGTATAAAAGAGAACGTAATATTATTAAGATACATAAAGGTATACAGAAAATTTCAAACAGTAATTTGATGGAAACTAAGTAAAGAACCTTCTTATGTTTCTAAGTTCAATTCGATTTGTATTTTTTTAAGTTTTTCACAATGTTTTAAACGGTATCATATAAAGAAGTTATTTTAAAAGTTTATGGCCAGAAAAAACATTTTAAATTGGTCAGCAGTAAATGAATTCCTATTTATCTTTAAGTTAATAGTCTTTGTGTTTTCTCGTGTTTTAAGCATATAATAATAAATTATTATTGCGTTTTTACATTTAAAGTATAAAAATATGAATAACTGTATCCAAAACATTATCTTCTACACACGTTAGGTACACTTTTTTGTTTCCTCCTAACTATTTCTTCTTGTTCGTCTTCCTATTTCCTACGTAAGATATACCTACACCTATCTATGAATCTACATTGGACAAACAGACGATTTTCGTGTCAATGTTTTGATATCTTTTCCAAAGATCTAGACATGCAACAAAGACTATCGAATGGGAGAGAAAGAGACGTCTTTAAACATCACTTGTCTGTAGATCATATTTCATCACTAACACTCATACATATTTATTTTATGATGTATGTATTAGAGAATTATACACTTGCTATTTACTGATTGCTTTGACATTTTTAATGGCCACAATAATTACAATCAAAAATATTTTTTTAATTGTAAAAAAAGCAACATGGTTGAATTTGCATCTCTTGACAAAGAATTTGACAGTAAAACCACTAAGATACAGTTAGTCATTTTATGAAACATTTATTTTAATTCCAAACAATTAGCAAAGGATTTCCTATTTTTATATAAGCTCATTTGTGTTATTTATTAGAACAAAACTAATAATTAATCCAAAAATTGGAACTTCATATTTTGTGAATTAAGTTAAAGAAAAAAGCAAATTAATATCTTTTTTACTAGTTAATTCAAGCTATAAATAGACGGAGGAACCGCAGCACATCTACTGCTTTTATTAGTCAATGTCAAATCTAGAATTGAAACCTCATATTCCATGACTTAATATGTACCACAGATACAAAGAACATGATAAAAAGTTTATAGCGCCCGACTAGTTATTACCTGTGGTGAAGGTCAATAAGAAAGGTAACAACAAAGGAAAAACAGGGAGAACAGGGAGTGAAACAATTGTTTGTTTAAGACCCATAACTTTACCAGTAGTAGTAAAAGAAGAACTATGCCGGAATATGTATCATATTAACGTTATTAGGCAGGTATATTAACATAGTTTTCTATACATAGCAAATCCAGCTCTTTATTAACTATGTTGTTTTTATATAACTTTCTTATTAGCCATGTACCTAAAGATTTTACCGTATTGTTTATTTGTCTTTTAATTTTTTAAAATCATAAATAGTTTTCATCCCAGTGTTTCAAGCACTCTGAATATTGTAATATTTATTCAAAAACCAATATTGAATCTAACATTATAACTTTCTGTGTAATCTGTTTAGTTCGTATTTTTTACGAGGATTTTGTATTTTGGATTATTTCCAGTTTTTCTATCAATGAGTTGATATCGTGCTAATACCATATATTCGTGTCCAATTAGATATCAGAGAAACATTACACAAAAAAAGGTTTAAAGCATGAAAAAGGAAGAGCAGAAAGAAGCTGGAGTGAAGGGGTGAAACATTTATGTTTGTAAGATTCCTAAGAAGAAAAATGAAAAAATATGCCTGAATACGCAACCAGTGACTGGTACTAGGCAAGTCCACCAATATATTCTGTCCATTAAGAGGTAAAGCGTTCGCACAACGTGTATAAAACAATTGTATCAGCCAACAAATAACTCAGTTGCCAGTGTAAATAGTGTAGCTACGATGGATAGTGGTCGTCCTGAAATATCATCGCATCTTCTGTAGTGGGGCGCACCTTTTCCACTAGCCTCTAAATACGAAATGAATAGTAGTAACGAGCTAAAACAAAAAAGTTTGGACGCATCGTATGAATGCCAATAGAAATATAGACCAGTATAGACTTGTCAAGTATACGCCGCACTGCCAATCCCTTTAACTTGTAATGATTTTAAGGACAAACTACGGAAAAACGCCAGTGACAAATAATTGCGCAAGTGAAGCATTCACACGTTATGACAAGTATCGGCAAGTAAATATACCAATCGTAAGAATCTGGCTTTATAAAGTAGGTACACAAACAAATATCTTTTTATATTTGTTGCTTTTAGGTATTACTGATTATTCGTCTTTTATTTTTTAAAAGCATAAACAGTGCTACATATTTTGACTAAATATTTTTGTTACAAATTGCGACACCAATGCAATTTGTTTTTAGGTGAGTTGCTATGGCATTAACAAAATTTGATTTGGTTTAGAATTTTGAATTTTAAAAGTCCTTTTTGGTACTACAAACTGCATTTTATTAATAAATGTCTAATATTGTAGGTAAGTCTACTAAAAATAGTTTTTATCCCAGTGACTTCATATTTTGCTACGGAATCTATTTTTCTGTTACATTAGTGATTTAATAAGGATAAGGCAACATTGTAATCCGGAGGCGCCACGTACAAGGAATTCAGCGTAATTTCATATTTATCACTAAAAGACACGCTGTAATTTTAGCCGATGCCCGATGCAGGTTGTAGTTATTTAAAATTTATACAAGACAGTCATTTCTTTTAATATTCAATAATTTCGTTATTATGGTTGCATGGGAAAGTATAGAGTGTGAAACTGAAACAAGTTTGCTATTTAAAGTTGCCAGGTACATATTTGCAAAAGAGACTAACTTTACAATGTAACTATTTTTTTAAACTATTAATTTACCAAACACATAACTCATAGAAACGCTTTATTTCAAAACTAAATTAAAGACTATATTTAACACTAATTGACCAACAATATGACCAATCAAATCAATTACTGAAGTAACTTTAAAGAAAGAAACATTTTGCAATAAAAACAATTAAAAACTTAATGATCCTCTGTAATAGCATATTAAATTACAAAAAACAAGTAAAGGTAGGAAAAAGATCAAAATATATAATTTACAACAGAAAAGTTTATAAAGAGAATATGATCTAAATGATAGGCGAATAGACAAGTAGATGAAACTATTAATTAACATTGAAAAAAGTAACAATTAATTGTAAAAAAGGCGTGTTATCAATAAAACCAAATCAAAAAAGCACAACTTTATATATTCGATCAGTTTTACCATGCAAAGCATTTTTGGGAAGATAATATTACAATTTGGATTAATTCAATTCATTTTCGTTTATAAAATGATTCGATTTAAATGTCTAAAATACGAAGTGTCCTAAATAACAGCACCCTCCTGGCTGCATATGTTTGTGGAGGAGCAGAACAAGAAATAGTTTTTAAGGGTTGTACATACAAGTGAATCGTTTTGTTTTGTTTCTATTGCTTAGCTGTAAGTACTAAGAAAAAATGTATGTTTGTAATGAATATAATGTATACTGTAAAGTTTAAAAATATTAAGCATGACCTTTAGGCAGTTTTTATCTTTAGATCTCAGTTGCCATTAAATCAATTTACAATTTTTGCAAAACAAAATTCCAAACGGTTCGTCAAAGTCTTCTGGCTTATCATCGGCGACGAATCAGCAATAGGCGCATGCACATTTATATACGTTCCATCACGTAGTGCTCGTAGCGCCAAGAAGCGCAATTTTTAGCGCATTTAGTCACGACTTGCGTTCGCTTGGACGCTTTTTACCAGCCCTAACATAAATCAAACTACTTATGGAGAAACGATAATTATACGGTTTCGTTAAAACCGGTGATTTTGCACTGAATTTTTACAAAAATTAGACACCTTCGCAGACCCCGTATAAATTTTGCTTTCGACGTCTGCCTACGGTTTTGTTTTACGTGTGAGAAGTTATGTGTGTATTAGAAACAACATAAACTTTATTGTTGAAATATGACTATGGTTTCACCAGTCTTGGTATTTTTGATAGCTTTAATAGCTTCCCTTATAACTCATAATATTCCTGCAAGGTGAAATTGTTAGGTACCTAAATATATACTTATTTTTAGAATCAGAGCCTTTAACAAAAAAACAGTTCTGTGTTAATAAATATTTTGGTTTCTTTACCGTATTGTTTATTATTATTGTTATTACGAAATTCTCAAAACGTTATACTGGTTACATTTACGGGGGATCTACACCTGATCGAATTTTACTACCATAACTCAGTTGTTCTAATTATCGATATATTGCTCCCTGTTGGCATATTTTCTCCTGAGGCCTTTAATCTTTATTACTCAGCACATCTTCGAGTTGTTTATCTTTTGGTTTATATCTATATTAACTGTTAACTCATCGCTTATCACATTATTTCATTAAAAAAAAATATATTTGTATTTTTTTTGCTTTATTTCGTCAACTCTAGTAGCTCTTTATTAATGATTTTAAAAAACCAAAACTCCTACTGGTGATTTTGTAGATATATTATACCCATAGAGCTCAAATGTGCAGATAGAAAAAGACTTTAATGTTGCCAATTAAATTTAATATTTTTTAATTTACATCGTTAATTGCGACTTTAGGGAATAAAATGTCATTTATTTTACTGTAACATTTTTCTTTCATCAAATCTTTAATGTTTTTTTTCTAACATAGATTTTTACTACCTACTTTTATTTTTAAAATTTATAATTCTTCGAATTTGTGTTGTTTAGGAATTATTTTTATTTCTTTACTAAAATTATATTCAAATAAGTGAAATTAGAAACTACAAATATGTTCTAATTTTTACGAAAAATAATTATTGTAAAACCATTTTAGGATAAAAAAAATATTTCGATTATCAATAGTTCAAAGTCTAAAAAACTCTATTGCGGAACTTGGATCCATTTTACTTCTTTTAAAATATTTGCTCCGCTTCAAGAAGAACAAATTATAAACCTTTTTTATTTAACCTAAGTAAGTTCTTAAAATAAAGTAGGTGATTTTGAGTTGGCGCTAAACGTAAAGTACGCAGCGCGACGATCCCCTTTGCCAAGTGGTATTCTTTCTTTAAATTTAAGGAGATTTTGCGTTACATTGTTAATTTTATTTTGTTATCTCTTCAAATTTAAGGTAAAATAGTTCAAGGAAATAAAGCACTAAAATCAGCAAAACCTTAATTTGTAAAGTAAGATGGATCGGAATGCGGTTTTTTGCATTCGATTCGTTTGAGCGTCAGGAAACTTTGTCGCTATTTCTCATAACGTAAAAATCAAAAATTGCATTTCTGCATTAGAAAATTGCATTTAAAAAGTGCATTCCGAACAGACAATAGATAAAAAAAATTACAACTCGGTAAGTATTGCTGAAAATAAGTTCAATTTTTGTACTCGGGGGTTTTTGGGGTCGCTGAATACGAATATCTTAATGTCAAATTCTCCGAGGCACCTGGTGCCCAGGGTGCATGGAGTTTTATGCAAATTCTATACATAATCAGTGTACAACTTGGTACTCGGGGGGGTTTTTGTGGTCGCTGAATACGAATATCATGACGAAGATGGTCTCCGAGAAACATGGTGCTTAGGACAGACCTCGTCTCCAAGAATTTTATTCAAATTCGATACAAAATCAGTGTGCACTCGATACTAGGGCGTTTTTGGGGTCACTAAACACAAATATTATGGTGTGAATAACGAATTTTTAAGAAATTCGTTATTTATTCGTATCGGATTTTAAATTTACCGCTATTGGTAGCACTGAGTCGATACCTAACGGACTTCACGTAAGGTTCAGATTTTATAGGCAGTGAGGATAATGTCTTTTAAAATTAAAATTGTTAATTCTTTTATATTTTTATAAAATTTGAAATTTCCTTTTTCTTTTGAATATAACTGGTATTTTCAAAACGTTATTTTCAACTCATCTTTTCAACACTTACAAAAAATTTTGTTCACCCACCTCAAAAACCCCCGAATACCAAGTTTTGACTAATTTGGTAACAAATTTTTATAAAATTCCACCCTGGACACCAGTTACTTCAAAGACTTTCGGCACCATGATATTCGTATTCAGCGATACCAAAAACGCCCTGGTACAGAGGGCACACTCATTTTGTATCCAATTTGCATAAAACTCCTGGAGACGAGATATGTCCTGAATACCGGGTGCCTCGGAGACTTTCGGCACCATGGTATTCGTGTTCATTGACCCAAAAACACCCTATTACCAGGTGTTTACTGATTTTGTATAGAATTTGCATAAAACTCCAGGAGAAGAGGTAAATACCATGCACCCTGGGCGCCAGGTGCCTTGGAGAATTTCGGCATCATGATATTCGAATTCAGCGACCCCAAAAACCCCTGAATACAAAAATTGAATCCATTTTCAGTAATACTTACCGAGTTGTAATTTTTCAATCCATTTTCGGTTCGAAATGCACTTTTCAAATACAATTTTCTAATGCAGAAATGCAATTTCCCATTTTTACATTATGAAAAATAGCGACAAATTTTCCTGACGCTCCAACGAATCGAATGCAAAAACCGCATTCTGATCGATATTACTTTCCAAATTTCGGAGGTCCAGTGCTAAATTTTCTAGATTAATATCAATACTCAATACATAGTATAAAACAAAGTCGCTTTTTCTGTCCCTATTTCCCTTTGTATGCTTAAATCTTTAAAACTACCCAACGGATTTTGATGCGGTTTTTTTAAATAGATAGAGTGATTCAAGAGGAAGGTTTGTATGTATAATAACATCCATTAAGTAGTGGAGAAATACTGTTATTTTTGAGGTTTCTAATGTGATGTCGTTAATTATCAATTTTTTTCCGCTTACATTGCAAACGCAGGCTTAACCCTACGAGATTTATCAAAATAATGTACTAATTATTTGTACACATTGAAAACGTCCACAGAAAACTCCGCGATGGTATATGTCTATCTCTTATGGATATCCCACAATAACATTTTTTTGTCATTTACATTTTACGACAAATAATGGCTAATTTTCGAAGCGATTTTAACCAATACAGCATTAATCTTTATCCAATTAAATAGCTTAAATACATTGTTAATTTAATATAGATCTATATGGTCCTTTACAGCACAAGATTTAAATGAATATTTTCGAAGATATTGCAGATTTAAAATTGCGGGACGTAGCGCTTGCGGTGGTACTGGCCGGCAGGGGCGGCGGCAACGGAGGCTGCGATTTTCCTTATAGCACTTTGAATTTTGCAGCGATTGGACGCGTTTATTACGAAATTAATCATTATGACGCTACCCTAAGGTGGCGCAGTTGAGATGTTATAAATTTACACCTGCAATTCTTACATAATTAAGTACTATGACGCCACCGTAAGTCGGCGCAGTTGATATCTCATATATTTAAAAGAGCAAAACTTACTTACCTAAAAACTATGACGCCACCGTTAGGTGGCGCAGTTAATATATATAATATACCTAACCGATAAAGTACAAAGTACTATAAATAATAGTAAAAACTGGTAACTAACGAGAAAATATGATAAAAAATACAAAAAATTAATCGTAAAAATAAAAAAAAAATGGAAAAAACATTACTGTTAGGCGATGCGAAGTTCGCCGGGTCCGCTAGTTATAAATAAGTACCTAATCTTTTTCTATTGATTGTTTAGCACCGACTCAAATTTACTTAGGTAAACTTAGCTTATTTTAAGCACTGACTTGTTAAGGTTAAAAAAGGTTTATTATTTAACGCTTTTGAGTTTTTTGGCGGTTCAATTTTTTTGTTAAAAGGTTTTGTTTTATAATTTTTCTGTGGCTTACTTTACTTAATTACTACGCTACTTTAGCTATTGACTGTTGCATAATCCTACTTTATATTGTTTGTTGTATTATAAATACTTATATAAAAAACAATAGGCGTTACTTTTAACAGTATTATTTTCAGAGATGGTAGTTACCGATCACGTACCTATAGAGCTTCAGCAGTAAGTATTAATTAAAGAAAAGCCAACTGAGATGGCTATCGGTTCTTACACAATGAGCTATTAATTATTAAAATTGAGAGGAATTATATGGAGATGCCTCTTTGACCATATCGGACCCGACAGTAATATTTTTTTAAATTGCACAACACGCAGGAACTACGAACAATGGTAAATATATCAAATAGAGTTTGTGGGTATTGTTTTTTATCACAGCAAAATAGTATTGAAGTTTAAATTAAATGTATACGAATTGTGTACGTTTTGATACAAGAAAGCATTGGTATTTAACTCGCACTTGACAATTTACGTTTTATTTGTCCAGACTATTTCATTTCATTTATTTTTTAAATAAAGTTTATCGTTGGCGTTCGAACTATTTCCGACATGGATCAATTGCACTAAATTGTTTTTATTTGTCCCATTTTAATAAGTTCTGAAGAATACTTATTAAACAGTAATAAATGTTTTTTTAATTTCTAGAGTTGCCACTATGATAAAGAAATCTTTAAAATCGTCTCAATGAAATAAGAGAATTTTAAAATAATAATCTATATTTTAATTTGTGATTGTAACATTATAAATACTTCGTTAGAAACCAATACCATTCCATCAACCTTAAAAGTTTCAACGATAACACCATAGCTAAAGTTACTAATTCGAATAAGGCATCTGATCTTAGACCAATCAATATGCTCTGTACTATTGAGAAAGTATTGGAAAAAGTAGTCTATAGTCAACTTGTTGAATATCTAGAAGAGAATAACTTATTAAATAGTGTACCTACAGTCGGGATTTAGGAGCAAACACGGTTGCGAAACAGCACTGCAATACGTTTTGGATGAGTGGAAAATAAACCAAAACAATAAATTAATCACAGGCGCCGTTTTTTTAGATCTTTAGAGGGCATTTGAAACTGTTAATCGCTCTTTACTTATAAGAAAACTAGAAAGTTTTGGTATCATTGATAATGCTTTAAAATGGATAATGGAATATTTAGATGATAGAAAACAGAAATTAAAATTAAATAACATTTTATCTCCAGAAATTACAAACGAGTGTGGTGTACCCCAAGGTAGCGTGTTAGGTCCCCTTCTTTTTTTACTGTATATAGATGACATTGCGTTTACAATAGATAGAGGCTTTGTTCACTTGTTTGCTGATGATACTTTAATATATTATGCATCAAATGATCTGCTTGAGATAATTAATGTAATAAATGAAACACTACAATCAGTATATAAGTAGTGCTGCTTTAACTCGTTAAAAATTAATAAAAACAAAACTAAACTTATGATAATAGGAAATGACAAACAGTACCATGACTGCAAAGAATATAATTATAAAATCAAAATAAAAAATGATAAGATTGAATTAGTAAGAAAAATTAAATATTTAGGTGTAATTGTAGACAATAGACTGTTTTTTAAGGAACATGCTTCATATATTATTAAAACAATAGCATTCAAAATTAACTACTTATGTAGGCAATCTAAGCATCTAAATCAATGGACGCTATTACTTTTGTATAACAGCTTGATTTTGCCTCATTTCACTTATTGCGGGACCATATTGTATTTATTAAACCAAAATGAAATTGGAAGACTTCAGAAACTTCAAAATAGAGTAATAAGAGTAATATTGTCTTGTGATAGAAGAACACATATAACATTAATGTTGAATACATTACAATGGTTATCTGTAAAAAATTACTTTCGTTATTTAACATTAATATTTATTTTTAAAATTAAAACTGGTGATGTTCCTGTATGTATATTTACGTGACAAATTGAAGTATAATTTTGAATTTCATCAATACAATACAAGAAGTCGCACTAACTTTCATATTATTATACGCCAGACTAGGAATAGCAATTCCAGTAATACAGTTTTCATTAAAGGAGTTCAAGCTTTCAATGAAATACCGGAGGAGATTAAAAATGCTACTTCTCTTAATATATTTAAAAGAAAATTAAAAGAGTACCTGTTAGGTCAACAAAAGGTTTAGTATGAGAACCTGCTAATACATCCTATTTTATTTTTATTTTATTCATTGTGTTATTTTCATTTAAGTATAAGCCATTCACTTTTTATTTCCATCTCAGTAGGCTCTGTTAGTTACATGAAATTCGCCCAGTATAATACACGTCTGTTCATATTGTTCTGTGGTCTTATTAATTGTAAATACGATGTTGTCACGTCTTCAATAAAAATATGTGTATTCATTACAAATATCTTAAGTAATTAAATCTGCAAACCAAATTTAAAACTTGCCGAAAATAAGTCAATGTATTTAATATTAAATTGAATAGGTACTAAAGTAGATACGTCAGTTTTCGCTGCAAGTAGGTACTATTAATATCCAAGAATGGTCTATTTAAATTCACATGAACTTTGACTGATATTCAAAATAACACATTCCTTTGCAAAGAACAGATCCCTGTTTATAGTCAATTATCATATTATATTATTGATCTAGAACGAAAATAGTTATTATCCTATCAAGTGCGGAAAGTTATACTTTCCCGCAAGAGTTAGGATCAATATTTTTTCTACAAGCATAAAAAAGATATTTTATTCATTTTTTAAATTTTATTTTCAACTCCTAACAATGTAACAAAATTTTAATTTGTGACAATTAAAGTTTGTTGTTGCTTTGAGTAACGTTTACAGAGGTGTTTTAATAAATTATGATTTTTTTAAGAAGAAACATTTTAAAAATCTCTATTTTTATGCAAAATAATCTTTTTTTTACTATTTGTATGTAGTAGGTACAACAACATAAAAGTAATAATACAATAATTTTCCAAAAGGTTATTGAAGGACATATTCATTTAATAAAAAAAGAGAAAGAGATATTTTCTGAATTAAAATGCGTGCGGAAAAGTGTTGTTTTACGCATGCTTGTAGAAAAATATACTTTTATATTTACATTTTATTACAAATAAATAATATAAGTAAAATTCAAAATGTAGCACATATACATATATTAATAAAAACGTTTAATACAACTTTTAAATTACTCAAGCAATAGTAAAAGATCCTTTTTACAAATGTATAATAAAACTTTTAAATTATTCAAGCAGTGGTAAAAAAAATTATTTCATCAGTTTTGAGTTTAACATAAAAACACAGTACTCAAAGTCTATAGGTATCCATCTTTTTTAAAGTCTTTTATTTTACATCCAAATGGCCTCGTAGTGTAACATTATTGTATTAGTGGCTGTAGGATAATAAAATTTCACATCCAATGGGTTAATTGAGGAAACTATACTCCAGTAAAAATTTGATTTTCCTGGTCCGCCCCAGGTGGTGTCGCATTTGACTTAAATATGCTGATGTTTTAATAATGTTCTTTATAACAGAAATTTTTCAGAAAAATTAAGATTTGTTAGACATTTCAAACCGATACAATGAAAAAAATATTTTAATAAATTACATAAAAGCAAATAAAAACAAATACAGATGCAGATTTAGATGTAACATGTAAATGTTGTCGGTGTATTTGTATGATCAATCCTCTTCCATTATTTCACTGAAAGAATCAGAGTCACTATCAAATCCAAAATCGGAATCGTCAGAATCTGATTCCTCCAATGAAATAATTAAAGGAGGAATATTGTCATGTGAGCAGTTTCCCATGTAAGTAGTCCAATCTGCCAAAATAAGTTCGTCTGTATGTCTACAAAAATTTTGCCACATGTCTGGTGTACATTTAGTCAATGCTTCTGTCCAAGTTTTTTTAACTCTTTCCTGGTCAAGATAAGTAGATGTAATATGTTTGTTATAATATGTCTTAATAAACCCCCATGCTAGTTCTATTGGATTGTAGTGACAATGGTATGGTGGTAGTCGAAGTACTTCATGTCCTCGTTGTTTTAAAATTTCATCCAGTACATATGTCTTTTCGTCAGTTTTATAAGGTAAGATTATAGAGTACAGTTGTTTCTTTGTCATTTTTGTGTCAAACCTAATGTTATTGTTAATCAACCATTCCTGCATCATTGCTTTTTTCGCTGAAAAAGAGGGTGGTTTGTTAATTTGAACTGAATGGTATGGCGCGTTGTCCATGACCACCACACATTTTTCTTGAAATACAGATAGAGCAGGAATGAGTTGATTAACAACCCAGTTTTTAAAAAGGTCACCATTTATACTTTTGTGATAGTCAAGGTCTGTATTCGAAGAGTCTAGTAACAAGTCACATCCTTCCAAAAATCCAGTATCAGTCCCTGCGTGTAAAATAGTAAATCGCTTTCCTTCGGATTTTACACGAGCTGGATTACTTTTTAGGTCAGAATCGTGCACCCACTGACGCATTGAACTACCATTTTGATAGATCTATGTTTCATCTAGGTACACGAATCTAACTCTCGCAGCAAGACTTTTTAGTTGTTTATATTTCCGAATGAAAGCGATCTTTCTAATTTTAACGTGTCGTTGTTCACATAAAATATGTCGTCCATTTACTTTTTTAAATTTGTATCCCATTAATTGTATAAGTTTGTATAGTGTCGTACGTCCCCCTTTAAAATCAAAATTTTGTTTAGCATCAGTCAAAAGTTTGTCTAAAGTAAAATGTTCAGTTTTAGCATGGTACATCCAAATCTGTCGCTGTAAGTCTTTTTTTAAAATAAACTTCTCAAATGTATCAGTTTTACATCCTTTATCTGCGACTTTCTCATTATTTTTCAATCCTTCTTTAATAATCTTCCGTATTTTCGATACACTGATCTAAAAAAATTAAGCATTTAGAATGTTTGTCATATTAATTAGATTCAAAAATATACCTCAGTTACACAACGGTAGTTAAGAGATTTAAAAATATTTAACAAAATTTTGAATTAAATTATAGTTACAAAAATGTATAATTTCGAAATTTGAAATCTGACAACATTGTATATAATTTATTATGATATCTGTCAAAAAAGGTTATGTGTTCTTTTAATAATATAAATTTTATTTAAAAAAGTGATACATATTTATAAATTCATTACAAAAACCTCTCTCAATTAATCTAATGCAAAATATATAAGTTTATGTTAGCGACTAGCATTGATTTAAAAGAAATACACATAAAATCGTACTTACTTGAAAAACCTCGGCCAATTGATTTAAATAAACACTCTCACAGCTGTTAGCTTGTTTCCTAAACATACCATAACATCTAACGATGCTGTTGTGAATTTCTGTACTTATTTTTTTTGGCATTGTATATTGAATCTAAGAAAGCATCAAATATTTCGTTATTGAATCTTCAACAATTTTACCTTTGACAATGTGCTGTCAATATTTCGACAGTAGGTACCAACCTAACAAATTAAAGTGCCAATCCAAGAAATAAAATGCACAGTCTACTGAGATTGAAATAAGAAGTGAATGAATTATACCTATATGTTTTAATGTACCTATATGATTTTAAATTTTAATTGTGATATTTAAATTTTAACCTCTGCTGCATTATTGTAACTATATTAGCTTGTGCTAAATAATAGTATATTACTTTACGAGTGGAGTAAATTGCATATTACAGCGAGTGTGTTTGGCCCATGAGCGAGCTCGCGAGCGAAGGGGCTAAAGAAACGAGCTAAATATGCAATTTGTTCCTCGAGTGAAGTACTATGCTTTACCCACGACTTACCAAATGGTTTTGTATAAAACTAAAAATAACAAATATAAAATTTAAATTTTGTCATAAGTTGTCAAAGTATTCGATTTCGCAGACACTTCTGTCTGAGAAATGTCAAATGTTAGTTTAATTTAATGAAAACTGTAGGTAACCAACATAATAATACAGGTTTCTATTTACTTACTTCACTAGTTTAGTAAATGAAACTATAACACAACTCCTCAATAATTTGACACTTACTGACATAGTTATAGGTTAAAAAATACGCAATTTACTTATGAGTCGTGGGTAAACGATTATTATTGTTTAAGCTACTAATAACACAGGTTTCTATGTGATCGTTTTGTATAAACTATTGTTATCGTGCCTATATCGGTGAGAACTGCTTAGTATAATAGTCGCACTTCAAAAATTTGCCGTGAGCGCCGTGAGCGGTGTTACAGACAAATTTTCGACTCTTTCTGGTTGTGATTAGTAATTCTCAGCCCAATGCGAGTTAGTGCGTCAAAGAATTTGGTTTCTTTTATTGTTATACCCCTTCGAAATACAAGAAAGACAATTTTAATAATAAAATGGAAAAATTCGACTTGGCTGGAAACTGATTCTATTTGTTTGTAAATTCGTTAAGGGATTGATTTTTTAGTATTCGTTTCTATTAAAGGTTCATTCAAATAGGTTCACCTGACTTATTTAACCATATCTATATTGGATAAGTTCTAGTCATTTTGTGAAGGAAAAGAAAAATCATTATAATCCTAAATTTGGTAAACTAATTGAAAAAAAAATCATCCCTGTGCAATCGACACCAATACATATGAGTGAATATAAGGCTTTCCGAAGACTTCCATTATTGAGATAAGAGAAAAATAATTAATCCTTTAATTAAAAAAATTAATCCTCTTTGATGTACTATTCAGTTTTCAATATTTTTATGTATATAAATAATTTTTATTTGAAATTATTTAATTTGTACTTTGGTACTTAAATTACATGTTTGGGGAGACTGGTAAAACTCTTAAAAAATAACCCCCTACTTAGTGAGTTAACTAGGGAAATCGTTAGACAAAAATACGACAACAGCTAATGGAGAAATCCGAAATCCGAGCGTTCTGTAAGAACGAACTTAAGTGAAGTTATGATTTCAATGGTCGATTTGGCAAAAATCAAAAACCTTAATAGTTAATTAGCATTCATAGATTAGTGTTTAAGCGCTGCCGCATGGAAGAAAAGGTTGTGGATTCGAGTCCTGCTGGATGCGTCATGTTTTCAATTTCTCCCTAATGCCATCTAAAATATTCTTGTTTGTGTCCTTTCGAAAATTTCAAAAATCCCATGAGAGGTATCTCAAAATAATCGTTTACTGGTATCATTTGTTTTAAATGACATGCAATTTTTCAATAAGACATTTCTGTAACTAAATTATTATGATGTAAAATAAAAATGGATCATAAAAAGTTATTACTAATTATATTTCATGTTTTTTATCTTTTGTATTTTAGAAGAAGATTACAAATTGTTTTAGCATAAAAACTTTCGATTTGGTTCTAAAATAGTTATTTATGAAACAGTTCGTGAAGTAAGCTTTTTGCGCACGCACGCGATGTTTAGAGCACGAGCGAAGCGAGTGCTATATATCGCGTAAGTGCGCAAAAAGCACTTCACGGACAGTTTCATACAATATTTTATCTACGATAAACAAATAAAAAATAATTACAAATTCAAATTTGAAAATTTAAATTACAAAACTGTCAGAATAACTTTGATTGAAATGTAATGCTCTCATAGCAACACCATGACAACGCGAATGCTAAGGATATTTGATTATATGAAGGTGTGTCAAAAACAGTGCGAAAAAGTAAATCCCATTTAAAATACATTGTTACTTCACGCACACTTTCAATCCTTCACGCACTGCTGTCTATAATGACAGTTTTCACGAACTAAAAATTGATACATAATATGAGGTAGAGTAGATAAAGTTAATTTATTATATAAATCGATACTTTAGGTATAGACCTTAACTGTAAAAGTGCTAAAACTTTTTAAACATTTGGTAGGTATGATTTATATTATATAATTGTTACCGAAAATAGTATATTCTGTTTTATCAGTATTGTTAAGAGAATTGTATAATACGTAATCTACTCATTCAGCATATCATATTTCGAAAACTCCTTATCCTATTATTATTATTTTAAAACAAGGTCACTTGGAACAGGACACCTTTAGATATACATATAAGTATTACAGTTGACCGATATCTGAGTGGTCATAAACATAACAGCCCGTCCAGACGGCATGTCCGGCCCGGTTTTAAATTAGAAACGTTCATCAGGACACATCAGGACACACACGTCGAACCGGAACAAATTTCTATATTCATCTGTTTTTTTTTCAATTACCTCGGTTAATTGTTTATGGATTTAAATAACTTTACATTGATTTTTAAGATCTTTAATTTTTATTAAAATAAAATAGAAAACTTTTATTAACAAATAAGTTTTTCGATTTTGTAATGGTTTAAAAAACAGAGCAAAATTAGCAGTGTGTATACGGATCTTTCAGCTACAACCTCCCAAATGCCATTTAAAACATTCAAATAGTTTTTTTATCGTGTCCCGGCATCTGGTTTGCAGTGACAAAATCGGATGTAAGTTTGGCCGTATCGGGTAAAATTTCCTAACCCGATACACGGTCGAATCGTGTGAAGATGCATATTTAAAACTATGCGCCACTAAGCAATCCGACATATTTATCGTTCCGATTAATATGTCTGACCGTTCCGTCTGAACGGGCTGTATGAGGTGATGCCGCGAAACAAATAGAATTCATCTTCTTCTTATCCCTAACATACTAACTTGATTTCTTCTCTCACATTTGTTTCTGTAGATTTTTTATCGATCATCTATTGTACACAAAAAGATTGTTCAATTACTTAACTAACAGATTGTCGATAATATCTCGCAAATGTCTTTTACTATCTGATGATTGCGTTTTTTTGTAAATATTTATAAGAATTTTTTTCAGAAGAATTATCTTTTTTAAACAAAAATAAGGTTGCTAACCAAACCATCCAAGATACACCACACTCTGGACTCTGAATTTGGATTGTTTTCTTCTCTCCAAAAATACTTCACATTTCCTTATTTTCATTATTTACAGTTCATAATTAACTTATGTATCTTTCGATACCTTTCTAAATTTTCTGTAATCAAATTATTTTCTTAGGTCTCTTGTCCGTAAAGAAAGTTTCCGGAATTCATTATTTTTTATTTTAATATATTTCTTTTTTATATCATTCTAAGGCCAAAGTAGGTACTACAAAGTTTGTAAGAAGTAATGTCCGAAGAAGTAGCCATGCACCGAAACAGCTGTCACAAGTTGAATAAATCTGTGAAAATTGTAAACATATATAAGTTTTTTTATTTGTTAAAGTGATAAAATTATTAGGTCTTTGCATTTTAGCTGATTTATATTTTTTGTCTTTTAATTTTGGTTGTATCATATTTCAGTTATGTCTTCCCTTGCTTTACTTTTTATGAAACCATTGATCTGATTGCTCCTGTATAAAACTTGTTTTATTATTTCTGCTTATTGTTTATTTTTTAAACAGATTTAAAGTTTCATTGTATTAAATTTAAAGTAATAACTTTCTATATATATACACTTATTACGGCAAACTTGGTGAGTTGTCTTTATATAATATAACGTTATAATCTTGATATATACCTGTGGTATTCAAATATTTTTTATAAATCTTGTATCAAGCTATGGGTAAAAGCTAATATTGCTATAAAAGTAGAAGGTCATCATATGCATATTTTATTACAAAATATTACCATACATCCATATTTACTTTATTTGAAATAGGTCTTGAAACCTTGCTATTTCTAAGAATGATATGTATCAACATAGTAAAATAGCAAAAAAAATATCAATGAGAATTTCTCAGTATTATTATAGTAATATAAAGAATGTGCTGACAACCAGATGTTTGTTATAAATAAGATTTTTTGTATTTTTTCTATGTTTCTTTGTATTATTGGTTGGTAAGACACAGATTAATTTCAAAATTGCACGTAAATATAACCATTACTGTATGTGATCAAACATTGAGGAATAGATTATATAATGTTTCGTAGACTATGATTGAGGTGGGCACAACATGTGTATTGGGGCTTACAAGAAAAGAATTCTGTGTTATTTACTGATAAAGCTAGATTGTGTCTCTACCCTGATTCATGAAGAGGGAGAGTTTGAAGAAGAGCTGTCAAACAAGAAAGACTTAGACATGTTCGTCCATATAGTGCTGTATATTTGTAATTATCAAATAGTTCCTTTTTTGAAGAATGGCACTTTTAATAAATATCAATAGATTGATCGTATCTTAGAAGCTGTTGTTATTTTATCTGCCACTGCTGCAGTCCTGATTTGCGTTGTGCTGGATAATGCAAGGCCACATACTTCGGCATCAGTAAGAGATGGTTTAATAATAAGAACATCACCCTTTTATCGTTGCCAGCATGTATGGAATATGAGACGGATTACTCCTTATCTGCATAATGTTCATACTGACCAACGTCTTCAACATCTTGGTACACAGAAATGGATCATATGGCCTAATAAGGCAATTAATAATAAGCATGCCAAGTCGGTGTCAAGCTGTAATTAGTACTGCTTGAGCAAATACAGATTGTTAAACACATTTCGTAGTTTTCATCTTTTATATTGACTTTTACTAGATAATTGCACTTTTTAACTGTTGTTGGATTATTTTATTAACGAGATTTTTTCATTGTTATTTATTTTCTTTAGCTGTCAATTTTATCAACTAAAATGTTATGTCCGGTTACGACAAAACTAATCATAAGAACAGCAAATTAAAAAAAAAAACTTTCAGTCAAATTTTGTTTCGTTAATGAATAAATGACAAAAACAGCAAAGCAACATAATGTTAAATAGCTCAAAAAAAGTAATTTTTCAATTTTTTCCAGCAGCATATTTAAGTCAACTGTTCGTGGATGTTAAATTAGCAAATTTTACGCTTTGAACATTCGTGAGAGAACATTAATGATAAATACGCATTAAAGATGCAATTTTTAGTGGAACACAGGGCTATAATTATTTAATCATTTTTAACTGTTTTCGCATTCAAGTATAAATTAAAACAATTTTTGGCAGTCTTTTTAAGACTATAATCTTTAGAACTATATTTACCTTGCTTGGAAATACAAAGGTGAATAAAAAATCCCCAACGGTACAAAGAAAAACGAAAAATTTTAAACTTTAACGCAAATAATATTTCAAAATTTAAAACTTACTCAACACAATGTTTTTTATTTTTTTTTAACTGTTTTCTAGTGGATAATTACAAAGTCATTTTTAATATTTTTTTTTTATTATTAAGATTAATAAACAATTGAGCGTGCTTCAAATTATGTTTTACCAAATTACCGTGGCTACTGTCATTATTGTTAATTTCAGTCGCAAATTAATCTTGTTTTGTAACTTTAACTTGAAAATAGGGCCTACAGCATTGGTTAAAGTAGTAGGTCTCTTTGGTAATGATCGTACCGTGCACTTTATAGCTTGCTTTAAATATAGCAAAAATACCGTGCATGACGCGCTTAGAAGATTTTAAGAAACTGGTTCGCAAATCAGCAGGTAACAAGGTCCTAGCCTAAAGAGATGTACTACAGTATCTATTTATCTACCTTTACGTTTTGAGAAGTCTTACAACATTCAATACTTTGACTTAGCATTTAAAAAATATGCTTATAAAAATAGGACACAGAATACTAAAGAATAACAATTTATAATATCGAAAATTTGCAACGGGACCCAAAATTGCTAGCACAATATCGCCAAGAAAGACTACAGTTTGCGAGAGAGCATCTTGCTGGACAATTGACCAGTGGAAAAAGGTAAGACCAAATTCAGTAAAAATGAAATAATAGTGTCTGACAATAAAACTGCAAATTTTTTATTAAGTTAAGAAATTTTTTAAATTTAAACAATAGATTGTAAAATTATGAGTGCATACAACCACATGCCGGATCGAGGGTCAAGAAAATGGTCTCATTTATAGGCCGCCCGTTGTTCCCAGGTAAGGAGTAACTTTAAAGACTCTTTAACCCCTTAGAATAATAGTAACATAAGAAGTGTACTAACTAATATAATAAAAAAATAAAACACTACAATCTACATACGATAAGAACTATTGAAAACAATCAGTAAACGTAATCAAATATTTGATACAATAATTAAATTATTTTTTTCAACTATCATAAATTTATATATCTTTAAGATTGCGATCAAAATCGTGGAAGAACAAAAATGTTATAAATGCTACAAAAGTAGTTCAATTCATACGAATTTTAGTTTTTATATCATATTTTATTTACAGTCATGTCTAAGAACAATGATATTCATTAACAACAAGATAATAATAAATAGACTGTACGTGATATTCAGCCTAAATTTTATTTATAACAAATTCATTGGTTAAATTCATGTATTGAAACAACGTAATAGGAATAAACTTCCTTTGAATTTATCATGCATACCACGTATTGGAGTATAATTAATTATTATAACGTTTTAATTTTGTCCAATAATAATATCGGTTTAAATATATTGGATTTATTTTTATACATTTACAAGGTATATATTATATATTAACTTTAAATAAATTATATTATGCGATGTTTGTATATTGAATTCTATAGTTCTATACTACAAAAAAAATATGAACTTCTATATCCAGCATGGATCTACTTCCTAATAGAACGACATCTAAGATCGCGTTCAAATGGAATTGAATTAATTTCTCGACAGAGACTAGACTTAGATTTGGCAATGATAAAACTACAAGTGGAAATCCTTGCATACTTCATCTGATTCAATTTTGTCAATCGAAACCGAACTAAGCATGGTTCATTTGGTATGGTAGAAGCTTAATAAGTAGCTAGTGCTTACTAACAAAACTGAGTTAAAGTATTAAAACATAATAGCTAGGGGGATTAGTCCAAAACCGGGTATTGTGGTAAAACCAGGAAACTGCACTAACGCTTTCTAATGCGATTCAAATTTTCCGGCACTTTGGTCACTGCATTCCGCCATCTTGATTAGTTTGTGAACAAAAGTTTGAAGACGTAAATACTTGCTCTTAGAAAATATTAAAGACAAAAGTTTTAACGGTATTCTTAAACCAGATCTATCAAAGTGAAAAACTACTGGACTGATAGAAATGTATCTTCATTACCTTACCCAAAAACAACAAGGAAGGCAGGTGTAATGAATTCCGGTTAAATATTCTGATGAATCATACCCTAAAAATACTATTAAAGATACTACTCAAAAGAATACATAATGTGTGCGAGCAAAACATTGGGAAGGAGCAATTCGGTTTTCGTAACGGACTGGGTACGCGTAAACTCCTCTCCTTGTAAAAAATATGCGAATTTTGCAAAAACATATGTATGTGCTATTTTAATTTCGAAAAAGCTTTTGATCGAGTCAAACATACAGAACTCTTCCAATGTTTGATATCATACAATGACATGCGACTTTTAATTAATCTGTACTATAACCTGACAGCTGTAGTTTGGGTTGAATGACGATGTTACAGAAAAAATATCAATAAGCCGCTGTAAGACAAGGGTGTGTTCTGTCCATTACTCTTCAACCTGTATTTATTTTTACGAGCCCCTGTATAAGGGGAAAGAATGAGTAACAATATTAGGCATGACCATGACACTGTCATCTTTGCAGAAACTATGTAGACTTTGCAAATACTACTAAATAGAATGTATAAAGGTAACCGTAGATGGGATATAAATAAAAACCAAATGGGTGACCATGGGTAAAATAAACGTAGACCGAATTCCAATTTCAATCAATGGAAACAAGATTGAACAAGTATCACATTTTAAATATCTGGAAGGCTGGCTAAACAACGAAATGACCTGTGATATAGAGTTGAAAGCGAGAATGTAAATGGAAACTCGGTGACAGAAACCTCAACGTTGAAACACGACTAAGAACGTTCCAGTGTTACATATGGAATGATTTTCTCTACGGTTGCGATACATGGACATTTAAAACTGATACTAAACAAAATCGCTGTTTTTGAGATGTGGTGTTATCGTAGAATCCTAAAAATCTCCTGGAGCACACATACCAATAACCAACAAGTCTTTTGCCAACCGGAAGAAGACAATCAACTCCTCAATATCATTAAAATGAGAAAGAAAATATGATAAGAGGCCCTAAATAGATACTATATTCTTATTATACAAGAAAAAGTTGAAGGCAAAAGATGGATAGAGCTCAAAAAACAGTACAGCTTACTAAAATTTTTGACAGTTATGTTTTGATATGTTTAAAATATTTAAAACTAGCGGCCGCCCGCGACTTCATCCGCGTTGACTTTAGTTTTTTGCCACCTAATTTCATACAAATTTGCAACCCCTATTTTAAATCCTTAGGGATGGAATTTAAAAAAGTAATTTCTAAGTACACCACTACGTAATAAAACAAATTTATTCTCGAATTTTCAAGACTCTACGCGTCTATCGACAGTTTCATGTCAGCCAGCAGCAGCGTGCTACCGTCTCACCGCTCCACACACCCCGCTCAGTAAAGCGCGAGTGGTATTAGACTATTACTATTTTAAAACTTTAAAAACTTGCATGCTATATGCATGCAAAATCTTAGCCCGATCGGTTTGAAATTGACAAAGTTTCATACAAACTTTCATCCATATTTTATCCCTTAGGGGTGGAGTTTATCAAAATCCTTTCTTAGGGGATCCCTAAGTCATAGTAGCTATATGCATGCAAAATCTCAGCCCGATCGGTTTAAAACTGACACAGTTTCATAACAACTTTCATCCCCTATTTTATCCCCTTATGGGTGGAATTTATCAAAATCCTTTCTTAAGGGATGCCTACGTCATAGTACCAACATTCATGCAAAAGCTCAGCCCGATCGGTTTAAAATTGACAAAGTTTCATACAAAATTTCATCCCCCATTTTATCCCCTTAGAGATGGAATTAATCAAAATCCTTGCTTAAGGGATGCCTACGTTATAGTAACTATCTGCATGCAAAATCTTAGCCCGATTGGTTTAAAATTGACAGAGTTTCATAAAAACTTTCATCCCCTATTTTATCCCCTTACGGGGGGAATTAATCAAAATCCTTTCTTAGGGATGCCTTCGTTGTAGTAACTATATGCATGCAAAGTTTTAGCCCGAACGGTTTAAAATTGACAAAGTTTCATACAAACTTTCATCCCCTATTTTATCCCGTTGGGGGTGGAATTAATCAAAATCCTTTCTTAGCGGATGCCTACGTTATAACATCTACCTGCGTACCAAATTTCAGCCCCATCCCTCCAGCGGTTTGGGCTCTGCGTTGATAGATCACTATATCAGTCAGTCAGTCAGTCAGTCAGTCACCTTTGAGTTTTATATATGTAGATATTTGAATAAACGATCATACCTTAAACCTTTTACTTTGTTTATTATAAAATAAAGGTATTTTTATTTATATAGCAACAGCAAAATATGGTAAAAGTTGGAAAGTGTACAAAGTATATAAGACTTATAAAGGGGTAAATGACAAATATGTACAGGAAATATGTACCTACCTATTGAATTCGATTTCTCGATTAATTCGAAATAGTGTAGATATTTTTTCCACTGACAAAGCTGACTAAGCTAATGTTTATACATATACCTATTGCAATAAAATGTTTATTTTTTGAGTTAACAAAAATAATATAAAATATACACAATAATAATATTGTTTTATAAATAATCTAGAAGCTTTTAAAGTCTTTCGAAATGTTCTAAATATTAAAAAAAAATTAAGTCGCAGTAAAAAATTAAGTTTAATTATATTTTTTTATAGAATTGGGTAGTTACAGCAAGAAAACATCTCACGAAGATAATGTATTTCGTCCCTAAGTCGACTAAACGTACATATTATAATGTTTTAAGTAATTGTCTATTATTTATTTTATAAGGTCAAAAGCAGTTGTACGTCGCACATTCAGAGCAGCCTTTTGCTTCACTCCACTCGTAAATTGTTCGAAAGTAAATTCTTCGAAGGAAATTGTTCGAAGTAGATGGTTCAAAAGTTTTGACCGATAGGTAAGTTATTCGAAAATACAATAATTATTCGAAAGACTAATTTTTCGAATGGTATGTTCTTCGAAAGGTGAATTGTTCAGAGTATCTATTGAAATGTAATAAATATAAACAATATTTCACTATAATGTTAATGTTGTTGTATTCTTGAGTAGCAAGAATTATTGGCGAAATCATAGTGCATCGATGGCACTTTTAACACAGTACCATCCCTATTCAGCCAAATGTATACCATCCACGCATTGTATAATAATAGTGTGATAGCATTAGTTTATGCTTTAATGCTAGACAAAACTGAACAAAGCTACACATATCTAATACGATGAATCAGGGATTTCCATCCTGCAATGATGTCAAATACCATTAAGGGCGACTTTAAACTATCAATTATTAGTGCCGTGAAAAACGTTTTCCCAGAGACAATACACCGCTGCTTTTTTCATTTCTGCTAATGCATTTTTCGGCAAATTCGGTCATGCTGTTTAAAGATGAGATATAAAACTAATGCAGAATTTGCTCTTGAAATGAAGATGCTTTCTGCATTGGCCCTCGTTCCACCCGAAACAGTTGAAGAGGCTTTCGAAAAATTTTCAGAAGATGATGATCTCCCTGCTGACGCACAGGAAGTGGTGAATTATTTTGAGGTCACCTGGATTGGACGACCAGAACGAAGAAACGGACAACGACCTCTACGTTTTTCTCATTGTATGTGGAATTGCTACGATGGTGTCAAGCTGGGATTGGCCAAAACAAATAATACAGTGGAAGGATAGCATCATGGCTTTTAGCAACAGGTGCTTATAATTTATAAATATTATTCAATGTACATATTAAGGAATGGAAGTTTATCATGGCCCTGGAGAAAGAGCAAGGCATGAACGAGCTTCGAATTGAACAGCGGGGTCAACCCATAACCAAGCCGCAAAAAGTACAAAAATTGTGCTGATAGATTATATAATTTGATTAATAACTACAACAAAAATGTCGATTATCTCAGAGGAATTGCTCATAACCTAGTTTTTAATAAATAATAATCAATATCAATACATAGTATAAAACAAAGTCGCTTTTTCTGTCCCTATTTCCCTTTGTATGCTTAAATCTTTAAAACTACGCAACGGATTTTGATGCGGTTTTTTTTAATAGATAGAGTGATTCAAGAGGAAGGTTTATATGTATAATAACATCCATTAAATAGTGGAGAAATACTGTTGTTTTTGAGGTTTCTAATGTGATGTCGTTAATTATCAGTTTTTTTCCGCTTACATTGCAAACGCTGGCTGAACCCTACGAGATTTATCAAAATAATGTACTAATTATTTGTACACATTGAAAAGGTCTACAGAAAACTCCGCGATGGTATATGTCTATCTCTTATGGATATCCTACAATAAAAATTTTTTGTCATTTACTTTTTACGACAAATAATGGCTAATTTTCGAAGCGATTTTAACCAATACAGCATTAATCTTTATCCAAATTAATAGCTTAAATACATTGTTGATTTAATATAGATTTATATGGTCCTTTACAGCACAAGATTTAAATGAATATTTTTGAAGATATTACAGATTTAAAATTGCGGGACGTAGCACTTGCGGTGGTACTGGCGGCCGGGGCGGCGGCGGTAACGTGTCTATAAATAGCGCATCGGAGGCCGCGATTTTCCTTATAGCACTTTGAATTTTGCAGCGATCGAACGCGTTTATTACGAAATTAATCATTGTGACCCTAAGGTGGCGCAGTTGAGATGTTATAAATGTACACCTGTAATTATTATAATATAACTAAGTACTATGACGCAACCGTAAGGTGGCGCAGTTGATATCTCATATATTTAGAAGAGCAAAACTTACTTACCTAAGAACTATGACGCCACCGTTAGGTGGCGCAGTTAATATATAATATACCTAACCGATAAATTACAAAGTACTATAAATAATAGTAAAAACTGGTAACTAACGAGAAAATATGATAAAAATACAAAAAATTAATCGTAAAAATAAAATAAAAATGGAAAAAACATTAGTGTTAGGCGGTGCGAAGTTCGCCGGGTCCGCAAGTTAAAATATTTTAAAAGTCGATTATTTTCCTTTTCGAACAATTTGTCATTCGAACAAATTAACATTTTTATATGCACCGAACGAAAAAAATATTTAGTTTTTTTTTCGTTTATTCATATCTGTCAATAATTTTTGGAATATCGAAAGGTAAAAAAACGACATAATTGTGCGGTTTATCGCTATTTTCGCGATATTTTAGTGTTTTAAATAGTCTATTAGGACCCTAGGCCAGAAAGTTGGATTCGCCTCGGCATCTATATTCCACACGTTAGAGCATCCAACTTTTTGGCCATGGGTTGCATACTATTTTTCTTGATCCCCATCCGAACATAGTCCGCCAGAGCGCGCTGTAATTCAAGCAAGCCATAAAAGTTGGACTTTCTGGAGCGAAGATCTGCCAGAAAGTGCGTATTTTCGGGTAGGGATTAAGAAAATCTGTAATTCAAGAAAACCATAAAAGTTGGACTTTCTGGAGCGAAGAGCTGCCAGAAAGTGCGTATTTTCGGGTAGGGATCAAGAATAAGCATTTAATGCAACATACAATACATTTGCTCGTACTTTAATATTTTAAACAGTTTTAAATCAATTTAAAGTTACTATTCAAGTATTCAATACATAAAAAATTTACGGAGAAAACGGATATTGTGGCAATTGAATAAACGCCAATACTAAGAAAGTATAGGAAATTTAGGTACTTTGTACATATTTTTGTTACCATAAACAATGTTTATATTTTTATTCGCAACTATTTTTATTCTCAATTTTCATTCATTCAGTTTTATGTAAACGCCAAAAACGCCAAGCTTCCTCAAACAAATGCGTGTAAATGACTGTTAAAACATATTAAGATTGTGCTTTGTATAATTTTCGGTAGTTATTTGAAAATAATATTCTACTTTTCTTTGCGTTATTTGAAAGCCAAACAATCGCTAATATTACGGAAAAACTGTTCCAGTATCATATTTATTAGATAAAAAAAAATGTCAACCAAATATAATTTCCTAATAAAATTAAAAGTCATAAAAATTTAAACTTAATGGATACAAAGAAAATCAAATTTGTCTTAATTAGCTGATTTTTTAATAAAGTATTATTTCTACTATGTTTTTCGTTAGTCTGAGTCCGAACATAGATTAGCCCCAATAATTTGTTTTTTAAAACAGTTATTAAAAAAATTAAAATAATTTAAACTAGATATAATTTTTTATTCATAAGGTCTCATTTAGGTACATCCGATACTGTTAATACTAAGTAGGTAGTTATTTATTATCTATAAATTTCATATTATTATCCATGATAGTTTTCAGGTGTTTAAATAGAAAATGTCTTAGTCTTTACCTTCCTCTAAATAAATATGTCATAGAAAATAATAGTTCTGTGTACAATTTTAATTGAATTGGTTCACTTATTTTTAAAACAATAAAGAAGAAGTCCACATTACACTTCAAGTTGTAAAGAAATATACCTATATTTTATCAAATAGTTATTCTCACCTCTTGGTACAACTGGGGTTCTCTTGAAATATATTTACACAAATTAAGAGTTAAAAAATGTGAATTAAAAAAATAAAAGAAAAGTGAAAAATTAATGAAAAATAATTAAAAAGGATTTAAATTTGATAAGATATTTAAAAGCCCAAAGATTGCATAAAAATCCCTAAATAAAACATTTGAACATAAGAACTATGATGGGAGTGTTATAACCGGGATTGTTGACTAAACGGATATAAAAGTTTACCAAATTACAAAAACGTCAATTACTATCGAAAACAAAAAGTTTACATAAACATTCTTTTAACTCATTAAAGAAGATAACGTTTTCTGTAAGTATGCCAAATTTTAAGGTAATATTACTTTGGGAAGGTTTTAAGAAATGATTGAACATAGATAATTTTAACATTAAGATTGCCTTTTGGGAAATTATATTTATTATTTTAATTCAAATAATATACCGCCTATAGAACTATTGCCCGTTATATGTAAGGACCAGTTTCTTGAATATTAGGTATTTCATAAACAAAAGTAAAACACCTCTGTAAAAATCATAAGTATTTGGTTACAATTTTTGACTGGACGTAAAAAGTATTAAAAAAAATTACTTAATGATTTAAATATCAATTACTGAATTTGAATTAAATAGTATAAATTACAATACCTGACTTTCCAACGCGTGGACTGCCCAACACAACAACCCTTATTTTATTAACATTGGTCATGGTCATTAGTGATGTACCATTAAAAATCTTTTAAAAACAAAAATCACCAAACACAACAATTAATCGCGAATAAATTGGTTTAAAAAATTGCAAATCAAAGTTCAAGGTCATTGACGCGTCAATCGACGGGGGTACTACTACTACGTTCGTCCCGGAGCGGAATGCGATGCGATATTTTTCGCGTACTGTTGATGTCTTGTCGACTCGCCGGCGCTAGGTACTTCCTCTGCTTACCAAAGCGGTCCGAAGACTCACGTGAACGAGATGTTCGACTATCTACATATTCGTGCCTCTCTCTCCCGAGAAGGTGATTTTCACTAGGAGGTGATCTACGATGTGAGTTACAGGTCTGTGTTTCTGATTAGTTGCGCCGGCTGCTGGAAGCTAGAAGTACCTATTTCTATATCTTCTGCTTAACGTTCTACCTACATACTAAGTTAATAGATGTTCAAATGCAAAGTACATATACTAGAAATTTAAGCTTACAGTTTTGAAAGGTATTGTACAAAACTTGATTCAAAACAACAAAAAATTTGATGATGGATATTTTGTATATTTTTTAGTTATTTATTCTTTCAAGGAAGGTAGTAACGTAACCCAGGTGAATTTTACTAGGAAGTGATATAAGTCATAAATCTATGTTTCGCTTATTTGCACCTGTTGCTACAATCTGGAACTACCTATATATGTATTTTTATAGTCTAAGTTTTTGTTACACATTTAATTAATGAAGGCCACTATACTTTTTTACTTACAATAAAAGAAAACATAAAATTGAGTCAAAAAAACATTATTATTTTGAATTTTTTTACATCCATATTTTATTGCGAATTCGCATATGACAATCTCTTCTGGGTTAGAAAGAGAGTTTGGGACAACAAATAAATTTGTGCAATAATTCTAGCAAGTAAGGAATTGGAGAAATTTATTGTAACAAAGCTTTTTTAACTTTCATATTTTCCACTATAAGATTTTTCCAGAGAAATTTGATACTAGAATATTAAATATTGGTCACTCAAATAATTACAATACAAATTGGATTAGCAGTGTTCTTTTCAAAATCATAATCTACTTAAGGTCTCCCAAAGTTTTATTAAAAAGAACGCAATAACTCTTTATGTTTCCGAAATTTGGATGTTCCAGTAGTTTAGTGAAAGAGCACCGTTTTGTCTAGGTATTGCATCTTGAAAACTTCAATGTGACTTCAAGTGTTGTGAAATGCATCGCAATAAATTTATTTCTATTTCAAAATATGGGAATCTGGATGAATGTTAAAGTATCTTCGGATGTATATAGGCTTCTCTCTTTTTCTTAAAAAAATTTTCATTGCCTCATGTAACACTTTCCTAGAGAGTTTTCAATCAAGCGCTTTACAGTATTTATTACAAATACGATGATAAACTTTAAAAAAATTATTTTATGGACGCCACCATTTGTTTACGAGGTTTATTCAGAAAAAAAAACGAGAATTTTAAATTTCATGGACTACGTACATTTGATTATCATTTTTGATACATGTGCATATGTCCTTAATATATATGTTGACAATATCAGCCATTTTGCATTGTTAGTTTGTGTTTGACAGACGGAAAGGTTGGACGTGTTTTGGTATATTCTTTGATTTTCTCGAGCACGTCTACAACTAATGAAAACGTCGAATCAGTGAAGCAAATGGTTTTGGAAAATCGTCGAATTAGTATTAGGAAAGTAACTGAGGATGTTGGCATATGAACTGGATCATGTCATGCGATTGGATAGGATGTTTTCAGCATGAAACGCGTGGCAGCGAAGATTCTTCCAAAATTTCTCAATTTTGACCAAAAACAACATTGCATGAATATTGCTAGGGAGCTGTTTAATACCGCCAACGACGATCCAGATTTTCTGAACTGGTGACGATAGCTATGACGTATTATGTCGAAACCAAACCCCAATCATCCCAATAGAAGCAGCCAAAGAAGCCAAGACCGAAAAAAGCACGTCATGTTCGGTCGCATGTAGAAGTTTTGCTCACTATTCTCTTCGATTACAATCACGAGTTTTTGCCACAAGATCATACGGTCAACAAGGAATATTACCTGGAAGTTATGAGACGTTTGCGCGAAGCAATACAACTTAAATGCAAGAATTTGTAGAAAAACCAGTCATCAATTTTGCACCAGCACTTGAGTTTTTGTCCCAAAATAACACTTTTATTATGCCTCAACCACCGTATTCTCCAGACTTGGACGGCTGCGACTTTTTCCTATTCCCACAACTGAAGAGATTGATGAAAGGACGACGTTTTGCCACAATTTAGGAGATAAGGGCCGCGTCAAAGAAAGAGCTGATGGCCATATCAAAAATCGAGTTCCTGAAGTGCTTCAGAGGACAAATAGATACTGATGAATAAATAAAGATTTTATGAGTTATTCAAAAATTTTAGTTTTTTCTGAACATACATACCTTGTATTTGTTACAAAGAATAAATAGTGACATAAACCTTACAGTGTAAACTAAATTAAAACATATACGATAAACTGATATTGAAAAAATGTAACAAAAAACAAAGAATATATGCCAAGTATAAAAAAATAATATATGATAATTTTAATAATAACTAATAGAATAAATATGTAACCTCTTTTTTCCTCATGATGTTAAATACTCGATTTGAGAGGTTAACATATGCGAACGGCACTCAGGGGGTAGGAGGAGAGCGAGCGTGGATTCGTTCGAGCTAGATGAATAATTTTGAAAAGATAAAAAGGAATATACTTAATGGAATAATAAAAGAGAAAAGAAGTTAAAGGGGACAAAAGAGAGTAAATGAAAAAAACGAAAGAGAAAGGAAAATGGGCGCCACTTATGTTTTTTATCCTGAGGATGGGGAAATATAAGAAACCTAGATAAAATAAGAAAGATATGAGATATAAGATAAGGTAAAATTAGATAACCCGGCAGATGTTCTTGCTAAAATTTAAATTACACACTTTTATTTAAGATACTAAAAAGAGAATTATACTTACACTTTCCTCTTACTTATCCTTATGGTTATAAATCAAATCGGTAAGATAAAGATATATTTAAAAAACAAAATCTATTACTTTGATAAAATATAGATTAGAGAAACTGAAAGTATTGATCAAAGTAACAGGCTCTAGCTCGGAAAAGAAAAATCTATAGTTAACAATAACAGTATTTATTATCAGCTGTAATGATAAAAGAGACACAACAACAATAAAATAAAAAAATATGAGATACATCTAGGTACGGTATAGTAGACTCATTTTACTGCACACATTTGTGTTTAGTTCAAAAACAAAATTATTAATACACATAAAATACACTGTGTAAGCGAAAAGTGAGAGGTAACATTTAGATGAAAAGTTATAAAAAAAAATCACCTTTTGCTTTGATATTAACTCGAGTTAAGAGTACTCTTATTTAAAAGTATAAATCTTAACTAAATCAGTACGAGAGATAAATTAAAAAAATTAAAGAATATAAGTAAAACAGTTTACAGATAGGAGATACAAAAAATATAAGTTATAAAAAAATTACAGGTAAGCAATACACAAAAAAAATCACATCCCGGTTATTTTCATTACGACACTGTGCGCTGCACTTATAGATGTTACAGGTAAATACAATTAGGATAAAATGTTTCATAGAAATAAATGGTACTCTGAGACTCGATACAGTTATAAAAAATTGTTAAAAACTTACGTTATCTTCTAAATGTTTCTGAGATACTTTGTTAGCATATGGCTTCATTCTCTCGGTAATTGGTCTTAACGGTAAGATATAATCTAGACCCATTCTTGTCTAGATTTGTAGATATTTAGAGAAAAACCATAAACTCATTCTTCGTAGCTGGGGTTCGAAGAAAAGACGGTAACAATGGCTGACTTCTGCCGCTATTACTCTACGATATACGAAGGAAACTTAAAGATAGCACTGTCTGGAAATCTTCAGGTAAACCTTCCGGTACGATAAACGATAGTTGATACAAGAAACATTTAACTGCTGGTAATTTTTAAGAATTTGTAACTGAGCATTTCGCGAACGATCTTAATCGCGTAAAATCTAAACCCAGAGTGAATAAAAATCGTTGGTACTAGAGAGACGCTCTCCTTTCCCGCCTAATCACCTGATCTTAAACTCAAAACCTCATTGGTCAGTTAGGAAAATCGATAAACTGCTTAGAGACAACGGTTAGATTTGCTACATTCTGAAAGCATCTCGAATAAAATTTAGGACAGAGTCGGCCTAAGTGAAAAGAAACGTTAAAAAAAGAAATTTTATTATTCGGGTTTTTTAAACACGCTACAAATATACTAATTGCAATTACCACTGAAATGATTAAGAAATATTAATAAACAATTTATTTAATGTCAAAATTTATTTAATGCATTCTTATACCTGCCCATAGGGTAAACGGGAAATGGAGACTCGTATTATAAGTAAAAGAAAGAGAAAGAGAATTGGTAGAACCACTTGATTCTGATTGGCCCATTACGACGAAGGATCACGTTATGATGTGGTTCTCTTTCTTTAAGCTAGATAAGATTGTGACACACATTCTCACATTTTAAATATGTAATTATTAAACCAAAACTCAATTTCAAGCTCTACATGTAGAATATTTTCTATTTATTTACATAATCATTAAAACCCATGACAAACAATGAAAATCATTAAGAAATCATGATAAATAAGAAGAAACAAAAAATATAAAATAGAATTAAATTACAGAAAAACAGTAAGATTATAAAAATCATCAAAAGTTAACAGTTATAAAAAATCATGAAGTAGTATATTATATAACCAGATTAACGCACACTACCTACTATAAATCGAAAAGGATGAACTATAAAGTAATTAAGAGGAACAGGAAAACAAAAATACTTGTTTTCCTGTTCCTCTTACTCCAGTAAGCGTCTACAACAAGTCTTTTACAGTCTATTTCATTATAAAGTAATTATTTTTTTTTACAAAGTTTTTAAGGTCGGTAAGTGACTTATTACAGTACGAGTTACTGTAATAACACCTAACGACCATGTATCGTATCATATTTTATTTCATCCTGTTTTTATAAATTAATAAATTCATAAAAATTTTAAAAATAGTTCGTAACTTGACTAGTTACGTCAAATTACCTTAACTGTCAGTTACTGTTAAATATTGTAACATTTTTTATTAATTGTAAATTTGTGTTTTAAAATAAAATAAAAAGTAAGTAATTAAATATTTTATTTTTATTTTATAGTCATTATAGTGTTTTTAACTGTCAAAAATTAAAAGTAATTGTCTTCCCTTAAGTAATCAGAGCATAGTTGCTAGGCAACATATTACAGTACATGATACCATAATGTTTTACTTACCGGCGCCGAATTGATAATAGGGAAGTTTATTAACTGGACAGGATGAAATAAAATTATTTTTTATTGTAATAGTTGTTAATAATAGTTTTGGTATAGATATTAAATACAAAATTGTAAGATTCTTGTTGTAGCGATTAAAAGAATATATAGGTAACTAGCTGACAGAATTTCGTACTGCCTAACACATTTTTCAAATTTACTGTTTTGACGATTTTTTCTCTTTTTTGTAATTTTTATTGGTTTTGTCGTTTTTATCATATTTTCCCGTTAGTTTCCCGGTTTTTACTATTTTTGTCGTTGTATTTTAAATTTTTTTGATTAAATGTACTAGATATCAACTGCGCCACCATACGGTAGTGGCTTCGTAGTACTTAATTAAATAAGAATTGTTCGTCTTTTTGCTACCATTTTCCTAAATGTTAAACAAATTAACCTACACCGCCATCTACTAGGACTCCATAAAACTATTTAATAAATACATTGTCGTTTTTTCTATTATTCCTTGCTTATTATTTATGTTTCTCGCCGTTTAAATCTTTCCTGAACTTTTAAAAATATTTCAAGATCAAAATCAGCTTGATCCGTTCAACCCTTCTCGAGTTTTAGCGATGAGTGGTGTAGAAATCAAAACACAGCACCATATACCGGGCATCTATCCAACCTTGATGTCAAACGTGGATAGAGAGTTATATCAATTAATTTACACCGCCGTCTATTTGCAATTCGTAGAACTAAACAATAAATAACACAAATAAATAAAAAATTAATTGAAAAAACTTTTTTTTCGACCTAATAGTAAATCTAAACCACTCTCGAATCCATTTGAACACAAAAAATTTATGTATATATATATATATATATATATATATATATATATATATATAAAACGAACAGAGCGTTTTGTGACAGTCTAAGAATGTCCAAAGATGATACATAACGTATCTAGTGCCTTACTGTCAAAACTGAAATTATTACTTTTGACAGTAAGGCACTAGATACGTTATGTATCATCTTTGGATATATATATATATATATATATATATATATATATATATATATATATATATAAAGATAATATTTTTTCAATGCACAAATAATCTGAGTAAAACTAAATTTTTATTTGACACTATTAGTAATTTATGTAAAAAAGAACAAAATTAAATACAATAAAATATAAATATATAAAAAAATTAATATATTCGCAGATTTGAATCCAATCTCATACGTGACGAAATATGAACAAGCCACCAGCCACCTTACACGACTAAATCGGCTTTAGTTATTTAAATATTATTTATAACATTAATATTTTTGTTTTCCTGCTAACTTTATTATTTAAATTTTAAGTACCTAGAAGTTATAAGTAATTTATGATTTTCTTAAACTTTCCTATCATTTCAATAAGATTAAATCTCTATAAACGTTTATTCTGCCCGTGCCCGTGCTGTAAAATGAACATAAAACTTACATGTAAAGTATTGCTTACTATAATTTGTTGACAGTACTTTTTAAACGTAGATAAAATGTTAAATCTTATTATAAATCACAAAAAAACACTAAAGATCTTTTAAAAAATTATAAAATAGTAACATCAGTAGGATGACAAAAAGTTAAAAAAATAGAAAGTTCCCTTTCTGATTATACCAATCCATGAAAATTAATGATGATTCCAGAAACCGCAACATGATTTGAAATAATCAGCAAGCATCTTAATATAAGACCAGTACATCAAAGACCATATTGTAATTGATTTTACGGGTTGAGGAAATAATGCACTATCCCTACCGTTTCTTTAAAGTAAGACGAATCGTCATGAAACTTGTTCGATTCGGGAGAGCTTTTTGGTGCCATGGCATGAGGGTCAAATCAAAGTTGCATTGTTGCAGGTAGAAAATGCATTTTCCAAAGAGTTTAAAAGATTTAAAAAATAAAAAGTTCATAGATGTAATTTTTTTAACATTTTTCTTTTTAGTATATTCATTTTAGAGTAGGATCCCACTGCAAATTAGTGTAGGAATAATGTAGACAATTAAAATTTAGTTTTCAAGTAACTTCATAAGTAGGAGAATTCAGTTATCATAGGGTGCCAATTAGTAATTAGCCGCCTGTAGTATTAATTAAAATATTTTTAATTGACTTTTGGAAATAAATTTCGTTCACATCGTATGGAAATAAAACTTACAGCACTTTATAATAGCGTACTCGAATGATTTAAAAAAGTACAGTTGCTGCCGATCGTTTAGCCGCTTCCTCTACGCAGCCAGGTGTAAACAGATATGATTTTGTTTGAACTTTTCGTTTATTCCGTATATTTATTTTATTTCCATAACATTAAAGATCATTTTTTTCTGTACTTAATTTTATAAAGGTGCTTGTAAAAAAAAATCCGCAAATCAGAGTTTCCTGACCTTAAAGATGCTAGGTATTGAAAATAAATTGACAGAGAGTGAGTGCGCGACGCTACTAGTTAGACAAGGATATTTAGCGTCCTGGTCTAACCAGTAGCGTCGCGCACTCACTCTCTGTCAATTTATTTTCAATACCTAGCATCTTTAAGGTCAGGAAACTCTGATTTGCGGATTTTTTTTTACAAGCACCTTTATAAAATTAAGTACAGAAAAAAATGATCTTTAATGTTATGGAAATAAAATAAATATACGGAATAAACGAAAAGTTCAAACAAAATCATACCTGTTTACACCTGGCTGCGTAGAGGAAGCGGCTAAAGGATGGGCAGCAACTGTACTTTTTTAAATCATTCGAGTACGCTATTATAAAGTGCTGTAAGTTTTATTTCCATACGATGTGAACGAAATTTATTTCCAAAAGTCAATTAAAAATATTTTAATTAATACTACTGGCGGCTAATTACTAATTGGCACCCTATGATAAATGAATTCTCCTACTTATGAAGTTACTTGAAAATTAAATTTTAATTGTCTACATTATTCCTACACTAATTTGCAGTGGGATCCTAGACTATTTGCTTCTTTCTCTATATCGCTATCGTAGCCTGTCGCATCTATGGAACTATATATTTCGTTGTTTGTATAATTAAAGTCAGCAATTTAACAAAAAGGCCTGCGGGCTACAAATATGTTAGCCCTCGTGCATCTACCAAGCTAACATTGTCCGCTGTTGTGGACCTTATCAAACAGCCCTTTCACCAAAATCTCTAGGACTGGTGACAGTCTGAGGTGATGATATCCCTACACACGGGAGGATGCACAATGCGACATAATATATGGCCTCAGTGCTGGCAGAGCGCTAGCTCGCCCCTCCCCAAATTTCCAGATCCAGATCCAGAGTATATGATATATAATGGGAGTACTCTTGAAAACGCCGGAATAACAAGTTTAAACGATTTTCATAAATCTCCAGGAGGATCACCGATGCGATATTTGTGTTCAGATACCTCAAAAAACCATGGTAACAAGTTTAAATAAATTTTATACGATTTTCCATAAAACATACCGGGCACCAGATATATTGCACAGGATCTCCGATGCTACATTTGTGTTCAGCGATCTCAGAAACCCCTGGGTTGGAAAATTGAACTCATTGCCATGTATATTTTCGGGGACATGAGTTTTTCTTTTTTTAACACTTTGAAAAATGCATTTTTCACCTGCAACAATGAAATTTTTATTTGTCTCTCATGTCATGGGGTCAAAATTGTCATCAAGCTCTCCCGAATCAAATGCATAAAGCTTCATCACGATCCGTGTCACTTTACAAAACGATAGGTTTATGCCATTTTAGTGCTTTATATAGTCGCCTATACATGAACTTTAAACAAATCTATTTTGAGTAAATTTCGGATAATTTAACCGCAACTCAAAGAAAGTTTTGCAAAAGAAATATTCACAAAATTCTACCTAGGTAAAAGTTGTATACGATATCCTTCAAGATAATTTGATTGGGATATGCTCGTATGAAAAAGTAAATCAAATAACAATTCACTATTTAATTGACTCATGTTGAAAATGTTGATTGTTTTTTGATTTTAATGGTCCTATCGCGGCCATTACCTTATTAAACATGGCATGGTATAAAACAAACTGTCTTTGATAAAAAACAGAAACTACTAAAAACATCAGAAGATACTTAATGGCATAATTGCCGCTTGTATATAATAAACATTAATTTAATATCCATAAAAGCCCCATTTACTGATTTATCACGAAAAACTTGTTTTGTTCGCAAACAATAAGTGCGTAAGAAGTAATTTTCATCACCTCAAGAGCATTTGTAATCTTCTATTACCATATTTTTGAGACATTAACATCGGAGTAAAGAAATTGCTACAATTACAAGAATGCAAAAGTGTGTAAATATTAAATGCAATTTATTAACGTTTGTTTCTTATTATGGTCTATTAAACTGTACCCTTAAATAAAAACACTATTTTCAATTTTAAATAAAAGCTATAAAACTGTAAGAATAAGAGAGGACATTGAAATATAAACAAGGACTGTAAAATAATACACAATGGTAACCCAATCATATCCCTTAAACATAACCACATAAATATAATGTTTTAGTAAAAATCTAGTTTATATTGTTGCTTGGTCCAAAAACCACGAAGAGAAGCCACAAAAATACACCACTTTTTATGTTGATCGAATCCTGTTCTAATAATAATGAGTTGTTAGTCAGGCATGTCCGAATGGATGGTTTGGAATTAGTTTGGATACCTCGACTGCTTTTCGGTGAATCAGTGTTTAAAAATCGGCTCTATGAAATGAATAGCAACGTGGTAGGTTTAAACAATCTGAGTAATTTGTAATCTACAAAATTTGAACATTTTTTGTTTTTATACATTTAATACTCATGACACTAAAATGTTTATAAAATTCCAACTGTTGATTTTAACAGGTTTTTAACCTACTTACTTTTACGTGTTTTACACTTTTTACGACTTTGGTTATCGATATCACAGCAAGTTTCATTGGTGATTTATAATTATTTTATGTTTTTTTTGGACTTTATTGCTTAAAAATATTACTTCTTGTGTACAGTTCTATTTGCTATTTTTTTAAAATTCATTCTGTTTTACAGTTTTTTTCATAATTTAGTGTTATTGCGATTATCAATTGATTTTTAGGAAAATATTTTTTTCTTAAATCTTTAAACACAAAAGTTTTTTAATTTAATTTGATATATAATAAGCCAAAATTCATGATTAGAGTTTAGAGTGCAATTTAAACGAAATTACACAGTCCAAAAGTTGGTGCTTAAAGATATTTCAAAGATAAAATATTATTCTAATATTTTAGACTTATTTTATTATAAATGGATCGGAATTGAAATATGTTCAGAGTTTGGTGATTTTTAGAGGACACTACCTGTGTATTTAAAAAAGCATAACTTTTTTAAACCTCAATGAACCTTATTTGTTGTATCAAATGGTTATTTATGAAACAGTTCGTGAAGTATGCTTTTTGCGCACGCACGCGATGTTTAGAGCACGAGCGAAGCGAGTGCTATATATCGCGTAAGTGCGCAAAAAGCACTTCACGCACAGTTTCATACAATATTTTATCTACGATAATCAAATAAAAAATAATTACAAGAAAGCAATTTATTTTCAATCCATTTACAAGATACTAACACCAGGGCAACGCGAATGCTAGGGATGTTTGATTATATGACGCACACTTTCAATCCTTCACGCACTGCTGTCTATAATGACAGTTTTCACGAACTAAAAATTGCTACATAATATGAGGTAGAGTAGATAAAGTATATTTTTCTACTTTTCTTACACAAAAATGTGTACTTTATAAAAGTAAGTTTTTGGCACGTTTATTGGTCTTTAAAAATGGCAACGCTAAAATAATAAAGTAAAGTATAATTGACAAAACCTAGAGTTTATTTAACATTATGAATTGTTATGAACAATTCTTGAAGACTAGTTAAAAATGTCCTTGTTTATAAATATTTAAAGCAATTATAAACGCATTTATTGAAATATTATTTTATTTAAAAATAGAGATTCTCATGATGAAATGATCCAGCGACATTTACAATTTTCTGTCATGGATCGTCTCGGGTTTATCTAGGTTCTCTATAATTAATTGATGTGAAAAATTCATGGAATTAAAATCAGGACTACGAGCAAACCATAACATTCGACTTCCAGGACTTATTAAACGACCTTGAAAAGTTTAATCAACATAGTTCCGTACTTCTACAGACTCACCCATAAATGGTTCCGTAAGAGCAATTAACAATTTAAAAGTTCTTGTAGATCGTTGTAACTTTAATCGATATTTTAAAAAAAAGCTACTTACTAGATCTCGGTCAAACCAATTTTCGGTGGATGTTTACATGCTAATGTACACCATATATTTTTTTATTTTTATTATTCTCTTATTTCCGAAGTTATAGGGGTGTCACACATTTTACCACTTTGGAAATATCTGTCGCGCAAACCATTTAGTTTAGAAAAAAATGATTTTGGAAACCTAAATATCATTTTTGAAGACCTATCAATAGATACCCCACACGTATGGGTTTAATAAAAAAAATTTGATTATCAGCTTTAAATATGGGAAACCTCTTAATTTTTTTATGTAAAATCTTAAGGTGGTTAACAGAACAAATATTCTCACGAAGTTTCAACAGTATAGTTCTTAAAGTTTCGGAAAAAAGTGGCTGTGATGTACAGACAGACAATCTATTCCGTTTTTTGTCATTTGGCTTCGGAACCCTAAAAAAGGAAAGGAACCTCATCTTGCATACAGAAGAGATTTTCCTGAAGCTTAAGTGATGAATCATGCAATTAATCAAGTAAGTATTGTTAAAAGAAATTTAAATACAACCCACCGAAGAAACTTAAGTGGACCCAAAAAGTGATTTCTGCAAAATATTTATGTTGAATTCGCGTTAAAAATGATATTTAGTGACTAAGCGTGCTTGAGAACTGCTTGATGATTAAAGGTGGCTTTATCTGAAAACAGCATTTTTTTAAAAAATAACAGTTTTTCCAAGTGGATTAATAAGTTCTCTAGTTTCGATTTTCAGAGATAATCAGTATTCAATCAATTTCTTATCTTTGTCTTGATTCTAGTCAGATTAGTAAGGAAGGAAGTGTACATTCCATATCTGAACCGTTTTAATCTGTTTTTTTTTTAATTATTGTTCTCAATTCGACCATTTTTTTTGTGTATGTTACCGAATATCTCCGGTATTCATAATCCAATTTTAAAAATTCTTTCTGCATTCAAAAGAGTAGAGTGTCCGTGTGGTCCCATAGAAATTTGATTAAAGTATATTATATGTAAATAAAAACACAATTGTTTTCACGATATCCACGATTTATTACTTAGTAATATGTGACGCGTTTCACTACGATGTAGCTTTATCAAACACTGGTACTAAATGAACTGTTCATTCATCATTAGATGCAATAGTTTATACGGTTAAAAAAATTGTTGAAACTGGCAAGAATTGATACAAAAGAAGACAACAAAATCTATTTATCTCAATCAATAAACAGAAAACAATTGTGCGTAGCTTAATTGTAACACTGAGGTAAGTACCAGTCAACAACTTTAATTTTACTTATAACATCGGGAATAGGTTTAATTTAGAATATATTTCACGATCGCAAGCTTCAGGGTAATCTATTTACTGAACGGTGTAAGTTATTTTAAAAAGAAGTAGGTACAGAAAATAAATTGAAAGGTTAGAACATTTTTATCGCAAGTTATTGCTACAATTATAAACGATCCTTTTGGGATATTTTGAGATTTCCAGTGAAACTAGTTTTTATATAGTAAATAACGCGAAAAAGCTAGTCTCCAATAAATTTAAAGAGTGTGAAATATGTGCTGGTTTCTATTTTTGATACGGCGTTGCATTAATACTTACGTACACTTATTACGTTTGTGACCCACGGCATGGGGTCCATGGGGTCGAATGGATACATAGTTCTTAGTACCTTGGGCGGTACTGAATCCATCTTGTTGAAAAAAAAACATTTACGAGCAAACGAAATGAATATAAAACGCCTCTCCGAGAAAGTCATTGCATTTCTGTTATTTTACATTTTGTTCTCATACAGGGTGTTCTAAAATAGATATTAAAAAAGATATCCTAGACATTAGACTGAAATTAATGTTTTCATGTTTTTTTTTATTTAATGTTTTTATACCCATTTAAACTATAATATTGCTGGTGTATTAACTATTTATTTAGTTTTATTTTTGTTATCTTATTGAACTTTTAGCAATATTATTTATTGGAATCAATAGGAACAGGTGATGGGATTGGACGGAGTTTATCCAGCCACGCTGCAGTGGGGTCTGGAGCAGTTCCTTCCCCACCTAGTGCAAATATTCAGGGTTTCCCTAGCTCTAAATTATATACAGAAGATGTGGAAGTGAAGAGAAGTAAAGGTTGTCTTTATACCAAAACCTAGATGAATGGATTACTCCATTCCAAATACTTACCGACCTATAAGCCTAACATCATGCATACTAAAAACGCTAGAGAGGCTAAATGAAAGGTACATAATGAATACACTACATTCTAATCAACATGCATAGACAAAAAGGAAATCCACCGATACTGCCGTATCTTCCCTACATCATGTGGTTGATCAGATCGAGCGATCATTAGGCAGGAGAGAGTCTACCCTGGTCGTATTTATAGATATAGAGGGAACTTTCGATAAAACCATGTTTCCTAAAATAATACACTCGCTTACTTCTTGAAATGTACCTACAACAGTAAGCGGGTGGATTCTCAGCATGCTCTCCATGCGTGTAAATGACGTCAAGATACGAGGCAAGGTTATAAGGGCAGTTTACAGGGAGTGGTTTTATCACCTCTACTGTGGAACATTGTTCTAGACAGCCAGGTACACCGCCTTAATGAACATGACAAAATCTATACAGTAGCCTACGCAGATGACATTGTAACTCTGCCAACAGAAAAGTTTCAAAACGCCCTATGCGACAGAATGCAAGTGGCTTTCAAAGCTTTAGAGACATGGTGTAAAGAGCAATCGCTGACTATTAACCCCAAAAAGACAAAAATGATTCTCTTCACGAAGAAAAAAAAACAAGGGGCTAAAAGCCTGACATCATGATCAGGTATATTCCGTAAGTTTTGTATTTATTGCTAATTTTTAGGTTATTGATAATCCTTGTTTTCTTTGTATATATCTTGTTTATTTCCTTGTCTTTACTTTGTTTACTTATTATCCGTCGTATGCCCGTATTACATCTACAATTTTATCGTGACGAAGTTCACGAATAAATTAAAGGTTGCTATTACATACGGTTTCATTCAACTTTTCATCTAAATTATTAAATAAGCACTTGTTCCAATTTTCATAAAATTTTATCGTGAATTCAGAGTTTCTTACCTTAACAGCAAACAACAAAAAAGTCTCTTCGGTATTTTTTTTCTGAATCTATTAACAAAGCACTAGCATCTATAATCATAGCAATAAGGGCAACTTTCCTATTTCTAGTTTTTATTTTCGTTACAGTAGTCATTTTAACACAATGTTACTCATAATAAACTTTAAAGTTACCGTAACCATAAATGGTGTTAAAATCTTTAAAGGTTGGTCAACCTTCTCGTTATCAAACATTTTCGTGAATTTTCATAACAAGCGTAATCGCACGCCTTGGGGGTACACAATTAAAAAAAAATTAAAAATGGGATTACAAGTCGAACGCCAGAGGCAAGGATTTTTTGGTTCGCACCGCAACACGAGGTTTTTTGGGCTTATTAAATGGCATAAAAAGGCTTACTAAGGAGTAAAAATTAAAAAAAAAACTCACCTGTTGAGTAGGTACCTCGCCAAGCACCTTGCATAGGCATCGTAACAATTGTAGCACTAGAAATGTCTTTGAGAAATCTGTTTGTAAATTATTTTCAATTAAAAATTTTAGCAAATGAACTGCTCCGGATACTTCTTTAAAATCTGATCGTTTGTATATTATTTCCAATCCTCTCTTTAATTGTTTTGTTTTGTACGAATTGCTTAGTGTAAATGTAATACTGGAATATTTGATGAATATCTTTCAAAAAGTTCTACTACAAATAAATTCGCCATTTCAAAATGCCCTGTAAACAAAAACCTTCTTTTGGTTTCTGATATTATGGTATCTTCCGTAGCTTGAAAAGTCGTAGAAACATAACAAGTTCTGTCATTTTCTTCCTTTTTGTTGCTCCTTTCGTTTTGAATACTATTTTCAAATTCACTGATGCATCTCTTGATGGTTACGGTATAGGTAGTCCTTTTTTGTAGGTGTGAATATAAAATATCGAAGTGGGGTATAATACGATGAAACACTTTTAACCAATAGAATAATTTCTTTTTTATACACGGAAAGCATACGTTCTAATAAGTCATTTTAAATATCTTTTAATGTAAGTACCTTTAAATATGGTAGCTTGCTGTAAATGATCTTTAAGTGCTCGTCCAATTCGGCAGAAAAAATGACCTCTAAATACTTAGGGTTTTTTGAATTTTCTCGTTCGCCATGGCCGCGGAGAGAAAGTTCAAAAGAACCACAAAATTTTATACAGTTTATAATTTTTGATAAAACATAACTGTTCTTTTTTAACTCCTTATTATGTTTTTCGATACCCACTATTCAACTGTTGCATAAATCTTGCTTACCTTATAAATTAAATCCCAATTCAGGAGATATGTATGCATTTGAAGATTGTTTTTTTTTTTATTTTGTAATGCACCAAGTCAGTGACGCTCATTTTTGTACCTTCTGATGCTCATCGCCAAATAGTAAACACGAAAAATAATAAAGACTACTGGTAAAGTTATAGCCGCATAACCAGTCAGCTGCTGTTCGACAAAAACAATAGTATATGTTTCTATCTTGTCTAATTGTAAATAAGTGGCCATTTTTCTGGGAAATTCAACCACAGAATTGTGTCCTAATGGCTGCTTTGTTAATTTTCCATGTCTGACTTGCAGAAAAAATCTCCTTCTATATTTTTGCGAAGGTTAGTAAATTCTGTAATTATTTGTATCCATTACTTGTTGTTAATGACAAAAGCTCTCGAATGCGTTTTTATGTCAGGAATAACAATGACACATTTTTCTTTTGTAGATCCACATGATCTATTTTCATCGGACAAGCCAATTATTAAAGCCACCTAAAAGATTTATGAATGAAATTATACATGTAGGATGAAAATCAAAAGATTCATCCTGTCAAAATGTTGCAATTTCTTGTTTTTTAAATACACTGGATTTTTTAGGTTTATAATCCACATTTTGTTTTTTTTAAACGACATTCGTTTTCCATATTTTGATATATCAATATTGCCTTTTATTCATATTGTACACTTTAACATTGGATAAATAGACCAAAGGGTAGAAGGTTTTTTTTGAGCAACAATATTGGCAAAATAAGCCAATAAGCAGTTTTCAGAAGTCCCGGTTTAAACTGCTTTGTGGTAAATTTCGTACGTTTTCTCACACCTTTTTTTACTTTTGTCAAGTAAGAGATTTAACGTCACCACTTATGCAGCCTCACGTACTTCTGGGGGTGTACAATCTTCTTCATTGTCGGACATATTGCAATACTCTCAATTACAAAAGAATAAACCAAGAATTATTATAGAAATAAATTTCACATCAACGATAATGTCAAATTTTTTATAGATTACTAGACACTGAAGATTTGTTTGAAATAAATGTTTTTCATAATTGATTTCTTTATTTATTAAATTTATCATATTATTTTTGAACGATTGTGAATAGAATAGTATACATACCTCGGTGGAAGTACCATTTTTCTCTTGAGAAAAATGAAGTACTATTTATTGGTATCAATTACAGATTACCGTATATTACTAGTTAAGTATCTAGTCTTTGAAATACCATTTACACTATACATCTATATATATAAAAGAAAGTCGTGTTAGTTACACCACTTATAACTCAAGAACGGCAGAACAGATTTGGCTGAAAATTGGTAGGGAGGTAGCTTAGAGCCAGGAGATGGACATAGGATACTTTTTATCCCGTTCGATGATGCCACTCACCACCAGGTGGCGCTGCAGAGTAGCAACTTCTGTCCCGTTCAACCGATTGTCATGAAAATTTGTATGTACATGTATTTTTCCACGGAGAAGGTTTGTATGATATGCTCATTAATGCCAATCGCCACTAGGTGGCGCTGCAGAGTAGCAACTTCTGCCCCGTTTAACCGATTGTCATGAAAATTGGTATGTATATGTATTTTTCTACGGAGAAGGTTTGTATGATATGTTCACTGATGGCACTTGCCACCAGGTGGCGCTGCATAGTAGCAACTTCTGCCCTGTTCAACCGATTGTCATGAAAATCGGTATGATGATGTATTTTTAATGGGTAAGATGAATATGATATTTAATTAAAGTTACCACCAGATGGCGCTTCCATGTATCAAATTCAATACTAATTAATAGATATCTATACGAATTCGTATAAATATAAGTTCGAAAAATATATTTTTGGTACGATAAGTAAAACAAAACTATAAACTTTCTTTTCTTCTCTATCTCTTCTCCTCTTTTATTTTTCTTAAATTTATTTTAGTTATTGGCGTAGCAACGCGCGCCGGTTTCAGCTAGTTGTTTATAAAAACTCATCCAAATACGTTTTGTACACCTTCCAGACGCTAATGAAATATGATCCCTGCCAAACCACTTGACCGCGCAATTTCTAATAATACATAAAATAGCGACTTTGAAAATATTGCGGAAGAAAGGGTTTTACTCCACAAAAAGTATGTAAAGATTTTCCAAACCCTTAGGAACCCTTACATAATAAATTAATGGCCCCTTGTGAATCAAAACAATTTCCCTCAAACAGAATTAGATATAACTAGCTGACCCGGCGGACTTCGTACCGCAAATCATTTATGTCATTCTTCCATTTTTCGTTTTTTCAATTTATTTGGATTTTATCGTTATATTTTGTAGTTTATCAATAAAAATATTAGATGTCTAACAATACTTAATTTAGTAAGAATTTCTCGTTTAAATATAAGTGATATTAACTGCGCCACCTTCCGGTGGCGTCACAATACTTAAGTAAAGATTGCTCGTTTAAATATATGTGATATTAACTGCGCCACCTTACGGTGGCGTGATTAAAGTAATCGAATAAGTAGTGGTTGCTCATTTAATGGAAGCGCCATCTGGTGGTAACTTCCATTAATAAGAATATCATATTCATATTAACCATTAAAAATACAACCTCCTACTGATTTTCACGACAATCGGTTGAACAGGGCAGAAGTTGTTACTCTGCAGCGCCACCTCAAACCTTCTCCGTGGAAAGATACATATGAATACCAATTTTTATGACAATCGGTTGAACGGGGCAGAAGTTGCTACTCTGTAGTGCCACCCGGTGGTGAGTGGCATCAATGAGCATATTATGTAAACCGATTGATCAGTTATCGACCGGGGATGAACATTGATTAAATTACCAAAGTGGCTATAAAAAAATAGGGGTTGGTGATAAAAAGTAAAAATTTAGGGTTGTATGTATTTTTCAATGCCACATTATAAAAAAATAAAAACAAAAAATTTCGTCCAAAAATTAAAAAAAAAAATTAAGGGTGAACAACCCTTATTACTTAGGGGTATGAAAAATAGATGTTGGCCGATTCTCAGACCTACTTAATATGCTCACAAAATTTCATGAGAATCGGTCAAGCCATTTCGGAGGAGTATGGGAACGAAAATTGTGACACGAGAATTTTATATATTAGATTATGACGAAAATACGCTTAAATTTAACAGTAGAAAGATTTGAACAATTAAGATACTTAACATAAGATACAACACCTACGAATGAGAATGCCGAATGAGAGTCGAAGGAAGCGTAGGTACAACGTTTTTCACTACTTGAAGTGCAATGGCAATTGTAAGTACAAACTTTGATAACTTTTTCGGCTCTCTTCTATTTTCTAGAAGGGAATAGAAGCGAGTTTGAAAGCGCTTTTCAACTGGCTATGTAAAAGCTCGTCTCTTAAGCTTGTTCTCCACTATTAATTGTAGAAATTTAGTGCATTGAAATTTATTATCTAATGTTAGGTATTTGTGATACAGAAGGATTAATATGAATTAGATATATCAGTGGATCATAACCTTAGTTATATAATCATCTGTGAAGTAAACCAATTTAAGTATGTAACTTGTCTGTGAAAAAATTACTCGTTTTTAAACGTACTTATTTTACACAATCAACCCAAAAAATTCAAATATACTTACTTGGTGTTATAATAAGATATTTTTTACTGTTTGCACTACCAACAAATCCTGAATGACAAAAATCGCAATACTATATAGGCAGATATATCAAGGGTACATGCTGTAACTTCTTTAGTTGATCATAATTCCTTAATTACATTTGTAGTCGATAGTCCGTTCCTGTTGATATCAGTGACATGATGAAGAGAACATAAAAACGACGCGATATAAATAAATTGGATCACATGGGCAAATGTTCACTTTCCGAAACGCATTTATAACTCATCCGCAATTTATTCAGAACATGTAACCACAAAATGACCAACGATAATTACTAGGCCATTAACAATTTAAATATAAGCCATTTATTTTATGTTTTGACTCGATGACTATTAAACGTTAATTATCATTTTTTATTTTGGTACACATTTGCATCCCCTTTTTTTAGTTATTTTACTTCTTTATACATTGACACACTTTATCTTACTTGTCCACTGTTAAAACTCAATTATAATTGATCTTCTGGTAGCTTAACGTAATATCATTTAACTTTTTCTAAATTGTTTTTTATAATTATTTTCAATTTCTTTATTACATCAATTGATATCTAAACTTCTTTACTGAAAAGTGGTTAAAAAATTAAAAACTATCGAAAACAATTAAAAATATAAGATGAAAGTGTGAAATCTATATTATATACGAGATATGTTTAAAAAATAACGAGAATTTTTGAATAACTCATATCTCTATTTATTCATCAATATCTATTTTGTCTCCTTCAAAGTAATCTCCGTCAGATATAACACACTTGTGCCAGCGTTTTTGGCCGATCGTTCTGACTTCATCTGTTTTGTAGCTAAAGAACCAGCTTCAGTCCTCTGTAAACGTTCTTGTTTAAGTTTAGAATCATAATGGTAGATCCAAGTCACCACTCACAAAATTAGTTTTATTCTGCTTAAAACGCTCCAAATTACGCTGAGTTTGTTTTCACTTTGGTTTTTGTTGAATTGTTACCAAATGCGGCACTAACATTGCGTACCGGTTTTTTATATGTTTCGTGTAAAATTTGGAGTACTCATCCATGTGAGATGCCTATGGTCTACACTTCGTGAATCAAATAGAAAAAGTAATATTAAAATAGCGTACAAATTGTGATTACTCTGCTGGTTAGTAGGTGTCGCTTTCAAAACTTTTCAACAAACTCTACAGCAGGGGTTCCCGAATGGTGGTCAACGGAACTCTAGGGTTCCGTGGAAGGGTCACAGGGGTTTCGCGGACTGGCCGAGGGTTAAATGCACACCAAGGCCACAAATTGCAATTATCAGGCTCCAGATGGAAAAATATATCGCTAAATACTTTCACTAGTGTTCCGCGACCAAAAAAATATCGGGATCCCCTGCTTTACAGAACCATAGCTTCTGTCGGTTTTTCCCGCGATTGCGAAGTTTTTTTTATTTGGTATGAATAATTTTCTTTTTGTTTGATGCAAGCATAGAAGATTTTACTTTTTAAATTTTTCTTCATTAGTAGGTATTATCATTATAAGTTTTTAACATGTGTTTTTAAATTAATATATTCTTTTTATTGTATATGAGGATATTTCTCAACATAGTTTTAGTTTCTCCAATTGTTTTTACCAAGAAATTAAATAAATTTTATTATTTATGTCATTTTGAGACCAAAAGTTTATTTTATATGTAAAAATAGTTCACACTCTTGTTTTATCACAATTAGTAGATGGTTACTTTGAAGACATTCGTGTAGGTACATTCATTCATTATTTCTTAAAGGCCACACATACCCACTTAAATTAAAAAATTCGCTAGACCTTTGGCGGTAAATTTACAAGTCGTTTAATAAATATTTTCCTATTTATTATTCCAAAGACGAGATACTTATTTTGTGTTTATATTGTTAGCAAAGCTTTTGAAGAATGCACAGTATATTTATAAACTACATGAAACTATGCGAGATACCATAATTTTGTCATCATTACTTTAAATCAACCTTATATAGCAGATATCAGAAATTCTCTGTAATAGGTACTCCGTTGTGTTTTTTGAATACAGCTAAAACGTTTGTTATTACGTAAAAAGTGAAAGTGTACCTGTATGCGGTAACTATTTTTAAAGAAAATTCTTCTGACTGATATTTGAAAATAAAACCAATCAGCTCTATATATATTTTTATTATATGTGGAGGAAGAATTAACTCAGTAATAAAAAAAAGTTTACCAACAGTAAAAAGTGCTGCAATGCGAAAAGCCGATGCTTAACCATCGATTTTCCATTGATAAGAACATTTTAGAGATTTATACAAAGTAACTTTTAGCTTTGTAATACATATAAGAATTCCTTTAGCACTTTCTACCAATCGATGAATTAAGAAGCAGTTCTCAGACATTATAATAAATATAGTTCAAATTGTCAAACAGAAAAAAAACAGAAGTTTGTTTTCATCATAACGAAACATAAAATAGATGAATACGAGGGTTGGCTTTTCAGTTTTGCATTGAGCCGCATAGAAGGTGCCTCAACCTTTTGTTCACATAAATGTTATTACGATACAACAAGTCATGTAGGTAAAGTAAATTTTTGAAATCAACAAGTCAGTCGATAAATGGATATTAGCTGAGAACATTTTCGAGCAATTACTCTTTACAATTTTTGGAAAGGATTGACCCAACAGCAATGTCTCGCTAAATTGGTTTCTGTGTTTAATAATCAAGCACCACACCAATCAACTATTTCTCTTTGGTATTGCAAATTTCAACGTGGGCACTCCAGTCTCAGGGACGCATCCAGGCTAGGACTTCCCGTGTAACACCTCGGGAGATAGAGGCATCTTTGGGCATTTAAAGACCTCGATCCAGATAATACTACATGAAGAACTGGGTGTTACGAAGCTAGTTTCCCTTTGATCCCTCATTTGCTCACAGAAGAGCAAAAAGCGGTTCGCGTCAATTGGTGTAGAAAAAAATTGGAACGGTTCAACAAAGGAAACTTAAAAAAACGTTGAATCTTGGATTTACTCCTACGAATCGAAAAATAAACGCCAATCCGCTGTGTGGGTGTTTTACGATAAGAAAAAACCAACCAAAGTGATCAGTTCTCGAAATGTATCAAAGAAAAAGGTCGCAACTTTTGTGTCAAAATCTGGTCATGTGGCAACAATTGCTTTAAAAGATCAAATAACAGTTACTTTCGATTGGTATATAAACGTGTGTTTACCAGAAGTTATGCCGAAACTCCGACAAAGCAACACACAACAGCGAATCATCCTACATCAGAACAATGGTCACACTGCCGAAAGTTTTTAGAGCTTCAAACATCGAATTGTTAGACCATCCACCGTATAGTCTCGGCCTAAGTTCTAACGACTTCTTTACGTTCCCAAAGATCAAGGATTCAATGCGTAAGCAGCGATTCCAGTCGCCATCGAGGCCTTTATAACAGCTATTTTGCAGATGTGACTGAAAACTGTAATAACTGTTTTACCAATTGGTTTGAACGTATGCAAAAGTGCATTGATCTTGCTGGGACATATCTATATTAACTTGTTGGATGCGCTGGTAATAATAAATTTAAAATATTCAAATTGTCTTACAAATAATATCCTTGAAAAGATATGACACTAGGATAGAACTCTAATAAAAAAACTGATAAAAGAACAAAGAAAAAAGACATGTTTCAAGTAAGTTACCTACCATTGGCAATAACGTGCTGTCTGACCAATGCTGACAAAAAACTGAATACAAATTGGCCGTTTATATAAGTCAAATTAATCGCCCTTAAACCGATTGTACGGAAATCACCCGACATTTTTGCGTTTACTAGGTAGGTACTTACTAAAGAAAATTAAACTTAAATAGAAATTGTTTTTTACAAACAATAAGTATGCTTTAGACATTGTGCATACTTTCGAATAAGTTTATTCTAATTAAAACTAGCCTGAAACGGGAATCACAATTTTAACAAAAATGAATAATTGGAGTTTACTAATAGTCATATTAGTCTAAGAGTTAGATCAGAAATTTAATATGACATTTCTCTCTTGCAACATATTCATTCCATACAGGTATTTATGTTCCTGCTCAGGTGGACACCCTAGTGGATACATGGGGTAGCACCAAGGGGGAAAAGTTCCCAATTTTTTACGGTAAATTGTCATCATGAATAATATGGATAAAAATTTTCCCCCCAGTCGAAGGTGTTGATACGACAATTCGAAATCCCGACCCTTAAGAAGATTAAATTCAAAATTATGGACAGCTGGGTGGATACAAAAGAGGTATCGGACAAGGGTAAAAAGGGCCAAAATTTGTATCCACACAGATGTCCGCCCTTCGGAATTTCAAATTGTCGTATGAACACCTTCGACTGTGAAAATAACATAAATACCTGTATTGAATGAACATGTTTCAAAGCAGAAATGTCATATTACGGATGATGGCGAAATTTCGGCTCTAGCTCTCCTGCTATTTGTTTCTCTTTACACTGTCCTCTCACATATCATAAGTGAACAGATTCATCATGATTATCAGGCAGAACCCAGTGCTTTGTTAAAAAATACTGCAATATCATGAATATTCTCACATAAGAATATGATTTCTTTCACTGTTTTTATATTAAGGGCGTCTATTAAGGGCGTCTATTAGAATAAGTACTGCAAAAGAATTAATCAATAGGAACATCACAGGCAGGAATATAAATATATACACAGACTACCGACAAGCACTACTAACCTTGAATAGACCACGTTTCACTTCAAGTTTAGTACTAGAATGTCACCAATCTCTAACTGAGGCCAGCCAGAATAACGTGGTTACTCTCAGCTGGATCAAAGGACATAGGAACTCTAAAGGCAACCGCATTGCGAACAATTTAGCAAGGAGGTCTGCGGGCTACAAATATGTAAGCCCTCGCCCATCTACCAAGCTAACATTGTCTGCAGTCGTGGACCTTATCAAACAGCACTCTCACCAAAACTTTATACAGTGCTGGGATGAAACTACGAACTGTAGACTGACCAGAGAGTTATTACCTCATCCTGGCGAGGAAACAGCAAAAAAATTTAAGGCATTGACCAGACAAAATCTCCGAACAGCTGTGGGTCACTGCCAATTGCGACAACATCTCTTTAGGATGAAATTAACAGAATCGCCGCTATGCAGAGGCTGCGAACAAGAAGAGGAAACAGTAGAACACATAATATATGACTGCTCTGCTTTTTCTGAAATCAGAAGATCCGTGTTGGGCGAGTACTGGCTTACACCAGCCGCTGTCAGGGAGATCCCCCTCGGAAGCCTCTTCACCTATTTTAAATCACTAGGTCTGGTGACAGCCTGAGGTGAGGATATCCCTACACACGCGAGGATGCACAATGGGTTATATGTGGCCTCAGTGCTGGCTGAGCACTAGCTCGCCCCTCCCCAAATTTCCAGATCCAGAGATAGAATAACTACATGAAAACTCTTGTAGAAATGTGTACCATTATAAATCATTACAACAAGATGCTGTAAATTTTAGTTTTATAAATAAACAACCAAACCAACATCAGGCACATTATAGCATATGTGGAAGAAAGTAATGAAACACCCTGTAAAAGGTATAACTAATTGACACAAAGTCCTAGCTACCTACGCGTATTTTTCATTTTAATTCTTGTAAGAAGGATAAACAGGAAAAATTGATGGCGCATATCCTAGTATTAATGTCTTAGTTATTAAATTTATGCAGATATTAGAGCCGATCGCAATTATTTTTAATAATGGTAATTAGACAAGTGCAATTAATAAAGTGTGGCGTTTTTTCCAAAGCCTATGAACGGTTGTCAGTTAATATAAACAACCGTATCAATAATAATAATCTGGATGTATGTAGTAAACCTGTAGGTTTATAGATTATTAAGGTTCACTAGTACAATGAAGTTTAGATCTAAAGAGCGATTTCGTTTTTAAAAATTGATTCTGTTTTATTAATACTTTAAAATATAGTAGTTAAGACGATGTTTTGATTAATAACTGACCAGGTGCAAGCCATAGTAAATATTCATAATTAAGATTTAAGAGCCCCGGGTCACAACGTTCTTTGGTTACGTCCTCGCACTAACAATTTCACTGGTGCATCGAGTTGCAGTTTCACTGACGATTCAACACCCACTTGTTGGCCGCTTATTCAATACTTATATCTAACATTTTTTCTCTTTTAATACCTTTGTGTTGCTTCAATTTAATTAGTCTTATAATAGGTAATTGCAGATAACATACTTAAAGACCGGATGCACGTAAAAAGTAACGATATTATTAAGATACAGTGATTAAAAAAATTACTTATGTTCTATATAAATGTTTGAAACTAATGTCTGCACATTTTTTGTCAAAAACCTTACAGGTAATTTTATTAAAACTGACCGAATATTCTAGCAGTAAAATCTTAATTTTTTGTTGTTTGATACCATAGTACATACATTTTACAAACATACAAAAATTAAAAGAATTGTTTTAATTGATGTATGAAATTATGAGTAGATAATATTAATATACAGAAAAGGAATACAGTGGTCCTACCAAAGAGTAAAGAGGTATATTAAAAGTTACATAAAAGTCGTATTTATTTTCTGATTACAAATGGTGATACACAAATTACAGTTCATAGAGTTATTATTGATAAAGATATACGGTAAAACGGAAACTTCCGATGGTTAACAAGAAAGAGAAGATCGCAGTACCCTAGACAGATAGATAGGTATTCATTGGGTTGGCGGTTAGCCTGTATCACTGCGACCTTTACAGATGTATTGTGAACACCCATTATCTATAAAATAGAATTAGAGCAGCTTGTCTAGCCCTGCCTTCTTAAAGTGTTAAAAACTTAGTACACTAAAAAGACAATTGTGAGATAATAATTATATAGTTGTCAGTGTCAATAAAAAAAGAATAATAAAGTCATATTATTGAATCAGTCCGACGTTTTTTTTATATAGTACATTATATTTACATTGGTCCTTCGACCGTTTTCAAGAGCCAGAAAAATAAACCATGGATAAAACTGTTCGAGCAAACATTAGACCCAAAAGAACGACTGCTGGTAGACACCAACACTTGGATCCTGATTTTGCTTGGCCGGATGGATTTGGACTACATGATGAAACAGAAGGTTCAACGAAAACAGTCGATCACCTTGGATTACATGACGACACAGAAGGTTCAACCAAAACAGTCAATCACCCACAATCTTTAGCATCAAACAGTAACTCTAGCGTGGAAGTACTCAGAATGAGAAGAGAGATTTTAAAAGAAAAAAGAAGACAAGAATTTGAGAATAAGTTAATAGAACTAGAAAAACGAATGGAACTAGAAAAACGAAAGTATGGTCAGCAATTAAAACTCATAGAAATGGAGGAAAAGCTAAGCCTTATGGAAGAAGTTAGATCTAGAAGATCCCTTGTAAGTAGAAATTCTAATATGTCAGAACCAGTGCAACCGGAAAAATCAGGTACGCTACCCTTAAACTCTGCTATTCCTTCTTCTGTGCAATTGCAACCAGCTACCCTGTCAATACCCGACACAAAATCTCATATCAGTTCTAATAAAAATAATTATGATTATGTATTCAACTGGGTCCAATCTGCTGAGCAACCATGTATTGAAGCCATAGAGTTAAATAGTGAATTTGCCTTTAATGATGAACATCAGCATGACAAGCATTTTCCTTTGCCAGAAAATTATAACATGGTAAATTCAAATATTCCACAAAAATTTAGTCAAGAAAACCATGTTCAAAATAATGATTCGAATCAAGCTATTAGTCAGTTATGTAATACTCTCAGTAATCTATTAACCAATATTCCTCAAAATCCAAAATTAAATGAATCTGTTCAATATAAATCATTTTTACATAAAGACTTCCCAATATTTGACGGAAAATCTGAAGAATACCCAACTTTTATTTACACTTTTAACAAAATTTCAGATATTTGTAATTTATCAGATGAGGAAAAGTTGATTAAGCTTCAAAAATGTCTTCGAGGGAATGCTCGATCCGCAGTATCAGGAATGTTGATCAGCCCAAGAAATATTAGTCAGGTAATGAAGACTTTAGAATTACGGTTTGGGAAGCCAGACCAAATTATTGATGCTATGTTAGGAAAGGTAAGACATTTTCCTCATATTAAAGAAAACGACTTTGAAAACCTTATTCAGTTTGGGACTCAAATTACGAGTTTAGTATCGACCATACAAACCCTAAACTTTAATAATCATTTAAAAAATCCAATTTTATTGAAAGAAGCTGTCCAAAAACTTCCCGATACAATTAAACTTCGATGGGGGGAAGAAACTTTATCAAAAGATGGTGCTGTAAATTTAGAAGACTTTGAAAAATGGCTTAACAAAATTTCTCATGCAGCCTGCTACGTGTTACCAACAAAGAGTATTTCTAGAAGCAATCATAGGTATGAAAGATCTTTTGTAAATACCACTAGTTCAACAATACAAAAAAGTCACGAGTGTCCATACTGTAATGACAAAGATCATAAAATCGAAAATTGTAGTAAAATTCAAAAGGATGACGTAGATACAAGATGGAAGATCGTTACTAATAAAAAGCTTTGTTTTTCTTGTCTAAAAGGTTATCACGGTGTTACTAAATGCAGAAGCAAAAAAGAATGCGGAATTAACAGCTGTCGCCGTCCACATCATCATCTGCTGCATAAGGAAAATGTTAAACAAAGACCTGAACAAACTAACTCAATTGTTAACTGCACTGATATTAAAAGTGACGATGTAAGTGAACTAACAATGACAGCAGGAAGTAAAGGAACTAACACCTTACTTCGAATGGTCCATGTTAAAGTTTTTGGTTCAGATAAAGAAATAGAAATCGTTGCACTTTGCGACGAAGGGTCTACTGTGACACTGATAGACAAATCAGTAATAGATCACCTGCAAATTGATGGAGTTAGGGAACCACTGTGTATACAGTGGGCTAATGACATTAAAATGACTGATAATGACTCAGTCCGGTTTGATTTACCAATTTGTGGTAACTTTAAAAATGCAAGAATGCTAAAATTGAGGAATGTTAGGTCAGTAAGGAATTTAGGGTTGCCTAACCAACAATGTAATTTTGACGAAATTAAAAAGTTACCTTATCTCGAAGGACTACCAATTAAAGAAATTAAAACCAGACCTTTACTTTTAATTGGACAAGACAACATAAGACTGACGGTACCTAGGAAAGTTGTTGAGGGTCCAGTCAATTACCCTATAGCTACAAAAACCTACTTAGGATGGATCCTTAGTGGAAGCTCTAGTAGTACTATTCATAAAAATTTTTCGTTTCACATTTGTAAGACAGAACAATCTGATGGAATTTCAAACGAAGATCTTCATCAGTTAATGAAGGAAACATTTTCCTTAGAAGCTCAGGGAATAGCTGCAAAAGATTATTCAACTGAAGACAAAGACAATAAACGGGCTATGGAAATAATGTGCAATACAATTAAATATGTAGGAGACAGATATGAAATTGGACTATTATGGAAAGAAAATGTTAGTAAATTACCGGAAAGTAAGTTATTAGCATTAAGAAGATTACAGTATGTAGAAAGACAAATGGAGAAAGATTCAGATTTTAAAGAAAAATATTGTGAAAACATGAGGAAAAATTTGAACAAAAATTATGCAAGAAAATTAACAGAAGAAGAAGCCATCAAAGAAGAGCCTCTAACTTGGTATCTTAGTCATTTTGGTGTAACAAATCCGAATAAACCAGGTAAGACCAGAACGGTCTTTGATGCTGCTGCAAAATCAAACGCTACTAGTTTGAATCTTAATCTTTTATCTGGTCCTGATCTTGTACCGCCTCTTACATCTGTTTTATTAAATTTTAGAACTGGGAAAATTGCAGTATCAAGTGACATTCGAGAAATGTTTTGTCAAGTTAGAATACGGAAGGAAGACAGGCATTCTCAAAGGTTTTTATGGAGAGATGGAGATACAAGAAAGGCACCCGACATATATGAAATGTTAGTAATGACATTTGGAGCAACCTGTTCACCTTCGTGTGCACAATTTGTCAAAAATTACAATGCTCAAAAATTTGGAAGTCCAAGAGTAATAGAAGCCATAACTAAACGTCATTATGTGGATGACTATCTAGACTCCTTTGACACACCACTTGAGGCTTTCGAAATTGTAAAACAAGTTAAAGATGTTCACAAAGTAGCGGGATATGAACTAGTTGGTTGGTCTACAAATTCACAGGAACTTAGAAATTTAATTTCGAGTTCAAACGAAGATATTGGCAAAGACCTAAATTTAATAGACAGTACACTGCAACGTGTCTTAGGATTATATTGGGACTCACTGAAAGATACCTTTATTTTTAAATCTAATAAAAATGTAATTAACGAAGGAATCTTAAAAAGGCCTACAAAAAGAGAAGTCCTACGGATTGTTATGTCTATTTATGATCCAATTGGACTAATTGCTAATTTCACTATTAGAGGACGCTTAATAGTTCAAGACATATGGCGAACTGGAATTTCCTGGGATGATTTTATTAATGACGAAATTTTTAAAAACTGGCTAACTTGGTTAAATGATTTTAAAAGAATTATTGAATTGGAAATTCCTAGATGTTTGTCAATAAATATACCGATTGCTAAGAGATTAGAGTTGCACCTGTTTTGTGACAGTAGCAAGCAAGCATACGCTGCACTCGTTTATCTACGAGTAGTTTCAGCTCATGCTATTGATGTGTGTTTAGTGACTGCAAAATCAAGAGTAACTCCAACTAAACCAATCTCAATACCACGTTTAGAATTGCAATCAGCCTTAATAGGGAGTAGATTAATGAAACACGTTAAAGATTCAATGAAACTGAAAATAGACAAGGAATACTATTGGACGGACTCTACTACAGTACTTTATTGGCTACAAGGAGATGGAAAAAGATTAGGACAGTTTGAAGGACATAGAGTAGGTGAAATACAGGAATTAACTGAAGTTTTAGATTGGAAATGGGTTCCTTCAAAATGTAATCCAGCTGATTTAGCCACTAGATCATATACTGAGGATGGAAACAATTTACTAAGCTTTGAAGAGTGGTTCTCAGGTCCTAAATTTTTAAATAATTTTGACGAAAGTACGTGGCCAATAAAAAGTATCCACGAAATCAAAGAACGGGATTCCAAATCTACACGGAAAGAAGTTGCATTTTTAACGAATATCGTCACATCAAACAATGTCCTGCCAGATATCAACAAATATTCAAAATTTTCGAAATTGATGTCAGTAACAGCAACAATAGTAAAAGCAAAAAACATTTTTATTGCCAAATTAAAGAGAAATGATTATTCTCTAAAAATTTCCGTACAAGAATTTAAGGAAGCCGAAAAATTATGGGTTATTAAAACTCAAGAGGATAGTTTTAAGTCGGAAATTGATGCCTTAAAAAAAGGACAAGAAATTTTAAGACAAAGTAAAATCAGGAGATTAACACCGGCTTTAAACGAATTCGGAATTTTAGTTTTACAGGGAAGAACTGATCTTGCTCCAAATATGTCATTTGCAGCAAAAAGTCCAGCGATATTACCCAATAGTCATCGATTTACTGAACTTTATTTGGATTTCTTACATGATAAACTTGGTCATCAAGGTGTCGAACTTGTTCTTAATGAATCTAGACAAAAGTTTTGGATTATAGACGGCAGGGCAGCAGTTAAGAAGGTCTTCCGGCAATGTCAAGTTTGTAAACTTCTGAAGCCGACAACAGTGACACCGTTAATGGGACAGTTGCCTGAAGAACGGTTAACACCTAATGTAAGACCATTTACACATACTGGTGTAGACTTTTTTGGTCCTTTCGCAGTTGCTATCGGAAGAAGAACGGAGAAAAGATGGGGTGTATTGTTTACATGCTTTAGTATTAGAGCAATACATCTCGAAGTTGCTCATTCTTTAAGTACTGATTCGGCTATCATGGCTTTAAGAAGAATGATGAGCTTAAGAGGAACCCCAAAATGTATTTTTTCTGATAACGGAACTAACTTAAGAGGAGCCTCCGAAGAAATGAAAAAAGCATTACAAGAAATAAAATTTGATGAAATTGATCGACAAATGACCCAAAGAGGTATAGAATGGAAATTTATACCTCCAGCAGCTCCGTTTATGGGTGGAGTATGGGAACGTTTAATCCAAAGCGTAAAAAAATGCTTTTATGTAATTTTCAGGAATACAAGACTCAAAGACGAAACCTTATTAACAGCATTTGCAGAGATAGAAAACATCATAAATTCACGTCCTCTCACAAAAATGTCTACCGACCCAAATGATTTCGAACCTCTCACACCGAACCATTTTTTAGTTGGGGCAAATAATTGCATGGAACAGTTGGGAACAAATTACAACCTTCGAAAAGAATGGAGAAAATCGCAACAAATTGTAAAAGATTACTGGAAGAGATGGACAAAAGAGTACTTACCAACTCTGACAAGAAGAAATAAATGGACTAAAGATGAAGAGAACATAAAGGTTAATGACGTTGTATTAATTTTAGATAACAACATGGTTAGAAATGAGTGGAAATTAGGTCGAATAATAAATGTTTTTCCCGGACCAGACGGTAGAGTCAGGGTAGCAGAGGTGCAAACAAAAAACGGATTATTTAAAAGACCTACCAGTAGACTGGCGAAAATCACTGAGTAGATATAAAATAGGAGAAGCCAAAAAAAAAAGGATATTACGAAGAACAATAAAATGATTGTCGTCAGACAGTGTTAAATGTTGTTGTATTTATTGTTAAATGTTGTTTATTTTATTGTTATACTTGTTAAATTTTCACTTAGTTATTTCCTGTAGTTAAATTGTTTTTTTTTATTTTTGCGGGGAAGAATGTTAAAAACTTAGTACACTAAAAAGACAATTGTGAGATAATAATTATATAGTTGTCAGTGTCAATAAAAAAAGAATAATAAAGTCATATTATTGAATCAGTCCGACGTTTTTTTTATATAGTTTCTATATATTTTACCGCCAGACAGGCAACGTATCAAAAATATATAGTACATTATATTTACATAAAGAGATTCAATAGCCTTGACAGTGACCTCTGGAGTAGCCGGGTTTTCCTCTTTCAGTACTAGATACCGCGTCCTTGCAAGGCCTTCACATTGGCATAGAATATGAAATGCGCGTTCCTTCTCCTCTTGACAGTATCGACAGATGTCTTCACCTGCAAAGTTCAGCTAACTCATGTAATTTCTGAGCCGACAATGTGTTATCAAGAGACTGTCACTCATTCTGACATCGTTTCGCCTTTGTGATAGCAGCTCTGCAGTAAACTTCGCCGAGTGTCCTTTCATGAAAACTTTGGCTTGTCGCTTGTCCGGTGAATTTTCCCACCACTCCTGGGCCTTCTCTAGCCTCCGTTTCTCAATGGCTGCCTTTCTCAAGGTGTCAGCAACACCTCCGAACGGTTCCTGGCCAATCATTGAAATATTAGCTCCCGCTCGGGCCAATTCTGATTGCCACGAGGATATGATCCAAAGTGATCACAGATATATAGAAACGAAGATAGAGTACGAAAGAGCGGATGAGAGCTGTGAGACTTATTGCATTAGATCGGCAAGGCAAGATTTAATTGACGCGGCTGCACCTTCCCGGGTAGATCGCCTCGAGCAAATGCCACTAAGGCACATAAATGAAATTGATAATTTTACAGATGAATTAACGAAATGTCTTAAAGAAATTACCGGCCTCGCTTGTCGGGTCGCCAAAAGGAAAAATAGGGATACGCCTTGGTGGTCTGAACAATTATTAAAACAGAAAGGAGGAGTAGCTAAACTCCGTAAAAGATATCAGCGTCTCAAAAGAAGAGACTTAGAATGGAGAGGTGTGCACCGAGAATATATCGAGGCTAGGGACCTCTACTGGGAACACATGAAGAGGGCGAAGATCAACTCATGGAAATCCTTTGTGGACGAAGACCTCCAAAAGGACCCCTGGGGGACTGTATATAAGCTAGCCGCAAACAAAATAAAAATAAGTAACACGCTGTCCAGCGTACGACGAACAGATGACACAGTCACCGCGTTACTACAGGAGACACTTAATGAAATATTAAAAACCCTAATGCCAGATGACAACTTGCAAATAGAGAGCCAATATTATGCAGATGTTAGAGAAACCGCAAGAATTAGTATCGGCAACGTGAATTCCATAATCACCTTTAGTGATGGGGACCTAGATGATGCAGTTTCAAGGATAAAACCCTATAAGGCCCCAGGTGTCGATGAGATTCACGGTAAAATAATTGTTATGTGCTATATGCACATTAAACCCCAACTACTCCGGCTGTATAATGCTTGCCTGGCATTAGGATATTTCCCAACCAAATGGAAAACAGGAAATCTTGTAACTATTTTAAAATCTCCAGATCGGGATCCCAAAGATCCCAAATCACTCCGGCCCATCACCCTACTGCCTGAACTAGGCAAGATTCTAGAAAGACTTATCCTAAACAAAATATTCTTACTTCATAGTGAGCATACTTTTTTCAGTCCTTCCCAATTTGGCTTCAGAAAAGCACGGTCCACCGTGCATGCAATTTCGGCATTAACCTCCCATATCAGGCAAGCAAGAAAGCATTGTCTAGTCCTATTTGTCGACATCTCGGGAGCCTTCGACAACTTATGGTGGCCGAGCGTCATTACCCAGCTGGAGAGCAAGATGGTGCCGAGTTCAATTATGTTTATAATAAAAAACCATTTGCAAAACAGAAACGTTAGATACCAGACAAAATATACATTTGTCGAGAAGACTTCTACCAAGGGCTGTCCTCAGGGGTCAGTACTTGGACCATTCTTGTGGAACTTAGTCATGGACGTGCTCCTAAAGTGCGAATGGCCAGAAAATGTAAAGATTTTTGCCTACGCTGACGATGTCGCCATTTCGATACATGCCGATAGCAGAATTGAACTAGAAAGAGTAACAAACGAATGCGTTGAGATATTGGTTGATTGGGCCAATAAAAGCAAACTCACAATTTCCAAAGAGAAAACCAAATATGTTGTATTCTCGAATCTTTCGCACAACAGGAATTCAGTGGTTAGACTAGAAAATAAACCAGTACAGAGAATTACGCACATAAAGTATCTTGGAATCATTATTGACGAGAAATTACTGTTCAGAGAGCATATAATTTATATAAACGAAAAAGCCATAAATATTTCTCAAGTGCTCAGAAGATTTACCTTCAGAAACTGGGGCAAAATTGAGCTAATACAAGACTCGTTGAAAACAATATACACAAGCGCGATAGTTCCAATTCTATCCTATGGCATAGAGATTCGGGGCCACAGAGTCGCAAAGGTGGTAAACAGAGCAGTTTTTCGGACTACCCAAGCTATATGCATAAGAGCTATGCTGGGCGCATATCGATCAACTCCAAACGAAACGCTATGTGTGTTATCACAGCTGCCTCCACTGCACTTACACCTCCAATTGATTGAGGCAATTGCAAACTTAAAGAAAACAGGAAGCACGTTCCTACTTGGAGCCAGAATCGACGCGCAAGAATTACGATACTGGACAGTTGTTAGGCTGGAGGCAAACCGAATACTACTGGACAAATGGCAAGACGAATGGGAACACTCGGACAAAGGAAGATACCTCTTCGAAATTATCCCAAACATAAGAAGATGGATGGACAGCTGCCAAACGAAGCTGCAAAGGAAAACGTCTCTGCTACTTAGCAGCCACGGTAATATCGGTGTACACCTCTCCCGTATAGGGAAAGGGGACCCAGCATGTGCGCTTTGCAATTAAACAGATAGCCCAAGTCACAGAATTATGGCATGTCAATTATTTACTGATCAAAGAGATGATCTCGTGCAGGTGCTGGGTCAACTGCCTGATACAGCACAGCAGACCATCAACCTACTAGGGAATAATATAAACCTGTTGAGCAAATTTATAGCAGAAGAAGCGGAATCCAGAGTCAATTAATTTAAGGCAAAAAAAGCCATTAATGTATCAAAACAGTATTGTACTTTAGGAATTAGTCATAATTTAGTTTAATATAGTTATAGGTGTTTCAAAATGTAAAGTTTTGTTAAGTACTGGGTATAGAATTAAGGAGAATTTTATTTTTATTTTATTTTATTTCAGAAACTGCAATTTAATTTCAAATTCAAATTTAATTTCAAGAATGGGTATGTGGGTACTTAACGAACCATTCCAAAGATGGCAGGAAAGAAGCAAAAGATGCTTAACTTCACCCAGGGGTAAATTTAAAAGGACCCTGATGATACATAGCCTGTAAGTGGCGCTAGCCACCGTAAGCCGTAAGCTCAAATCAATCGAAATGTAATTTAAAATAAAGATAGTGGAATCCCAACCTTCCCTTTCCTTTTCCATATGAAAGTGACTGGTCTTGTATGGCCAGGGGTGTGCGGTGGGAACTTTCCTCCCCTCCCTTTTTTTTGCCCCGAAATTCTGAGTGTTCTGGTATACATGCCAGTGTCAGAGAATTTCGACTTGCGGCATGTGTCAGGGCCCTAACACAATCCCATACCAGCTGTGAGCTTATTTGTGCCGATACTATCGACATTAGAGCTGCTTGGTTGTCTAAGTATACTATGTGATACGGTTTTACCCGTTTTACCCTGACTTGCGATCTCCGTTTTATAGTGTTGTAAGGCCATTACTTCAGCCTGAAATACCGTAGCATACGCACCTAGACCTCGTTGGATTTGTATCCTGTGTCTTCTACTATATAAACTCGATCCTTCGCAGTACCCTATCTGTCTCTCTCTAACGACGCCTAATAAGGAACACCTTGTTTTTGAATAATAAAACATAACAAAATATATCATAAAGTTGTTTTTTTAATACGGATAATAGAAAGGAGTAGGTAAGAACAATCCTTAAAACTATTTATTGCACACACAACTAAGAGAGAGGGAGATGCAGTGAGTACCGCAATCGCCTCCCTTTTCCAACCGAGGGCAACTTGGAAGCTTGGCTTCCCTATGGTAATGATTATGTGCTTCATGTCTTTGAAAAGTTAACAGAATCTCCGCCATACAAAAAACTGTCACATCGGAATCGCGTATCTAAAATGTGGTTTATACAAAACTTGAGTCCGATTTCCCAATTAAAATCTTAAATTACGAAGTTAAATTTGATATTGTATTCAATAGTTATATTTTGTACATCAGGACAGCTAGAAATATGTACATAAATTCAGAATATGCCACGATTGTGGTTTGTTGTAATTGTATATTAATTCTTAATTCTTTCATTTTCTGGTTTAGATATAAAAAAAGATATTTTTCTAATCTTAAATATTAAATGTAATCAAATATCTAGTTTAGACCACTTAACAACCCTTCGTGTACAAATTTTTATCGAGACAATTAGTGACTCTCACACGCCCTTTCTATTAGTTCGTTGACATTTTGTTAAGTTACCCTTGTCAATTTATCCTTCGTTAACCAATTAATTTTATCACGAGACATCTTAATAGAAAACTTGTTTTTTTAGTTTTAAAAAGGGTGAATAGAAAAAAACAATCGTCATAATACAATTTGAGAACATACCTACACCTTGATAAATCTCGAAGTATTTCTCTTGCAGAGTTTTGAGTGACAAGACACGACTAATACGACAAGTTTCTGCGAAATAAAATTGATATTGTTAGCGTGGAATATTTGACGATGATATGACGTAGCTGATTAACAAAGATTTGCTTGGTCTTACACGGTGTTTGCAATGTATCAAAAGATATTCATCACATCACTTCAGACGCATATGTAGTTATGAGAACCGATTAACAACTAGCTGCAATGAATAAGTTCATAATGCAATAATAGTTATCTTAAAGACGTATTTCTTTAATTAATCATTTCAAAAACGATATGACACATCGGGTACCTACGACAAGAATTTAATTAAGTTGGGACATGTGTAGTTACTTTAATCCCGTGACCTCTACAAAAAAAAACTGCAGTGAACGTATTAGAAAAACGACAAAATGGAGTTAGGTATAAGTATTACTTAAATTTTTTAAATGTTTCATTTTCAAGGGAAATAGACCCCATTATGTGAAAAAAAGCAAAATTATCTAAAAATACCAACTTCGTAAGTATCAGAAATCGCATTAATAAGGATAACAATAATTTTGGTCGGTAAAATTAACGGAAATTAAACCGTGCAAGAGGTATATCTTCTTTATAATTAACACCTCCAGTTTGCGTTGTTCGATGTACATTAAAGATATTTAAAAAATAATTAGCGGGGGTGTTACTACATCGATATAGAACTCAAAAATGTGGTTAGATTTTTTTTTGACTTTCTGTATGTTTGTGTGCGCATCACATTAAAACTACTGATCCGATTCGAATGCGGTCTTCACAGATGTAATTGTGTTCTTTCAACTTAAGATTTGGTTTATGATAATTTCACCCCACACCCCTTTAATCAAAATTTTTTGAATTGTTTTTTTTTTTTTGGTTTCTATAGATATATAGATTATCAACTTATTCTTTTTTTAAGGTGGTTAGCCAAGATCTAGATAAATCCAAAGTAAAATTGGAAATTGAGAAGTGTACAGTAGAATTTTTTTATCATCTTTGAAAACGACAACCGATCTAGTTGTCGAAAGCTAAGAGTCATTTAAAAAAAAAAAAAATATTTTTGTTTGGCATTTTCAGTTTTAAAAAACGACCCTAGACAAATTTGACATATCCATCCAGATGAATAAGCAAGGCTCATTTCCAAAATATGATTTATATTTTTTGTTAGTTTGTTTTAGTGGCAAAAGATCCCCAAATAAAGATGTAAATACTAAAGATTCTCTTTCGTCATGTTTTACCCATTGTCACTGGTTTTTAATTACCCATTTATTTTTATTTTTGACTTAACTGACAAAAATTAACATATGACAATAATTTTCAAAAAAATTAGAATCCAGTTCACTGAACGACAATTGTCGATATCTTGTCGAAGCTTCACTTAAAATTATGAATTTTGTAAAAGAACATTTGAAAATAGTATTTTTCTACTATCGGAGATTTATGGATAAAGTTTAAAATTAAGAAAAGAAACTCAGTGCAATCTACTGGGAAAACACAAGGCCAAAGTCCAGCAAAAAAACTAATAATGCCGTCACTGCGCTTCAGAAACCTGAACATAAAATTCTGACCGAACACTGTCCACTGGCACTGAGGTACCATCTCTGTAAAATGAACAAAGTACATGCAGATTCTATGAGTGTGCAGATGAAACAGCTGAAAATATTATCTGTGCAGAGTAATTGTTCACCAACAAAATAAATATCTGGAACAGGTCTTATTAGAGCGTGATCAGGTTACAAACGTACATCAAGAGCAGATAATTGACCATCAATAATAGGCCTTCTTAAAATCTACAATCTACACTCTACAGTCTAGTATTAGAGATCTCAGAATAAATGTTATTAAGTAACTCACAGCAGAACCGGTAGGTATAGCTCTAAGTTACTTTTTCGAGTAAAAAAAATAATTACATTGGATAAAAAATAGCGAAAGGTCATATCTATGATATATGACTCTATTATTTTGTAAAATTATAATGCAGATAATTTTAATTGACTTAAAGTACACAGTGACTAACTCAGTATTAGATTGTAACATTTTTTAGTCAGAGATGTTAAGTAATGTAGAAATCAGGCCAAAAAGGAAAAGTAGAAATAAATGTCAGAATTAAAATGTCTTAGATGAATCGTGCTGCACTGAAAACGGAAAGATGCTCGCTTTATTGGTCAGGAACCTCTGGAAAAGTTAAAAATCTATAACAGAAGAATGATATGACTGTAAGCCAACAAAATGTGTATATGAAAGGAACAGAGACCAGACACTGAACATCGATAAACGTTCTGTCAGTCGAATAGCATTCTTTGAAAATAAGAACAACAAACAAACCCCTAATTGACGCAGCTGCGTTTGAGACTTATGTTATTATTTTAAATTTGTAAGTACATAAAGCTGCGAACAAAAATTCTAATTATTTCGCAGCTGTTATGACATTCCATATCGCAGTTAAAATTGAAAATTATAACTATAGAAATAGGACAAATAGGGAATTAAATAAAGATTTTTTATAAATGTTGTATTCGAAAGGGGTCGTGCCTATCTTTGTCTTGACGCGACAATTCCTTTTATTTTCTTGTTTGTATAGTTTTAAACTTCAAATCCTAAGAAAGAAATATATCAAATAATTAAATTTATAAAAAAGTTATAAGTACACTAGCCATAGAATTTATACACCGACAATTTACATCAACAATAGAAAAATAAACCCCTTAAATGTGGTTTTGATACAAGTCACCCACTGGACACTGGCCACTTTCTTAATTTTGTTCAAACAAAAGAATACTTCAGACTGACTTTCTAGGTTAATTATTTAGAAAATGATATTGTCGTAGTTATTTATTTTTTTATAACCATTCTTTTAAAATACACGAACGTATTTTAATGGGCATATTAGTAAAGTAGCAAAAACACGGTAATTTTTAGTTTCGTTAAAAGTAAATAAAAGATATATATATCCCTCATATTACACAAATATTACTTTCAAACTTTTTATCACAAAATTCACCAAATTCCTGGTTTTTACCGAAATATAATGATGAATACTGCCAAGAAGAAAAGTCTGACAAGAAATTGACCACTGGAAACTAGTGCCCCTCATGATACAAACTTATGAGTGCCACTGAATTCAAGTCAGTCTTCCAAATTGCAGCTCGCGGCACTGCCTATTCATGTACCTACCATTGACAAACGTTTTTATTTTATAAACCAATACCCGTTTGTGTTAGTACATGCATATAAAATACCATTAATTTTTTTTTTAGAATTTTAATGTTTTTAACGATATTATTCAACATAACCTTTTAAACGAATTTTTCTGAATAATAATGTAATAAACAACCATACGCATCTAATACCGATCTTATCCCTGTTTATAGCCTTATCGCGTGTAAAAAATCACATTCAAACTAGGTAATAAACGAGCTAACGCCAGATATGCCTATATAAAACAGCAAAAAAATAAAAGAAGTGCGAAATCCGACAATCTGAAATTGAAAATAAAAAAACCGGCGCGAATCCCATCCTTTCTTTGTTACGATCTACACGGTTAGTGTTTTATTGTCAATTTTAAATTGGATATTTTTTGTAATGACCCTGCATGCAGGTGCATTTTTTGATTAACTGCAATTCTTCTCTTCACCCAACTCCGAACGATCGTAATAATTTTAAAGAGTAAAAAAGATGTTGCAATTGTTTATCTGTTTTTCGTATGTGTTCATTGTTAAGTAAATCAAAGTTTTACACAGCACATTTAGTTATTTATTTTGCAACAGCACTGCCTAGAAATTTTGTATTGTTTTAAATTTTAGTTAAAATTACTAATAGATCTAAAAAACAAACATTAAGATTATTGGTAGTTTCGTAAAATAATGAGTGATTCATTTAGTGGTACTTTTTGTGTGGAGGATTTAATAGCAGATTGCGCATGAGTCTTATCAAATGAAGAAGCTTGTTTGTTCAATTTCTTTAGTGTTTGACATTTCATTATGAAAAATTATTCAACAAGCACGTTCTACGAGGAATGTGTTTCGTGCGCTTAGAGCAAGTTATGGTCCACATAATCGGCCTACCATCAATAAGTTTGAAAGCTAGTTTTTACTATTGGATAATACGCGATCAAATAGACCACATTCAACACATACTGAAGAGAATATAGCGGAAAGTGTAAGCGAAGACAATGAAGCATCCCTTCGTCGCCGTTCTCAACAGCTTGGCTTGTGGTACTCTGCAACTTGGCGTATTTTGCGTAAGGATCTTGGTTTTCAAGCATACAAAATTCAACTAGTGTAAAATCTGAAGCACACCGACCTTCCGAGTCGTCACCGTTTCAGTCGATGGGCTTTCAGCTTAATGTTTACGTAAATAATCAAAATGTCCGTATTTGGGATGATCGGCAACCTGAAAGGATACAAGAGCCATTACATACAGAAAAAACAACTGTTTCGTGTGGTTTATGTGCCGGTGGAATCATCGGTCCATATTTCTATAAAAGAGAGGCCGGCCAGAATGTTACTTTGAATGGAGACCGTTATCGGGCCATGATAACGGACTATTTAATACCTGAAATTGAAGCTGTTGGTCTCGACGACGTTTTGTTCCAACATGATGTCACCACTTGCCATACAGCCCGTGAAAGCATGGCTTTACTGCGAGAACGATTCGGTGAACAATTTATTTGACGCTTCGGACCTGTGAATTGGCCGCCTAGATCCTGTGACATCATACCTCTAGACTTTTTTCTTTGGGGCTACGTAAAGTCCAAAGCTCCAGCCAGGTCCAAAGTCTACATGAATAAACCGGCTACGATTGAGGCATTGGAAGCCAATATTACTCGAGTCATTGTTAAAATACTAATAGAAATTATCGAACGTGTCATTGAGATTTGGAACTTCAGAATGGAATATCTTAACCGCAGTAACGGTCAACGTTTAAACGAAATTATCTTTAAAAAGTAATTGTAAAGAATGGGAATTTTGTATGAAAATAAAGCTTTTCAATTAAATGAATTTTTTCACTGTTTAAAACTGATTAAAAAAGTACCTCTAAATGAATTACTTATTACATAAGAATATAATGGAAACCAATATATTATAAAAAGCACTTAAAAGTTCAATCCAATAACGTATATCGCAAACAAGACTTTTGATATGTTTGATCAAAAGCAGGTTGACGAGCATTAAAAGATTTTGGCCATATAACTTATAACTTAAGTATAACTTTTTTTAGTTTTTAACTGTTACTCTTTATGTCATGAAATAAAAATAAAACCAACACACACAATCTATCTATCAATTGACGATAAAAAAGTAAGACAAATGTGGAACAAAGATTCACAATAATTTTTCGGTTGTCTTTTGTTATTCAGAGGTAGGTAAAACCTCTGAGTTGACGATATTATTTGATAAAAATTGGAACATGATCTCATTTGGAATATTGGATGAAAAGTTTGACGAAAACACAAAATTTCATAGTGTCCTTCGATTAATTCATGAATTTATTCACGATAAAATTGTAGATGTAATACCACCATATGAAAATAAATATTGATTGCAAATTTCAGTAAAGAAACTTTTTATTATGCTTGTAAAACTGAAAAAACCACACTGGTATTTATTGTGCTGTCCTCATTTAAAAAATTCTTAGGGCCTTAGGGCTAAATTTCAGCGTTAATCAGATTAAAAGAATAACCTAAACCTTACAAAGAAACACTTTCTTAGATATTTAACCTGTACTTTGTAACATCAGTATAAATTATTTGTGATCAATTCTTATATTCTTGTTGCCATTATCATCTTTATTCTATTTCATACATGGATCTCCCTATAAATTGTAAGATAGGGAAAAACTAAAAACCGTTTGATGTACAAGGTAATCTCCAACATCACTACATTTCTGTAACTTCATTTTCTATAAATTAAATGCACCATTCATCTTTTGGACTTGCTTCAAAAAACTGCAAAACGGTTTGATGAGTGTCTTTCTCAACAAAAAACTTACCACGTAAGTGCTTTTTTAAAAGCCAGAAATTGTACATTACCCAATCTCTCGAATAAGGAGGACGCTATATAAAATGTCCAAGGAATTCTGTTTGAAAAAGTCAACGCTTTGTTAACCAGCATTGCCATGATGCAAGATTGGATCTTGCACTTGTGTTAATCAGTGGTTAGAGTACCAATACTACCAATTTGTCATAAGTGGACTCTGATCTTCAGGCTTGATAGCTTTAATTCGTATGGTGCTACGATAAAAAAAAACGACATACATAACTTTTTTGATAGCTAATTGTTTTTTAATTATTGACGTAGATTTATTTTTGTGAATTCACACATGTACAATTCGTCACCTTTTGGAAATCGGTGAGGGTGTGTAACACTTTTTCTCGCAAAATAGGTGTGTACTAATGCGTCTCGTTCTTGAAGCGTGCCAGGTATGCTAGCATAAGTAGATCGAAGAGCTTCCTCAATTAATTTCTTTATTTTAGCAACAGTTTCTGGAGTCACGCTGGAAGAAGGTTGTCCAAGAAGATTCCTCGCCAATAACTGCTAAAGTCAATTCTGCTTGTCAACAGAATAAAGTTACCCGAGACGGACTGTCATCACCAGCAGTGCCTATATAATGTTTCCGAAACAAATGTGGGATGCGTGTTATTAGCTATTTGTATGTTAAGAGCAGAAAATTCTACTTTACCGTTTAAGATAAAAAGCGTCAAAAAGCTATCTGCTCGAATTGGACACCAGATTTTTTCAACAATCACATAAAATGCAAAAAATTTTTAATAATTTATTAAGGCATATATCTTTTTGTGTTGGATATATTGACAGTTGATGTTTTATGATGTAAAAATGGAAATTAGCGTTAAAATTATGTGCCAGCTCGGAAAGCCAAGATCAAGTCCCACAAAATATTTCTACAAAATCCATCAGAAGAAACAAAACAAGATGCTAGAAACAGATACATCACAACTATTTCCAATGCCAAAAGACTCTTTGACGCTCTAATAAGAGAGAAGGTAATGTCAAACCCTAATGGAAGCCGGTTCTTTTAGACTCTCGCCAAATATATCAATAACAAATTTACAAATAGTTACGTCCTCCACAGGAAAGGCAGAACTCTTTGCCTTAATGTCCTCTTCGAACTTGTTACTTAACCCAACGGACAACGTGGAGCAACCTTCTATTCCATGAGCTCTCTACACAATGAAAAATATCACATTTAATGAAATACCTGCTTTATTCTTAAAGGCTTGTGCTCCTGAACTAGCGTCAGTTTTCACTAAGCTATTTCAACTATCATACGATACTGGTATTTTTCCAGAATCCTGGAAAACTGCTCGAGTACAACCCGTCCCCAAAAAAAGACTTCAATACCCTGCCTTCTAACTACAGATCCATGGCTCTTCTATTTGTTATTGGCAAAACTATGGAGCAATACGAAATCCGAAATCCTAAACTACCTTGACACACAACCTTTTAAGTGACAGGCAATATGGTTTTCGCCAACAAAGGTCAACAGCTGATCTGCTTGAAAAAATTGAACGTGATTCAAAGAAAAAAACATAATAATATATGGTTTAAATATCCCTCGACAAGACATATCTTTAGTATTAATTTGTAGTGAATTCAATAGATTATTAGGAACACAAATATCGATCTCAGACATAAGTAACTTCTACTTCCTTGGTCAAACAGATAATAGCCCTTTAAAAATTGAATTTGTGTCACAAATAACGAAGTCACTACTACTACAAAAAGCCAAACAATTGAAAGGTACAAAAATATCAATATCTGCAGATCTCACACAGTATCAACAAGAAGAAAGGAAAATACTAACACAATACCTAAAGAAAGAAAGACAAAATACATTAAATAGAAGCTATATCCGGAGAAATAAACTTTACATAAATAATAACTCTTATACAATTGAAGAATTATTACAAGCAGAAACAACTATAACTGAAAAGTCAAATAGTGCCCCACCAACTCCAAACCCAACAACATCAAGAGATCCGTGCATAGAAAAACCGTTAGTTACTAAAGGAAAAGCAATATCTACTCCAGAAAACCAGACAGTTCAAAAAGAAAAACAATCAAAGGAAAAGACAGATACGAAGATAGTAAAGGAGATAAGAACACCGAAATTGAAATCCAAACTCGATCTTGAAGCAAAAAAAACCAGAACCCGATCAGGTTCGGGATCAACTAAATAATTTATCCTTAAATGCTTTTATCCTCTAAATAGTTAAAATTTATTGTTTGTAAATATTTTTTTAAAAATGTATAAATACATTAGAGAGTTTCGAACTGATACAATCAAAACATATAATATAGACACAGAAAATGAATGCAAACAAGTTTTAAGTATAAATCATCACAACAATAGCTTTAAAATTTTACACAACAATATAAGCAGCGTAAATGTAAACGTCGATAAATTTAAAATTCTTTTATCTAAAATAGACATATCTTTTGATTATATAATATTTACTGAAACTTGGAAACTACTTGATTATACTCTATACAATGTTATATATAATGAGGGTGATTTTAACCAGAATGATGGGGTATTGATGTATGTTAAAGATAATTATGATTTTGACTATAAAATAATAACAATTCAAAATATAAGGTTTCTGAGATGTCGTATTACTGAACATGGAGTAAATTTTGTAATAACCGCTGTATATCGGTCGCCAGCCTCATCGATACGAGAATTTAACGAAACGCTTCAGTCCTACTTAGAAACTACTCAAACTGAAACAGATGATTTTTGTTTCTTTATCGGGGATATAAATATAAACATTTTAGCTATTGATAAATATAGTACTGAATATCTTAATGTATTACACGAATTCGGCTACTTTTCTACTATTAATGCACCAACACGACAAAAAAATTGTATTGATCACATATTTTTGAAATCCAAACGTCCAATAAAAGACATGATATTACCTTTAGTGCTAAAGAGTAAAGTTACAGATCATTCACCGACCATATTACAATTAATACTTGATACAAATTTAACAAAACTGAAAAAAAATGATCGCCATGACATAAAATATTTAAATCAAAACAAACTAAAGCATTTGATCGAGAAAGTAGATTGGCAGGTAATATATTCAGAAGTAGACGCGGATATTGCAATGACTAAATTAATAAAAATAATTTCTGAACTCATAAATGAATCAACAGAAATAAAAAAATATAAGCGGAAAACCTCGAAACTTACGCCATGGATCACAGGTTCGGTTTTAAGATCTATAAACAAAAAAGTGACTTATTTAAAAAAATTAAAACAGGATCCGGATAACGAAATAATCAAAAGTCAATATAAATCTTGTAGAAACTCAGTAACTAACTTAATTGCCAAAACTAAAGCCAAATATTACCAACAGAAAATTGACTTAAATTCTAATGATCCTAAACAACTGTGGGACGTAATCCAAGATTTAAATGGATCAAATAACAAAAATAATAAAAATATTGTTTCAATAAAAGGTGAAAACGGTGAACTAATCTGCGAAAGAAAGTATTTAGCTAATGAATTTAATAAACGATTCGTGGAAATGGGCAAAATACTCGCGGGAAAAATAAATATAAATCCAAATTATAAAAATACTATAAACAGACTTCCCAATTCAATAGTCTTATCAACAGTAGAAATAAAAGAAATAAAATCTATAATTTCTGAATTAAAAAACAAAAAATCAACGGGAATAGATGAAATCAGAGCTGAAACAATAAAGTTTATATCCGAGTACATAGCAGAGCCACTGCAGTACATAGCTAATAAATGTTTTCAAAGTGGCATATGGCCTGAGGTATTCAAAAAAACTATTGTAATACCTATCTTTAAAAGAGGAGATAAAACTTTAGTTACCAACTATCGGCCCATCTCACTTGTCACTAATTTCTCTAAAATTTTTGAGAAACTATTAAAAAGAAGAATGATGTCGTTTGTCAATAGATTTGGATTGATATCACCGAGGCAGTTTGGATTTAAAGAAAAAACTTCAACAGAAGATGCTATTTTATTTTTAACAAACAAAATACATACTGCCCTGGAGGAAGCAAAGCCTTGCCTTTGTATATTTATTGACTTAGCTAAAGCCTTCGATACAGTTAGTCACACTCTACTTTTAGAAACTCTCGAAGAGATAGGCATAAGGGGAAATTGTTTAGAACTTCTACGGAGTTATCTAAGCAATAGAACCCAAGTGGTAAAATTAGAGACAAAACTAAGTGATGAAAAAAACATTGACTATGGAATACCTCAAGGCACAGTAATGGGACCAATACTTTTTAACGTATATGTTAATAAAATATTTTCTTTAAAGAATGCAGGTGAGATCATTGGCTACGCCGATGACACAGCTGTATTTTTCGAAGCAAATACATGGCAAGAATTAAAAAATCTAACAGAAGCCGACTTCCGCAATTTAAAAAATTGGTTTTACCACAAACTTTTAACTATTAACATTGAGAAAACACACTTTATACCCTTCAGCTGTAACAAACCTGGGAATTCCCCTTTTGAACAACTCGACATTACTGAACCCAATGCTTCAAATAATAGCAAAATTAATTCTGTAGCACAAATGAAATACTTGGGAATATTTATAGATCAACACCTGAAATGGAATACTCATATAAATTATGTTATTAAAAAACTTCAAATAATTCTATATAAATTTAAATACCTAAAGAAATACTTACCACCAAACATAATGAAAACCCTATATTTCTCACTAGTTGAAAGTCATTTACGATATGGTATTGTTATATGGGGAGGCGCTCCCCGAGTACATATTAATTCTTTAGAAGTTCTTCAAAAAAGATTTTTAAAACTTATTACGTCGAAAAAACATACATACCCATCTGACAAACTTTACAAAGAAACTCAAATTATGGATATGAGGCAGCTATTTTATTTTTGGACTAACACTAAATTTCACTTCTCTGAAAACAAGGGATATTCACAACATTCTTACAATACTAGAAACAAATTAAATACCGTTTTGCCCATCGTTCGAAAGTCAATTTCACAACGATCCTATTCTTATTATTCAAAAAAATTGTATAATTTCCTCCCTGAAGAAATGAAAAAAATTAAAAATAAGAACCAGTTTAAAAAACGATTAAAAGAGTATTTATTTACTACTGAGCGCCACATTATTATTGATTTACTAGAATTTCCGTTGATATAAAAAAAAATAGTCAGAATCGGTTTTCTTTTTCATACATTATGATGATGCATATCCTGGTAAACTTCGTGCATTCATACAATATAATAGACTCTGTGTAATATGTAGGTAGTTACTTTTAATATTTTACGCTTTTATTATATTCTGAAATTTTAATATTTTTATATTTAAACAATAATTATATTTTAATAAGATTTTAATAATGATCTATAATCTATTTATTTATAATCTATAATCTTTTTATCTATATATTTTAAATTTCATTGTATTAGTATAGTTTTAGTTTTAATTTTATTATGTTTCTTATATTATTGGCAAATTATATTTGCATCTACTTGCCGAAACAAGTGTTAACTTATCGGCTCTTGGCTTTATTTATTTACTTAAATTATTTACTTTAAATTATACATTTTAAACTGATTTTACCTCTAAATAAAGCAATATTATTATTATTATTATTATTATTATTATTATTATATGTAAATTATGTCTGGAATCATGCCATCCACCGCCATCGGGAGGCTCAAATAGTATCACTAGACATCTCAAAAGTATTTAATCAAGTGTGGCATGCAGCTCTCTTGAACACTGCCTTTATACGGACTATCGCCAAACCTTTGCAGATAGATATCCAACTATCTCTCCATCACGCACATCCACGTTGCCGTAGATGGACAGTCCTCCAACCTCTACAAGATCTACACTGGAGTTCCTTAAGAATCAGTTCTAGCTCCTACTCTATCCCTTTTACACATTAATGGTTTACTAGAAGCCACTAATAACCCGATACACGGTTTTGCAGATGATATCAACCCACACTTAAGCGCATAGCCCGTCCCATCTCCTTAGATATTCTGGAAGAGAACAGAAGACCCACAACGGCTTCTCTTAATCAAGATTTAAGAATTGTAGACGGGTGGGGAAGAAAGAATCCTGTTAATTTCAACACTTCCAAGACCAAGACATGTTGCCTATTCAACGAGAGGCAAACATACGATTCATCCATGACTCTATACTATGTTATCTATTTTTCTATATTAACCTTTTTGGTAAATGTCTTATGTGTAATTAAATTTTTACGTTTATTACTTTGTTTTCAATACTAATAATATGAATTAAAAATTGAACTTTATCTCTGGTGTTGGAATACTTGGAATCAAAAATGTTAAACTATATAGTATGAAATCTATTCTGCTATATTAACTTTTTTGTTAGATATCTTAACTGTTACCGGAATATGCGCCATACTATTTAAAAGAATGTAACAAAATTAATATAATTTTATCAAAAATTTTCGTCTTGAGACGTTCTTTATTGGAAGTAAATAAAGTCACACCAGACTAAGGATAATCTTTATTTCTTAAAGTGTTCTATAATTTTCAATCTTCCTTAAAGTTTTTGATGTCATTTTTTAACGAATGGAAATTCAAAATAGCCATCACACCACCTATAGGTACCAGAGAAAGTATCACAATGGCTTTGTACCCTGAACCAAAAATGTAACATAAAATACCAAAAATAATCGGTGCTGTGAGCCCCGCTCCAACGAAGGGTATCTCGTATACTTTATTTAACACAGGACAATCCTTCAATTTTAGCCAATTTTCCAATAAGTTAACCAGTAAGGTTTTGCTAAAGAAAATCGGGATACAAATTATCATATATACAGTGTAGTAAGATGTTAAACATGCAATTATTAAACATAATAGAAGGATACTGAACATTGCAAAAATTGATAATTTAAGGGGATACCTGTCACCCCATCGATTCACAATCGTTTCCGAACAATAAATAGATATGTACAGAATAATATTCATATAAGAAGTGGTGTAGCCAATCGCCACATAGTCACAGTGAAAACTATGTTTCAGAATCTGAGAATATTTCTGAGAAAAAGTGAGAAAACTGGCAACGAATAAATATCTAACTACCAATATATCCCAGTTAATTTCGTATTGGCTTTGTTGCAAATCTTCTATTTTTTGTTGAAGTGATAGTCTAATTCGTTTCAAAACGTGCACGTTGCTTGGTTCTGATGGATAATCGGTGCTTGGGTCAGGTATTGTTATTAACAGCCCTAAAACAAACAGAAAATATACACTAAAATAACTTTTTTTACAAAGGACTGTCGTCAATCATCTCTCCTGGCGAGAAATTACCCCTCTACAAAGTGGTTCAATCCGCCGACAGCGTTGATTTACTGTTGGCTTGTGTCATGTAAACAGAGAAAAATCCGGAACTTACGATAGTTTTCCCCTGCATATGCATGCGGTAGGAATATATTTTTTTATTTATTTATTTATTAAGAGAGAAGGTACATTACAGGAATAAGTTTCCTAACTAGTACATACAACCAAAATCCTAAAATAATTACATAATAAAAACTATAACATTACAGACACGTTAAAAGCAAAATTTACTACATAATTACAGGTTAAAAGAAGCTTTAACATCACTGACACAAAAAAGAAGAACTAAATAAACAACCCATTCGCAACCGAATTTGAGAGCTCTTTTAAGGGCTGGTAGCTTAACATTAAATATATCGCACTCGGAGTAAAACTTGTTGTAGTTAAAGCAAATACGATCCGAGAATGTATTTTGACCATAATTGGTTCGATGATGCCGAATGTGAAACAGTGAGGTATGTCGTGTTCGCCGAGTAGGAGTCAAAAAAGTGATCTTTTCCAACAGAATGTCGCAGGAGATTTCTCCATTAATTAGTTTAAAAAGGAACAAGAGAAGAGATTGTTTTCTTCTTTCTTCTAGTGACTGCATACCACATAATAATAATCTGGTTTCATATGAAGTATTTTGGTATGGAAAATGAAGCTTGAATAACAAAAACTTGGCAAACTTACGTTGAACCCTTTCTATTCTGTCGATGTGGCATGTGTAGATAGGCATCCAGACTGAAGCACAGTATTTAAGAATGCTTCGAACCAGGGCCATAATGGCCTTAGTATAACAAATATGACGATTGTACCGTTTAATGAATCCGAGCATTCTAAAGGCCTTGCAAACGATAGACTCAATATGTTGATTAACTGTCAGACCAGTATCGAAGATGACACCCAGATCAACAATGGACGAGACACTATCTACTGCAGTTTCATCGGCTTTATAGACATTTTTGGTAATGTTGGGAGATCTTGAAAAATGAATCGTCGCACATTTGCTGACATTGAGAGACAAACGATTAATTTTACACCAATTGATGAAACGGCCCAGATCTGATTGTAAGGCAAAGATATCACTGGTTTTAATAGTGAAAAACTTAGGGTCGTCTGCGATTAAAAGAAAGGAGCTGTTTTGAAAGCAATAGGATACATCGTTTATAAACAACAAAAATAAAATTGGACCAATGTGGGAACCTTGAGGAACACCAGAAGTCACTGAAATGTTATAAGAGACTGAATTCATAAAAGTATAGTAAAAAATTATATTCAAATTAACAAAATGAAAACAGCTGTAGAGATCTTAATTTGTGATTATAAACTCTGTCCAACATATTATTTGTAACAACGTACATAAACTTTTTTTAATTTAATGCTTTAATAAAAAGTATTGAGACTCCATAAAATCCATTTCAAATCAAAGAAAAAATGAAATTATTTTTATGTTTAATCTGAATATAAACAGAACATAAGGTAGAATTAGATAATTAACTAATAAAAAATTAACTAAATGGAAAATTAGTATATACCTACTTACAAACATTTGTAATCTCGCAGAAAGAAGCTAAAACACAGCTAATAGAGAAGCTGATATCAAATAAACTACCAGTAATGATAGGTCCTAGTATAAATCCTGATACAGCCATAATGTTAAAGATTTTCATATGGTATTCTTTTTTATTGTCTTCTAAATGATTCACATGATGTTCTAACCAACTCTTTATTAAACCAGTCGGTTGTTGGAATAAAGCTGAAAAAAAAAATATTTATACGTAGCATAAATAATCAAGCAAAAAATAACATGTTTCCAGTATTTTCCAATACTAAATATGCAAGTTTAACATTTTATAAATAACATAGGAACTTAATAAACTAGAAAAATAAGGCTATATTGTATAGTTGATTAGATCTTAGAAGGTACCCCTATTATTTTTAGTAGCCAAATCGGTAGCGGGCAACTATTTATTGGTAGCGAAATAGGTCAGTTAAGATCTATTTATTTTAAAGTTTTAGATTTAAAATGTCGTATACATTAGAAATAACTGCAGGGGACTAACACCGTTGCCCAGAGGACCCTACATAGACACTGAAATGGAGGACTCCAAAGAAGATCCAGAGTTCCGAAAAAGTAGATCCCCTTCCTAACATTAGACTCCTCCAATCTGTGGTAGACTTGGGCCTTCCTGAAGACCTAGAAACCCTGCTGGATGAAACCCCCCTTTCCTACCGCTAGATCGTGCCCCCAACTCCACAACTGGATACTGGAAAAAAATGGGCCCTTGGCGAAGGTTTCTGTGGTTCCCTTCGTCTTTGCCAAATGGAAGGGCTCCACGACATAGGAAACACGCCACAGCGTCAATCTCCCAACCCCACATTGCACCACGTGGGTCACACTTCCACACTACACTTACTCCAAAGAAAAATGACTTTTTAGGCACGTTCAAGCACCATAGAGGGATGAGGAGAAGTTAGAAGATCCAACTTCATGGAAATGTAAATTGGAAAGATTGTGAGAGCGCAGCCGACGACAGACAGATACTAACTCCTTTCCAACTTCTCATCCATCAACAGGGTCCCCTACACACCAAATTCCTAAAAATTATCATACTTATCTTCCTAACTATATATTCTTCAGCCTTAGAAATAAGAACAAGTATCTACAAGTTGGTTGGGCGGGTACCAAAACTAAAATCATTCGAATATTCTTGATTGTTGAGAACTAAGAACTAAGAACCAAGTGTCCCAAATACTATTAAGCACAACTTCTTCGTATACCAAGATGCTGTCGTCAACTGAGGCGAGTACACTTTGCAAATGAAAAAAATCGTTACTTTAGATGATAAAATGTATTTCACTCTGAGTAATTATAAAATGAAGACAACCGGTGAATTTAAAATCAACGTGAAGGAATACCCAAACAATTTTAGGTACAAACATAAAGAGAAATTTGCAAATAAAATCTTTGTCTGGTACGAAAGGGTTCTGTTAGTGGCTAGTTAAAAGATTGTAAATGTAAGCAAAAAGGTTAATATGGCCTTCACTGTACTACTCTAAATTACTCTTCTGAACTCAGAGTAATCGAGTTTTACAGAACACAGTCCACTAAGGTACCATCTCTGTAAAATGGGCAAAGTGAACAGTAGCACATGCAGATTCTGTGAGTATGTAGATGAAACGGCTGAAAATATTATCTGTAACTGCAGATTAATTGTTCGTCAATAAATTAAATATTTGGAACAGGTCTTCTTAGAGCCTGATCAGGTTCCAAACGTACATCTTAAGCAGATAATAGACTTTCTTAGAAGTCTAGAACTTTTGGACTTATAATTAAGATGTGGTATATACACAAAAAAACTTTTAGATCGCAGTGTAGAAAGATCATCTGGACCCCACTTATAATCTACTATTTACAAAAAAACACCATAGAGTGTCCAGAATTACCATAAGAAATGAATATACTTATACAAGTCTTGAGATTGACCAAAGTTTGAATTGAAGCTAAAAAAAGCATTTTATCTCTGTAACTAAGAAACCTACACAACTACCTACCTTTGTTTTTTTAAATTTTAAGAAATAAAACAAAGATTGATGTGATTTATAAAGTATTTATCTATTTATTAATATAATGCCAATTTTTAACATATTTGGAAACTATGACGAAACAATCTGATACTTATATAAAAGTTATGAAGAACAATAAATTTATCATTAATCCCAATCAAAATGTTTTTTAAATCTTCCCTACTTTATAGTGGATCATTAGTAATTAACATTATTTATGACTGTGAAAACTTGCTCTAGTAAAAACTTAAAGCTTATTATTGTGAATTAAAAATATTTTTAATTTGGCAACGTTTGATACCATCAACATACTGTGCAACGGAGATCGGCATAACGGGTAAAACCGTAGTCATATACTCGGACATCCAAGGAGTTCTATAGGCGTTAGTCTCAGCACAAATAAGCTTACAGCTGGTGTGGGACTGCGTCAGGGTCCTGACACATGCCGCAAGTCAAAATTCTCTGACACTCACATAGATACCAGGACACTCAGGGTTTCTACACAATGAGAACGCTGATGAATTGGGCCGTGCGGGAGCTAATACCTCAATGATTGGCCCGGAACCATTCGGCGGAGTTGCTGACACATTCAGAAAGGCAGCCATTGAGAAATGGAGGCTAGAGAAGGCCCAGGAGTGGTGGGAAAAATCAGCGGGAAAGCGACAAGCCAAAGTCTTCATAAAGGGACACTCGGCGAAGTTTACTGCAGTGCTGCTATCACAAAGGCGAAACGATTGACAGGACATTGTAGGCTCAGAAAACACATGAGTCAGCTGAACTTAGCAGATGAAGACATCTGTCGACACTGCCAAGAAGAGGAGAAACCCGCATTTCATTTCCTATGCCAATATGAACGCCTTGCAAGAACGCGGTATCTAGTACTGGGAGAGGAGAAACCGGCTGCTCCAAGTTATGCGGGGAGGCCACTGTCAAGGCTATTGAGAGGTCAGGGCTGGACAAGGTGCTCTAATCCTGTTCTAGAGATAAATGGGTGTTCACGATAGATCTGCAAAGGTTGCAGTGATACAGGCTAATAGCTAACCCAATAAACATCTATCTATCATCAACCTATTGGGAGTTTCAAAATAGTAAACGCAAGAAAACCATTTCAAAATAAGCACAATTTACAAAAAGAACTTTTTATAATAGAAAGTTTTTTACTGATTTATAGGTCATATTTTGTGTCATCTCAACAATGCACAGCATCCCTGACATTGTAAAAATATTAAGTCATACAACGCTGTGATTGATCATAGAGAAGATTGTTTCCTTGTTAACAAAATCAAGGGTAGTTGTATCTAAAAACTTTCTAAAACAGTTTATTTTATTACCAGTTAAAATAATACAAAAAAAAAAAAAACTTCTCTGTCGCGTAATCGATCCCATTATGATAACTGTCACAAGTGGACTGATCCGCCGCTTAACCAACTACGCTACGAAAGATTTATTTAATAACTATCAAAATAATATTATCTATACACAACTTAGATCATGTTTAATATCAATTCGGTATAAATTTCGAAATCTATGTATATGCCTAAATACACTTGAAACATGCATTGTCATCCAGTTCTTAGCTATCCTGAAAATTTCAGAGCTCTAGGTAGTCGGGAAATAGGTTTAAATTCGATTACAAATTCCACGGAATGACATAGAGACACAGAACACGGCGAAAATATAAAAAACTTTCTAAAATAGTTAACTATGGCAAAGTAATAATTAATTTTACCCAGTTTAATCCCATATGCACTAATATGTAGGAAATCCAGAAACTCCCCTGCCACTAGAAGTAATTATGTGTGGATTTAATAGTACAAGAACTGATAGATATTTTTGGATAGGTATTTGAGCAAAGATACATTTTTTACATAAAATACCATGGAAACAATTTGATATTTTTATATCCTAAAGTTAAATAATTAAAGAGTAAAAAATAAATAAACGAACTCATTTAGTCGGGTTTTTAACTTGCCAGGTGCCTGAAATACTTGCAATTGTACATTTTATCCTAGTTTGTTTCCGATTTTTCCTCTAACTCTTGTAAGTTATTAAAAGCATCCCAAACACCTGACAACTTAAAGACCCAACTAAATGAGCTGGCTTATTGTTTACTCTTTAAATATCCAACTTGAAGGTATAGAAATATCAAATTGATCAAGGGTATTTGTTGTAAAAAAAAATGTATATTTGAAAATATCTACCAGCTTTCCATTTAAATTACTTTTATATAAAAAAGCCCTTTGTATATCGATTGTCAAATCAGTGGAAATTGGGTAGAATCTTTAAGCCATTGATAACACATCGGCTACTGTTAATGCAAATTTCATTTTTTCATAGTCATTTTTGGTTCAAAATGTTTGTCTGTTGAAAAGTAATGCCCCCTTCCCTACAACTTGAGAAGGGGTGGAGTAGAGAGATGCGGTTTGTTCAATTCGAAATTGTTTGTGGTGGTGTTCTGGTGTTCAAACTTTCGTTGAGATTGGTTAGCGCGTTCGTGTTTGGTTGCAATGGAAACGGAAGGTGATAAGTGCGTTCGGTTGAAGCAGCGCGCTGAGTTTTTGTCCGTTGAAGGTTGTACGCGTTTAAAGAAGGTTTACTGGGATAAAACCATTAATGTAAGTAATATTCGTCAAAGGTTGAATGCTGCTAAGCTGGCAAGAAGTGGAATGTTTGCAATTTCGGATAAATTTCGGTCAATGATGCCAATGAAGTCGATCACTTGATTCGCTCTAACAGATGAATAACTTAGGATGAAATCGCGGCTTATTTGGACATTTCTCACAAAAGGGTGAGATGAAGCAAAAACGAGTCGACCTGAACAGAGAATTTTTGGAACGTTATCGTCGAGAAGGCTATGCTTTTCTTCACAGTATAGTGACAAGAGATGAAACATGGGTATTCCATTATGATCCATAGACAAAAAGGCAGTCCATGGAGTATCGCCATACCACCTCCCTCCACGTTCGAAAGTTCAAAACCGCGAAATCAGCTACACAGCTTATGCAAGGGGTTCTTCATAAGGAATACATGGTTAGTGGCACCAAAGTCAACTCGAACAGCTAGTGTGTACACAAAGGGTTCGGCCGGAATTAACATGATTTTTGCTTCAACACGACAACGCGCGCCCTCACTACAGCGCGCAAACCCAAGATCGAGCGCCTGAACGTACCGCATCCTCCATACAGCCCCGATATGGCCCACTTAGATTTTTATTTGTTCCCTAAGGGACATCACTTCACCTCGGGTGACGAAGTTGATGATTTGTGGGTGAATGGTTGAGGCGTATATCAAAGGAATTTTTTGTCAACGCATTCGAAAAATGGATTTTACGTTTACAAGAGTGTATTAATCTTAACCGTTACTATGTTGAAAAATATACTTTACTATACTTTCTTGTACGTTTTTAATTTTGTATCATTCATTTAACTCAATCGTATGTTAAAATTTTTGACTTATTTTACAAATTTAAAACCATATTGACTTATCGATATGTTAAAACCAACTTGATATTTTCGATATGATTTTACAATCATTTCCAATTTTACGCCAGATATACGAATGATTTCATTTTTTTTTTGTCAAAAAATGATAAGATGGAGATTTCAAACAAAAACACCCAATTATTACACTTGACGATGCTATCGTCAAAGAGCTTTAGCTTCAGTAGGAAACATTTTTTAATGCGGTAATTTGGGTTAAAAAAAAGTAAAGTACAGCTAGTACTTGGAGTTATCGTTTATTAGGAGAGTTTCTGGGTACCCTGTATAGGAAGTTAAAAAATAACTAATAACTAAAGAGCCTACTTACCCCAGACACACCTTACCATTATTATAAAACAATAACTTGATGTTACAATCAGCAAGGCGTTACAGAAAGCTGACAAGTTGAAAATTGTATATAAAGTTGCTTTACGTCCTTGTGCTCTTAAAATATCACTCTAAAAAAAGTTCACCAATGATGTATACACAGAATAATAAAAATATTATAATAAACTTACTACTATGAAGGGAGAGATTAATGATGCAATTAATGTACTAGCAGCGAATATTCCAATAATAAGCTGGTCTCCTCCTATATGAATAAGATGGGGGGCTAAAAATGAATATAGCAGCCCAAAACTAAGAGAATTCTGTAAATATGTTTCATAATATAAAAATTGTATTATTTTGTAGCGAAAAATAGTTATTTAACTGACATTTAGAAGACAATATGTACTTAGAATATAATGTTAAATCTATTCAAAATAAACATTTAATGTAAGTTATTTATCGCCAATTGTACGAGCAATCATTAAAAAATTGTTACATTGTTCATTATTATATCTGATTTATGATTTTAAATTCTCTTGCAAAATTATTATTGAGCCAAACGAAAAGCGCGAGCGCGACGAGCCTGTTTGCCGGTGGTTATTTTTTCTTTAAATTTAAAGAGATATTGTCTTGCATTGTTAATTTCATTTGTTTTTTTTTTTAATTTAAGGTAGTTTTGTAACATTTGTACATTGATTGTTTGGCGCCGACTCAAAATTACTTAGATTATTTTAAGAACCTATTAAAGTTAAATAAAACAGGTTTATTATTTTACGTATTTCAGCATTTTTGGTCGGTAAATTTTTTATTGTGTAAAAGTTTTTATTTTATATTTTTTTGCGGCTTACTTTACTTAATTACTACCTTACTTAAGCTATTGACTGTTGTATAATCCTATTTTAACTGTATTGTTTTTTGTATTATATATAATGCATTACGATCAGTATGTGAGCAATCAATCAACCCATATTTAGCTACTCCAATAAAAACGTACAGCCAAGAAGCGCTACACTACAACGACTAATAAATAGAATAAACACTGAAGGAGAACGACTGGGATTGAAGATTAATATAGACAAGACGAAGGCAATGGTGGTTAGTAGAACACGAAATATGAAATTGAATAAAAGAGTAAAAAATAATAACATCCAAAAGGTCTCCAAGTTCAGATATCTCGGTAGTTGGATAGCTGAAGATCTAGATCCAGACCTAGAGATACGTAGCAGAATTGAGCAAGCCAGAACAGCATTTACAAATATGAGAACCTTGCTAAGTAACAGTAGCCTCAACTTAACGCTTCGATATCGCTTTTTAAAGTGTTACATTTACTCCATACTGCTATATGGTGTAGAAACCTGGACCATAAAGGCCAACGTGATGAAGCGATTGAAGGCCTTTAAAATGTGAGTATTTAGAAGATTACTTAAAATTCCCTGGACAGATCACACAACAAATGTTGAAGTATTAAATCGAATGGGCAGTGAAAGAGGGTTGTTGCCAATAATAAAAAGAAGAAAAACTGCTTATATTTGGGGCATATATTTCGAAATTCCAAGTACCAGTTCTTTAAGCTTAAAATGGAAGGAAAACGAGACATCGGAAGAAAAAAACACTCATGGCTTAAAAACATCAGGGATTGGACAAACCTCGATGCCCATGCACTCTTTAGAGCCACACAAGATCGAGAGGAGTTTGCCAGAATTGTCGCCAACATCCACTAATTGGATTAGGCACCTTAAGAAGAGAAGAATAAAAAATATTTATCAAAATCGGAAAAAAAAGTTATGCGTATTGATACATTACAATCAGTGAGTAAAGAATCAATCAACTCCTGTTGACCTATACTATTAGGTTTAGATTCTTTTTAATTTATATGCGACCAACTTTGAAATATACCCTATACAGTAAAAAAATTATTAAAATCATACTACCCAATAGAAAGTTATGCATAGCCATATAAAAAATATAGGCGTCGACTTGAGAACCACCTCCATTTTTCCTCAGTTAAAAAAGGGATACACGAAGCACCGAGGGTGGCCATATTTGGCACGATAATCTATGAAATATGCTAGAACATGTAGATAGCGTAATAAAAGCAAAATACGCAAGAAGCAAATTAGGAAGACTAATAGGAAGAAGAAGCAAGTTAAACCTACGAATAAAACTATCTCTGATCCAAACAATAATCATGCCAATCCTAACGTACGCATTGGTGGCATAGAGCCATGTCTAAAAAACTACGAAGACAAATGTACAAGATCAACAAAACAGATATCTACGGGAAGCGGTAATGCACCATGGTATATAATAAGGAACATCACCTAGTACCACGATGTGGAAATAAGATACCAAGAAAGAAAAAGCTACGAAGATCTTTGAAGACGCGAGGAACAATGTAAGTCGTGTTTTAAGGTAATTAATGGAATACCTCCCAGACGACGGTTCCTGGACACACAAGAAGCCAAAGATGCAGCTCCAACAGCAGTAAAGAAACACAGGACAAAACAACGGCAAAAGTGACGAAGAGTGTCACCTAGACAGAACGTAGCTGAGACCGTAAAATACAAAAAAACGCACAAAGAGAAAAGTACGCAAACAATAGCCAGACACCAGGAATATAGGGCAAGGGTGTCTTGGCAGAAACAAATAAGAACTGCAATTTCTCCCAACTGCCCACATCGTTGTCCGAAATTGCTGAGGCCCCACCGGAAGTGATGGGGGTGCTGGAAGGGGAGGAGAGCATGCCATTCAGACAACTAAATCGTTGCCAGAGCCAGAATGACATGCTCTATATCTCGGGCTCAGAACCTGCGTGCGTGCGAAATATGCACTGAAATATTACTAAGCGTTTATGCTAGAGAAGGTATCTGAGGATGAGCATCGCAAATGCAAAACAATCAAAATTGTAATACAATTCCTAGAATCTCAGATTTACAGATGTACACAACTATGGGTTGGTTGGAGACAGTTGGCGCGCTTCCCGTTTTTTTTAACATTTTTGGGCTAGCCGACTTTTGAAAATGTAAATCTTTGAATCATGGTTCACTATTTTATTTTCTACCTCATTCACAAACATATAAATTTAGCAACAATGTAGTTATTCCTAAAAAACAAAAAAGTAGTTCCATTTAAAAGTTAAAAATTTAAGAAACTATACTTCTCTGTCAAAAAACTGTTACCGATACGATAACGTAATAGACTTTTTGTACAACTGTCATTAAAAGTGACACTTTTAATGATAGCAAACAATGTTAAAAACGATTGTTTACATAGCAGCGTGTTAAAAATACTTTTAACACGTTGCCATGTAAACAAGTTTACTTTTAACACCGTTTAGTTTACTTTTAACACGGTTTGGTTTATTGTCATTGCAAATTCGCTCGTTTCATTATCAAAATAGGGAAGTTGTTCAAAAAACATTGTATGGTATTTGTGTTAAAAGTGATTTTATTTTGTTCGTGAAATTGTTCAATTCGCTCCGCTCATTTCACAAACGTTTTCACTCACAAAATAAAACCTCACTTTTAACACTCATATCATAAATAACTATTTTCTCCAGTGAATAATTTTTCTAGTTTTTATTAATATCTTCTTTAAAAAATTACCTCTTGAATTTAAAAAAATCTAAATCCCAACTGCTTAATTAATTTTATAATGTATCTGGGAATAAGTTAAGATAAATAAAATGAAAAGCAAATTTTGATTTCCTTAGGACAATCGCATTGACAAAATTTAAAAACAGCAAGAGATTTTAGATAATTCAATTATGAAAAAAAAATACTAAAAAAAATAGTATCTATAAATAATATTTTTAAAATCTTTAGAAAATATTCAAATCGGAAAAAATGTGTTAATAATTATAACCGTACTTAAAGTCTTCAGTTTCTTACAATAAAATAGTACTCAACTTTTATAAATATAAAATGTACTTACAAAGAAAGTGATCAATTGCAACTTAAAAATAGCTTCCTCGGTAATCATTTTCTTCAACCTAGTTTACGAAACAACCATTCCTTTATATTTTCATGGAATAATTTAGAAAAGATTTTCGTCGTGGCTGAAGAAATCGGTATTAACCATATCGTATATTTACCAAGGATCTCAGCGGTTTTAAGCATCACTGAATTTGTAATAATTCTTAAATTCTTGTCGTTCGCAAAACTATTAAGGTCACATTTCACTGTAATTTCAAATTTAATTTTTTTTACCATTGAATGAATTTATATGGAAATGACAGAATATGACAATAATGAAAACATAGATACGTGAAGTGTGTTTCAGATGTACTTCCTAATTAAACATATACCTATTCTTGTAACGCATTTATGTCAAGTACATTATAATTTATAAATTAATACATCTATCAGAAAAAGTTGCATCAATTAAAAAGCAGCTGTTTATACATTTTGATAGCCCTCAATAATGGTTATGTTAAGGCACTACAAACAATAAAGCTGGTGAAGAAACGAATCGATATTCGTTACAACAGTAGCGGCGTTAGGGTAGTGTGAGGTTGGTTGATTGCCCTGGGCGTCGGGTATAAAGGGGAGCTGCAGGCGCTTTTTTTATACCTCATCGCACATTGAATAAAGCATACTTACTTTCCTAAATTTACAGAAAAAATGTTAGCAACACAGTTAATTTCACTGGGAATCCCCGACCATGAAGAAATATAACTATTATTTTATTTACGTTTTAATTTTTTTTTTTTTAATTAAGGATGTCCTCGTAGGTATAGACCTAAATACAAATGTGCCGAGAACATCTATTAGGGCAGAAGAGACAATTTATTAATTTGGGATTTAAAGGCCTGCAAGTTAGGACGAATGGGGAAGACGTGGAAGGTAAGGAGTTCCACAATCTGGAGACCCTGGCGATGAAAAAACGATCGAATCGATCCGTTCTCGATGTCCAGCATTGAACAGTATAAGGGTGCATGGAATTGGCACGTCGCGTTGCTCTGGCTGGTCTGGCAAGTGGAGGCATTATAGAGCGGAGTTCTTCTGAGCAAAATCCGTTAATGTATCGGTAAAACAAGGAAAGATCAGCTACTGCTCTTCGGTGGGATAATGGGGCTAGATTTTTGGTGATACTGGTGTCGTTTATTAGTCGAACTGCTCTTCTCTGTATTGCATTAAGAACTCCGAGTCTTGACGGAGCCGCCGAACCCCATACATGCGAGCAGTATTTAAGATTAGGTCGTATCTGGGCTTTTTAAACAGTTGCTAAGTTGGATGGACAAAAAAAAATTTTCGGTCTCTAAACAAACAGCCTAATTTCTTTCTTGCTGCAGTTGCTATGGATGCAATATATTCGTTCCATAGTAAGTCCTGGGAGATTGTTATACCAACCAGCGTAATGGAGTCGCCCGCTACCAGTGTCTGATCGTTGATTGTAATGGATGAGTCACATGTTTGCTTTTGTTGGATAGGCAACATATCTTTGTCTTGAAAGCGTTGAAATTAACAAGATTCTTTCTTCCCACTCGTCTACAATTCTCAAATCTTGATTGAGAGAAGCCGTTGTGGATCTTCTGTCCTCTTTCAGAATATCTAGAGTACCTATAAACGCTGTTTACTTATTTAATTCTGTATAACCCAACTGATTTTATAAAAACAACCAAAACTCTTAATAAAACTGTATTGAAACCATAAACCATTTAACAAGTAACTAACTAATTATATATCGTGTGCTCTAACATAAATCTTTGTAACAAGTGTTCGTTTTCTCTTAGTCGCGCACTCATTTCGCGCACAACCCCATCGCAGAGCACCACCGGCGCCGTTGCCAATATTACCACTTAACATTCCTCCCAACATTGAAGAGCACTTCAATTATTGTCAGTTTGTCCTGGTATTGAGCAAAGTTTTGTAATAGCCCGTTTGTAAACTCCATTATTAGTATTAACTTCGGTTACGCGAATCTTCCCATCTGAACCACTAAAAGTCTTTATTACACGTCCCATCTTCCAATATAATGGTGGAAGATTATCTTCCTTAATCATGACCGATTGGTCTACCAGCAAATTTCTAACATCGTTCATCCACTTCGTATTTTTTTTTAAATTCTGACAGATACTCTGTGGGCCACCTTTTCCAAAAATGTTGATGGAGCCGTTGTAAATGCTGCTATCTAGACAGAGATATTTCCAGAAGACTGGGAACTGGAAGTGAAGTGAATCTGCGGCCAATTAGGAAATTCATACCATCGATGCACCGGTGCACGCACTTAAAACAGTTATTCCAATTATTTTAGAACAAAAAGACGCAGTAATCCATGCTATGTTGCGATGCTGATTTTCGTCAATCTTTGTTCCCACTACCGAGTGACATTAGTTTTATTTAAAAAGTTTAAATATAAATAATTTAAAAGTAGATATTTATTTTTGACAGAATATTTAATTAGGTTAGGAACAATTTATTTTAACAACGAAGGAATTGGCTGAAGAATTGGAAATTGTACCTGTGTTTAGAGCCACCCACGTCAAGAATTCAATATTTTAAGCGTCAAGCTTGTGAAACTGTTCACGATGAACCTAGAGTTTCTCCGGAAAAAGAAATTGAGATTGAATTCTTCAACTGTCTTTTAAACAATAGATTAATCTCAGTACATGAAAGATTTTTTGTACAGTATAAAGCAGATCCCGGAAAAACCAGACCTTATCAAACTCTGTAATGATCTCCAACTAAAAGTAAGTAACTTTAGACTCTAAATCAGATATAGATGTGTATGTTGTATGATGAACTCATAAGTCTGAAATCTTTGTTTTCTGTCAGAATGTGACTACTCCTGTTTTTGTTTTAACTGTTATCAAAGATGGTGACTTACAAGAACTGTATCCAAATTTATAAATAGCACTGTGCATAATCATAACTACAACTTTAACGGTTACTTGTATTACGTAACATAAATTTTTCTGAATAATTTTCATTCCATTTTCATGTATTGTATATTCAACTACTAACTTAAAGTTATATTAAAACAGCAAATTATATAAACCAAAAAATTAGAATACAAGAACTTGATCAGACGTATGTTAAAAACCAAATGCGCACTGAATACAAATTTGCAGTAGCAACATCTAGTGGTAATAAGCACAATTCGAGTTACATACCCACAAACAAACTCATTTAATCTTTGATGGTTTTCAATATTTATATTATTCTGTATATCTACATTTGGTGGAAACTAAAAATATATAAATGAAAATTCGCCATAGTTCAACACTTCTTTATTACTAGAGAGAAAATTTATCACAAGAATTACTTATAACATTTTTTACAAAACTACTGTCCAACTTTATTTACATTGTAAGTTAATTTGAATACATATTAATTTTATAAAATAAATAGTTTTCAGTATTTTTTTTTAATTTACTTTTATTGAGATTCATTTAAGGCCATCTACTAAACGTAAACAATAGGCATGTTGACAGTAGTTGTAAATCCATGTAAAGTTAAATTTAAATGATTAATGGTAATATTTAAATGCCTAAAATCATATTTATTAAACGTAATTAATAATATTTTATTAATTAAAATTAATTCAAAAAACTTTATTTAATACACATTATCACGTGACTGTGAACGCCAATCACAGCGCATGACGTCATGAACCGATAAACAACTTAGCGTCGCTTGGTGTCACTGTGTGAACGAGTTATTTCTTTGATTTCTCTCGCTAATTACTCGCTATTAGTATTTGTAACTCACTTGTTATCATAAACCGAATTGTGTTTACATTATGGAGACTGGATTTATCAAAGGAAACAGTTCTAACTTGCCGAGAATCGATTGTTTGATGGTGGCGAATTTCTTTGCCACAAACAAAGATTTTTTTGCCGCGGAACTTAACATAAATTTTTTATAGCCTGTTTTTCTTCGTAATTACAATGTTCAACTCGTATATTTTTTAGATTAGATTTTAAAATATTATCGGTGTATTCGTTTAATTCAGAATCTGTTTCCATTTTTTCAATAAAATTTATATCTGCGATATCTAATTTTTCAATTTTAAAAGGTTTATTAATATTAATTTTTATTGGTTTTTCTCTTGAGTTATTAAGGGTGGTTGTTGCAAAAAAATTATTTACGTTTACAACTGCACAGGGTGATTCTATTTGATTGCCAAAATTAATATAATTTACAAGTCCTGTTCCGCTTTCTATGTCAACGGGTAATTTTACAATTTGGGATGTCCTAGCGGGAATATTAATAGAATAATTTTTTACTTTAAGTTTCTTTTTTAGTTGTGTTAATTCTTCCAATTCGTATATTATTGGTATTTCTGTATAAGGAGTTTTTTCTCTAAATTTACAGTTGCTTGTAATTGTTTTAATAAATCAATACCAATTAATCCGTCATATTTTTGACTAAAATTAAATAAATAGAACTTATGTCGTTCGTTAACTTTAAAAATTTTAAAAACAGGTATATTTATAACTTTATTGTGGTAAGAAATACTGTGGGCTGTTTGAATATTAAAATATTCATTTTTTACATGTACATCTACATACACACACACTTTGTATTTATTATTAACTAGTATTAAAGCCTAAAAATAATTATTTCTCAAAAGTTCCTTAGAGTTTGACTGATCGCGAGCATTGTTTATCGGTTCGTGACGCAATCAAAGTCACATGACAGTTTTGGGCGTCTTAGCGGGAAATTTTAAATCTATTCTAATTTATCACTTTTTTCTTTAAAATAAAACCATTTTTATTATTAAAATATTTTTTTCGCGGTTATTAAGAGTTTATCTATAAAATAAAAGCAGATCCGGAAATTAGTCAACATCCCTATTACTGACCTCTAACTCTAACCTGCACTATCGGTAACTACCGTTGATGTCACCGATCGCTGCTTAAGTTTCCATCAGTTAGTCTCAGAAAGAATTAAGGAAGTTCGAAATTATTAAATAATCCTTGAACATATTGATCATTTAGGTATAGCGAATAATTACAGGCGCGTTTCATAGTATAACGCCTCTTATGCAGAGCCGTGTGAAGCTCCAAATTCGCCCGGGCCGAAACGTGAACTTTGCGCCCCCTCCCCAATTTGTTCAAACTACTTTTTTTAAATACAAAAACCAAGTATATGTATATATATATATATATATATATATATATATATATATATAAACAAAGTGCCAAGAAAATGCGTATTAATATAAACAAAAGGGGAAAATTATTGGGCATGTACGCAAAAAGGATCATAGGATTACGAGTAAGAATGGTAACCGCAGACATGCATGTTTCTGGCTCATTAGCCGTCATCAGTGCGGCATAACCAAGTAGGGTATTGCACTTGGCTAGCAAAAGTGTTGGGTACTTGGGAGCTTTCGTTGTTTTTGTGTTTTTATGTTTCTTTACACATGTTTTCCTAACATCCTTTGCTCCCAAGTACCCAACACTTTTGCTAGCCAAGTGCAATACCCTACTTGGTTATGCCGCACTGATGACGGCTAATGAGCCAGAAACATGCATGTCTGCGGTTACCATTCTTACTCGTAATCCTATGATCCTTTTTGCGTACATGCCCAATAATTTTCCCCTTTTGTTTATATATATATATATATATATATATATATATATATATATATATATATATATTAGTAAAAGTGGTTATTGGGTAAACAGCAATACTTAACGTTAAATAAAACTCTTTAGAGTATTTTTAATCCAAGCTTTCGTAATTACTTTATTACATTATCAAGGAGCTACAAAATTAAGAGTGACAGAATGCAAGTAGAAATAAATTATAAATTTATACTTACATCTCTGTGAGGTTATAACGTTGTTGTTCTAAAAGAAATTAACATGAGTAAATAATAAATTATAATATTAAAATGATGTTTTTTATAAGTATTATCAAATTGATGTTTCTCACAAGATATGACATTAATGATTAAATAGTCATGTAACTATGATATCAAAAGTAATAAATTAGAGAACTAACTATAAGGTATTAGGAATAATAAAAAAAAAATTTTCATAAATTATGGAGTATTAAGATATAACAATATTAAAGCTTAGATGTTATTAGCCCTAAGGGATTATCCTGGATGTATATCCCTCTAAGATCAGTATAACTGTGCAATGATATAGAAAAACCAGGAAAAAACTATATCTGCTGATCTTTACAATAACTTAATATATTTGAATTATAATTATATCTTATCTATGTATCACAAAATGTAAATTCAATTAAAGTAGATAGTTTAATTGTGGAGAATTTGTAATATTTATTTGTTCATTAACAACTTTAAACTGTAGATTTGTTAGATGTCTTTTTTATTTTAAGTTTTTCAAGAAAATCTACATTTTGTTTTTTTATTAATTACAAATGTGTAGTTTATTTATTATTTTTCTTATTATTCCTAATAATTTTTAGTATTTACTCATAAACTAACTTGAAAGCTCGCTCTTTTTACACATTGCACAGTTATACTGATCTTAGAGGGATATACATCCAGGATAATCCCTTAGGGCTAATAACATCTAAGCTTTAATATTGTTATATCTTAATACTCCATAATTTATGAAAATTTTTTTTTATTATTCCTAATACCTTATAGTTAGTTCTCTAATTTATTACTTTTGATATCATAGTTACATGACTATTTAATCATTAATGTCATATCTTGTGAGAAACATCAATTTGATAAAACTTATAAAAAACATCATTTTAATATTATAATTTATTATTTACTCATGTTAATTTCTTTTAGAACAACAACGTTATAACCTCACAGAGATGTAAGTATAAATTTATAATTTATTTCTACTTGCATTCTGTCACTCTTAATTTTGTAGCTCCTTGATAATGTAATAAAGTAATTACGAAAGCTTGGATTAAAAATACTCTAAAGAGTTTTATTTAACGTTAAGTATTGCTGTTTACCCAATAACCACTTTTACTAATAATTAATTTTTCAGCAAATATTACTATTTAATTATATATATATATATATATATATATATATATATATATATATATATATATATATATATATATATATTAAAAAACAAACAAAACAGAGAACAAAAAAAACACAAAAAATTAAATTCTCCTCTAGGTACCGATTATAGTAAATATAAAAAAACTTGATCTCATATAACAGATTACCTGAAACAAAACTGGAAATTATAACGCAAAAAATTCGTTTTTAGTCAGTAGAAAACTACGACTTACATAAAATCACAGAAAATTAGAAACCAAATTAACTTTAACAAACATTATTTACAAAAACCATTATTTACAATTGCACTTTTCTTGCCTTTATTGAAGCAAAATTTTCTATCAAAGAACTTAGATCTAAATTTTGGGTCATTTCGTATTCCAAGGATAGTTTAATTATATTAGTTAGCCTTTCTTGTCCCATAGATAATATTAAGTAGGATTTTATTATTTTTAATTTACTAAACGACCTTTCTGCCGAAGCCGTTGAGACTGGTATACCTAGTTAAAAAAATTCTATACGCTGTTTCCAAATTTTTATAATTTCCAACTAAATCAAAATCATGTATTAACTGAAGGATTTCGAAATGACCCATTTTATTTTGATCTAATGAAGAAAAAAGTTTTTTAGCAGATATTACTTCGTTAGCAAACTCTGGTCCATTCAAGTCGTTGGAATATTTATTTGCAAGGTCCATGCAATATTTTGTGATAACTTCTTTATCAAAGGCCAGTAAACTGGAACCAGTTAAAAAATCAAACTCATCTGATAGTCTCTGCAGTTCTTTAAATCTCCAGTTTAGTTGTACAATTATGGTGTCTACAGCTTCCAAATATTTGATACGGAATGTATCTATTTGATTTATTTCGGAACATTCGTATTCGAATTGTTTACGAATTTTTCGTTTTCGTTTTTCTTCGAATTCGGGGATCACTTCTAGGGATTCAGCAAGATTTACACTCTGTTGGTATAATGTTGGAAACTTATTATCTCTTATCGAAGATATGATATTTTTTAAACTTTCCAGCAGCTTGGAAGCAATCGAAATGGTTACGGTTTTTTTCTGTAAGAGAATATTTGCTCTGTCTATTTCCTCCAAAATTGTATTCAAACTACTATTCCGGCAATAAAATTAAATTTTTTTAACTGTAAAATAAGATTTTTTTGCACCTGAATATGTTTCTTCGTTTTTTCTGTTTTGCACCAACTTCTCAGGAGCGTTTATAATTTTTGGCAAATTATGATATACTGTAGATACCTACAACCTGTTTTTTAGACCATCTCGTATCACAATGTTTTTTCAGAGTAACTTTTAGATAAGATAGTAGAGTATCCCACCGTTCAGAAGAAGGAGAAAAAAAGGCAAATAAGTTTTGAAGTGTTCCAAAAAAAGATATCATAGCGGCAGATACACTAGCAGCATGAACTCCGACTAAATTTAGAGAATGAGAACAACACGGGACAAAATGTGCAAACTCGTTAATTTCGATAATTCATGATTGCACTCTCCTTTATACTTGCCAGCCATATTAGCACCATTATCGTAACACTGTGCTCGGCAATACTTTATGTGTAATTGGTCTTTTTCTAATTTTTCTAAAATTACTTTGGACAATCCCTCTCCAGTTTTCTCATTGGTCGGGATAAAATTAAGAAATCTTTCTTCAATGGTACACTTTCCTTGTTCGGTTATTTTAACATAACGTATTATCTGGGTCATTTGTTCTTGATGGGAGATATCTGTAGTACAATCAAAGGAAATAGCGAAATATTTTGCGGCTTGAATTTCATTAATAATATTTTTTTACCTCAGAAGCAATTAGATTTCATTTTGGATTGTATTTTCAAAATAAGATACAGTTCTTACCGGTTTTCTTAAATTTTTAACGTGACACCGTAATTCTTGCAAGTAATTTAATGGTTTTAAGGAAAATCCCACAATCTTTACTGTCAATATCATTAGATGAACCTCTTAATGCTAGATTATTCTCCGCACAATGGAGTATAACGTCTATAACCACTTGAAGAATGTGTCTCCATTTATTCTTTTCCAACTGTATAGTTTTTTCCAATTTAGAATCAATCACCTGACCTGATTTTATGCGCCTCTCGCATTCTCTCCATCGAACATACATGTATTTCTATGTTCTTGAGAGTTTTCGTGGTCAGGTATCTGTGGATTTAATTTTTTCCAGTTAGTAAATCCCACCCCAGCTATCTTTGGAGTACGATCACAGAACTTGCCAAACAATAAATAGGAAAAGCAAAACAGCGATTTCCTACTTCTGCTATACATAAGCCAATCACGTTTTACTTCTTCTCCATTTGGCATTACCTTATGGTACCATTTTACGGAAAATTGCCGCCCTTCACTGCCTTTAGATTTTGAAAAATCCGCTGTCATGTCTTGTTTTGGCCCGGCTTCCACAAGAGTGGTAATTAACCTTGTCTAAGAAAATTGTAAAGTACGTAATATTCTATCTCATTTTATTTGTCATTTACGCTGTTAGACACGTTTCGAAGAAGTCAAAATTATGAGCACATGATATCTTTGATAGAAGTATAACAGTTTTTTAACTTGTAACCTAGACTGAAACTTTTATTTGTATTTCTGATTTCAGCCACTGTTCCTCCGAACTAATCAACGGGTTGTTGTAAATTGGGTCCGAAATGCCTATATTACATACGTAAATTCCCTTCGCATTTTTGTTTATCACTCATGTAAATTTATCCTATATTCACTAGCATTAAAGAATGGTGATATAGAATTGCTAACCAAAACATTAACAAAAACATACAAAATGCTAAAATCTCTTAACCAAAATCTTAGAAAGAAACCTTTTCCGATGTAGCATGTAAAAACTATTAGTTGAAAAAATGTTATGTTAATTAACGATTCTTAGAATAAAATGTCAGCATTTTCGTCTAACAGAAATCTAGGAGCATTTGTCGTACCGCTAGTGTTTAAGTGGACCGGACGATACATTTAAAATCTGTCTACACAGTGGAATAGGATTTATCTGTACCCTGTATTTTGTTACGTCCTGGTAAAACTACCACCATATTAAATAATTCAAACATGTCGTTGAGGAATCAGAAAGACACACTAGGATAGCAGTTTTCTTCTATTTTTGTAAATTTAGAGAAAGCAAAACACTGCAGTGCAATCTGTTTAGAAAAAAATCAAAAATGAAAAGTTGTCATTTTTACCTAGGTCAAGTCTGGTATCGAAAAATTCAAGCACTTGATCTATCGAGTGAATATGGAAGGAAATCGAAAATTGCAAAAGTTTTTTGAAATACTTCTTTGGACTTTTTTTTAACTTCCCTTTTTTATTGTGATCTGTTATAATAACAATAGACAATAGCTTTAAGACGAGTAGGTACATGACATTGTGGGAGCTACACCCAGTGGTGTTTAGTTATTACTAATACTAAATGACTGACTACATTACATTTCTACTTAATCTAAAACCAAGTTAATTCCTTTCTGTGGAGAGGTCTAAAGGATCCAACCTTTTTAATCTTCTTAATCGTGGAGGGTTTAGGAGCACGTTGGCAAGTGGATTTGGGTGCATGCTAGTCTGTCCCAATAGTTTGAGCACTGTGTAACGGTTATTTCTTTGACGGTTTTAACATTCATGTCATGATGAATAACATCGTTTGGTACGTACCAAGGCGCATTACAAACATCACGAAGGACTTTTGACTGGAATCTTTGAAGTCTTTGGATATGTGTATTACTAGCAGTTCCCCAGATTTGGATGCCGTACATCCACACTGGTCGTAGTATGGATTTATAGAGTAGAAGTTTATTTTCCATACTTAGGGCTGATTTCCGATTCATATACCAATACACTTTTTTATATAGAATGCCTAATTGTAATTGTTTGGACCATATATGTTTCCCCAAAGTCAGGCGATTGTCGATATGTATTCCTAGGTATTTGACGTCATTTTTAACAGGTGGTACTTCTTGGTTTATTGAAACCGGTGGTCAATTTCCTCTTCTTAGAGTAAATGTTACTTGTGTGGATTTTGTGCTATTAACTTTAACACGCCATAGTCTCAACCATAGTCTCTTTGGACTTGTATTCCTTAAATGACGATCTTACTGATGTTTTGAACGATTACATAATGACAATTTTACCTGTGACTGCTTTTTGTGATATGTTAAAAATTTACATATTGTAAGAAGCATTTTTTATCTGGAAATATGAATTTTCATGCTCTACAAGTCTACAAGTAAGAAAAACCAATACTTGTGAGTCATTACATGGTATATATAAATCATATAATAATCTACATCAAAATAATTTATATTTTATTTTACTGTTAAGATGTATTTAAAAAGAAATAAAACTAAAACTAAAAAAAAAATCTGAAGTAACATTTGAGAAAGAAGCTGTTTTTAAGAGAAAATATAAATATGTACTAATAAATAAATATAATATTAAAAAAGTTACAGCATTCAATTTTGTAAAAAATACTACTACTTAAATATTTACATTACCATTTTTTTTTTTGTATTCAATACATTTACTATTTTTTATCCTCGTTTTTATCAATTTTTAGTTACTGCCACTGGACCCAATTTACGCACAAAAAAAGTGAAATATCGGTACTGAATTTACGTATGTTGTTAAAAAAATGAGAAAGGATTTAGATTAAATTGTTGGCATCGAGCCGAATTTATCTTTATCATTATAAATTAGAACCTATTTACAAAAATTTACATGCAACACAGAATATAACTTATTAGCTTTTCTTAATCCAAAACCAGGCAACTCTGCTATTTGATATTCGGTTGCCTTTAAAATTCCTTCTAAAGTTTTGAATTTATCTATGAGCGCCATTGCATCGGATTTATTTATTGATCTTATTGCTGTTAAAGCTTGTATCAGCTAAAAACTCAAACACTGACATTTTTGTAAATATAACTGAAATTATATATATCTTACTCTTAGATAGGGTGTTGTTTCTCCTTTCTCTTTTAAATTATCTGCTGGTTTATTTTCAAAAATTTTATAAGTTTCAATTATCTTTCCAGCTTCTTCTGAGCTCCATGCTAAAATCAAGGTTAAATCTGCTAAGATGCATATCCTGGTTAAATTTTTTAATACATGATAGGGGTCTTTAATATCAACCTGAAATTTTTGTTTTAATTAATGTAGCACATAAAAAACAGGTTTGTCTATTCAGCGGATATAACGTATGCGAACGTGTATCCCAAGCGTACCTAAATAAATGGAAAAATCAAAGGTGAAAAGTGTAAAACGCTTTAGCGTACGCGACCGAGGTTCGATCAAACATTGGATTTATTTTATTGCAGGATTAAGTAGAAAGTCTTTTGCTTTTGTAATATATCATTATATATTATGATAAATATGTTTTTAATACATAATTTCTGAACTACCTAACTCTAATATCATCTGGCATTAAATATTTTAATTCATTATTCAAAAATCTTTTTGCTTCACCAGGGCCTAACATATGAAGCCCAAATATAATTTTACACGTTAAACCAAAGGTTTGAATTAAAAAAAAATGCAACGTTGAATCTGCCAAATTTCTAAACAAGTTCTATATTAATTTCAAAATCTAAACCAATTTTATTAGACGGCAAGCACTTTCCTTATTTGTACTGTAACGTTTATTTATTTTCACAGTTTATTATTTAATTTATTTATACAACTAATACACTTAATTTATGTTATAACACAATTTATTTACAATATACTAATTTATATGAACACTGAATACTGATTTATATAAACACTTATTTACTTAGATTCAACTCAAAACTCAACTAACTATATTTCAAAATAAAAGTCTATTTATATGCGCTTCGAACAATGAAGAAACATCTCGATCTCTCGCGTAAGGGCAGAGATTTTTCCAGTCGTATGTGGAAGCTTCTATATGGTTCAATAGAACATTCCACGGCGTCGCCCGCCGGTCGGACTCGCCCATTTGGCCAACCAGGACAGAGCCGGAGTCGCATTACATTGCCCCCTCCTTAAGAGATAGTTCCTCCTGGAACTAGAGCTGGATGGGAATGATTGTATCTGCAGTCGGATCCTCTTCTACAATTTCCATTTGTATAAAAAAAACAGGGGACGGTCTTCGTTATAAACTGGACACTGGGCGAATGGCTGCAAACCAATACTTGGACTTCGGTATCTTGAAAGATTACTTCCACCATGTTTCGAATGACCCTCCAGTCTAACTCCTTACACTCGATCTTTGGCATTGCTATATTCTGTATATTGGACTCCAGTACGTGTTCCCTCAGGCTAAGTAAAGATTCCCATACATCTTGATAAGTGGGTCGGTCGTGATAGGTGTTCTTTGTCACTAGATAGAAGAGGTAACGTGATCCATCTTGGAGTCTCAAAGCTTTTCCGGGGGCTGGCAATTGGCTTTGCAGTTCTGATAGTCGACCAAATTTTTTTCGGAAAACGGACGCTAATCCTCGGGCGTCGCTGATACTGGCAGGAATATTATGGACCAACGAGCAGTCATCTGGAAGCGTGAACAGGTCTTGATGTTTCTCAATGGTTACGCCATATCTTGCTTTCCCGGTACCCCCATAAGCACCCATAAACTCATCGAAGGCAAAATCAGGAGTCTCTTGGAGTCGATTTACATCTTCTTCTTGGTTATGATCTCCTGCAAACGGTGCCAGCCGGTTTCCATGTACCACTTTCGGTTTTCCATTTGGAATCTTACTTATTCGGTATATGACATCATTGATTCTTTTCTTAACGATGTATGGACCTTCCCAAGACGTTTGTAGCTTCGGCGAGTAACCCTTCTGTCTTCTTGGGTTATGAAGCCAGACTTTGTCTCCTTCTTCGAAACATCCTTCCGTGGCTTGAGTATCATACCGTTTCTTCATTCTATCACTGGCAATTTGAAGATGTGAGCGAACCAGTTCATGCATATCGTCCATTTTCCTTCGTAACTGGATCACATAATCTTCTCCAGCTATATCTTCTCCAGGTCGGCATCCAAACTCAAGGTCGCATGGTAGCCTCATCTCTCGTCCGAACAAGACCTTTGCTGGTGTTTGGCCTGTTGTTTCATTGACTGCGGATCGGTAAGCCATCGCGAAGAGCGAAAGGTATTGATCCCAGTCCCGCTGGTGGTTGGACACTACTTTTGACAGATACTTTCCAATGGTCTTATTCATTCTTTCTACCATTCCATCTGATTGTGGATGTAATGCTGTAGTTCTTGTTTTCTTCATTCCTAGAGTATCGCAAATTCCTTGGAAAAGCTGGCTTTCGAAATTTCTACCTTGGTCACTATGAATCTCCAAGGGTACTCCAAATCGACTGATAAATTCTCTTATTAGGACATCTGCAACAGTTGTGGCCTCTTGATTTGGAATGGCGTAGACTTCTACCCACTTCGTGAAATAATCCATAACCACCAACATGTACTTATTTCCATTCTCAGTCGTCGGAAATGGTCCAGCAATGTCTAAAGCAATCCTCTCGAATGGGCTACCGACGTTGTATTGTTTCATGGGAGCTTTCCTTTTTCGCTGCGGTCCATTACTCGCAGCACAGATGGTACACTTCTTACACCAGCTCTTCACATCATCGGAACTATTCATCCAATAAAACCTTTCCCGTACTCGTTGAAGGGTTTTCTTAACACCGAGATGACCTCCTGATGGACTGTCATGTAACTGTCGGAGTACTTCAGCCACTCTAGTCTTTGGAATAACTAACTGCTTTCTGATTTCTGAACCATCATCATTCTCGAGTACTCGTTTCAATAAGTCTTCTTCCAGGATGAAAGAGTTCCACTGAGCCCAATAGGATTTAAGTACTGGACAGAATTTTGACACTTCTTGCCAAGTAGGTCGTCGATCTTCTCTCTTCCATTGGCGCATTTTCTTTAAAACAGGATCATTTTCTTGTTCCTCTCTAATTTTAGTCGGTGCCCAGTAATCGTTAACTACAGTTGTTCGTAGTAAAGCAGTTTCTTTGGATTCTGTCTTGTTGCAATGGGAGCAATCTGCTGGGCACGGTCTTCTGGAAAGAGAATCGGCGTTTCTATGGCTTACTCCAGCTTGATGTTCGATCCTAAAGTCGTACTCTTGTGGTGTTGTTTCTCGATTTGCATTGGCCACTGGACGTTTACATGATTTGATGAAGTGTCCCATTTCGCCACAATTGTAACACACGCGGGGCCTCTTCTTTTTGTTTTCAGCAAAGTTCTTCATCATGTTAACTAATTGGTCCAATTTACTTTCGTCTTCTTCGTCTTTTACAGACCTTACTTTATTGTATCCCCCACAAGCCTTCGAAGCCGCTTCATACTCAAGCGCAGCGGACAAGACATCGACTAAAGTTTTGTGACGGGATAAACGAAGAGTCTTGTTCATTTCAGGATCACGGAGCCCATCAAGAAATGCTTCTACTGCTAAACATTCTATCATTCCTTCATCAGCTGCAGGATAGGCAAATCTGACCAACCTGGCAATATCTACTTCATATTCCTGAAGGGTCTCTTCTCGCTTCTGTTTTCGTATCTTCAACTGTGACCGGTGCAAATTCTCCAGATGTTCATGACCATATCGCATGTTTAATCTCTTCTTAAGTTGTTCAAAGTCATCTGTCTCTTCCACCGGTATAGTCTGAAGAACGTCGCAAGCATCTCCTCTAAGAGCGATCGTGAGATTTACAGCTTTTTCTTTTTCTGACCATCCGTTCGCTCGTGCAGCTGTTTCAAACTGTTTAAGGTAATTTTCCCATGACATTTTTCCATCAAAGGTTGGGGCTTTAATGCGGACCGAACTTTCACTGCTTTCCAGTTTTGGTTTTTGTTCCACTTTACAGCTTGTCTTTTCTTCATCATTTTTCTCTTTTGATTCTTCCACACTAATCCTTTCTCCCTTTCCCATTTCTTCCATTTTTCGTTCGATCTCTTTTATTTTCTCCTCGAATGAAGTCATCTCAGAAGAGACTTTATTTTCTAAAGAAGCAACTTTAGTATCCAAAGATGAAATTTCAGAAGAAACTTTATTTTCCAAAGAAGAAATTTCAGAAGAAACTTTATTTTCCAAAGAAGAAATTTCAGAAGAAACTTTATTTTCCAAAGAAGAAATTTCAGAAGAAACTGTATTTTCCAAAGAAGAAATGTCTGTTTTCAGAGAAGACATATCGGTAGAAACCTTATTTTCCAAAGAAGATATTTCAGAAGAAACTTTATTTTCCAAAGAAGATATTTCAGAAGAAACTTTATTTTCCAAAGAAGAAATTTCAGAAGAAATATTTTTTATAGAAGACATTAATGATGAAGTATCGTCAGCAAATAAAAACTCCTCCGGGTCTAATCCTTGATCAACTATCGCTTGTCTAAGTCGCTCCACCAACTCCGACTTCTTTCCTGTAGTGTCCAATTCACGGTCTTCAAGTTCCCGACGCAGGTCTGCCACTTTTAAATCACAAAGTTTTTTCGACATTTTTCTACACTATTTATTTACACTATCCCACTTCTGACACCAATGTAACGTTTATTTATTTTCACAGTTTATTATTTAATTTATTTATACAACTAATACACTTAATTTATGTTATAACACAATTTATTTACAATATACTAATTTATATGAACACTGAATACTGATTTATATAAACACTTATTTACTTAGATTCAACTCAAAACTCAACTAACTATATTTCAAAATAAAAGTCTATTTATATGCGCTTCGAACAATGAAGAAACATCTCGATCTCTCGCGTAAGGGCAGAGATTTTTCCAGTCGTATGTGGAAGCTTCTATATGGTTCAATAGAACATTCCACGGCGTCGCCCGCCGGTCGGACTCGCCCATTTGGCCAACCAGGACAGAGCCGGAGTCGCATTACAGTACACTTTTCTTTTACCATATTAAATATTTTTTTATATGTACCTTTTTATTTTATTTTTTTATTTACGGTTGTCCTCGTAGGTATAGACCTCAATACAAATGTACGGAGAACATCTATTGGGGCAGAAGAGGAAATTTTTTAATTTGGGATTTAAAGGACTGCAAGTTAGGACGAATGGGGAAGACGTGAGAAGATTGTTATACCCACCAGCGTAATGGAGTCGCTTACTACTAATGTCGGATCGTTCATTGTGATGGATGAGTCCTATGTTTGCCTCTTGTTGGATAGGCAACATACCTTTGTCTTGAAAGCGTTGAAATTAACAAGATTATTTCTTCCCCACTCATCTACAATTCTCAAATATTGTTTGAGAGAAGCCGTTGTGGATCTACTGTCCTCTTCCAGCATATCTAGGAATATGAGACGGTTGTACGCTTTTCTACAGTGTAGGTTGCTATCATCTGCAAAACTGTGTATCGGGTTATTAGTGGCTTCTAGTAGATCATTAATGTGTAAAAGGGATAGAGTAGGAGCTAGAGCCGATCATTGGGGAACTCCAGCGTTAATCTTGTAGAGTTTGGAGGAATGTCCATCTACGGCAACTTGGATGTGCCTGTTGGAGAGAAAGTTGGATATCCATCTGCAAAGGTTTGGCGATAGTCCATATGAAGGCAGTCTCCCCATGACGGCGGATGGCATTACATATTGCCTGTCACTTAAAAGGTTGTGTGTCTCAAGGTAGCTCAGGATCTCGCGATTGACATATTTCTCCACAGTTTTGCTAATAACAGATAAAAGGAAGGGTATTGAAGCCTTTCTTGGGAACTGGTTTTACTCGCGTAGTACCAGTATTATATGATAGTTGAAATAGCTTAGTGAAAACTGGCGCAAGTTTATGAGCAGAGACCTTTAAAAGTAAAGCAGATATTTCATCAAGCCCGCTTGCTTTGTTGGTGTTTAGAGTAGCAAGGACCTTCTGCACACGCTTAACCCTAAATGTGATATTTTTTATTTTGTGGTGAGCCCGTGGAATAGAAGGTAGCTCCATGTTGTCCGGTGGGTTTAGTGTCGAGTTCGAAGAGAAAATTTTGGCAAAGAGTTCTACTTTTCCTGTGGAGGCACGTAAGTATTGAGCCATCATCTGCTGTGAGTGGTGGGAACGACTATTTGTAAAATTGTTATTGACATGTTTGGCAAAAAAAAAAGAAACAAAGATTCCATTTTTTAATCCATATTTAGTAATTATTTGAAGAAAGTAAGTTGAGCAAACAAAACAAATTCAAATTATATTTTTACATATATTCTAAAAATCGGTTTGTTAATACCTGCCCGAGTGGCGTTTAAACATTTTCGTGTAATTCAAAATTTAATACTTAGTGTTGAATACCTGCGGGGAGTCGAAACTCTTTTTGACTAATGCCCAATTTCAGAGTTTTATCGCTTCTTGGTCGAGCTGATATGCAGCCTTTTTTACATGTCAAAGTTCTTTTATTTATCTACAATCGATCATATAGACGTCTATTAAAACTTTCACAAATAAATATAAATAAGATGAAGTTATTATTTATTCTACAACAATTAAAATTTTTTGTTTATTTTACTCCTAAGCTTTTTAAATAAAGAATGAAATTTAATAATGAGGATTATAATAATAATAAAGCTCTTACTTTCGCATACGCTAAATTAAGCTCGTTCGCGCAGGCTAAATTAAATTCGCTTGCGTACGATACAAATTTTCCGAAATTTTCATTTTCCGAAATTCGCGTAAGCTATATCCTCCGAATAGACACTTCCATAAAAAATATAAATAAAATTGATTTCACAATCGTAATAAAAAGGAAAAAATGATGAATTTACCTGTACTAGAAGTACTCGTAATTGATACATTTGACCGAGTTTCTTTAATCTATCATGGATATAATCTGGATTCAAATTGTGATAACGTATAGATAAAAATAATGCACAAGTTGTTTGTCCCATTTGGTAATCTGGTACTATATCCGAAAATTCCCATGGCACATTGTGTATAGCTTTTAATAATGGATTTCCTCTTTGTTTTTGATTCACCAGTATGGAATTAATTTTATTAGAACTTTTAACAGGTTTTGATTCAGATGAAGGACCTAAATCAACACGAAAATTAAAGCAATTTGTTACTAATTGAAAGCACAACTTACCTGGTTGAGGTTCTGTAGATTCCGTAAACTCTGTGTCAAATTCGCTAGATAAGCATTGAATCGAATTATCCATTAATAATAATAATAATAATAAATATAGTAAAACTTGAATCTAAAACAAACACTTGTTAAGATGTTAAGTTAGGTTAATTGTTAAACAATCTACATTTTCTTAGAGTCTCTTCTCTAGTAAGACCATAAGTCACTTTTTGATTTTGTAGTATAGTAGTGTCCAGAGCACAGATTATCCAGAGACAGTGTAATTATCTCTGAGGGTGCCTTATTCGAACAAAATCAAAATTTTATGTTTTTATTATGGAGGGTAGAAGTAGTTTTTATAGTGGTTGTTTGGCAATATACTTTTATGAAATTTTGAACATAAACTTTTTTTACCTTAAATTATGAAAACACTTTTTTACATGCAACCGTTAATACACTATCTAATGTTCTTGGTTGCCTTTTAAAGATCTTAAAATCAACCAAATTAGAAAGTATATGAGGATTGCCCAAAAATGTTTAACTTATATGTGACAATGTGACGCTGTTATTTGTAAAACTCCGTCTTTGCTATTTGATTGACTTTTCAGGAGCAACAACAATATTGCTACTTTCATGTACATTATATCTTCGAGTCGGACTCGCCCATGAAGGGTTCTGTTTCTGTAGCAGCAAGTAACAATATACGAGGGTCAGTTGAAACGTAATGCATGCTACCCTGTAGAATCCGTACTAATTGAGATAAATAAATGAAACAAGTTTTTAAATGTAGAAAACTGAAAAAAAATGGCATACTTATTTTTCAACATAGTCGCCGTTAAGATCGATACATTTTTGTTAACGTAAAACCCATTTTTCGAATGCGTTGACAAAAAATTCCCCGGATCTATTCCTGAACCATTTATCCACAAATCGCTCAACTTCGTTATCTGAGATGGTGATGGTTAAGGTCTTCCTTCATCTTATGGAACAAATAAAAATTCGAGGGGGCCAAATCGAAGCTATACGAGGGTCCGGTACGATCTCGAAGTTCAGGTGCTCGATTTTGGCATTGGTTTGTGCGCTGCAGTGAGGGCGCGCGTTGTCGTGATGGAGCAAAAATCGGGTTAACTCCAGCCGAACTCTTCGAATTCCATTCTTGAGCTTCTATGTAAGGTAACACAGTAGCTGTTCGAATTGATTATGGTGCCACGAACCATCTTATTTCTTATGAAGAACCCCCTTGCCGTACCAGAAGATGGTCAGCATGACCTTTCCAGCTGATTTCGCGGTTTTGAACTTTATTAGAACGTGGGTGGAGGTGGTATGGCGATACTCCATGGCATTTTTGTCTCTGGATCATAAATGGAATACCCATGTTTCATCTCCCGTCGCTATACTGTGAAGAAAAGCGCTGCCTTCTCGACGATAACGTTCCAAAAATTCTCTGCTCAGGTTGACTCGATGTTGCTTTATCTCATCTATCAGAATTCGTGGGACTCAACGCGCGCAAGCTTTTTTGAAATTTTAATTACTTATTGATAATATGGTTCACCCTTTCGTGAGAAATGTCCAAATAAGCCGCGATTTTATCTTGAGTGATTCGACTCTCTCCATATTGGCATCATTGGTCGCTGTTTTGGGACGCTCTGGACACGGTTTTTCCGAAATTGCAAACATTCCACGTTTTGCCAGCTTAACAGCATTCACCCAACGACGAATATTACTCACATCAATCGTTTTATCCCCGTAAACCTTTTTCAAGCGGGTATAACCTTCCGCGGACAAAAACTCGATCACAGTGCGCTGCTTCATCCGAACGCACTTATAACCTTTCATTTCCTTGGCAACCAAACACGAACGCGCTAACCGATCTCAACGAAATTTTGATCACTACTACAAAACACTTCAGGCCAGAGGATGCTTCAGGCTTTCGAATGGAATAAACGTTCTTGTAGTTCGTTTTAACTTTGATCGATGTTTAAAAAAAAACTACTTACTAAAGTAGTTGAAGTTTACATGATACATCATATATTTTTTTTAGTTTGATAGTTTCCTTATTCCAGAAGTTACAGGGGGCACATTTTACCACTTTGGAAGTATCTCTAGCGCAAACTACTCAGTTTGGAAAAAAATGATATTAGAAACCTAAATATCATTTTTCAAGACCTATCCATAGATACCCCACACGTATGGGTTTCATCATCTATTAATTTGGGATTTAAAGGAATGCAAGTTAGGACGAGTGGGGAAGACGTGGGAAGGTATAACGAGTTCCACAATCTGCAGACCCTGTGGATAAAGGAACGATCGAATCGATCCGTTCTCGATGTCTGGCCGTGGACATATAAGGGTGCATGGAGTTATCACGTCACGTCGCTTTGTTTTTTTAGAACTATGAGCCTTGACGGAGCCGCTAATCTCCATACATATGCGAGCAGTATTCAAGATTAGGTCTTATTTGGGCCTCGTAAAGAGTAGCTAAGTTGGATGGAGATATATATTTCCGTGCTCTAAAAAGAAAGGCTAACTTTTTTCCTGCTGCAGTTGCTATTGATGCAATATGTTCGTTCCAGAGTAAGTCCTGGGAGATCGTTAAGCCAACCAGAGTAAGGGAATCGCTTGCTACTAGTGTCTGATCGTTCATTGTGATGTGATGGATGAGTCGTATGTTTGCCTCTTGTTGGATAGGCAACATGTCTTTGTCTTGGAAGCTTTTCTTCCCCACTCGCCTGCAATTCTTAAATCTTGGATTGAGAGAAGCCGTTGAGGATCTTCTGTCCTCTTTGAGAATATCTAGTATGGGACGGTTGTATGCTTTGCTTCAGTGTAGGTTGCTATCATCTGCAAAAACCGTGTATGGGGTTATTTGTAGATTATTAATGTGTAATAGGAATAGAGTAGGAGCTAGAACCGATCCTTATTTATTACATTTAGAATAAGAGTTATATATGAAGTATATTTGCGTTATATAAATATCGGAAAAAGTCAGTTTATTCTTTAAATACACTTTTTATTCAACGCAATCCAAAAGAGACACCTCTTAAGCTTTGTATTTATCTCTTTAAATTGTATTTCATTTAAAACACTATTATATTTTATTTTCTTTTTTGCATGTATTAGAAATTTATTCTTTCATAATAATTTATACCTACAAAATTAAGAAAAATGTGTTTATGGTTTCAAGAATAATATTTCAGGTAAATTTCTGTCTTTTTTTCTTTGTTGATAAATAATATGGTATTTAAAGATTAAAGTTAAAAGTTCTTACTTCCTATAGAACCTTATCTCAAATATTTAAAGAATGTTGAAAGGGTCACATTTTACGTGATAATGGATTAACTTTTACAAACTTTCTGTAGGTATGAAAGTTAAAATAATCGTAATCCATAAGTTGTCAAGATAAATTGGCAAAATAAAAGAAGATTAAATATTTGAAAATTAACGTGTTGGTACCGATAATGTAAAGTTAATTTCACATATGAACTTTTTGCTGATACTGTTCTGAGAGAAAAAACAATCGTTGTTTATTGCATACTTTATTCTTTCTGTTGTAAACTTATGGAATATATTCTGACTGCTAATTCAAGTAAAACTAAATTGCTTACTTATTTTTCTCTTTTAAATCAAAAGTAAGCGCAACTGAACAGTATTATAGTACCCTTGAACCGCTTAGACGCGGTGTGTAAAATCTAGACACGCGGTAGCGTTTCAAGCCAAGTTCAAGCAAAGGAACTGGCTAGCCAGCGCCAAGTGTAATGTTACACGAACCACTTGGCGCCACTTTTGACTCTTCTATAACTCTAAACCTCTTTAACGTAAACACATAAAACTACGTGTGTTTAATTATATCCATAAGGACATCTAGGAGCCCAAATTTCATGAAGCTAGCTCAAACGGTTATAAAGATATAAAGGTCAAAAAGTCTTAAATTTTAGCACTGACTGACTGACTAACATAAGTATAATATATGTATACCTAAACCTAACTTACTTCCAGATGACCTAGAAGGGTGAAATTTGGAATCCAGCTCGGTAATTGTATGTAAGCGTAGGAAAAAGTCTAAAAATAGGGGGTGTCCCCATACAAAACAATTTTTTTAATTGTAGCGTTGAAACCGTTACAAGTAGATATTTGAAACTATCCCAATATATTTATGTATATTGCTATATTTGCTATATAACAGAAATATAAAAATAAAGTTAATTCATCATTAACCGCTGGATTAGAAGACGTTATCACGATCAAATTGGGTGCGCGAGTTATGTTGCGTAGGAATATATATGTTAGTAAAGGGCTAGTGAACGGCTCTATTGGAGAAAATAAACTGGGATGTCGATAGAAACAATAGTGCACGTAAAATTATTATGAAATTCAATAATTTAACTTATGAACTAGAACGTGTCAAGACTAAGTTTCAGATATTAAATAATGTATATGTTCACCGGGAACAGTTCCCTATTTGCTTGGCTTACGCTATTATACCATTCACAAATCACAAGGACTTAGTCTGGACAGCGCTCTTCTTGACATAGACACTTCGATTTTTATATAGCAGAGGACAGGACTACGTTGCGCTCTCCAGAGTTAAAACACTAGACGGAGTACACCTTATTAATCTAGACCCTAGTCAAATTAAGACACAGGATAGTTCAATAGTGAAATATAACCGCCTGAGATCGTTATATCGCCCAGACTTAGCTAATTTAATTATAAACAGGAAGCAGATAATGAATGGGCAATGCGCGGTATTGTCTCTAACATTCAAGAGAATGTAGAAAATAGCTTAAAAAATATAACCATGCAGCGGCAACGCAAGAAAAAACATTAAATCTCAATACCTGCCTAGTTATCTTTACAAAAAGTAATGATATCTCACCAAAAACATAAATATAAAAAATTTGGCTTGTCTGTGGGCTTCGCCGCAAAAAGAATGGAGATCTAAATGAGTGCCAAGTTATATGCAAAATCCAAATATGTATTTATAGGAACAAAATAACATTATGAACAAATATTAAACTCTATTTCTTTACTTTATTGAATACCCATAATAATTGTTGTTATTTAAAAATGTGAGATCTTAAAGAAGGTTAGATTTGACTTGGCCAGTTTTTATCGGAATTTAAAAATATATGTTGAATAACTTTACAAAATGACTGATTTAATGAAAACTGGCCAAGTCAAATCTAACCTTCTTTAAGATCTCACATTTTTAAATAACAACAATTATTATAGGTATTCAATAAAGCAAAGAAATAGAGTTTAATATTTGTTCATAATGTTATTTTGTTCCTATAAATACATATTTGGATTTTGCATATAACTTGGCACTCATTTAGATCTCCATTCTTTTTGCGGCGAAGCCCACAGACAGGCATAATATTTTTGTATTGAACTTGGCTCTCCTTTTTTACATTTATGTTTTTGGTGAGATATATTACCACTCGAGTTATATACTTTACTTTATCTACGCCCACTATTGTGAATTGAAAAAAATTAAACAGAAAATGATATATTTCTTTATTAACATATTGACACATTACTTACAACCTTCTTTATTGCAGTAATAATAATAATAATATTTACATTACAGTTGTTGAATACAAAATTAAAAGATTCTTATTCCAGCGATTTAAGATATTTATAAAAACCTATTTCAGCTTTATGAGCGTATATTAAGAATATTAAGAAAGTGCTAAAGTTTTTGTTGATACTATAACTTAAAACTTCTGTTGAGTTATTGTTTTATCTCTTCATAGGAGTTTGTAAAAACAAGGAAATCATCTCCATACAGTGCGGTGGCAATAAGTTCTATTCGTTTTTTTTAATAAACACAGCTTTCTTTACTTGATAAATTTTCTTTTCTAATTTATCCTTTTGGTCTTCTTTTGCAAATCCTTTTCGTTATGCCATGCAAACAGTTTCTAAAACTCTATTAAGAAATGCAGTTTCTTTACTTGGAAAGTATCTTTTCATAATTTATTCTAATGACTAGTTGTCAATCCTACTTTGCACCTTAGGTACCATTTCTCCTACTTGATTTGTTTTTGTTTTAAAAATCCATTTACTAGAGACGTCTTTTGTTCTGTTTTAACTTTTAAGTTTTAATCTTCAAAGTTTCTATTCTTCTTGGTAGTTCTTTCACTGATTTTGGTCCATCACATACATAACAACTGTCTATTTTATTTACAATTTCCTCATAAAACTGTTTCGTGTTTTTTTTTTGTATATTTTCTTTTAAACTCAACCTAATCCTTTGCTTCTCTTTCCTTTTAATTATTCGCCTCTTTGAAATATGCCTTGAAGTAACTCCGAAAGAAGTGGAACAAATATATTACAATTTTTTCGATTATATTGGTCATTGTTACATCAGTGTCTATTTTGTTCTTTAGAAAAAATCATCGCCACAAATCACGCTTTAGTACACTTTTTTGTATTAAAAATTTATTTGAGACAAGAAGCCATAGAGATTTCTCTATAGTTGACAAAAATGTATTCTTAATTTACATTTTTTTTTTCTTTCTGAACATTAGCCTAAACTTTGCATCTAAATATCTTCAAATGACTTAAGTTCTGTTCTAGTTATTACCCCATAATATGATTGACCATATTTGTAAACTTTTTAGAAAGTTGGACATAATATCCTGAGAAAAGTTGCTATTCGTATACCTAGATAACTCCACTGTTAAAAAATGTTTTAATTTGAGCGCAAAGCCACTCAAACAATAATCGTTTTAGAATATTGATTCACCCGTTGCGGTCTGTAAGGTAAGGTAGTAATCTGGGAAATAATCGTTTTTTTTTTAATTTTTGTAAGCAAGTTAAAATAATCAGTAGCATCAACAGTACATTATTGTCTCAAAAATCGAACTAGAGAAGACCCTTTTAATCCTAAACGACAGTACCCAATAATTAATCCACTGAAGGCACAAGTTTGGAGTTGCATAGATATGTGAGCACTATGCTAGATTTTTGGCGTAAAATGGTATTACCACAATTCGTCACAGGTGAGAAAAAATCACCTTCATATTGGTAGTTATTGCCACTCAGAGCTCAACACATTATTTTTTAAGCAACATGAGTACCTACTTACCCATCTTACGCAAACCTTTTAGTAATAGATAAATAATTTTTACAAGCTACCCACTAATTTGTAATATTTCCAAAATTCTAAGGTTAAAAATTCTTCTATTTATAGATTGATACCTATTTTGTGCGTTCTGATTGAAGTTTGTTCTTCCAGTTCAAGAAAGAAAAAAGATTGAAGTAATACAAGATCTCCGAGACTACTTTGCAACTTTTCCCTGGAACCCCGTCTGCTTTATCAACGAAGATCCATCGGTAGTTTGCAACAGTATAACTGAAATCATTCAGTGTTCCATGGAGGCTTACATTCCCCACTTTAATAATAGTTTAAAAGTCAAACAGAAGCCATGGTTTAATAAAGATTGCGATGTAGCTCGAAAAGCTAAGATCAAGTCCCACAATATATTTCTACAAAATCCATCAGAGGAATCAAAACAACATTATATAAACGCTAGAAACAGATACAACACCACTATTTCCAATTCCAAAAGTCTCTTTGACGCTCGAATGTGAGAGCAGGTAATGTCAAACCCTAATGGTGGCCGGTCCTTTTGGACTCTTGCCATTCACATCAATAACAATCTTACAAATAGTTCGTTCTCTCCGCTCACAGCAAATGACGGCTCAATAGTTACGTTTTTCACAGGAAAGGCAGAACTCTTTGCCAAAATATTCTCTTCGAACTCGACACTAAACCCACCGGACAACATGGAGCTACTTTCTATTGCACGGGCTTCTCACACAATGAAAAATATCACAGTTAGGGTTAAGCGTGTGCAGAAAGTCCTTGCTACTCTAAATACCAACAAAGCAAACGGCCTGCTTCACTTTTGCTTGTGCTCCTAAACTGGGGCCAGATTTCACTAAGCTACTTCAACTATCATATATACTGGTATTTTTCCAGAATCCTGGAAAACTACTCGAGTGCAACCAGTCTCCAAAAAAGGCTTCAAAACTCAGCCTTCTAACTACAGACCCATAGCTCTTCTATCTGTTATTAGCAAAACTATGGAGAAATACGTCAATCACGAAATCCTGAGCTACTTGAGACACACAACCTTTTAAGTGACAGGCAATATGGTTTTCGCCAATAAAGGTCAACAGCCGATCTGCTAGCATATATAACTCATGTCTGGAATGATGCCATCCACCACCACAAGCATTTGAGCAAGTGTAGCAAGCAGTTTTTTTTTTGAAAAAACTGCCTTCATCCAGACTCTCGTTAAACCTTTGCAGATGGATATCCAACTTTCTCTCCAACAGACACATCCAAGTTGCCGCAGATCGATATTCCTCCAAACTTTACAAGATTAACGCTGGAGTTCCCCAATGATCGGCTCTAGCTCCTATTCTATTCCTATTCCACATAAATGATCTACTATATAGAAGCCACTAATAACCCAATACACGGTTTTGCAGATGATAGCAACCTACACTGTAGCAAATCGTACAACCGTCCCATATTAGAAACAGGACAAAAGATCCTCAACGGCTTCTCTCAATCCAAGATTTGAGAATTGCAGACGGCTGGGGAAGAAAGAATCTTGTTAATTTCAACGCTTCCAAGACAAAGCCATGTTGCCTATCCAACAAGAGGCAAACATACGACTCACCCATAACATCACAATGAACGATCAGACACTAGTAGCAAGCGATTCCATTATACTCTGGAACGAACATCTTGCATCCGTACCAACTGCAGCAGGAAAGAAGTTAGGCTTTCTTTTTAGAGCACGATAATATTTCTCTCCATCCAACTTGCTACTCTTTACAAAGCCCAAATAAGACCTTATCTAGAATACTGCTCGCATGTATGGGGATCGGTGGCTCCGTCAAGTTTCAGAGTTCTTAATGCAATACAGAGAAGAGCAGGTCGACTAATAAACGACACCAGTATCACCAAAAACATTGACGCAAAGAAGAATGGTGTCTGATCTTTCCCTGTTTTACTGATAGTTAAACGGATTTTATTTAGAAGAATTCCGCTCGCTAGTGCCAGACCAGCCAGAGCAACGCGACGTGCCAACTCCTTGCTCCGTTATAGTGTTCAGTGCCAGACATCGAAAACGGATCGATTCAATCGTTCCTTAATCCACAGGGTCTCCAAAATGTGGAACTCCTTACCTTCCCACGTCTTTCCCACTCCTCCTCACTTGCAGTCCTTTAAATCCCAAATTAATAAATTGTCTCTTTTGTCCCAATAGATGTTCTAGGTATATACATTTGTATTTAGGTCTATACCTACGGGGACATCCTATTTTTTTTAAACAAGCGTTTTTGATAAGATGGAGTGTTTTCTAAACAGGACTTCACCTTAATTTACAACCTAATAATTATAATATGATAACGATGACTATCGCTTGTTCTGTAGTTTTGATGATTATCAAAGAAACAATTGAAGTGACTCTTAACACATTATCGATGCTTTCTAGGGTGTGTAAGTATGTTTAGAAGGAATTATTCTTTTTTTCTGAAAATGAAATTCAGCGACATATTTGAACTTTCTTCATAGGTATATAATATTAATTATCTAACCAAAGATCTAAAAATAGCAGGTAAACCATATATATAAAACATATGTCGATATCATCGTCAGTTGAAGCTGGTTCAACTTGTTCATGCAAATGTTATGTGACAATATACAGACTAATAAGTCTGTTTTTATAACACTATATCAAATGCTTTTCTTAAATATGTAGCGACAAAACATAGATTACATATACGGAGAATAACATGTCCTTTGTATGGTAGATTCAATTTTTAAGAATCCCGCCACTGAATTCGCCAAACGCACTCCCACGCCTTAAAAAAAAATAGTATACCAAAAGCCAAAAGTAAACCATCATCGAGCTTGCCTGAGCGACGCACAACGGAATAAAGGGGTGTTTATTTATTACATTTACCAGACACGCATGCGTCCCACCAAGACTCGCCCTATAGATTAGACCTTAGTCTCGGCGTTGCCGATTCATGTGAATTATAATGAATATCTATTCTCATTGTCTGTGTATGATTCAAACAATCGATTTTGTGACTTTAATTTCTCTCGTTGTAAATAAATGAAAACATGTTGGTTTATTTCACGAAAAGTTGATTTTCTTCATTTTATTAAGCATCATTTTAGTAATTTGGTATTTCCAATACATCAATTGTTCTTACAGAGTTATTAAGACTCTTGTGTGACAAATAGAAGCGTTAAAACATACAACTGTTGGCTCCTATTGAAGATCCTGAGTAAGATACAATGTTATTAATTACAAATTCAAAGCCGGAATGAATCAGACGATTAACAGAATTACTGACTATTGTATTGTATTCTGTCTACCCACGTCGGATCATTGATGTGCAAACGAAATAGGACCCAATCTGGACTCCTGGGTAATACCTCTATTAATCTTATGCAAATTTGACAACTGACCATTCACTGTAACGATTACGTTTATGAACACAGTTTCCAAGAACCACCGTATATTTAAAAATAGTATGCCAGAAATTGTTTCGACTTACGCAATTTGCAGGTCATTTTAACAGTAACTAATTAACAAATTGTAAAATTTCTTATAGTGATTAAAAAACAGAAATATGTTAATTCAGCAAATTCTTGTTATAGGTCATCTTTATGTTTTATAAATCACGATTTTAATCAGTTGTAATTTTTAATTAAAATACAACAATTCTTTAGTGGTTATTGGTTATTGTATTATTTGCAAATAAACAATTTGGAAAAATGTTAAATTAAATTGTTTTGTGTTATATATTTTTTATATAATAACATTATATTTTGGTACTTCTTGTTACAAATATATCATGAATAATACTGACTAACAAAACACTAAAAATATATTAACAAAAAATTGACCATAAAAAATTCTTTTATGCATGGTGAATAATCGCACTAATTTTTGTTGTAATAAATATTCTTATATGTTAGTTCTTTTCTGAAATTGTTTTTTTGTTTGCGGTTTACTATAAATGACACTGATTCAGAGATCAAGTCCAAAATATATGTATCAGTGAGTTAATATATAGTCATTTTTGACTCACTTACACTAATAGACTAAATCGAACAACTGCTCATGTTTACTTACTCGTTTCAAATTTTAAAGAAATCTGTGAATCCACTTTTCAGTTACCTATAGGTAGTTCACTTTTTTTACACCTAGTATAATCTATATACCAGAACAACAATGTAACAGCCAGAAAGTATGCTCTTAAATGACTGACTGTGCTGTCTTACCTACTTCAATTTGCTGTTGATACTAAATTTCTGTTTAATTCACATTATGCTGCAATATTATCGAAGATCATATAAAGTGAAAAACAATTACCTAATTTATAGATTTATCTTCATGGGTTGTAATTTGCAAAAAAGAAAGTGACGAGTAGCAGTAGATAGGTATACAGACGAATGTTGTAGATAATAATTCAGTTTTTAACCGACTTCAAAATAGGAGTAGGTTTGTCAATTCGATCGTATACATGCTTTTTGTTATCTATAAAATATTACACAATGTCATTGACTGTTCGGAGTAACTTGCATTGATATATTTTAACAGTAATGTATATAATACTAGAAATAGGGAGCTTTTTAATGTAACGTTCCATAATACTAATTATGCTGACTACAGTCCTATTCCGAGAACGCTACGTCTCTTAATTAAATAATATCAGCCCTGGAATTGTTTTTTTTTACAAAATCACTGGATGCTTTTAAACAACAAATAACCAGTAATATCGTTGATGTTACATAAACCAGTCCCCCACCGTCACTTTTTTCGAAGTCCTTATATGTAGATACATATTTCTTATATTTTAAATATTTTATTTTAGAGTATGTTGTGTCTGTTATTTATATATGTTCAGTATTGACAGCAATTGTTACTTATTTACTATTGTATTTTTTATATGTAAATGGAGGATCCGTGAATAAATAAATAAATAAATAAATAGTGTTCCGTAGCCAAATGGCAAAAAACAGAACCCTTATAGATTCGTCATGTCTGTCTATCTTAGCGTCCGTATTTCACTGCCATTTTTTTCCGAAATTTTAAGAACTATACCTACTGTCGAAATTTGGAAAGGAAATGTATTCTGTGAACCGTCTTAAGATTTTACACAAAAAAAAATTTGGGGTTCCCCATACTTAAAACTCATACTCATTTTTCTTATCAAACCCATACTTGTGCAGTATCTATGGATAGGTCTTTAAAATTGATATTTAGGTTTTTAATATAATTTTTTTGTTAATTGATAGTTTGCACGAGAGATACTTCCAAAGTGGTAAAATGTGTGACCCCCCTGTAACTTCTGGAATAAGAGAATCATAAAACTAAAAAATATATATATGATGTACCATGTAAATTTCTACCGAAAATTGGTTTGATCAAAGTTACAACGAACTACGAGAACTACCAATTCAACATTTAAAATTGGTATTCCGTAGGTTTTGAATAGTACATCATGAATTTGTGCCCATATCTGACAGAGCTAAGTAGGAGCTAAAAAAGGATAAAATAAAAATATTTGAACCGACTTCAAAAAGATAAATGCACTAAAAAACAAAAATAAAATCTATTCTATTTAATCTTAGCTATTAAATCTAGATTTCGAATGTTAGTAACTTAAACCTTCAAGGAAATCGAAATCAGATTCCTAGTTGCTTACAATCGTTTTAAAAAATAAAGATTTTTGGTGCATTTTTCTTTTTGAAGGCGGTTCAATTTTTATAAAAAAAAAATGGTGCATTTAAAATTAACCAGAACTCAGTTAATGTAAAAAATAATCTTATAAAAAATAAAAAATATATTTAAATTGTTCTTTCAGCTATACAAATGTCTACATGCTATTGTAGTTTACCGTATTATAATTCACTTTTTAATGTAAAATATTTGGAAGGAAAATTGACCAGTAAATATTTTTATATAGTAAAGCAATTCAATAGAAATCCTTTGAAAGTTTTCTTAATTATTTTATTTTAAATAATCAAATATACGTTAACTAGTTAAAATTAAAAAAAAATATTACATAATATCACAAGTACTGTTTAACCATGACTGGGTTTTATAAGAACATTTTAGTTTTTGCTCTCTGAATACGTTTATTTCAGGTAAAGAAAAGATCCTTAAATTAACTTATATTTCATATCGTAGGCAGGCACACATTGTCACCTTCATTATGCTCCTTGGATACTTTTCCCTAAAACATATTTCTTATCATATTTTGCATATTAGCCAAACTATGAAGAAATACGTTAATCACGAGATCCTGAGGTACCTTGAGACACACAAACGAAGTGACCGGCAATATGGTATTTGCCAACAAAGGTCAACAGCTGATCATGCTAGCATATGTAACTCATGTCTGGAGTGATGCCATCCCCCGCCATGAGGAGACTCAAATAGTATCACTAGACATCTCAAAAGCATTTGATCAAGTGTGGCATGCAGCTCTCTTGAACCAAACTGCCTTCATACAGACTCTCGTCAAACCTTTGCAGATGGATATCCAACATTCTCTCCAACAGGTACATTCAAGTTGCCGTAGATGGACATTCCTCCAACCTCTACACTTTACAAGATCAATGCTGGAGTTTCCCAAGAATCGTCTCTAGCTCCTACTCTATTTCTATTACACATTAATGATCTACTATGTAGAAGCCACTAATAACCTAATAATCCAAGATCCTCAATGACTTCTCTCAAACAAGATTCGGGAATTGTAGACGAGTGGGGAAGAAATATTCTTGTTAATTTCAACGCTTCCAAGGCAAAGACATGTTGCTCATCCATCACAATGAACGATCAGACACTATTAGCAGGCGACTCCAACTGCAGCAGGAAATAAGTTAGGCTTTCTTTTTAGAGCACGAAAATATTGCTCTCCATCCAACTTAGCTACTCTTTACAAAGCCCAAATAAGACCTAATCTTGAATACTGCACGCATGTATAGGGATCGGCGGCTCTAAAAGGATCATAGTTCTTGATGCAATACAGAGAAGAGCAGTTCGACTAATAAACGACACAAGTATCACTAAAAACCTAGCTCCATTGTCCCACCAAAGAGCAGTGTCTGATCTTTTCCTGTTTTACCCATACTTAAACGGATTTTGCTCAGAACTCTGCTCTATAACGGCTCTATATACTTGCCAGACAAGCCAGAGCAATGCGACATGCCAACTCCATGCATCCTTATACTATTCAGTCTCAGTGCCAGACATCAAGAACGGATCGATTCGATCGTTCCTTTACTCCTAGGCCTAGGTCTCGAGATTGTGTAACTCCTTACCTTCCCACGACGTCCCCACTCGTCCTAACTTGCAGTCCTTTAAATCCCAAATTAATAAATTGTCTCTTTTGCCCCAATAGATGCTCTTGGTGCATTTGTATTTAAGTCTATGCCTACGAAGATTTTTTACTACTTCAGAAAGTGTGATTTTTCTTGAAATCCTATTAAGATAGGGTTTACATAAACATTAAAGCACTGTTACAAAATCTATCAATTGTGTTATTGTCTAGAATATATGATCAAAAATTTAATATAAATTGATTTTTGAAAATATATGTCCATAACTGGTATTTGACTACCCATCTAAAAAAGAATTGCGGCAACAACGCTCAATTCAATCGTTTACAGACACAGACAGAGAGCACCTGTTACACTTACTCTCACAAAGAATTGAACTTCTACGTTGTCGAGACGGTTACTGATCCTCGAGTAAAAACGCTGATTTTTAAAACTTATAACTTATATCTTTTTCGTATCGCTACAGTTGTATTCGTGAAAAATGTCTGAACAAGCCGAAGTTACCAATACTGTTGAAAACAAGAAGGAAAATGGCGTAGAAGAAAACAAAGAGGTGAAAGAAAATGGTACAGGAGAGGCCGAAACCGAACCTGTTGCCGAAGAAAAAGAAACACCGAAAGAAATGAGAGCCGTTGTTCTTACCGGTTTCGGTGGTTTGAAATCTGTAAAAATATTAAAGAAACCCGAACCTACAGTCGGCGATGGTGAAGTTCTAATACGTGTTAAAGCATGGTAAGTAAATTTCCACTCAACCATAGGGTATATCAAATGTTAACAAATTTATTCGCCGGTTTGAGATTTTCAATCAAGTATTTACTTATCTAGTAAATTAATGTCTTTCTATTTTTTTATGCTATCAACTCAAAAAATATACTTGTTTTCTAAAATGACCGTTGAGTTTTTTGATGCCGGTTTTTGTAGCCCATCGCTAATGTATTTAATGAATTTATTTTTTATTTTATTGTTACATTTGGTTGAACATTATTTTCTAAAAAGCAAAACCGTATTATATTTTAACTACTAAATAATTCGTTGTTGAATGTTTTTGTCATTTACCTTTATGCTTGTTTTTATAAAATTAAAGCGTAAACAAGTTTTTTTGCAATTTTAAAGTTTTTTTAGGTCAACTGCTTTTGCCGGTGTTTTGTAAAATTATTTAGTTCGTATTCAAAAATTTGTGTCTTCTCTTTTGTAATTATATACTTTAATTTATACGAATTTCTTTATAAAATTTATTTATTTATTTTTAAAGTTCTTTAGCTATACAGATTGCTGTTTATCGAATATTTTTTCATGTAGGTACTTGATGTGTTTTTGTGTTCGTGAAATAGTATATTGTGTGGCAAGGGGTGAAACAAGACGATTTCCGACTAGGGCGAAAGTTGACCGCACGAGCGAAGCGAGGGCTGTCTTCGCCCGGTCAGAAATCGTCTTTGTTTCATCCCGTGCCACATACTATATTCTTCATATATCACATGCATTGAAACAGAGAGTTTTGATCTCTGTAGTAGCCAGTTGAAGTAAGACTATTTCAGACAAATAGCGTAGTAATATCTTGACAACGATTTGACGACAGCTGATTTTATTGAAATAAAGACATAAATAATAAATAAAGAATGTGCCGGGCAGAAATGGCGTTGTTTCTCCCCTAGGGCAGAAAAAACTGTCAGTTTCTGACTGACAGTTGCATTGGTCTGAAATTGTCTTGTTTCGACTGACAAAACAGGGATCAAAACAAGCTGTTTCAATGCATGTGATATGAAAACAAATTTATATATTAAATATTTTCTTCTTTAAAAAAATATTTAATAGGTATTTTCAATTGCTTCCTGTTTAGTTACAGCTGATAAACTCTGTGAACTCATAAATATATGTTGTTTGCGAAATTGCCCATATAAATATTTGCGATACCGGTTAGTTTATGTTCTTATAATATTCACAAAATACTAGCGATTTTTTTGCAGATAACTATTTTTTACTGAAAATTTTTACTAATATTGTTGGTAAACTTTAGATTCAGTAAACTTCTTGAGTCAAAATTAAAAGTTCTTACGAGGTTCAGAAAGATTCTAATTGTAGTGTTTCGTAGCCTTTGGACTGTTAGGAACATTTTCAAAATGCCCAGACATTCCTCAAGTGCCTCAAAATATTTCATAGGGCACGATTAATAGTCTACGCGTGATCTGTTTTGGATTTGAAATTTTGCCTTCGGGATGTTCCCAATATCGACCTTTACGATATGCGCCAGTCGCAAACCCTGTGCTAAATTTTGAAATGGAAAATTGAAAGTTTCTTATTTTTTTGTTCCTATTTTCCTGTATAATTCGGATATTATTGCTCCTAGAGAAAATTATGATGACAAGTACAAAGTTTCGTTATTTAATTTTACACCATATTGCGTTAGTTAGAAATTGAAAACGTTTATTGTTGGAAAAATTGCAATAATTTGAAAAAAAAGTACAAAAAAATAAAAATTATCCTTTAATTGTTTTCGACCCTTTAAACTTGACTTACAACCTTCATATTCCGCCTTGAAAAACTTTTTACTATGATTAAAACGTTTGCCAAATTTCGTTAAGATCAGTCTGATAGTTTTTGCATAGTAATTTGTTAATCCAGGAAAGAAAATCGCAAATTTTCAAATTCATACTAGGCCATAAATAAGGCTCTCAGATAGTCGTCATTTTTTTACATATAAAGGAAGGCACAAACTTTCAAACGCTTTTTGTAAAATTAAAATCGTTCCACTAGAAGGGCTCAGAATTTTTTTATACTTTTAAACATATTTTAGGCTTATAAACAATTTTAATACATTCACGAGCTTTAAACATTTCAAAATTCATATACTTAAAGAACACTAAAAGACGCTTTTTTCTAAAAAAAAAAAACATTCAGCTTACTGGTTGCGGAGATATTGAGGATCAAAGGATCGAGTGAATTTCTACCACCAGATTCACTCCCGAGTGACATTTTACTCGAAAACGTTTCATTTTTGTCTTTTTGTATGGATGTTGCCATGAACCACATTAGTTAAAACATTTTATCTCAGCAACCAGTAAGTTGAATGTATCTTTTTTTTTTTATAAAAGCGTCTTCTAATATTTTTAAGTGATTATTTTTTTCACCTGTCAAAATTTCACAATTTTGTGATTTCGTCCAATGAAAACGCTTAATCTTCAATGTTTTATGCTAAATCTAGCCAATCATTCCGGTTTATATTGATAAAACCACTAGTGGTTTTACTAGTATTGATAAAATTATAGAACTGTCAAAAATTCAATAACAATATTGAACAATCAATTTTCTTGTTTATAAGTACCTTACTATAAATCAACATTTATTTATATTATCTAAATACTCGGAAATATATTTTGTTATTATTATTATCACAATTCAATTCATCTAAACGATAATGAAAAATCAAATATGTAGGTACTTTAAAACTAACCTGCTTCCTATTTCTGCATGCATTTAAAACTTTTATATGCCTACAGGCAAATGTGGTCTTATAGGTAAACTTTAAATAGATATACCTAATAATTTTTATTTTGGTAATTTTCTCTTTAATAATATAATTTTATAAATCGGTATAAAAATAAATATTTTTTCAAATTATAACCCTGTTTTCACGACGCTCCTGACAACTGTCAATACTATCTAGTGTACAGGATAAGTTAATAGGATGGGTAACGGCATTTCGTTTGTGTTAATTATGAAATATAAGTTGTTCTAGGAAGTTTTTTAAATAAAGTAGTTTTTGTACAGAATGGTTCAAAAAATAATCTTCTCAAATACCACTCGTCCTGTAATATTTTACTAGATAAATTTTTATTTTCCAGACTCAAACTTTTTTATTTTAGGCAAAAATACGAAAACAAACTGAAATGTGGTAAAATCACTCGTCCTACGGACTTGTGATTTTATCATATTCAGTTTGTTTGAGTGGAAACTAAAAATTTATCGATAAAATTTTAAGGACTCGTGGTATTACCTTTGAATAAATTTTGAAATTAATATGTTAAAAGTTCGTTATCCAAATTGTTTATAAACCTAAAAAAGTTTAAAAAAATTCTATGCTCTCCTAGTGGACCAATTTGAATTTTACATAAGCACAATTTACAAAAAGAACTTTTTATAATAGAAAGTTTTTTACTGATTTATCGGTCATATTTTGTGTCATCTCAACAATGCACAGCATCCCTGATTTTGCAAAAATATTAAGTCATACAACGCTGTGATTGATCATAGAGAAGATTGTTTCCTTGTTAACAAAATCAAGGGTAGTTGTATCTAAAAACTTTCTAAAACAGTTTATTTTATTACCAGTTAAAATAATAATTACTGTTTTCACATGTAAGAACAAAAAAAAAAGAAAAAAAAAACTTCTCTGTCGCGTAATCGATCCCATTATGATAACATAACAGAACTGTCACAAGTGGACTGATCCGCCGCCTAACCAACTACGCTACGAACGATTTATTTAATAACTTTCAAAATAATATTATCTATACACAACTTAGATCATGTTTAATATCAATTCGGTATAAATTTCGAAATCTATGTATATGCCTAAACACACTTGAAACATGCATTGTCATCCAGTTCTTAGCTATCCTGAAAATTTCAGAGCTCTAGGTAGTCGGGAAATAGGTTTAAATTCGAATACAAATTCCACGGAATGACACAGAGACACAGAACACGGCGAAAATATAAAAAACTTTCTAATTTCTAATAAAGCGTTTAAAAGAGCCTTCTTTTATATTTAAAAAAAATGCATTTTTTTTCAGTAAGCTGGATTGCAACAAAATTTGGCACACGTCTTAATCATATTAAAAAGTTTTTTTTTCAAGGCGGAATATGAAGGTTGGAAGTTAAGTTTAGAGGGTCGAAAACAATTAAAGGATAAACTTCATTTTTTTTGACATTTTTTTTCATTTATTGCTATTTTTCTGAGAGCCTTATTTATGGCCTAGTATGAATTTGAAAATTTGCGATTTTCTTTCCAGTAGGCTGAATTTCCAAATTATTATGCAAGAACAATCCGACTGATCTTAACGAAATTTGGCAAACGTTTTAATCATATTAAAAAAATTTTTTTTCAAGGCGGAATATGAAGGTTGTAAGTCAAGAGGGTCGAAAACAATTAAAGGATAAACTTCATTTTTTTTTGTCCTTTTTTCTATTTATTGCTATTTTCCAACAATAAACATTAAATTTTCAATTTCTTAACAACGAAATATTGTGTAAAATTAAATAACGAAACTATTTACTATTCCTAATTTTTTCTCTAAGAGCAATATTTTCCGAATTTACACGAAAATAGGAGCAAAGAAATGAAGAACTTCAATTTTTTCAGATTGTGTTGAATAAAAAATTTTGCTCCGGTTTTGAGACTGGCACATATGGTGAATATCGATATTGGGCACATCCTGAAGGGATTCCTGCAAAAAATAGCGTCCTATGGAAAATGTCCATTATGGTCTGCATTTCAACAGATACGGTCTATAAGACTGTTTTAAACAGAACGTGTCATTGGACTTTTCATACTATGCGTACATCGGTTTGTATTGATTTTAATGTTAAAGTGGACTAAGATTACGGTATTAACGTATATTTGATCCAATGTATTAAAATCAATAGTTGTGTTCATTCAAAAATATTGCAAGTTTGTAGTTTATTTTTTTCCTGTGTAACGTCCGGTGTTTATATTTTACAAAACATTGTACAGATGAATTCTGGTAGTTGACCATTATGTAAAGATGTTCCAATGGACCATCACATTTTCAAGCATTTCACACAATAGCTAGGCGCGAAGAATTTTGCCTATCATGTATTAGTTACTAAAGAATCTTTACAGAAAATAATTTCAAAATTATCAAATATCACCTATTTTAAAAACTATATTTTTCGCATTAATCAAGAACTAGATGAATTGAAATTATAGTTATAGATATTAAAATTAATGTGTATACATGATCTTATTTTTTTTTCGTTTGCTTTTACTTTTTTTAACTTTTAACTTTCTGCCAGTTTACGTAGATTATTCTTTAGTTACACATTGTAATAAACTTACCTCCCCTTGACTTTCATTTCACTACAGAAATGTCTTGTTATTGTATTTTAAACGAGTACCAATCCTTTAATTTCTAAATTGCATTAAGTACCTTAAGATTTGTTCATTAATATAATAATTATTAAGTTTGGCACCAATTGTACATGATCCAAATGTTAAAAATTTGGTTACGCTATATTTGCGGAGGATTATCGAGTTCATTTCTTTTAAAATTGCAAATAAACACTGAAAATAGGTAAATTTTAAAAAACAACCTGTTTCGAAAAAAATTTTGTTTTAAAGTTGTACAATTGCAAATAAATGTTTTTGCAATATTGTTATGTGCCTGTTTACATTTTTCGAAACGGCTCGATAGGAGAAAGATCAAAAACCATTTGCTTAGTATTTTAGTGTTTTTAAGGTATATCCTTTCAGATGCTTTTTTATCAATCATGAGAGCAGCCACTGGTTAAAGCTGTATTGCTGAATTTATGTAGTTGCTTGGCCGGTACTTATTTGACTTTAGGTATACCAAAACTGGAGATGCATCATTAATGAGTCGAATGAAACTTGCATACACAAAAGGATATTTTTATATATCACAGCTGCCAAACAGGTGCTCATTTTTAAAATTTCTTCTTAAAATCCATATACATATTTACATATTCGTAGATTTCCGCACGTGCGTGTTCTGGTTAAAAAATAAACACGTATATACTATAAACTTCCTTCACTCTTAAACGAAATTGGCATTATGACTAGCAATTTTCTATTTTTATTTTTTACCCTTCCATTAACTGGTCAGTATCTGAGGGTAATGCACTTCCGGTCTATTCTAGACATGGCGCCATTCCATTAATAGTATAGGGTAGGTATGCAGTATTTCCTTATCAGACAATTTATCGATGTCTATTCATATTTTGGAATTTCGCTTTTGGTGGTATACTTAAATTATTCCGGGATTTCGGTACAGTTATTTAATTAAGACGGATACTGGATCTGGATTGGTTTTTAAGCAAGTTTTGGTATAAAATATGTGAGCCATATATTCATCTCCAATCTACTTACTTTTCTTTTGTAATATATTGCGTGAAGTTTGGTATAGACTTCTTGATCGGACTCTTGATTCTTTTTTTTTCACAACTGTAAATTATGGAAACAATTTTTAAAATGTTTAATCATTAACATTACCAAACACGCATATTAAAAGAGGTCGATACAATGTTTCGCTTTATCGCACAATCTTTATTTGTAACTTGTAACTATACAATATCCAGAATTCAAAAAATTAAAATTATGATGTTATTAACATAAAAGAATGTATCTATTTTTTTACATTTATTCATATATTGGTTTTTGGTTTTTATCTTATTCTATTAATTATTTAGCTTATGTTGTCCTTTCTGGAATGTGGTGTTTATCGTTGTTATTTTAATAAAAAAAAACGGGTTTGGCTGTCAGTGGGACTGCCGGTAGAAGATATACTTCTATGCACGCGCCTGGGTTTAGAAATTTGTATGAGAATGATTTAGCAAAATCATTATATGCTTGAAGTATGGACTCACTACAGTATAAATTCGAACTTCCGTGTTCATTTAATAGGTAAAAATGCAATGTACAGTCAAAAAATTTTCATCGTTTAATAAAACTCTTGATCTTTCCAATGTGTTTTACAAAATATCGCTTATCGATTAAAATCTATAAATATTTATTGCGAAAATAGATATCGTGTGTACATAAAACTAAAAACTATATATGTGCAGTGTCAAATATTTTTACTAGCGTATAGGTAGCCATTTTTAAAATTGAATCTGGTAGAAAAATTTTGTACAAAATTTGAATGTTCCGTTCATCAAAATGTTAGATTAGGAAAATATAATTATCTTTTGGCCTGATATGCTATCATAAGAAACTTCTTCAACTAAGATGTAACTCATAAACAGAATTAAACACCTCTTCTTGGTTTTAGGTAATATTGGCAAGATTTTTCTTCTTGCCACATAAATATCTTGTCTTATTTGATTAATGTCTTCTGTGTTTATGTTCTTCGCAAAATTATTTGGTTGCAATTCTCGAATTATTAATTTCGATGGTTTCTTAGCTTGATCACAAATTTCTTTCATTTTTACACTATTCTATTCTTGCAAGTTTTTTTTCAAAACCGTGATTGTGTTCTTCTTTGACCTCTATTAGTACTTTAGCTGTATATTTAGCGTTACAACTAGGGTTGCCAACTTTTTTTAGATGAACAATAGTATTTTTAAAATAAAAATAAAAAAAAAGTTAGTACTCTGGAAAAAATTATAGTACAACTCAATAAAATGGTTGGAAATAACACTCATTACATAAATATGTATTTATTTAGCTATAATTCTGTCATTTGTACAATTTTGACGCAACAAATATGATAAATTTGACATAATTGATATTTGACGTTATATTAACAGTTTAGTGGCAAAAATAGTCAATATTTTCTTTAATAACAAGATTGACAAGTTATAGTTTGTTATTTTAGTGTAAAAAATGAGAAGATTGACAGCATATACTTTGATATTTTAGTGTAAAAAGTGACAAGATTGACAGTTTAAAAACAGTTTACTGTCAAAATAGTTGATAGTTTGTTTATTAACAAGATTGACAGTTTATAGTGATATTTTAGCATATACTTTGATATTTTAGCATATACTTTGATATTTTAGTGTAAAAAGTGACAAGATTGACAGTTTAAAAACAGTTTACTGTCAAAATAGTTGATAGTTTGTTTATTAACAAGATTGACAGTTTATAGTGATATTTTAGTGTTAAAATTGATAAGATTGACATTTTATGTTATATTGACTGTTTACTGTCAAAAATCGTAAATAGGTTTGTTTACTAACGAGATTGGCAGTTTATAGTTTGACATTTTAGTGTGAAAAGTAACAAGATTGACATTTGACGTTATATGGACAGTTTAGTCTCGAAAATAGTAAATACTTTGTTATTTGACAAGATTGGCATTTAAAATTTGACATTTTTGTGTGAAACGTTACAAGATTGATATTTGACGTGATATTGATAGTTTAATGACAGTTTACTGTTAAAAATAGTGAATAATTTGTTTACTGATAAGATTAACAGTTCATAGTTTAACATTTTAGTGTGAAAAACGACAAGATTTACATTTGACGTTATATTGTTAGTTTGATGACAGTTTACTGTCAAAAATAGTGAATAATTTGTTTACTAACAAGATTGACAGTTTATAGTATGACATTTTAGTGTGAAAAGTGACAAGATTGACATTTGACGTTATACTGTTAGTTTAATAATAGATTAGTGTCAAAAATAGTAAATAGTTTGTTAACCGACAAGATTGACATTTCAATGTAAAAAGTGACTAGATTGACATTTGACCCCAAAATTTCACATTGACATAAGTTTACGTCTCTTTTTGACATTTGACAATAAAAATATGGCAGTTTTAGCATTTTCACATGCTGATAATCAATATTTTATATTTGGCACAACAATTTTGACATTTGACGATACAAATATGATAAGTTTGACATTTGACACATTGATATGTCACTTTTTGTCATTTAACACTAGAGATATGGCTAAACTACAAAACAAGTAACTACTTTTTCCTGCTTAACTTACGTGACAGAATAATAAAATAATCTGTCAAACACAAGGTAATACGTCACTATAGTATGTACAAAAATATTAGCTCAAGACTGTTTTTTGTATATCTATCTCTTTTCAATGTATTGAATATTTAAACGGTATTCAAAGGACTTTAGTTATGACTAATAACATGTAGTAAATATTTCATCTTTGTTTTTACCGACCAATATACCTTATATGTGTTTTTGTCTCTCTCTTACTCACACCATTACATATGTAATGATTTTTCCCATTTAACTCCACACAAATTTCTTCCGCCGAGTGCACGAATAGAAGTATAACTTCAAAAATGTGGAATTTGTTGAATTATGATGGAAACTTAACTTTTAATAATGTCTTTGGCATGGAAGGAAACACTGAAAAAGATACGTTTTGAATATTTTTTGTGAACAAAGAAAATAAAATATATATACAAATGAGATTCGACATGCAACGTCCATGCATGGCGGAAAGAAGATAGTTTGCATATTCCACAGTGGTTGAGAGAGATAAGAAGAGGCATTAGGAGTTGTGAACATTTTATTATTAAAATTGTGTATTAATTAGTTTGGATTAAATGCAGTGGACATTTTTAATTTTAAATGTGGAAGTTTGATTTAAATGCATTTTTAAAGGCTTATCAAAAGCAGCTTGTGCATGCACCACTCTTTATCATATGTAGCTTTACATTCAAATATTCTTTGTAAAGTCATTGGGGAACCAAATTTCTGTAGACTTCCCAAACCGTAACAATAATATTATCTTTGTGTGTACTATAACTAATATTACAAAAGAGTTTTGCACAGGAAATCTAGCCAGGCGCATTAAAAACTGCATGTATGGTGTCATTTTTTTTACACTGCTTGGCTGCAGTTTAATCATTTTTATTTGTTAATATTTCATATTATTTGTCAAAATTCGTGTGAACTTCAATTTGTTGTATATATTTAAAAATAATTACTCTGTGGCAATTAATAAAGTAAAGAATATATACTAATAAAAAGTTTTGTAATATAATAAGCAGAAAATTAAGAAATAAAAGTTGTTTTTTACTTCTGTTTACTTAAACAAAACTATTCTTAGAAAGTTTTTATCAATATTAGTAATCACGTTTGCACAATTAATTTTAAAAATATACAGTAGCAGCAATGTGGCCGTGTCTCTTCATATATATATATTACAGAATCATTTCCATCAGAGTATTAAATATAAACTACATTCTAGGCTCATATTAAATTTCATACCTCAGCCAATTTTCTGTAATTTAAATCTGAATTAATGCAAGATTTTGTTTTAAACTAAGTTTATTCGATTATAATAACAAAGAAACGGATTTTGGTATCACTTAATCGAATACAGCTCATAATCTAAATTTTTTATTATAATTGGGATTATTGTAAATCGGTTAAGTTAATTTTATTTGCCGGTAAATTGCTTAATAATGCTTGTTTGGTACGAAATTACGTTCTCTTTCCTAATCGCAAATGTTTATTTTTGGTTGCGTGTCGATTTGTTTTTCTCTGATTACACTGATCAATTATTGCTCCGGATGCACAAACAGCTCGGAATGAATCAACAACACACTTATCATGGGTAAACCGTATGATTAACGTACTTAAAAATAACTTCAAACCTTAAGATGAAACGATTCAATTGAATTGTTTTATTATTGGTATTAAATTGTATTATTGTCTGTATTATAAGTTATACTAGACTCTTTTAACAATTTAAAATAATAATATTCCGTTTATATACATATAAATATTTGGGAAATTTAACGTGTTCATCTTCATTAGGTATTTTAACAAGTATTTGAATTTTTTTATTAGCTCGATTTTTTAATAATGTTAAACTGTTATTTCTATTAAAAATAATCTACCCAACTCTTCATTAAAATAAACTTTCCTGTTCATCGATTAGTAATAAGAATTCACTAAAACAAGATTGTTATCATCAGTCATTTTGTATCCAGTGTCACAGAATTTCTTGTCGTGTGTTATTCAATGGAGTAAAAGTTTAATCACTAAATTAATAGAATTGTTAACTTTAACCGAAGTCTAACGACAATTTACTCTTAGTGATGGTGAGTTTTAAACTACAAACAAAATGACCAAACCTGTACGATTGCAATCAGTCATAGTTAATACATTATGGTAGATAATACTAGGCCACATTCTACAATAAAGTCTTAGACTTTGAAAGACCTTTAATGAACAATTGCGGCCATAAAAAACGAGACGACTCTTGACCCGTCTGTGATGCATTTTTACATTGTTTGATTTGGGTTTTTTTCATATAAAATTAACCATTGCTATGGAATTAACATTAGTTTATCACTGTCACTGTCAATCCAAGATTCAGAAAAATAACACGACATGTCGACATTCAAACAAGAGCCAGGATTTTGCAGAGTTTAGACGATGGATACTCCATACGAGTTACAGCACAGCGTTTAGGGGTGGATAAAAGTGTAGTATATAGAATTAAGAGAAAGTGGACGCAGGAAGGAACATTGGCTAGAACAGCAGGATCGGGAAGACGAAGAACAACCACAAGGCAAGAAGATGAAGAAATAATTAAAACCATTTCAAAGTGCAGTCGATGCCGTAGAAGAAGTAGCCTTTCCTGCTTCTGTAAGAACTGCATCACGACGTATACAAGGCAGTGAACTAAAAAATTGTACAGCATCTAACAAACCTTATCTAGGACAGGAAAATAAAGATTATAGGCTGCAATTATCACGGGAATTTATGAATAGGAATCCTGCATTTTGGAACAATGTAATATTCTCAGATGAGAAAATTTTTCAGTCGTGTTATAACGGCCCTATTAAAGTATACAGACCGGCAAACACCAAACACGAACGATACACTAATACAGTCCAAAGAAGTGGACGTTTTTCGCTCCATATGTGGGCATGTATTAGTCATCGTGGTCCTGGTGTTTGTTATGAAATTGGAGAACGTTTAAGAGGACCAACTTATATCAATATTTTGGAAAATATAATGCTTCCCTCCGTACGTATCCGGAACCTGAGGAATTTATTTTCCAACATGATAACTCATTCATTTATACATCACGTGTAGTACGGGGATGGCTTCAAACCAACAATATCAACACCTTAGGATGGCCTTCCAACAGTCCCGATATAAATCTTATTGAAAACGTGTTGACTATACAGAATAAATTTCAGACCTCGAAATTTTGATGATCTATTAAATGCCATACAGGAAGCATGGGAAGAAATCGAGGGCACTTATATTCAAAATTTAATTAATTCAGTGCCTCGACGCTTGGCTGCTATTATTGAAAATTATGGAGCCTTGACTAAATATTAATGTTTTCCTATAGTTAGTTTGTATTATTTATGTTTCATTTATTAAGTTTAATTTTTTTTTGTATTTGCAGATATTTTTTTATTTTTATATTTAAGTAATTGTAAAACATTAAGGATGTTTCGATAGTTACCTAATCATTTTTGTTATTGTTTAAGTACAATAAAGCCTGTGTTACATTAAGCTACTCCAAATGTCTCGTTTTTTTATGGCCGCAAATGGTACTACACAAGGCACTTCATTCTAAAAAACGTGCAGGTCCTCACTATCACATTTCTACTTCATCACTCTTTATGTTGTTAAATAGCGTCATCTCAATATATTGTGAAAGTATGTGACTAATGCTCTCAATCTCTTATCAATCCTGACAGTAAATCCAGAAGAAATTTTGGTTCAGACTCCGGTCAAAATATACAAATTTACAAATTCTTTGATGAAACTTCTTTAAACTAGTATTTATTTATATTAGTATTTTTCTAATTTACAAGATTGTAGACTAACTCTTAAAAATAACTAGGAACTGTAATGCTACAACTTCAAGTTACTCGTTCGCGGAAAGTGAATGAAAAAATTGGTATTCAGCTAGATGATGCTCTAATAGTAGTCCTCTATCTTTAGTGTTTTAATTATTGCTGAAGGCATTGTAGATATATTGAGTTTTTTTTTTCAGTGGTTTGAACTTCCAAGATTTGATGGTGCGTCAAGGTGCCATTGATTCTCCCCCAAAATGTCCTTTTATTTTGGGTTTCGAATGCGCTGGAGAAATCGAACAAGTAGGAGAAGGTGTTGAGGGTTTTACTGTAAGTATATTTTTTATAGTTCTATGGCGTTCAATGTACGACTGTTCTAAGAACAAATATAAAAAATTAAAATAATAAAACACAATATACCAAACCGAGATAATTTTGCAGGTTGGAGACCAAGTTGTAGCTTTACCGGAATACAGGGCGTGGGCAGAATTAGTATCTGTTCCTGCAAAGTATGTGTATAAACTACCCCAGGGGTTGTCTCATTTGGATGCCGTTACCATAACCATGAACTACACTGTAGCCTATATTTTGCTTTTTGAACTTTCTGGACTCACTCAAGGAAAATCCATTTTGGTTCACTCTGTAGGAGGTGGAGTGGTAAGTCTTGTTACACCATATCTTTTTTAAAGTAATAGAAATATTCATATTTTTATCACGAAAACGTAACCATGTGTAAAGGAATAAAGTTTAACAAATGTAAAGATAGGAAAGTTTTAAATATTGAATAGAGGTATTCAAATATGAAGAAAAGAAAGAGCTAATTTATTTATCGCGCGAATGAGTTTCCCAGACAAAAAGAGTAAAGTACCCTTTAGAGTCATCGTTTTCCAGAATTATTCGTCAGTCGATGTTACTCATGCATTATTTCAGCGTTGAAAACATGACACCGCATGAACGTGGCTTTGAAAGGGCCGCATTAGCCCTCCATTTTGTTGTCAGGCTATGTGAATATCTAATTTTGAAATATATTTTTACAATTTATTGACAATTTTGTTAAATTTTTTTATCTATTATTATATTATTAACTAGTTTTTATACAGTTCCATGTATAACTAGTGGAAACATACATCTAAGCTTTATTAATATTTTTCACTTACTAATTTGACGAAACTTTTTTACTTTCTTGTGTAATTAAAAAAAAATATTAAACTTTGTTATATATAATTTATATATATGTTATAAATTTCGTTTTAAGAGCATTACGATGAATTCAGTTAGTCTTCAAACTGTTTTATTCAGTGAGTGTAAACATCTTTTTCTGAACTCGAGATCTTAAGCAATAAAATATTCATAAGCCAGGTAGTGTACTTAAATTCTAATTACTGGAATAAACTTTGAAGTCGTGTATGTTTAATTGCCGTTTTTATGAAGTTTTTTATTTTCATCGTGTTCTTTATCTCTGTCATTCCGGGTAGAATTTTGTAATCGAATTTAAACCTATTTCCCGACCACCTAGTGCTCTGCAATTTTTAAGATAGCTAAAAATTGGATGACAATGCATGTTTCTCGTGTGTTTGGGCATATCATGGAGATTTTGACACAATTTTAAGAAATTACAAAATAATTTGACATTCTTGATATTTAACAGTTGAAATTTGACATTTTAACATGTGAAACTTGACATTTCTCATATTTGACAGTTGAAATAATAATATGACATTTCTGACATTTACCAGTTGAAATATGACATATTGACAGTTGACATTTGATATTTCGATTATTTGACATTTTTAACGTTTAACAGTTAGAATTTGACATTTCTGATATCAGACAGTTGAAATCTGACATTTTTAATAATTGACAGTTAAAATTTGACATTTCTGAAATTTGACAGTATAATTTTGATATCTTTTATGTTTGACAGTTAAAAATGGTCATTTTTGACATTTACAGTCGATTAGGTTCCGGTCTCCTAACCGAATAAAAATATAAGACAGGGCACTAAAAAAATGACTAAGAGTTTGATGTTTCAATTGTCGATTTGACAAAGTCTCTCTCTCATTATCGTCATCCTATATGTGCTTAAGGAGTAAGTGAGTAAGTGTCACATGTGACATGAGTTGAATTTAACGACCGTTTGTCGATTTGATGGCTAAGCACCTATAGCTTAGTTGTTAAAGCGTCAGCGCGTAGAGCTGAAGGTTGCGAGTTCGACTCTCGATGGGTGTGACATTTTTTCAATTTCTCCTTAATGTCATTTAATACATTTTTGTTTGTGTACTTTATAAAATTTTCAAAAAAATTGGTGTCTTTTTTTGGACATTTGTCACACTGTTTAGAGTGTTTAGACATTATTAGTAATACGCTCTTAATCACTTTGTCTACAACACATGCACTGTTTAAAAATTATCGTGAGAATAAGAATCATCGCATATATGACTTGTGTAATTACAAATATTAGTTTTTGGGATTGGTAGATAAAAGGATGTTTCACGTATAGAACACAGTCTTGATATTATAAACATAAGGTGAGTTAATAAAAACAAATATTCGATAAGAATGTGGATTACATTTAGCAAATACAAATAATTATATTTTTATACCATTAAACAAATCTTAACTGTTGGAAATTTAATATATCGTTAAAGAGTATTATAGTCCGTTCCTGTAAAAAGGGTTATACAGAAGAGACTCGGCGACGCCAGTAGCAGCGTCGCGGCGCCGTCAATTGTTCCAGACTTAGGTTCAGACGTCCCACCTAACCTGTTGCTGTTGCCGAGGGCGCTGTGAGAATACAAAAGGTTAAAGACCTAATTTTATGCTTAGCTTTCCGCTCACACTTGGCGAATAATGTTGGATCTATAATTCACTCTTTGTTTCAATATTTTTCTTCTGGATTTTTATCCTTAGTAGATAAAAAATGTAAACAAGTCCTTAAAATTTCAGAAAACGAAACTGTTACTTACTAGGAATAATGTTTTTTTATTTAATTTACAGTTATCAATTTTTCTAAAAATGAAGGCATGCAAAATTTGAGCAACATCTATGTATATATGAATTTTAACTTGTTGAAATGTTATTTTTATTTTTTATCGCGTTAAAATAACATGAAGTTTAGTCTCAAATTTTGGATGCATTAATCTGGAGTTCCTTAAGAAATTTTTCAATCCGGTCTTATTGAATTTTTAAAACATTTTTTTTTGTCCGATTTTGTCTTATAGTGTATCTCTCTTTATGTTTTTAATCGTTTATTATTACAATTGTGAAAACCATTCTGTTACATTTCTATATATTAAACTAGCTGACCCGGCCACGCGTTGCTGTGGCTAAGGTTTTTGTTATACTTATTACATTGTAGTAATCTATTTAAGAGGAACAGTGGTAGAACATCAGTCATGGGGACCACCATGCTTGTTTACATAGATGCCATTTGTAAAAAATATGGCGACCTTCATGACAGATTTTCTACTACTGCAACCCCTTAATACAATGAAATTATTATTTACGAATGAAGACGGAAACGTTAAAGCTGGTATAAAAATTCACTGGATTGATATTAAGCAAAAATCAATACAAAAGAATTTTAAAATTTATTTTTATTGAAGTTTATAACAAATGAGTATATTACTGTCACGCCTGGAGAGATTTGAGAGAATGTGCCTTAGTGTTATAGGATAAGGAGTAGCTTACTAAAGGCACTCCCGGCCAGGTATCCTGCTGAAGGCAGAAAACTAACCAAGGGTAAGATGAGATAAACAACAGGAAACAAACAACAAATATATTAACGAATAAATAAGCAATAAGAATGAGTGATAAACATTGAATAGGGAGTCTTACCAAATAAACTACATGGTGGCATGTCACACTTACTCACGAAAATACTTCAAGAGTCACAATTGCCCAGACCCCAGGGTCTGTTTTAGGGACACCCCAAAGGGTGTTTGACCCCAACAACCTGCTTTTAAAGTCAATTCATATTCTACGTGAGAATCAAAATTAAACTAAAGAGATCTAAAGTAATGACTTTGACCTGGTAAAATGTAATACATAACAATACAATAAAATATAAATTAATAAATTAATATGTAGGGCAAAACTACCCTATCACTTATGTGGCATTACAAAGTAAATAACATGTAACACTTTAACTTTTGCATGAATGAGGTAGGTAGGGCAGATAGTCTTAAATCTTTAACAATAATACTTAATATTTTAAATTATAATTACTTTTATTTTCAATTTAATTTAGCACTAATCGGAACACAATATTTTTGGTTAACCTGTCTTTAGCTAACACAAACAAATTCGACGGTTTCCCTACACGTGAACATGCAATATATAGTTGCCCAGTTTAATAAACTATATAGTTAAAAAGCACATGCCACAACTTTTTATGTTAAAACTTTTTAATAATTAAATAGTTATTTGTGACACAAGGACGGAAAATGACATTTTGCAAGAGCGAGTAAAGTTGTGTAGCCGAGGTGCGTAGCACCGAGGCGAAACAATACGAGCACTTGCAAAACATTTTCCGGACGTGTAACACACACTATTTTTTGGTCCGACAAATTTTTAATATTTTCAAAAGTTTTGTTATGTTCAAGACTTGACTGCTTGTGCTACCTGAACTAAGGCCACTGACTAGAAGAGAGCCGACAGATATATAATAAGCACAACATTGGATGTTTACTTGTTTACCTATATTATAGTTGTGTTGCTGTGTATTGTGTAATAATTTGTTTAATACTTAATATACGTGTTTAGCTTCAGCAGTTATTAGTGTTTTAATTAACATATGTTGCAAACACACAAGTTCGAAAACTTTTTCGTGACATACAAGATTAGATGTTTATATAAAGATGTTCATAAATTGACATAAATGTCAAATTTTAAAATACAAGTTGTAAGAGTAATTAAATGTAAATTAGAATCCTGCTTATCTTTGGAAAAAGTTATAGGTAAGTTTAGTATATTATACGCAGTTTTTAAATAAATTTAATTAAAATTTGTAATATTCATTATGTATTTTTGATGACTTAAAATTTAAACTCATAGCGCCATCTCTTTAGATAATCTAAAAGCTACTTTGCCGGCCTAGGCCGGAAAATGCCATTTTCCGGACGATTTTGAAGTAATTAATAGTATTGTTTCTGGACGGAGGACCAAAAACTGAATTTAAGTGTCATCTCAACAATGAACAGCATCCTTGATATTGCAAAAATATTAAGTCATGCAACGCTGTGATTGATCATAGAGAGGATTGTTTCCTTGTTAACTAAATCAAGGGTAGTTGTATCTAAAAACTTTCTAAAATAGTTTATTTTATTAACAGTTAAATTAAAATAATAATTACTGTTTTCACATGTAAAAACAAAAACAAAAAAAAAAAATTCCCTCTGGCGTAATCGATCCCATTACCATAACCCAACCGAAATGTCATAATCGCCGCTGATCCAAATTAGCTACCAAGACTTTACATGAAAACTTTTAAAATGATAATATTATATTTAATATAATAACAATTCAATAAACAAATAATTTACAATAAAATAATATTGCGACTATAAATAAAAGCTATCCTATTTTTCAAGTTGAATCAAACTGCACACGGTGTGCAAATTTGATTAAAATCGGTTAAGTAGTTTGGGAGTCCATTGCGGACAAACAACGTGACACGTAATTTATATATATTAAGATTATTCAAATTATTTACGTTTTTTGTGGAATTTTTTGATAAATATTATTTTAAATTGCTTTTCTTAAAAAACGATAGATATTGTTCTCTTCGGTTAGATTGCGAACAGGTCAACGGCTGCTTCCTTATTCAATGTATTGTTTCTTTCGGGAGATTAGAAGCCTTGAATACAAAGTTTAAAAACTTATGGGATCTAATCTGGTCGAACGCCTTCAGTAAATTAATCGGAATGTCGCTTCCGTTATTACTCTATACTGTTTCATGTCTCAATCTGAAATTGTGAGTGGTGAAACTGTTTATGTGTTACAATGAATGTGACAGTCTGGAATCTAAAAATATTTCAATAAGCCAAAAAGTATTCGGCCAAATTTCATCCCAGATATCTACACTATTTCAATTTTCTATTATTTCTCTTTTTAGAAAGTGTTCTTTGTCTCTTTGTCATTCCGTGTAATTTTGTAATCGAATTTAAACCTATTTCCCGACTACCTAGAGCTCTGAAATTTTCAGGATAGCTAAGAACTGGATGACAATGCATGTTTCAAGTGTGTTTAGGCATATACATAGATTTCGAAATTTATACTGAATTGTTATTAAATTAAATATGATTTAAGTTGTGTGTAGATATTATCGTTTTGAAAGTTTTCATATAAGTTGATGGTAGCTGAAATGGATAAGCGCCTAATTGTGACAGTTCTGTCCAGATGATCCCCAGTTCAACTTTGAGAGTCGATACCAAGTCCGGCTAAGAGACAGAGCTGAGTGGACTGAGAGCGGCTCTCAAAGAATTTTTGACGATGCAGGGAACAAGTACTTTACTGACGGATCTCGCACTTCAGAAGGAACCGGTGCAGGGGTCTGTGGTCCACGCAACCTTAGGCGGCACTTCAGCTTGGGAACGGAGTCAACCCTATACCAGGCTGAGGTATTCGCCTTACTAAAGGCTGCCGACCACGCCCGATGCTGTGGCTGGAGAGGGGAGGGGATAACTTTCTTCTCAGACAGCCAGGCTGCACTGATGGTCTTAAAACAATTCCGGGTTAGTTCCAAGCTGATCTGGGAGTGCATACAAAACCTCAATGAACTGGCTAGACACAACAGGGTCTTCTTGGAGTGGGTGCCAGGGCATAAGGGTTTTGAAGGTAATGAAACCGCGGACCTTCTGGCCAAGAAGGGAGCGGATACACGATTCATTGGTCCAGAACCTGTGCCTATAGCCTGGGTAAGGACCAAAGTCAAGAACTGGGTCTGGGAAGAGTCAACCAAACATTGGAGTAATACTGTAGGGCTGAGGCACTCGAAGCTGACGCTCAAAGGCTACTCCAAAAAACTGACGTCTGACATACTGAATCTTGGCAGGAGTCAGATAAGAGTACTGGTGGCCCTGCTCACTGGGCATGGACCATTCAGACTACACCTTCGAAGGAGGGGGATTCTGACACAGGAACCCACCTCGTGCCGATTGTACGCCACGGACGATGAGACGGCAACTCACATTCTCTTCGAGTGTGAAGCCTTGGACCACAAACGGTTCCTCATCTTTGGTGACACGAACCCTGAATCATATCACCACCTTGAAGAGCTAGTCACAGGACTCAAATCTCCTATAAAGGGAACTGCCCTGTGGCAACAGTAACTCAAGGAATTTGGGACACCTGGATTCAAGCCTACCTGAAGATCAGCGTGGTGTTGATTTTCAGCTGAATAAACTAGAGTCCTGCACGCATCGGGTGCATGTAAGGACTCCTGGTGCCGAATCTGGTCGCAATATTCCCATAGGAAGCAGTGCTTAAAACATGGGGCTCCACAGGAGAGACCATGCCAGGTTTACTTAGATTAGATTAGATTAGATTAAACCTATTTCCCGACTACCTAGAGCTCTGAAATTTTCAGTATAGCTAAGAATTGGATGACAATGCATGTTTCAAGTGTGTTTAGGCATATACATAGATTTCGAAATTTATACTGAATTGTTATTAAATTAAATATGATTTAAGTTGTGTATAGATATTATCGGTTTGAAAGTTTTGATATAAGTTGATGGTAGCTGAAATGGATAAGCGCGTAATTGTGACAGTTCTGTTGGGTTATCGTAATGGGATCGATCACGCGAGAGAGAAGTTTTTTTATATAATAGTAATATGACCTATAAATCAGTAAAAAAACTTTCTATTATAAAAAGTTCTTTTTATAAATTGTGACTATTTTGTCTCTTTTCTCTTATAACATTATAAAGTATTGGTACTTTAAAGTTTGTACTTATGCTTTTAAATATTTAAATTCATGTGTTCCTGTCTCGAATTTTTTATTTTAATGTATTGCTTCTTCCGGTTTTTTCTCTTTTACAAGAATATATAGTATTCTTTTTGTTCTTAATTTAGTTTACATTTTCGATATAGAAGAAACAGTTAATTTTTATGACGCACTACTTTGATTTAACTTCATGAATTATCTCCAGTTTACCAATTTTTCGTAAACCTAGTATGCCGATATTTCGAGTACTAAAAAATATCAATTTTTTTGTATTGAATTACAAATTTTGTACTGGTACAAATATACTTTAAATAATATCAAAAAAACAAGTGAATAAACATAATTTTCAGTTAGTCAAAGTTTTGTAAAACCACGTGTACCGTTGTTTCAAGTACCAAAACAGATATCAAAACGAAAATTATTGTTTCTATTACAAATTTGGTACTGATATAAAAACTATTTTAGAATTTAAAAAATACTAATATCTCAAAAATAAAAAATAAATACATATATCCAAATTGTACAGTTTTGAATATAAATTTTGGAATGACTGAAACATTCTATTTTTTAAATTTTATATCTTGAAAACCAAAAAAACTATTAATTTTAAATTTTAATTTAAATATTAATTTGTCTGTCGATATTTTGAAAATATATCAAAACGTGCAGTTTCCGATTTTTGTATATAAATCTTACATCGATTGATCTCCAATAAACAAAAAATTGCAGTTTTTTCTGCAAATATGAATTTTAGATATTTCAGAAATCAAAAAGAATATTAAGCTTTTTTTGTAATTGAATAAAAATTTCGTACCAATACAAACGCAATTTAAAATTTGGAAAATTTTCATGATATTAATACCTAGCGGATATAATTTTAGTGATCACAGTTTTAAGAAACATATTTTTTTTATTTTTAAAGAACTTTATTTCGAACCATTTCACAAACTTACTAACTGATATTTTTCTAATTATCTATTCCAGTATCTTTGTATTTGCATATTTCCTTCAATGAACTAATTCCATAAATGAATATAAACTTTCTTCAAATAGGAATCCGTTGACAAATAATTTATCGAATATGTACTTATTTATTATTTTTCATTTAACACTAGCTGTACACGGCGCGCGTTGCTACGCCAACAACTAAAATAAATTTAAGAAAAATAAAGAGACGAAGAGATAGAGAAAGAAAGAAAGTTTATAGTTTTGTTTTACTTATCGCACCAAAAATATATTTATATGAATTCGTATAGATATCTATTAATCAGTATTAAATTTGATACATGGAAGCGCCATCTGGTGGTAACTTCCATTAATACGAATATCATATTCATCTTACCCATTAAAAATACATCATCATACTGATTTTCATGACAATCGGTTGAACGGGGCAGAAGTTACTACTCTGCAGCGCCACCTGGTGGAGAGTGGCAGCAATGAGCATATCATACAAACCTTCTCCGTGGAAAAATACATATACATACCAATTTTCATGACAATCTGTTGAACGGGACAGAAGTTGTCCTCTGCAGTAGTTTTTGAGTTCATCGAGTACATACAGACAAACATTCATTTTTATATATAAAGATTGGATAATAAAGTGTCATGTTTCTACTATATTTGTTTAACTAAAAATCAGTGACTTCAAATGAAAAAAATATATTTTGTGTTGCAAGAGAAAAAAACTTAACCAAAATGAATAACAAAACTTCCCTCAACCTGTCTATCTCTCGTTGCCCCTACGTTTCTGCGTCAGGAATATTAAATGCTTCGCCTGTTTTTGACCTATCAGGAATCAATATGTATCAACTTTTAATGCATTTACGGAACTAACCAAAGTCTGAAAATAGAGAAAAATTGAGTTTTAATTGCAACTAAATATTGTATGCTTTTGCTACTTAATATAAAATAAATGTGTTATTGAATAAAAATTGAGTGTTATGGTTAAAAATATTATTAATAACACCGTATATCAAATATACTACAAGGCGAATGATTAGATGTTAGAAGAAGGAATTGGAATAAATCAAACTCGACTGCTAATTGCTACTTCATTATGCGACTTTGTTAAAAATTATATTTTTCATTAACATTTTGTTAAAGAACAACCTTGAATTTTGATCAGAGTTAAGAAACTTTCCATTAGATATTTTGGTGCTATTCTCTCCGGTGATGAATTTTACATTGAAAATTTGGTCTATAATTAAGTCACATGGGGAAGATACGGTACTTGCAAGTTTGACTGACGGAGTACGCTATTTATAATCTTCATTAACTTTTTCGAATTACTTTTATCATTTGTTATCTAACATATGCAAAAAACTCTAAGTATGTTATGTAATGAATTTGAAAATCATTAAATATGAAATAATTTTTTTACGGATGCCAGCCATTTTATTCATACATATATTTTAATGCTGGTTTTATACCTAAAATAAATTCATGAATTTATCGTATTCGTCAGTTTTCATCAAATTTTTAACATTGGTTCATTTTCTAATTTTCGTCCAATATCTTCAGTTGTGTCAAAATACAAGAAAAATTAAGAAAAGCGATGTTAGTAAGTTTTTATCTGATTGCAATGTTCTTGCTTACAGAAGACATTTAGTGAATTTAAAACAAGTTGACGAGGGTTGTCTTTTTAATTTTGCATGTAGTTATAAAGACAAAAAATATCTAGACTTTATTGTTTTTCAAAATATGTCCCACCAAGATTTATACACTTTTGCATACGTTTAAACCAATTGGTAAAACAGTTATTTCAGTCTTCATTTCACACCTGCAAAATCGCTGTTTTAAAGGCATCGATGGCTTCTCTGCCGACTGGAATCCCTGCCCACGCATTGAATTCTTGATCTTTGTTAATGTAAAGAAGTCGTTGGGACTTAGGTCGTTACTATACGGTAGATGGTCTAACAATTTGATATTTGAAGCTCTAAAAACTCTATTGTCTTTTGGTTAGTGTGAGCATTGTTCTGATGTCTGATGATTCACTGTTGTGTGTTGCTTTGTCGGATTTTCGCAATAACTTTTGGTAAACAAACTTTTATATACCAATCAGATAAACGTTCTTCGATGTTCTAAAGCAATTGTTGCCACATGACCAGATTTTGACACAAAAGTTGCGACCATTTTCTTTAATACATTTCGAGAACGAATCAAATTGGTTGGTTTTTTCTTATCGTAAAACACCCACACTACGGATTGGCGTTTATTTTCCGGTTCGTAGGAGTAAATCCAACATTCATCGCCACTAACATAACTATAAACGTTTTTTGAGCTTCCTTTGCGTTTCAATGTTTTTCGGCACCAATTGAGGAGAACCGGTTTTTGTTCTTCTGTGAGTAAATGAGGGATCCAACGGGAAACCAACTTCGTAAGATCTTTTGGATCGAGCTCTTTAAAATGCCCAAAGATGCCTTCGTCTCACGGTATGTTACAAGGATATCATCCTTAATTAGCTTACGAAACGCATTAATGTTTTTGCTGTGTGACTGCTGTTTTGGGTGTGGACCTAGTCGGGATTCGTTGCTGAGACTGGAGAGACCACGTTAAAATTCGCAATACCAGCGGTAAACAGTTAAAGGGTGTGGTGCTTCATTCCCAAACACATGAACCATTTCAGCGAGACATTACTGTTGTGATAATCCTCTCCAAAAATTGTAAAAAATTATGGCTTGAAAATGTTTTCGACTAAGATTTTTTGACCGACTTGCTAATTACAAAAATTCAAAATACCTACACGATTTGTTCTGTCAACAAAAGATTGAGGTTAGATTTGTGTCTGAAGATTTTATTGGTGTCGTCTTCCAAGCGTCATCTAGATCTAAGCGGCAAAACTAAAACAACCATCGTACAAATGACTAGTACCCTGAAGAAAAATTTGAAATTATTGATGAATAAATTATATATATGTAAAATAAATATAGAACCACACACTTCACATTCGTAAAAAGTCTGAAATAATCCTTCCCTGATCTGTAAAAAACGAGATGTGACACTGTGGACATGACCGGAAAGGAAGCATAGCTTTTATAACGCTGTGTAGATTATTTGGCCGAATATAGGTATGAAAAACATGATTTTATATAATGTTAATTATGTTAAAATATATTTAAAATTAAATATTCTATAATAACGGAGACAGACTTTGAGATGTTCATTGGATAGGATAATAATCCTAATAAGAACAACAAGTAATTGAAATCTTTTTCATGTTTTTTTCAGGTTTTGGAATTTTTTACTGTTAAAAATGATTTTACTAGTAAATATTTTTTGGTGTATTTTGTTTAATATCATGGTTTAAAAATATGTGTTTATTTATTATTTAGCTGTTTTATAATTTTTGGAGATGTTTCAAGTTGTTTAAATATTTTTTTTTTGTACGTTTATAATATTTTCTAAAAAAAAATTATTAATTACTACTTTGTTCAGTATTATTGAAGTAATACTTCTTTAGGCGCGAGTAGGGGTAACTCAGATTTATTTTCTGGCGGAACGTTGTAATTCTGACGTCAGAATCTGACGGAATAACGGTGTGACGTCAGCTATGGGAGGAGCAGACGTTTATAAATTTTATTATGGTAATCTTGTAATTAATTTTCAAATTTTTAAATTTTTTCAATATTTCCAAAATTGTCAAAATCTTTAAATTTTTCAAAATTTTTCAATTTTTCAATTTTTACTTTAGCGCGTAAAGGTTACACGCACACTCTTTTTTTTTGAACTACGATTGTTTTTTCTTAATTTGTTTCTTAAAAATGTTTCTTTCAAATTTTTATAGTTTTGGAAAAACACTTTGTAAGAAACATCGATTTTTTTGTATTTATCATGTTATTTAGTTTTTCCAATTTTTATTCAGTTTTTGTTTGCAAAATTTTTCAGTTTTTTAAAATAGTGTTTAATTTTTCACACCCTTTTCGTTATTTGAATTATTTTGAACCTTCATAGTTTATCGCAATGTTTTGCTGTTTTAATTTTTCATGAAATTAAAAACATATTAAGAAATGTCATAAAAATAAAATATTAAGGTTAATATTTTTTTAAAAATGACGTGATCAACCGTTGGATCGTTCGATTCGGATCGTTCGAACATACAGTTTGTAACTGTATAAATTCCCACTGAAGGGATTATATCCCTTAGCTAGCTCAATTGAGTCATGGCTTCTTTTCTGAGTTTTACCAGTCCTTCCCAAACATAAAATAATAGGGCGCCAGAGTACAAACAAGCAAATAATATTCAAACACCAGTTTAAATGATTTATTAAAAAAATGACAGTAAAAATAACAAAATTAAATTTTAGTTCGTAAATTAATTTAAACTCTTATCTTTTTTGTTGATTCTTCGGAAAGGATTCCCTTGGACAAATTTCTTCCTGGGATGAACTGTATAATCTTCGGTTAATCCAAATTAAATTTCTTCCTGGGATCAACTGGGATCCAATTCGAAATTCGGCTTTCTTTTCTCAAAAAGGTGGCTCGAAATCGCCTCCAAATAAAATTATTAGCTCCTACGTGGGTCTCCTCACAAATGTGGCAATAACCCTAATAATGAAATTAATAATCAGAATTCCATCCCTTAATGAATTACAATCAAGTAGAATCACTTTCTGTTTTTTTTTTTCGTATTATCGAGAATAAATTAATTTTAAATACACGTGTAAACAGGACTACAATTCAACCAGTGATCACAAAAACTGGTGTTTGGCGAAAGTGAAACTACTTGAAATTAGATGTTAGTAATATTTAAAAAAAATCACCTCAATTTGAGATACAAATAAAATAATTAAATGAAACAATCAAATTAACTTACTTGTATTGTTGAGGAGAAGTTATCACGAGGAAGACAGAAATGGAAATGAGTGTAAAAATCTATCGTAGCGAAAAAGAAGACTCCGATTATCAGTCAAACCTGCCTCAAACAAATTATAATCACGGCGATAACATTAAAATAAATCTCTGGTGGATTTCAATACTAAAACGATCCAATAGATCGTTACAAGTTTTCCAGAGTTCGTACGTCTCAGCTATCCAGCCGCTATGTGCATAACCCGTCATCCGTCAAAATAAAATTATGGTTCCAAAAAAATGTTAATAAATTCACAAAAACTACAAAATACAAAATTACGACCGTTAAGCATACAGTTGTTAATATATTTGGAGTATTTCTTATTTATAGTACGTGCAAGTACTATATCCTGTGTTTTCTAATTTTTAATACAATTCCTAAAGTACAAATCTTACATTATCCAATTACTTTGCTTCAAAAAAGGTAAATAATAAGAAAATGTTTACAATACATTGTGAAATACTGTTTTTTAATTTATTACACTCGTTATTTGATATTTTATTTACTCATATTTTGTAATTTTATGTTTTCTCCTAGATCTATATTAAGTTTAGCCGCAGAAAGCAATTTCATTGTTGTATTCTATTAAATGTGTTTGTTTTTCTCCCGGTCAGTATCGTTAATTGAGTAACAAGTTAAAGTCGTGGGAATTGAGATTGTGTTCTTCGACTCAGACGGTTTAATAATTAAGTTATTGTTATAAAGACTAGTGAACAATATTGCTCAATTCTATTGAAACGATGAACACAAAGAATTCTTGGATGTAAATCCTGTGATCTTATTATGAAGAAATTAAAATATCTTATTATGATAATCATATCATTAAATTTTAAAATAAAGAAAGTATTGCGGTATTGAGATATTTATAGTACAGTGATCAATCAAGCATATGAATTGAAAATTTTATCTTTGCAAAATTATCGTAAACTATTTAAAAACAGAGATAATTACTCGTGTTAAAAATCAAACACATGGAACATGTAGTTTAAAAGTAAATTGAAGAGAGTAACCATTTTTATAAAATTATTTATTCATTCATCAATATCTGTTTTGTTTCCTTCAAAATAATCTCATCAGATACACTTGTGTCAGCATTTTTTCCAATTTCTAAAGCACGTTTGTAATGTTATTTATCCTCCGGTGAATAAGTTTGCTGAAAAATAATTACGCTGTTGTTTTGGTCTAATCAAGAAAAAGCAATACATTTGAGCTGGTACATTATCGTGATGCAATATCTATGACCGGTTATTTGTTATTTTACAATTCTGTGCATTTATTCGTGTTACTTCACACAAAAACTACATAACTTCACAGTAAAGAACTAACGATGCATCACGAGGCAAAGAATAGTCAAAACCTTTATATTTAATTGAACTTGTGCTTTTTATGTTCTTAACTCCTGGTACTTCGATTTGAATGAATAGGTTATTGTTTCATCGTCATAACCATACACACATGGGTCTTAAGTAAATCTTAATCGTCGTCCGGTATTCAACAGCTCCCAAATGATGCTTACGCCACGGTTCTTTTCGTCAAAATTAATCCGTTTACTTCACTGCCACACCATCTATCTTCAAAAAAAGCAAGCAAAAATTGCATGGCATAAGCTAACCGATGTGCGGACATCCTCACTCCTCAGTAATTTCTTTATTAGTAATTTTCTTCGCTGCTTCAACGTTTATTTGTGCGCTACCAAGCCGGTAACGCCGTTAACAAAATCTTGGTCTTCTGTGAGGAGCTTTGAGTATGGACTAATAACAGAAAGATTTCAATGTTTTTAACGCAATATAATTAACGACAGAGAATAAAATGTGTTTTTTCGAACCTCTTTTCTAGTTAATGAGAACAATATTCAATTAGGAATCAAAAGAGATGCGAAAGAGATAGTATGTAGTTATAGTTTCTCTCTCTATCTTGCGCTTAGACCATTGAAGCTGCTTTTAGCTAATATTTGCTTGAAGGTAAAGAGCTTGTACCATCTAATAATTTTTTTTTGTTGCCCAAGAGAGACACATGGGAGACACGCCAAATACCGTCCATAAAATTTGAAGTCTGATTTTTTTTAACAAACCGTCTATTTAATACAATTTTTTAACCGACTTCAAAAAAGGAGAAGGTTATCAATTCGACCATATTTTTTTTTATGGATGCTACCGAATATCTCCGGTGTTTATAATCCGATTTAAAAAAATCTTTTTGCATTCAAAAGAGTAGAGTGTCCCATTGGTCCCATAGAAATTTGGTTAAGGTCTGGTCATCAATGTGAAAGATATTCCAGTAAATAAGGAGAAGGGTCTCAGTTTGACCATATTTTTTATATATGTTACCGAATATCTCCGGTATTTATAATCCGATTTGAAAAAATCTTTTTGCATTCAAAAGAGTAGAGCGTCCGTGTGGTCCCATGGAAATTTGATTGAGGTCTGGTCATCAATGTGGAAGATATTCCAGGAAATACCACAAAAATTAACAGAATAAGCTTGGCAGTTAAGTTAATATGTAGATAATGATGTAAAACATAAAAACATAATATTTGGCGCGTTACTGTCCCACTATAACCGATTTAAAAAAAGAGGGGGTTCTCAATTCGACCATAGTTTTTTTTATGTTACCGAATATCTCTGGTATCTATAATTCTATTTAAAAAAATCGTTTTGCATTCAAAAGAATAGAGTGTCCGTGTGATCCCATAGAAATTTAATGAAGGTCTGGTCATCAATGTGGAAAATATTCCAAGAAACACCACAAAAATCAATAAAATAAGTTCTGCAGTTAATTTAATATGTTAATAATGATGTGTAACATAAAAACATAATAATTAGCCCGTTACTGTCCCACTCTAAAGCCAAAGACCTCTTCTCACAAGGAGAAGGAATGAGCATTTAATCAATTCTCTTGCTCACAGCGTGTTGGTGATTTCAGACAATTCAAGTCCATATTTCATCATGATGTTTTCCTTTACCGTACGTGCTTCGTGTTTCTAGGTGTTAGACAATTTACTTATGTCTCCAAAAAGTCACATTGGTACATGGGATTGTTGGGGATTGAACTCAGTACCTCTTGCCTGGTATTTGGAAGGTTTTAAAAATATAGTACATCATGAATCAAGTAGCAACTAAAAATGATAAAATAAAAGCTTTTTAAAAAAAAATAAACCTCCTTCAAAAAAAATGCACTAAAAACACAGAAATAAAATCTTTATTTCTAAAAAAAAATTGGAAACAACTAGGCATCTGATTTCGATTTCCTTGAAGTCGGCTCCAATGGCAAATTACCCTCTATTTTAATCTTAGCTATTAAATCTAGATTTTGAATGTTAGTAACTTAAATGTTTTACAAAGATATCAACCATTGGAGCCGACTTCAAGGAAATCGAAATCAGATGCCTAGTTGTTTCCAATTTTTTTTAAGAAATAAAGATTTTATTTCTGGGTTTTTAGTGCATTTTTTTTTTAAAGAGGTTTAATTTTTTTTAAAAAGCTTTTATTTATTTGAATCGTGATATCTCTTTGTTAAATTTGTAATTTTGTTAATAATAAAACAATTTTTAGAAAACAGACCGATTACACATAACTGAGACATGTAGAGGATGAGTTTGGAAGAAATAGCACTCCTATTCGCAATGATTATTATTCAAAGAGTTTGAATCAGAAGTAAACAATAAACTTTACACATCTGATATGTCGTTTAAAATTCTTGTTTGTGTTCTAAGAATTTTTATCGTTAATAGTTCCGAATATCTGTTAAAAATGTTGCATAATGATTGGCGTATTCCTTATTATATTTTTTTAATGGTAGTCATTAAGTATAAAATAAGGTTAAAGTGTCTTTTACGTCACCCCCTACCTGGGCCCAGTGAAAGTCCAATAAAAGAGACCTTTTCGCCGACCCTAACAGCATGTGATTCTATGCATCACGACTTTAAAATCTATTGTTCAAATTTATGTGTTTAATTTTTTAAAATAATAAAAAAATGTACATTGAAACAGTATAAATTTGTGTTATACAACACATTTTACTGTAAAACACAGAAAATATTCTGTTTCACATAAAAAGTTGATGAATTCTCTAACATATCCCATATAACTCCTGTTACGGTTGGATGCTGTATGTACACTACCCTGTGTGAATTTGTTTGTTTTATCCTCGAAATATAGATAATATACCTAAATAGTAGATTGAAAGTGGGATCCATTGGCCCAGGTGGCCTTTCTACACTGCTACCTAAAACATCTTTTTGTATACCCAACAATTTCCATAAGGTCTATAGACTTTTAAGGAAATCAATTATCCTCTTGGGACATACGTTTGTAACCTGATCAAGTCTGAAGAAGACCTGTCTCAGATATATTTATGTCGTTGAGGAACAATAACTCTGCAGTTACAGATAATATGTTCTTGTGAGCATTCATGCGAGTTCAAGTTTCTGAAGCTCTACGAGTAATTTAAATTAGGGGAATATATAAACAATAAAATAATAGTTAAACTTTGTGATTTTATTCACTTCAAGAATATCTTCCAAACTTACTGTTAGTATAAATATTTTTTTTGTCCTGAGTATTATTATAGAGCAATCCCTGATATTTACTTTAGTGCAATATTTCACCCTCTTGATTGTAACAGCGGAAACCGTCAGAAGGTTTAAAATGATAGTGTATTCTTTGGGCTTCCAGCATGAATAAAAACATTTTCCTTTATAATTCTCCGCTGCAATATAATGCTAGAAGGGTAAAGGGTCATTTTCTGAAACGACTAGGATTATTTAAGATTGATGATGTTAAAAGGTTTAAAATCTTTTACAGTTAATCTGGATTTATTGTTGAATTACGTTAACGTTTATTTCTGAATTTTAAACTTCTGTGAATATTTTTATTCAAACTCAGCGAAAGGTGGAAAAACACATTTAGGACTTAGAAAGGTTCCCCGTCAAAACAGCCCCGGACAAAACAGCCCCGGACAAAACAGCCCCGACAAAACAGGCCCCGACAAAACAGCCCCAGCCTTACCAGTTAGATTTAAATTAAAGTAAATATACATAATAAAATAGGTAGGTGGTATATTACTTTAACTTCATAATTTGTAATTGTACAGATTATTAACAAGTTATTCAAAAACAGTATGACTAGTACTTATGACATAAAAGATTAAATAATGTACCTGATTAACATAATTGTCAAATCAAAACGAAATAAAAACAAGAACTAATGTTTATATTTTTATATTTACCTACTACAAAACAAAGAAAAAGATGTACATTTACAATATAATTTATAATCTTAAATTGTTGGCAATTCCACGGAGGTAAGTTACAAAGTCATCAGCGTTATAATTGTTCACCAGAATTTCGAATCGACGATTTAATTGCACATACTTCTGTTTCGAAGCTTCTGGATTTATTATTCCATCTCGAAAACGTTGTAATTGTATTTCTACCCGGTCTTGGTCCTTCCGGATTTGGTCTATGAATTTGAATATAGACGGATGGTGACAGTCAATGCTGTGTTGGAACGCATGATGCCATCCTTTTACAGAGTTGTTGCTACGTGGAAGTCCCTGGAGCACTCTGTCATATACATTCCATATATGAATTGGAAATATCCGGTCCGCTCTACGATTTCTTCTTTGCCGTACTATATATGTCTCTTCCCAGTAATCGATGATTGATTCAATTTTTCGAGGGCAATTATCAGTTAGTTCCTCAAAAGCAGGGATTACGTCGCATTCTTGGACAAAAGCTAAGGCTAATAGCATTTTTACGTGTATTCGTATATTTTCGTCAGTACGATATGCGTCTACAAGATGTAGCTCTTGGATCTTTCTCCACAAACATTGTCCTAAATGGAATAAACAACCCATCACCTTCACACCATTAAATACCTGGCCAACAGCATTTCATGCACTATGTTCCTTTTTATTATTACTCTTGTGGCTTGTTTAAAAAAATAGAGATATATTATGAAGTAGAATAAGTGCATATTCCAATTTGTCGGGGGCTGTTTTGTCGGGTGCTGTTTTGACGGTGGGCTGTTTTGTCGGGGTGTAGTGTAATTTAGTATACTTGTTACTTATACTTTGTTACTTGTTGTTATACAAATTATTTATATTTAAGTTTTGTCAATTAATGTCAGAATTTGTTCATTAAAACCTTCCTAAAGGTTTAGTGTTTTTATATTTTATACCACAAAATTTAATGAACAAATTAGAAAAATGGATCGGCTTTTGAGACCAGAACGTTTTAACGAAGATCCTAACAGTCATACCGCACCATTGGAATGGAAACATTGGTTTCAGACTTTTGAAAACTTTATTGAATCTGCTAACATTCCCGATGAACAAGAAAATAAGAAACTAAGTCTTCTAATAAATCACATTTCACCAGCAGTATACGATTTAATTGCAGAATGTGAAAACTTTGATGCAGCAATCAAATTACTTAAAGAAATTTATGACAAGAAACTGAATGAAATATATGCTAGACACATGTTGGCAACACGTAAATCTCCTTGGAGAGCTCAAGTTTTGGTTACCAGTAATGATAACCATAGAAAACGTATGGTGGTGGACTATTCTCAAACCATAAACAAATTTACACTTCTTGACGCATTTCCACTTCCTCGCTTAGAGGATATTATTAATAAAGTAAGTCAGTATCGGATATTTAGTGCTATAGATCTTCAAAGCGCATATCATCAAATTCCAATCAAGGAATCTGATAAATGTTATACCGCATTTGAGGCATGTGGAAGGTTAATCAATTTAAACGAATTCCCTTTGGAGTTACTAATGGTGTAGCAGCCTTTCAAAGAGTAATTGATAAAATAATTACTACTGAAAACCTTAGCGATACTTTTGCTTATTTAGATGATATAACTATCTGTGGTAGAAATCAAGAAGAGCACGATATCAATTTAAATACATTTTTAGAAGTTGCAAAAAATACCACCTAACTATAAATCAACAAAAATCGAAATTTTCTGTTGATGAAATAAGTCTCTTAGGACATACTATCAAAGACGGGACAATCAGACCCGATCCTGATCGTCTTCGACCTCTTTTAGATCTTCCTGAACCAAAGGACCTTCCTTCTTTAAGGAGGACTTTGGGGTTATTTGCTCATTATTCTAGATGGATCTCTCGATTTTCGGACAAGATTCGTCCTCTTGCTCACTCTTCTAGTTTTCCTTTGTCAGAGGAGGCAATACGAACTTTCAATTCTCTTAAACAAGATATAGCTTCTTCAATGATCGTTACAATAAACAATTCTGAAATACTTGTAGTAGAAACAGATGCCTCTGAATTTGCAATTGCAGCAACATTGAGTCAAGGTGGCAGACCAGTAGCTTTCTTTTCGCGAACTCTTACTGGCAGTGAAAAGAATCACTCATCTGTTGAGAAAGAAGCGTATGCCATAGTTGAGTCTATACGTAAATGGAGACATTTGTTAATTGGAAAACCATTTCAATTAATAACAGATCAGAAATCTGTATCTTTTATGTTAAATAATAAGAGTCATGGAAAAGTAAAAAATGATAAAATCCTGAGGTGGCGTTTGGAATTGTCTCCTTTTCAGTATGATATTATATATCGCCCAGGATCTTTAAATATCGCGGCGGACGCAATTTCTAGGGCCTGTTTTTCAACACAACCAAAAATTGATCTGTACGATCTACATAAATCATTATTTCATCCTGGAATATCTCGCATGTATCATTGGGTAAAAATTAAAAATATTCCTGTAACATTAAATGAAATTCGAGAAATGACCTCTTCATGTCAAATTTGTTCAGAAATAAAACCTCGTTTTACTAAACATAAGGGCAATTTAATAAAAGCTAAGTCCATTTGAACGTTTAAATTTAGATTTTAAGGGACCTCTCCCAACTTGCACTGGGAAGCCCTATATGCTCACTGTAATTGATGAATTTTCAAGATTTCCTTTCGCCTTTCCTTGTTCTAATACTTCGTCATCAGAAGTGATTAAACATCTTAAAAATTTATTTTTTCTTTTTGGAACTCCTTCTTATATTCATTCTGATCAAGGTTCATCTTTTATGTCAAAAGAAATCAAATCTTTTCTTACTTCTGTTGGAATAGCAACTAGTCGCTCAACTCCGTATAACCCTAGAGGAAATGGGCAGGTAGAGAGGTATAATGATATAATTTGGAAAACTATTCATCTTGGCATTCGATCCAATAATTTAAAATTAAATCAATGGGAAATAGTACTACCACAAGCATTACATTCAATCAGATCTTTACTATGCACTGCAACCAATGTCTCACCGCATGAAAGGATGTTTATACATCCCAGACGGTCTTCTAGCGGTATATCTCTTCCAACATGGCTAAGCTCTCCTGGTCCTATACTAATAAGAAAATTCAATAGACAAAACAAATATGAGCCTGAAGTAGAACAGGCCGAATTGCTAGAAGCTAACCCCCATTATGCTTATGTCAGACTTGCAGATGGTAGAGAATCTACCATTTCTTTAAGACATTTAGCTCCAGCTGGAGATGTTACAAAAACAAATGAGGCATCTTTCTCTGAGCCAATTGTTAATGCTGAAGAAAATAACGAAGTTATTGAAATTCCCGAACCTACGGCGCCTAAGACTACTTCTGAATTCCAGGAATCTAAATGTTCTGATGTTACACCGGCACTTAGAAGATCGACTCGGAGTAGAAAATTACCCGATTATTTTCACTTCTAAAGGCCGGGAGAATGTAGTGTAGTGTTACTTACGAGCCCTAACAACTAAATGTTCGGACAAACAATAATTTATTGAAAAGGTTAATTTTCACAAACTAAATTAATAAATTGAGGAACTACATTAACATATTATTAAAATCTATCATTTACAATAATAATGTGAAAGGTTTGGTTTATAAATACATTGAAATTCACTGTGTGCGAATAAAATAACAAAAATATTGCACAATATCTTGACAACTAAATGTTCGGATTTATCTAGTTACCGTATATAAAATACATAACATTGTTATTTTTACTTATTGTAAGTTGGTAATTAATTGACAATTACTTGTCAGTTACTTGTTAGAAACTGTTTTGCTAAAAATTCTGATAAATTTTGCCCAAAATGGCTAGAGGAAGTGCGACAAATGTAAAAATTCGTGAATTGATTATCAAAAAATATTGTCAGGGTAAAAAAATACGTGAAATAGCGGATGAATTAGATTTAGCTAAGTCGACAGTTGGGGACATACTGAAGCACTATCGGGACAGTGGAAGTATCCTAACTAAAGGCAAAAGTTCGGGAAGACCGAGAAGTGTATCTGATAGGGATCGAAGATTGCTCGTAAAAATTTGCAAACAGGGTCGTCGTAATACTTTAAGGGCTATCACAGCACAGTGGAATACAGAAACAGGACAGAGTTATTCGAGAGAGTGCTGTAGAAAGTGGATACACAAATCAGGACTTAGTTTTTATAAGGTCGGATTAAAAGATTTTATTAAATTCATGATTTTTTATTATTCGTAATGCTTTAGGCGAAAGAAAAACCTCTACTAACAGTGAAGCAGAAAATAAATCGATTAAATTGGGCAAAATCGAAGATGTCATGGACAGTTGAAGACTGGTCCAAAGTCATATTTAGTGACGAGTCGAAGTTTGACGTGTGTGTGGGAGACTTTCGAAAACGGGTTATTAGAACAAAAACTGAAGCATTTCATAAGGATTGCCTCAAAAGGACAGTTAAATTTCCTAAAGGCATCATGATTTGGGGGTGCATGTCCGCAGTGGGTTTAGGAAGATATGAGCTGGTAGAAGGCACAATTAATGCGGCAAAATATCAGGAAATTTTGAAAAATAGTCTTGTGCCAAGCACGAATGATCTTTACCCGGACATGAATTTTATATTCCAACAGGACGGTGCTCCATGCCATACGGCGAAAACAACTAAAAAATGGTTTGGGGATAATAACATTAATGTCCTCTCATGGCCTTCGAACAGTCCGGACCTCAATGTAATCGTAACATTATGGCATAAAATGAAACAAAAATTGCGTGATGATCCCCAAAGAACCGTTGCCGATTTGAAGAAGAAATTGGATGAATTATGGCAAAGTTTTGATCCTAATTTATGTCAATCATTAGTGAAAACAATGCCAGATAGAATTGCAGCGGTTGTAAAAGCGCGTGGCGATGTAACGTCATATTAAAATAGTAAATCTATAATTTTCCGAACATTTAGTTGTCAAGATATTGTGCAATATTTTTGTTAATTTATTCGCACACAGTGAATTTCAATGTATTTATAAACTAAACCTTTCACATTATTATTGTAAATGATAAATTTTAATAATATGTTAATGTAGTTCCTCAATTTATTAATTTAGTTTGCGTAAATTAACTTTTTCAGTAAATTATTGTTTGTCCGAACATTTAGTTGTTAGGGCTCGTATACTTTGTTACTTGTTTGTTACTTGTTGTTATACAAATTATTTATATTTAAGTTTTGTCAATTAATGTCAGAATTTGTTCATTAAAACCTTCCTAAAGGTTTAGTGTTTTTATATTTTATACCACAAAACGGGGGCTGTTTTGTCGGGGCTGTTTTGACGGGTCACCACTTAGAAAATATATTACGAAATACTGATAAGTAATGACTTAATTTTATTATAAATATTGAGGAATGACAATTATTGACAACGGAAATTAAACATAAGATAACATTAAAAAATTACCAAATACGCGTTCATCCGAAGCGTATTTAGGAGATAAAGAAATTAATAATAAAACAAACTGTTAATAAAAATAAAATATGAAGCCTAAACACAGATACCAGAAGTATATTATAATAATATTTACTATAATTTCGTAGTAAGATTTTTTGTTTTTATCTATTATTTGTTATTTGTGACATACAATGTTAATAGTAGCTAATAACATTGCAAAACGTACATGTTAACATATTTTACTAGTAAACCGATAATTATTATCACGGTACATTTCCATCAAAATTTCATTACTCACAATAGAAGTGCATTAAATTATTTCCGTTTTTCGCGGGGATACATTTACTTCTTTTGTTTGGGGCAAAGGTAGTATAAAATGCATGTGTCAACCGTGAATCCTTCCTTTCGTTTTCGTGCTTACTGTGGTGGTATCTGTGATTAAAAAAAAGACATTAAAATGGATGAAATAACTCAACCATACATTTTCGCGTTATCTTTTAGTTGTTATCGGTATGTTACGATAAATTGTTTTCCGTGTTGTAAAATAAAATAGGTGCTAATTCTAATACGCACTGATTCTATTTAAAAAACGAATATGAACAAGATAATTTTCCCTGGACTAAAAAGTATACTTTATGGCTAATTTACAGTATTCGAAAGGGTAGATTTTTAGATCTGTGTCATATGTTTTTCTGTTTAAGCATTTTTCGCAACAAATATTTAACGATTACCTTACCTAACATATTTTTCTTCCTACCTTTGTTGAAAATTCAACTTCTATCCCTACATACTTCTGACAAAATTCGATATGTCTGTCGCATGTGCCCAAGAACGATAGACAGTAAATGTCCGAATTAGCTCGATTTGTCGCGCATTTATGTCACGCATAGTCTTCCAAATTTTCGACCAGCAGCTGGGAAGAAAAATAGTACACATTACTCGTGATCATGTCGACGATTTGCTTCTGACGAATGTTAGGTCGCTGGGTATACAAAAATGTAGGCTGTATTACTTTTGGTTAATGATACAAAATTACCATATTTCGATGGTATAAGTAGACTTTTTATTTTGTGGATACACCGTGCTTCAACCGTAGACTTAAATACATATTTAACAGGTTATAAACCATGTGTGGTTATAATGCCTAACAAAAGATGGTCTGGGAATGCCTAGGTAAATTAAATGAACTAGGACAGAATAACACTGTTACCCTCCTATGGGTTCCAGGACACGTAGGAATAGAAACAGCAGACAAGCTGGCAAAAAAAGGAGCTGAAACCCCATACCTGGGACCAGAACCATCCTGTGGAATCAGCAGTAGTACAATCTTAGAAAAATTAAGGAAAAAAATGGATAGCGAAAAATCCAAGTACTGGAATGATCTAGAAGGACTAAGACAATCAAAGACGCTCCTGGGAAACTATAACCAAAAGAGATCTCACAAAAAAAACCTCCGAATTATAACAGGAATAGTAACGGGACACTTTCAATTAAGAGGACACATGAAGAAACTAGGATTAGTAGATGAAGCAAACTGCAGATTCTGGTAGGTAGAGGTTGAATTGAAACCTCAATATACATACTCTCAGAATACATCGCATTAAGTACTTCTAGGGTCAAATACCTAGGGTCATACGAAATAGAAAAGGAAGAATTACCTAACTTAAAACTCTATGTTATCCTAAACTTTCTAAGGAAGATAGGACTAGAAGAGCTGCTATAAGTTTGAGAAATCATTAATAATATAGCAAGAAAATGGGGACACAATAGATCTTATAGGTCGCAGGTGTATCTGTTACCCTTAACTACATACATACATACATACATACATACATACATACATACATACATACATACATACATACATAATGCCCAACAAGAATATCTTTTCATATTGTATTAATTTCCTAGATTAAATGTAGGTAATTGGGTACAAATAGTGAGTCATACTTTCTAGTTTTTATGGATAAAATAAACAAAATATACCTAAATGTTTAGGTACATTGCAATAGATATTCAAAATTTATCATATCGTAATAGTTATATATGTACAAACATACCGGTTAAAGAGTCTTTGAAGTCACCCCTTACCTGAGAACAGCGGGCTGTCCATAAATCCGACTCACAGCATGTGATCTTACAATCTAATGTTTTAATTTTTTATAAATAAATACCAGAAACGTAAGAATTTTTTTTTCTGATTTCAACCATATATAATACTTACGTAAAATTTTGAAGTTTACAGACAAGATACCAAAATATTCTACATTACACTAAGAAATAAGATAAGATATAACATAAAGTAAGTGTCACATGTGGCATGAGTTGAATTTAACGACCGTTCGGCGATTTGATGGCTACGCACCTATAGCTTAGCGTCAGCGCGTAGAGCTAAAGGTTGCGAGTTCGAGTCTCGCTGGGTGCGACATTTTTTCAATTTCTTCTTAATGTCCTTTAATATATTTTTGTTTGTATACTTTCTAAAAACTTTCAAAATTTTCAAAAATTAACATAAAGTACCTCTAGCGCCTGTATCTAACTCTCAATATATATAAATAAAAAATAATAAATATATAAAAGAACCTTAATCCTACAAAAATGCATAATAATCATTAGATATAAATTACGAATACTGAATCTAAGGCAGCAAGAGATAATCTCAAAATGAGGTTTTTTAAATAAACAAACTTTAACAATACTTAGAATTAAAGAGGTGACTCCAAAGACTCTTTAACCACTATATCAAATAAATCAACCAACTAAAATATATAATATTTATCGTGTTTCGTCCTTGTATGTGAATGCTGTCGAATAATCGATTTTCAGTGGAAGTACGTTGGGAGAGAAGGGAAATTTTCGACTAGGGTTGAAAGAAAATTATTTACACACCAAGTAATACATATTTTTTAATAGTTATTTCTAAATAACAAAATTCTAGCTTGAAATCTACTGTAATAAAATTTTGTTGTCTAATATAGGTACTATATTTTTTTATTCATACTATTCCATAGCTATTTTCCCCTTTCCATAACATTTAGATTTGTAGATAAAATATGAAAATGTCAGTTTTCCCTTTCAGTGTTGTCGCGAGTCTGAGATCGATTTTCATTTCCTTTACAACCTCCGCCTCGTTGTAATATGCACGAACCAAAAAGTCTTAAAGAGTTTCTGCCAAACCACATTAATTTACCAATGCATCTGATAATTAAAAAGTAAAAAGTGTACAATACTTTCGTGATGATAATTCATAATCAATATAATTTTACCTGAATTTCCCTTGAAATAAAATTTTATTCATCAATAAATAGTGTGGAAAACAGTAACATATGTTCCAGTCGGCACGCCCTCTAGGGAAATGTTTTTCTATTTTCTTGTCTTGCCAGACATCCAGAGCCGCATTCAGTCTTATAATTATCTTTTATTCCCAGTTGGTATCGACCAGTTACCATGCCGCACTAAACTACGTAATGTAATTGATGATGTCTATCTACGTATTTTATTAATAATGAAAGTTACTGAAATGTTAATTTATTAAGGATTAGTGTTATGACTTCTGATAAATAATCTAATATTTTCATATAAAATTTGTGTTTTATGAATTATTAACTATTCATTATCTATGTACGTACATATATATGTACTGACATATTTGAAATTAAAATATATAATTTTTTTAATTAAATAAATTAAAATCAATCCATTTCAAGATTTTTTATAATTCTAATGTTTTATACGAGATATATTTCTGGTATCTTATAGTTAGTTCCCCTTATAAATCATATCTTTTAAATTGTTTAATTAACTTTATTTGATCAGTGGTTTATATTTATAGGGCCAAGCAATTGTCCAACTTGCTAAAACCGTCCCAGATGTAACTATTTTTGGTGTATGTTCCAAAGGAAAGCACGAAGCCTTAAAAGCAGCTGAGTCTCCCATTGACCACTTGTTGGAAAAAGGTTCTGATTATGTAAGCGAAGTTCGTAAAATCTCTCCTGAAGGTGTAGATATCGTCTTAGATTGCTTGTGTGGTGAAGAATGCAACAAAGGATATAATCTTCTCAAACCGATGGGAAGGTATATTCTATACGGATCATCTAATGTCGTTACTGGCGAAACCAAGAGTTTCTTCAGCGCTGCTCGTTCGGTAAATATACAGCTTTTAATTATAAAGAAATAATTTGTTACATTATATTGTTTTTAGTGGTGGCAAGTTGATAAGGTTTCTCCATTGAAACTTTTTGATGAAAATCGTACACTTGCTGGTTTCAATTTAAGACATCTTATGTACCAACAGCAGGGTCATGAATATGTCAAAAAAGTTGTTCAGAAGGTATTTCAACTGTTCCAAGAGAAGAAAATTAAGCCTTTGTTAGATTCCACTTGGGCACTTGAAGATGTAAGTAGCAATCCATTTTTTCAAACATAGTATTATGATAGTTGTTACAAATAGTACATGAAGCTTTTATATATTTTTAGTCGACTGTAGTAGACTGTTTAAATTCAATTTTGATTTTTTTAACAGAGTGTTAAAATTTTATAGTTATAATTTTATAAGCATAAGTACCCGTTTTTGGTCAAAGTAAAACGGAATATTCACGATGACCTCTTCTCATTCTTTGTTACAAGTTTATGCTTACACGTTACTGGATCGACCTTTCTGACTCCTTAAAACATAATCAAGGAAACCCTAATTGGATCAATAGTGGTTTTTCCACGAATATCCACATCACCAGTGTGGCTCGTACATATGCGATTGTCGAGTAGCAGAACCATACAATAGACAAGGACATATGCATTTTTTATAAATTTCTTTTTTATTTCAAAGTTTTCAGGCCTTCTATCAATATTTATTCAAGCCATATAACAGTACACGTTTTCATTGATTAATTTTTTATGTAGTTTTCTGTTCAATTTAAAACAGTTTCAGCAGTTTTGTTCAGGTTTAAGAAGTATTGTAGAGTAATTTCTACGTTGTTTATGTAAAATTGACTATAAAATAAAAAATTAACAAATTTAGAATTTTGAGTAAGAATTTTAAGAATGTCGATTTTAAGCAAAACGACAATAATAAGTAAATTACCCAACATCAACTTAGGCTTTTTACAGGTCGTAAGATTTATTTTTTTAAACACATTGCTAGTTTATTTCTGTTTATTTTTCATTCTCCTGTTTGTTGTTTTTTTTCGTTTGTACTCTTTCCTTGTTCAGATTGGTTATTTGTTTAATATTCTTCTTATCTTATATCCAGGCATTTAAAACCCATGCATTGTCTCCTTATTGTTTTTATAATATATTTTGTATATTTTATATCCTATTTGGCTCAAAAAATAACATAATATTTCACTGTTTCTGTTTTACTTTCATTAGCCTTTTTTTTCTGTTCAACAATATTCGAGCGCTCAAGTACATAAATTATTAATATTTTTGAATAGTACTTTTGCTAGAGCTTTTTTACCTTCCGAACAGCAACGCTGTTAGAGGAAGGTATTGTGATCGCGAAAAATTTCGATCTCGGGTTTTTAGCGGAAATACGCGTTTTAGGGTTCCTTGAGCCTAAAAAACCCAAAAATAAAAAATGTCTGTCTGTGTGTCTGTGAACACATTTGCGGCTAAATGGCTAATCGGATCGGAATGAAACTATAAAACCTTACTTATAATCACCATCGGAGAAATCTGATAGAATTTGAGTAAAATCGGCCGACCGGAAGTGGACGTTTACTCTTATCAAAAAATGGAATTTTTTGAAAATATTGGGTTTTCAAATAGTTATTGGCAAAATATTTATACTTTATGGAAAGAACATGTAATTTACGACATTTTTGAAAGAATACATTTTTTTGATATTTTCATTAGTTTTCGAGATATTGACACTTTTATCAAAAACTGGAAATATGTGAAATAAAAATTATGGATTCGCTCTTGTTCGGAAGGTCGTGTGGTGCCAACACCAGATTTTTATTATTTACATTTTCTTTTGGTTGACTATAGTATCATAATGTGATTTATTTTGCCTTGTGTACCAAAAGCAGATCAGTCTGTGTTTCAGAGTTAAGTTGTCAAATTAAAAATTGTGAGTTCAGAACCCAAAAAGTTATGGATTAGTATCCGGAAAGGCTTCGTTAAATAGTTATGTTCCAAATTTGGTGGTTAAAATTAGGCTCTTAACATTTTTCTCAAAACCAAAAATAGCTAAAAAACAGAACTTCGGTTAAGATTTTTGACTAGTCGAAATACATCGAAAGGCTACTTTTTTAAATTATCCCCTACTATCAAAAAGGGTGAAACAACCCTCTTTTGTTTTCTACAAGTTCTTTTTTACCTGTTTTGTCATAAAAAATCCATTCTGGATAGACTGATACATTTAGAATATTTTGTAATTCCTAAATTTTATTATAATAATAATAACAATAATAAACTGGTTTATTTCACAAAATATTATAAATCAATACAGGTACCTGTAGAAAAAAAAAAGAAAAACATTTAAGCAAAGAACTGATTTAAAATCACTTGTTAATGCTCTTAAAGTCACTATTTAGTAAGAATTTGGTCACAATTTGGGTAAATTTTCACAATTGGGTAAAAAGACACATTTGGGAAATAAAGTCACAATTTGGGAGTCACAAAATTAATCATTTTTAACCATATTCATAATCTAAATCCTAAACAGTTCCTACCTATGTAAACATATTTCGTATAGCAACTCTTTCCGTTTGCAATAGTCATATTTTAAGTTTCTTTTTAAATGATTTTATACAAACAATTTCTTTTAGCTCTTTTGGAAAAAAGTTACAAAACTTTGGCGCTAAGTAGTCACTGGATATCTTTTTTAGAAGCCGGAACCACCATACAATCGTTTTTAAATCTAGTGTATTTTTCGTGAGTAACTGTTTGTAATTTTATTTTGCCCTTGTTTAGTAACATGATTTTTAAGAAATACAGCTGCCTTAGATCGAAAACACCTGCCTCTTTAAATAGAATATCACTAGAATATTTTTTGTTTTTGTTAAAAATTACTTTTAAAATCCATTTTTGAATCACGTCCAACTTTTTAAGATAGCAGTTCTTTACGCCACCCCAACCTACAATCCCATAGTTAAGCTGCCATTGAACAAGCGCATAATATAAAGTTTTCATTTGATCGGTTTTTAAATAATCTTTAAATTGTGATAACCGTGTTGTTAAGTATCGCGTGTTGGACATTATATTCTTAATTTGCTTGTCCCACCTCAGATGCTCATCTATAATAATTCCAAGATATTTAATTGATTCAGCTCTTGAAATAATTTTGTTATCTTCAATATTTAGAAATCTATAATTTGGAAGATTATTAGCGTATAAAGAAAATAACAAATTTCGTTTTTGATTGATTAAGGGTAAGTTTGTTATGTTGAAACCATTTAAATATAGAAAGTAACTCATTTTCAGCTTTAATTTTAAGATCATTCCAATTTTTTCTTGAGTAAATAATAACCGTATCGTCTGCAAAACTTATTACTTTGCCCTGTCTATCTTGTTTTAGGAGATTGTTGATGTAAATATTAAAAAGCAGCGGACCCAAAACTGTTCCCTGTGGCACACCACAAGTCACAGCTCCAAGTTCACAGCATATCTATTTTTACATATTGACGTCTATTGCTTAAATAACTTTAAATAAATTTAAAACACTCTCCCGGATACCTACTGGTTCGAGTTTGGCAATTAGTTTTTGATGGGAAACTGTGTCAAAAGCTTTTGTCAAATCCACAAACACACAAAGAGATGCTTGTTTATTATCTAAATTTTTGTAAATATTTGTTGTCAAGTCATAGATTGCATCTTCAGTAGATTTTCCTGCTCTAAACCCATATTGTTTTGGTGATAAGATTTTTTGTTTTTCTAAAAATGACACAATTCTTTGCTTAATGATTTTTTCAAAAAATTTTGATTTGTTAGAAATTAAAGAAATTGGTCTATAATTGCCCATTTCGGTTTTTACACCATTTTTAAACAAGGCTTTAACCTCGCCCAGCTTTAAAGATTTAGGAAAATCACCTATTCTAAAACTTAGATTAACTAAATATACTAAGACTGACGATATTTTATTAGCAATCTCTTTAAGTGTTTCAGAACGAATTCCATCTGGCCCCGGGGATTTTTTTGTTTTAAGAGAACCTATTGTTTTTTTAATTTCTTGTTCTGTAGTTTCTTTTAAATAAAATAAACTTTTAGTTGATCTACCTACATTCTCTTTAAAGTTATTTAATGGTTTTATCTCGTTACATAAATTTTCTCCCGTTACATAAATTTTCTCCAATTCGACAAAAATATTTATTAAAGTTATTGGCAATCTCAAGTTTGTTAGTAATGATTTTTGAGTCTGAAGTTTCAATTTTATCAATATTAGTTTTTTGTTTGGACTTATTACATAATTTATTAACACAGTTCCAGTTTTTTGAAATTAAATTTTGGGCGTATTCGTGTTTTGCATTTTTTATAGTTTTAACTAGTTAAATACATTAAATACATGTATTAACAAATACATTTTCTTGGATTGCCGGCGACTTGTATATGCACGTTAAAAGAAATTTTTCCGATTTATCTAAAATATTTAGTTTAACACATTTAACGTCTCCTATAAAGGAACATGAAAAATTTACAGGAATCAATTCCATGAGAAAGGCCATAATCCCATCGCACCTATTATACAAACCACTATTATAAAATGAAACGTACCCTTTTAAGTCAAATATTTGTTTATCTGATATTAAATGCGTTTCAGTCAATAAAATGATATCAAATCCATCCTTAATTTGTTCTAAAAAACATAAAAACTGGTCAAAATTTGTATTTATCCCACATATGTTTAGTTGGAGTATTTTAAAGCTGTTATTTTGGATTTTATTATTAAGGCAGTCCAACGTTTTAGCAACTATTGGGAATACTGGCTTCTCTTGAAAATTTCTTATGAGTGGATCCGTTTAAGTTTGTTTTTCCTTAAATTACTTAAAACCTAATCAGTAAAAATATAAAAAAACTAGCCTAAATGATTTAAAAAAGACACTAAATTAATAATAATATTAAATCTGAAAAGTTTGTTGTTGTAAATAGGTTAAAATATTTTAAATATGTACCTACTATATTATATTTATGAAATTAAAATTTGAAATAAAAAAGAAAATTGTATCAATAAAAATTGTATAAATAAAACAACAAACTAACATAAATTTTAAAAAAGGATTGAAATATAAAAAGTAAAAGGGTTTAAAAACTGTAAGAGTTAAAATTAAAATACTTAAACTTTTAATTTATGTCCTTTTGATCTTTTGTTTGGTTTCGGGTAACCCTTTTGCTGGGGTTTTCTTCCTTCTCGGAATGGGATTGTTTTCTCTTATTTTTTGTTTCAAATTCCTCAAATCTATTTTTATATTTTTTTTTTTTTTTTGAGGTTGGTGGACAACTGCCTCCCGCTTTTTCAGGTCTCCTTTTTTTACTTTTAAACGTTTATTTATATTTATAACCTTTTTCTTTACAGGATTTAGTACAAAATTTTATAAAAAATATAATATTCGACTTCCTCCTGCTTCATCCTGGTCTCCTTTTGCACCCCCTCCTTGCTACAAAGGCATTATGAGGTGTTTTGGACTTGCTACTAAGGGTGTCTTGTTAATGTTATGGTTTGTCTAGTTGTTATGGTTGTCATGTCGTGGAAAAATCGAAAAAACCACGTCAGTACGTTACAGTTTTGTCTGTGACTACGCCTCTGTCGAGTGTTCATTTTGCGTGTCGGAGCGTGTCCCTCCGCAAGTAGTCGACTCCGTCAATTAGTTGTTGATTTAGTTTGCGCCGGCCAATTGCCGACGGACACGTCTCCTATGTATGTATGTATGTTAGTGTATTATTTGATTGTTTTCAGTCATTTTGTTTGTAAGTTAGTCTGTAAATAATGGAAGTTTCTCGTGAAGCAATCCATGTTTTCTATCAGGGAGTGTGTTTGTAGTAACTTGCAAAATTTTGTTTTTAATGTCTTCTGGTAGACTGCTCTGATAGAATTTATTTGCTGAATTTCTTATGAATTCTTTCAGATTTTCCACGTTCGCTTCACGATGCAATTCCATTATTGGTGTGGCTCGTTTTTTGTCTAGTATGAGACGTAGACATCTATTTTGGATTTTTTGGAGTTTTTCTAGTTTTGTGTCGCTTGTCGAACAGTATACTTGGTGTCCATATGTTAATGTGGGTCGAAGAATTTGTTTGTAGAGTAAGATTTTGTTTTGTTGTGTCATTTGGCTGTTGCGGCAAAGTAGGGGAAAAAGTTTACTTGTCATACCTCTGGTTTTGTTTATTCTGTCCTTCAAATGTTCGTTGTAGTTAAGTCTTTTGTCTAGGTAAAATCCTAAATATTTAATGTGTGGTTTGTCTGTAATTTCTTGTCCATCTATTTTTACGTTTTTAAAAATTTTGTTGTTTGTTCCTCGTTTAGTCATAACTATAAGTTCTGTCTTTTTAGGATTTATTGTCATTTTGTTTTGTTTAAGGTAAGGTAAGAGTATTCTGTTAGTTTGAATGTCTATTTTTCTTGCCGCAATTTCAGCCATGTCTGATCTGTTATACAAGCAGGTGTCATCTGCGTATAACGCAGTTTTGACCGCATGGTCTGTCGGTATATCAAGCATCATAATATTGTATAACGTTGGTGATATAACCGACCCTTGTGGGACCCCCGCCTGCATAACACATTTGTCCGATAAATTGTTATTTATTCTTACTCTAAATGTCCTGTTTTGTAGGTAAGAGTGTATTGTTTTAACTATGTAAGGTGGAAAATTGTTCGTCATCATTTTGTGGGTTAGTCCGTCAGTCCATACGGTGTCAAAAGCTTTTTCCATGTCAAGGGCCATAAGTACTGTCGCTTGTCCTTGTCGAAACCCTTCTTTTATGTGTTCAATTACTTTAATGATTTGTCCCACAGTACTATGGCCTTCTCTAAAACCGTATTGTATAGATGGTCTTCTACAGTGTATTCCTTTTCGTTAACAACCAACTTTTTGCTTTTGATTTGTGCGTCTGGCTGAGTTTGACGAGCCTCTTTTAAATGTTTTCTTAATAACTTTCTCTCCTCGTACTCTTCCTGTGTGTATTCGTGGCAAATAAAGATTTTTGTATTTTTAAGCTTTTTAGCGTTCTTAAGTATATCTTGACGTAGGAAGTAGCTATTAACCTCAACAGAAATTGGACGTACTTTTTCAGTGCTGGGTTTTCCTAATCGATATATGTTTCGAAAATCACTAAGCTGACAATGTACGCCCAGTTTATTCAACAAAGCTAGGCAACAATTTGTCTCAACAAAAATGTCTTTTGTCTCTTGTTCCCCCAATCCGTGTATCACTAATTTAAACTTCTTTGTTTCCCTTTCAACTCTCTTCAGTTTTTCCTCCAGCCTTTTCCTTTAAAAACTCGTTTTCTTTTCTTACCTCTTGTAGTTACCTTTGAAAATCTTTTCTCAGATCTTGAATTTCGGAGGAAAATGTTGTTCTATTTTGTAGTATTTCCTCTTTTACTTCGTTGTTGGAATCCAATAATGATTTTAAAAGCCCTTTTATATCGTCATTTGATGCCATTTTTAGCATTTACCATTTAACTCCAAATTAATTTTTGTTTACTTTAAGTGTATGGTACGCTTTATTTCTTTCAATTAATATTGGTACTGGCAGCAAAAAATTGTACCGATAAACTAGCTACGTGCAAAAACTTTTGTTTGTATTTGGGCCACGCTACTTGTAACCAAATGATCTATTTATATGTTAAGTAGGTATTTAAAAATAACATAAATAGGTACATAGTCAATAATGTTCCTCTGTGCCACTTTTCACAATTTTCTTTGCACTTTTTCCTATTGTATTAGGGTTTTTTTACAGAGCACTTTGTCTTATACGTCTTACTTATAAAGGTAGTTACAAACCTTTATTGTTTAAAGTGAACGCTTTTTATCAAAAAAAAAAAAAATGAAATATTTAAATCCGCATTATCATTTTAACACGTAAAAATGTGTAGTAAAAAAACGACGAGAGGGTTGCTTATTTTACGCTTTTTAATAATAGGGGATAATTAAAAAATAAAATTTTAAAGTGTTTCCACTAGTACAAAAAAAATTACCATTACGTTTCCAGATATTGCTTTATAAGAAAGTTTTTTCTTATTTTTGGTTGCTAAATTTTTAAGTTTGATTATTTAAGTCTGAAACACCCTGTATATTCTTCTTGGCTCAGTTTACTATCTTCTAAAGTTTATTTAACTTTAAGATTTTCTGTTGGTTGTCCTTTTATTCATGTTATAACTTAATTTCTTATTTAACGTAATTGTTATTAACCATAAGAATTATGGATTTACTTTGAACTCATGGAGTTTTTTATTTCAAATATTTGGTCAGTTGTTCCTTTTCTTAATCCTACTGGTTGCAATTGCGTTGGCAATATATAGATTGGAGTGTCAATGCGGCGTAGCAAAGGTATGATACATGCAAGCTTCAGTTTATTGTACTCAGAATGTATTTATTTTACATCGCATTCTTAATCTACTAATCGCCTTATAGTGATATTAAATATTCTGTCATTAATTATAATTGATTTATGACCTACAATTTAAAGAAAAATTCTTGATTCCTGATCAAACTTACGGCAATACTGTATGTTTTATAAGAATTCAGGACTTCCGCTCCTCAAACGATGATTTTAATATGTGCATGCGAAGTTGTCAGCGACATGTTGGCGAGTAATGCCATCCACCGCTATGAGGAGGCTCAAATAGTACCACTAGACATCTCAAAAGCATTTGATCAAGTGTGGCATGCAGCTCTTTGGAACAAACTGCCTTCATACGGACTCTCGCAAAACCTTTGCAGATGGATATCCAACTTTCTCTCCAACAGGCAAATCCAAGTTGCTGTAGATGCACATTCTTCCAACCTCTACAAGATCAACGCTGGAGTTCCCCAAGGATCGGCTCTAGCTCCTACTCTATTCTTATTACACATTAATGATCTACTAGAAGCCACTAATAACCCGATACATGGTTTTGCAGATGATAGCTACCTACACTGTAGCAAAGCGCACAACCGTCCCATACCTCTAGATATTCTGGAAGAGGACAGAAGATCCATAACGGCTTCACTCATTCAATCAAGATTTGAGAATTGTAGACGAGTGGGGAAGAAAGAATCTTGTTAATTTCAACGCTTTCAAGATAAAGACATGTTGCCTGTCCAACAAGAGGCAAACATGAGACTCATCCATTACAATCAACGATCAGACACTGGTAGCGGGCGACTCCATTACGCTGGTTGGTTTAACGATCTCCCAGGACCTACTATGGAACGAACATATTGCATCCATAGCAACTGCAGCAGGAAAGAAATTAGGCTTTCTGTTTAGAGTAAAATATTTTTCTCCATCCAACTTAGCTACTCTTTACAAAGCCCAAATACGACCTAATCTTGAACACTGCTCGCATGTATGGGGTTCGGCGGCTCCGTCAAGGCTCGGAGTTCTTAATGCAATACAGAGAAGAGTAGTTCGACTAATAAACGACACCAGTATCACCAAAAACCTAGCTTCATTATCCCACCGAAGAACAGTGTCTGATCTTTCCTTGTTTTACCGATACATAAACGGATTTTGCTCAGAAGAACTCCGATCTATAATGCCTCCACTTGTCAGGCCAGCCAGAGCAACGCGACGTGCCAACTCCATGCACCCTTATACTGTTCAATGCTGGACATCGAGAACGGATCGATTCGATCGTTCCTTCATTCCCAGGGAATGGAACTCCTTACCTTCCCACGTCTTCCCACTCGTCCCAACTTGCAGGCCTTTAAATCCCAAATTAATAAATTGTCTCTTCTGCCCCAATAGATGTTCTCGGTACATTTATATTTAGGTCTATACCTACGAGGACATCCTTAATATAAAAAAAAAAGATTACTAAAGAGATAAAAAAAACCCACATTGCACCACGTGCAAATGGAAAAACTTTGTAGGAACAGGGCCGACGACAGACAGATACTAACTCCTTTCAAACTTCCCATCCACTCCCTGAAAAGGACATAAGTCCTACAACAGGGTCCTCTTACATTCCAAACTCCTTAAAATTCCCATATTTATCCTCCAAATTATATTCTCATTCATTCATTCAAGAGATAAAAAGGTTTGTTACTAAAAGATTGTTGTTGGTAAAGCTACTATTTATTTTCAAAAACTATTGTGTCTTTTACTGTGGTATACAAATCGAGTTAAGTAGGCGTTTTTCAAACCATCCATTTATCTGTTGACTACCGGGAAAGTAGTTCCAAAGAAAAACTTTAATATTTACTATGTTTTAGGTTGCTGAAGGTATGCAGATGATGCATGATCGTAAAAACGTTGGAAAAATTATTCTAGACCCAAGTTTAGATCCTAAACCCAAGCCAGCAACTCCAGCTAAAGGTAAGAAAGAAGACAAGAAGAAACAGTCTTCAGAGGAAAAGAAAGAACCCGAGGAAAAAAAGGAACCTGAGGAAAAGAAAGAAGAAACTAAGGAGGAGAAAAAGGAGGAACCTGCTACTAATGGCGAATCAGCAGGTGACTCTGGTAAGCATATTTAATTTTTACACTTTATGGGATTTTTTTTATATATTTACATTTTTTAGAATCCAAGGAATCGAGTTGAATTCTCACGTAGTAAACAAAAGGAGCTATCTTAAAATATATAATAAATATATGCTTACATTTTTTATCGTTTATTTGAATTATAGTTATTTTAATATATAAACTTTAAATGCGACGGACAAACAGATCTCAAGCGATTTTTTAAAGATTTTTAAACCATTATGTTAGTTAGGTTACATTTTTTTCTAATTTCCCATTTCTGTTATAAATGTCCTGGGTTAATCTTTTCAAAATTTCTACAAATCATTTTTACAATAATACTCATTATAACTGAGGTAATTATAAACCCTGGACGATTTTTATGGAATGGGAATGTTGGAAAGAATTTAGTTAAGTGCAAACTGTTATCTTGGGTACACGGGCTGAGCGGTTAATACTGAATTTAACATTTATTGATTATTGTAATATGTATTTACGTAGATACATTTATGACAAGATTGTGTCCAAACACAGTTATAGTAGTTTACGTAACAAGTCCAGAAAGTGGTCTTTTACTGGACGAGTGGGCAATTGCAAGGCGAGTCCTGCAAGCCTGCGAGTCCAGTAAAAGCACTTTTGGGACGTATTACGTACAATATATTTTTTTTTAAACCCGCCAGAATTTAGTAATTTCCAGTTTATTTTTGTGTCAGAAAATCTCATTTTGTCGGACCGAGCCAGAAAATTATTGTGATAGTCCGGTAAAAGCTTTTACCGGACTCATTTTTATTTTCTGACCTTGTCTGACAAAATGAGATTTTCTGACCTAAAAATAAACCGGAAAGTACTAATTTCTGGCCGGTTTAAAAAAAAAGTTATTACAGGTGTGCCTTAATTTGTTGGTAGTATCATTCATCTGGAACTGCCATACGCACAAACACATTTTTCTAAAACAACAGTTGGAAATGTATGCAAGTTACGAATGATTCTACGTGAATACGTAATTAACAAAATTAAAATTTTACTCTTAAAAAATTTTGACTCTTTTTTTCAAACGCAATATTCACCAACGAATACAAAAAATGAACTTTAATATAAAACAAATTTTACATTTCAAGATATTTTTTCCATTCTTCAGGTGTTTTAGGTGGCGTTGTGTTTGAAACTTTTTTGTACAAATAGCATGTTGAAGACACTTTGCATCTTTTTTTTTATAATGAATATTTCTATGTTTACTACTGTTTTTCGGTTTTTTTTATAAAATGCTGCCTATAAAAATGGATTGAAAACTGTGTCCTTTGATAGAAATATTCTCCACAATAAGCACAAATTTCCGAATATCTTCTACACTCATGTTTAAATCGTTGATATACCGATGAAAAACCTAAAATAATAAAATATTTGATATATCAAAACATTTATCTAAACATCAACAAATTTTAATGGTTTCCTTACGGAAATCGACAAATTTACCGGTTTTTTGTTTTTATGGCAAAGTTTTTATGAATTTTTGGTTATTTTTGCGAAATTTGACAATTTTTCTGAAAATATAGACAAATTTTAACTGTTTATTTTATGAATATCGACAAATTTATCGGTTTTCTGTTTTTTATCAAGGTTTTGATGATTTTTTGGTTATTTTTATGAAATTTTGATGATTTAAGGTTTTTTGAATTTTTTGGCTAGTTTTAGTATTAAGCAATCTGTAAAACCCTTTAACCCAAAAAAAGTTATGAACCAAAACACAAAAAAAATCTAAATCTTTCGTATTTCTTACAAAAATATTCCAATACCAAAAAAAAAATTAAAGAAACGAAAAAAGACTAATTTAAAAATTAGAAGAAACGTACTTTTTATGCAAAAAGGACACTGGTACCTGTTGCCCACTTTCTCTTTTTTCCTCATTTGCTGTTTATTTCCATCTACAACTTCGGTATCTTCACTTTTTAGTGTAGGTAAATCGCAAACACTATGTAATAATTCTTTCTTTATTTCGAAATCTATACTTTCCAATTCCTCTTTAATAGTTCGGGGATCATTATTTTGTCCAAATTTATTAGCATTAATTTTCTCTACTAACTCATATTCGTATTGATTAGAAGAACTTTCAGTTTTAGAAATGTCTGAATTATTAGTTGAAGTGCTTTCTATTTCTGTTTTGATATTAACGTCTATTAATTCTAAATCTAGTCCTACATTTAAATCAATTTCTGATTCATCTATTTCTTAATTCGGATCACTAAAGTCCATCTTTTTTGGTAAATGTAAATACAGTGAAATTAATAAAGCGGTTCCGAGAGGGAGCTGCAAATTAAAATATGGTGTTCGTTTAAAAATTTGGATATAATTTCTAGCTTATCAATTATAATACTGACAGTGGGTTTATACAGCAAATAAGATAAAATTAAGAAATAAGAACCAATGAAATCACGGCTTTTTTTGACAATGACATTCATGTCGACTGACAACTTCATGTTTATTGTACTTTGTGCGCCAAAACTTTTAACCTAATTTTTAATTTTCATGTATGGTCGTTTCACATTTCACGGGAGCTCTTTATATATTTGTTTAGTAAATTTTTGGAAACAGTAAACAAAAACAAAGAGCGAAAAAATATTGAAGGTTAGGAATGTAACAATTCTGTCATTTCTGTCTGCAGTCTGCACAACATGCGTACTTCAAATTTCCGAACTAAAATAAGATAAGAATGAAAAATAAGTCCATTCTTATTTAAGGTAGTTGTCGTGGTACAGTATTGTCAGAAAGTTTTAGATTATACGCGCCACAAAAGTATACCAGCTTGTAGCTAAGTGATCGATAATTTTTACACTAGACTGTACCCGTGCAGCCGTCTATATAGACAACCACTCTTACATATTTTTCAAAGTTTAAATTCGGCGACGTCGCTTATGTGCAACCAGTAGATATATTGGAGATTACTAGAAATTTAAAATTTTTATATGTATTCCTTAGTCCGTTCGAAATTACCGCGCAAATAATATATAAACTCGCGTACAGCGTTGCCAAGTTGTTTCGGTCCGACTCCATGAATGTATACTTTTATATAAATTGTTGAACTTTAAACCGTTATTTATAAATAATTAGACGGTCAAAAAATTTTATAATTTTTTTTTAAAGTCGTAATCAATGTATTAAAAGACTGTGAGTTTTTGGGCACTTTCTGACAGTTAGTTCTTTTTTTATAAATAACAAACTGCTTCAGAACTACAGAGATCGTATATACTCAATGTTAATTACCGAATTTTTAATTAAGTTTATCTCGGATTCTATACGGTGGATCGACTTCAAATTTTTAGGGTAATTGTATTATCGTGTCGTTATTAAGTATACAAAAATTTATAACTTTCTGACGGTGTACCCTAACCACGACAACTACCTTAATTCCTTATTTCTTATTTTATTTCAGTACATGTATAAATAAACGCTCTCATTGAATTACGTATGTTCTATTTTCTTATCTTATTCCTTATTTTATCTTATTCGCTGTATAAACCCACAGTGACCTTAATAAAAGTACTAACACTGTTGACCGATTAATATAATTATGTGCAGATATTTGTATAATATAAATTACAACAAAGCGTCTACAAAAGAATACTGTTTTCTCTACTTTTAACCACGTGGCAAAGAATTTAGTCAAAAGTAATCGATCATAACTAAGGCACTAAATAAACAAAATATTATCATCAGCCATGTTTTGTCCAATGTCAACCACAAAACCAGAGATAATAGAACAGATGTGTTGATGCCTAATATAAAGTTGGCAACAAGTTCCAAACTGCGCACCATGTTTAAAACTTTACTTCTACACCCTTTTTATGCTTAAAGTACCTTAAATTTATTTTAAACTAAAACCACTGGTACTTACTCTGTCACTATGCAGTTATAAGTACTTTTTCGCTTTTCCCGCTACCAGCTGGTTTAGTTCAAATTTTTACCACTACAAAATACGATTGCACGTCTCTTTAATTTGTCTATGATCTAACACGTGAATTGAGTGACATTTGACAAAAAATGGCCGATGATAATACCTATAATACCTATATCTATAGTACCTTATCATAACGAATGTTTTACGAATGTCATAAAGTTATTGGAACGTAGTTCCTTATCGTGCGTTGTCAAGGAGACTAGACCAGAGATAATATATAATAAAGAGATGTACTGATACCTATTATGAAATTGGTTTCATGTTTTGAGCGACGGTGGCGCGCCAACAATAGGGGTAAGAAGTTCATCGATTCAAAAAATTGGCGGGACAGGGTATGCATTTTGTTTGTTTTTTATAGAAATACACTTTTTAAGCTCATATTTTAATATCACAGAGAAGTATGATTGTTACTTCAAATAAATAATTATATACCTATAGTATGTTCGAAAACTAAGAATAATATTAAGTAGAAACACACGAATTATATTAAAAGTAGCACCTATCGATTAAAGAGATTGCACAACGCCCTCGATAACTTAAAATTAGAAAATATATGAAACTTTTTATTCTTAAAATTTGAATCGGGAATTGGGTAAAAATATTTACTTGAACAATGTGGCACAGCGCATTTATGTTTAAAATAATTCGGTAATTGCATAGTTAAAACTGTACACTGTACTTTTATACACATTACGGATTTAAAACTATTTTAAAATAATATTAAAATTAAAACTAATTCTAATAATACCTACTTCAACCGCCATTATAGTATTAATTTCAGCTCACCAGCTGATCGAGTTTAGGTGGTATAGTTCTCCTATCCACCACCGCAGCGCAGAGTTCTGGGGGCAAACAAAAAACATAGTGCCGCTTTTGCCCTATCTTTCAAAAAGTCTCTTTATATTGTATTGTCTCTGGCCTGGACGGAAAAAATTCAGACGAAAAGTTGTCACGACACGACACTTTTAAGCCGTGCGGCGTGCGCATGTTTCTCTATCTCTGTTCAAAATTAATACAGAATGTAATAAAAATTTTCAAAATGATTGAATTTTTTAAAATTTTCAAAATTTTTATATTTTTAAAAATTTTGAAAAATTTGAAAATTCTGAAAATTTTGAAACTTTAATGGATTACTAGATTCATACATACTTAATAACTTACACACGGCGTTGGTAAAATGCACACCAAGACTATCTGTATCCTTAATAGAACAGGTAAATTGCACACCAGCCTCACTAAGCTGCTTTAATCCTACATGTAATTTCCACACCAAGCAAATAATACAACTAATTGCATAATTTTTATTGAAAATTTATCATTAATTTTTGTTGTAATTTAAAGTTTTATTGAAATTGCCATTTTCAGAGTCATTAAAACGGTTGGGTAAAACGGTTCGTCTGTGATTGTAATTTTTTTCTAATATATTCGACATCTTTTTCTGTTACTGTTTCCGGCAGTTTGTTGTGTAGTTCTTTCCGAAAAAATTTTGACGGTTTCTTACTGGCTTTTCTTTTGCAGGAGTTACTAACTATTTTCCGATTCAGCTTCTTTACATCGGATTCGTGTATATGAAGATCTTCGTATCTAATAACTAAATGTTCAGGCACAATCGTGAAGACTTTTGATTTTCAGTCTTTTTTTGAACATCTTGAAGTAATAATCTCAAATAGTAATAGGCCACTATTTTTGTATTACAGGTCCTTACAATAAGACAGTTGGTATTTGTTAATTCTAGAATGAGATTGTTCGTTGACTCGTTGTTTATGTTAAAAACATTGTTGTTTAAGGTTAAGGCGTTATGAATTAAAAATATATAAAAAAAAGTGAGAGGTGTCAAGGGACACCCGGATGGAACGAAGTTCCTTTCGATTAATTAGCGAAGGAATTGTAATAAATTTTTGTTACTCCTTAAGAAACGATAAGATTTTCAAAATTTTTGAATTTTTCAGAAAGGCAACAATAAGTCTATAAACTCTAAATCCTACCTTTCAAGTTTACGAAAGATTATAGCTAAAAACATATCTTCTGCTATTATTTACAGTAATTTAACAACCATGTCTGTAAAAGAACCTATAAATATCTAGGAGCTTCTAGAGGATGGAATGGGACTTCCTTTTATTCCCGAAAATGTATCAAGAAACAGAAGAAGATCGGAAATATTTATTGTGTCTATATGAAAGACAAAAGAAATAGAAATAGACGATGCAAGCGGTACACCCACTAACAATTCAGACAAGGAAAATTCAGCTGTAATTCCATGTATTTCAGTAGAGGAGCAAGAAGATTCATGAATTTGCAAATAGCCGGTAGAGACTTCCAAAACGAAGGCCCGTTTATACAATGCCGCCCCTTCGAAATCATTACTCCCAAAATGTTAGATATAACCGAGAAGCAGAAGTAAATGAAGAGAAAAGATGTTTGGGGAAAGCATTTTGAAAAATTTTATTACATTCTGTATTAATTTTGAACAGAGAGAGAGACAGACAAAAGTGTAATCATTTACACATAACATATCCCAGCCACAGTTTTATTTTTTATTAATTTTGCTTCCATATCACTTAGGATCACTTTGCAAAATATACAAAATCAGCACTACAGAGTAACAACTGATAAGAAATAATAAATATCTTTCTTAATGATACTATTCAACAATACGGTTTTCCTACCCTCTACCTGTTGGAGGTCTGTGTGCAATTTACCTAGAGGATTATTCAAAAATTCAAATTCAAATTTAAAAATGTTTATTTGTTAAGTTTACATATTTTCTTAAGATTAGATAAAGTATTGAAGTTTTTCCCTATACCCTGCTATAGTGTCCTTTTCAGGGTAGCAAGGATTATTATAAATCCCTAATTTTGTCTATGTCGTTAAAAGATTATTATTATTATTATTATTGCTGTGTTTCTCAGACTTCTGATCTTATGTGTCTGGTTTCTTAACATATGTATCCAAGGATAAACCTTATCCCTCAGGATACATATGCATTTATACAGATTTTCTTATGTGTGCTGTAGATAGGATGGCCGTCTTTTGGTTCGAGTTTCCTAGGATGTCTTTCAAATTTTCCGCAAGATATTTAGGTACTGACTGTTCCGGTTGCTCCTCTGATTACTGGTATTACTTTAGCTTTCGTTACACACATTCTTTGGATTTCTATTTGGAGGTCTTTATATTTTAGTCTCTTTTCAGCCTCTTTTTCTATAACGTTGTCAGCATAAGGTATTGCTACATCTATTATTATAAGGCATTCCTTTTTCTTTAGATCTTTTATCACAATATCGGGTTTATTGGCAGTGATGGTTCTATCTGTTCTAACTTGTTGATCCCATAATATAGCAACTTCATCGTCTGGACTTCTTTCTACAGGTTTAGGTTCATCCTTGTACCATTCTTTTTCTACATTGATGTTATAATGCTTACAGATGTTATAGTGCAGGTTTTGGGCTACTTTGTTGTGTCTATCAAGGTACTCTTTCTTCGCAAGAATAGGACAGCTGGACATTATGTGCCAAATGGTTTCATCGAATTGTTTACATAAGCGGCATTTGCTGTCTACTTTTCTTTGAAGATTTTCTTTCGAATATAGTAAGTGGTTATTGCCTGGTCTTGGGCTGCAATTACCAAGCTTTCGACTCTCCACGTTCCAACCAACTGAAGGTGTTTTTCCTGCTAACATTGTTATTGTTCTTCACATTCCTTCCATACTGTCCATGCATCGTCTTTTGTAACCATTTCTCTTCCCTCTTGTCTATCATACTTTCTTTACATTTGTTTTTAATTGCTTTGACTTCTTTTAGAAGGTTTAGATCTGTCTCTTCAACTGCTGGGTTCCTTTCTGATGCAACTTCCTCTTTTTTCCATTTCTCACCTAGCTTTAGCACTGTTCTTTCTGATGGTCTAGTTCTTTATTATTATTATTATTATTACATAGTCTTGGGTTTTCCTTCCTTCCTTTTGGATTCGTAATCTGTTCTGAATAACAACTACAACATTCTGCATCTCTAATAAAGTAATATGTATTCATCTAACATTATGAAACAAATAATAAATAAATAAATAAATATTATAAATATAACTGTTAAATTTAAATCATTGGTGTATGTGGGAAGAAGAACAAATTTTGGGACCAACTTATTACTATCCCAATTAATGCAAACTAATTAAGAGTCAGAATTTTTAAAGAGCTACAATTTTATTGCCACATAGTATAAAGTGATTGATATCTCAGGTCCTACTAATGATAGAGGAGGCTGGACTGGTATATCAATATTTTTTATTTAGTTATAAGAAGGAGTCATGAATCAAAATTTTAAGTAGTTACACTTAGTTTTGTTGGCAATTTTGTACTGTCGTCAACAAAAGCTCAATTTTGTGAATAGTTAAAGAATTGACAAATTTTACACGAGTGGCTAAAATTTATACCGCCGCCCGATATCAAAATCAAGTCTGAGACCAATGAATTTAAGTATTTTTGTAAAATCGACATCTATATATATGGTGCTCACTTTTTCTCAATAGATTTTAAAAAACTTTTTTAATTCACACATATCTGTGTATCAGACCAAAAGTAAAATAGTCTAGCAATTTTCTGTAAAAATTATTTTTCCAAGTTGAATTCAAAGTAGATCGAGGGACAAATAAAATGTAAAAAATAGTCTTGTCCGTTATTTTTGCTAAAAAGCTATTGACGTTTTCTATGCATATCATAAAAAAAACGCAGAAAATTGGTGATTCTAGGAGCATTTATAATTTTTTTTATACATGCTTTAAGAAAAAACATTTTTTTTTTTATTTTGTAAATTAAGTTTTAGTAGTAAAAGCAGTTGCTTATGAGATTATTTTTAAATATTGATTGTCCAATTGTATTTTTTTTATAAATGTTTTATATTGTGTTAAGAATAATTATTTGAGCTTAAACCCGGATTGCGAATTTTTACAATCTGGATTTGTGCTCGAGTATGTATATATTATAAACTTACCATTATTGAAAAGTGTGTTAATATGCTACGAAATGCTTAAAATATTTATGTAAATGTAAGACTGATGTGTTATCGCTAAAGCTATTGTTTAGATGGCCGTAAAAATACAATGTATAAATGCCATTACTGTATTTTATTTCAGTCGTGGAACGCATATATTTTTTATAGATGTTACCGAATATCTCCGGTATTTATAATCAAGGGTAATATAACAAGACCTTGATTATAGTCAGCTATTTTTGTGGTATCTAGATTTTGAGAATATTTTAGTATCAATTTGTTGAGACATAATTTCACATTAATAATCTGATTAAAGCCCGAGAGCTTTAGTTTGAGGGCTTTAATCTTTGATTATTAATGTCAAATTATGTCGAAACAAATTGTAAAATATTCGAGAAATTTAGCAACAACAAAAATAGCCGACTATTAATCAAGGTCGCGTTATATTTAGGAAGATTATTTCCTGAGAAGACAAATTTTTGACATTTATATTTGACGTGACTATTTCTCTAGTGCAATAGTCGCTGATATTGTTCTAGTGCAATACGCCTCTCAGGCACCTCTAGTAGCGCCACACAGCGGACTGCCGCGACATGCGGTTGGGTCAATCGGCTGTGATAAGTGTCATATGCTATGTAATTCCACCGGAGTGTGTGCTTTTTTAAATTTAAAATTTTAATCGATTGTCGTGAAATGTCCGCGAAAAAAGTTAGTGGTCACACTTGTTGTGTTGTTGGGTGCAATTCCCGGGGTTATACTATCCCAGGAATAAGTTATTATAGATTTCCCTCGAAATCGTGGGAAGTAGCTCGTCGCAAGGATTGTATTGTCGCAGTCCGTCGAGTCGAGTATGTACCAATAATGTTTATCAAATAAAATGTTATGGAGTGACGAAAGTTTTTTTATTTTTGTTTTTTTCTTGGACATTTAGTTAGACACAGAAGCATTCAAATTTATTGTTAAATTTAAAAAGAAAAACTTATTGTGAGAAAAATACCCATTTTCTCATTAGAACCTATATAATATTATATGCTCTATCGAGAATTAGCGGTTTTTCAACTAAAGTTTTTAAATAACGCTCATTACAGAAGAGTGATTTTGCATGATAAACAATAGGCAATACACAGCACCTGACTCAACCTAATGCGGCCTTGCGCCACGAGGTAGCGCTGGCGTCGCAAAGTCGAGATGCCTGAGAAGCGTATAGTCAAGGGTAATATAACAAGACCTTGATTATAGTCGGCTATTTTTGTGGTATCTAGATTTCAAGAATATTTTAGTATCAATTTGTTGAGAGATAATTTGACGTTAATAATCTGATTAAAGCCCGAGAGCTTTAGCTCGAGGGCTTTAATCTTTGATTATTAATGTCAAATTATGTCTCAACAAATTGTAAAATGTTCGAGAAATTTAGCAACAACAAAAATAGCAAACTATTAATCAAGGTTGTGTTATATTTAGGAAGATTATTTCCTGAGAACAGCTTTTTCGATGGCATTAGAATCTAATGCACCAAATCTTTCCATTCTGGAAAATTATAACAATAATTAATAATGCCGTTGTTAAACTGACAAATATTTTACATTTATATTTGACGTGACTATTTCTCTAGTGCAATAGTCGCTGATATTTGATTCTGATTGGTCCAATTTCAAAAAATTATGACATTCTATTGGTTAATTTGAATCAAAGGAAATAATCGCTGATATTTGATTCTGATTGGTCCGATTTCAAAAAGTTATGACATTTTATTGGTTAATTTGAATCGAAGGAAATAATCCAATTTAAAAAATTCTTTTTGGATTCAAAAGAGTAGAGTGTCCTATTGGTCCCATAGAAATTTGGTTAAGGTCTGGTCATCAATGTGAAAGATATTCCAGGAAATACCACAAAAATCAACAGAATAAGCTCGGTAGTTAGTTAATATGTAAAATGTAAATAATGATGTATAACATAAAAACATAATAATTGGCGCGTTTCTGTCCCAATATAACCGATTTAAAAAAAGAGGGGGTTCCCAATTCGACCATAGTTTTTTTTTGTTACCGAATATCTCCGGTATTTATAATCTGATTTAAAAAATTCTTTTTGCATTCAAAAGAGTAGAGTGTCCGTGTGATCTCATAGAAATTTGATTAAGGTCTGGTCATAAATGTGAAAAATATTCCAAGAAACACCACAAAAATCAATAAAATAAGCTCTGCAGTTAAGTTAATATGTTACTAATGATGTATAACATAAAAACATAATAATTAGCCCGTTACTGTCCCACTCTTAAGCCAAAGACCTCTTCTCACAAGCAGAAGGAATGAGCATGTAATCAATTCTCTTGCTCACTGCGTGTTGGTGATTTCAGACAATTAAGTCTACGTTTCATCACGATGTTTTCCTTTACCGTACGTGCTTCGTGTTTCTAGGTGTTAGACAATTTACTTATGTCTCCAAAGAGTCCACATTGGAACATGTCGGGATTGTTGGGGATTGAACTCAGTACCTCTTGCACGGTATCTGGAAGGTTTTGAAAATAGTACATCATAAATCAAGTAGCAACTAAAAATGATTAAATAAAAACTTTTTTAAAAAAATTAAACCTCCTTCAAAAAAAATGCACTAAAAAGCCAGAAATAAAATCTTTATTTCTTAAAAAAATTAGAAACAACTAGGCATCTGATTTCAATTTCCTTGAAGTCGGCTCCAATAGCAAATTATCCTCTTTTTTAATCTTAGCTATTAATTCTAGATTTCGAATGTTAGTAACTCAAATCTTTTACAAAGATATAAACCATTGGAGCAGACTTCAAGGTAATCGAAATCAGATCCCTAGTTGTTTCCAATTTTTTTAAGAAATAAAGATTTTATTTCTGGCTTTTTAGTGCATTTTTTTTAAGGAGGTTTAATTTTTTTTTAAAGTTTTTATTATATTTTAGGACCCAATTAGATTTTTTTAACCCTTTCAATATGACCCAATAAAGATATTTTTGTATAATTGAACTAAATGTGCTATAAGTAAAGAAAGAAACATGGGTACATAATTTAAAATTTTTAGGAAATATGGTTTTTGAAAATTGCCTTGTCCGTACAAAAGTTTAATTATGTGATAAATAGATGCCAGCAGTAAATAATCAGACCTCAAAATTAGGTATTCAAGAGTAGAAAATAATTATTTTTATTGAAACTCTTACATTATATATGATATGGTGGAAAGCAATAAATACATAAAGCTAGTTGAAATTTTTGGCAAATAATTTTTGTCATTTTTTCAATTCTTCTGCAATGGCATCTTATGCATCTGTTGCGACCGCCTTTTTCAACGGGAAAATGATCTCCAAATATTTGTGAAAAGTTTGATATTCTTTAAAACTCTGTCCCGTGTTCTGGACCTTTTGTACAACGATTTTGATCGTCCTTGACTAATCAAAGGATCATCCATTACGAAATCGATAAATAAATTTTTTTGCGAGTTAGTTCTTGATACAAAATAATAATATGAACCCAGGTCATTAGCAACCTAAAAGATACTTTCTTTCAACTTCAGGTTGGGCGCCAATTTTATAAATTCCCACTGAAGGGATTATAACCCTTAGCTAGCTCAATTGAGTTCGTGGCTTCTTTTCTGAGTTTTACTAGTCCTTCCCAAACATAAAAGAATAGGGCGCCAGAGTACAAACAAGCAAATAACACTCAAACACCAGTTTTAAATAATTTATTTTAAAAAAATGTCAGTAAATATCAAAATTAAATTTTAGTTCGAAAATTAATTTAAACTCTTATCTTTTTTGTTGATTCTTCGGAAAGGATGTCCTGGGATGAACTGAATATTCTTCGGTTATTTCAAAATAAATTACTTCCTGGGATGAACTGATATTTAAATCGAAATTCGTTCCTCAAAATGGCGGACGGCTCGAACTCGTCTCTAAATAAAGTTAATAGCTCCTACGTAGGACTCCTCACAGATGTGGCAATAATCCTAATAATGAAATTAATAATCAGAATTCTATCCCTTAATGAATTACAATCAAGTCGAATCACTTTCTGGTTTCTCCATATTATTGAGAATAAATTAATTTTAAATACACGTGTAAATTTAATCAATGATAAAAAAACTGGTGTTTGGCGAAAGTGAAACTACTTGAAATTAGATGTTAGTATTATTTAAAAAAGTTCACCTCAATTTGAAAAATTTATAGAAATAAAATTATTTACTGAAACAATAAAACTAACTTGTATTTTGAGGAGTGGTTAGCACGGAGACATATATTAAAATGAACGCAAATATATATCGTAGCGAAAAAAGAAGACTTCTAATATCCGTCAAGTCCGTCTCCAGTTATAATCACGGCGAAAACATTAAAATAAATATCACCGAATAAAGTCTGGTGGATTTCAATACTAAAACGATCCAATAGATCGTTACAACTCACAAACTAATCGATCCAGCACACGAATTTTTGCCTAAACTGTGTCACGAATCGATCCAAATATAATCTTTAATAATTTTTACCTACTATGTAGTTGAATAAAAGAAAATTTTATTTTTCACATTTATATGAATAAATCTTATTTTTATTTCAATTGACTTATTTTAAAATTGATAATTCTTATTTTTGTAAAATTTCCATTTCTATGAATCTTCTGGTAATGTTTTATAGAATTTAATTTAATGTAGGAATCAGTTTGTGTTTGTATCTCCTTCAGGACTTCCAAAAATGGATATACATTGGGATCAGGTAAGTCGTTCTCAGTTTTAAATTTGAAGTGAAATGACTCACTGCTGTTAGTCGTTCTCGTTATTGAGGAAGACTTGTTTGAACAAATGGAAGGCAGGAAAGTAACTGACGAATTATTGTAGTTCTCTACCAAATAATAAGGCAAAGAGGTTATTCTGTCATCTTCAAGTTCCGCAGATATGAAATCTTCAGCTAAGCATTCTTCTACTTCATTAGGAGATAGATAAGTTACTACAAGAAACCAAGAAGCTTCTCGAATAATTTTATTAAAAATAAACAAAAAAGGTTTTCTTACCATGCTTGTGAAAGATAAAACCAACAACTAATGTTATTGGTCTCAGGCCACACAATTTTTACACTTCCATGTATTGCAATTTCAAAATCTAATATAACTACCTTGAGGTTGAAATTGTAGTACAAAGACACATATGTTTTAAGAGCTGTAACATTTTTTCATAGATTGATTTGTTCTTGTCTGGCAACAAATAGAAAACCGCTTTTACTTGTCATAAAAGACAATTTTATACTTCACATTCAAATTCAAACTAATAAAATCAGTTTTCTTTTTATTTTACAAACTTTTATCAAGTACCTACTCTACCATCCTAATAATAAGTAACTGTCCTAATTACCCTATTATCAGATTTAAAATTCAACTTGCTGGATTCGTGTGTTGGATTAAGAAATAACCTTAAGCCCTTCCTTAATGCCGTAACCTTTAGTTTAATTCGAGTGCTCCTTTCTAAATAATCATTTATTTATTTATTATCAAATTAACGGGTTTTACCATTTTTACAATACAAATACACATACAAAAAACTAGTGTGGCAGTCAGTGGGACTGCCGGCAGAAGTTATACTTCTATATGATATTCGTGGTAAGCGACTCCAAAAACCTCCTAGTACCGTGTACACACTATTTTTGTATCGAATTTGCATAAAATTCTTGGAGACGAGGTCCGTCTTAAGCACCAGGTGTTTCGAACACCATCGCCATTATTATAATCGTATTTAGCGACTCAAAAAACCACCGAGTACCAAGTGTGCACTGATTTCGTACAGAATTTACATAAAACTCCAGGAGAAGAGGTAAATACCCTAGACACCAAGTGCCGCGGAGACTTGGAATCGTGATATTAGTGTTCAGCGACTCCAAAAACCCCGAAAATATAAATTGAACCTATTTTCAGCAATACTTACCGAGTTGTAAGTTTTCTCTCTATTGTCTGAATGTACTTTTCGAATGCAGAAATGCAATTTCCATTTTTACATTATAAAATATAGCGACAAATTTCCTGATACTTTAACGAATCCAATTAAAAAAAAACGCATTCCGATCCATGCATCTTACGTTACAAAATTCGGAGGTTTTGGTGCTTTATTTGCTCGACTATTGGTAAAAACTCTGTTTATGTATCCAACAACCTTAAAAGCATGAAACAAAATATACTTCAACCATGTGACGGTATTTTAGACTACAATACAATATACAATACTCATTACTGAATATTATTATTAATATAAAATGCTAAACTTTATATGTTAACTTACGTGACAGAATTATAAAATAAATTGTCAAATAATAAAATAATCATGTGGTCCGTCACTATGATATTCATACATTAGTTCAGACTGTTTTTTGTACATCTATCCGTTTTCAATGTACTGAATGTTCAAACGGTATTCAGAGGACTTATAGTTATGACTAATAACATGTGGTATATATTTTATCTTTGTTTTTACCGACCAATATACCTTATAAGTGTTTCTGTCTCTCTCTTACTCACACCATTACATATGTAATGATTTTTCCCATTTAACTCTACACAATCTTTTTCTACAGGGTGTACGAATAGAAGTATAACTTCAAAAATGCAAATGGTTCCTAAACTAAACGAAAGTTGAATCACAATTGGTTATTGAGCATCACTATTCAGACCTTTTACTAAGCAATCACTAAATACATCTATATCTAAAAAATAACAATTATTAAAGCTGTAACGGATGTATTCAAATATTTAATATATTTTAAAATTGTTTAATTATTAACGTATTGATGAATTGGCATTAGCAAATAAGTAAGTAAGTTCAATACACTTTCCTTCCGGGCTTTACCAATAGTTAGGAATAAATAAGCTATTCAGCAATTCCTTAGATTGTTGTACTTTTATATTTCATTGTACCTATAATATATTTTAATTAGTGGGTTATTAAAAAGAGTTCGAACTGAAAAGTAGTTTTTATTAAGGACAATAGTCCTAGGTAGTTTTAACAGAAAGAACCTAAAGATGCGAGTTTAATAAAAGCGCCAAAGAGTTGGATCAATACGAAAATATTGCCCATAATTGGTACTAAGATAATTAGAAACAGTTCACCATTTTTTCATATCTGGGTTATGCATTGGAATATTTAGCTTAATTAAAGATAATAAATAATTGCAATCTGGAATACCGTCGATAAATTTATAGCGTAAACCATACAATACACGTCTATTTTTAAACTAAGTAAAATGAATTCGTTCATCGTGTCAGAAAACTAACCAAAAGGAAGATGAGATAAACAACAAATATATTAACCAATAAATAAACAAAGAATTAAATGTTTAAGCTCGCCTTGAAATCTAACGTACTAACTTTAACCTCGTTGATTACAATACAAAATAATAGTATATTACGTATCAAGAGTGGTAAGTGGGACATTACGTACGAGTGGAAAAGTTACGAACGAAGCCGCGTAGCGGTGAGTGCGTAATTACACGAGTACGTAATACCTCTTACCACTCGAGTTACGTACTATGCTTTATCTACGACTCAATATTTTAATTTTAATTCTAAATATTTGACATCTCTAAAAAAATATATGACGTACGTACTGTACTGTTATGTACTCCTTTGACAGTAAATGTCATTTATACTCATTATTAGGTAGAGTAAAACTACCCTATAGCAGGGGAGCCCAAAAGGGGATTTCGGAATTTACAGAAGCTCGTCAGAAAATCATGAAAGAAAGTTTATACCCTTACCTGATATAAACCTTCAATATAGGGGGGTATGTCAAGGATAGCCCATAAGATTATTAAAAAAAAATCAATCCTCAAAGTAACTCGAGCGCGTCAGAATAAAAGAGGGTGAGGTAATTACATCCAGAAAAGTGTATATTTCACTATTCTGACGATTTTAGCGTATGCGTCTAGGCTCGTATTACCTATTTTCTATTTAAATAAAATATACTTTGCACTTATATTTTTTCTTATATATTACAGTTATGCTGATTGCTGCTCGATTGTAATTATCCTTCGAGCATACACTATCTAGAGGCTTCCAATACTCTGAACACGAAACAAGTAACGATTGTGTGAGAAAATAAAACTACGTACTATCTTGCACCTCTTGCTGGTTCCCTATAATAATCATAAGAGATAGCGAGTAGTTTTATTTTTTTCCTCTGCCGTTACTTGCCTTATGATCAGAGCATTGAATGCTGTCTGTAGGTACTTAATATACGAAGGTATCATCGTAGCCCAAATCTTCCAATAAATTTGATAATGTTTGCGGTTTATTAAATAATTTCGAAACCAGTCATAAACTACACCATTAATACCCATAGATTAATACCATATTGTCTGAGTTTGCCAAGCAATATATGTCTGTCAATGGTTTCAAATGATCGTTTTAAATCAAGAAAAACTGCTACTATTATTATATTTTCCATTATCAACATCGTTAGTAAGTTTTTGCAAAATATGCCGTAGAGCAGTTTCACATGAATATTTTTCCCTAAATGCTGACTGATTCGTGAATAAAATTTCGTTCCTTTGAATATGTTCCATTAACTGATTGTAAACTGCTAGTTCTAGTACTTTTTCTAAAGGTGGTACCGAACGTATTAATGGGCCTATATATTCCTCTGCCCTATATGAACCTGCAACTTTCTGAATTGGAATTACTCTGCTTACCTTTAACAACTCTGGAATTACATCAGTTTGAAGAGAAGTATTTATGAGATTTAGGAACACATGACCATCAATGTCAAAAATATATTTGACTATCTTTGCACTTAGTATTTCATGAATGCTGCACTTATTATCCAAAGAAGTAATTATTTTCTTAACTCAGACATACTTACTAAATTGAAATTAGAGAAATCAGTATACAAGTTATAATTGGAATTACACCTATTTTATTATTTATTAATGAAATTATTATGTATAGATTCTACATTAGTAATAAAATAATTATTAAAGCTATTTGCTATATACAGGATGCCACTATTCTTTTTGAAAACCAAAAATAAAAAATGAATTAATATCGCACTAAATGTAACTGTTCCAAATAATCATAAGCATACTTAGGTACCTTGCTGAACTTCTTACAAAAAAATGTTTGTTATATTGTAAAGGAAAAAAACACGCTCTCTAGAATAGTAACATATAATATAAAAAAAGTAAGTTATGGTTACATGAACATTAGTACATAAAGTAACTTAGTAGCATTTATAAAAAAAAATGAAGTAAAAGAATCGATGAAGTAAACCAGACTGATTTCCCAGATTAGAAGAAATAAAAATAATATAAAACAATATTTTAGATGTACAACGTAGGTATTTTCAAGAAAAGTGTTCAATGAATTCTTTCGTTTCAGCATGAATAAAATGGTGAAACGAATCTTTAACTACAGCTATACCATAGAGTCTGAAAACAGAATAAGTAATTCATTTTAGATAATCAGTCTTCTTGTAAATAAAAATTTTACACTTTGTTGTTTAAGATACCGACTTCTTATCTGTGTTGGTGTCACATCACTACAATAACAGTGCACAAAATATCCGAAACATAGATGTTAGAAGAAACCTATATACTTTTGCCTAGTAAACATATTTATTCGCCTTAATGGCTCGGATGTACAGTTTCTATGTTATATCTTTCCAATTTTGTCCCACACCTGTTAATTTGAGTTAATAGATACATTAAATACTTTAATTCAAAATTACAATTAGGATGATTTTTCACTAGTAACATCTGTTTGAGTTTCTCCAACTAAACTGAAGCTCTTTTGTTTGCAACTTATTGGGGGAGGGAGGCAGATTGATACAAAAAAGTTTAAATGTATAATTTATATTATAAAAAAGATAATTAACATTTTTTAAAGTTTATATAATCAGTTTCTATCAATATTATGTCCTCAATTCAAAGAAATTTTTAAGTTTAAAGACATATTATAGAATGTCTTAATTAAAAAAGGAAGTTTAACCCTACCTACTAGGCTCTATTACTTAAAACTAGGTAAAAATTGTATGGAATTTAATTCTGGGTGAGTGGGTGGCCACGAAAATAGACTACCCCTTCCGATACAGCGATTTGGGTATCTAATATTTATAAACAATGTGCATTCATCATGTTGTTTCTTTACCAAACAACCTTTGGTTCTCTAAAATCGGATAAGTCGTTTAGTGGTTGCAACAATTTAAAGGATTACTCTTTTAATAGCTTCCCCCACTCTTATTAACGTGAGTACACTAATGAACCTCAAATCAAATTGAAATTTTTAATATTTTACTTTCGATTGCGCCCTCTCGTGGTGAATTACGGAACTGAAAAATAATTTCCAAGATTTTCTCATGGTTACTTTCATAATATTTTTTTTCTCAACTTTCTGTGTCCAGTAGTTTCTGAGATAAGGCCGCTAACCAGTCTTAATGAAATACCGTCATACAAGTATTGTTGTATTCTGCGATAATATAAACATTATATTTTTTTTGAAATTTACCGCATTAACGATGTTTAACATATCTATACAATTGAAAGTGATTGGCTTTTCCAAACATAGATGTCGCAATCAACATTATCAGGAATATAATCCCAATGCCAATTAAAAATTTGTTATTAATTGTTAAAATTAATTTCATCAACACTATTTTTTTTAACTGAATTCAAAAAAAGGAGATGGTTCTCAATTCGACCATATTTTTTCTATGTATGTTACCGAATATCTCCGGTATTTATAATCCGATTTAAAAAATTCTTTTTGCATTCAAAAGAGTAGAGTGTCCCATTGCTCTCATAGAAATTTGGTTAAGGTCTGGTCATCATGTGAAAGATATTCCAGAAAATACCACAAAAATTAACAGAATAAGCTCTGCAGTTAAGTTAAGATTTAAATAATGATGTATAACATAAAAACATAATCATTGGTCCGTTACTGTCCCACTATAACCGATGTAAAAAAAGAGGATTCTCATTCGACCATAGTTTTTTTTGTATGTCCCGCTCTAAAACCAAAGACCTCTTCTAACAAGGAGAAGGAATGAGCATTTAATCAATTCTCTTGCTCACTGCGGGTTAGTGATTTTGGACAATCAAGTCCACGTTTCATCACGATGTTTTCCTTTACCGTACGTGCTTGGTGTTTCTAAGTGTTAGTGTTTACTTATGTTTCCAAAAAGTCACATTGGTAAAAGTCCGGATTGTTGGGGATTAAACTCAGTACCTCTTGCACAATATTTGGAAGGTTTTGATAATAGTACATCACAAATTTGCGCCCACATATGACAAAACCAAGTAGCAACTAAAAATAATAAAATAAAACCTTTTTTCAAAAAATTAAACCGTCTTCAAAAAATGCACTAAAAAGCCAGAAATAAAATCTTTATTTCTTAAAAAAATTGGAAGCAACTAGGCATCTGATTTCCATTTCCTTGAAGTCGGCTCCAATGGCTATTTACATTCTATTTTAATTTTAGCTCTTAAATCCAGGTTTCGAATGTTAGTAACTTAAATCTTTTACAAAGATATAAACCATTGGAGCCGACTTCAAGAAATTTTATTTCTGGCTTTTTAGTGCATTTTTCTGAAGACAGTTTATATATATATATATATATATCTACGATAACTATTGTACCTTGCCCTTGCCTTAGGGATAATTTATTCCGCTTCCACTATCAAGGCCCACGATATTTAGGCACCTTAGAATATAATAATTTATGAGGAGTTAAACGAGCCATGTACATATACACACATCAATTTTTCTCCGAATAAAATACTCCACACAGATATACGAGGATGTATGGATACATTGTTAGCGTATAGCGGTTCTGTGAATAAAGAAAATATTACCCAGCCATAAGCACGATGAATAGGTAATTCATTAGATTAGAATTGTCAGTATAAAGTTTTAAGTCAAAATAAAGTTGCATAAAAGCAAAAAAGGTTGTCGAATAAAATTGTAGAAATAGAAAAACTGGAGTATCCAGCCATATCAAGTATATGTTAAAAGAGCTTAAAGATACCTAAGATAAGCAGGTTAATTAAGATATGCTTTAGCGATAAATGTCTTTTGTATGCGAAAACTGGTCTGCAAGCTGCAAAAGAGGTAAATTTTTTGATCAAAGATGAAAACAGATTATCGAGAATGCAAGTTTTTGTGTTCACCATCGGAACTATCGATGTAGTACATGATTATATCAGACCGTCGAATTGGAGTGAACCGAAAATCTTAGATACCAAAGATTTCATATTAAGAAACTTTTCTTCGAATTTTCGCGAATTAGGAGTATTCGTTGCAATGTAATCTAATTAAAAAATTAATATGGTGCATAATTATATAATTAACTATTTAAATTTTGTTTGTTTTTATTATAGAGCATGTTGGTAATATCTCTCGCAACCAATAACCATTTGGGAAATCGAACTTTAAGTTAAAGTTGCGTGAAAGAACATTTATGGTTTTATGGGGCAGTTACAATTTATGTTATTATTACAGGAATCATGAAACTGCAGGGAATTCTGAAATTTCACTGAGGTTCTTAATGAAAAATTAATGTAAGCTGTTTTGGAAGGGTTAATAAGCATGGCATTCATTAAAAACTAGGTTTTAAGCAATTCTATATCATGTTGCATGTTAAAGTAGTTTATCTCCCATGAAGCGTTTGAGTATAGTATTGCTGCATCGTCAGCAAAGGCAATAAGCTTTCCCTTGAATTCAGATAAGAAAAGGTCATTTATATAGATTATTTTTGGCCCTGATCTGTGTTTTGTATGACAAAGTTATTAAATTTAGTAAGCGCCAATTCAGTGCTTTTTTGAGGAAGGAACCCAAATTAGTTAGAACAAAAATATTTATGTGTTTAGAGAGAAAATTAAAGATCCGTTTATGGACAAGTTTCTCAAAAATTTTTGCAAATATTGATAGAAGCGCCACAGGTCGATAGTTTCCTGGTAAATACTTTTCTTTCCCTTTGTGAATTGGAATAATAAGTGAAGTTTTAAGTGCATTTGGAAATAATCCTTGAGTAAAAGATTGATTTTTGATCGATATATTCAGTAACATCGATTTTTCTGAATTATTTTTCATTCCATTTTCATGTGTTGTATATTGATTTGGATATTTATTCAACTAATAACTAAAAGTTATATTAAAACAGCAAAATATCTAAACTAAAAAATTAGAGTACAAAAACTATTTTTCACAATAATTATTGGATGTATATTTGACTACAAAATCTATATATATAAAACTCAAAGGTGACTGACTGACTGACTGATATAGTGATCTATCAACGCAGAGCCCAAACCGCTGGACAGATGGGGCTGAAATTTGGCATGCAGGTAGATGTTATAACGTAGGCATCCGCTAAGAAAGGATTTTGATTAATTCTACCCCCAACTGAATAAAATAGGGGATGAAACTTTGTATGATCTATCAACGCACAGCTCAAACCGCTGTACGTATGGGGCTGAAATTTGGCACGCAGGTAGATGTTATGACGTAGGCATTTGCTAAGAAAGGATTTTGATTAATTCCACCCCCAAGGGCACAAAATAGGGGATGAAAGTTTGTATGAAACTTTGTCAATTTTAAACCGTTCGGGCTGAAACTTTGCATGCATATAGTTACTATGACGAAGGCATCCCCTAAGAAAGGATTTTTATTAACTCCACCCCTAAGGGGATAAAATAGGGGATGAAAGTTTTTATGAAACTCTGTCAATTTTAAACCAATCGAGCTGAGATTTTGCATGCATATAGCTACTATGATTTAGGCATCCCCTAAGAAAGGATTTTGATAAACTTCACCCCTAAGGGATAAAATAGGGATGAAAGTTTGTATGAAACTTTGTCAATTTCAAACCGATCGGGCTAAGATTTTGCATGCATATAGCATGCAAGTTTTTAAAGTTTTAAAATAATAATAATCTAATATCACTCGCGCTTTACTGAGCGGGGTGTGTGGAGCGGTGAGACAGTAGCACGCTGCTGCTGGCCGACATGACACTGTCGATAGACGCGTAGAGTCTTGAAAATTCAAGAATAAATTTGTTTTATTACATAGTGGTGTACTAAGAAATTCCTTTTTTAAATTCCATCTCTAAGAAATTAAAATAGGAGTTGCAAATTTGTATGAAACTCTGTGGCAAAAACCTAAAGTCCACGCGGATGAAGTCGCGGGCGGCCGCTAGTTTTATATATTTTTTTATTTCCATTGAATTTTAACTTAATTATTGTTTTTAGTATAATGCCACCAAAAGTTCGAATCTCAACAATGCCCGTAGCATTTTTATTTATTTATTTATTTATTTATTTATTTATTTATTTATTTATTTATTTATTTATTTATTTATTTATTTATTTATTTATTTATTTATTTATTTATTTATTTATTTATTTATTTATTTATTTATTTATTTATTTATTTATTTATTTATTTATTTATTTATTTATTTATTTATTTATTTATTTATTTATTTATTTATTTATTTATTTATTGGAACGAAGTTCCCTTTCGCGCGTTACGAACAGTTACGCTGACGCTAGGAGCTAGCCTAAAAAAATTCATACCAAAATTTGTCACGACACTATGCACCGACACAATGCACCGACAACGCATGTTTCTCTCTCTCACAGACCAAAAAATAAATAACTCTCTCTTCCTCTCTCTCATAGATAGATATATTACAATGCATAATAAAGTGTGACGTCAGCTATGGGAGGAGCTTACAAATCTTTCTAAACAAAACACAAAACTACAAAACATATTTGCATTGAAAATGCCATAAAAGATTTTTCTATTACTTGTAGTGGTTTCTAATCAAAAATCTTAACGTTTTCCGGACACTTTTCATACGACCTATTGTATCCAATTTGTGATAGTGAATAAACATTGAAAGTTAGTGTAAGTGTTTAAATTTTATATGCATTTTAGTGGAATTGAGGTTATGTTTTGTTTCAAAGTTTATAAATTTTATTATGGTAATCTTGTAAATAATTATGGATTCTTTAACTATTAAATAGTATTCTGTTGCAGTAAAAATGGTGATGTGTTTCGTCCCCAATTGCAAACATTATAGCGAGCAGAAAAACTGCAATTTTTTTACTTTTTTTTTCTATTTTGCTTTGAACAGTGTAGTAGTGTCGCGACTTTGTTAATACAGGTTTTTTGTAGATAAAAAAAAGTGAGAGGTGTCAAAGGACACCCGGATGGAACGAAGTTCCTTTCGATTAATTAGTGAAGGAATTGTAATTTGTAAACACAACAGAGAGTTTGTATATACATAAGCATTTATTATCGTCTGTATAAAATCTCTACTTACCTAACTCTATCAACAATATCCGGAACTTGTGCAGAAACATTGTCAGGATACATTATTGTTTTTATTTTCTATTATTTTAACATTTATTATCTACAAAAAACCTGTATTAACAAAGTCGCGACACTACTACACTGTTCAAAGCAAGATAGAAAAAAAAAGTAAAAAAATTGCAGTTTTTCTGCTCGCTATAATGTTTGCAATTGGGGACGAAACACATCACCATTTTTACTGCAACAGAATACTATTTAATAGTTAAAGAATACATAATTATTTACAAGATTATTTATAAACTTTGAAACAAAACATAACCTCAATTCCACTAAAATGCATATAAAATTTAAACACTTACACTAACTTTCAATGTTTATTCACTATCACAAATTGGATACAATAGGTCGTATGAAAAGTGTCCAGAAAACGTTAAGATTTTTGATTAGAAACCACTACAAGTAATAGAAAAATCTTTTATGGCATTTTCAATGCAAATATGTTTTGTAGTTTTGTGATTTGTTTAGAAATAGAAAGATTTGTAAGCTCCTCCCATAGCTGATGTCACACTTTTCTATGCATTGTATTGAAACACTTATGGGGGCTTTTTACACAATTTATTTACAAAATTGTTAAGATACACTAAACTCTGCTGGATAACGTCTAACTACTTGACAATACAATGAACTCTTGTGAACACTTGACTCGAACTGACGTTAACTGTCCGTGCATCCTCTTATATACAACATTATTTAATCTAGTTAGTGTGTTTAGAAGTTTCTAGAATTTTCTAGAAACATTATTTAAAATGGTCAGTTGATTTTTTTTACAAACTTCTAAAAATCAACTGTCAACAACAATCTTTCAAATTAAGGTCCCTTCCTTTACGGTTATCACGTTACACTGCCCCCTCCTTAGATTCATTCCTCCTGGAATGTTATTTCCTACATCGGAATCCCGCACACTCCCTGAGCCAGCCAAACCATCTTCTTGGAGTTGCTGCGCATCTCCATTGTGGTTTCCCCGGTAAGGCGCCAAACGATCGTGATGGACCACGACGGGTTTCCCTCTGGGAATTTTCACGATCCGATAAATGACATCGTTAATCTTCTTCTTGATGGTGTAAGGACCTTCCCAGTTCTTTTGTAATTTGGGACAAATACCTCGACGCCGTCGGGGGTTATAGAGCCAGACTAAATCTCCAACTTGGTAACTCTTTTCCATTGTCCGTGTGTCATAGTACCTCTTCATCCGATCACTAGATAATTTTAGTTTTCCACGCACCAGGTTGTGTATATTCTCCATTCGATTCTGAAGGTCGGCGACATATTGTTCACGTGCCATTTCTTCACCAGGTTTACAACCAAACACCAAGTCACATGGTAGCCTCATTTCTCTACCGAACAGGACCTTCGCAGGCGTTTGGCCAGTTGATTCGTTGATGGCCGATCGAATTGCCATTAGAAATAGTGGAATATGTCGATCCCAATCCCTCTGACAATCTGACACCACTTTTGACAGATAGTTGGTTATAGTCCGGTTCATTCGTTCCACCATTCCATCAGACTGAGGATGCATCGCTGTGGTTCTCGTTTTGCGGATGCCTAATCTTAGGCAAACTTCTTGAAACAGCTTGCTCTCAAAATTTCTCCCTTGGTCTGAGTGTAATTCTAGTGGTACCCCAAATCGGCTTACGAATTCTTCAACCAATATATCTGCTAAAGTGGTTGCTTCCTGATTGGGAACTGCATAGGCTTCAACCCATTTAGTGAAGTAGTCCATTACAACAAAGATGTATTTGTTTCCTTCATCGGTCTGTGGAAGTGGCCCCAATACATCTACCGCGATTCTTTCAAAAGGACTTCCACCCAGGTATTGCTGCATTTCCGCCTTCGGTTTTCGGTGCGGACCGTTACTGGCAGCACAGGTAGTGCATTTACGACACCAATCTTTAACATCATTAGTGCAATTTACCCAGTAAAATCTATCTCGGATCTTTTGCAGCGTTTTCGTGATACCCAGATGTCCTCCAGAACTATCATTATGCATCTGTTTTAAAATTTCCGGTACAGCATTTCTTGGGACCACTATTTGTTTCCTTGTTTCTGTGCCCTCGGAATTTTCTACAAGTCTTTTAACGAGCCCTCCGTCCAAAATTAAAGAGTTCCATTGGGACCAGTATGCTTTTAAAGCAGGAGAGGATGAGGATATCTCTCTCCACAACGGACGACGGTCCATTCTCTTCCACTCCCTAATCTTTCTCAGAACGGGATCGTTTTCTTGTTGCTCCAAGTTTTTCCTCGTTCTGCTCCATACGGGTACAATGGGGGCAATCAGGTCGACATGGTCTTCTGGAAAGTGCATCAGCATTACGATGTCTGGTTCCAGGTCTGTGCTCGATTTCAACATCATATTCCTGTAGTTTTTCGAGCCATCTTGCTATCTGTCCTTCTGGGTTCCTAAAGCTAAGTAGCCACTTTAAACTAGCATGATCTGTTCTGATCAGGAATTTTCTGCCATACAGATATTTATAAAAGTGTTCGACGGATTTTACAACTGCTAACAGTTCCCTCCGAGTTACACAGTAGTTCTTTTCAGCTTTCGATAAAGTTTTGCTGAAGTAACCAACCACTCTTTCCTTACCGTCTTGTAGCTGTGACAAGACGGCTCCAATTCCCACATTGCTGGCGTCGGTGTCCAGAATAAGCTTACCATCAGGAAGTGGATAAGCAAGAACAGGTGCTGACGTAAGCTGTTTCTTCAATATTTCAAACGCCTTTTGACATTCCTGATCCCAACAGAAGGACTTATCTTGTTCTGTCAAACGTGTCAAGGGTTTGGCGATGTCTCCAAAATTCTTGACATATCGTCGGTAATAGGAACAAAGACCCAAGAAACTCCGGAGCTGATGTTTGTCGATAGGGATTGGCCATTCCTGAACGGCTTGTATCTTAGCGGGGTCAACAGCAACGCCATCCTTGCTTACGTTATGTCCTAAATAGTTGACCTGTCTCTGGAACAAGTGGCATTTCTTAACATTCAATGTTAGGTTAGCGTTCTGTAATCTTTTAAAAACTTCTTCCAGGTTAGATAAATGTTCCTTAAAGGTCTTACCCATTATAATGATGTCGTCTAGATACACTAGACAAGTTTCCCATGACAAACCCCGCAGGATGTTCTCCATTAGTCGTTCAAACGTCGCAGGAGCATTACAGAGGCCAAATGGAAGGACCGTGAATTGCCATAACCCTGATCCACTGGTAAAGGCAGTCTTTTCTTTGTCTGCAGGATTCATTTTAACTTGCCAGTATCCGCTTTTAAGGTCCAAGGTAGAAAACAGAGTAGAACCCGCCAAAGCGTCGAGGGCATCATCAATCCTTGGCAGAGGATAACTGTCCTTCTTAGTGACATCATTTAGCTTTCGATAGTCGACACAAAACCGCATTGATCCGTCTTTCTTTCTCACTAATACCACAGGAGAAGCCCACGGACTACTGGATGGTTCGACTATGCCATTTGAGGCATTTTTTAACTTGAGGCATCCTTCGAGGTACCTGTCGAATCGGACGTGCATCACCAGTGTCAATTCTATGTTGTACAACATCAGTTCTTCCCAGTTTACTTTTAGAACCAAATACAGGTTTATAACGGTAAAGTAGATCTCTTACCTGTTTCTTTTCTAATTTTGACAAAGAGGGGTCTAATTTTGTCATTAATTGTTCAATTTCGTTGGTCTCATCTGTTTCCGTAACATTTATCTTGTGAATTATGGCCATTACTGGTTCTAAACTTCCCATTTCCGTGTCCTTTCGGAGAAGAACTGGATGATCGTTCAAGTTGATAACTCGGATGGGTACCTCTTTGGCGGATCTAACAAGAGTCTTACCCACAAGGAGTCCTTTTCCCAATTCATGGTCATGGTTCTTCGGCTCTATCATAGCTGGGGCACCATCTGGCTCCAGTCCATCCAACCGCGCTATGACGACACATTCGCAGCTTGCCGGAAGTTCGATATCATCGATTAGCTTAATCGAGGCATTGTCAACTTGTTTTCGGTGCAGGAATATTTCTTCATTACCAGTACGAAGGATACGTTGGCGAAGATCCAAATGAAAACCACAGTGGAGCATAACATCCATGCCCAGAACAACATCTTCATCAACGTCAGCCACCAGCACTGAGTGAACAAGAGAGATTGAACCATAGACAAATTAAGAGACTTTTTGAAACATAGCCCAAAGGCGCCAACATGTTTGTGCGCACTCCTGGCGGCGCAATCGCATTCTGTAGTGGTGAAAATTGGAACTAAACCAGCAAAATATGAAATATGATCAGCTGGTAGCCCGAAACATGGCCCGAAACAGCAGTTATGGCGGCATAGTGATAGGTTAAGTGTTAATAATTATTATTTTAGTTTAAAATACATTTAAGGTAGTTTTACCATAAAAAAGGTGTAAAAGTATAGTGAATAGTTTTGAACATGTCACTACCAGGTTATTTTGGATATAAATGCTGTGTTGTAGATTGTAAAAGTAAGTATTTTTATCCTGTATATGAAACATATTTTTATTATTAGAAGTTTCAAATATTTCTTTCAAATTCCTCACTCAGGGTAAAAAGGTTAACTGATTAAAATTAAATAATAGAAAAATAATATGTTTAAGTAAATTTATTGATTTTGATTTATGTGCCAAGAGCATAAATCTTTTAGTTCTTTGTATAATAAGGAAATATTACAGAGATCTTTTTAGATCGAGAGCAATCATTAAAGTTTATGTATTAGAAGTACTGCTCGTTTTTTTTTTTGTTTTAGGTGCTATTCAGAAAAAGACCACTTTTTTGAGAAATGGTAAGAAAGAACTAGTCGTCGGAACCATCTCTTTCCAATTTGTGTAAAAACCCTATACCTATTAAAATATCTGTTAAACATATGTTATTTATTATTAAGACTTAAATAGGTACATAACTTGTGCAATATTGTATTTATTTTTTATGTTTTTGTGTTCAAATAAAAATAGTAATTATTAAAACTTGATTTTCGTTGATTTTATTTTTACTAGAAAGGAAATATATACCTTATATTTTAAAATTTATATATTCTTGTTTTAAATCACAGTAAGAATATAAAATTTTAAAATATCAGTGTATCTATTCCAATATAACGTTTAAACTAGATATGCTGTATATCCCGCCAATTTTTAAATCGATGAGCTTCTTCCAGGAGACCATGGCGCGCTGATGTCGGAACTTGTTGCCAACTTTATGTTAGGTACCAACATATCTGTTCTATTATCTCTGGATTGAACCAAACTGTAGCGTCACCTGTATCTCACCGTAGACTCTAGCAGAATCTCCGGTAGCGGTACGCAGTCTCCAACTGGTAGGCAACAACTTATTTCGCATAATGATCTTTGGTCGGACGATAGTTTTTGTAGCTCCAGTGTCTACCAGCATGCTAATATTCTTCCCATCAAGGAGGCCATCTACATATAAGCTGTCCACGTGATGTCGCAGAGTTGCCAATTTAATGGTGTGAGGGGCTTCGGGAATGTTTGGGGTCGATTTCGCCCTCCAGGAGTCGACCCGTTCTAGTTTTCCTGCTGCTGGGGTACTTTAGCAGAAGATTTTTCTTTTTGGGGGCAAGTATTTCTTATATGGCCTAGTTCTCCGCAGTTCCAGCATCTCACTTGGCGCCTTCTTCTTGGAGATAACTTCATTAATCTCTCTACTACCGCTTCAACGTCGCTAACGGAATGAACGGCATGGTCGTAGTTACCGGTGATTTCCCTTAGTCGAGCAACTCCACGTGAGGCCTCCGTCGCCGCCTCAAACTCCAGGGCAATGGTCAAGGCGTCCACAAGAGTCTTCGGCCGCGCTAACCGTACAGCGCGCTGCAACTCGACGTCTCGAAGACCATCGGTGAAGGTTTGGACTGCTAGGCACTCCAGGAAATCCTCCGCTGCATTTGAATACGCAAGTCGTACCATTCTTGCTACATCCGCTTCAAATTCCTGGATAGTTTCTCCATTTTTCTGTTTTCGGCTCTTTAACTGCATTCGGTACACCGGTTGTAGATGAGTTTGACCATAACGCATCTCTAGACGATTAACCAATAACTCGAAGTTGTCAGATTCATCCGGTGTCAATGATTGCAAGACGTCTAAAGCTTCGCCTCGCAGAGCTACGGTTAGGGAGAATGCTTTCTCCTGGGATGACCATCCACTAGCTCTGGCCGCTGCGTCGAATTGTTTCAGGTAATTTGGCCAGGAAGTCTTCCCGTCGAAGGTCGGGGGTTTCATTGTCGTTCGCATCTGGGTCGTCTCCTCGTTTCTTCGTCGTTCGACGTCTGCGTGGCAGGTTTCCATCCTTCCTGCATCTCCGTCGCCGTGGTGGATGGTTTGGTTTTGTAGACAAGCTTCCAGTTCATGTTTAAGCTTTTCTATCTCGGACTGCACTTGCTGGTTGATCTCGTCTCTGAAGTTGGCCACCTGCTGATTTTGCTCGTCTCGCATGTTGGTCACTTGCTGATTCATGTTGTCCACTTGCTGATTCAAGTTGTCTACCTGCTGATTCAAGTTGGCAACTTGCTGATTTTGCTCGTCACGAAGGTGTGATATTTGCTGGGAGAAGGAACTGGATAACTCTTCTGGTAGGGTAGACATCCGTTGTGATAGCTGGGACACCTCTTCGCGCTGGCTTCTTATCTGACTGGATAGCTCCTCCTGTTGGCTCGTCATTCGTCCTGATAGCTCCTCTTTCAGCTGGGACATATCTTCGCGCTGGCTTCTTATCTGACTGGATAGCTCCTCTTGTTGGTTCGTCATTCGCTGTGATAGCTCCTCTTGTTGGCTCTTCATCTGACTGGATAGCTCCTCTTGTTGGTTCGTCATTCGTTGCGACAGCTGGGACATATCTTCGCGGTGGCTGCTTATCTGACTGGACAACTGGAGCAGTTGTTGAGCTTGTTCTTCTTGCAGCCGGGAAAGTTGTTGAGTTTGTTCTTCTTGTTGGCTCGTCATTCGTCCTGATAGCTCCTCTTGCAACCGGGAAAGTTGTTGAGCTTGTTCTTCTTGCAGCCGGGAAAGTTGTTGAGTTAGTTCAGAATTTGCTTTTTGAACTGGGTCTTCAAACTCCACAGCGTCAGGGTCCAAATTATTATTTACGTAGTACTCACGGAGCCTTCTCAACAATACGGATTTGCTTCCAGTAGTTTCCAATTCTAATTCTTCGAGCTCTCTTCTGAGCTCTGCCACCAATAGTTCATTTATCTTTTTTCCAGGCATTCTTATATCTTCACCCCACACCTGACACCAATTTGAAACACTTATCGGGGCTTTTTACACAATTTATTTACAAAATTGTTAAGATACACTGAACTCTGCTGGATAACGTCTAACTACTTGACAATACAATGAACTCTTGTGAACACTTGACTCGAACTGACGTTAACTGTCCGTGCATCCTCTTATATACAACATTATTTAATCTAGTTAGTGTGTTTAGAAGTTTCTAGAATTTTCTAGAAACATTATTTAAAATGGTCAGTTGATTTTTTTTACAAACTTCTAAAAATCAACTGTCAACAACAATCTTTCAAATTAAGGTCCCTTCCTTTACGGTTATCACGTTACAGTATTATATCTATCTATGAGAGAGAGGGACGGAGAGAGAGTTATTTATTTTTTGGTCTGTGAGAGAGAGAAAATGCGTGTGTCAGTGCATTGTGTCAGTGCATAGTGTCGTGACAAATTTTGGTATGAATTTTTTTAGGCTAGCTCCTAGCATCAGCGTAACTGTTCGTAACGCGCGAAAGGGAACTTCGTTCCAATAAATGTTAAAATAATAGAAAATAAAAACAATAATGTATCCTGACAATGTTTCTGCACAAGTTCCGGATATTGTTGATAGAGTTAGGTAAGTAGAGATTTTATACAGACGATAATAAATGCTTATGTATATACAAACTCTCTGTTGTGTTTACAAATTACAATTCCTTCACTAATTAATCGAAAGGAACTTCGTTCCATCCGGGTGTCCTTTGACACCTCTCACTTTTTTTATATCTTTTATAGTTTTTAATATACGAGGGAATTATAAAATCTTTTTTGAAGTTGTAATTTACTCTAATGACTGGGCAACAAGTTTTTGGAGCGATTTACTTATAAATATAAAAATTATAAAATTGAGATAATTGTGGATTATATCTAAATTATCAATATTAAAGAGTGTTTCAAGTCACCGTCCAGCGGTCTCTCTCTCTCTCTCTCACTCATAGATGACTCATAGATGACTCATAGATGACTCATAGATGACTCATAGATGACTCATAGATGACTCATAGATGACTCATAGATGACTCATAGATGACTCATAGATGACTCATAGATGACTCATAGATGACTCATAGATGACTCATAGATGACTCATAGATGACTCATAGATGACTCATAGATGACTCATAGATGACTCATAGATGACTCAGATGACATGACTCATAGATGACTCATAGATGACTCATAGATGACTCATAGATGACTCATAGATGACTCATAGATGACTCATAGGTGACATGACTCATAGATGACTCATAGATGACTCATAGATGACTTATGATGACTCATAGATGACTAATAGATGACTCATAGATGACTCATAGATGACTCATAGATGACTAATAGATGACTCATAGATGACTCATAGATGACTCATAGATGACTCATAGATGACTCATAGATGACTCATAGATGATTCATAGATGACTCATAGATGACATGACTCATAGATGACTCATAGATGACTCATAGATGACTCATAGATGACTCATAGATGACTCATAGATGACTCATAGATGACTCATAAATGACTAATAGATGACTCATAGATGACTCATAGATGACTCATAGATGACTCATAGATGACATGACTCATAGATGACTCATAGATGACTCATAGATGACTCATAGATGACTAATAGATGACTCATAGATGACTCATAGATGACTCATAGATGACTCATAGATGACTCATAGATGACTCATAGATGACATGACTCATAGATGACTCATAGATGACTCATAGATGACTCATATATGACTCATAGATGACCAATAGATGACTCATAGATGACTCATAGATGACTCATAGATGACTCATAGATGACTCATAGATGACTCATAGATGACTCATAGGTGACTCATAGATGACTCATAGATGACTCAGAGATGACTCAGAGATGACTGTCAAATATTTTAATTTTAAAATGTTGTATTAAATTGTTAATTCCTGTTTTAAATTAAATTGAAATAAAAAGTAATTCTAGGTAGAATATACAATACCTCTGGTATTGTATAAATGGACTCTTTTGTTAAAAGAAACGAATTGTTGAAAATAATGGATTTACTTTTTTTTTCTATTTTGCTTTGAACAGTGGAGTAGTGTCGCGACTTTGTTAAGTTTATACAGGTTTTTTGTAGATAATAAATATTAAAATAATAGAAAATAAAAACAATAATGTATCCTGACAGTGTTTCTGCACAAGTTCCGGATATTGCTGATAGAGTTAGGTAAGTAGAGATTTTATACAGACGATGATAAATGCTTATGTATGTACAAACTCTCTGTTGTGTTTACAAATTATAATTCCTTCACTAATTAATCGAACGGAACTTCGTTCCATCCGGGTGTCCCTTGACACATCTCACTTTTTTTTTTTATTTATTTATTTATTTATTTATTTATTTATTTATTTATTTATTTATTTATTTATTTATTTATTTATTTATTTATTTATTTATTTATTTATTTATTTATTTATTTATTTATTTATTTATTTATTTATTTATTTATTTATTTATTTATTTTTTTTTATTTATTTATTTATTTATTTATTTATTTATTTATTTATTTATTTATTTATTTATTTATTAATAAAATGAAATTGAAAATGTTAACCTAATTTATGTTAAATTTTGTTTTTAAATCCTTTCTAAACCTCTCAGCTACAGCAACGCGTGTTCGGGACTGCTAGTTATATTATAAAAATAGAATATTTTTATCAACTTTTTATTTAATTTTCCCAACTTTATTTAGTACTAGTTGTACTCGCAACGTCGTTCGCGTGGCGTGTGATTGTTGTATAAAAAATTATTACCCCAGATATTTTTATACACCAGATGTTAAGTTGAAAGAAGACAAATACATCTGTGAAAACCGCATTCGAATCGGATCAGTAGTTTTCACGTGATGCGCGCACAAACATACAGACAGACAGACAAAAAAATCTAACCACATTTTTGGGTTCTATTTCGATGTACGCGCTACGTCGTTCGCGTGGCGTGTTGATTTTTGTATAAAAATGTCTTTTCTCACCCCGTTAAAGGGGTGGGGGGAGAAAGTTTTATACATAAGATGTTAAGTTGAAAGAAGACAAATACGTCTTTGAAAACCGCATTCGAATAGGATCAGTAGTTTTCATGTGATGCGCGCATAAACATATACATTTCTAAAGTTTTGTTATATGTATAGATAGATATAGATTAATTCAGCTTTGCGTCGATATGGATCTACGTGTGATAACAAGTGAAAAAGATAAACTTTCAATTTTGTTAGAAATAGTTATTATCCTAACAAGTGCGGAAACGCGAACTGCCGATGCCCGAACGACGCGAAGCGGAGTTCGGGCAAGCAGTTAAGTGCGGGAAAGTTAATTTCCGCAAGAGTTAGGATCAATATTTTTTCTACAAGCAAAATCACCTCGAAAATTATTTAGATATTTGAAAAGATGCGATTGTGACAATTAAATCTTTCATAGTGTCAATCACAAAGACTACATGCCCGTTAATTTACCCCTTTTATATATATATATATATAAGAAGTTTTGCTAAGTCAAATTTTTATAAGTGCCAAAATTGAACAGTATCGATGCAACATATTTGTCGATATGCCTTTATAAAATGTATATTATATCATATAAATTTAATACTGTATGTGAAAATATGGTTAAATTAGCTTTAGAAAAATAGATTTAGTATAAATAATAATAAATAAATTTGGAATTATCAAGTTTTAATTTGCACTGGTCATTGACGGGAATTTGAGTTTGAGGTGTAGGGTAAATTTTAACCCTGACGGGAACACGAGTGCACAGGTAAAGAACCGAATTTAAGAGACAATAAAAAAGGTATGGTGACGGCAATCGTGCTGGAAATCAAAATAATTAAAATCAGCATTGTACCAACACAGATGAGAATAATTGATACTTGTGAACTATTACAGTGCAATCTCTATAACTCGAATGTTAAGGAAAACGCAAAAAAAAATCGAGTTACCGAGTTTTCGACTTTACAAGAACTTCGAGATATTTTTTTTAATAATGGTGGTTCAAAACTTTTTGGATTAGTATGGTCAACGTCATTTTCATTAACATCATCGTCATCCATATTCTAAATAAATGTGTCGATGATTTCAGAATCAGTTGTGTTCCATCAGTAGTAGCTAGTCTTTCATCACATGCAACATAATCTTCAAATTGAACTTCTATATTCTGAAGTTTATTCCAGTCAGCCTCGACACTCACATCCGGCTCAAGAAGTTGTTCCGAAGCTTCTTCTTCTGGCACAGCTTTTGAAGCAATTTGATACATTTCTCCAAGCCTTGTTATCCTAATTGCATGCAATACATTAATAGATAAAGCTGACTGTTGTTCCATATCTGTTATCAGTTTTTTAACAACTTCCTTTGTGTAAGCGGATTTGAAATTTTAATTAGTCCTTGATCTAAGAGCCGTAGCGTAGAAGTTGTATTAGGTGGAAAAAAATTAACTTTTATGGATTTTAATGGCGGAATTATGTTGTGAGCTGTAAAGTTGTCAATGGAAAGTAAAAAATTTTCGTTTCTGCTTAATCATTTTTTTGTCGGCTTTAATGAGTCATCTTTTGAATATTTCAGCTGTCATCCAGGCTCTCTTGTTAGCATCATAGTCTAGTAGTAGAGATTTACAACCAGAAAAACAACGAGGCTTTTTAGCATTTCCTATAACTAATGATTTTAGTTTTTAGAGCCTGTCATGTTTGTTGCTAGCAATATTGTTAATCGCTCTTTACTGTGCTTACTGCCATGACATTTTTCATTTTTAAAAAGTGTTTTATCAGGTAAGCAATTAAAAAAAGGCCAGTCTCGTCGGCATTAAAGACATCTTTTGGTTCATAATTCTTTAATAAACTCTGCGACTCAATTATCCATTCATCACATACCTCGTTATTGACACTTGCACTTTCGCCGCAAACAAGTTTATGACGCTTCTTGAAATTCACCAACCAACCGTTGCTGGCACGAAAAGAACTGTGTCCCAGTGATTTTAAAAATTCTTCTGCTTTTTCGCGTAAGATAGGCCCAGATACACGTATGTTTTTGTCCCGACTCTGTTTAAACCAGGTGAGGAAGCATTTTTCTAAATAAGGAAACTCAGCTAAGCAAATTGCTACTTGATTCAGATCTTTGCAAAATGTTTCGGCAATATTCTTAATTATTGTAGACAAAGTGCTTGCTGGCAATCCGTATTAAGTTGCGACGTCTTTTGTTTCATGCAACTTTTTACCGCACTGATAACATCGATTTTTTCACCATAGTTTCCTCTTTGTACTCATGATGTTGTTAGTTAACAGCAAAGTACTGACAGACAAGCTCTGCTAAAAGTTATCGTGTCCTGTATCGAAAAGGAACAAACAACGTTTACAGCTGTGTTACTTAATAAGTTTTATAAACGTATTCATTCACTGCACGTGTACAAGACAAAAACAATAAATTAGAGGCACCGAACCCGAATATTCATTTTGGATTTTCTTGCTTGCTATTATTTCGGGAAATTCCAAGTAAGACGTCATTATATTTTACTAACTACAACTTACCGAGTCTCCTTTTTGAAATTCGAGGTTCGAGTTATAGATTGTAACGTACAAAGTCAATTTGTAACGTTAAATTACCCTTGCTAGCTCCAGGGATCGTGGCTTCTTTCTGGTTTTTTCCTTAACTCCCCCCAAACAAAAATATAAGGGCGCCAAAATACAGACAAGCAAATAAAAGAGGTTAAATCAGTGTAAATTGTTTATTGCCAAAATTAGTAATTAAAATTAGTAATGAATTTATAGTGAATAACTAATTTCTTATCTTTTTTTTCTGTATCCATCTTCGGAACACGTCGGGAATGATGGAATTTCGGACCAAATCAACACAGGAATACAGATGCGGATGGCAAGATGTTTTCTATAAATCAAATGGACTACAGATGTTTTCTTTAAATCTAATGGACTACAGATGCGGAAGGCAAGATGTTTTCTTTACATCAAATGGACGACAGATGCGGAAGGCAAGATGTTTTCTTTACAACAAATGGACTACAGATGCGGAAGGCAAGATGTTTTCTATAAATCAAATGGACTACAGATGTTTTCTTGCAGTAAAGTTCGCTGCTAGATTCTTCCGAGAATAGTCCCCGGTGGCGGAAGCAATCGGAATATATCGACCAGTAGAATTCTGCTTAACCAAACTTCTCTCCAAAAAAAATGGTTTCGTATAAGAATAGTCCTATCTTTGGACCCTTCAAAATTTGGCAATGGCCCAAACGAAGGAAGAAGAAATAAGAATAGGTCTGCAGACTTTGAAGCACAAATTGTAAAGCAATTAAAAATACCGACACTCTTTCCGAGTGAACAAAAGTTCCCCGCTTATACGGAAATCAAGTCTGCGACGACTCCACAGAATGGTCGCGGAATGGTAAAAATCAAACCGACGTAGGCCAGGCCAAAAATATCGTAGCAAAATAGACGAGAAATTATGAAATAAAATATTATTAGGCCAGGCCAAACAAATAACGATGTAATCGTTACAAGATATTGCACTGTATTATGAGTTATAGAGATTGCACTGTATTATGAGAAAAAACATGTATGAATTTAATGTAAAAGTTGCTAATATATACACTTATAAAATAAAAACTTAAACAATTTGTTTTAGTTAAATGAAACCTGTAGTATATGTAAACCGTACCACAGCTTATTTTAATGCAATATTAAATAAATATAGGATTATTTGATTTGAGGTAACGAAACCAACATATTTCTTCTTATACCCCTAAAGAGATTTCATTTGTATTTTTAGAAGGGAAATCCGAAAAACAAAACACTAAATATTCATTACTTGGGTAGAAACAACAATGGAAAATTTAATTTTCGAACCCCGGAAAATCTCCTATTCCCGGTAAATTTCCGCACGTTCTATCTGGTGTTCCTCGTTATCCTGAATATTCTAAGTCTCCTGTCGGGATGTGGTGACAAAAAATTGAAATTTATATTCTGTTTTCTTTACATATTTTATCTTCCTAAAAGTAACAATCGTTAGTATTCATATATAAGATAAGCGAGTATCAACTTGCACTTTTTATTTCCTAAAAGCGGAGAAGAAAATGAAAAAGCTGGAGGGTACAAAATTTCATCATGCGAAAATCAGTTCGGTTGCTTTAATATAGATATGTAATATGGACTTAATTTTTTTAATACGTATTAATTGGTAATAAATATGTTTGCATATACATACTTACGCTGGTGAACTAATCACTTTTTTACATTGACAAGTCCTTTCACATACATTTGCTAGAGGTATTTTTATTTTTTTTTGCACGTTGGTGAGGGATATATTTATTACTATTAATATTTATATTTTTATGCATTTTTGTGGCATTTAAGTTTCTTTTCTATTTTGATTTGTTTTTGCATGTTGGTAATGGGTACATTTATTACTATTAATAGCATTAATATTTATTGACAAGTCCTGTTAGATTGGTACAGGCATATAATAATAATAATAAATCCATTTATTAATACCATGCCATACATATAAAATTATCATAAAGAAAATGTTACAATTTATACAACTTAATAACAAATTAATAAAAAAACAAAATAATAGCAATTAAAAAAATAATAGACACAGTTCAAGAGGAGAAAGGCGTAGATTGATCACAAGTGATCATCTGGTAATAAAAGTGCCTTTCCCCTAAAATCCCTTTAGCCCAAAAACCCCAGTTAACAAGCTATAACCCAAAGCATAAGATAATGAAATGTAATATAAATTTTAAAAGGTATATTGTTATATGTATTGCGTGTTGTTCTTGTCTCAGTGTAATCTATCTATATCTATAGTAATATTATAAAGAGAAAACGTTTGATTGTTTGTTTAGTCCACCGCGCACAACACTTTAAAATGATTAATACATATTTGAAACTTTGTGTATAGCTTCCTATTGACGAGCCTAACTAAGTTTGAAATTATCTAAATTTAAAATTGCTGCTTTTTCAAGCTAGAAATAAACGTAATATTTAAGCTGTCGGACAGCAAAAACGCAGCAATAAATTTGTCGGACAATGTGAGCATTTGATTTAATACTTAATTATAAACAAATTGTATAAAAATGAATTATATATATCTATACTAATATTATAGGAAAGAGGAAAGGTTTGATTTTTTGTTTGTTTGTTTGTTTGAAATGAATAGGTTCCGAAACTACTGGACCGATTTCAAAAATTCTTTCACCGTAGGTTGGCAAGCTACACTATTCCCTATTGACATAGGATATGTTTCATTAAAAAAAATAGGGATCCTTACTAAAAGGCCATTAATGTAACCAAAAATGACCTTAAAATCCTTACATCGCGTGCGCTGAGAATACTATTGATTATATAATAAAATAATGTACTACGATTTTGAAGAATATATAAATATCTGCAAAAAATGCCGCGACAGCATATGTCTAACTGTTATAGTTACGTCACAATAACTAATTTTTAATTTTTTTAGAGTTTTTATCTTGGTATTAATCCTTATCAAAATAACTTATTTCATAATCACGACAGATATCACAAATTTAGCATGTGCAATGGGACGAGGCTACTTATTAAGGAATTAAAGGACAATTAAGTTGTAGCAACCAATATAACTGAACCACCAGCTGGTCAACTAGCTCATACACTGAGGATACCGATGATCCCAACTGATCTACCAAATCCATTTAAGCCGCTTCAATTTCCTATCAAAACATCTTTCGCTTTTACTAATAATAAGTCTCAAGGTCAAACCTTCCAAATAGTAGGGATCGGTTTTCCTCATGGTCAACCGCCTAAGGCCGGTCGGAGCACCTGAAAATCAATTTATTTTGCTGCCAGAAAATAAAACAACATGTAATATTGTTTACAGGGAAGCGTTGACCCAATAAATTTAATGGCTTTTGTTATTTTTCTTTAATCCCCGTGCAAAGCCGGGGCAGGCTGCTAGTTTAATATATATTCAAAAACGTAACCTCGAAAATGCGAAATTTACCAGAAAGAATCTTGTTAATTTTAACGCTTCCAAGACAAAGACATGTTGCCTGTCCAACAAGAGGCAAACATGCGGCTCATCCATTACAATCAACGATCAGACACTGGTAGCGGGCGACTCCATTACGCTGGTTGGTATAACGATCTCCCAGGACTTAGGTACTATGAAACGAACATATTGCATCTATAGCAACTGCAGCAGGAAAGAAATTGGGCTTTCTGTTTAGAGCACGGAAATATTTATCTTCCTCCAACTTAGCTACTCTATACAAAGCCCAAATACGACCTAATCTTGAATACTGCTCGCATGTATGGGTTTCGGCAGCTCCGTAAAGACTCACAGTTCTTGATGCAATACAGAGAAGAGCGTTCGACTAATAAACGACACCAGTGTCACCAAAAACCTACCCCATTATTCCACCGAAGAGTAGTCTCTGATATTTCCTTGTTTTACCGATACATAAACGGATTTTGCTCAGAAGAACTGAGCTCTATAATGGCTCCACTTGCAAGACAAGCCTGTGCAACGCAACGTGCCAACTCCATACACCCTTATACTCTTTAGTGCCAGACATCGAGAACGGATCGATTCGATCGTTCCTTCATCCACAGGGTCATCAGATTGTGGAACTCCTTACCTTTCCACGTCTTCCTCATTCGTCCTAACTTGCAGACCTTTAAATCCCAAATTAATAAATTGTCTCTTCTGCCCCAATAGATGTTTTCGGTACATTTGGGTTTAGGTCTCTAGGTACCTACGAGGACATCCTTAATAAAAAAAAGAAAAAAAATAGTATGCCTCTATTTAATATTTGTTGCAAAGTTCCAGGATCCAAAAATGATTTGGTTCTTTCCTAATACTGTTGGGTTTACATATTATATTGATATAAAATAAACAAAATACAATTTAAGATTTTATGAGGATCTTGGTGCTGTATGCTCAGGAATCAGAATTGCCGTTAGTTTTATTGAAAACTAACTGCGGCCGCGACTTCGTGCGCCTTTAAAAAAGTGCTGGAAATCAACAACCATTAGCGATAGCCTGCTCGTTCGTTCTGGGCAAGCAAACTTTGTGATGTTAAGTAGATGGTGGGAAAATTCTTAAATCAAATTAGTCTAAGTTACTCTTATTACCTACATCAGCTATCTGCTAGTAAAACTCCTGTCGGTTCAGCCTTACCACAGATTAGTCGGAACAAACAAACAGACAGACATACAGACAGAAAAAAATTGTGCTAAACGTTATCTGGGTATATGTACCGTTTATACGTTAATATGCATTTAGTAAAAATCGGTTATTTTAATACTACAGACAACAATTTATTATACGTATAAATGTAGTTTTAAGTTTTAATAATAAGCTGCTCACGGTTGATATTTGCCACTGTTCAATTTTTTACTTCTGGGTCAGTTACTAAAAGTTGAAAAAATTGCGATTTCTGAAAAATTGAAATGTTTTGTAAACACAAAATAGTTATTTACGTAACGAGTTATGAAAAGTCCAATTTTGTTTAACGAGTGTGATGTTGCAGCAAGAGCGTAGCGAGTGCTGCAAATGAACACGAGTTAAACAAAATGGCGTTTTATAACGAGTTCCGTACAAGATTTTTTATAATTTTGACGAAATTTCATAATTAAAAAAAATCATAATTATCTAATAATTATTAAAAACAATACATCTAGTTCTCGTGTTTATTTTGCATTGACACCTTTCTAATGACAATTCTATTTAATACAGATATAATTAATAGGTAAGTTTCTGACTTAAATATTAAGTATAATTATTTAATTTTTTGTTTAAAAATGACTGCTTTTAAATATTTCTTTAATAAAGTTAGTATAAAATAGTTCTTAGTTGTTTATATTTGCTTTATATTTTTCGTAACTTGTTTTGAAATGAAGTTTTCAAAACTAGTTACGTAAAGTATTACTTTTCAAAACTAGTTATGAAAAGTAATGACTTTCAAAACTGACAGCAGTTTTGAAAAATGTCACTTTACTTGTCAAAATTATAAAAAATATTTTATATGCTTGATATAAATGAACACTTGAAGTTTGCTTTTTATTTTTTAAAGATATTTATTTTTTTTATTTGTCGGACTTCACTATACATATATGTAATCATCTAATAGAATAAACGGGATTTAGCCACAATGAACGCACACTGTTTATTGATTTATTTCAGCCTTAATAAACATAAATTTTAATTTCTTAAACTGAAAGTATCAGAATATGAAAATTATAATGTTCATGTTCCACATCATATTAAATTCAAAATTGAGCTAAGTGACGTAACAGTAATAAAGATATTATTTTGTGAACATGGGAAATGTCCTTACGTCAATCAAATGTGACTTTCCCATTTCAATATTATTCAATTATTTAATGGTAGAATGGAATTATTCAAAGGAATTCTCACTGGATTTGTTCTAAAATTCCCACTTCGATTACCCTTATGTTTTCGCTTTAGATACTTCGATAAATTCCGCTCAATAATTCACTGACTTTTGTGTGATAATTGACTGGATTTGAGCTGTCAAGGTTGTCAGGTTGCTGGAATATAATGATCAGAAAATGCATTTCTATCCAAACGAGAGACGAGACAGACTCGTGGTTTTTGCTTTAACGAAAATCTTTTATTCTACCACAATGCAGGGGTGCTGCATTCCAGAAAAACTCTGACGCATGAACGCTTCTGTTTACTTTTTAGTTTTGCATAGAACCCAATAGAACCTTTAAACACAAATCTTATCCCCATTTTTATGTTGACATAAATTTAGAGTTTCATTGCGATATAACAAGTCGTGTACTTATAGTGGATTTTTGAAATTAGTAAGTCGGTCTAAAAATGGATCTTAACTGAGATCATTTTTAAACAATATTTTTTTTACAATTTTCGTAGAGGATTATCCCAACAGCAATGTCTCACTGAAATGGTATCTGTATTTGGGAATGAAACACTACACCAGTCAACTATTTCCCGCGTGTATTGCGAATTTTAACGTGGTTGCTCCAGTCTCAGCGGCGAATTCAGGCTAGGTCCACCCAAAACAACAGTCACATAGCAAAACATGGATGCGTTTTGTCAGCTAATTAAGGATACTGGGAGAAAGAGGCATCTTTGGACATTTTAAAGCTCTCGATCAAAAAGAACTGAAAAGTTGGTTTCCCGTTGGATCTCTCAGAGGAACAAAAAGCGGTTCGCGTCAATTGGTGTTGAAAAACATTGAAAGGTTTCAACAAAGGAAGCTCAAAAAACGTTTATAGTATTGTTGGTTGCGATAACTCTTGGATTTAATCCTACGAACCGAAATATAAACGCCAATCCGCTGTGTGGGTGTTTCACGATGAGAAAAAAACCAACAAAATTGATCCGTTCTCAAAGTGTGTGAAAAAAATGGTCACAAATTTTGTGTCAAAATCTAATTATCTGGCGACAATTGCCTTTGAAGATCGAAGAACGGCTACTTCCGATTGGTATATAAACGTTTGTTTACCAGAAGTTATCGCGAAATGCCGACAAAGCAACACGCAACGGCGAATCTTCCTACAACAGGACAATGTACCTGCTCCACTGCCCAAAAGACAATGGAGTTTTTGTAGCTTTAAAAAATAGAATTGTCAGATCATGCACTGTATAGTTTTGACATAAGTCCCAACGATTTCTTCACGTTCCCAAAGATCAAGAATTCAATGCGTGGGCAGCGATACCAGTCGCTAGAAGAAGCCTTTAAAACAGAGATTTTGCAGGTCTGAAATGAAGACTAAAAAGACAACCCTCGTAACAAGAATTGTACTAACACTATAGTATTGTTTATCACGACAAGTTATTAACACTTAATCATAATTAATTTTAGTTTGTAGAACGGACTAATCTTCATGTAATCTTTTGAAAGATCATTTAGAAATATTTAAAAACTGTATGTCAATCTTCCAACCCCACATTGCACCACGTGGGTTACACCTCCACACATCCATTTACACTCACACCAAAAAGAAAAGACTCCTTAGATACGTTCAAGCGCCATGGATGGCAAGAAGAAACAAGAGCAACAGTTGAAGCTATCCAACCTGCTGCAAATGAGGAAGTTTGTGGGAGCGGGGCCGACGACCGATACTAACACCGTCCAAACATTCCCATCCACTCCCTGAAAAGGACATAAGTCCTATAAGAGGGTCCTTATACCTAACATCATTATCATTACATAGTATAAAACAAAGTCGCTTTTTCTGTCCGTATTTCCCTTTGTATGCTTAAATCTTTAAAAGTACGCAACGGATTTTGATGCGGTTTTTTTTAATAGATAGATTGATTCAAGAGGAAGGTTTATATGTATAATAACATCCATTAAATAGTGAAGAAATACTGTCATTTTTGAGGTTTCTAATGTGATGTCGTTAATTATTAAATTTTTTTCGCTTACATTGCAAACGCAGGCTGAACCCTACGAGATTTATCAAAATAATGTACTAATTATTTGTACACATTGAAAAGGTCTACAGAAAACTCCGTGATGGTATATGTCTATCTCTTATGGATATCCCACAATAACATTTTTTTGTCATTTACTTTTTACGACAAATAATGGCTAATTTTCGAAGCGATTTTAACCAATACATCATTAATCCTTATCCAATTAAATAGCTTAAATACATTGTTGATTTAATATATGGTCCTTTACAGCACAAGATTTAAATGAATATTTTCTAAGATATTACAGATTTAAAATTGCGGGACGTAGCGCTTGCGGTGGTACTGGCCGGCCGGGGCGGCGGTAACGTGCCTATAAATAGCGCATTGGACGCCGCGATTTTCCTTATAGCACTTTGAATTTTGCAGCGATCGGACGCGTTTATTACGAAATTAATCATTATGACGCTACCCTAAGGTGGCGCAGTTGAGATGTTATAAATTTACACCTGTAATTCTTACCTAACTAAGTACTATGACGCCACCGTAAGGTGGCGCAGTTGATATCTCATATATTTAAAAGAGCAAAACTTACTTACCTAAGAACTATGACGCCACCGTTAGGTGGCGCAGTTAATATATATTATACCTAACCGATAAATTACAAAGTACTATAAATAATAGTAAAAACTGGTAACTAACGAGAAAATATGATAAAAAATACAAAAAATTAATCGTAAAAATAAAAAAAAATTGGAAAAAACATTAGTGTTAGGCGGTGCGAAGTTCGCCGGGTCCGCTAGTACTCCTATAAATCTCATTTACCTACCTATCTTTACTTTCTTTCCTTTCCTTCCTTCCAACAACACTACTTTCAATCGTATCTCTTTTTATATTTACTAATCAATGTTTTTGAGTTATAAAATTCACATAATCTGTTAAAATTATTTTTTATGTTTGAATATTATTTCCTTACACTTACAACCTCCCGTTTTTGAATTTTTTCGCAATTTTTTACGCATAATATAACATGCATTAACTTTTTACTGTCTATTAAATCTCAGGTTTTTAAAATTAAATGGTCCGGAAAAAATGGAATCTTATTGCAAAAAAATGGAAATAAAAGGGCCGAGAAAATATAACTATAATCCTATATTTCAAAAAAATGAATTTTCCTGAAATCCACTGAGACATAGTCGTTTTCACGGATGAAAAGACGAAAATTTAATTTGGCGAGAAAAAATATAAGCCCAGAACGTGCTAAGATTTCAAATAATTGTTATTTATCAAAATTTCAAATAATTTCTTTCAGTCTCTAAGTGTGTAAACATAGAGGAATGTAGAAAGTAGTATAGATAAGCAAATTAAAACAGTAACCGATTCAAAAGAAAGTTCAACATATAAAACAGTAAATAAAAGAAATGTATGTATTTTATTAAATTCTACTTATTAAAGCTGATCAATTAGAAACAGAGTAAGTTGTATGTATATGTATTGATATTTAGATACCATAGCAACGAAAAAAATATCATTGTAAAATTTTTAGCCAAAGAGTCAAACTAGATTTGCGAATTAAAATTTGAAAGTAAGGATGTTAATAAAAATTGTAAAAATTGAATACACTTTAAGTACATAATGGGCTCTACCAGGTTGTTTACTTCAGCTTCGAGCCCGAGGTAATTTCTCTGGCTCCTCTCCCTTCTTGACAGTTCTGGTATTGAGCTGTCATCCAGTAATTGTATTTAAAGTAAGGACGTAAGCAGATATATGTAAATGTGACTAAAACTATTTTTGATCAATATCCTTCGGCGTACTTCCCTGGAGAGGACAAGTTTAACCCTTCAGGCCACCTAATGTACATTATAATCTATAGTCGAAGGAATAAACCTACCTATCTAGCGTGGGGAAGCACGGACGTCAACCCTAAAGGTGAATATCTATTACAATTAATACTAAATAATAGCTTACAGGTAGTCAACAGAGGCAAAAAGCCAACGTTTGCAACAGTTTTGCGAAGGGAGGTTCTTGAAATGACCCTTTACACTATGACAAGATTAAAGGCTGACTGAGTCTATATACTCAGACCTACATCAGAAAGAGCAGGATGTGATAATAACACATCTGTGTAAAATTTTCAAGGCTTATTTGGCCTATAGATTTATACCATCTGTGTAGCAGAAGATAGAAGTCATATATCTCCCTAAATGAGGAGAATAACAGACCAAACCCCCAAGTCATATAGACCAATAAATCTATCGTCATTCATAGCGAAAACGCTGGAGAAACTGGTCAATAGATATATAAGGGACGATTTTAACGTAGAACCCATAAAGTAATCGTCAATATGCATACCAGCGGGGCAAGTCCATAGACTTTGAGCTGGACGATTTAAACAGACTATTATCCAAGTCAATAGAAGACAAAGAAGTAGACTTGCGGCGTTAATTGACATAGAAGGAGCCTTCAGTAATGTGGGACCTGTGTCAGTGACCGACGCGCCACGCACTCCCAAGATGGGGAATCCCCATTCTAATATGCGAATGGGTTTATACCAACCTAACGCATAGGATCGTAGTGTCCAAGTTAGGAGAGGCTTACATTGAAGCAAGAGTTGGGAAAGGGCTATCCACAGGAAGGTATACCACTGATGTGGTCAGCATGTATGATCTTTCTAAGAAATCCCTCAACGAAAGTTGCAGATTATTTGGCTATAATCGTTCAGGGGAGGTTTCTATGCATAGTCCCATTCACAAATAAAAGGGCGTTGCAAATCTCTGGATTAATGAATATTTCACATAAACGCGTCCATGTTGACTACAAGCATGCAAGAATAGAAGGTCAGCATTTTATTTGTGCTTGGTCCAAAACTAAACAATCTTTTTACTCCGTGTTGTTACTGTGAACGAAACTTGCGAAACTACGTCCTAGAAGTAAAATAGCAACTGTTGGAATGAAAACACTCTGGTTATCTAAACAATAAAAAAAAATCGTGGTCAAAAATATGGTGAACACGTTTCTGGTTCAGATTTTTGGAATTAGTGACTGAAGAGACAAACCTATACTGTACTGTCTAGCTCTATAGCTAGAGCGAAACACGTGTTTGCAGTTTGGTTTTGCCCTTGTGTAGACTGATTAATCGCAGCATGATGCGTCCTAGAGTTAGGAATTTTAACTAGGCACAAATCCAGGTTGTGTATCTAGAATATTCTAACAGCATGGCACTATATACGTTTTGTATCAATTTTTGTTATCATTATGTATAAGACTGTCAAAAGACGCTAGGTTCATTAGCACACAATTACTAGAAAAAGGAACATTGGACATACGATATCAAGAGAATGTCCATTTTCGGAGTTTGTATCCATTGAGAATTTTTATCAGTGTACTCAAAATTTTCTGTAGAGTTTCAGAAAAATGTGACGAAAGCTATTTCCTATATTGATTCTGTGGGATTCTATCTGAATTGGTTAACAAAGCCTATTCCATGGCAAAAAATTTAGAAATAGCTACTAAGGCGTTTAAGAAACCAGCCATATAATAAAAACATTTTTAGTGACCATGTGTTTGCAGTGACCGATAATCAGGCAATTAATTTTGCGACAGTTGGATGTGATAACAATAGCGACTTTGGATTACCCCAAGATGATCAACCAAAGAGTACATTGCCATCAACCTAAACAGCAATGAAACAGGAAAATATTTCTATTACACCCACATCACCAGGAAGTTTAAAACTGTTGGTATCGCCACAAATGATCGTGGCGATCTATTGCCACCGGTTCTAAACAGACAAAGAGATAATGCAAACCAATAGTACTCACATCATTACCTTATAAATTACAACGAGAAGGATCAATGAAACATAAGACAAAAGCGAAATTGTTATAAACAAATGCGTTGACTACAAGCATGCAAGAATAGAAGGTCAGCATTTTATTTGTGCTTGGTCCAAAACTAAACAATCTTTTTACTCCGTGTTGTTACTGTGAACGAAACTTGCGAAACTACGTCCTAGAAGTAAAATAGCAACTGTTGGAATGAAAACACTCTGGTTATCTAAACAATAAAAAAAAATCGTGGTCAAAAATATGGTGAACACGTTTCTGGTTCAGATTTTTGGAATTAGTGACTGAAGAGACAAACCTATACTGTACTGTCTAGCTCTATAGCTAGAGCGAAACACGTGTTTGCAGTTTGGTTTTGCCCTTGTGTAGACTGATTAATCGCAGCATGATGCGTCCTAGAGTTAGGAATTTTAACTAGGCACAAATCCAGGTTGTGTATCTAGAATATTCTAACAGCATGGCACTATATACGTTTTGTATCAATTTTTGTTATCATTATGTATAAGACTGTCAAAAGACGCTAGGTTCATTAGCACACAATTACTAGAAAAAGGAACATTGGACATACGATATCAAGAGAATGTCCATTTTCGGAGTTTGTATCCATTGAGAATTTTTATCAGTGTACTCAAAATTTTCTGTAGAGTTTCAGAAAAATGTGACGAAAGCTATTTCCTATATTGATTCTGTGGGATTCTATCTGAATTGGTTAACGAAGCCTATTCCATGGCAAAAAATTTAGAAATAGCTACTAAGGCGTTTAAGAAACCAGCCATATAATAAAAACATTTTTAGTGACCATGTGTTTGCAGTGACCGATAATCAGGCAATTAATTTTGCGACAGTTGGATGTGATAACAATAGCGACTTTGGATTACCCCAAGATGATCAACCAAAGAGTACATTGCCATCAACCTAAACAGCAATGAAACAGGAAAATATTTCTATTACACCCACATCACCAGGAAGTTTAAAACTGTTGGTATCGCCACAAATGATCGTGGCGATCTATTGCCACCGGCTCTAAACAGACAAAGAGATAATGCAAACCAATAGTACTCACATCATTACCTTATAAATTACAACGAGAAGGATCAATGAAACATAAGACAAAAGCGAAATTGTTATAAACAAATGCGTTGTTTATTAGATAATTGAATTTTTTTTATGGAATTTCAACCTTCGTTACAAATGATTTTTAAAAGAAAAATTATTTCCTAAAAACTTTTTAAACAATAACTAATAAAAATTTAAAAAAATATTTTTATGCAGGTTCTAATAACATTAAAACGGATCATTATTAATATTTAAAAAAAAACTTTTTTTCAATGATTAATTTAAGTTTTTATTTTGCAACAACGATAATTATTAATAAAAAACTGAAAAATATATATTTTTAAATTTCACCAACGGCGATCTATTCTAAAGCCTTTTAAGAATTGCTCCAAGAGAGGAAAAAAATCTAAAATTTATAGTTCAACAATTATCACACTTGCAATGTTTATGTTCAAGCAGAAAAACATTTTAATTAACAATTGCATAAATAATTTATAAATGGTAATAAAAAAAACTTCAGGCGGATTATTGTTTATTTATCTATCCAGTAAGCACTTGATTTTTTTCATATCCTAAATTTGATATTTAATATGTTAAAATAATTTTTATTCAAAAAGTTTCCAAAGCAGGCGTGGCTTAAGCAAGCCAGAGCACCCGTTTTCGGCCGTATTTTCAACCATCTGGGAAAATTATAAATATTAGTACTACAGTTCCGAGAGTTGGAGCTTTTTTGTAGGAAATTTCCTCCTCTTTTTGAATCTTTTTTTTAGTTTAATAAATCTTTATTAGTTTTTAAGATATTTGCAAAAAATCAAACACTCCTCTTTTTGTTTTAGTTAATTGTTAATAACTTTTGCAGTTTTTTCAAAAATGATCTAGATGCGATTCCGAATCGAATGACACGTCGTTCATAATTTTCGGAGACTGCTGAAAAAAGTTGAGCAAAAAAGCACTTGTGAACTAGACTATTTTGTACTATTTTTATTTGTGTTTATTACAAGTTCTTAGCATTGGTATTGTTTTTCTAGAGCCCAACAGAAATATCGATGTTAATTCTTCCACTTCTAGAACCAATTTATTTATATAAATAAATATGCGTTGTAAGGTAATTAAGAGTTGTTTACTTTGTAAACTATATTAAAAGATGATTAAAACTGAGTTCGAAAAGCTTACAAAATTTGCAATTCTAACTAAACTTAATTTTGTCACTTTTAACCCTATACCTATTGTATGGGTACATAGGTAATATAATTAGGGGTAAAAATTATAAACAAAGTTAATATAATTTCTTTCACTTGCACGTTACGAATTTTATGCAAATTTTGGTTTATAAAACTTTATCTAATTAGGTATTCAAATTTTATCTCCCTCGGAAATTAGTATAAAGGACATTTCAAAAATATAAAATATGCACCACACACAAAAATGCAAATTTCTCACAGATATTTTCCATAATGTATAAGAGAAAATCAGGATCGTTTAGTTTGAAATTTAAATAAATTTTGTAGGGTGCATTTAGTTCATTACCACAAGGTCATCAAAATTAAGCGACATTCCGTTTTTACAGTACGATTTTATTGGGATTTTAAATTGATTCTTTAGTAATAAATAAATCGTTTGTTTTATTTGACTGTAATATAATTATCGGTTTTTAATTAAAATTTGCATTTCAAATTTGCAAACTCGGGAAGGAAATAAATTTTCGTTGTTAAATAGATTGGATTAAAGATAATTTATTTGGGTGATTAATGTTTCGTTATCCGCTCACAAGTTACTTACTTAGTTTGGAATTGTCTACAAGCACTTCTGTTCTAATATAAAAAAATTCTTTTCATCAATGTGAAATTATATGGTTGGTTGCAAAGTTTTTAAAGTAAAAAATAAAAAAAAGCATATTTTTTAATAAAATTGTTTTTTATTTTAAACACACTTATTCCAATGATCCTCCAGTAATTTTATACAATCTATGTGATGATTTTCGAAAGTTCTGCAAAATATTGTTCCACGGCTGCAATAGCTTCTTCATTCGACGAAAAACGTTTTCCACGGAGGAATTCTTTCAGATTGCTAAAGAGGTAATATTCGGAGGAAGCTAAATCTGGGTATTCAAGCAATTAGTACCTACTTTAATTCGGCCAATTTAGCCATCGCTAACAAACTTGTGTAAACATGTGCATTGGCCAGATAAAAATTATCCTTTTCTTCTCTAAAGTTGGTCTTCTTTACGATTTTTTTTCCAAATGATCTACAAGGTCGCGATAATATTCATAGTTAATTGTTTCACCTTTTTTAAAATAATCAATCAACAAAACCCTTTTTAAAGCTAAAAAATCAGCTTCAGTTTACTATAAACTTTCTTATTTCAATTTAGGATTTCAGTTTTAATTCTGTACGTATTGTAATGACTAATTATTGTACAAACAAACAAACTCACTCACTGAAGTTAAAAGAAGTGTAAATAACACTTTTTACTGTATTTTATGTAAATTTATACCATCTTAACTGCGCCACCTTACGGTGGCGTCATAATACTTAATTTAGTAAGAATCACTTTTTTGAGATTTTTTGACAAAAACTTTTTTTTTCGTAAAAAATAAAAAATATTTCTTTTAATAAAATGTATACTATTTTACTTCTAATACCGCCAAGAATATATGTACAAAGTTTCATAATGATCGGTTGATTAGTTTTCGCGTGAAAGCGTAACAAACAAACTTACATTCACGTTTATAATTATTTTAAAATTGTAATATCTTCTGAGATGTTCATTGAAATTAAGTGATATCAAAGATAATTTTGTTCACAATTAAATACTTTTAATCAACAACGCATTTATTTGGATAAAGATTAATATTATTACGTTGATACAACTCTTAACAAATAATGCAATAATTTCGACCAAATTTGATTACCATAAAAACGGTTCTAGTGAGTTAATCTTAAAAGATAGACATATACTGTAGCGGACATTTTTTTAGATCATTTTAAGAGGAATAATTCTTTCATACATACATTTTTGGTATCTTGAACCGTTTTCGCAGCGCACGCAATGGAAGCCCTCAAGGATCAATAATTTTCCCCGTTTTTTTTTCACATTTTCCATTACTTCTTCGCTCCTAATAGTTGCATCGTGATGTTATATAGCCTAAAGCCTTCCTTGATAAATGGTCTATTCAACACAAAAAGAATTTTTCAATTCGAACCAGTAGTTCCTGAGATTAGCGCGTTCAAACAAACAAACAAACTCTTTAGCTTTATAATATTAGTAGTATAGACTATAGATAGTATAGATGACATGATTGAATAATTTCTCGTATCAGAATTGACAAAAGGTGATTCACTAAGAGAAGTTAGAAGTTTACGTGTCGTTTGTATATATATTTTTCGTGAGTCACAGTCTAAGTATCTTTTTATATAAGCGTTTATTAGAGGGTATTTAAATATAAATTTGTATGAAGATTGTTAAATTTACGTTAATTCACATTTTGAGCAACTTTTCATATAGGCGATTATCGGGGTGGTGTAAATATTAATTTGAATTTTAACAAAGGTTGTTAAATTTTACAATTTTCGGAGGTCCAAGTGCTCTATTTCCTCGAGTAGAAATGTATTTCACTTAACTTTTTGGGAAATTATAATGTATTGTATAAATATTCTTTTATTCATCGCATTATAGGATACTTCTTTAAAAATTTTCAAGTTTAACTTTTTATGACTTGGCATGAATACTTGTAAAGGGTTAAAAAATACGCAACCTACGTGACTTCTTCTTGAAATTTTGCAATTTATGACTAGTTTTTATATTATTCTCTTTCTTCGATCTTTCTCTATTAAAGAAGCTCTTGTTGTCAACCGATACGCTAGTCAAAATATTTGATACTGCACACGTTGACGGCACTTATTAATACTGTATACAATTTTTAGTTGATTATTATCTACACACGATATATATTTTCGTAATGATCAATAAGTGATATTTTGTAACATACTGTTGGAAAGATTGTTTTGTTATACGATGTGTATTTTTTTGACTGTACACTGCATTTTAACCTATAAAATGGACTCGGAAGTTCGGACTTATAGTATACTACGTCTATGCTTCAAGCATATAATGATTTTGTTAAATCATTTCCATACAAATTTCTAAACTCGGGCGCGTGCATAGAAGTATAACTTCTACCGGCAGTCCCCATACACCCGTTTTTTTCTTAATACAAAACGACTATAGTATAATTCGTATTATAGGTACTTAACAACATCTACAACATCTCAGCATCGTTATACAAAAAAATCATTACAAATATATACACTAAAACTATACTTACCACTTAATTTAACAATTAAAAAAATTAAAACCTAAAAACTTTTTGCAATGGGGATGGATTATATTTTAGTTAGACACAAAGGGAGATCTTATTTTTTCATAATAAAATCTTAACGGAATACATTATAGTTGTCTGCTTTATTTGAGCCATGTATATAATCAACAAAATAAATGTTAATGATAGTCAAATATCACAATTTTATGTTTTCTTCTGAACTTTGTTCTCTTTTCGTTATAATTTATGAATTTAAAATATTAAATATAACTTTTAGGAACAAATTACGTGCTAATAGTAAAAACTTTAAATACGTAGGATGTAAATAGTCGTTAATAAACGAAACTAGAACGTTGAAGTTAATAATGGCAACACGGTTCTGGAAGTACGTGACACTGTCGGAAATATTACGATGAAAATTCAGCAGGAAATAGGGGAAAATTGGGGAAATTGACAGTGAGGAATTTAGCGGTATAATGCGGTTTTCGGAAAGTAAAAAAATCTTAAAGTTGAAAAGTTGGTTTTGGTTAGATGTCAATAACTTTTTTTATTCTTTTACAACCGTTTCAAAAGGAAAACAATAACTGGAAACATTTCACGATTTAAAAGACAAAGAAAATAATGTTGAATATTTTTTGTTATTTACGATAGATGTAAAAAAAATATTTTTGTACGGTGAATAAATTTTACTTTCGCTTTAAACAATTTATCAAGAAAATGTTAATCAGATACAGCTTTTGTGTTAGTACCTATGTCCTTTGCTAAATATCCTTGTTAACTTCAATATAATGCAAAGATTATTATTTTATCTTATTTTATTTCATATAGACAATCTAAACGATCCTTTATAGGCATAGTACAAATAAATTTAAAAATCTTTCAAATTTCAACTTTGAAAACAAAGGATACCTTAATCTGTGTATAGAAGAACTGTTACAGCATGAAGCAATTGTCAGTAATTTACTTCATAAACGGTTATTTTAATATAATAACATGTAAGCTAGGCATCCAATTCCGATAAAAAAATTATAAAGTAAAATTCCTATTTGAATTTTATGAAATATGCTCCCAAAAAAATATAATTGTTCTCAGATTAACGTAATCTAATCTTTAGTCAAGTTATATGAAGATTTAACTCGATGTTGAAATATGAAGTTAAATAAAATATCCGCATTTACTCCAAATTAAGCGTTCATGAACTGCGAACCAAACACTTCAAATGATTTTTAGATTTTGTAATTTGGTTTGGACCCAGGAATCGAAAACCAAAGTAAAAAGTGCTTTTTATACCTATAATATACTTACCTACCTGATAATTGGGAAAGACTTACTTTTATTATACAAGGATTTATTAATTTAATAGTTTTATATTTCACTGTATTATTTTATTGAAATCATTCAGGTCAAAGTCAGTACGTTAGATCTCAAAGCGAGCTTAAATTTTTATTCTCACGTAGAATATGAATTGGCTATAAGAGAGCGTCGTTAAGGTTGCAATCGATGAGTTCGGAGTCTCTCTTTGGAGTGTCTCTAAAATAGACCTTGGGTCTGGTCGTTGTGACTCTTGGTAATATATTTTTCGTGAGTAAGTGTGACATGCCACCATATAGGTTATTTGGTAAGATTAGTTCAGATTATCGTGTTTAGTTATTTCTGATTTATATTTTAATAATTGCTCGTTTCGTTGTCAATATATTTGTTGTTTATTTCCTGTTGTTTATCTCATTTTCCACTAGGGCAAATTCTGTATCCCTCCTAGACGTGAAAATACTCCGGTACTACCTAATCCACTTGAATGAATACTGAAATATGATACAATTGGGATAATATTTATTGTTTAACTGAATGTTTTTTTGCAAGCATATTTCGAAATTACAGTGTTTGAATGAACGAGGGAAAAGTATACGGAGGTGTATCTTCAAAAACTGTACTGTTAAAATTTTCGTGGTTCAAGAAGAGAACTATTTTAAGAAGTGCACTAAATGACTACCATGATATTAAAAAAATTAATCGACAGATGATTTTGAATAGTGCTAAACGTCAAGCAGCAAAAGATTTGCCAGAAAAACTTACAACTATTATACATTTAGTGTTGAGACAAATTATTCGGAAAAAACTAATATAAATTCAACCACGATTACCGAAAAACATAAGTAAAACAATAGCCCTTTTGGATGAAACCGACATCGGAAGGTAAATAGTTTTTATGGTATTCGTGAACAACTTAAAGAAAAAAATTGCTGTGTGTTGAAAAGAAAGATAAATGTTTTTGGATGAAACGTTTTCCAAACTGTGTCAAATATTTTTTGCAATTATTGGAACGAAAATCCCTTTCGCGCGTTACGACTGAGACTAGCCGGAAAAAATGCAGACCAAAAAATATCACGACACGACACGACCGACACGACACACGCATGTTTCTCTGTCTGTCTGTCTCTCTCTCTCCCTCTCTCTCATAGATAGATATATCTTTATTTAAATAGGAAACCCTAATATACATAAATACTAATAAAAGTACAATTAAAAAGACACTAATTTAAATTAAAAGAAAATTTACATTAAAAAGAAAATACTGTAGAAAAAAAATAAGTATTATATTTTATTTTATCCTGTTTTTATAAATTAATAAATTCATAAACATTTTAAAAATAGTTCGTAACTTGACTAGTTAGGTACGTCAAATTACCTTAACTGTCAGTTACTATCAAATATTTTAAAATTTTGTATTAAATTGTTAATTCCTGTTTTAAATTAAATTAAAATAAAAAGTAATTTTTGGTATATATATCTCATCTAAACCTCTGGTATTGTATGAATGGACACTTTTGTTAAAAGAAACGAACTGTTGAAAATATTCAGGTAATAATGGATTTACTATTTTCTATTTTGCTTTGAACAGTGTAGTGTCGCTACTTTGTTAAAAGTTTATACAGGTTTTTTGTAGATAATAAATAATAACAATAATGTATCCTGACAGTGTTTCTCCACAAATTCCGGATATTGCTGATGGAGATAGGTAAGTAGAGATAGGTAAGTAGAGATTTTATACAGACAATAATAAATGCTTATGTATGTATAAACACTTTGTTGTGTTTACAAATTACAATTCCTTCACTAATTAATCGAAAGGAACTTCGTTCCATCCGGGTGTCCCTTGACAACTCTCACTTTTTTCGTTTTGCTTGTTTCCAGACAAAAAAGAATACACTTATAAATATCTGTTTGCTCTTCATTGCAAAAAATGCAAAACTTCTCGTGTTTTTTATCGCGTTCGCCTTCGGCTCACGCGACAAACGCACTCGTGATGGGATAACCTGCTTTCCGCACTCGTTACGTAATGTACTATTATTTACAAGCACATATGTAATGTAACCATTATCGACATTTCAAAAGTTAGAAAGTAAAACTTTTTTATACAGTAGCACTTCCCGACCTGTCATTCTTCTTCTTTTTTATTATTATTTACTAAGCTTCTTAATTTTAACTCGGACAACTCTCTAATTATTCCATTAAACTAATCATATAATTGTTCATTGCTGCAGGTAGTAGACTATGACAATGACGTTTCTCGATTTCTCATTATATTGACAGTAACTTCAGATTAAAAAGAAAACTCATTTAGTAAAATGTCTGACAGTGATATAGAAATGGAAAATACTCCTCCAGAAATAACTGAAATGGCTAACAGTGTCATTCAATCTTTGCTTCCTGATAAAAGTAAAACACGTTACGAAAACGTATATTCACAATATAAGAAATGGTGCACAATGAAGAATGTTAACATCGAATCTGAAACAGTTATCTTAGCATATTTCAGTGAACTTAGCAAAAATAAAAAAGCATCATCATTATGGTCTACCTATTCTATGCTAAAAGCTACATTGAATATCAATAATAATATTGACATTTCAAAATATGGAAAACTGGTAGCATTTTTAAAAACGCGTAATACTGGCTATAAGCCTAAAAAATCTAGTACTTTCACTGAAACCCAAATAGAAAAGTTTTTAAATGAAGCTTCTTTGGAATTTCTTCCTCAAAAGGTAAATTTATGAAAATACTTATTAATTAATTTAGTACAAATGTGTAATTACTTTTAGGTTGCTTTAATAATTGGTATTTCTGGGGCATGTAGAAGCGACGAACTTTTTAAAATGAAATTAAAAGATATAGATTTTCTTGAAAATAAGATTTGTATCACAATTCCAGATACAAAAACCTATCAATCGAGGTCGTTCATCATTACCAACAAGAATTGGATTGAAACAGTGTTGGAATATATAAAAATGAGAAAAAACATTGAAAATGATAGATTTTTTATGCAAATTAGATACTCAAAAATAACTAAACAACCTCTCGGTCATAACTCAATTGCACAGATCCCGAAAAAAATAGCCACTTATTTAAAATTAAATAATGTGGAAACTTACACTGGTCATTGCTTTAGGCGCACTGCAGCAACTTTATTGGCCAACAAAGGGGGAGATATAATGCAACTAAAAAGATTAGGGGGCTGGAAATCAAGCGCTGTAGCTGAAAGTTACGTAGAAAATTCTACTGAAGGGCAAATAAGAATTGCGGAGCTGTTGACATCATGTGAATCTCGGTCATCAGTTTCTGCCTCAGCATCCAGTACTTCCAATCAAGAATTAAATATTACTGCTTCAAAATCTTCAAAACAGTCTGGATTATCCCTTGTTATCAACGCTAGGGATAATGCCAATGTTACTATTAATATTAATAATAATTAATTACAAGGTATATCTACCTACCTTAGTCTAAGTTACCTTTTATTTCATTTTGTTAAAATACCTTAATACCAATAAATATTAAATAATAAGAAGAAGACAATTATTGATTATTTAGGACATACGAGAATACTAGGTATTTTAGAAATATACATAGTTTATAAATTGTTATTTTTAAATTATTTTCTGAAACAATTGATTGTGAATAAAATAGTATACAAACCTCAGTAGAAAGTTTCCTACTGTCTCGAGATGTAACTGACTTCGGCGCTACGCGCCTCAGTCAGTTATCTCATCTCTCGACAGTAATGAAACACTTTCCACCTCGGTGTGTAATATACTATTCCGTACCTGTGTCCGGGAATGATTCATAAAACGTTTACAAGCAAATTCATATTTTGCGTCTTGATTTTATTTGGCAATAAATTTAAAACCACATTAGTAGCGGTACTTAGTAACTCTGGAGGCGTTTTGCACCTCTGGACATCATCGCCAGAGTCCATTTTAAATATAGGTAATTTAAAAATTTTTAAGCAATATGTAACTAACCGAACTGACAATTTTTTGACACTAATCAACAATGATAAACAAACAATGTCAACGAAACGGTTTCATAAAAAATATGATATCTAAAACAGTTATGCATTTATAAAATTTTCTTAATTTACGATTATATTTAATGCGATTTCAGCAAAAAAAAAGTATGTGTATCTCGTAGTAAAAGCACTTTCCTGGACTTTCAATGTTTGTCGTCCGGGAATGTATCGCTTTTCCTACTAGATACACAATATACTATTATGATAGTTTTTATTATTATTTATCACTTAAAAGGAATCCATTCACATTCGATTTACAACATTGAGATTTAGAATAGTTATTTATGATATGAGTGTTAAAAGGGAGGTTTTATTTTGTGAGTGAAAACGTTTGTGAAATGAGCGGAGCGAATTGAACAATTTCACGAACAAAATAAAATCACTTTTAACACAAATACCATACAATGTTTTTTGTACAACTTCCCTATTTTGATAATGAAACGAGCGAATTTGCAATGACAATAAACCAAACCGTGTTAAAAGTAAACTAAACCGTGTTAAAAGTAAACTTGTTTACATGGCAACGTGTTAAAAGTATTTTTAACACGCTGTTATGTAAACAATCGTTTTTAACATTGTTTGCTATCATTAAAAGTGTCACTTTTAATGACAGTTGTACAAAAATTATTTTTATATTAAAAATTCATGGCATAAAAAGAACAGTTCTAGAAAGTGACGGAACATATAAATTTATATAGAAAATATTTAGCATTTCGTGAAACAAAATTGTTCATACATTTTCAAAACGGGAATATACCAGCTGCTGGAAAACTGCCTGTAAATATGATATCGCAATAAATTTTAAACTATTTAAACCAGAGCAGAATACAGGTCACTGTTTTTTATGCTTATCTGTTTATTCATTAGTTAAAGCAGATTCTCTTTAGAGAATCAGTGAGATGGAAAATTAAATAAATAAAAAAAAATACAATAACATTGAATGTACAGAATAAGGCTTTTTCGAACGGAACTAATCATAATAATTTCCGATTTGGTATCTGCTATACAACTTAATTACTGTGGGGAATTAACATTATAAGAAAAATTAAGGAAGAAAAAATCGTGCATGAAGTCTTTTATACTTGTCACAAATCGCACGTGTATAAAAAAATCTAACTTCATGCACTAGTTGCACAGTATGTGATAGAATGGTTGCCTTTTTAGTTTTGTTTAAAGCCATAAAAACAAAAAATATATAGGCCTAAAGTACTTAATTGCTTTTCAAAATATGTACCACCAAGATCGATACTCTTTTGCATACGTTGAAACCAATTGGTAAAACAGTTTCTACCATTTTCTTGGACACACTTCGACAACGGATCACTTTGTTTTTCCTCATCGTGACACACCCACACAGCAGATTGTCGTTTATTTTCTGGTTCGCAAGAGTAAATCCAAGATTAATCGCCACTAAGAATACTGTAAACGTTTTTTGACGTCAGTTCCAATGTTTTTCGACACTAATTAAAGGGGCGCTTTTTGCTTTTCTGTAAGGAGATGAGGGATCCAAAGGGAAACTAATTTCATTACATACAGTTCTTTATGAAAGATCCTTTAAATCGATGTCTTTAATAGGCCCAAATATGCATCGGTATGTTAAACGGAGTTTATCCTAAATTAGCTGACACTTTATAGATAACTATGAATTTTGACAAATGTTTTAAATAAAAATAGGGTTTTTTAGCAAGAAGAGCAAAGTTTTTTTACCAATAGTTTTTCAAAGCATATCTATATTTTTCCAGTAGTAGGTTTATTGTTTAATTTGTGTGTGAAGAAGACATTTTCATGGGAGTGAAGAATGTTGGAATACAGTGTGTCTCATTATATTCTGACTGTTTTTAAGAGCTTATATCTTCGTAACGGTTCTTTTTGTTTGGATATCTAGGTGTTGTTTTTCGATTTCTAAATAAATAAAAAAACAAGAAACGAAAGTAAAATAGTAAAAAAAAATTCGAAAAGAGGTTGACCTTAAAGGCCATCCTTGCAACTTCCCGCTAGTTTTAACCGCAAAGCTATCGTAACGTGACGTATTTTGACGTTTTTGACTTTTTTTGAAATGTTTAAAAAGCCATAAGTTTTTAACGCCTTATTCGATTTTGATGTTCAAGATGGCATTCGACGCAGTTTTTTGAGACCTAAAAACGTTACCGGGAGTGCAAAATCGGTTAGTCAAAAAATCTCTAAGTTATTGAAAAAAAAACACTTTTTTTGAAATTTTTCGACAACGATATCTCACGAACCAATCAACCGATTTTAATTTGCAAAACGGCATTCGACGTGGCTTTTTAAGCTTGAGAGCTGATTAGGTTATGAAATTGATCGATGCAATAGCCAAAAAGATATGCCCAAAAAACATCATTTTTACCAATTGTTTTTTTCGGTTATTTTGAAATTTCTCGAAATCTACCGGCTCGAATCGGTTCAAACTTACAGGTAATCTAAGTTAGATGGAACTCTTTGGAATGCTTTTTATTTCATTCCGATCGGTCAAGCCGTTCAAAAGTTATAAGAGGTTTACATACATCCACACACACACACACACATCCACACGTACATACAGACATACAGACACCCTCGTAAAAATAGTCAGGGGAGGTTCCTAAGACCTCAAAACGTTGAGATCCGATGAAAACTCGATTTTCGAAAAACGGGGTGAAACCAATAACTTCCCGATTTTAAAAAAAAATTTAATTTTTTTTTAGCGGGAAGTTAAAAACAAGAAAAAAATGCGGAAATAATTGAAAAAATACTTACAAGTGCAATATCCCACATATAAACAAACAATTCTTAAAATATTATTACAGAAAACTGTAACATTGTCGTATTTAATACGACAATGTTACAGTTTTCTGTAATAATATTTATAGTTTCAAGACCCAGCGTCTTGTTGTCAAAATCCGAATTTTGGTTTGCGATTAGAGGTGAAGATGTCGCTACTATCACATCGATTACACTATCGTTATTGTATATATATATATATCGAGCGTGATTTTAGTGGGATTTTCAGTCAGCGATTATGCTTTAAGCTCGCTGACGGATAACATTTAACTTGTACTGACGAGGCCCAATAGGCCGAAACCGGTCTACAAGTTATGTTGTCCCTTCTAACTGCAAACCAGAATGGTTGGTTTAAATTATCTATTAAATATGCCAACCCCGTTTGACTTTGAAGTGTAATCCAACATCCGTTGAGGCATATAGCACAGGAAGTAGTTGTTTCTTCTTAGTTGAACGGTCATTGTCTTTGAAAATGTTTTTCAAAACTTGTAAAGCGTTAGAATAATTTTATTATTTCTCTGATATCTAAAAACAATTCTTACTTACTAAAGCACCATTACGACACCAAAGGTTGGGCAGTTATGTTTCATATGTTTAAACGAGTAATTCTTTCTAAACTAAGTAATATTTCATATATTTAAATAAACAATTCTTGCGAAATTAAGTGGTATAACGGCACTGTAAGGTGGCGTAGTTAAGATCTTATAAATTTACACCAGCAATTCGCCGGGTCAGTTAGTATTGATATAACTCACGTCCTCCTTATGCTTATGTACATGGAGTTAATGAGAAATATTATTTGTCAAATCGACAAATGAAAAATCAAACTTTAAGTTCCTTTTTTATGCTTAAGGAGGAATTCAGTACTTAAGTGTCCTAGACATGAGTTAAATCAAGATATAATCAAGAATGATTAAAACCAATACCGGCTCTAGGTATCTATAAATCGAATAACATTTTTTTCAATTTCTTCTTTGTTTTAATTTCAACTATCCCATAAGTAAAGTATCAAAACAATTAGTTTACTCTGTTTATTAGATTTTTGGAAAAACTAAACTGTTAATTCTAAAGAACTTTATTGAAATAAGCGTAAAAAAGCAAAGTTGAAAACTTTCCGAGTATAAAGTTGCAGGAATGTCTTTCATCAATGAAATTATGGAGAAAAATGCGTTTCGGAAATGCGTGACAATGTCAGAAAAATTTGGGTTGAAATTGGGAAGTCAAGCGTGTAATTCGTGGTAAGGGATAGAATTGACAGTATGAGATAATACGATTTATTTTTAGAAAAGGCAGAAAGTTAAAAAGTTAGTTTTGGAAATTAATACTTTTTTTCTTCTTACACAACTTCATTTTATTTAAATAATAATAAAAGTTATACATATCAACACTAAACAACTTAGAATTGAAAATGAAGTAACACAACTCAATTATTACTACAACTATTTAAAAAAAGATGATACTAAAAAATTATTAAGTACCATAACATTTACATTGTTTATTACTTTATTAAAGACGTATCAAAAATAATATAATAAACACTATATTACCTACAGAAAAAATTACTTATTTCAAATAATTAAGCTATTAATTATAATTAATAATTCCGTTGAACATGAGCGGAATTTAAATTATTAAATTAAACGCACGTGTTGCTCGATAAATTATCCCGCTCTGGAACAACAAACACCTCTCCAGCAATTTCAATTTTCCTTTGAATGTTACAAGATGACGTAGACTCCATTTGCCTTTCGTGCCCTGATTATTAAACCAATTTGTTAAAACAATAATGTCTATGTGTATATATTTTTATATAAGTTAAATACTCACAGACTTACAATCAAGTTATTTTAAGGTATACACCGTTGAAATCTGACATGAACTGTCTTTATGTAGGTATTATAGGTGACCAATGAAAGTTTATTCTATCTCTTATTTATACACTCTAAAAATTCTCATATCTTTTAGATTTCTTTTAATCAACTACTATTTGTGGTATATTATTGATAAGAAGTTGACTACGGTCATAGCTATTAGAGCAGCCAAGTAATTTAATAAATGAGTTTTGTCCACGACTGTTCTACAAAACGTTGATTATACTAGTGCTTCATAAAGAATAATAGTACCTACTATTCACTAGTGAATAATGGTTCATTATTCACTGCATGACGTCGCAACAGAACGTATGTCCAAACTTTATAAGAGAATAACTCATATTATAAGACAAATTTTATATTTTCCTTTGACATTTCAATCCGTATTTATATGTCAATGGTGTAAACAAACAAAACACATGTATAAAGAATCGACCTACCTTTTACCACTACATCTAAGCTACACACTTTTATCTTTAAATTTATATCGTAGTTAGTGTAAGTCATATACATTTGAAACTTCAATTACATTAATTATAGCGTAAAATTAGAATTTTAAAGTTCTGATTATAGCAATTGTGTCGTGGACAAAGTATAGTATTCTATTCCTGTATAATGGCTATTATTCACTCAGATGATTTACAACACTCGCCTGTGGCTCGTGTTGTAACCTTCATCTTCGTGAATAATAGCTACCATAAAGGCGGAAACATACTATCAAAACGTGACACGACGCCACGCCACCCGACGCATGTTAGTACCTCTCAATTCCATATATTTAATACAGTTAGAAGTACATAGACAACACGCTATGTGACCACACGCCGCAACATAAATATATGGACTAACATGCGTGGCGTCGTGTCACGTTTTGATAGTATGTTTCCGCCTTTATACGCTCGTTGAATAATATACTATTATCTACTCTACCTCATATTATGTATCAATTTTTAGTTCGTGAAAACTGTCATTATAGACAGCAGTGCGTGAAGGATTGAAAGTGTGCGTGAAATAACAATGTATTTTAAATGGGATTTACTTTTTCGCACTGTTTTTGACACACCTTTATATAATCAAATATCCTTAGCATTCGCGTTGCCATAGTGTTGCTATGAGAGCATAAGTTTTGTTATAGTATCTTGTAAATGAATTGAAAATAAATTGCTTTCTTGTAATTATTTTTATTTGATTATCGTAGATAAAATATTGTATGAAACTGTGCGTGAAGTGCTTTTTGCGCACTTACGCGATATATAGCACTCGCTTCGCTCGTGCTCTAAACATCGCGTGCGTGCTCAAAAAGCATACTTCACGAACTGTTTCATAAATAACTATTACTACAATCACTAAATAAAAGCAGTAATTTTAAATCTGTTATTAGAGAAATCAAAGGCTGCATACAAAAAGCAATATAATTGCTTTGTGGTGGAATGCAAAGACAATAGGCAAAGGCAAATATTCTGAAAAAGTATTAATTGCCAAGTTTTACAAAAGGCAAAAACTTTGAAATTTTCTTCACTCTGATCGATTTACTCAATGTTAAAAGCCACATTGTCTACGAAAAACAATATTGATATAAGTTAATTTAATAAATTAATTGCGTGTAAGAAGACAAGGGATCGGGTATTAAACTAAAAAATCCAAATCCTTTTCAGAAAGCGAAATAACAAAATCTTTATGTAAAGCACGTAGTGAAACACATTTGCTAGAAAAAGTAAGTTCGGATATTTAAAAATATATAATATAAAATAGTACACAGCTGCTTTATTACAGGTTGTTTTACGAGACCAACTAGTACAAATGAGCTTAAAAACATTCAAGATAAAGAATCTCCCTTAACAGCTCCCATTCCTAAATGAAAAACAAATACTACCCAAAACAATTCTATTAATTATTATTTATCGTTATACAGAATATATGTCTTCATATCACATGCATTGAAACAGCTAGTTTTGATTCCTGTTCGGCTTGTTGAAACAAGACAATTTCAGACCAATGTAACTATCAGTCAGAAACTGACAGTTGTTTCTCCCCTAGGGCAGAAACAAATGTCATTATTTCAAGTCTGTCTGACAGAAGGGTTCTGCATGACGACAGATGCATTGGTCTGAAATAGTCTTACTTCGACTGGCTACAGAGATCAAAACTCGCTGTTTCAATGCATATGATATGAAAAATATAGTTTGTGGCACGGGGTGAAACATAGACAATTTCTGATCGAGCGATGACAGCCCTCGCTTCGCTCGGGCAGTCAACTGTCCCCTAGTCAGAAATCGTTTTGTTTCACCCCTTGCCACACAATATACTATTTTACAAGACCTACCAATAAAAATGCACAATTGCGATTATTTTTAAAATATAATCGCGGAAAGTAATCAAGTAGTAGGTATGAATTCAACTGCTAAGATTTCGAGAAAAATTGCTAGGTATCTTAACCTACCATACACCACATTATACACATGACACTGCTTCCTACGAACGTCGGTCACTTTATTTAGTTAATAGTGGAGATGACATTATACAATTAAAGCGACACAGTCATATATAGTCACGACACGCCTTCGGGATCGGGTAGGTATTATTATTAAAAATTACAAAGATTGCACTTTTAACTTTAATATTGCCAATAATAAGTAAATTATCTCCGTTTGGTGTGTTATTTGTTTTTCTGTAAGCTGTAATAAATTTCATAAGGGGAACTTGAAATTGAAATTCTTTATTGAAATAGGTTTCCTAGTATACAAAATATATATTTATAATACTAAATCACTATGTCCTTATCTTAATTGAATTTTCAAGTGCTCGATCAAAAAAAATGCTTGAAATGCTCAACAGAATTACTTTTTTTATCGCAGTTGGAAGCTTATTGAATTCTAGCAAACCTTTGTGAAAAATTTAATTCATAGTTAGTGAATACAGCGTACGTGGAACATAAAGATTAACACTGCTTCGTGTTGGATAACTGTGAATTTCATTGATATAGGTGATGAACTGGTCAGAATATTTTGGTGCATTTCCCAATAAAATTTAAAAAATAAAAATTAATAGAAAATTCTACCTTTAACAGAAAGCCAATCCAAAACTGGAGCAATGTTGTAATTGGAGTGAGTCTGTGACATTTCAGAAGTATCCACATTCCTCTATTCTGTATTTTTTGTTAAGATTCATTACTATTGCCATCAAGTAGTTTTAATAAGCTAGCACAGTAATCGAAATGTGGTTGAATAATGACTTTGGAAGGTCCATTTGTTGCTAAGGCGTGTGAGGAAAAATAGTTTTTGTGAGATCTTGTGTACTAAAAATAATTTTTAAAACTTAGTCTGTTGTCAATCATGAAGCATAGATATTTCAATTTCAATCTGCTCGTCATATATTTTTATAGTAATGGCTGTGTTGCCAATTTGATTAATTTTATTCGGTGTAGTTTTATTGATATTAAGCTTAAGCTTGTTTGTACTAAGAAATACTGATATTTGATTTAATTTATTGATTGCCTGTGGTAATTCTTCATTGTTTACAGCTAACAGTGTATCATCAGAAAAAGATTTTAAAAATTCACAACTCACAACAGAATTAATATCATTGAGATAGAGTATAAAAAGGAGAGGTTCCAACACACTACCTTGTGGAACACCGGTATTAACAGGTTTCACATTTAATAACCTAAAATAGTGTAGGAATAAAAAACTTGACTAGTAGTGCACAAAAAAGTTTAAATATTAATTGCAAAAGAAAATACTTCAAATTAACAATTTAGAAAATGTTATTAATGCACTGTATAGATAGGCTGATTCCATTTAAATATTTGCAATTGGTAGTGTTTTTTCTAACATTTTCATATAATTTATCAAAACTGCGTAAATTAGTGCGGCTGTTATCAAAATCTATATATATATATATATATATATATATATATATATATATATATATATATATATATATATATATATATATATATATATAATGTTATGTTGGTTTGTGTACGCTTAAAAAACTCAAAAAGTTCTGCACCGATCGAGCTAAAATTTTAGCATGATATATAATCCGCATCAAGGATTGTTTTTATCTAATTTTTGCATCAGTCACATATCCGCGACCGCGAAAAAACAGTTTTTTTAACGATCAGCTGTGTACCAATGACCGCGCCATCTGCCGGAAGCGAGGAAAACACTCGCTGACAACCGCAGTTACATGAGAAACAGTATTCGTTCCCAATTACATTGTTCATTTACAAAAAAAATTGCATGTGATTCTGATTATATTCAAAGTGATGAAATTACTTATAAGTCTATAGACACTGTTGTGGAAGCAGATAAAGTAGTTAATTATCCAAGGGAATTTTTAAACTCACTTGATCTGCCAGGGATACCACTACACATACATAAATTGAAAATAGGTATGCCAATTATTCTCTTGCGGAATATTAATCAGCCAAAACTCTGCAACGGCACGTGACTTGCAGTTAAGAAATTGATCAATAACGTATTGGAAGCAACGATTTTAACGAAGCCTTTCAAAGGTGAAGGTGTCTTCATTCCTCGAATACCCTTGATCCCGACCAATACACCATTTCAATTTAAATGATTGCAATTCCCAATTCGATTGGCATTTGCAATCACAATCAATAAAGGTCAAGGTCAATCTTTAGAATTGTGTGGTTTAGATTTAGATGCGGATTGCTTTTCACATGGACAACTGTATGTTGCGTGTTCCCGAGTCGGCAACCAGATAGTCTTTATATCTTTAGTCAGTGGAAAAACATGTGACATGTATTCTTTGTTTTGTTTCTCATTTCGCAACCATTCAATCACAATGTGCCACAGCGAAGCGTGGCAGGTTCTACAGCTAGTGTTCTATAAAATTTTAATACTGTAATTAAATAAGCGGCCTTAAATTGCACAGTAGCTACCTAAGTTTTAATAAAGTATAGATACTCGAACTGTACAGCCGATGGAGGATTAAGAATTTTGGTCGAACTAAAACGAACTGCACCCGCCACTCGCCCCGTTTGGAGGATTACTAGTGTAATTATGATTAGATTGAAACAAAATAGGCTACATTGGAAAACTTTTTATTATTACTGTAGGTATAGCATGTTCAATTAACAATAATTTTTAAATGGATATATACGAAGTTTTCTCCATTACCAATAATATAATTTAAACTACAATATCTTCACATATATACACAAAATACTTTTCTAATATAATCATTATTTGATTATATTAGTGAATTCTTTATAGTAAACTAGCAGTACACGGCGCGCGTTGCTACGCCATCAACTAATAAAATAAATTTAAAAAAAATAAAAGAGAAGAAGAGATAGGAAAGGAAAGAAAGTTTATAGTTTTGTTTTACGTATCGCACCAACAATATATTTTAAGAACTTTTATTTGTACGAATTCGTATAGATATCTATTAAAATCAGTATTGAACTTGATACATGGAAGCGCTATCTGGTGGTAACTGCCATTAATACGAATATCATATTCATCTTACACATTAAAAATACATCATCATACTGATTTTCGTGACAATCGGTTGAACGGAGCAGAAGTTGCTACTCTGCAGCGCCACCTGGTGGCGAGGGGCATCAATGAGCATATCATACAAATCTTCTCCGTGGAAAAATACATATACATACCAATTTTCATGACAATCGGTTGAACGGGACTGAAGTTGCTACTCTGCAGCACCACCTGGTGGTGAGTGGCATCAATAAGCATATCATACAAACCTTCTCCGTGGAAAAATACATATGCATACCAATTTTCATGACAATAGGTTGAACAGGGCAGAAGTTGCTACTCTGCAGCGCCACCTGGTGGCGAGTGGCATCAATGAGCATATCATACAAACTTTCTCCGTGAAAAAATACATATACATACCAATTTTCATGACAATCGGTTAAACGGGACAGAAGTTGCTACTCTGCAGCGCCACCTGGTGGCGAGTGGCATCAATGAGCAAATCATTCAAACCTTTTCCGTGGAAAAATACACATACATACCAATTTTCATAATAATCGATCCAGTAGTTTTTGAGTTCATTGAGTACATACAGACATACAGACAGACATTCATTTTTATGTATATAGATTAATATCTGCACTAAAAAAATAAGATACAAATTAAATTTCGCACGCAGTAAAAGCCCAAAAAATCTTGTTCAAGGAATGGAATTCTTTATAGGTATGGCTACACTATGTACTTACAGTTTTTTTGGTTTTAGAGGGGGTAACCATTCTAAAAGAAAGTGTAGTCCACTTCTTGTAGACTTCCTTTCCCTGTTAATCTAGTTCCAGTTAAAGCCGCGATATCGATGTTTAATCTGCATAATTTATATTCTTCGTTCTTCGCTCGGGATGTTTAGATTTTGTAATGTCAATTAAGGTTCTTACATTCTCGGTTGCTACAGTTAAACTTTTTGTTAATTTTTTTTCGATGATGTGCTCGCTCAGGTACCTCCTCCCCGAGATCCGATTGGGGAGGTATTTTACCTCCGGATTCCCAAGTAACATTTTCACCTGCGTAATGATCTGCAAATAATCTGTATATGATTATATAAAATACTGTTTTGGACTCACTTATGCAGGTAAATGATCTGCAAAACTGCTGTATATTACTTTCATTTCATGTGTAAAAGGTCGTTTGCAGAACCAGTGCAGGACTGCCATACTCCTGTATAAAACCTATAATTGATGGATTTGAAGATGATATGCAGAAATAATTAAAATAAAATAAAAGTATACTCTACATTTTAATTTTATTTCAGGTAATTATCAAATATGATATACAATATTATTTTATTACTTCTATTTACTAAATCTACACAACATAAACTTTTGAATTATTTAAAACCACTTTTACCATTTTTTTTTCACCTTTCTTACGCGGGGATTCGATCCTGGTTCACCATCCATCACCTAATTGAAAGTTAGTCGTCTTACCCACTCGGCTATAAGGACACTTAATAGCTAAGGTCACTATCGTCATTTAAAACTACTTTTCGCAATAAATAAATTTTTCAGTAGTCAATCATGATCAGAATTTTCCAGTTTCGTTTTTATTTTTAAACTGTTGTAAAAGTTTTAAGTTTTTGTTGATATTTTTTAATTTGGAATAAAACATATTCTTCTTTTTTATGTATTTTATTTTTTATTTATAAAGTTTCATGCAAAGGAAATGTATGGTGTATTGGCACAAATACGGTTTGTTCTGAAGAAACAATTGCTACTAATTTACACAATCATTAAATAAATAGATATTAATTTTGTGAAACTCATATTTCTCTGTTTGAAATATAAACAAATGAGTGGACAACAAAGGAGTATCAAAAAACTCTTTAAAGTCTTTTAAAGTTGCTTCATATATACCTTTAAAATTCGCATATTCCATAGCTATAATTTCTTAAAGTACATAAACCATATAACAACTCACCCATTAGTGTTCGAGGATCGTTAGGTAAACGCGAATTATAAGTTTTGTTTAACTTTTCTAGTAACAGTTTTAAAGCAACCTGTGAAATGTTAAATTCAATTGCCCAATTTCTTAGAAATGACGCAAAAATATAGTTATGATTTTCTTTTAAATGGTATTGTTCGTCAACTTCAAGCACAAATACCTTTTTATCCATATTAATTAAATATGAATAATATAATAGGAGATGGAACTGTCAAACGTAAAAAAGTAGATATATAGATATATATATCATCTGCTTATAATATGCTATTATTTTGCAGTAGTAGATCTATATTTTATTTATATAAAGATATCATTTGCAGAGAATTCTTACTGCAAATAGTCTGCATATAATATTCATTTCCATATTTGTCTGCTTAGAGTTTGCTATTATTCTACAATTGTAGATCTGTATTTTATTTATATAAAGGTGTCATTTGCAGGGAATTCTTACTGCAAAATGTCTGCATATAGTCTTCATTTTCATACCTTTTATTTGAAGACATTATGCAGGACACAACTGCATTTCCTTTGTCAGTAAATGTCTTATGCAGGAAATATCTGCAATTTTAAACAGTATGCAGGTGATATGAAGTACATCTTTGGGTAAAGGTAATATGATGATTATATGCAGATTACTTTTATTTCTACAGATTATCTGCAGTTGATATACAGTTATAAAAATGACTGCAGGCTCTTTGCAGTGCATTTGCAGTTAATTTATGCAGGTCTGTGTTACTTGGGTTGTTTTGTCCAAATGCGAGCAAATCATCATTTGTTAACATTTAGAAAAGACGTCAGTTGTTTGGAGGTGCCGTCTAATAATAGATTTATGCGCTTCTTCCATAGCTTAAGCGTCCATCAAGGTGTCATTTGCTACACCCTTCTATACAACTGGTTGTGGACTTGAGTTAGACCGCTCATATTCGGTAGTCAGAGCCTCGTTTGAAAAACAGGTTAGACCAACTAGTAGGTGAGGTTGACTGTTGAGTAGGAGAAGCTACAAGTTGCGCATCACTACCCCAAATTTAATAATAATGTTTGTAGATAGTCTTAGTTTTTGAAATTTTACGAACTTGTTTTTGTCATAATGTCATGAATTAAAAGATTTTACAATAAATGATGTGAAAGATACCAGCAGTATACACTTAGTTACAATACGTAATACAAAAATAAAAGTCGAAAACACTTTTTGAAGCTAGTAAACATTTAATTTTTCTTTAGCTTGAAAAAATGTTACTTTCGTCACTCGTAAAACAATACCTATACTATTATATCACTAGTTATTCATTTCCTATTTGAAAACAGATATGACTTAATAGTCCAAGATATGACGGTTTTCTGCTAGCAATTCTTTTTATATGCATGGATTTGTTTAAAATTTTGACAGTAGGTAGAAAATGGCTCAGAAATTAAAATCTACCCCATGCCAATAGGTGCTTTTTCTCTGGGGGTGGTTACCACCCCAACTAGGGGGTGGAAAATATTTATCAAAAAAAAACATGGTAATCGATAGAATAGTGCATTTTAAGACAAAAACGTCCTTTGGAGTTTTTTCGAAAAGTCAATACTTTCGGAGTTATTGGTAACTGAAAGTTCACAAATTAAACGGCAAAAAGCATGGTTTTAAACGATTTTTCGGGAATAAGTCAGAAAATTTACACTTTATCGGGAAAACTGTCATAATATAAAATGAAGCTTATATAAAAAGATAGAGATTTGTTTTCTTGTAATTATTGCAGATTTAATATTAACAAAGTTATGACTGTTCGAAAGTAGACGTTTATACATCCAATACAAAAATCCAAACATATGACGTTAAATAACCGGAAAACGATAAGTTTTTCATAGAAAACTTATTGGAACTTTTTTAAAGATCTTGAAAAATCCGTTCAAACCACCACTAGTAAAAGTGATTTGCATGAAAATTAGGGTAAGTTATAACAAAAATAAAGTCAGCTTATAGTTTTTGCGACGCAAAAAGTAACAAACTCACCCTCGCCAAAACCACCCTGGTTGAAACTATTTGTTGTTCATTTAAAATTTACTTTGTTTATATAAACACATTAAACTCTAGAAGTTTAACTGGTTTAGAAGGTTTAGTTTTGAAAAAATCTCAGGTTAAAGTGAAAACGTTATTTTCTGAATTTCTCAAAAAATCTCTTTGTTTTGAAAATAACTCAAGAACTAGAAAAGATACAGAAAAAATTATAGCATGCAAAAGAATAGCTTTTTTGTTACTAAAGATTTTAATTTTATTTTTATATTTATAGAATAAAAATTAAACGAGATATGCTTCTTTAAAGCTTGTCTTCGCATACGTTTAGCACCATCATCGAGCCCTTTCAGCGCAACCCTTTTTTAAACGAAGGGCTTGAAAGAAAATTCGTTTACGTCATCTTGTAGCTTTTAAAATTACTTACCAAATCGTCTTTTTACGGACTTCCTAGCTTAAAAACTGAAGAAGTTATGAATAAAAAACCATTAAATTTTTTTAGAATTTTGGAGGCATTCAAGAATTTAATCTAAGATTTACCGACACAGTATCTACTCTTATAAACTTACACAGGTGTACCTATGTATGTGTATTTATTTATATATATTAGGGGTACATTTTAAAATTTGTTTCATAATATACAGGGTGTCCCAAAATTGTGAAACATATCAAACCTATGTTTTTTAAATGAAACATTCTGTATATTATTTTAATTTTGGCTTCTACGACCTACATAAAAGTAAGTTTGTTAAGAGTTTCCTTAAAATTCACTATTCGAGCGATTACCATGTTTTTTTTTGATAAATATTTTCCTCCCTCTAGTTGGGGTGGTAACCACCCCCAGAGAAAAAGCACATATTGGCATAGGGTAGATTTTAGATTTTTAAGTGGAGGGTATATTGAGCTTACCTACAAATTTTCATTCAAATCCATGCATATAAAAAAATTGCAAGATTTCTTATTAATTTTACCATTTAATTTGTAAACTTTCAGTTACCCATAACTCCAAAAATATTGACTTTTCATAAAAACTCGAAAAAACATTTTTGTCTTAGAATTCACTATTCTATCCATTACCATGTTTTTTTTTAATATTTTCCACTCGCGAGTTGGGGGGTGGTAACCACCCCCAGAGGGAAAGCACATATTGGCATAGGGTAGATTTTGAAGTGGAGGGTATATTGAGCTTACCTACAAATTTTCATGCAAATCGATGCATATAAAAAAAATTGCGAGGTTTACTATTATTTTTACCGTCATATCTTGGACTATAACCACATTGCTTAATAATACTTCAATGAAGTATTTAATATAGTGCTATAGTAAATACAGAACAGATTCTAAATTAGAGTATAACTATGTGCCGCTCGCTGGCGAAAACGAGTGGATTTGTCCCGAGCGAAATTAATTGTATTTGCTGCTGGCGAAAACGAGTATATTCGGTGTGGAAACGCTATTATATTATCATCAAAGAGTCAAGGAAATTAATAAGACAGGTATATAGAAATATATTTGGATAAAATAAATTCTCTCTTCTCTACCTAACTGACTTGGTATCTCAGGAGTACAGCCCTTTAGGGTTGCAGCTAGCGTACAGCTAACACGTCGAAGTTGAAGCACGTAGTGAACGTCCACAATGTGCAACAACACTAGAAATCATTGAGCAAGTCTATGATATTGTTAGTAAAGATTCAAGTTTTACTAAGCGTAAAATTGCTGATTTCATAGGCATCTCAGATAAATGAGTACTCCATATTTTACACGAAGAATTACATTTGAAAAAGCTGTTTGGAAAGTTAGTGCCGCATTTGTTAACAATTCAACAAAAACTGAATCTTTCGTAATTTGGGGACTTTGAATAGGTACCAATTTTTAACTTCGTTTTATAACTATAGTTGAGACTTGGATCTACCATCATGGTCCCAAACTCAGAGATTTATATAAAATAACGAGATACATACCTATACTATGATGGATAGGGTGTGAAATCAGTTTCACAGAAGGTTTGTTCCAACTGTAGCAAAAACCGTAAAATAACCATATGACGCAAACATAATACATAGAAAGTGTCCCAACTGAAAGTTGAACCGTTTAGGAACGATTATCTGTTCCGTTCTAACTTAACTCGTATCGTTTGTTGTACCGTTAGAAAATCATAATTTTGATTCACAAGAAAACGTATGATACACACCGCATCCAATAACAATTTGGACTCATTGACACCCCATTTAAACTCATTGACACCCCATTTAAACTCAACTTTAAAATTTCCCATCACATCATTTAAAATAGGAAGAAGAATTTACTATACACGTGAAACTAAATTCGTTGAAACTTACCATGATCTAATGTCATGGGACATCGCTTGAAGTTGGTAACAGGACTAGAAATTCCTTTAAAATGTTATTAGTGATAAAAAAACATTTAGGTACATAATAAGAATCCATATTTTTCTATTTTAAAATCTTTAAAAATATAAAAAAATGGAAATTGTTTTTATGTTTTAAGGTTAATTAGCGCTATAACACATGAGTAGAATAGTAAACGTTCATCTATTTTTAGAATTTAACGTCCGACCAGTAATCATTTGAGTACAAGGAACCGTTCTAACTTGTTTTGCAAAAAAAAAACAGATTCGCAACGATGTTTATTACTGACATGCGCATTACGCGGTGAAACTTCGGTTTCGTAGGTGCATCCATTTTTTGATTATCTTAAAAAATGTAAAAAAATAACTCTGAATATTATTGCAGTCTTTTGGACTAGTTGGATAACAAAACTCGTGAAAAAAGACCCGGTTTCATTTTTCATCAAGACAATGCACGTGTCCACATAAGTTTTTGACAATGGCTAAATTCAACAAATTAAAGTACGAATTGCTTGAACACCCACGGAATTTACCAGATTTGCCTCCCTCCGACTATTACCTCTTCAGAAACTTAAAACAATTATTTCGTGGATAACGTGTTTTCTGGAATGAAATAGCTACTATTGCAACCGTGGAGTAATATTTTGCAGAACTTCCGAAAAATCATTACATAGATGGTATAAAAATACTGAAGGATTATTGGAATAAGTGTGTTCAAAATGAAGAAGATTATATTGAATAAAAAAATCTATTTCTTTAAAAACTTTTTAACCAACCTGCACCATTATATGGCACTGCTGTAATGTGTTCTTACGGTATTCGTATAATTTGCCCTTTTCATCCCGGACTCATAGGCAATTCAGAAATTGACTGTATAGTTTGTTGACAGTGTTTAAAAAAGACAAGTGTGTAAGAAAATTTTAAAAAAGGCCTTATTCGACAAGAATGCTTGGAATCACTTCGTTTAATATTCGGTATGAAGCCCCATCTAAAAAAAATTGTTTGCAAAATTACGTCCAATTCGTGTGTCCATCGTTGATAAATCTCGTGAATGCCAACTTAAATATGTTGTTTTTCTAAAAACATTGATGCTGGGTGCCAGCTCTTTTAAGAAGATTGGATGCTGACATACCGTGAGATACAAGTATCCTGCGGTATATCACAGTGCAATACATTCTATTTTGCATAAACATATAGGTGTGAAAAAGATCTTTTTCAGACAAATTTTAAACAATTGTACTGAGACTCAAAAAAGCTAATGTGAATTGGTGAAAGTATTGTTAAAAAAAATCAAGCTCAAAATCTGTATACAGCATCGCTGCAGGTGACGAAACGCAAATATATTCGTACAAACTGGTAACTAAATCAAATCCACAAAAGTTGATTACGATTGTCGTTTGTTTCTTTGCTTTCACTGCATATCTTCTCACATTTTTAGGATTAAAGAAGACTTAAAGCTGAAATTTATCAAAAAAAAAACAGTTACTCTTTACCATGACAATGCCGGCACCCACGCAGAACGTCGAACAATCGATTATTTAAAGGAAAAAATTAGTATTAAAATTGACTTATACATATATTTGCTTTTAGCATACATGTATTTACTGTTTATCTTTACTGTTATTAAATGATAACTTTATTGACAGTTAAATTACTTAAAAAATATTGGATAATGATTACAAAGATATTTTTTTCGTAAATGAATTATATATTAATACACACCAATAAATATAAAATTCCTACTATAAATGAGAATGTGTTAAACTAAATTCCGAGCAATTTATCTTGGAGAAAATCACTTGGAAAGTAAAATTAGGAAATTAGAGGAAAATCAGGGAAAACTTTTGAGCAGGTAACGAGGTGTTAATCGACCATAAATTATCGATAATCTGCACTTTACTAAACTAGAAGGAAAACGTCGAAAAGCAGAAAATTTATTTCTCTAAGTTTGGAAATTTTAATTAAAAATCGATAATGATTATTTGATTATTTTGTTTGCATTAATTAAAAGTAGATTTATAGACAAAATTTGCGTTTAATTGGCTTAAAATTTGTGGTTTTCACGATAAGAAAAAGGATTATTCTTGGTTTAACTTTTCTTTAAATTTCTTGAGATAAACCTCGATGGTCGTTTCTTAAAAAATGGGAAATATATTTAAATTCTGAACTAAATCACACCGAAAATATCGACGTAAAACTTACGTATTTTTGTGTTTATTTCAGTTTTTATTAAGAAGTTACAACTTTGTAAAGTTATAGGACAATGAATTCATAAAATATAAGTATAAATTACATGACAGGCATGTAACAAAACAAGAGACACAGAAAGCTATAGTTATCACTGTGGGAAAATTTATATATCTTAAACTGAATCAGACCAAAATTGGTCTACTTAAACGGTGTTTTCCTTAGCCGTTAGCAAGCCCTCCAGTATACAGGTCGTTGGGCAGTGTAGACAGTTCTGTTAATGTTGGATGATCTCTGGTTCTCCATATTCACATAGCTTGCAAGTCTATTCATGCTTCTCCATATATTACAGTCCAGGTCTCCGCCAGGTGGTTGGGCCGCTGTAGGGTAGTTCCATTGTGAGAGAGATCCAATTCAGGTAGTGAAATTGTGCTGTCTAGGAATTTCTTTATTTTCTTTAAACACCGTCTGTGTGGCTGGTGTCCGTACAGCGGCTGCGCGTTGTTGGTTTCATCTTTTTCATTTTAATGTTGGCTGGAATTGTACGTTTTGTGCTTGGAGCAGCTGTGCCGGCCAGGTATTGATGTTGGTTTTGGACATGTCATGGAGTTTGTCTATTGTAGTTGGTTTTAGATATCGTAATGGTGCAGTTTTTTTCAGACATTAGGTACACGTGTATTCTGCTGTAGAGCAAAACAACTCCAGGGTTTAGGTTCTTAGCACTGTGGGTTTGGCTCCCCATTTACTTCTAGTAAGCTTTCGTATGATGTTTCTTCTAGCAGCTACTTTATTCTGTGTTTTGTACAGTATGCTTTATATGTAAGAGTGTCTAGTGAGGCTAACATATATACATACAGTTCTACTTCCTTTCACGTGACATTCAGCTTACTTTTGTTCTCTATTCCTTAGATAGAATGCTAATACTTGGATTTTAATTGGGTTAGGTTTTAAGTGGTTTTTCTAATAGGATTTATTGATCTCAATCTCCATACTCAGGAGTTGTTCTAACGTTCCAAAGTCCTTTGCTTGTACTGCCATTGCTAGATCGTTGGCTTATAAGATTTGCCATTTTAATTGGTCATTGGTATAGAAGTTAATAATTATGAGAAACAATTTTCAAGCTCTTAAAAGATCTTCTCTTTCTCTAAAACTACACATAGAGACTACGATCTAGAAACTTGAAGGATGCGAACATATCTGTTAAAATAGAGATTCTTGTGACCTGTGACAGCAGAATATTGTGTTGTACTGTGTCATAGGCTGCAGTCAAGTCGACTTAGGCGATTCCAGTAATCTGACTTCTGTTTGCAAAAAAGTAAGTTATTCAAATTACTGTTTTAGCAACGAAATATAAAATTTCGGTTGTCAAAGCAACATAATTTTTTTTGTTTAAAATAAGTTTTATAAAAAGGATATTTTGGAAAAAATGTAATTACCATCAAATCAACATTTATAAACCTTAATTTTTTAAGCAGTCATTTAGAGGTATATGATCAAGCTCTAAAAGTCGTGGCTGACGTAGTTAGGAAACAAGTACTTAATTAGGTAGTGGGTATACAGCCAATGATCAAAGTGAGCTCCTTAAGACTTTTATCGAATCCGATATTTCGTTAAGCTATTTTTTACATCATCACGAAACATGCTACAATGATATAAGGAACATGAATAAACAGTATGGCATTAAGAGGTTGTTAAAAACTTACTCTTGTGAAAATGTTGCCGCAATTTAAAGGTGTTTTGTATCAACAACAGAAAATAAGGAGAGACGTACAGGTAACAATAAATCCCCTTAAGGAATCATCCATCGGAAAAGAATGGTGAAATAAGAAAAAACCGTTAGATAAGCAGTTTGAAGTCGGCATGATATACCCAGATGTGAGGTTAATAACTGACAAACGTAGTAGTCAAGTACTCCTAGAACACAAAAGACTTGAACGCTTATGTAGTTAGAGGCAAATATGCTGATGGGTAATGTTTTAAACATTCAAATTTGAGATAATTTCTATTTACTCATTAGGAAAGGCATTTTGGGAAAGCAGAGAAAAATAGGATGAGAATGTAGATCTTAGAGTTGGAGAGATGTGAAGATATTTAAATTAATTAAGAGATCAAGAACTAATTAGCAACACGTAAAAAGGGGGATGGGCGTTACCAGTTCGGATGGAAACCTCATTTATTTAAAGATATTAAATTTGATTTAAGGAAATATTGTTGTTATGTAAGGCATTGTTGTTAGGGACTTTGTCAACGTGTAAAAAGAAACTGTAAATCTCACTTAGATGTTGTAAATGTTTATTGATAGTATGGGGTTCTTGAGCAATAAACGTCATTTATAAGAAAAGTCTTTTGTGTAGGTTATTATTAACCGCGATGATGGAAAATTTTTAAAAATCTATGATATAGTTTTTTTCGACTGCATGTTGAGCAGAGTGCAACGTCAAAGGCTATTACGGATATGACTTTTAAGGCCAGATATCTGTTCTTTAATGGATTTACAAGATTGGCCAATGTATTTTAAGGGACAATTCAAACAAGGGTTGTATAGACAGCATTGATAGTTGCAATCTTGGACACATGGTCTTTAAACTTAAAACAAATGTTATTGATTTTCGTGCGGCTCTGTTGGCTACAAGTACGTTAACAAAAAACTTAAGAACTCTGCCTAGCCTGGGAGTAAGCTCTTTAACAAAAGGTAGTGAGACAAAGAACACATTTGTATTGCTGTTAACAGCAAACGCAACATCAACAGTATACGGGGGTTGTAACGAGGTGTTATATTGTTGTGAACAGGAGGGAGCGTTGTCTGTGGATGGTGTATTGAAAAAATCTTTTTTATTATTAGAGGAGGGTAATAATTGTCTGGGAAGAGGTTGTAAAGAATTTTTTTTGATGGAATACCTAGATTTTCGGGGAAATGGAGAGCACAAGATTTCCTTTGTTTCACTAATTTAGTTTTTATTAAGATTTTATGGTATAAGTGGTAATTGGGAGAGCTGGTCTCCTTTCTATACCAATCAATTAGATTTATATTGTATTAATTTCTTTTCCATTTGGTATCAACGAACACAATGACACCTCTATGATCCTCTCTTTTTGAAGTGAACAGGAGGTTATTATCATAAGAATTGAATATCTCGGTTATATTATTATGATTATGTCAGCAACATATTTCTTAAGGTGGTGTCATAGTACAAAATCTAATAAGAAATTCTCGTTTAAATTTATGAGACATTAACTGCACCACCTTCCGGTGGCACCATAATACTTAGGTACGTAGGAAATCCTCGTTTAAATATATTAGCTATAATTTAAATTTCGAATGTCAATAAATTAAATATTTCATAAACTTAGGTGACCAACACAATCAAGTTTATATCGTTTATATCCATCACAAATACAGTAAAGGATGAGTTTTGTTTTCACGAATTCAATTCGTTTTTAATGCTTTATTTTTTATTTTTTTTTAAAACTGGTCCCATCTATAAAATTACATCTAGTGGTGCTGTTGTCTATAAATTAATCTTTGTCTTTAATATATAAAAATTCTTTAATCATTTTTTAACTTTTAAGAAATATAGTTAAAGGAAAGGTTTATATACAAATATTCGTTTAATTGTTTTTTTTTATAAACACCAAGCAAACAGCTAAACTATCTGATTTAATTTTTTGACTATTTGAAATTGTTCGAAGTCTTACCACGCATCGGAAATATTTTTTCCTTCGAACATTAAATTTCCTTCCTATATTTTCATTCTTCTTTCGTCCATGAAAACCAACTCTCAGTGGATTTCCTAAAAATAAATTCATATTTTTTGAATATACGACTATAGTTATATTCCAGGTCCTTTTATTTCCATTTTTCCGGAATAATAGCGTAATTTTCTGGACCATTTAATTTCAACAAAAAGTGAACGCTTAATAGAGTCTAAAATGTTAAAGCTATATTATTCGTGAAGCAGATTGTAAAATTGATTTCGAATATCTTGAGTTTATAGGATTAAAAAATAATTATTTTGGTAAATAACCGATAAGTAAAATTTTATAGAGCAGATTGTTTTATTTGCATAAGGTATTGACAAACAGCCGAATTGTTCTTTTTATCAAATATTTGTTAAATGGGAACAAAAAAATAGAATCATTGCAGAATATTTTTTATCTATGTGCAATTAACTTATTCATTACTAAACAGAAACCATTTATATGCAAATTCTGCATTTAAGTTTATTTCGTTGTAGTTAATAAAATGTAATATGTATTATCTTAGTAAGGAAAAAAAGTAAAACATTCAATAATGGAAATTGAAAAATAACAAATAACAATTATTGGTGTTATACTAATACCACTTTATTATTTCTCATACTTTTCTTTCTTCCTCTTTTTTTAAATTTGCAGCTCTATAATGCACCTTTAAAGTATTTTCATAAAATAAATGTAATTATTTGCAATCGATGGTGAGCTAATTGTGACTGATCATAAAAATATGTTGTTCAAGTATATTTTTCTTTTTTTAATTAATCTGAGATCTAAAAACAACCTAAAAACAACCTCTTCTACTTTACAAATTGCAATATCATTTTTGGATGCTGAAACCATAGATCCGTAAGTTTTTCCTTTTTTGTAAAGAGAGTGTGGTTGACCGGTATTATCGAGTTCTATGCTTTTAAGACACTCCTTTACGTGTAATTTTGGTTTTGATCATCTTAACAACATGGATATATTATAATATTACGTCCTCTGCGTAGGTACTCGCTAAATTAACGTAACTTCTCTTCAATTTCAACAATTTCTTCTAATTCATCGACAACGGTAATTTTATTAGATTTATTGTCATAGTGTCGGTAGGTAACAGTAAAGTGTCCTCTTTTGGGATGCAGTAAGCGGAAAAAGGAACTTTAATAGTTACGTGAGACAGCTACTTTTTGTAGGCGCTTCTAAATTGTTTAGTATTCAAATTATTGTTAAAGTATCCGTAACATAATTTATATGTTAATAAAAATTGAAAGTAATTTTTTTCGAATAAATTGGTAGCTAATGCGATTACATTACGCAAATCGATTACTATTCCAAGAAACCTGGTCTTTTTATCTGTCTGTAATAGTAGAAAATCACCAATTTTTAGGCCTTTAATATAAGTAATATAGGTATCCTTTTATTTGAGGCATTTCTTCTAAATTACTTTTAGTTATAGTTTTTTTTTGTTTTTTTTTTGTTAAATAAATTTCTTGACTTTAAAATATTAAAACAATCATCGATAACTAAACATCTGTTATAGGAGCACCTTTAAGCTCCGTTATCTCCAAATCGAATACACAGACTTGGAAAGCATTCGCCACACTTCTACTCAATACTAGCGCTGCCAAAAAAAACTTCATTTTCTTGTTATTTAAATAAACATGTCGTCTCTTTATTTTTGTAGCAGCATGCATTTTCTCCTATTCTTGTAAATACAGCAAAGCTTTAAAGTAGCGCCAACATATAACTTTACCATCCATATCAACTAGATCTCATGCTGCGGGATGATTACGGATTAACTTTAACATGTGCCAACCATTTAAAGATATAAAAATCTCATGACAATTCAGGTACTTAAAAAAACCATGTGAGTTAAAATTATAACGAATACTAGTTCCAAGTTTTTCTCCCATAGCAATATTTGATGAGAGTTCTTTGAACGTTATATTGTAAATATTGATGTCATTAAGAAAGCACTCATCGATAATTGATTTTGTTAGAGTCACTAACTGCTCAGTTGTTAAAATTGTAAAATAGTATGCATTGGGAATTTCTAAATAACTATTAATGCATGCTAGCATTAAAGAAAAGGCATAAGATGCTAAATGTGCATTAACATTTGAGCTTTCGTTATATTAGTGCTGGAAATTTCTAAATCAACGACTGTTTCATATTTTTTACTATTTCAGTCTCAAGTGCTACTAATTTTTTATCATGAGTGACAATTTTTTAACATGTACTATACGCTCTAAGGTATTAACTAGGTGTCTAAATAGATTCTTTTTAGATTGTAGACCTCTGACAACTATATATAAACTTCCATTAATAAGTCAGAGGTTACGTCATCGTTACCTATTATCTATAAACCAAACATTATACTTTTAATCTTTATATATATATATATATATATATATATATATATATATATATATATATATATAAAAAAAAAGCAAAAAGCAAAAAAAAAAGCTGTGCCCACATTTCGGGGCTCCGGATCTGGATCTGGAAATTTGGGAGGGGCGAGCTAGTGCTCAGCCAGCACTGAGGCCAAATATGACCCATTGTGCATCCTCCCGTATGTAGGGATATCCTCACCTCAGGATGTCACCAGGCCTATTGATTTAAAATAGGTGATGAGGCTCCCGACGGGGTTCTCCCTGACATCGGCTGGTGTAAGCCAATACTCGCCCAACACGGATCTTCTGATTTCAGAAAAAGCAGAGCAGAGTGTAGGATACTTGGGAGCAAAGGATAGTAGGAAATCATGTGTCAAAAAAAAACACAAACAACGAAACTCATACAGGAGTCCTATCCCCATTTGTGGCTTCGGCCAGCTGTGCCCACATTTCGGGGCTACAAAAAGCGTCGCCAAGTTGGCGAAACGGACTCATTGTGTTTGAGCTGTTCCAAGCCCAGACATGCATGTTTCTGGCTCGTTAGCCGTCATCATTGCGGCATAACCAAGTAAGGTATTGCACTTGGCTAGCAAAAGTGTAGGATACTTGGGAGCAAAGGATAGTAGGAAATCATGTGTCAAAAAAACACAAACAACGAAACTCATACAGGAGTCCTATCGCCATTTGTGGCTTCGGCCAGCTGTGCCCACATTTCGGGGCTACAAACAGCGTCGCCAAGTTGGTGAAACGAACTGATTGTGTTTGAGCCGTTCCAAGCCCAGGATGTAAAACAAAAAAGGGTGCCAAGTATGCGTACTTATGACAAACAAAAGGGGAAAATTAATGGGCATGTACGCAAAAAGGATGATAGGGTCACGAGTAGGTATTTCTAACCGCAGACATGCATGTTTCTGGCTCGTTAGCCGTCATCAGTGCGGCATAACCAAGTAAGGTATTGCACTTGGATAGCAAAAGTGTAGGATACTTGGGAGCAAAGGGTAGTAGGAAATCATGTGTCATTAATTTTCCCCTTTTGTTTGTGATAAGTACGCATACTTGGCACCCTTTTTTGTTTTACATCCTGGGCTTGGAACGGCTCAAACACAATGAGTCCGTTTCGCCAACTTGGCGACGCTGTTTGTAGCCCCGAAATGTGGGCACAGCTGGCCGAAGCCACAAATGGCGATAGGACTCCTGTGTGAGTTTTGTTGTTCCTGAAGTAAGTTCCCTCTTAAAATAGTAAAAATTCGAAAAAACGAAAAATGGAAAAAAGTCACGACAGCTAGTATATATATATATATATATATATATATATATATATATATATATATATATATACACAACGCAAAAGTCTAGGGATTGTTGTTTAATATGTCAAAAACATTGACTTTTTTGCAAAAAATAACAGAAAACTGTACAAAAATAATATTCTAAAAACCACTGTTTTTTCAAAGGTCAAAAAAATACAAAAAACACAAAAAATAAACTTAAAATAAAGTATGGCCACCACGTTGATTTATCACAGCTCTACATCTAGCATTCATGCTCAAAATTACATTGTTAATGTCTGCTTGAGGTATTTGTGTCCATTGTTCTCTCAGAAGCTCTCGAAATTGAAATTCATTGTGAATGTTGCCCATAAGTGGAGTAATTCGTCGTTGGAGCATGTCCCATACATGCTCAATGGGATTCAAGTCCGGTGACTGTGCTGGCCCTGGCATTACATCAATACCCCCTTATCCAACCAGTTTACTACGATACGGGCAACATGTGGTCGAGCGTTATCATGCATGAAGTGAAAGTTATCTCCAACAGCACCAGCAAATGGACGAATGACAGGTTGGAGAATAGTATCCAAATACTGCTGACTTGTGAGAAAGCCGCGGGGGAAAATGAGCTCAGTTCTTCCGTCAATAATGATTCCGCCCCATACCATTAATGTGCCACCTCTGTATGTGTACACTTCCTGCACATGTCGCAAGCGTTCCACATTTCCGGGCTGTCTCCACACTCTCGGCCGACGAGAATCTGGATGAAATCCAAATCTGGACACATCGCTGAATAAAACTGTAGCCCAGTCGTTGTTAGTACAATTCAGAAACTCTTGACACCAGGTTAATCGGGCAGCGCGATTGCCTCTGGACAGAGGTGGACATCTCAATGGTCGCCGACTACGAAGATTAGCTTCATGGAGACGATTCCTCACCGTATTTCTGCAAATTGTCACATTATCTGCCCGCTGTAATTCATTAACCAACTCGGGTGCTGTGATTGTGGGTTGCCTTCTAGCGGTTAAAACTAAATACCGGTCTTGAGCGGCGGTTGTAGACCGACCACGTCCTGGATGTTGCTCGGCTGGACTCCCAGTATCTCTAAACCGACGCCATAATCGACTTATGACGCTTTGCGAGACTCCCAACTGTTCGGCTACTTGGGTTTGTCGCACACCAGCTTGAAGGAGGCCCACCGCCCTATTCATTTCATCCAATGTTAAATGTTGTTGTTCCATGGTAAAAACACACTATCTTTAACACACCTACTATGCAAGAACAGTATGAGATGACTAAAATCGGAATTAAATACAATATTAAAATGTCAGTTTTTTCGTCCCTTGTGAAAAAAGTTCTAAAACACGTATTATTATCTGTTTTGAAATTTTTTTTATTTAAAAAAGTAAGTATTTAGACTAACAGTTACAGTAGAAGCAAGTTAATATGAACCCGATAATTTCTTTCGTTACTTTTAGGATTTTACAAAAATATCCCTAGACTTTTGCGTTGTGTATATATATATATATATATATATATATATAACAAACAAAGTGCCAAGAAAACGCGCATCAATATAAAAAAAGGAGGATAACGGGCAATGTACGCAACAAGGATCATAGGTTACAAGTAGGAATGGTAACCGCAGACATGCATGTTTCTGGCTCATTAGCCGTCATCAGTGCGGCATAACCAAGAAAAGTATTGCACTTGGCTAGCAAAAGTGTTGGGTACTTGGGAGCAAAGGATGTTGGGGAAACATGTGTCAAGAAACACAAAAAACAAAAAAACAACGAACGCTCACACAGAAGTCCTATCGCCATTTTGTGCTTTCGGCCAGCTGTGCCAATGGGTTTTCGGCTAGCAACCAGCGTTTTCTTGGCACTTTGTTTGTTTCATGTCCTGGGCTAGAACGACTCAAACACAATGAGTCCGTTTCGCCAACGTGGCGACGCTGGTTGCTAGCCGAAAACCCATTGGCACAGCTGGCCGAAAGCACAAAATGGCGATAGGACTCCTGTGTGAGCGTTCGTTGTTTTTTTGTTTTTTGTGTTTCTTGACACTTGTAACCTATGATCCTTGTTGCGTACATTGCCCGTTATCCTCCTTTATATATATATATATATATATATATATATATATATATATATATATATATATATATATATATATATATTGAAATGCATCGCTTCTTTCTAAATCTTTCTTCTTCCGTTTTTCCACTCTTTCTCTATATCTTCCTCTTCCAACTACTTTCCAACTCCTTCTTGCTGTTGCCTTTCCATCTATTTAATACCTTTCTACTGCTCAACTCTTTCTCTATACCTTCTTCTTTTACAATTTTCCAACTCTGACCTCCCTGTATCCTCTTATCCAATTCCAATTACTTTTTATTTATTTATTTATAAATTCTTCTGATTATATAATTTTCTTCAACTCTTTTTATTTCAATTTAAATTTCAATATTTCTTACTAGTTAAATCAAATTCTATGTATTTTATCAATTTTATTTTTCTAATGACTTTTACCAAATTACAATCTTTGACAATTCAATCAATAATCATATCTTAACAACATAACTTATGAACTAAACAAAAACAAATACCATCTAAAAAAATACTTAATCTAGACAACCGATTTAAAAATCCTGGACCACGTTCCAACAACCCATTAAAGGAACCTGTCCCAAGAAGAAAAATCCGTATCAATTTCCCCCAAATTTGATTTGACTTGGTGAATTACTTCACTTTGCCAAATCAAATTTCCTTTCAGTAAGAAATTTTTCTTCACCATCAGTTGTCAAGCCTTAACTTTAATTATTTCAATTTTAACTTTCATTCAAAAACAAATCATTAACATTAAACATTCCACGAATTTCTTCGCTTCCAATAAATTTAACTATATAACTATTTCCCTCATTCTTATTAACAATTTCATATGGTCCCTCAAAAGGGAATTGTAATTTAGCACAAATATTATTTTTTTTATTTGTTACCCTTAACGCTTTAACTATTACTAAATCCCCTTTTTTAAAAGTTGTTTTATTTTTCCTTCTCTTTTCCATTCTTTTTACATATTTTTGAGCATTCTTATTTTCCCTTATCCTAACTTCTTCTAATACCTTTTCATATTCAATTCCCCTTTCCCTTATCCATTTCCTTTGTGGATTCTCTCCTTTTAAAATATATACTGGACATTCATTCATTGTAGTATTTGGCACTTCATTCAAATAACATTCTACCTCATTTAATTTTTCTCCCCATTTCTTATTATTTTGATTTACTAAAATTCTTAAAAACTTATTTACTTCTTTAATATACCTTTCAGCAGGATTTCCTGCTGGATGTCTAATACTAATAGTACTACATTTAATTTGATGATGTTCAAAAAACTTTTCAACTTTTTTATTTTTAAAATATGTTGCATTATCTAAAATAATATTTTGAGGTTTACCTATCTGTTCTATATATTGATTTAACTTTTCTAACACTATTTTTGTTTTTATATTTTTTGTTGCATATAATTTAACAAATATTAAAAACACATCCACTATTACTAAAATATTAAAATCTATTGCCACTATTTCTAAACATCCACTTGCCATTAAAGTTTTCACTATATTATAATTTTTATGATTTTTCTTTTTTCCTAATTGACAAACATGACATTTTCTAGTTACCTCTTTTGCTATTTTATGATCCCTTTTACATATATAATTTTCCCTAAAAATTAACCGTATTTTTCTTGCTCCTATATGCCCATATTCTAAATGTAATTCCCTTAAAATTCTTATTCCCAAATCTTCCGTTATTACATACAATTCTATTTCTCCCACCTTTTTAATCACTATATTATCCTGTATTATTGATCTATTTTTTTTCTTTTTCTGTTAAATTTCTTTGATCTTCTAATATTTGATTTAATGAATATATTCCTTCAACATCTTTCATTACATTCCCACCTATTTTAATTATTTTCCTATTATCAGTTTTTTCTTCCCTTGTTAATGCATCTGATACAATATTTACTTTTCCTGCTATATATCTAATTTCAAAATCATACTCTTGTAAACTCAATATCGACCTATGAATTCTATTATTTCCATATCTATTTTTTAAAATTGATGTTAATGCCAAATGATCAGTTTCCACATAAAATTTTCCCCTAATAAATAAAACCGTAATTTGTTTATACAGAATATGATACTGGCTAATTCTAATTCTGATACACTATAATTTTTTTCATATTTCTTTGTTGTGATACAAAACAAACTGGAACTTCAACTCCCCTCTGAATCTGAATTAATACCCCCGCAAACCTATCTTTTGATGCATCAGTACGTAATATAAACTTTTCATGATAATTTGGATGATATACTATTAACTTTTTACAAAATTCCTGTTTTAAATTTTGAAACGCTTCTTCCCTTTCTTTTGTCCATTCCCACTTCTGATCTTTTTTTAATAATTCTATCAACTTTAATTCTTTTTTACTTAGATCTGGTATTAACCTCTTATAATAATTAACAATTCCTAAAAATCCCCACAATGTCTTTAAATTTGTTGGCCTTTTATACTCTCTAATTCCTTGTATCCTATTCTCATCCATTTCCATTCCCTTTTGATTTATCTTATATCCCAAAAATGTTACCTCTTTTTGAAAAAACCTACATTTATCAATATTTATCTTTAACCCCGCAATATTTAATTCTCTCATTACAATTTCTATATTCTCCATATGATCTTTTTCATTTTTAGAAAATATCATCAACATAATGCAACACAAATTCATCATAATTATCTAAAATTTTATGAATTGCGCGTACTAATGCAGCACAAGCACTTTGCACGCCAAATGGAACTACACAAAACCTATATACCACCCCATCTATTAAAAACCCTGTATAATCTCTACTTTGTTTGTCTAAAAGAATCAACCAAAAACTATGTTTCAAATCAATCTTAGAAAACCACTCTGATTCACTCAACCTTCCAAAAATCCCATCCACATTCATTGGAGCTTCATATTGTGGAACAGAAAATTTATTAATATTTCTTGCATCCAAACACAACCTTAATTCCCCGTTTGATTTTTTAACAACCACTATTGGATTAATAAATCTAGTGTTCATTTTTTCTATAATACCCGCTTCTAACATTTCTTTTAATGTTTTCCAACATCTTTTCGATATAAATATGGAATTGGATATGTTCTTATTCTAAATGATTCTATATTCTTTACACCAATCTTATGTGTATATTCTTTAGCTATTCTCATTTCCTTCATTATTAATTTCTTATATTTAATAATTATATTCTTTACCTGTTCTCTAAATTTTTCATTACATATAAATTCAAATTTATTAATTTTCTCATAATCCTGATCTTTTTCCATCAAATTTATTTGTTTTGATTCATTACCCTTATTTTTTTCAAAATTCCATTTTATTTTATCATGCTCAATTTCCACCCATTTATTTTCATAATCAATTTTCACATTATATCTATGTAACAAATCAGTCCCTATCACTATATCAATTCCTAAATTTTCTACTAATAAAAATTCCATTTCTATATTTTTTTTATTTTCTAATTCTATTGACTTAATAACAGATTTATTTACTTCATATAATTTTTTCCCATTTGCACCTACCAAAGTTATTTTTGGCACAGTTATTAATTTTTCTTTTTCATCTATCAATTTTTTATTTAACAATGATGCCTCAGAACCTGTATCTATTAAACATAAAATATTATTTATTCCTAATTTTCCTTGAATATAAATTAACCCATTTTCTCCCTGAAATTCATTATCCTCCCCAAATTTAACAAATTCCCTTGGATGTTCATAAATACATTGTTGTTTATTGTTTTTTGGTAAGTGCCCTATTAAAAATTTTCCCTATGTACTTCTACATTAACATTTTGTATCACATCTTCTTCATTTATCTGTTGACCCTTTTGAATATTATTTACCATTCTGTTCCTTTCTTCTCCTGATCTTCTTTGATTTCTATTCTGGTTTTCATTCCCTCGACTAAATTGTCCTCTTCTTCCATCGATACCATTTCTCTCATAATTTTGATTCCTATTACCATTCATATTTCCATTTCTTCGATCTTCTCTTTCATAATTTTTATTTTGATTATTATACTCTGCATCCCTGTTGTTTCCATATTTTCCTACATTGTATGTTTCTCGACTTAAATTTTGTTCAATTCTCTGTAAGTATTGTTGTAGACTATCTATAGTCTTTATATTCTGAATTGCTATTGTTTCTGTTATATTATATCGAAAATGTCTTGAAATATATTGTATTATGTCTTCTTCTCTTAACTTTGGATCTAAATGTATAGCAGTACTGTATAAATATAAAGCATAACTTGAACAATTCATTCCCCCTTCTTGATATTTTCCAAAATATAATTTTTCCCTAAATTTAGATTGAGCAAAATCACCCCAGAAATAACTTAAAAACTTCTTCTCAAATTCTTCCAACCCAAATATTTCTTCTTCTTTACTAGCAAACCATATCAGTGCCGGCCCATCTAACATCTTACGCAGGTTTTCTTTTATTTCTTCATGGTCTCTACACCATTTTAATTTATTTTTCACCATTCTTATGAAAATTTTCGGATGAGTCTTATTAATATTCCCATTAAATTTATGTTTAATTTTAATTATTCCCATGTTATTTTGATTTTTATTTATATTCCTTTTTTCCAGTTTTTCTAATAACATTTCACGTTCTTTTTCTTGTACTACCTTTATTTCTTCTACTTTTTTTTCCATCTCACTTATCTTCTTTACTGTATCTTGTTTTATAATCTTTTCTAAGTCATTTAATTTTTTATTTGTATTATTATTGATTTCTTTTATTTCATCTTTACATTCTTTGTTAATAATTGTTTTAATTTTTACTTCTTGTAACTCCTCTATTTCCGTTATTGTCGCTATTATCTCAGTTCTTATTTCTTTCTTTGTTTCTTCCAATTTTTGTTTGTTTGTTTCCATTTGCTTTTTCATCTCATTTTTGAATTCTTCTTTTATTTCTTTTTTCATAGAATCCATATTATTGTTCATGTCTTGTTTTGTTTCTTTTTTCATAGAATCCATATTCTTGTTTATTTCTTCTTTAATATTTTTGTTCATTACTTCATTGTTTTTGTTCATATTTTTCAACACTTCCATCATTTGTTTCCATGATGAATCCCTTCTATCCCCTATTTTACTATCCTGATTACCCTGATTATCCTGAGTAACCTGATTACCCTGACTTCCCTGACTAACCTGATTACCCTGACTATCCTGAATACCCTGACTACCCTGACTCTCCTGATTATCAATATTATCCCCTTGCTCTGACATTCTATCTGTAATTTCCTTTCCCCCTCTTAATTTCATATAATATACCTATAATTTATTTAATCTTTTACTCCAGAATCACACACTTTGTTTTTAATAAAGCAAGCTTGACACCTAATTGTTAAGAAAAATCTCTTACCCTCAGTGCCGAAGCAGCCCCACGTTGAGCGCCAATTGAAATGGATCCTCCTTCCGGAACAACCTTTTTCAATACATTTATCGGTCGTGGATTCAAGAATTTTTAAATTGATTGTCCTAAAATATAAAAATTATAAATAAAAAAAATCTATCGCTTCTTTCTAAATCTTTCTTCTTCCGTTTTTCCACTCTTTCTCTATATCTTCCTCTTCCAACTACTTTCCAATTCCTTCTTGCTGTTGCCTTTCCATCTATTTAATACCTTTCTACTGCTCAACTCTTTCTCTATACCTTCTTCTTTTACAATTTTCCAACTCTGACCTCCCTGTATCCTCTTATCCAATTCCAATTACTTTTTATTTATTTATTTATAAATTCCTCTGATTATATAATTTTCTTCAACTCTTTTTATTTCAATTTAAATTTCAATATTTCTTACTAGTTAAATCAAATTCTATGTATTTTATCAATTTTATTTTTCCAATGACTTTTACCAAATTACAATCTTTGACAATTCAATCAATAATCATATCTTAACAACATAACTTATGAACTAAACAAAAACAAATACCATCTAAACAAATACTTAATCTAGACAACCGATTTAAAAATCCTGGACCACGTTCCAACAACCCATTGAAGGAACCTGTCCCAAGAAGAAAAATCCATATCAATATATATATATATATATATATATATATATATATATATATATATATATATATATATATATATATATATATATATATATATATATACAGTGTGACCCATTTCGAATGGAAACACCCCTGTAGAATCCTTATTTATTAACCGATTGGAATATTTTTTTTTCTATTTTTAAGTTAAAAAAAAGTTTTACTCGAAGACCTAATTTGACATCTTTAATTTCGTTTTTAAGGCCTACTATGCCACTTTTTTGTTGTCAAAAATGAAGAATTTTTATTAGCAATTTTTTGTATTAAAAAATGACGACATCACTGGATTTAAAATGGCTTTAAATAGCTTTGATTAAAATTTCATAAATAAATATTTATAAATAAAAATTCAAAAAGAGGTTGACCTTAAAGGCCATCCTTGCAACTTCCCGCTAGTTTTAACTGCAAAGCTATATAGTAACGTGACGTATTTTGACGTTTTTGACTTTTTTTGAAATGTTTAAAAAGCCATAACTTTTTAACGCGTTATTCGATTTTGATGTTCAAGATGGCATTCGACGCAGTTTTTTGAGACCTGAAAAGGTTACTGGGTGTGCAAAATCGATTAGTAGAAAAACCTGTAAGTTATTGAAAAAAAAAACTTTTTTTGAAATTTTTCGACAACGATATCTCACGAACGAATCCACCGATTTTAATTTGCAAAACGGCATTCGACGTGGCTTTTTAAGCTTGAGAGCTGATTAGGTTATGATCGATACAATAGCCAAAAAGATATGCCCAAAAAACATCATTTTTACCAATTGTTTTTTTCGGTTATTTTGAAATTTCTCGAAATCTACCGTCTCGAATCGTTTCAAACTTACAGGGAATCTAAGTTAGATGGAACTCTTTGAAATGATTTTTATTTCATTCCGATCGGTCAAGCCGTTCAAAAGTTATAAGAGGTTTACATACATCCACACGTACATACAGACATACAGACACCCTCGTAAAAATAGTCAGGGGAGGTTCCTAAGACCTCAAAACGTTGAGATCCGATGAAAACTCGATTTTCGAAAAACGGGGTGAAACCAATAACTTCCCGATTTTAAAAAAAATTTTAATTTTTTTTAGCGGGAAGTTAAAAAAGTTATGACAACCTAAAAGTTGAAAACTCGTCACCCTAAGAGTTACTAAATAACACACTGTATAACATTTAGCCACACAAATTGTGATTCTTTTTATTAATTTAAACAATAAACCACTTTTTTACATACTAAGTATCTTAGTCTTATAATTGTTTTTGTTTATTTTAGATCCTCGTCGCCTCTACCAATCCAGCATTTAGTTGAACACATTTGTCGTAGCGCTTGCGAATATTTTTAGTGACATAATAAACAAAAATAATTATAAGACTAAGATACTTAGTTTGTGAAAAAGTGGTTTATTGTTTTAATTAATAAAAAAAATCACAATTTGTGTGGCTAAATGTTGATACAGTGTGTTATTTTGTAACTCTTAGGTTGACGAGTTTTCAAATTTTAGGTTGTCATAACTTTTTTAATTATGAATATTTATTCATGAAATTTTAATCAGAGCTATTTAAAGCCACTCTAAATCCAGTGGTGTCGTCATTTTTTAATAAAAAAAATCGCTAATAAAAATTCTTCATTTTTGACAACAAAAAAGTGGCATAGTAGGCCTTGCAAACGAAATTAAAGATGTCAAATTAGGTCTTCGAGTAAAACTTTTTTTAACTTAAAAATAGAAGAAAAAATTATTCCAATCGGTTAATAAATAAGAATTCTACAGGGGTGTTTCCATTCGAAATGGGTCACACTGTATATATACAGAAGGAGAAAATTATTGGGCATGTACGCAAAAAGGATCAATAAGGGCACGAGTAGGAATGGTTACCGCAGACATGCATGTTTCTGGCTCATTAGCCGTCATCAGTGCGGCATAACCAAGTAGGGTATTGCACTTGGCTAGCAAAAGTGTTGGGTACTTGGGAGCAAAGGATGTTAGGGAAACATGTGTAAAGAAACATAAAAACACAAAAACAACGAAAGCTCACACAGGAGTCCTATCGCCATTTTGTGCTTTTATGTGTGAGCTTCGTTGTTTTTGTGTTTTTATATTTCTTTACACATGTTTCCCCAACATCCTTTGCTCCCAAGTACCCAACACTTTTGCTAGCCAAGTGCAATACCCTACTTGGTTATGCCGCACTGATGACGGCTAATGAGCCAGAAACATGCATGTCTGCGGTTACCATTCCTACTCGTGGCCTTATTGATCCTTTTTGCGTACATGCCCAATAATTTTCTCCTTTTGTTTATATTAATACGCATTTTCTTGGCACTTTGTTTATATATATATATATATATATATATATATATATATATATATATATAAGCATTTCTTAGTCGTTTGCTGACTAGTTAGAACACAGTGAGGTAAATAGTGGGTATGTAGCAACAATTAGGCGAAGTGGAGTCTTTAAGACTTAATACGCCAATATTTCGTTAAAAATTTGTTAACATCTTCAGGAAGTTACTACAAATGTTACAATTAGATTACAATAATAGCTAGTTATGTTCTGATAATATTTCACTTACTCTTGTGAGGATGAAGCCAACGATGGAAATAGAAGTACAAAGGTGTTGAGGATAAATTATGGAAAACAATCACCATAGTGTGTCAGACCAAAATCTGTAGTTGTACTATTAGGAAAAACTTCCCAGGCGAAAATACTATTTGAATCACTTAACAACCGGCGAAAAGCAGACTTTAGGCTAGTCCGCCATCGCCATGTTGGAATGAAATAAAAGAGAGACGTTACTACTTCGTTTTTTGGAAAAAAAAAAGAATAACACAGCCAAGAGAGTGAGTTCAATATTATTGATTTGTTGTGGATAACTTAATAGGTCGAGGCCACTTTTGCAATGAAGATTATTGTATGGAACCAGACAATTGACAGAAAGAGCGAATGTAAGGTTATGTATAATGTTTTTGACGAAATAAATGGTAATATGGGTTTTAAATACGTGTATTTTGTTCATACCTACTGGGGTCTTAGGAGATTAAATTTATCTGGATTAAATGATTGGAGATGAATAACTCATCTTTTAAAAAGTCTTCATCCATTTTCATCTCCAATCATTTAATCCAGATAAATTTAATCTCCTAAGGCCCCAGTAGGTATAAACAAAATACACGTATTTAAAACCCATATTACCATTTATTTCGTCAAAAACATTATACATAACCTAACATTCGCTCTTTCTGTCAATTGTCTGGTTCCACACAATAATCTTCATTGCAAAAGTGGCCTCGACCTATTAAGTTATCCACAACAAATCAATAATATTGAACTCACTCTCGTGGCTGTGATATTTTTTTTTCAAAAAACGAAGTAGTAACGTCTCTCTTTTATTTCAATCCACCATGGCGATGGCGGACTAGCCTAAAGTCTGCTTTTCGCCGGTTGTTTCAAATAGTATTTTCGCCTGGGAAGTTTTTCCTAATAGTACAACTACAGATTTTGGTCTGACACACTATGGTGATTGTTTTCCATAATTTATCCTCAACACACCTTTGTACTTCTATTTTCATCGTTGGCTTCATCCTCACAAGAGTAAGTGAAATATTATCAGAACATAACTAGCTATTATTGTAATCTAATTGTAACATTTGAAGTAACTTCCTGAAGATGTTAAAAAATTTTTAACGAAATATTGGAGTAACTTCGCCTAATTTTTACTAGATAACCACTATTTACCTCACTGTATATATATATATATATATATATATATATATATATATATATATAAAAACAATCTAGGGTAGTCTTGGCGGACTAATAATTAATAGAACTGTTTAATTTTTTGGGGATGTCGCCAAAAAAAATATTTAGGGCTGAATTAAAACTCTTTTCTACTACTGACCAAGCTTTCGGAAAATTTTATTTCCATTTTCAAGGCTAAAATTTGGATAACAGATGTTAACATTCTTATAATAACATTATAAAAACAGGTACTTACTGTGCAAAATGTGAGTTACAATTTTACATTGACAACCATTATTAATAGAAAATGTTCTTTCTTTTTAAATACAACTACTACATTTTATTTCTAAGAAAACACTAACAAATACATGTTGATATTCGAATAGAAATTAACGATTAAACGGGACTGATGGAGAAAAACAACAGCATGATAAGTTTTTGTGTCAGACTACTTTGAAATGTAAAACAAAAAAAAAAAAAAAAATATTTTTATAAATAAATATCCACATGGGTGGTACAGTGGATCGAAAATGATTTTATTAATATTTTCTATTTAATATTAATTATTAGATTAGGTTAAGTTAACAGAATCCAAAAATATTTTAAAATTAAAAAATGTACAGAGAGAAAAAAAAAAAAATTATTAGAAACTTTGTTTTAGAAAAATAAGTCCGAAGAATTATTAGATATGTTAACAGTTTTTTGTTTGTTTTTGTTTTCAAGTGACAATAAATATGAATAAGTATTAATTAGATGTTGAGTATCCCTTTTCTTATTAATTGTGTTACAAGTGAAAGTAGCTTCAAAACTTTCTAAAATCAGTCTTTTAGAAGTAATCTTCTCAGATTGCAAAACTTCTATATTTTCAAAATCAATTGAGTGGTTTAAATCATCTAGCACAACATGCTGTTGATTTAAACCACTCAATTGATTTTGAAAATATAGAAGTTTTGCAATCTGAGAAGATTACTTCTAAAAGACTGATTTTAGAAAGTTTTGAAGCTACTTTCACTTGTAACACAATTAATAAGAAAAGGGATACTCAACATCTAATTAATACTTATTCATATTTATTGTCACTTGAAAACAAAAACAAACAAAAAACTGTTAACATATCTAATAATTCTTCGGACTTATTTTTCTAAAACAAAGTTTCTAATAATTTTTTTTTTTCTCTCTGTACATTTTTTAATTTTAAAATATTTTTGGATTCTGTTAACTTAACCTAATCTAATAATTAATATTAAATAGAAAATATTAATAAAATCATTTTCGATCCACTGTACCACCCATGTGGATATTTATTTATAAAAATATTTTTTTTTTTTTTTTGTTTTACATTTCAAAGTAGTCTGACACAAAAACTTATCATGCTGTTGTTTTTCTCCATCAGTCCCGTTTAATCGTTAATTTCTATTCGAATATCAACATGTATTTGTTAGTGTTTTCTTAGAAATAAAATGTAGTAGTTGTATTTAAAAAGAAAGAACATTTTCTATTAATAATGGTTGTCAATGTAAAATTGTAACTCACATTTTGCACAGTAAGTACCTGTTTTTATAATGTTATTATAAGAATGTTAACATCTGTTATCCAAATTTTAGCCTTGAAAATGGAAATAAAAAATTTTCCGAAAGCTTGGTCAGTAGTAGAAAAGAGTTTTAATTCAGCCCTAAATATTTTTTTTGGCGACATCCCCAAAAAATTAAACAGTTCTATATATATATATATATATATATATATATATATATATATATATATATATATATATATAAGTTCTTATTAATTCACTTTCGGGAAACGCCGAATATATATATAGCAAAAATAGCACCGTTGTATTTTTGGAGTAGAGATGGCGTGCTTGCAAAATTTACGAGTTTTACTCACTTTCGCGACTATTGTACATCAAATATAAGCTTTTCTATACCGGTGATGTCTCTTCATTAGTGGCTGAAGAGACAACCTATACTGTACTGATGAGATCTAACAAGATCGAAACATGTCTACAGGTGGTTTTGCCCTGGTATAGCCTAGTTGATATTTATATCCAAGTCGCAGGATCAATTGTGTTAGGAAATTCTAACCACGCACAAATTTGACAGCATTACGCAAGTAATTATGAAAGTTATGTAGGAAGAAGTAGCTTGATTCCTAATTCGATGTACCCCACAGAATGCGTTAAATCTTTAGGTTACGTATGTGGAGTAATAATACTTTTTTTAGTTAGTAGTTTGATATTTACGACAAATCTTGATATTTCCTCTTAAAAAAATTTTTGAATAAACTGTTGAAATGAACAAAAGTAAGAATTTCTTTATTATTGTGAATAATAAAAAATAATGAAAGCACCTTGTGTCATTAAACTTCTTATCGAATAAAATTGCTTAATTATTCTGTATTCAGAGTGCGTATGAAACGAATGAAACGAAATCGCCTAAGGATTTTCCCCGACGTTTCACTTTTCACGGTTGTTTTGTTTCACTTTTTAAGAAAAAGAAAGAAAGTTCAGATTGGTATCTTTCCAGACACTTGTCACTAACTTAACATTGTTTTCTGTTATGTTAGAAAATTCTGGGAAAGTTCAACGAAAACGTGACGTATTTCTTATAGTTTTTTTTTTATTTCACCACAATGGCAACTTTTTGATTAATTGATTTAATAAAACGTTACATTTATTTTTCGTTAATCAGTTTCATATAGGTAGTCAAATGATTAATATTTTTGATAAACTCCTTGAATTTTACTCTCCGATAAATAAAGTTACAACGTTTGTCGATAATTTTATTAGTCCGATGTTTTATCTTTAAGTACCTATACTGCAAATAGATCATACTAAAAGAGTTTAAAAAAATTGTGACTATATAGTTATCTATTATGACAAAAAATGAATAAAAAATGTTAATGAAACTAATATCTTTATTTGAAACTAAACATCACTTATTTACATAATACAAGAGTGGTTATTAAACAGTCAAAAATTCTTAAACTGAGTAAAACTGGTGAAAATGTTATCCATGTGACGTCACAGACAAGTAAATAAGTTTACCACAAGTGTACGCACATCGATATTTTTTACTTTAAATTTAATGGGCAATGTAGTGTTTATATTTACACATCTTAAAACTAGTCAAAACTATGCAAAAAGCAAAATTTGAAGCAAGTTTAAAGGACGACGCAGAGGCATAACATCAAAATCAAGATATTGAATAAAAACTTTAAACAAAAAAAAAAAAAACTGTGAATATCGGAAATTAATTTTAAGATTTTCTCATGGTCGCTTTTATATTTTTTTTCTCAACTTTCTATGTCCAGTGATTTTTCGAGTTATGGCCGCTAGCCAGCCTTAAGAAAATACGCTTTTATATCTACTAAGTTATAAATGATTCACAGTGACACGAACGGAAGGTAAATATTTCAATGCAATGATGTGTGACGATATTTGCATCTACAAATTGTAAATAATAGTTAAGAACAAAGTACATTACCTTTAATAATAGGCTGGGCCGGACCTACCAATTTGTCTAGGGGGGGCAGGCTTTACATTTGGCGCCCCCCCCTGGCCTACTGTCCCGACCGATTTACCAAAAAGCGAAGGCTTATTACTACACGAGTCGTAAACGAGGTTGAAATAATACATAATTGAAAACAATGCGAACAATTTAAAGCCCTTACTCAAAGATTAGATCCACAAGACCCTGGATTACAAAATTCTTATTTTTCGGGCTTTCTTTGCTGAAAAAGTGTTTATAATTTCATCAAAAGACGGCAAAGAAGCCCTTTCATGTTCAATATATATAATGCTTAAATTTGTTAGTCTTTGCTGTGTCATAGCATTTCTTAAGCAGGTTTTTATAAGTTTTAATTTACTGAAACTTCTCTCTCCAGATACAACAGAATCTGGAAGCGTTTCAAATATTTTTAGAGCAACACAAAAGTTAGGATAACCCTCCTCCAACTTGCTCTTATGCAATATTCTGAGTATATATGCTGCTGTTGCGTCTTTCAGTCCATCTTGTAAAGTTAAGGCATAAAATTTAAAACTTTCTGTTTCATTTAAAAGTTCTTTTCGTTCAAGTTACTTGCATAGGTTTTAGCCAATTCTTCAGCCTTACTTTTCAAAGTCGTAACGTTCAGTGTTTTAATTTGAGCCCCACACAAAAAACTGAACTTGTCGGCAACCATTTTTAAGGCAACATACCTGTTCCTTAACTCAGTAATTATTCTATCACAAATTTGAAAAAGTGTTTTTTTTTTAAAAGAACTTCTCCTGTGCAATTTGGATCATCACCTGTAATTGTAATTCTCCTGCCATTTTTTTTCTTTCTTTTTCTTGTTTCCTTGTACTCTGCTGTTATTCCCATGTTACAAGATAAAAATTTTGCCTCATCAATTGCCTCTGAAACAATCAGCTCCCTAGTTGAAGATAATGCCGTTAGAAGACCTTGTATGTTTCTTGTAGCATTGTCTACTGTTGTGTCTTCTCTCTGCAAAAACTTATTCACTTGATCAATTTTCTTAAGGACTGAATACCGGAATCATGTCATTATTACATAATCGAAGCATTTTATGTTTTTAATAAGAGATTTAGCTTCAGTTCTTGTTTCTGGAAATGAAAATTCATGGGTGGTTAATTCTATAAGAGCAGAGAGCACTTGGTCGTTCGGGTACTATATCGCGCAATTGAAACTTCAAATTGACAATTACTTTCGATATAAACTCTTAAAGTAGATTTTTTTTTAATATTAAACTAGCAACCTCAACCCTTAATTTGGCGCGCTCCCTAGCTTGGCGCCCGGGTCACATGCCCCCGCTGCCCCCCCTGTATCCGGCCCTGATAATAGGATAGATTTACTTTGTGTATGAAATTGAGGTTTAATATCGTTTAAGAAAATGAAATGGGGGAAAAATTTTAGCGGTGAATATTGAATCATTTTATTTCTTTATGAAGTATAACATCGTAAAAAAGAACACTTTTCATTATCGTAAAAACTCCAAAAGGTACAGCAAAAAGTAGGGTTTGTGTATGAAAACACTGTTATGATATTACAAAAATGGCTAATATAAAACCTGCAATTTTCGTTATTTTATGTAGAAAGAGCATGATTATAACATAAAAGCTCTCATGACATGTTGACAGTTTATTAAAAAACCGGCATTTTTCGTATGAAAAATTAATCGAATTTCCACATTATTAACCGGGAAAGACAGATATTTTTTAGTAGCTAGGGATAAAGTAGTAAAACGAAAGATCTAAAAGCGTATAAAAAATCGCCATAAAAACTTATCAAGAGAAAGAAGCACTAGGATATTAAAGAAGCTAAAGTAAATTTTAATATATGAAAAAACACCATAAAGATTTATAAAACTAGTACATAATCTTCAATTAATATAATTTTTTTTAAACCGGCCAGAAATTAGTACTTTCCGGTTTATTTTTAGGTCAGAAAATCTCATTTTGTCGGACAAGGCCAGAAAATAAAAATGAGTCCGGTAAAAGCTTTTACCGGACTACCACAATAATTTTCTGGCCCGGTCCGAAAAATGAGATTTTCTGACCGGAAATTGTTACATTCTGGCCGGTTTAAAAAAAAAATATTGTACGTAATACGTCCCAAAAGTGCTTTTACTGGACTCGCAGGCTTGCAGGTCTCGCCTGCGGCTGGTCCTGTCATTGCCCACTCAACCAGTAAAAGACTCCTTTCGGGACTTGTTACGTAAACTACTATTATATTGTAACGAAACACAAAAACCACACTGATATAACTAATACTAAATCACTTATTAATCTACAAAGTAATTAACATTCAATTTATGCTAAATAGATTTTGGTAAAGACTGTCCTGCCTGAGGTACATCAAGGGGTTTAAATATACAGCTTTAGTTTATCTGGAACCACCGAGAATCAGTTTCTAAATGAAATCTTTAGAGCTTGCGCACGGTTCAAAATTATTTGCTTCCCCACGAACATTTCTTACATCGTCACTGTCATTCGCATATCGTGATCGTGCTAGTCGATTAATGTGTTTGACCTTAGGTTTTCGGTGATTCATTCTAATGCGGCAAATCACGTCAGTTATTTTCTTTATCACTTCGTATGGATCTTCCCATACTGTAGTTTGGGGAAAAACCTTGTCGCCGCTGTGTATTGTAGTAATTGCCGCTTTTTCTATGGGACTGCCGACATTGTATTGTCTCATAAGTGCTCCCTTTTTTGAAACTGGTTCATTTTTGGAGGCAGACAACTTACATTTTTGGCACCATCGTACCAAAATGTCCTGCTGACGCTCTATCATGCGATTGATGCAATACCTTTGACACTTTGCTTCTAGTTAGGACCAGTTGCAACTTTAAGTGTCTTCTTCAGTTTCCAAAATTCTATATAAAACATAAACTATCAAGCTCAGACTATCAAATTGAATCCAATAACTTTTTATTTCAGAACTTCTCGCGCTGATTTCTTGCTACGCTATTCTTCTACCATTGGTGATGTATCAAATTTAAAATAATCTTTAAACTTGGGTAATTCTCTAAAACCAATTAGATCTAATCAGGTTCCCATTGTTCGTGTTCTCTACAGTGGTTCGTAGCAAATGGCGAATTTTGTCCTCTATCTTAGAACAATGTATGCAATTGTCATTACACAGTCTTATCGAAAGGGCGTCTGTATTACTGTGAACTTTTCCGGCTCTCTGTTCAGTGTCAAAGTCGTATTTCTAAAGATGTTTCAGCGATCTTGCCACCTGTGTTTCTGGGTTTAGGAATTGTAAGAGCCAGTTTTTAGCTGAGTGGTCTGTTCAAAGTATGCACTTTTGGCCATAAAGGTATTTACGAAAGTATTCACATGCTTTTACAACACCCAGAAGTTCTCGTCTAGTCACACAGTCTTCACTCCATGTATAATCATGGGTCTAGGACAACTCGTCGTCGCCGACTGGCCGTCGCCGATTGGCCGTGGCCGATTGGCCGTAGGGACAACTGGACGTAGGGATAACTCGCCGTAGATACAACTGGCCGCTGATATATGTTTTCTAATTTTAATTTGAATTAATAAAATATTTAAACAAAAGGCTTAGGGTTTTCGAGGAAAAAAGAAAAAAAATTGGAAACTATTGTATATTTAGCCAAGTTTTCAAAAAAAGATGTTCTCTGATTTAATCTTATTTTTCGTCTTGACAGAAAATGTAAAGTGTAGGAAAGTTTGGTTACGTAATAAATTGTTAGTTATTTATTTCTATTTGGGTCAGAAAATCTCATTTTGTCGGACTGGGCCAGAAAATTATTGTGATAGCCTGGTAAAAGCTTTTACCGGACTCATTTTTATTTTCTGGCCTTCTCCGACAAAATGAGATTTTTTCTGAAATCGCTTGGAAATGTCTAGTTTCTCGGATCAAATTCGAGCTGCAAAATACACTATTCTCGTATTTTAGTCCGTTGCTGGGCAACTAACTTTTCCGTACTCCTTATATACTGTACGCCTGTACGGGAATATTTTTTTTCTGAAATCGCTTGGAAATGTCTAGTTTCTCGGATCAAATTCGAGCCGAAAAATACACTATTCTTGTATTTTAGTCCGTTGCTGGGCAACGAACTTTTCCGTACTGTACGGAAATATTTTTTCTCCACGACCATAATTGAATGTAATAATTCCGACTTCATTTTAAATAATGGAAAGTGTTCATGTGTTTTACAAGTATTTCCATTCTATAACTAGTAACGGAATAACATTCTGTAATTATGCTCAACAAAAAACATAGATTACCATGAATTTCAAAACTGTCACTCAGTTTGCCAGTGCGACGTTCTAATTGTTTTGCTACAAATTTCAATTTAAATAAACAGAATTATTACATGGTCGTGAAGAAAATACAGTCTGTTACACAATTAGAATGAAAATTCGATTTACTCGTGGTTCCTCTCGCTCGCTACGCTCGCGTTCGGAATTTTCCACTCGTATCGAATTTTCATTCTAATCTTGTTACAGAATATACTATTTCGTACCTGTGTACGGGAATGATCCATAAAACGTTTATAAGCAAATTCATATTTTGCGCCTTGATTTTATTTGGCAATAAATTTAAAAACACATTAGTAGCAGTGTTTAGTAAATCTGGAGGCGTTGTTGAAAAAAACATCAATATCGGCGGCCAGTTGTCCCTACGGCGAGTTGTCCCTACGGCGAGTTGTCCCTACGGCCAATTGGCCACGGCCAATCGGCGACGGCGAGTCGTCCCATTCCCTATAATCATTGCCGTCTTCTGGTAACTTTAATAGTTTAACAATGTTAGCAAATCCTTTCATAAACCGTCTATAATACGTGCACTAGCCAAGGAAGCTTCAGAACTCAAATCGCTTTTATCTTTTTTGGATCCACTGTAACACATTCACCAGATATGATGTGGCCCCATTATTTAACCTCTCTTCATAACATGAAGCATTTTTTTTTAAATTGGGTTTAAATTTCCCTTACTTTTCATTACCTCTCTCAAGTTTTTTGAATTTTCTTCAAAAGTCTTTCCCACAATAATTACGTTGTCCAAACAAAACACAAACAGAATAAAAACAATAAAAACAATAGTTTAAATTATTTTCACTATACCTTACACCTGACACCAATGTAACTAAACACAAAAACCACTGGGATCGATTTATTTGAGTTTTATTAAAACACTAAGATAACTAACACCAAATCACTTATTTATCTACAAATTAATTTATATTCAATTTATGTTAAACATACCTTGGCAAGGTCTGCATCTGCGGCATATCGAAGTTTTATATAAGCAGCTTTAATTGAGCTCGAAACATCAAAAATCAGTTTCTCATCACTCGTATGATAACTAGAAACTTTCGTCGCACGTCTCATCTGTTCGAAGTAATTAGAATAGAAGAAAATTCGATGCATAATAATATATAAAAGTTTGCAATATTTAATTTAGAATGGCTAATTTAAAATAGAATACACTACAACACATTTATAAATATACGTTTTACAACGAGTAAGCAAAATGAGTGAGTGTTACAAAATGGCTAACTATAAAAGTAAAGAAAAAAGTCACATAGTACATTAAAAAATAGATAAGTAAATATGAATTATATTGTTGTATGTAACAAGTATGTAACACATAACCTTTAAAAAGCAAATAACATGAATGTTGTTTAGACTTTTGCAAAATTAATTTACTTTTTTTGTGATAAAAGTTTTACAGCATACGAGTACAACTTCCTCGTTACCTATTAAAATTTAACTACCATAAATATATAAATATATACATATATTGTGCTTTAAATAAGCTTAGTTTAAATTAATAATTTATAATTACTGCCTTATTTTTTGCTTCTTCCGGTTTATGTGATCACTACGTTTACTTATCTGTTAGTTAGTAAAAAACACATACAAAAAGGGATATTTTGATCCTATGTTTTTGTGTTATCTTTATACATATTTATAATGACATTATATATTATTTCAATTAACTAAAATTGTGTGTATAATGGGCCAAAATAGACAAAGTCTACAATCTACAAACCAATTGTAATCAAGTTTGGAAGAGTTTTACATTTCTTGATAAACATTAAGTTTATTGTTACCGTGCATATATCAGTAAGAATTACTTAGTTTAATAGTTGTAGTTCACAAATGTTCCGTGAGCGGTGTTACAGTTAAAATTATCGACTGTTTCTGGTTGTGATTAGAAATTCTCTGCCCATTTCAAGTTTCAATACTAACCAAAATCAAGTAGTTTGATTTTAGCCAAACATTAGTGTTTTATTATCATCAACGTCAGGGACGGTTTTTACATGTGCTTTAAGAATTAATTTATAGTAAACTATTATTTTTGAGATAACTCTCAATGTATTTTTGAAATTTAAAAATTATAGAAACAAGAAATTATTAAACTGACATTAAGGAGAAATTGAAAAAATGTCACATCCAGTGGGACTCGAACCCACCATCGAATCAAGCCGAACCCACCATCGAAGTCAGCCGAATTAACTTCCATTTTTTGCCACGTTGTGCGCTGCGATCGTTGTCGTATACCTACCAGCCGCTTTGCACATAGCGAATACTAATATTCAAACTGATGCAGGATTTCTAATAATGTTACCAAAATTATATCTTAACGTAAACATTTTTGAAGAAATAAAAATTTTAATATTTGACTTTTGATTGCGCCCTGTCGTTGTGAATTGCAAAACTTAAAAATAATACCTAAGATTTTCTCATATTTACTTTTATGCTAATATTTTTTTTCTCAACTTTCTATGTCTAGTAGTTTCTGAGATATTTCTGCTAGAGGAAATACCCTGTATAATTATATAATATATTATATCAAATTGATCTCTTGTTATTTTAAATTTTTTTTTGTAGATCTCAATCAGGTGATTAATATTTTTTCTGCCTTTTTCAACAGGAGATGGTAAGGTGAAGTTACGGAAATATACAGGTGTTTTCTGTTTATTAAATCACTGATTGTATTGAAGCACTTATGGGGACTTTAAACACAATTTATTCAACAAAATTGTAACAAGAACTCTGCTGGATAACGTGTAAACAGTTTTTATAGACAATGAACTATTTGAACTATTTGAACTCCCCTTAACTGCCCATACATCCCCTTATATAGAACAAATGAACATTCTAGAATTTACGAGAAACATGATCAAACCTAAAAAAAAATTAGGATATTCTAGAATAAATAACCTAAAACAGTCTTTCAAGTAAAGTTCATTTCCTTATTCGGTTATCCCGTTACAGTAGGTAAGTTATGGCGGGACAGAAATTTTCATTTATTTTTCCTACTTGCTACTAACGTCTTTTACTTTTGGTAGTAATATGTGCAATTCCATTAATATGCACTATTGTAATTTTATTAAAAGCCAGACTTGTAAATCGTAAGAGAAAACCATTAAAAATGTTCAGTATTTTTAGTTTGTATTTTTTTTAATATGTAGCTTTGTTTATCAAAATAATCTGATTCGACTTTTTATTTCCACTTTCTGATTTATAAAATGTTATCTTAAATAAACAAACACCTGTCGAACTTCGAATTATAACTAATTAAAATTGCTGTATTTTTTGTTTGTTTTAAATTAAAAATATCAGTATAGCAAGTTTTTATTTGATGTAGGTTTTAGGACAGATATATATCGAGACTTTCTGATAAGGATTCCCAAGCTTGATGAATATGGGTTGATAATGCTCTGTCTCATTTTAAAAGAAGAGCAACTATTAAAGGGTCTGCTATTTTGGTTAATATCTTAACCATTTAAGAGACCATGTAAAAAAATCTGTTAGGTTTAAGTCCGGAGAACTATTTTAAGGGAAAAAATATTTTCTTCTAAAAATGTTGAGTTTCACGGTCTTTCGGAAATAGTGCTGTCTTGCTTGCCTACCTGCTAAGGGTAACAAAGTAGGTATTGTGTTAAATCTTTTCTAGATAGATTTGTTAACTTGTCTTTGGAACAAGTTCAATGTAAATAAATAGTGATCGTCCTCTACATGGCAGTTACCGTGACCTAGACCAATTTGCTGGTCTAAATTATAGTTTGACTAGCAGCCGCCCGCGACTTCATCCGCGTGGACTTTAGTTTTTTGCCACCGAGTTTCATACAAATTTGCAACCCCTATTTTAAATCCTTAGGGATGGAATTTAAAAAAGTAATTTCTTAGTACACCACTACGTATAATAAAACAAATTTATTCTCGAATTTTCAAGACTCTACGCGTCTATCGACAGTTTCATGACGGCCAGCAGCAGCGTGCTTCCGTCTCACCGCTCCACACACCCCGCTCAGTAAAGCGCGAGTGGTATTAGACTATTATTTTTTTAAAACTTTAAAAACTTGCATGCTATATGCATGCAAAATCTTAGCCCGATCGGTTTGAAATTGACAAAGTTTCATACAAACTTTCATCCCTATTTTATCCCTTAGGGGTGGAGTTTATCAAAATCCTTTCTTAGGGAATGTCTAAGTCATAGTAGCTATATGCATGCAAAATCTCAGCCCGATCGGTTTAAAACTGACACAGTTTCATACCAACTTTCATCCCCTATTTTATTCCCTTATAGGTGGAATTTATCAAAATCCTTTCTTAAGGGATGCCTACGTCATAGTAGCTACATTTATGCAAAATCTCAGCCCGATCGGTTTAAAATTGACAAAGTTTCATACAAACTTTCATTCCCTTTTTTATCCCCTTAGTGGTAGAAATTATTAAAATTCTTTCTTAAGGGATGCCTACCTCATAGTAGCTATATGCATGCAAAATCTCAGCCCGATCGGTTTAAAATTGACAAAGTTTCATACAAACTTTCATCCCCTATTTTATCCCCTTAGAGATGGAATTAATCAAAATCCGTTCTTAAGGGATGCCTACGTTATAGTACCTATCTGCATGCTAAATCTTAGCCCGATTGGTTTAAAATTGACAGAGTTTCATAAAATCTTTCATTCCCTATTTTATCCCCTTAGGGGTGGAATTATTCAAAATCCTTTCTTAGGGGATGCCTTCGTCGTAGTAACTATATGCATGCAAAGTTTTAGCCCAAACGGTTTAAAATTGACAAAGTTTCATACAAACTTTCATCCCCTATTTTATGCCCTTGGGGGTGAAATTAATCAAAATCATTTCTTAGCGGATGCCTACGTCATAACATCTACCTGCATGCCAAATTTCAGCCCCATCCGTCCAGCGATTTGAGCTGTGTGTTGATAGGTCATACAAACTTTCATCCCCTATTTTATCCCGTTGGGGGTGGAATTAATCAAAATCCTTTCTTAGCGGATGCCTACGTTATAACATCTACCTGCATGCCAAATTTCAGCCCCATCCCACCAGCGGTTTGGGCTCTGCGTTGATAGATCACTATATCAGTCAGTCAGTCAGTCAGTCACCTTTGAGTTTTATATATATATATATATATACTTAGATTTGCACTCTTATTGTTTTGTTTCTTTACATATTGCTCAAAACTAAATTTTCCACCTCTTTGGTCTTTTCAAGCAAACTGTCTTTTGTGCACTTGTTGTTTTTGTAGGGCTTCCTTCGTTATTTATTTTTTATGGCGTGCCTTATGCTTTAAACAGACAAATTCAGATGCTTCGCGAATTAAAATACGCTTTGTGGTGAAATACGTTGAACTCTTGCATTTCTTTTTCAACCATTTCTAATGTTGCTTTTTTTGGACGTTCACTCCCTCTGCGTTTCTTTATGTTATCAGCGTAATTGCAATGTGAAATGTTTTATTTCCTTACACGTTAATGTTGTAGTTACTTAGCAGTGGCTGTTTGCGATTTGTTATTTATATGAAGCAATAACACTCTTGCGAACAATACAGTTTAAGCGTTGACCTCTGTATTTGCTAACTTTTTTTGTTACTTTTTTTTATTTTAATAGGTGCAGTTTATTAAGTGTTTCTCGTAGTCTTTGTTTAATAAAATTCATTTAAGTTCTACTTTTGTAAAAATGCTTTATTATATTTATTTTCTAAGCGAAAAAATGTTTAAATACACTTTAGGTATTCAAAGTCAAAATACGAATTATTAATAATTATCGAAAAGTTTTTATTTAAAATAGAAAGAAAAAATCATATTTTAATTACATAAAATTTTGTTGATTAATTGAAAAGCGAAGCACTAAATATTTAATAAAATTTTGTAGCGCCAACATCACGGAATTAAATTTTTTACCACCGTTAAAGCGTCTGGTCTACTTTATTTCCGGCATGTTTTTCCGCGTTTTCTATCTCCCTTATTATCCCGAAAATCCAGATTTTGTCGGTGTGTAGTGACAAAAAAATTGAAATTTATTCACACTTCTCGTTTAGTACTTTATCCTTCGAGCAGTAAAAAATATTAATAATGCACAAGATAAATGATTGTCAACTTCGGTTCTGCTGTTTTTCTATTTTTAAAGAAAAAACAAGATGAAAAAGCTTATGTGAAGGGTATTTTGATGCTTGAAAAACTCGATCATTTCAGTATTCTCGAGAAAGGGATTTTGTAATATATTTAATAAACAAAAATTTACTTTTCGAGATGAAAATCTATGTGTTAAACCATAATATACGTCAAATATTGGATATAAAGTTATCACTGCTTCCATGTGAATCGGTCTTTTATCATTCAACTGTGACTATTCCAGTTCAATATACCGATATTATTCAATTATCCAGGGGAGACGGGAAATTCTCGATTCAAAAGGGATATTCTCATTGGATTTCTGACTAATATTCCCACTTCGATTCCCCGTATTCCCGGTTCAGATAGTGCGATAATTGACTGGATTCTAGATGTCAAGGATGTCAAGATGTCGCTTCTAATTGGATCACAAAATGCATTTCTATTTCAATCGGTACACGAGAGAATCTCGAGTTAACAAAGGAAATGATTTTGTCACGAGAAAGACGTTTAATTACCTCTCTAGACAAAGTTGAAATAGAGATAACTATATATTGAAGATTTTTGGGTATGTCACAAGTCAAATTAATTTTTGTTTCAATTATTATGTGACCGTACAGACAAAAAATTTAGGATTTTATTATTTCGTAAGTCTAAAATTTATAATAATTGATATCAACATACGCATATAATCAAGAAAGTATAAACAAGCTGATGATATTCCCATAAATCCTGAGCACAGAACCGAAAAAAAGTACAGTGCGAATGTAAATAGTCTAGCCAAAATAAAGTTATTTCTATTTATTGTTATACCTGGTTAATAACCAAAGCCTTATGGGTGATAACAGTAGACATTAACAAAGATCTCAGCCAAAATCAACAAAATTCACACCATTACATCAAGCATCAAGAGTAAGCGCAAAAAGAAGACAAAAAGGTCTTTCAATTGACATTTTTCAGAACTTTTTACTATTTAACAATAATATATAGCTAAAAAACTTTTGGATCTATTATATAAAGAAAATATAATCATTAATCATTCTACGAAAAGCATTGAGAGTTGGTATAAAATACATATTAAAAGTTTATTGGTGTACATTATTTCACCATGTAAAACCATTGTAATTTTAAAAAGTAAGTGGGATTAAAAAAATGGTCAAACGTAATTACGGCAACACAATGGGTTTAAACCAAACATGCTATATTGGTTTTACAACGTAGTGCTTAAATCACAAGATTCACAAGTCACATATTATGCGTGTTTGATATGGTGGCCAAAGATTCAATAAATAAAGCATTCTGGAGGGTTTAAAAACTTGCTTACCTTAACATAATTGGAACTCTGAGAGACACTTCAACAGTAGCAATGGGAGTTCTGTTAGAGCCTTCTCCTTTTCACATTGATCGGAAGGGTAAGGTAATGATAGGCTTCTACAGATTATAAGAAGATTTAACCAACATTTTTGTTAGATCGGGACAAAATAGAATAAAAGGAAATTGCAGAAAACATCCGGGATATAAAATCAGAGAACATAATTTACAAATAATTAAAAAACTTTTCAGATAAATATACATTTATGTAAGGAAAAGCAAAATGCAAGTAATGGGTAGACACCTAATATATAAACGGGTCTAAGACTAAAGAGATTTCTGGAGAGTAAATAAGGGGTACCAAAAAGAACTGTCCGGAGTCAGATTAAAGCTTGGATACGTAGACAACACAACAATTACTAGGAACACATTTCTGCTCAAACAGACGACATAATATATATTGAACAGAACAAGTATCAGCTAATAGTCATTACAGGATTTCTTACTGGTAAAGGAATACCTGCCAACAATGGAGCTTTTTAACGGAGATTTTACTTGCAGATTATCCTTCAGGAAAACGAAAACAATCCAACACATACTGTGCTCTTGTGGGTTTTTAGATTGCAAGAGAATGTCAATTTTTAAATACTTTAGGTTTGCTCCACAAACATATGGCACCAATCCTTTATACATGTAAAAATTAGTACAAGGTACCAAAATCCTGGAATCCATGCCATGAATCAATGTAGAAACTAAAATAAACCTAATTAGGTTGCCGTACGACCAGTGACTAGGCTTATAAAAATATTAACTTCATATTATCACAAAATCTTCATGTGTCAAATAAAATATAACCATTTTATTACCTTACTTCACTTTGCAGAGGAAGTACCAAATTAAGTAGAAACTCTAGACTCACAGATTATAGAGGTTCTTCACAACAATGAATTCATTTAAAAAATGTCTTTCAGTATGCAACTGGCATTAGTGAAAAAGTTTCAGGAGTCAAAGTACATGTTATCTTAAAGAATATAGAAAATGAGTTTCAGAAAAATTAGAAGTAGCAGGTTATGTTTAATCAGTTACCACCGAAAGGAATAAATTACAACCTTATTAAAACACAGGAGGCAAACATCTTAGTCTTGCAGTAGTTATAATAACTACAAACAGCTTTAGTAACTTTGCTAAATTCTTAAGAGTTCTTACGAAACTTTTTAAAATGTAAAGAAGCTAATATTGGATAAATCTAAATATAAGTTGGTTTTAATTGCATAGCAAAAAGGAAATACTGTTATAAAAAATAATTCGAATTTCTCTTATTTTATAAGAAATCAAAAAAATTAAATTATATGAAATAGCTAATATTTAAATAATATAAAATAATTAAAATTAATTTAATAAAGAGTCGCATCAGAAAGTATAAAAATAGAATTATTTGAATATTTGCACTATTTAGTTCAATCGTTTCGCTTATTTTTAAAGACAGTTTAATAGTTAAAGTAAACGTAAGTTATTAGTAAACGATTATTTGAGATTTCTCTCATTGGATTTTGTTGAAAATTTTGAAATTTTGAAATTTTTTAGAAAGTATATACCTAATAAAATTAAAGTAGCCATGTTATTTTCGCCCTGTATATAACTTAATCGTGAAGATAAAAGCGCGGTTGTCACGTCTTCAATAAAATATATATTTTAACGAATTACAATTCACGAAAAATGAGATTATTACAAATAATGAAAACTTAAAATTTCTTAATATTTATAAGTACTTAACAGAACTATATTAGATTCAAATTTAGTATCAGGATTTGGGTTTAAAACACTTTCTTAGGGATGAATAAATCAAAAGTGCTTGTTTTTCTTGTTTTATACTATTTCTTCTAAGTAATAGTCTAATTTTTTTTATGTAATTTGGTAACATTTTAATATATTAAGTGCAAATGTCATTGTACTAGGTAGGTTTGCACACTTGACAAGTCTCTGCAAACTTTAGTTCTTAAAAAAACTAGAAACAACTAGGCATCTGATTTCGATTTCCTTAAAGTCAGCTCCAATGGTTTATATCTTTGTAAACGATTTGAGTTACTAACATTCGAAATCTAGATTTAATAGCTATGATTTAAATAGAGGGTAATTTGCCATTGGAGCTGAATTCAAGGAAATCGAAATCAGATGCCTAGTTTTTTCTAATTTTTTTAAGAAATAAAGATTTTATTTCTGGCTTTTTAGTACATTTTTTTTGAAGGATGTTTAATTTTTTAAAAAATAGTTTTTATTTTATCATTTTTAGTTGTTACTTGATTCATGATGTACTATTTTCAAAACCTTCCAAATACCGTGCAAGAGGTACTGTGCCACGTATTTTAATGTAAGTAAAAACAAAATCAAATTTAGAAAAATAAATAAATTAACTAATTGAAATTCAACTCCAGCTGAGTTCGGCGGTGGTTTCTCTACTGGCAAATTATGCCCAGCTCAGCCGTAGAGGGTAAGTGCCAAAATAAAGTGAGCGCGCCACCGATTTGCACGGTTAAAATCGGAATCCCCTGATGTTCTAGGCACCACTTCACCCACTGGAGATAATTAAATAAATTCAAAATTTTAACCAGTACTATTTGAATTGCACAATAAAAAAAAAACGATAAAGTGAGCTAAATAAAACAAAATATCAACTAGACCCTTCTTTAATAAAAATTGAGAATTTACACAACTGTCAAGCCTCGTGCTTGACAACGCTATTGATATTTATATAAAAACAAAGAATTAATGAATGATTTTAAAAGTTAAATTTATCAATATGTGTGATCACACTCAATACAAAAAAAAAACAAGAAAAATAAATCTTAACTAACTAGTTACGACTTAATCTAATTAGGCTTATGTGTTAGTCCTTGGCTTTCTAATACTTAGGTCGGTTCCAAAACCCAAGCCTGTTCCAAAACCAATAGGCTTGCACCAGCCACAATAACTCAAGCTCGAACTAAGTATCAGGTCTAGGATTTCAGCCTATAACTAGAATCTATGCTTGTATCTAGGACTTATGCCCGTATCTAGGACTTATGCCTGTATCTAGGACTTATCCCTGTATCTAGGACCCTAAAATCGTAATTTAGTATTAACATTAGCTTAAACAGATTTTAATGACTCATGAATTAATTTGATTTAATAACTTTAATACAATTTGAACACATTAACTTAAATTTGTACTACAATAAAAGAATAAAAATGAATTTAAATGAAATACAACATTTAGAAGCGGACTTCTCTGAATTTACAATTAATGAACAAAACTAATGATTTAAATGTACTCAACAACCCTAAATTTGACTTGCTAGTCACAACAAAATTATAACAATAAATTAAATCAAAATTTAACATAAAATTAATTAATAATAGTAAAAGAATAAGCAAAAAGGAGTCTAGTTTCACATTAATAACCTACATACAAGACACAAAGGAATACATATGCAAAATAAAGATATTACAACCAAGATTGTGACCATATGGCGTTATTAATCTTATAAAAATAAAATTTCGTAACTCACCTATTAAGATAGGGTTTCTTTCATTAAACTAGTGACACCCTAGCTGGTAGACGGGTAAATCAATCTCCTCGTTGCTAATTGCGGGAATTCTACCACAGCTCACCGTCTGAACGGTTTTAAATCTTCAAATCTACCTACTGTCTGTTTCTTGATCTATCTACGTTTCGTCCGAAATAAAACAAGAAAAGAGAAAACCATAGGGATTGAACAAACCACATGAATAAAAGGCGTTTTACTTACCACAGAAGATTACACAAAAATCCGACACGCGGCTTTTTCCAATGAATCTGTCCAAAAATAACAACAGAATCTAACTCCAACAACGATTCAAATGGAAAATGAGGTTTAGTTTCAAAAATCCAAAATTAATTGTTACGGATTCACCGCGATTTAAAACTTAAACCAAAAATCTTCTGGATTGTATTCGATAACCTTCTTATTCAAAAGCAGATAACGGAAAGACAGAGAAATCATTTACTTTCGATAAAATCTGTCAGACACGAAAATGGCCTCTACCACTGTTAGGACAATAAACGTAGGATCAACAGCTACCAACTTACGAACAAACAGTAATCGTTTAATAACAACTGATCTTATTACTTAACAAGGTAACACCAAAATCTCAACATTACTCAATTCCCTCGTTTATTTTCAATCTTGTTACGCAAAACAACAATTCCACGAAACAACTGGCCGTAGAACACAATACTAATAGTTATCGACAAAAAGAAAGAGGTAGTACTTCAGTCAGATGAAAGCGAAAATGACAGTTATTTCAAAAATAAACACTACAAGAATTCATAACCTGAATTAAATAAATTTACGTTCAAAACAATATTAGCAACATTAGTTATGGCCAGAATATATTTATAAGTTGATGATTAACTATAATCGATCTAAATCAACTGGAACTTGTTACGATTTACTCCTTAATAACGGAGAATTCATAATTAAACCCGTGACAACTAAGTTCAATCTTCAGCAATCCCGACATGTACCAATGTGATTTTTTGCAGACATAAGTAAATTGTCTAACACCTAGAAACACGAAGCACGTGGAAAACATCGTGATGAAACGTGGGCTTAATTGTCTAAAATCACCAACACGCAGTGAGCAAGAGAATTGATGAAATGCTGATGCCTTCTCCTTGTGAGAAGAGGTCTTTGGCTTAACAGTGGGACAGTAACGGGCTTATTATTATTTTTTTATGTTATACATCATTATTAACATATTAACTTAACTACAGAGCTTATTTTATTGATTTTTGTCGTATTTCTTGGAATATCTTCCACATTGATGACCAGACCTTTGTTACGTTAATTTCGTATGCTGCACCGTAACCAGTTATTAAATAGAAAAAGTATAGAATTTAGACGCAAAAACTGATGTAATGTACTATATTACTTACTAAGAGTATAAAAAAAATGTAATTTGTCCCTAGCTCTTGCAAGAGAGTATGGATACTTGGCGGAGATGACCAAACCCCAATCATATATCTCTTTCTCCCCAAATATCCAATACATAAATTTAATAGTTTCCTAATCTTAAGAAATAAATAATAGTGAGACGAAAGGTTTTGAAAATTCATAAAATCTATTGAAGGTAAGTAAAATTCCCACACTGGGGTACTTATCGTTGTTTTCTTTCTACCGATGATGGGGAAAAGCACCCTTAAGTTGTACTGGAAAACCCGTTACAATTTTGGACACAGTCAGCTCATTGATAGTTATGAATAATTTTCTGCTATCTTTTAATAGTTCTAATGGCCACCAAACCATGTATTAATGTATTACCATATAAAAACCATACATTAAAAAAACGCCTAAGGAAAGAAAGAATTTATTGTGCTAAACTTCTAGTTAAAATATAAAGTACTAACCTCTCGCACAGTAGCCTTATTGCAGAGAAGTTTTATTTATTTTTCTGTTATCAACCCTACCAGTTAAATCCGTAGGAACGTATAAAAAAATTGTAGAAATCACCGCAAAACCCCAAATTACACAATTTCAAAGAAATATTCAAAAGATCTGCTTAAAGCAATCAAATTTGAATTTTAGAAATATTTCCGTATTGGTTGGAGGAGAATAATGGTTTAGCACAATAACCAAATTGTAATTCTTTTAGCCGGCAGTGCCTTTACGCATGTTTTCAGTGATAAGGTATTGGTAAACACCGATTTGTCGTTTAATTTTTAAAAGCTGATATTTGTTATATAGAGTGTCCCCAATAGTTAAATTAATGTTTTAAAATTCTATATTTTAATATTTAACTTATATTAATTTATAATTGTGGAATTATTGTTAAAAAAAAAAAAAATGTTACTTCGTAACACCTTAACCAAATTTCTACAGGACCAATGGGAAACTATACTCTTTTGAATGCAAAAAGAATTTTTCAAATCGGATTATAAATACCGGAGATATTCGGTAACATCCATAAAAAAAATATGGTCGAATTGAGAACCCTTTCCTTTTTTGAAGTCGGTTAAAAATTCGGCTGCTTTTAACAGATTCTTAGATTGTTATGGGTTATTTTAAAGATACTGATTAAATTAACTTGTTAAGTATATGCCTTTCATTAAGAATCGTTACCTAATAGAGCTAAGAGCAGATTTTATTACTTGTAATAAAAATTCAATACTTATAAATCTTCTGTTAATAGAGGTGAATACAAACGGAAATAGAGTCGAGACACAGAAAAAACGCAATAATACTTAATAGGTTGATTGATATCCTAAAACAAATTAGTCGCGATCAAATGGATTTAGCTTTCTAGAAAACTACTGAAATCGGAATTAACCAAGTAAGTAACATTGACTGGTTTAAAAGATATATTGCTGCGATTTATATCCATCAACAGCTCGTAATCTACTGGACATTTTTATTCAGAAAATTAATCTCATACATTGTAGAAAAAACTTGCTACAAATGAATTTTAATTATATTTTCATAAAAAAATATGTTTTTTTATTCCTATTAATGATAAAATAAATAACAGCAACTGTGGTGAAAATTAAAACAATATAAGAAAACAAGTGATATTTTACTTTAAAATAATTCAGGGGCATTGGACTTAAGAAGAAAATCTTTGTTACAACCTTCTATTCCTCTTTCTTTATACTCACTTGCAAGCTGCATATTGTATATTTTTTTGAATCAAACAGTGAGCAAGTTATATATGAAACCTGTATTTACACGTCTTGCAACCGATAGTTAGGGCTAGAAAATGAAAATTTTGACGCGTGTCATATTTAATAGAATCATGTGTTATTAAAGGACTCGAATCTATTGCAACAAAGACCGGATGGTGAAAGAAATGATGTTAGGCAGATGTTAGATAATAGAGTTATTTCATGTACATTATGTTTAAAAATATAGGGTGTGTAACCGTAGTACGAATATCATGCTTTTTACGAACAAAAAAAACACTAAACAATATATTTTTATAAATATTCAACAGCGTATGCTTTATCAATACTGATTTGTGTTGAACGGATTATATATAGGTATTTTAATATGTTTATATTAGTGTAATTATTATTGGGTAGGTGCTTTTTTGTCGCTTACAAATAATAAAATATTTTTAAATCCCTTACTTTACGTATTAATGTATCTTTTTAAGGTGATTTTACTAAACATTATTTTATTAATTTTAATACAAAATCGAATAACTGTGTAAAGCCGTAATGCAAAATAAATATAAATTTCCCTATTTGAATCAATTAATAGTAATCCCGAAATTTATCATTTTCTTTTTATTTAGAAATGATAAATTTATAGTGCAAATTAGAACATTCAGTCTCAATGTGACAGAATGTTATGTGTTGGGTTACTTTTTGAAGTTATACTTCTTATCATGGACTTGATTTGTGTGGGGTTAAATGGGAAAAATCATTACATATGTAATGGTGTGAGTAAGAGAGAGACAGAAACACATATAAGGTATCAGTACATTGAAAAGAGATAGATATGTATACAAAAAACAATCTGAGCTAATGTTTTGGAATATCATAGTAACGTATTACATTGTGTTTGACAGATTACTTTATAATTCTGTCACGTAAAGTTATATAAAGTTTAGTATTTTATATTAATAATATTAACCATAATATATATATTCAGTAATTTGCATTATATTTTGCACTATGGGGTTTTGTAAACACTTTTTTTGTACATTGATCGTTTTACTGTTTAGTTTTCGTGTTTGAAGTAAGGACACACATCAACTGGTCTTATTTTTCTAAGTATTTATTTAATTGAATACAGTTAATTAAAAAAAAATATATCTACTTGCCTGTGTTTGTAGTTATTAAGTTTTATTAGTTAACAGTGCATAGAAGTATAACTTCTGCCGGCAGTCCTGCTGACTGCCACACCCTTTTTTTTAAATAGGAATATTTGCAGAAAAAAACTAAATATAAAATTGTATTAAACAAACAAAGAGACCGAAGAGGCGAAGCACAGCTCTGAAGTATTATTTCAGCGAACAAACGACTGAAAAATATGTATAGTGACAAATTATAGTAGAAAAATAATGCAAAGGTACATAGAAAAGTCATATGTAGTTGAGTACCTAGCAGGTAATCTAATTTGTCTTAATTAGTTGATCTCAGTATAGGGATAAAAGGACACACTTTTATACATCAAGGTAAGAAATAAATTAGTTTCAGTTGAACTTTTATTCGATTCAGTCTAAAAGTTTTGTATTAGTGCGTTTAAAATTGTGAGAGTTATTATTGTTTATTGAAATTAAGAAGGTTGGTGTATTTAAAATTGTTAGTTATTGTGTATATATTGTATATTATGAATAACCATAAAATGTGGCGTCCTTGGATAGTTGATAACCAAACAGAAATTTTTGGACAAGAAGAGTTTCTTGGACAAAAAGAATATACTGTTCAAAATAAGTCCAACACAAGTCATATACAGTTATCAGCATATGCAAGTGACATAGATGATTAGGTAAGCATATTTAATATTCTAAATACTATCATTGGTAGTTCAATCTGCATAGTTCTTAATTATTTAAAATAAATATTGTTATGTAATATCTATTATTTTCTTAAATATTTATTATATGTAGGTTTATGCGTTGTTGTATTTGAGTAAAATTTTGTTTAAGAATAAGTGGCCTATGTGTTGCTGATACCTAACTGGCCAATTAGTGTATCCAATCTGTGTTATAAATAAATATTTACGACAACTTAGATTACCATCCTTCGCATAATTTTTTACATTAAAAATATTGTTACTAATATTTTTTGATTTTAAATAAACGTAAAATGTAATTATTTATTACTTAAAACTCGAACCAATTTCCAGAATTTTAGAGAGTGTATAATACTGTCATTATATTTTATTATATTATATATTAGTTAAATGTCAGAAGTGTCGTGTTTAGCTATATCGTATTTTGAAGACAATCTTAAACCTGTAATTTCCATTGTATGTGTATTCGAATACTTGAAGTTCCCATTTAGCTGAAACTTCCATTTCACGTGAATTTGAAACTTCCATTATGCAAATGTGTGCATTTAGCCAAGTGCCTTCATTTCGGGAACGTTTCTAAACTATCATTTCTTAGTTGTCAGCGTGTGGTCTTAATAATTTCTAAAAACGTATCGTATATTTTACCACAATAGTATTTGTATTTTCGGATTAACTAAATAACAGTTCGTTACTGACAATTCAACCTAAAAGTAATTATAAAGCTATAAGAGAACCGAAACAAACATTTTCTTTATGCACGACCGGGCGGTAAAGTACAGATTATTACATACATTTAGCGGGCGTAAAGTGCCAGTTTAGCGCCCGTGGACTACTTAACCGCCCGCCGGGCGATAAAGTGTAAATGGCGGGCGGTAAAGTAATTTTTTGTCTTAAATATTGAAATACTTGCAATTATCCAAACTGACAAAGAATCTAAATAAAAATGGCCACCACCTATTTTGACTTTGTTGTTAGGGTAACGACAACATAGGTATATAGATTATTGTTTTAAAATATTATCTCTAGCCTCTGTGCATATTACTTTCAATCAAATTATTTATTTTTTATATTTTGCACCTATAATATTTTTCATTATGACACCCAAATGAGTACTGTAATGTTTCATTAAAGCACTCAACTTTGGAAACTTTTCCTGTATGCGGTTGGTAGCATTGGATAGTATAATACGTCAAATAAATAAACATCACGAAGTTAACCTCGTCAAACAAGGAAAAGCTTGTTTGTTTGTTTGCTACCAACTCATTTAAAAAGAACTAAAATAAAATACAAAATTTAAATTTATTTAAAAAAGCAATAAAATAGCAAAATATAAAAAGTATTATAAACAACTTATTTCATATGGCTGTTATGACATTCGTCCTTTAAAAAATTCATCGCTACGCGATTCGTTTTTTAAATTTGGACTCGTGTTCTAACAGAGCGCCATATGAAATGCGTTGTTTAATATACTATTAAATAACGAATGAATACAAATTATTAGGAGAATGGTTATACAGGGTAAGTTGTTAATAATATCGAGGTTTAAGTTATAAAATTCATGTAAGTTGAAATGGCATTTATATTTAATTGTTCACAAAAAATAAAAATAAAAAATATCCTTTATAAGTATTATTATTAAAAGAATCGTTGACATTGACAGTTGCTATTTGACAGCTGACAGATAATATTTTACATGTGACAGTAGAGATTTGACATTTCAAATTTGGCATTTGACGTTTGAAACTTGACAGTTGACGTTTGATATTTGACAGTTGGCAGTTGACATTTGATAGTTGCCATTTGACAGTTGCCATTTGACAGTTGACAGTTGACATTTGACAGTCGACATTTGACAGTTGACATTTGACAGTTGATATTTGACAGTAGACTTTTTTCAATTGACAGTGCAATTTTTTTTATAAATGATTATTAAATCGGTTGTGCATAAAAGTTTGTATGTATTTCGGGCGTAAACAGCGTTTATGGACCTTACGTGTTAATAGCCCTCGCTTGCGGCTCGGGCTCTTATTTACACGTTGCGGTCCATAAACGCCTGTTTTACGCCCTTGATACATAAATAACTATTAGATGTATTTCGCTCTCAAATCTTGTGTGTCTAGTTGACTAACGAAGGTTTTTTTTATTTAATTGATGTGTTGTCTCAATTTAATTTACTTTCATAATATTTATCTTAGTATTTAATTGAAAACATTATAAGGTAAGTAAAGTCTATTTCTTTTTTACTTTTCTTTAATAATATTTTTTATTCTGATGTTGACAATTTTATAGTGTATATAATCTTAACCATGTCTACTCTTTCCAGGGTGGATGTGGTTTTGACGTCGGGCTTCGGGAAACGGAGAGGCAACTTGTGTGCCTAGAAGTAAAGTTACCCATTTTACTTGGTCTTAAAGAAACCCCAGAAAACCTAAGCTATAATTTTGTTGTCGGTTGGAGTCGTTATGGGTGGTAATGCTGATAATCTGAAAGTGTGTAAATTTTATATTTCGTTTATTTGATAAATCTTAAGGAAGACAGGGGGAATCAGAGCCAGTGGATAATGGGAGTAGTAACCTAAGGAAAGAATCAATGGTACTAAACATAATCACTGTACCGATTGGGATCCCTCCTACACCTTTCTCGAATCGGTTTATTTCGTGTGTGTGCGCGATGTAAAAATCTGTAATTTTCGGTATAAAAAGTAAGTTTACCATATAACCATTTTTTATTTTTATCGACGTGTTTATACTTATTAAGCATTCATTTCGCTAGTATTGTTTTTAAATTTCTTGCTGTTTAGATCTTACTGTGGTAAATTTGAATAATTGAAAAATAACAACAAATAAGAAGGGTTAATGGCTACCATTAATCCACAGGCTCCTATTACCCCCAATAAAATGGTGTGTCATTTTTAGATGCTAAGAACGTGGACAAAGACAACCAACAAAGCAAGTTAAACTGCAAGTAGCCTACAGGCCGCTGTGTTGCGTGTTAGAGAAGGGATCTGTATACATAAAGTCGCCCAAGATCCGGTCAGCACACTGCAGAAGAAACTAAAGATAACTAAAGATTGCAATTTGATGTCACCTACATTAGAAAGACATGCTATTTTTAAGGAAATACAAGGAAAAGAAGCTAAGTAATAAATTTCATGCTTTAACTATCAATCTGCTGCAAAAAATAGCTTAATACCATTGTGCTAAAAACATAAAGTTATCACATAATTTCAATAAAGAAACCCGAAGGGCAAGCAGAGACGGGGTTCAAGTCTTTTTAAAAAGAAATACTACTGTGAGCGTACGGAAACCTAATGTAATTAGTATTCAAAGAATATTAGAGTTTAATTAAACTGAAGTCAATAATTTTTTTAATAATTTAGAAGCACACATTTGGATCTGCAAATATTTATAACGTTGACGAGACTGGACTAACAACGGTTCATGAAACTGAAAAAATATTGACACCAAAGGCAAAAAACAGTTGGATCTTTGAATTTTTTGGGAGCGAGACAAAACTATAACTATAATAGGTTGTTTAAGTGCCGGTGAGAATTAGCTGCCATTTTCAATAAGGCCTATATGAGAGTAGCTAAGTAGCTTCAATGGCTTTGTGCCCACAAGTATTTTTCCTATTAATCCTCAAGAATTTAAAGATGAAGAATTCTTTGAACTTTCTGAAGTGTGTGTTGAAAAACCTTCCTCTGCAAAAGACTCATTTGCACCTGAACCAAAGCCTTCAACTAGCTACGATGTGCTGTCCGTAAAACCAGACAAAAGTCAACCATATTTAAGGCACTATAGAGATAGGTATTATCATCAGCCATTTTTCTTCCAATGTCACTCAATTCACGTGTTAGGCCATACACAAATTAAAGAGACGTGCAATCCTATTTTGTAGTGGTGAAAATGGGAACTAAACCAGCTGGTAGCGCAAAAAGCGAAAAAGTACTTATAACGGTATAGTGATAGAGTAAGTACTAGTGGTTTTAGTTTAAAATAAATTTAAGGTTCTTTAAGCATAAAAAGGGTGTAGAAGTAAACTTTTAAACATGGTGCGCTGATGTCGGAACTTGTTGCCAACTTTATATTAGGCATCAACACATCTGTTCTATTATCTCTGGTTTTGTGGTTGACATTGGACAAAACATAGCTGATGATAATACCTATGTTTATAGTACCTTACCATATTATGACTCTGATAGTGCAAGTGAGAACGAACAAGGCATTGTCTTGTTTTCTAGGAAAGATTGCACCTTTTCCTTACGAAAGGAAAGAAAAGGGAACGGGAAAAGGAATGAAAAAGGAAAAGGGACCACAAAATTAACAATCGGAAATATTGACTTCTACAATTATGAAAAATTTTTTGAAGACAAAGCAATGAAAAGAAAAATTAAGTCTGAAATGAAGGTAGAAAATAAGAAAATGAAAATACAGAGACGTAAAGAACTGAAGAGAACCAAAGGCAAAAAATACAAGAAGGTGAAGTTGAAAAATGTTTTAATAGATAAAGAAAATGAAGGGAAAGCTAACAAAAGACTTTTAGTTCATCTGATATTCTAATGTAAAGAACAAAATTTGGGTGAAAAAAGCGGCAATAGTAATATGAAAGCTGTTGAAATCTTGTCTAGTCCCCACAAAGATCGTGGAGATTATACAATGAGCATAATATGCCATGATCAAGTAAACTTGGAGAGATATGGTTTCGCTGTCGTACATGTGGAGGATGGGTGCACCTAAACATGAGACGATCCTAGTCAATATTATTGTGATTTTTGCACTGAAAGCTAAATAATAATTGATTACATTTTTTACAAAAATGTATAAGTTTAACTATAAGAAAAAAATATTTTGGTAAATTTTTTTAATATTTATTGTTATCTAGTAGAAAATTGGTTCTTATTACCCCGTTTAATGGCTGTTATTTCTTTGAAATGCGGGTAATTAAAGCCATAATCTCTTTTTTTAATTAATCTCACTGTGCTCCTACAACAATTATTAATCAAGATCTTATGTTAATTGGTAGTTGATTAGTTATAGATAGTTAAGCAATAAATTGCAATAAAAAAACTGAATTTAATTATGAATTATACTGAGTTTGGCTCAAATGGGCACCAATCAATCCTATTAATTAAGTAATGAAATTAAAACATAGGTTATTTTAAATAATTTTTTAATGTTTAAAAAGTACACAAAGATATTATGACTGATCGTCTATTAAAATCGATAGTGGGTAGCTGATATTGCTGGTATATCTAAAGAAAGGGTATATCACATTCTAACGCATCAAATACAATAGACTCTTTGGGGGATTTGTTACTGTGAACAGAATTTGAATAGACCAGTATACCTACGTCCACGCCCAAACATTAAACGAAATAGAAGACAAGTAAGAGAAAACATAACCCAAAGGTTGCGAAAAACTACCCATTTGCAGGAGACGTCATAAATTTTTTTTGGTCCGCGATTGTTTCATTATACAGAAAAGAACAATACGATTCACGTTGAACATTCTCGTAATTTTTGTGTATTAATTGCAGCAGGAAATTCAGAAAATGAGGTCAGGTTTTGCGACGTAAAAGCTATAAGGCTCTCAGTTTGATGGCTAAACTTAACGGTATATATTTAGATATTCTGCCACATGAAATCTATTCCCCAAATTGAGCCTCCTCTTATCAAAACAAAAAAAAAATCCTCTTTGAAAAGAAATATGGATCCAATTTTGACGTCATCGCACCGAAGAACGCCTATTTGAGACTTGAATTAAAACTTGTAGAAAAAAATAATTAAAGCATTGAAGCAACGTTGACGCAAATGTATACGTTTACGAGATTTTATACGGAAATAAGATTAATTGATGTAAATATTTTTGTATCTTTCTAAAAAATATCTTATCTCATCCTCTTATAGGACTTTAATTCGAAACAGAATATTGAGTTAAAGGGTTGAATAAAGCGAAAACTAACCGCTAGGTTTATCCGTGACACAGTTATAGCGCTATCGGCCATGAACAAATATTGGTTTCTGTCGAGTACACCATTTTTAAAATCCGTCTAGAAAGTATCACAGAAAAACAAAGCACAAACACTTAACTAAACGTCGAAACTAGGGCAGCGCCATAATATTCGGTGATGGTAGTCCAGGACTGTAAAACTGACTGAATCAATTCATCTTTATTTCGTGGGACTGCTCGTTCAAATTGTTTTCAATGGTTCTAAGGTTTGGTAAAGGCGCTGGCCATGAAATTCTTGTCACTTGGTGGTCTTGCATCCAAGCTTGAGTATAGGCCGAAGTAAGGCATCTTGTATTATCCTGCTGAAAACGCCACCCTTCCGGATATAAGCATGCACCCTCTCTAGAAGGAAATCATTTAGAAAGTGACAATACTCCAATAACGGTACCATGAACTCTACAGAGAGGTGCAGCAACAGGTTGAGATATTGCTCTTCAAACCATTATTTTGAAATTTGAAAATTTGAACAGTAGCAAGAATAATAAGATTTTTAAGTAATTTGCACCAATTCGAAAACAACTTTCATCCGATATAAAGACATTATTGAAATTATCTTTTTGAAAACGTTGACAAAATTCTATTCTTCGTTCTTTTTTTAAGGGTGTCATCTTAAATCCACTTAAATGCTAATATATTTGAACTTTTTTTTGTTTACTTTCCATTTGAGTAAATTCCCTAAGAGTGTCCCAATTAATTCTACCCTCATAACAATACGATATTTAACTAAATTGGATACGGATCACTAAAGAATTTACAATGAATTACACAAGGAAATTATATGCAGTCGTATATATGAGGTGATTATTAAAACATTGAAAACAATAGAAAGAAAACATATGGTACATAATGCCTGTTCCTTTTATAATCCTACTAGCGGACCCGGCGAACTTCGCATCGCCTAACACTAATGTTTTTTCCAAGTTTATTTTTATTTTTACGATTAATTTTTTGTATTTTTTATCATATTTTCTCGTTAGTTACCAGTTTTTACTATTATTTATACTACTTTGTAATTTATCGGTTAGGTATATTATATATTAACTGCGCCACCTAACGTTGGCGTCATAGTTCTTAGGTGAGTAAGTTTTGCTCTTTTAAACGTATGAGATATCAACTGCGCCACCTTACGGTGGCGCCATTGTACTTAATTATGTAAGAATTACAGGTGTAAATTTATAACATCTTAACTGCGCCACCTTAGGGTAGCGTCATAATGATTAATTTCGTAATAAACGCATTAGATCGCTGCAAAATTCAAAGTGCTACCTATAAGGAAAATCGCGGCCTCCGTTGCCGCCGCCCCTGCCGCCCAGTACCACCGCAAGCGCTACGTCCCGCAATTATAAATCTGCAATATCTTCGAAAATATGCACTTAAATCTTGTGCTGTAAAGGACCATATAGATCTATATTAAATTAACAATCTATTTAAGCTATTTAATTGGATAAGGATTAATGCTGTGTTGGTTAAAATCGCTTCGGAAATTAGCCATTATTGGTCGTAAAAAGTAAATGACAAAAAAATGTTATTGTGGGATATTCATAAGAGATAGACATATGCCATCGCGGAGTTTTCTGTAGACCTTTTCAATGTGTACAAATAATTAGTGCATTATTTTGATAGATCTCAGCCTGCATTTGCAATGTAAGGGAAAAAAATTGATAATAAACGACATCACATTAGAAACCTCAAAAATAGCAGTATTTGTCCACTATTTAATGGATGTTATTATACACATAAACCTTCCTTTTGAATCACTCTATCTATTAAAAAAAACTGTATCAAAATCCGTTGCATAGTTTTAAAGATTTAAGCATACAAAGGGAAATAGGGACAGAAAAAGCAACTTTGTTTTATACTATGTATTGATATTGATACCGACGTACATAAAAATTGAACCAAACCACACATAATAAATATCTATTTATATTTTAACGGTATGGAGGGTCCCTCCATATTTAACGGTTTTACTATATTCGCAATATGACACCTTAAGGTATACCATACCATATGTTTTAAGTTTCAGTTTCTCGAAAAACTTTAATAAAAAATTATAGTTATTTATGTTATAAAGCTTAATATATATGAATGTTGAGTTTTTGAAAATTTATTATTTCACACTAGCGACCGTAGGTAATTTTAGAGAGAAACTACTCGTTATGTAGAATGGTTTAATTAGCGAAATTACATGTTGAAATTGGGCTCTTTGGTATTGTACAAATTAATAACGTTAGTTTAGTTTAGAGGTTCTCGAGTTGGGGGCATGAAAGTTTTAATCTAAAACGTAGGATTTTAGATGCAACAATGTTGTAAAGAGTATCTAGATATATGTCTTTAGTTAGATCATAATTGGCATTAGTCTATACGAAGGAAAACATTATAATGCACTCCGCATAGTAAACAGCAATTATGAACAATGAGGTTATCGAGAAGACGGGTAAAGAATTAGATTATCAAGTGATTGTAATAAAAGTTTATAATCATATAAAAGATAATCAAAACGCGTCAACAAACAGGTGGGTTTTAAAAATTTTGGAATTTTTAAAATTTTGTTAGAAAGTACCTATATGAACAAGAATATATTAAATAACATAAAAAAAATGTCGCATGCAGCAAGACTCGGACCCGCAATCTTTGACTCTACGCACCAACGCTCTAAGAACTAAGCTTATTCATTAATTCGCGTGTTGGTCATTAAATTCAACTCATGTCGCATGTGACACTTACTGAACTTGCTTTCTTCCTAAGCACATATAGCATCATGGTAATAAGAGAGAAAGATTTTTGTTAAATCGACAATTGAAAGTAAAGCCCAAGGTTGCGGGTTCGAGTCCTGCAGAAATGTAAATAATTTGTTTTAAATAACATTTCACAGCACAACACGCAATTACACATTATTTTAAAATATTTTATCTTGGGTCTTACTAATCTTCAGCTCATAAAATTGTATAAATTAGGTTCTTTTAATACCTTAGTATAAGGAACGCGTGGCTAATAAGCCTTACCTAAGCGAAAATGTATATAAAATAAAAACTAGTTATTCAAAGCAACAAATTTTAATATTAAGTTAACATACATATGAACTACTATATAATATTTGAAACAAACATAAAATTATAAAACTTCAAAAAACCTTGTTATTACTGTGGTAGAATAATAAGGCCTAATATTTTCACACCCATAAATAATCAAAATAGGCATCTAATATTTAGTAATTAAGATCAAAACTGATTAAATTCGTGATCAATTATTTTGATTTAACAGGTTGATGGAAGTATGAAAACAAACAAGTGTAGTAGAAAATTATATATAAATGTTTTCTTCTTTTCTTGTGGGAACTTTCGCCACTAAAATCAAAATAATAAAATAATAAATCAATATTCTGAAAATGACCCTTGCTTATTTATCTTGATGAATTTGTGAAATTTGTCAAGAGCCATTTAAAACTGAAAATGCCTAACAAAATTAAAATAATAAAAAAAAAGAGTGTGTTTACTTATGTACACGCGTTAGAAGTTATACTTCTTTGGCGTATGGAAAATAATCACAATTTATAAAAAGAACTTTTTATAGTAGAAAGTTATTTTGGTGATTTATAAGTCATATTACTATCATTTAATTATTTTAAATTATTACTAAGTGTAACATGTCCCTTGGCAAATAGCGCTTTACGGAGATAAATTACGGCATAGTCCACAGTACAGTCTAAAAAACTTTCTAAAAATGTTCTAAATGAGTTTATTTTATTAACAGTTAAAATAATAATTACTGTTTTTACATGTAGAACAAAAACAAAACAGAAAAAAAACTTCTCTATCGCGTAATCGATTCCATTATGATAACATAACAGAACTGTCACAATTGGACGCTTATCCAAATGAGCTACGAAATTTAATATCAAATCAGTATAAATTTCAAAATCTATGTATATACACACTTGAAACATGCATTATCATCCAGTTCCTAGCTATCCTGAAAATTTCAGAGCTCTAGGTAGTGGGGAAATAGGTTTAAAGTAACTTTATGATGTAGAATTCAGATGTCAGTGTCGGTGTGCGCGCCCATCGTAAAATTTCACTCTCATCATTTTTCTCCATCGCGCCAAAAGAAGTATAACTTCAAAAATTTTTTTTCCTTTCCAAGCTTTCGAAGGTTCTCGTTTTCAAAGATGAAAAGTATGTATTTATTCTTGGTGCAATCCTTTTTTTTTATTTTAGTGGCGAGTTCCCCCAATAAAAGAAGAAAATATATGTAGTTGATGCCACAAAGAAGTTATAAAGAATATTTAATTATAGGTATACTTATAGGTACACATCTATATAGTCGGATGAGTTTTTATTGTTCTTCCTGCACAAGTGCTCCTCACAAACGAATCATACCACACTGGCTAAAACAAGCGAGTGTTAAGTCGCGCAAAGTTTGAATAGTTATATTATAGAGCTAGCTACACCTAAGAGTATTTTCTTGAGCAGAATCAATCATTTTAAGTAAGGCCTTATTAACCGTATCCTCCATATTCTTGTTTTATAATAAAATTTTTCGATTGATAGCCCAAATTAAGCGATTGATTTTTAAATCAGTAGTGCTAATTTTTATGATCTTGTTTTTAAGCACATTTTGTCTTCACTTAATAAGCTTTATAAAATTTGTTTTTTCATCTCTTGGATTCGTAAAATTTCGGCATAAAATAAAACTACGCATGTAAATAAAAAATGTTTCTTTTTTAAAAACGTTTAAGAACAGTATATTTATTAGAAATTAATTTAAATATTTGACAATAATCATTAATTTAATTTTTAGAAAATTCAAGAGCATGTAGAGTTCAGAATGCCTATCATACAGATACGCAAGAAATTACCCTATAAGGTTCGTCATAAAATGTATGTTATCGTAATTGTCGTTTATAGTATATAATATAAGAAGAGTGGCAAGAATTGGCTTATAAATGAGTGTCAAATGCATTACCACTCTTGTTATGTACTGTACTTTTTCTACGTCCACTGCTACAGATTAAAAACGAAAAAAATAGACAGTTATATTTTTTAATATTATTTTTAATTGTAATAGTAGTAATCACAGTACAATTGTTATTTATTAAATTATAAGATTCTTGTTGCGAAGATTTTGTTGCCTGTCGAAGATGTCTACCAGTATTTTTAGAAGATTTTACCTTAATGTTACAGAATTCATTTGATAAAGAATTCTGAGAAACATCTACCTCATTTTTTGTATAATTTTGGAAAGAATTTAAAAGATTTTCAGCTTACTCCCCGAGCTACTTAGTAAAAGAATGATTTTTAGTTACCAAGAGGAACCCCACCAAACTGAGAGACTATTTTTAAAGCCATTTCGAGGATTTCAAAGAACTCAAAAAATCCAAGATAAGAGAAAATCTATTATAAATAATTATCCATTATTTTCGTTAACTGATGTTTGAGTTTGATTTGTGGAGTTTGTACTTTGGCGCCTCCAATTTCTTGTTAAAGGGTAGATACATAAAAAAATTAATCCACGGCCAATATACTATTAAGCTAGTGAGGGCTACAGATTGGCGCCGAATCATTTTTGTACTTTTATTTTTTTAAGTTGTATATTGCATTAAAGGTTTGGATAGTAAGCTTATATTTTGTGTGCACACAAGTAGCACAAAAAAAAAACACTTTAAAACTTTAATACACTTTTTTCATTTTATAACAACCGTAAAATTAATTTGTTGATAAATTAATAAATTAATTTGTTGATGTCAACAGATTAATGACGAAAATTATATAACTGATCTGAAATGCTATTTAATACTAAAGCCTATAAAATAATAAGTGCTTGCAGGGTAATATTGGAAAATTATGAAAGTAATAAATCACTATGAAACATCATCTCCTTGGCTATTTGTCTTCTTTCTTTTTAGTATATATTTACACACCCTCTGTTCTTAATAGAAACTTTCATTTTGTAAGAAAACTGTGAGAGTGGAAGGTCTTTTCATAAACTTTTTACTCAGTTATTTATTCTCCTTTTCAGAACGTTCCTTCCATATAAACAACACTTTTGGGAAAACGCTTTAAAATCCTAGTTAAAGGAATCTTGTAACTGTGGTTTTTTCTTTTCTACGAGGTACAGAAAGAGATCTAGATTTGAAGTTTATTATTTTAACGATATAAAATAAAAAGATGCAAATAAAGTATATAACGGTAAAAAAATATATACAAGTATTAATTTAATAATTTTCAGTTTAATTAATTGTACGTACCCTTACTACTTGAAAGTTCATTTTTATTTGGAATAATAAAAGTAATAAAAAACTCTGTTTTTTATATAACTTTCACTTTAATTAAAAAAATTTTTTAAATGACATGTTTCGCTGAACTAGCATCGTCAGATTGACATATAAAGTTACATTTTGTTTATTTGTATCTAACTATCTGATGTTGATTAGGTAATATTAAGGCTAGATCAGGTATGGAAGTAATTAGATATAACAATATTAAAGCCTAGATGTTATTAGCCCTAAGGGATTATCCTGGATGTATCTCCCTCTAAGATCAGTATAACTGTGCAATGATATAGAAAAACCAGGAAAAAACTATATCTGCTGATCTTTACAATAACTTAATATATTTTTATTACAATTATATCTTATCTATGTATAAAATGAAGACTCAATCAAAGTAAACAATTTAATAGTGAAGAATTTCTAAGATTAATTTGTTTATTAACAACTTTAAATTGTGGATCTGCTAGATGTCTTTTTATCTCAAGTTCTTCAAGGAAATCTAAATTTTGTTTTTTATTACAAATGTGTAGTATTTGGATGTTATTGTTATGTAAGAGTGAAGTTTGATGTTCAAGTAGGTGTTTTGCATAATTTGACTTATTTGGTTATTTTAATCTATATGCTCTTAAGTGTTCATTGAATCTTATTTCAAATTTTCTTTGTGTTTGACCTATATATATGGCATTACATTTTGGACAATTAATTTTGTAAACACCAGATTTTTTTAAAATAGGTAATTTTGATTTCACATTTAATAATTTTGTACCAACATTATTTTGTGTTTTAAATGACATTAATGTTGATGTTGCCGAAGATATTATTTTTGAAATTGTATTGGAAATACTTCCACAATATGTAATATTTTTATAGTTTTTAATTTCTTTAGTTTGTTTAGGAAATATTAGTTGTAGTGACATTTTTTGTTCTTTCTTATTAATTAATTTATTTATCAAATGAATCGGATAGCCATTAGATGTAGCTTTTTGTTTTATAATATTAATTTCTTTATCAAAGTTAATTTTGTCCATTGGAATTGAAAATGCTCTATGTATCATAGAATTATAAGCTGCTAATTTATGTGTTATAGGATGATTTGAATTATATTATATATTTACATCTGTTTGTGTTGGTTTTCTTTATATTGAATAATTTAGTAAATTATTAATTTTTTTATATTTAAATCAAGAAAATTAATTGAATTATTTTCTTCAATTTCTAAAGTAAAATTAATTTCAGGATGTAAAGTATTAATGTAATTAAAAAATATATCTAACTGTCGTTCACTACCTACAAATCCTGCTAATACATCATCAACATATCTATACCAAAATATAATATTATTTTTATAACTAGAATTAAAGATTATGTTTTCTAAATTATCCATAAAAATATTTGCTAAAATTGGAGAAATAGGACTTCCCATTGGAAGACCTTCATTTTGAATATATATTTTGTTATCAAGAGTAAAATAATTTTGACTAATGCATATATTAAATAGGTCAATTATATCTAATATTATATCTGGATGGATATTTCTTTCATCTAAAAATTTTTTAACCAGAACTATACATTCTTTAGGAGGTATTTTAGAGAACATATTAGTTATATCAAATGATACTAATTTAGTATTATTTTGTAATTTACATTTATTTAATTTCTTAATCAATTCTAATGAATTTTCTACTGAATATTTAGATTTGTATCCATAATTATTTAGAACAGTATTTAATTTTTTAGCTACCTTAGTATTAGGAGTGTTAACATATGAAACTACAGGTCTTATTGGTTTTGATTCTTTGTGTAATTTAATTGTTCCATATAATTCTGGACACTGAGGATTTTTATTGACCAGGTATTTTTTGTCATAATCATTAAATAAATAGTTTGAATCATTAACATGTTCTCTTATCTGGTTTGAAAATTTTTGAGTTGGATCATTTTCCAGAATTTTGACACTACTTGACAATATGAAATCATTTACTTTAGATTTATAATCTTCTTTTTTTAAAATTACTGTTGAGTTACCTTTATCTGATTTTGTAATGATTAGGTTATTTTCATCTACTTTATTTTTGATTGATTTTAAAGTTAAATTGTCATTTTTAATAGTTTTTTGATTTTGACTTTTAAATTTATCTGATTTTATATCTTTAATAAGATTTGCTATTTGTATTTTTTCATAAATAAATATATAAATAATATTATATTTTGGTATAGATATGTTGATGATGTATTAGCAGGATTTGTAGGTAGTAAACGACAGTTAGATATATTTTTTAATTACATTAATACTTTACATCCTGAAATTAATTTTACTTTAGAAATTGAAGAAAATAATTCAATTAATTTTCTTGATTTAAATATTAAAAAAGTTAATAATTTACTAAATTATTCAATATACAGAAAACCAACACAAACAGATGTAAATATATAATATAATTCAAATCATCCTATAACACATAAATTAGCAGCTTATAATTCTATGATACATAGAGCATTTTCAATTCCAATGGACAAAATTAACTTTGATAAAGAAATTAATATTATAAAACAAATAGCTACATCTAATGGCTATCCGATTCATTTGATAAATAAATTAAGTAATAAGAAAGAACAAAAAATGTCACTACAACTAATATTTCCTAAACAAACTAAAGAAATTAAAAACTATAAAAATATTACATATTGTGGAAGTATTTCCAATACAATTTCAAAAATAATATCTTCGGCAACATCAACATTAATGTCATTTAAAACACAAAATAATGTTGGTACAAAATTATTAAATGTGAAATCAAAATTACCTATTTTAAAAAAATCTGGTGTTTACAAAATTAATTGTCCAAAATGTAATGCCATATATATATAGGACAAACACAAAGAAAATTTGAAATAAGATTCAATGAACACTTAAGAGCATATAGATTAAAACAACCAGATAAGTCAAATTATGCAAAACACCTACTTGAACATCCAACTTCACTCTTACATAACAATAACAGCCAAATACTACACATTTGTAATAAAAAACAAAATTTAGATTTCCTTGAAGAACTTGAGATAAAAAGACATCTAGCAGATCCACAATTTAAAGTTGTTAATGAACAAATTAATCTTAGAAATTCTCCACTATTAAATTGTTTACTTTAATTGAGTCTTCATTTTATACCTACATAGATAAGATATAATTGTAATACAAATATATTAAGTTATTGTAAAGATCAGCAGATATAGTTTTTTCCTGGTTTTTCTATATCATTGCACAGTTATACTGATCTTAGAGGGAGATACATCCAGGATAACCCCTTAGGGCTAATAACATCTAGGCTTTAATATTGTTATATCTAATTACTTCCATACCTAATCTAGCCTTAATATTACCTAATCAACATCAGATAGTTAGATACAAATAAACAAAATGTAACTTTATATGTCAATCTGACGATGCTAGTTCAGCGAAACATGTCATTTAAAAAAAATTTTTAATTAAAGTGAAAGTTAAATAAAAAACAGAGAGTTTTTTATTACTTTTATTATTCCAAATTTTCAGTTTATTAAAAAGTTAATAAACAGGCAATTCTTAACAGGGGTGAAAAGTAGTCACTTCTTTTTATTGATATTGCAACTGAAAAGGTTTAAAAAGCAGATTATTTATCCAGTGTTTTAGCAGAAAAGTGTATGTAACAAACAGAAACCGCTACTTCAGTTAATACCTGCAAGCCCTATTGTAAAATTCATACCTCAAGTTAACATCATACGCAGAATGTTCGCTAAGAAACTACGCAGAATGTTTATAAAAACTATTTTAAAACGCAAACCTCAGCAAAATGTCCTACAGTGAGAGTACAAGGTAGGTAAAATTCATAGCTGTAAAGTCTCTTGTAATAATTTTCATCTCTAAATGACAAGGTACATGCAGTGTTTGTTAAGAATGTACGCAGAATGTTTTTACCGAATGATAAATCACATCTCAATAAATGATAAACAGTGTAAGTAAACAGTGGCAACCAGTGGTGTTGTCGAGCCGGAACGCTCCGGAACGTCGTTCCGGTATTTCCTTTTTGAACCGGAACGCGTTCCGGAACTAAAGATGATTTCTGATAACGAGAATTGACTGATGTATTGAAAAAAAAATTAAAAAGAATTGCTGATTTTTTAACTTCCCGCTAAAAAATTTTTTTTTTTTTTTTTAACTCGGGAAGTTATTGGTTTTACCCCGTTTTTCGAAAATCGAGTTTTCATCGGATCAAAAGAAGAAGAAGAAAATATAAAATTTTAAAAAAGTAAAGATTTCATACAAAAATTTTAATGCAAGCGACCCACGGATCGTTTATTGCCATACCCAAATGGGCCTACGGCTAATGCTAAGAAGTTTTATTATACATTTGTTGTAGAATTTCCAGATGTTGGTTTCCAGTATTGGTAGATGTTTTAAACTTTATTTGTTTATTACAGTGATGCTAAGAAAAATGCCGACAAACGTACCGATCTTCATCTGAAATGTGCATTGCTGGGAAATTCCCATCTTTGTAGTTTGTGCATCCCCCACCCTTAGTGTAAGAATTTGAGTATTTAAAACCATTTTTTTAATCAGTGTCAAACCATCTTTGCGACAGCACATTTATAGAAAGTGAAAGTTTTAGTTAGTGAATAAGTGCCACACAAAATTATTGTATGCATTAAAATTTAAAATCTTTAATCTAATAAACTTAAAGTGTAAGTATATTTTATTTTCATTATTAATAAAAAAATGTCCGTTTATTTTCCTATTAAATAATAGTATTTATTTTATAAGTAATTTCAACATGAGTGAAAAAAGAAAAACCAGTAGCATCACCGATTTTTTTTAAAAGAAACTAAAAACTAGCAGCGAAGAAGAGTCAATGACCCAGGAAAATGTAACATTGAGCCAAGTATCCAACACCAACTTCAACGCTGATCCACTGGAACCTGTTGAACTTGCAGCCATAGCATCAACGTCAACAAGTACTTATAATGATAACGATTCTGACGAAGTCTCGTGGCCTAATATTTGGAGTGCGGAAATGTGGTTAGAAAAAAAAAGACAGTTTCCTTGGTTACTTTCCGAATCCGGAAAATTAGGTTGCTCTTTTTGTAACAAAATACAGCACTTAGGGGTATCTAAAACCCGTGGTGTAAATATTTCAAAGGAATGGAGTTCCACATCCGTTTCTTATTACGGCAAAGATAAAAAATCGCAGTTAACGTCATTAAGAAAAAAAATTTTTGAACACGCGAAAACAACAGCGCACATTAATTCAGAAAAAATTTTAAAAAGCGAACAGCATCAACCAATAGAAAATGTAATAGACAATTTAAATAAGGCGTCTATTAAGAGCACGTCTTTAGTATTTAGAACTGCTTATTATTTAGCCAAATACGACCGACCATATTCGGATTATTATAATTTATTGCAATTGCAAGAATTAAATGGAACAATTTTGGCACCTGGTTTACGGTCCAGATATACCTGCACAAATATAATTAATCACATATCTAAAAATATGAAATTAAGAATTTGTTCAGAAATTATTAAAACAAATGGAAAGATTTCGATTCTCATTGATGAATCCACAACATTAAGTAAAAAATCTACTCAAATTATATTTTTAAAATTCGAAATAAATAACATTAGTGAACCACGATTCCTTTTTTTTGATTTAATAGAATTGTCCGATCAAAGAGCATCCACCATTACAGAATACCTTTTAAATAATTTGGAAAAATATGGCTTCGACGAGAATTATTTGAAACAAAATTTAATTGCATTTACCAGTGACGGAGCAAGTGTACCTAATGTTAGGAAAAAAGTCAGGAGTGGCTACAAAATTATTGGCTAAATTTCCAAATATAATTACGTGGCACTGTTTAAATCATCGTCTGGAGTTTTCTGTTAACGATGCTGTCGCGGAAGTAAATGGTATTAACCATTTTCATATATTTATGGATAAATTATATACCATTTATCATCAATCTCCCAAAAATCAACGCGAACTAGAATCATGCGCGGAAAATTTGGGAGAAGAAATTAAAAAAATAGGACGTGTTTTAGGAATAAGGTGGATAGCTAGTTCATTCAGAACTGTTAATGCAGTTTGGCAAAATTTAAAATCTCTTGCTGACCATTTTCATCAAGCCGCAACTGATGAAACTCGTTCAAAAACTGATCAGACTAGATACATTGGTCTAAAAAAATATATCATGTCTAAACAGTTTATAATTAACTTGGCATTAATGTATGACGTTTTGCATGAACTTTCCATCTTGTCTGAAGCGTTACAGAACAGAAGTGTAACGATAGTATATGCGGACAAACTAATCCGTCGAACTATTCGCTATTTGGAATCACTAAAAGACGTTAGAAAAGGAAACAAACTCATAAAAGCATCAGAGGCTGTTCAAGTGATGAAATTAGGAACATTAACTTTAACGGATAATAAAAAAATTACTATTATTAACAGAAATCAATTCCTTGTAAGTCTCATTAATAATATGACTAGAAGACTACATACGGAAAATGATTTGATAAGTAAATTTCGAGTACTAGATCCAACGGAGTGGCCAGCAGATATTGAAATTGGCTATGGAGAAAGTGAAATCCAGTCATTATGCACCAGATTTAATTTAACATCACCGATGCGATGTATCAATGCGTTTAGAGATTATATTAATACTGGAGGCAAAGTAATTCCTGAAGATGTAGAAATCTTAATTCGATACATAAATATTGTTCGACAGAGTGTGATAATATGAATATTATTTTAAATGAACAAAGAAATAGAATATTAATTGAAAATATATCAAATCTTTTATTTATAAAAATGAATGGCCCACCACAACAATTATTTAAACCAGATGATTATGTAAAAACTTGGTTAAGGTCTCATCGTTCAGCGGATGACAACAAAACAAGAAAAATTCAACCACAAGATCCTGAACATAATCCTATTTGGAATATTTTATAAAGACCATTAGTGTTTTCATATAAATATTGTTAAAAATAATTATGCAATATTGTTTAAGTATCTAATATGCTTATTTTATAATTTGTTAACTAATTTTTATTAATCGTTCCTATTATAGTAATAAACATATATATACACAAAATGTGTTTCGTAATGATTTTCGTTTCCTTTCCTTTTTATACTATATATAGGACCGATCCTGGTGACGGGCAAAAATTTTGGAAAATCTCCCCCCCGTCGTCAAATTTGGGACATGAGACCAAAAAAAACGTCGCCCCCAGGATTATCATGGAAAATCAGCCCCCCCCCCCCGTCGTTAAATTTGGGACATCAGACCGCACAGAGAGACCGCCTACCCAGGATCGGCCCTGTCTATATAATTATATCTACGCGTTCCGGTAAAAAGAAAATTAGCACAACACCACTGGTGGCAACATTAAGGTTTACAATCAGCAAGCCCCATTTTAAAATTGCATACCTCAAGTTAAGCAAGTACGCAGCACATTTGTTAAGAATGTTCGCAGTATGTTTGCTAAAAAAGTATGAAGAATATTTATTAGGCATGTAAGCAGAACATGCGGAAAAAGCAGAAGATCATTTATATTTAAAAAAAAAAACGTAAGTTTAAAGTAGTATATCCTTTTAGGGAATTTATAACTCAATCAACCCGAGTACTAATGGTTAACTCTTTAATGATTTCTTATACGAAACATGCGTGTTAAGTAGCAGTCTATCGCAGCAGCGGTACATCATCGAGCCAAATCGCAGGGGTTTACCCAAAACTGGGGGAGCACATATAGCAGGCGGTCTGTCGCAGGGACCCACAGGAGTGGAAGAGTAGAAGACGCGATCGCTGTTGTTGATTTGGTATTAACCTTAAAAATCTTAAAAAAAGGTAATGTCGAAAAATATAGAATAAAAAATTGGTTACTACAAAAACAGGCCAGTCACGTTAACTGAGTTAAGAAAAGAGGAAGCCTACTATCATAACTACTTGAGTACTGTTGAAAAGTAATATCTAAAACTGCTCTCATAGCCTAACATCCAGAATCAAAATACAATTATGAGGACTGCAATTTCTCCGCAGGAAAGATTAACTGCCTCCTTAATATTTCTTGCAACTGGACTGTTATATGAATGATTTAAATACTCAACAGCAATATTACCATAAAATTACAGCATCAGGCTCGGACGCTCAAAGCGTTTCAAGTAGCTTTATATAAGCTTCATCATCTTGGGTACGATCAAGATCCTCTTGACTTTTTAACCGTCATAAAAATGGTTCTGAGTTATATATTTCAATCAGCCCTTCCCAAAACTTCGTATTGTTTTCTCAATGTTATTAACAAAATCTTAAAATCAACAACACTGATAAGAGCAACTAAAATACGAATTTATAAACCCACAGTTAGACCACTTGTCACTTATGGCTCCGAAACATGAACCATGACAAAGGCTTATGAAGAAAAACTTAGACACTTTGAGCGGAAAATTCTCCGGAAAATATTTGGACCTTATCGCGACTTAACTACAGCACAATACCGAATAAGAACAAACAACGAAATTAAACAACTTTTCGACGATAACGATATTGTCCAAGAAATAAAAGCTCAAAGATTAATATGGGCCGGACATGTTCAGAGACATCCAGGGGATAAGTTGGTAAAATCAGTTTGGTATTCAACTAAAAGACCATTAGGACGCCCACGCCTAAGATGGCGCGATGATATAAAAACAGACGTGTCCTCAATGAATGTACCCTTCGATACAAACTTAATGAGAGACCGGAAAGGATAGAAAGAAGTTGTAAAGTCAGCCAGGACCCACCCAGGGTTGTAAGCGCTACCAGCAGAAGAAGAAGAAGAAGAATTAAAAATAAATTATTTAAATGCACCTTCTCTCCCCAATGCTTTAAATGCTACTGATCTTAGAATGATTAAGTAAGCCTTATCCTTCCACACACACACACGTCTGATACATCGTCGGCCATAGATTTCTCGTAGCTATTTTATAGCACTTGTTGGCAAACACGCCGCGGTTAATCTCTTGATGTCACTTGAGTGGCATACAGCTGAGATACACCGCTACGTGTATGGCCGGCCTAAGAGTCGAACAAATTTACCATATAATCAAAACTTTTGTATGCGCTTTATTACCGATATACTAAGTTTGACCATCTAACTTCATAATATAAGAGTAATAAAATTATTGCGCTAGTTTCAAAAAAGTTTTATCTGAAATTTTAGCATGTTTGTATAAAAAGTTGTTTGAGAGACAAGAAACACATTATCCTAATTCACAAAATATTTTTTTTTGTATTTTATTGTAAATGTGTAATTATTGTTTAGGTACCCTTAATTAGGTAAAATTAAGCGCCTCACGTATTTCATTTACGTATTCTTGTCTTCTCTCTTTTATATTACTATTGTAAAATTAATATGATCAAATTGAAGATTATAGCAAAATTTAAGTCAAATACAAAGTACAGTTGGATTTAGAAATCTTTATCAATATAGTTAAAAATCTCCCAACTATATGGATACCTATACGATTACATTGAGATATTAAAATATTTTGGTTAGTCAACCTTATTTTCCGTTACACCATTATCGGTTTTTATTGATCAATAACCTATTCCCCGGGCATTCGATTCTTTAAGTAAAGTTAAATTTTAAGTTTCCACATCAATAAATTAACACTGCGGTGGGTTTTCTTGCCCATTCTCGGGAATTATCGTCGTGCGGAATTGGGTTTATTTCACTAAAACGTTTGCAGTTATTTTCTATTTTTAACAAGTACTATAAAAGATCTTAAATGGATTTAAGTATGTTATTTATGAGACAACGAGTTTTAGTTTCTCTTCCACTGTGTAGGTGGAGTATAAATATTTTTTTATTGCTGGTTAGCTGTAACATTATCTCTTAACTAGTGTGGCTTTCGCACAGTTTTTTGTTTATCAAACAATTACGACCAAAATTAAGATTGATTTAGAAAATAAATCAAAAGATTATTAAAAAACAGATATTATTCGTTTCTTTATTTTAACCTCACTTTAGTGCGGCATTATGATGAATAAAAACTGTTTAACAAAAAAAAAAAAAAAAATAAAAAATGAAACGCCGAAAAAACTTTTTATTCTCCGCTTTTCAGTTTTTTCAGCAATTTTTTTGCTAAAAAGTTTTTATTTAATAATTTGGTTAAAAAAAGAGTTTTTGAAGTCACTCCTTACCTGGGTACAGTGGACCGTTCATAAATCCAAACCTTTTCCCGACACTCACAGCAGGCGGTGATATGCATTCATGAATTATTATTGTTAAAATTTAAAAAAATATACATATGTGATTAATTTTTCATAAATAAAAATAAAGAAATACCAGATAATTTTGTGCTGATTTCAACCATACGTAATACTTGCGCAAAATTTTGAAATTTACAGATAAGACATCCAAATATTCTACATTATTATTAGTATTATATATGATTGAAACCAGAATTACATATGTTTTTTAAATTTAAACAATAGATTGTAAAATCATGAGTGCACATCACCGTCTTCTGTGAGGGTCGAAAAAGTTTCGGATAAATGGACGACCCGCTGTTCCCAGATTCCAAGGGGTGACTTCAAATACTCCTTAGCCAATAATTTTTTTGGCTTAATTTATTTAATATCTATCAGACATATACAAAAAAAAAATAATTATCAAAATCGGAATACTCTGTAAAAAGCTATGCTTGGTCATACATTATAATATGTGAGTGAACAATCAATCATCCCTTGTTTACCTACCCTTAGGGAGAGTTTTTTTTTAAATTTATGTGAGACAACCTTTAAGATATACCCTATCTAATAAAAATAGCATTATCAAAACTAGACTACACTGTAAAAAGTTTTTTATAATTCACGTTCACAAAGTTTCTATTTCGACACTAAAAACAGTATCGAAATAGATTCATTGTAACACTGTTTTTGGTAACTTTTTGTTTTACACAATTGGTTGCACTGCACTGATTATCAACGAAAGATGAAAGAGTTCAGGTAGTAAATCAAGAATTATGTTGTATTAACTACATTATCAGCGATATTGCGAAATTCAGAATATTTTATTCAAATTTGACAAACATTCAAATTTAAAATCATTAAAACTGTCAAGTGTCAAAAGTGTCAAGATCGCCAACATAAATAAATATTTCGAAAAACTCTTATTTTATTTATTTTTTTATACTTTTAAAAGTTCATTATAAAAAATAGTAGATATGTAAAACTCGAATTACAATGACGGTTTGTAGTACTCGTTCTTTGCGAAACTCACCGCTTCGCGGTTCGTTTCACAAACTTCACTCGTACTACGAAACCTGTCATTGTAACACTTGTATTACAATATACTATTTTGTGTTCATACTCTAAACAATAAATAAACACTTAGACTTGAGAACCTCCTCCGTACACAAGTACACTAGACTTTATGCTTAGATATTTCACTCTTTTAAAGAGAATTAGTGCAACATTTTTTGAAGTTATACTTCTTTTGGCGAGTTAGGAAAAATAATAAGGGTAAATTCTTACGATGCGTGCTCACACGAAAAACAGCGCACACTGCCACGATAAAACGACACCAAAAAATTAGTTAGTCAACATTTTAGTTTTTATTGTGCCTTTGAAACACTTAAGTTTCGGATTAGATTTCCACTTGTTTTATAAATTTTGCTCATTGTATCATTATTTATATTAAAATGATATTACTTGATATTTATTTATGACAATTCTACTTTAAATGACAGTTTAGCCAGTAAAAGGCCATAAATATAAAAAAGTAAAGAATTAAGGATAATCAAAAATAAAATCGGTTAAAGTATAATTTGTGTATAAAATGTTGTTTTTAAATTATGTACAAATATTTTTCAAATAATAGATAATATATCGTGATATATAAGTAATAATATTAGTTACATTATCCTTTGAATACGTTTGTAGAATTTTAGGTTGGTTGACCGTATGTATTATTTATTTTAAGAAACAGTATTTTATTGTTACGCCAAAGAAGTATCACTTCTTACTAACATAACATAAGTAGACACATACCTAAGTATTTTAGTTTTAATTTTTTTAACTGAAAATGTTGGAACACTGAAATTATTTAACACAACTCTACATTTTAAAATAAAAGGTTCAAGAAGCAGGAATGCTTTAGGAATGAGTATCAATATATACAGTTCATTGATAGAAAATTTGTTTATTTATTATTATATTTACACTTAGACATTTTTAAGTGTATATTAAATAATTTAAAACATTATTTCTGAGTATAAAAGAAACCTGACGAGAAACATTTTTATACAGCGGTATTTTCAGCCTTTCGTAGAAAATCCATTATCAAATTACGCCAGTTTTTCGCAACTTTTTGTTTATCCAAAAATTTTCCTCAAAAATATTCGGGAAAGATAAATATAATTAACGAAGCCAAAATACGCTTTCCATGATAAATGAGCCAATTTGTGAATTTTAATGAGATGATACCCACTTAGCCACAGTTGGTATTTAATGTCCTATACTTGATTCTAATATTTTCTCTGTTTTATCATTTATTTCGCTATTGTAGATTTATTTACATTTGTTCGAAATTATTAAAAACTTAAATAAAATGTATGTAATACATAACTTATTACTATTCATTCAATCTACATATATTGGCCAAAGTTGAAAGAGTTAAAACGATATAAATTATAAAAAAATGGCCCTTGGTAAGCCAAGCGCATCAGTAGATTTATATTAATTGAATATATTAAAAGTATACGTTTCAGAAAAAAATTTTAAAAAAAAGTTGTAGGTCTCTTTAAGACAAACAAAAAAGTCCCCTAACATTTTTTTGTACAGGGTGAAGTAAAAAAGTTACGAATTTTTTTCCAATTTGATTTAATGTCACGCCCAAACGCCCTCACCGATTTGGCCCATTAACGAACTCGACCGAGATTTTTAGACGATTGATTTTTGTACCAAATTTTATTTAGATCCGTTAAGAAATGCGACCGCTATCGTGTCCACAGATTTCGTTATATCGGAACTATACATATACATAATATACATACATATATAAACTTTTGAACGGAAGGTGTTTTTGACGTCAGGGGGGCCCAAAATGGAAAAACTGTAGTGAAATTTTCCCGAAGTCGTGACCTGCGAACCAGCTGAATAGTAGATATAAATCTACTAAAATATATTTTTAAAAAAGTTTTCTGAATCATAAAAGATAAAATATATAAGAAAATGCTAAAAAAATATTTTTAATCTGTAACAGTCTTTTTATCTAAATACTAGTATCAGCTGAATTTTTAATTTATACATAGTCCAAAAGCTGATGGCACAAAGGGCAACTTATCGGAGGTTTCATTCATGTTTGACTAATTATTCATATTCACTGCAACATTTTTATTACAATATACAAAAAAAAATGAGTTTACACGAACGTGTAGACGACACTTAATCAAATTTTCCTTAAATGCTACAAATTCTACACAAGCCAAACCAAATGGCATATTAATAATTGCTGAGCGTGTAGATTTGGCTTTATAGGACAGCAGTAGTGTTTATTTTCAATTGTTAAAACCCTTATAAGGATAAAATTCTAAATTAAGTAACATAACGCCACTGTAAGGTGGCGTAGTTAATATCTCATATATTTAAAGCAGGAATTGCGTATTATCACGCCACTGTAAGGTGGCGCATTTAATATCGCATATATTTAAACGAGAAATTCATACTAAATTAAGTACCTACTGTGATGTATCTAATATATTTAATCGACAAATTACAAAATACAACGAAAAAAAGTATAAACCTAATAACTAACGAGAAAATATGATGAAAACGATAAAATTGAAAAAAAAAGACGGCAATGTTATGCGGTACAAAGTCCGCTGGTTTAGCTAGTAAAATATATTGGATGTAGATGTGCAGACACAGAATACGGTTCTGGACCAAGTATAATATATTATCGACAAAATCATGGTGAAAATTAATCCGTTAATAAAATGTAGGAAATTTGGGAGCATCACATTGAGTATATTAGAGAGATAATGTGGTTTCGGAAGTCAAGAAATTCAATAACTTTCTTTCCCGCTGTATGTGACATAATTTTTTGTTTCTTATTTTTACAACAAAATTGAATATGTTTCCCCTTCACTGGGCAAAGTCAATAAACTACTTCTCAAAAACAAGACCAGTATAATTTTTTAAACTTACAAAATAAAGTAACTATTTGGTATGTAGTATTTACTTTTAATATTAATTGAGATAACATTGTTCTGCTTTTTACTTTGTTTATAGAACCCCGTGGACATTAGTTTAAAAATAATTCCTTCCAAAATAAAACAATTTTTAACATTGGTAAAGAGTGAATTGTAAAATATAAATATATTGGATATAGATGTGTAGACACAGAATACGGTTGTGGACCATGTGTTATATTATCGACAATATCATGGTAGAAAATTAAGCGGTAAATGAAATGTAGGAGATTGGGGAGCATTCACATTGGGGATATTAGAAAGATAATGTGGTTTCGGAAGTCAGAAATTCAATAACTTTCTTTCTCACTGTATGTGACATAACTTTTATTTCTCCACGACCATTAATGACTGTAATAATTCCGACTTCATTTTTAATAATAGAAAGTGTTCATTCTCACTCTTGAGATAGAATATTCATTCTGAAACAATTGCTTCTTATGTGTTTTGCATGTATTTCCATCCTATAACTAGTGACGGAATAACATTCTGTAATTGCTCAACAAAAAACATAGATTGCCCTGCGAATTTCAAAACTGTCACTTAGTTTGTCAGTGCGACGTTCTAATTGTTTTGATACATATTTCAATTTAAATAAACATAATTATTACATGGTCGTGGAGAAAATACAGTCTGTTACACGGTTAGAATGAAAATTCTATAACTCGTGGTTCCTCTCGCTCGCTACGCTCACGTTCGGAATTCTCCACTCGTATCGAATTTTCATTCTAACCTTGTTACAGAATATACTATTCTTATTTCCACAGCAAAACTGAATGTTTTTCTACTTCACCGGTCCAAGTCAATGAACTACTAATAAAAAACAAGACCAATATTTTTTTATGCTTACAAAATAAAGTAAACATTTTTTATTTAGTTTTCACTTTTAATATTAACTGATTAATAATTAATATTAATTAAGATAACCTAGTTTTTTTGAAATATTTTTTTGGGACGTTTAACTGAATTGTTAAATATGAACATACTACCTATATGTAGAGGTATACAGACAAAATACGGATCTGGACCATGTTAAATATGACCGACAATATCAAGGTGATAATTGAGCGGGAAATGGAGGAAATTTGGGAGTATTCACAGTAAGGATATTAGAGCGATAATGTGGTTTCGGAAGTCAAAAACTCAATAACTTTCTTTCTCACTGTATGTGACATAACTTTTTGTTGCTTATTTCTACAGCACAGCTAAATATTTTCCTACTTTACGGGGTAATATTTTTTTTTATAAAAAATAATATTAAACTGTATTAATATTTTTTAAATTTAATAATTAATGAGAAAGTTTAAATTTTTTGTATGATAGCGTTTCGTAGTGTAACAAACGTTTCAGAATTATTAAAGAATTCTTGAGATTTAAACTAAAAATCTGTTACTTAATTTATTACCTTGCCTGTTTTATGGTCAAAATCAAGCAAATTTAGTTGTTGTCTAATTATGATCTTGATGATGTTTCTATTTCACTCACACAATCAGATGGGACGCCGAGGTAAAAGATATCCACCACCTTTTGTTAGTATCTGTTTTCTATGTTCTAGAAAAGTTAAGAAGTAACTCTAAGATGTAGGTATTTCCAAATAATCTAATTATTCACCACTACTCCAAGAAAAGACGTAATAAAGGTCCTGTTCTTTCAGCAGTTTCTGCCATTATAAAATACATAAGGATTCTCTGACCATTGCTTGTTACCACTAGATGTCGTCATTGTCTTTATATTTACTGTACATTTTGTTTTTAAAAACAAAATATCAAAATCCCAACTTCGTTACTAAAGACTCTTATATATTTTCACCAGCTTTAAGTAATCTCACTCCAAACATTTATATGTCTACCTACACGAATAAAATAGAAAATCAAGTAAATAGCGCAATCTATCAAAGTATGTTCTTTTTTCTAATTAAAGAAAAAAAAAGAGTCTGTCCATATTTGAGCTTTAAAACACATATTTGTAACATTTTAAATGTTTTCATTTATTAAACACTTATTTAATATATAGGTACCAAACAGCACTAACTATCAAAGAGCGTCCCAAGTTGTGAGACAGGAAAAGTAACTCAGTCTTTGCGTTTAATTATTTTTTGTTTATTATTTATTTTCTACTCTTTTCTCAACCAAAATTGTCTATACTTAATCAAAAAGGTTTTACCCCTAAAGTTTCTCGACTTGCTGGGGGATGATTGTTGAAAACAAAATACTGGCTCTTAGAATCATCAGAAATCTTAAGAATCCCCGAACAATGGATCGATGACTTCCTATGACGCTCTACGACCTCCTACCTAACAATAACTAAAACTGCCTCTGCACACAGGTCGACGCTCGTTGTGGTCGACTCGATTCCAATCGCGTACGCCTTTTCCCTCCATTCAGGCTTCTCCGTTGAGCTCCACAGACTGTGCGTTTTGTGGTCGCCTGAAATTGCAAGAACCCTCGTTTTTTTCGATCCTCGTCACTTGTGATCTGCAGCGAGGGGGGTGCAACTTTTTACTTGATTTAAAGTTTTTTTTCAATTATCTCAGAATTAAATTAAGTAACTTTTATAGTGTCAAGCTTTTTAAAATATTTAATTTTTATTTGAACTATTTTTCTCTAGAATGAAATAGAAAAAAATTATTATTTTTATCTTTGTAATTGTTAGAAAAAACATGGTAAATTAGCTGTACGTTTTTACGGATTTTTTTTATGTAATACCTCCCAAATACCATTACCTTCAAATACCTGAAAAAGATTTTTTCTACGAGCGTGCGCAAAATAGGTACTTTGCGCACGCGCTCGAGAGCGCAAAATTTAATTTTGCGGACTGGTGCGGACAAGACGTAATTTTCAATATTAGCTGATAATAGAGAACAAATTACTAATATCAAACGTCTCGGTGGTTGGAAATCCACAGTTGTGGCGGAAGAATATTTGGAGGAGTCATTAAAAAATAAGAAAGAAATGTCAAACAAAATTTTGCAGATGTCATGTAGTACCACCACTACTAGCAGTACTTCTACAAGCGTCGAGACCCACCATAACAATGTTCTAAATTCACCAGATATTGCTGAAAATCGTTTGAAAGAAAATATTACTTCAACTCCAACTGGCACCGACGGAACCTACAAAAACAATACAAAACAAGTAATTTCCTCCATTGAAGGAACCGCATCTTCAGCATTAACCTTGCATATTGCTTCACATTGTTCATTTACTTTTAATATAGTTAATAATAATTAAATGAAATCATTAGTTTTTGTTATATAGTTGTTGCTTAGTATTTTGTTATGAATATAATTTTTTAAATTGATTGTCTAATTTTTTATTTTTATAAATGTTCTCGCTCGTAGAAAAAATACTGTTCCTAACTCTCGCGCAAAGTGTCTTGTTCGCACTCGACTGCTGCCCGAACTCCGCTTCGCGTCGTTCGGTCAACTGCAGCCAGCGGGCGAATGAGACTTACTTTGCGCACTAGTTAGGAAATATACTATTTCTGTAAAATTGTTGAGTTTTTCGCAGATAGACTGGACTATGTCGCGAGATGCAATCAAACTGAATCGACTAATGTGCGAAGAGCAAACGCTTGAGTCGCAGGTATCGTACATGACGAGCATGACGTGCGAACTTTGAGACGCCATTTCAAACGCCCCGTGTGCGGAGGCGCTAAGTTCTCGACGGACCTTTCTGTGGTTTTCTTCTTTTCGCCTCACAGAAATAGTGCCATCCGACAGCTTCGATCTCACACACAACTCTTCTCTCTTGACCTATTTTCTATTCTTTGTCTTGTTTTTGCATTTTTGTCTTACCATAATTCGGTTGACACTTATTTCCATTATATTTTTCATATGTGTAATATATAGAAAATGTTTAAAATTTAGAATGTACTTATATAACCAGAAAATAAGAGATATCTTAAAATAACTAGTTTAATTTAAAAAATTGTGAGTCTGAAGAAATGTGTTTGTTCATAATACCAAGCAGTCATAAAGATGCACAATTTTCTTGATTCAAAGTTTTTTAGTTACCTTTCTTACTTCAAAACCTGGTGCCTTTATGGCATAATGTATAAATAATTTTAAAAATACTTTTAATTATAAGATATTTATCAACTTATTACAAAATTATAGTTTAAAAAAAATGAAATTTAAATTAACCAGACATCTGTCTAGTCACTTTTTTTGCGTCTTGTTGAAGAAATTCATCAGAGTGTAAAATTCGGTGGCCAATGATTCTTCCTGTTCAGTAATCTTTACAACGCTTAAAAAAGAATTAAGAAACCAAAACCATCCTCTTCTTCTGAGAAATACTGAAGTAAATAGAATCGGGTTTTATTGTCATATCAGATCTACCAGTTGCTGTCATCCTTGAATTAACAATTACCGGATTAGGTGTCCTATTTTTTGTAATTATTTAATTTAGCGAAATTGCCAGGGACAGGATTTGATTTTGTAAATACAGGGACAAGATTTAAAGCTGTATTAAACGAAAACGACATGTTTACAGCCTTTGTTAGCTAGTTTTATTTTTACTTCTTTTATTTAACAAACAAGGAACACTTCTAAGAGATTCTTCTTGTATACATTTACTTTCAACAATATTCGGAGTAGGGTGAATAAAAAGGTCCTGTAAGAATTAGATTTCTTTTCCGTTTTACATAATACTTCTACCTGATTTACATTTCAATAAGGGCACAATTCTGTGAATAAATGCACAAAAAAGGTTTATTTAGTTATATCAACTTCACCTACTTCGAGATTTAGAGTAAAATTTAAATATTTATTTAGGTGTATGTTCCTATAGCTTAAATATTTTTTTATATGCTGGTTTGTATTTATTATACATATATCATGAACTGATGACTTTTCGTAAAAGGATTACATATATTATGATCATGGATAGGTAAGTACCTACCTTCTCTATAAATGAGATGCCAATTAAGTAATCAATAATTCATTTATATTAGTAACTGAATAATTAATGGTCGTAAAGACTATAGAAATATAATGTTTACAAAGTAGTGTCTTAAAAATATTGTTAACACTAGTGTTAATAGTATTTTTAACACTAGTGTAAAAAGTACAAATAGAGCATATGCTAATATTAATACCTTGCGATGTTTAAGAACATTTAACACATTTGAACTAGATAGGTTGACAATGTCATGGGCCTTAACATTTAATTCTTGAACTGAATTAGATGATGATGTAACGCTAAAACTAGCTGTTTGGATTATTCTTTTAGCAATAGCCTTTTTATAGGAAATAGATTGATCGATGTAACCCTTAGCTACTGTTGTAGACTTCCATCCTCCGAGCTTCGTAAGATCCGTTATATTTACTTTTGATTCTGCTAGCAAAGAAGCAGAAGACCTTCTGAAAGAGTGACCTGTATGTTCCTTTGGTTCTGGAAGATTGAGAAACTCAGCAATGGTAAAGGACATTTTCCCAAACGTGTTTATACCAACTGGGTTGGAAGTGCATTTAAGTATTTTAGAAAAAAACGTTGATAATTGATAACAGAAGAGGGTAATGCAACATATTTTTTAAAATAGTCAATGTTTTTTCCAACAATTCAAAAATAACGACCTATTTTCGATTTTGTATTTGGAATTTGAACAATCAATGATATATTTATTAATTGAATGTCTTGTATTAATAAATCTCACAACTCTTCACGTCGAGAGGCTCCATATATTCCGAAAATATAAATATTTTTTAAATAAATGTAAATAAAAACACAATTGTTATCACGATATCCACAATTTATTACTTAGTAATATGTGACGCGTTTCGCTTCGATGTAGTTTTATCAAACACTGGTACTAAATGAACTAAAGAAAATTTGCAAAGTATGAATATATAAATTTACAATAAATGTTATTAAATAGTAATTTGAGTGACAATACCCAGGTATAAAGGATGGGTAAACCCATTTTGAACCATTACACAGAAATCATATTAAAAAAGGTTGAGTAAAGGTGAATGATTTAAGTCTAGTTGGTTGTTTAATAAAATATTTGAATTTTTCCTTTTATTGATTTCTAAAGATTCTAATAGATTTAAAACTTTTATTTTCAACATATAAAATTTCGAAATTTGGGTTGAAGGAATGGTTTTCTTCTAATAAATGTTTTGCATAGTTTGAATCACTTTTACATTTATCGAAACTACGTTTATGTTCTGAAATACGGGTTTTGAAATTTCTATAAGTTTTACCTATGTATGTTTTAGGGCAATTACCACAGTTAAGTTTGTAAACACCAGATTTTTGTGATTTATTAATTTTGGATTTGTTATTTTTAATGTACATGCTTAGTTTATTAATCGTTCTATAGGATGCTGTTAAGTTGTAATTACTAAGTAAACCTTTCATCATTTCACTAGGTTTACCAAAATAAGTTATAGTACCATACTGTTTTGGAATTGATATAAATATTTTTTATCTGGCGCCTCATTTATAAACCTCTGGATTTGTTACAACGTAAGGGTTTCTAATTTTTTGAGCCTATAACTTCCATTTTTACGCTTTAAGAATGCTATTACTTTGAAATAGTTGCTAGTACCATTTTTAACGAGCGTACTCGACTTTATCAAAGAAAACTTGCAGACGAGTTCCATATATTTCTAGATAGGCTAAGAAGACGGTTTTGTTGAAATTTCCTTCCACGTTTTGAAATCTACACTAGCTAATAAAAATTAAAATATGCGATGTCGTACTGCTAAGCCGATTTTTTCGGTACCTAACAATTCAATTGAAGATCTTTTTGCAGCCTCTTCATTATATCCAGGAACACTTACTATTGTTCTTTATTATGCAAGATATTAAACACCATCTAGAACTTTAAATATGATCTTAAATAAAACCCGTGAGCTGTAAAAAATACCGTTTATTGGTAAACACGTGATTTGGCGTCACCTTACACGGCCACTTCACAGCAAATGCGATAACATAAAAATAGTTAACTGACAAGAGGTGTAGAAATGTGTTTTTCTGAAATCGCTTGGAAACGTCTAGTTTCTCGGATCAAATTCGAGCCGCAAAATACACTATTTTTGTATTTTAGTCCGTTACTGGACAACCAACTTTTCCGTACTTTACGGGAATATTTTTTTCGTACCTGTGTACGGGAATGATACATAAAAGGTATATAAACAAATTCATATTTTGCTCCCTGATTTTATATGGCAATAAATTTAAAACCACATTAGTAGTAGTGTCACTGTCCATTTAAAATATAATTTAAAATATTTTAAGCAATATGTAACTAACCGAACTGACAGTTTTGTGACACTAATCAACAATGATAAACAAACAATGTCAACGAAACGGTTTCATAGAAAATAAGATGATATCAAAACCAGTTATGCATTCATAAAACTTTCTTAATTTACGATTATATTTAATGCGGTTTCAGAAAAGATAGTATGTGTATCTCGTAGTAAAAGCACATTCCCGAACTCTCAATGTTTGTTAGCCTCGGCTAAACGCCTCGGCCAAAAATTTACATTGTCGTCCGGGAATGTGTATATATCGCTTTTCCTACTAGATACACAATATACTATTTTATAAAAATATTAAATTTTATATCATATCATTAATAGATATTGTCAATATGTCAATACATTTCAATCAAATTGAATTGTCTTAAAATATGTCTTTTTCAAATGGTATATTTATTTACACCAAGTGACCTGAAACTTTAACGGATTCTACTAGGATTTTCACTAAAAGATAGAGGAAGTTATTGGGCAACATATAGGCAAATTTTAATATCGATATTCCCACGAGATCGGGATTTACACTTAAAAAACCACGTCTTAACTAATGAGTACCAACCGGATAGATGTGAAATAACCAAATACTTTTCTGTTAAATATTGACTTATTAAAAAAAAATGTTTTCGTGAACTGAAAATTACATGAGACATGAGTTCCCATTTTATTCGGCTTAACACAGCTAATAAGAGTGAATTGGAATAGCCTATTTACAATAATTATATAATAGTGGATAAAATAATTTAAAAGATTTAAAAACTGTTGCTATTTTAATGTATGTATGTAGCTATAAAAGAAAATATATGAAGCATTTAGGTCATTAACGTTTGCAATATAATAAAAATTGTTTTCAGTGACATCTATTCACCAGTAAAGGAATTAAAATTTATACGGGATTTTAATATTTCATCTTCCATTTGAATACACAAGAAAAATTGATTTGTCAATTCATTCTTAGTTTACAAGCCATTGAAAGTTGACGTGTCAACCCATGGGGTTGAATTTATCAGAATCATATTTAAGCGGACGTCTTCACCATAGTAGCTCCAATCTTTAATTTCAGTTCAATCAGTAGAAAATCTAAGAAGATTTATACAAACTTTTATCCCCTTAGGGGTCGAATTTATCAAAATCCCTGCTTAGGGTATGCCTACGTCATAGTAGGCTCTATACATGCAAAATCTCAGCCCGATCGGTTTAAAACCGACAAAGTTCCATACAAACTTTTATCCCCTATTTTGTCCCCTTGGGCGTAGAATTTATCAAAATTCTTTTTTTAGCGGATGCCTACGTTATAACATCTAACTGGATGCTAAATTTCAGCCCGATCCGTCCAGTGGTTTGGGTTATGCGTTAATAGAACACTATGTCACCTTTGAGTTTTATATATTTAGATTTATTGGCAGTTAATGAGTTCAAATAATTCAAAAAAATAGTTCCTTGTTATTGTAAAACTGTTTAGACGTTATACAGCAGAATTCTTGTGTATCTATAACAATTTTGGCGAATAAATTGTGTTAAAGTCTTCATAAGTGTTTCATTATTATTGTATGATTATACCAATCTGCATTAAATTATTGCTATACTAGTTTTAAGTTTATTATTTATTTGAATTATTTGAACTCATTAACTGCCAATACATCTAAATATATAAAACTCAAAGGTGACATAGTGATCTATTAACGCACAACCCAAACCGGTCTACAAGTGACATCCTTTCGAATTGCAAACTAAAATGGTTAGTTCTATCTTGCAGATATACTAACCCCGTTTAACTTTGAACTGTAATTCAATGTCCGTCGAGGCAAATAGCCAGGGAAGTAGTTGTTGGTTCTTAGTAAACGGTCTATATGTTCTTTGATTTTCAAAGACTCTGTAAAACGTCATAATAGTATTAAACTATTATTATCTTTGACATCTATTTGAAAAAAAATGTTTTTTATTTTTCTAAGCCACCGATAAAACTTGTGTATTCTTCCATTGCTATTTTCACTTACCTAGTCATCCATTTTTTGTGTGTTCTGTTTAATACTTTTATAGCTGTTGAGCTGTTGTATAGCTGGACCTGAACTTGACCTGTTGGAAACTTTCCATGTTCCTAGAGTGATATTCCATGTATTTATGGTTATTATAGAAGCGTTTAAGAATATCGGTAACTGCTCAGTACTGCGGGGCAATAGACAAATTTTATATCTTTGTGAGGAGCGTCCACGGTACTTGTCGATATTTTAAGTGCGTCTTCGCACATATCGCACGTAACCGAAACTGAGCCATCTCGCGCTGGTTGAGATGTCAGCGCCGATGGTTAGAGTGACTTTAAAACCATTCTACTGGCTGGTTTACACATTGCGAGCTGTTGCCTAGCCAGTAGACATCTACTCGGCTTGTCTACTCGTACGGCAATTGCTTATCTCGTCTTTGCAGTCTACATGACACCTAGTTGCTTATTCCTAGCCTTGCGAGAATTCTCTCACTAGATTGGTTGTTGTTATTATACAATATAATCCATTGTATTAAACCATTTTATGGATGGTTTGTACACATCTTGTGCCCCAGCTCCACTCTTCTTACTTTTTTGATTTTATTGTAAAAGTAATTTGGATGCGAGCTATTGTCCAACTCGCAAGTGCGAATTACTTGTAAATGATATCCAGACACAGCGAGTTACTGCAGTGTAGCTATTGAACAAAATAACTGATTACTGGAAAGGCAGCAGTTCTCGCTGTTAAAATAATATTCTGTAAAAGCAACGACACAGTAATGGTACTCTTAATTACATAACCGTAGAATGCATACAAAAAATTCGAGTTGAATTCTTGAATTTAGAAATGGATATATTATTGTAACAATGGTCATATTAATGATCGTATATATGAATATACCCTACTTCTGAAGTTATTTTTTATACCAGTGTTGACGTGATCGGCAGATAAAAACAAATTTTCCAGAAAGGAATATATTCATTCTTTGATTAAAAGCTCGTAAATCATTAATTTGAAAGGTAAAAGGGACAACATATTTATAACCTAAAGGGACTAAAGTTAAATGTTAAATAGACGAAGAAGCGACGTTGATGGAACGGTCCTTTGAGTGCCATTGTCACATGTCAAACTCGTTTTTTCCGAAAAAATTACCCTCACAAAACAGAAGGGTTTGAATATCAAATATCGGGTCTAATTCCAATCCATTTCGTAGATTAGCTAGGTCGATAGACTAATAGAACGAAAAAAAAAACAGGTAGTAGGAGACATACCTAACAAACCGTTGTTAAATAACTTGAATTGATTTTTGGGACTATTCTGATTTTGGTATGTGTAGGTACATGAATAGTTTATATAGAATAAAAAGTTCAATTTAGTCATATTGATGATATAATTTGACTAGAAATAGAAATCCTTTCACGAATACAAAATTGTATAATTCATCTGAATCTATAGCAATAAAGTGTTTTTACATTTAATTTTTGTAATATTGATAAAATTTCTTATATATGCTTATATAGACGTTCAGAAATAATTAATAAAAAGTGTACCTAATGCTTGTTGTTTTCAACATTTTGTATACAAATTCACTTGTGTCGTGTGTCCGTACGTAATTTACGACTATATTTTAAAAAGTGTAATTGACATTGCTATGTGTTTGTAGTATACCTAATGTATCCCTACTAATATTGTAAATGTGACTGTAAGTTTGTTTGTTACGGATTCACCTGAAAACTACTCAACCGATCATCATAAAACTTTGTACACATATTCTCGAAGGTATTGGAAGTAACATAGGATACTTTTTATTAAAAAAAATATTTTTTATTTTTTACTACTAAAAAATTTTTTTATCAAAAAATCTCAAAAACTAGCTTCTTCAACGCCATCTAGCAGTTCAGTAATGAAGTTACAACCCTGAGTGGGCCACCGTAAGGTGGCGTAGTTAATATCTTATATATTTAACTAGCAATTACGACTTAATAAAGTACTATGGCGCCACCGTAAGGTGAAGCAGTTAATATCACATATATTTAAACGAGCAATTCTTACTTAAGGTTTATGACGCCACCGGAAGGTGGCGCAGTTTATATCTCACATATTTCAACAAATTCTTGCTAAATTAAATAATATGACGTGAGGTGTCGCAGTTGCTACCTAATATATTTAATCGATAAATTATAACATATAATCAACCTGATAACCTGATAACTTGCAAGAAAATATGATAAAACGATAAAATCAAAAAAAAAAAATAATTGAAAACAAAATAAAATCGTAAAAATTTGAAAAAACCAAAAAAGACATCAGTTTTATGCGATACGAAGTCCGCCGGCGCCGGGTCAGCTAGTACACTATAAAAATGTTTTTGAAGTAAAACTTCTTTAAGCTACGGTTTTTAAGAAGTGTGCGCGTCGCGCGTCTTACGGCTTAAGCAGAATAAGCTCAGCTTGACTCACAGTCAGCTTCGCGCGGGTCGGTTTTTATGAATTCTCAGTTTTTAATATTCTGTTCAAGTAAACGGATAGTGCAGAATGAATAATGCTATAGTTGCGTTTTTGATCGAAGAAATTAAGAACGATGAAGAAGACTTATTGTTGCTGACAATGAAAGAGCCCAATAGAAAAGTTGATGATTTATTTTCCTGTCGCAAATCCGAAGGAACGTATGCAGTTACAGTAGAAACTTTTTGGGAAAGAAATAAAATTTCGAGAATATTTTAGACTTTCTAGGGAATTGTTTGAGATTGTTCTAAACTTCATAAAAGAAGATATTGTTAAAAAACCTTGTAACAGATATAGTCATCCAATCACACCAGAAGAAAAGCTGTGCATCAAAAATATGTAGTAATGTGTCTTTAACAACTTAATTTTTGTGTT